>CM065375.1:3172500-4457500 GCA_033032245.1 Poecilia picta | reverse complement strand
CGATTGATGTCTAAAAGTCAATGCTCTGAGCACTTTAGCCCTTTGAAAGATTGTCTCCAGGTTCTTCCTGAGTTTCTTCCTGGTGTGTGTTATTACTTCCATCCTGTTCTCCTCTCTTTGTGGCTCACAATGGCCCCCCTGTGTTTTCCCCACGCACTCAGAGAACCATGTCTATCCAAACACGCAGATCCTGCGTAGTTGGCTCTCGTCAGACACAGAATCTCATTTGGAGTCTCATCACAAGGACGCTTCCCGACAGCTGCCGCGGAGCAGGGCGACGAGATGTGTTGGTGGTTGTCATGTCGTTACACTGTGCTGGGAACATGAGACAGGATTACAAATTACACTGACTCCCATTTCTTGACACACTGCAGTAATCTGGGAAACATAAGTGGATTAAGCTATAGACCACCCAGCGGGTTTATATCCTTGAAATTTATTTTCAATCATCCAGCTGATCGATCACCACTGCAGCTGAGAGAAGACAGAGATCAATAGCAGAAACTGAGCCATGAATTGCTGCTAGAGGTGAGAAGTCTCGGAATCAATAAGACTCTCTTGTTTGCAGCTTTAAGCCTTGTGTTGAGAGACTGACAAATTCACCATCCACAACTGTGTGGCCTTTTCTGGACTCGCGGTGTGAAAGCAGAGTCTTTACCCCGGCACTTCTTCATTTATAACTTTTAAGACTCTAAAATTGTAATTGTTGACCTTAAACTCCTGGAATTGCTTGATGTGCTCTTTTGCAAACAGACCACAATTCAAACTACTATTTTCCACCACCAGATGGCAGCATGACAGTTTTTCTCTGAGCCTTGAAACCTTTACAATCCAAAGAGCTACTGTGTCCTCAGTCCAGCTAAATAAAACTTGGTTACAACCACAGGTTTTGACTAACTTTCTTAAAAAATGACAAATTTCTCATTTTTAATTAGCATCTACAATAGGAATTTTTTTTTTCAAAATAAATAAAAAACTCTCCCTTTTTAAGTTTTAATATAAAGTAAAACAAACATTTTCCAAAAAGAGAATGAATTAATTTTCTTCTTATGGGGAAGTGGTGATATATGTAAATAAAGAAATAAATAAAACAGTTTTCAACCTAGCTGAAAAGAAAGAATTTTGTAAAGCATTGTATACATATTACATATTACAAATATACATATTTAAAACTTGACAGTAAAAAGTAATTGAAAAGTGCTATATAATCTGCAATACGAACAGGATTTGGGTCACTTTGTTTGAAAATGTTCACTGTATTTAAATGTAATTTATTAACTAAAATTTTTACAGAGGTAAAAATCATTCATACTGTTGAAACCAGAAGATTACGTATGTCCTTTATCTCATTATCTCACTTTCTTGTTTTGCAATATTCCTAGAATTGTTTCTATTTGCTAAATACCATACAAATTAGATAAAAAAATATCTGAATTATTTAATAATGTCTTCAGAACAAGAAGTTTACATACCTCTCCTTAGTATTTGTTAGTATTTTCTCTCAAAGGCCAACTTTGTAATCGTCTTTATGTGTCTTATAATTTTACTCAATGTTTGATGACTTTTGAATGTTTTTTTGTATGTTTTACTATTCAGAACTGCTGTAACCTTGATGAAAATGCAAAACCTACAATAAAAAAAACATAATCTATGAAATGCTCTGTTCAGACAAAACGTTTTAAACCTTTTTTAAAAACATGCCCATGCTTCTTGACTGTTTCTTATTCTTCAGCAGAGAAGAAGAAAAAGCACAAATTTCTCTCACAAACACATCCAACTCACTGACATGTCAAATTCTTCATTGTGTCTCTTGTTTAGTTTGGAAAGCGTTTGATTTTATAATTAACCTTGGGCTGTAATGACTTTGTGATAAGCTTGAGTTACTCGTGTGAGGCAATATGGATTGCCCTGCAGAAGCAATTTACACACTGTGCTGGTTCTGATACGCTACCTGTGCCTGCTAATATGTTGGTTTCCAGTTTGACTGCCAGAACTGAATGATTAAGAATGAATAATCATCTTCCCCAACAGGTAGAAGGTATTAAACTGTTCCTGATGAGTGGCCCACTAAAAATATGTGTGCAGAATTTCCTACAGGCATATCTTAAGTTGGCATGCTTTATGCCTCCCATTGAAAATACATTTTGATTAAAAATCAGACTTCTTTCTTTATATAAGAACTTACACACAATGCTTAAGTCTCCCCACTTCCTAAAGTATACTTGCATACCCTAAAGCTATCAGTATATTAAAAATTGGAGCTTTATTGGAGCTGTGTTTGAAGAGGAAAAAATAGCTTGGGAGCTGTAAGGATCTTTTTACATCAAACATGCAACATTTGTTACATGTTCAGCTTTTGTGGTTTGCTTTCTCACTGCATTGACAAACAAACAAAAACATTTAAAAACCTGTTCCCCTCCTCGCCTGAGGGGGCGCTGCACCAGGAACTACTGAATAAACGACAGGAAAATCTTCCTTCTTTGCAAATTGTAAACAAAACTACAGTAGTGTCAGATTGTAGTTGAAGTAAGATTTTTCTTTTACCTATAGTTAAAAAAACAAGCTATTTATCCTGCTAGTGCTAGATTGTAGCATTTGTTTCGATTGTATTAACCCAGAATGCCTTGCACTACTGGAGTGGTCTTCGATGCATTCTGGGTAAATACAACCAAGGCAGACGTGAGTTTAGCTTTAGCAAGAGAAATGACTTGTGCTCTTTTACCAAAAACAAGAGAAATCCTACAACTGCTAAAATGTGATGCTACTTCTTCTTTGTTTATATTTTGTAAAGAAGGAAGTTGCACTCATGTCTTCTTCAGAGGTTTTAGTTCCATTTCCTTCAGTAGTTCTTGATGCAGCGCCACCACAGGCGAGGAGGGGAACAGGTTTTTCAATAAATTTGGTTGTTTGACTCAGTTGCAATTTTGGACCCCAAAAATTCAAACCAAGTCTTCCAAACTATCAGGTGTGAAAACTACCTAAAGGACTCTTTAGCAAACTATTGATTAAGAAACATGGAGACCAACCTGTGCTGTTTGGAAGACACCTTTTGCCCAGAATGAGAAAGATATAGACGATATTGTGGAAAGGACTTTAGCAGTAGAGGATTCCTACCTGGGTGATGTCGGTACTGCTTAATAATTTCTTTTTTGCCTACATATCTGTTACCAATCGCCTACTTTGGGGAGTGGCCAATTCAGTGCTCAGTTTATCATTGATGCATCAGAGGTTTTGCATGGAAACATGTTTTTGCACCCTTTGTAAAAGAAATCCCATCTTTTGTTCCATCAATAATTCTGCTAAAACTCACCACAGTCATTAGTTTTTTTGTGTTGATCCCAATACATCCACCCCTTAAAAAGCAGTAAAGGTGATTTTGTTTTTAAACCTATTGATTCCTGAACTATTTCAGTGGAAGAATCAGTTGGATAAGGCCAGCCTGACAGCTGATCATGATTAGATTCAGAAATGGGATTCGTACAGGGACAGAGTTAAGACAAGTGGAAGCAAGTTAATGTAGCTGTCAATTTGCTAACATTCAGCTGACAGAGCGTCTGAAATTAGTGATTTATTCATCCGTACCGGTCAGAACCGCCAGGATCTCAGTCTGAGTCATGCCTGCTCTTCTTGCACTCAGAAATCTCCGGATCATTGAGTCATGACTCATTAAAATAGAAAACATGAGCTGCTTGAAAAGCACAAGAGGGACCTCAAACTAAAAAGGAATGAAATTGTTTCTTTGTTGGGTTGTCTTGTGATTAGTGTGCAATATTTCTTTCAGCTTGTATAAAAACTAATATTTCAATTTGTTTGAGCTAAACTGAACAAGCTCATAATAAAAATGAACTAATTTCTAAACCGTAAAACAGAAAACAGAAATAGTTCTAACAGATCAGTCATTTAAAATGACCAACGGCTATTCAATATTTGTCAGGATAAATTGCCTTTGGGGTTTTGTTCTGAGCAAAGTGAGTCAAAGTCGAACCTTTGACATGGATACAAAATACTGAGATGATCATTTTTTAAAACCTTTTCCTGTATACATTCAATTTTACTAAAATCTGAACTGCTTGTTGACCATGCCTTTGCGGTGAACTCTCTTCATAGTGTAGCAAAAATGACCAAATCTACTTTAAATTGATGGAATGACAAGTTTATTAAGTTTCAGTGTCCATCTTCTACATATACAGGCTCCCCTGACACAGATTACGACAAATAACAAGCTAAGTTACTGTAATATGCAGATGATACACAGACTAGCTTAGCATTCCTGTTCCTTCAGTGTCTTGTACTTTTAAACTTGTTTTGCAAATCTCATTATCAAATAAAATAATTAAAAGATTTAATACATGTTACCCATGATGATAAATTGAGAACTTTCTGATAAAAACTATTTTTGGGGAAATTGTTATTGTCATCCATCCATCCATCCATCCATTTTCTTCCGCTTATCCGGGATCGGGTCGCGGGGGCAGCAGCTTCAGAAGGGAGGCCCAGACTTCCCTCTCCCCAGCCACTTTTTCCAGCTCCTCCGGGGGAACCCCAAGGCGTTCCCAGGCCAGCCGAGAGACATAGTCCCTCCAGCGTGTCCTGGGTCTTCCTCGGGGCCTCCTCCCGGTGGGATGTGCCCGGAACACCTCACCAGGGAGGCGTCCAGGAGGCATCCTGACCAGATGCCCGAGCCACTCAACTGGCTCCTCTCGACGTGGAGGAGCAGCGGCTCTACTTTGAGTCCCTCCCGGATGACCGAGCTTCTCACCCTATCTCTAAGGGAGAGCCCGGCCACCCTGCGGAGGAAACCCATTTCGGCCGCTTGTATCCGTGATCTCGTTCTTTCGGTCATGACCCAAAGCTCATGACCATAGATGAGGGTGGGAACGTAGATCGACCGGTAAATCGAGAGCTTCGCCTTTTGACTCAGCTCTCTCTTCACCACGACGGACCGGTACAGCGCCCGCTTCACGGCAGACGCCGCCCCAATCCACCTGTCGATCTCCCGCTCCCTTCTTCCCTCATTCGTGAACAAGATCCCCAGATACTTAAACTCCTCCACTTGAGGCAGAACGACCCCCCTTGACCCGGAGAAGGCACTCTACCCTTTTCCGGCTCAAGACCATGGCCTCGGATTTGGAGGCACTGAGCCTCATCCCGGCCGCTTCACACTCGGCCGCGAACCGTTTCAGCGAGAGCCGCAGATCACGATCTGATGAAGCCATCAGGACCACATCATCCGCAAAAAGCAGAGATGCGATCCTAAGGCCACCAAAACAGATCCCCTCAACACCTCGGCTGCGCCTAGAAATTCTGTCCATGAAAGTAATGAACAGAATCGGTGACAAAGGGCAGCCTTGGCGGAGTCCAACTCTCACCGGAAACGAGCCCGACTTACTGCCGGCAATGCGGACCAGACTCTGACACCGGTCATACAGGGACCTTACAGCCCGTATCAAAGGGCCTGGTACCCCATACTCCCGGAGAACCCCCCACAAGGCCCCCCGAGGGACACGGTCGAACGCCTTCTCCAAGTCCACAAAACACATGTAGACTGGTTGGGCGAACTCCCATGCACCCTCCAGGACCCTGCTGAGGGTATAGAGCTGGTCCAGTGTTCCACGACCAGGACGAAAACCACACTGCTCTTCCTGAATCCGAGGTTCGACTATCCGACGGACCCTCCTCTCCAGGACCCCTGAATAGACCTTTCCAGGGAGGCTTAAGAGTGTGACCCCTCTGTAATTGGAGCACACCCTCCGGTCCCCCTTTTTAAACAGGGGGACCACCACCCCGGTCTGCCAATCCAGAGGAACTGCCCCCGATGTCCATGCGATATTGCAGAGTCGTGTGAGCCAACACAACCCTACAACATCCAGAGCCTTAAGGAACTCCGGGCGGATCTCATCCACCCCCGGGGCCCTGCCACCGAGTAGTTTTTTGACCACCTCGGCGACTTCGTCCCCAGAGATTGGAGAGCCCAACCCAGGGTCCACAGGCTCAGCTTCTTCAACAGAAGGCATGTTGGTGGGATTGAGGAGGTCTTCGAAGTATTCCGCCCACCGACCCACAACATCCCCAGTCGAGGTCAGCAGCACACCATCCCCACTGTAAACAGTGTTGGTGCTGCACTGCTTCCCCCTCCTGAGACGCCGGATGGTGGACCAGAATCGCCTCGAAGCCGAGCGGAAGTCTTTCTCCATGGCCTCGCCAAACTCCTCCCACGCCCGAGTTTTGGCCTCAGCGACCACCCGAGCCGCATGCCGCTTCGCCCGCCGGTACCCATCAGCTGCTTCTGGAGTCCCACAGGCCAAAAAGACCCCATAGGACTCCTTCTTCAGCTTGACAGCATCCCTCACCGAAGGTGTCCACCAACGGGTTCGGGGGTTGTCGCCACGACAGGCACCAACGACCTTGCAGCCACAGCTCCGATAAGCCGCCTCGGCCATGGAGGCACGGAACATGGTCCACTCAGACTCCATGTTCCCCACCTCCCCCGGAACGTGTTCGAAGTTCTGCCGGAGGTGGGAGTTGAAGCTCCGTCTCACAGGGGACTCCGCCAGACGTTCCCAGCAGACCCTCACTACACGTTTGGGCCTGCCAGGTCTGACAGGCTTCCTCCCCCACCACCGGAGCCAACTCACCACCAGGTAGTGGTCAGTGGACAGCTCCGCCCCTCTCTTCACCCGAGTGTCCAAGACATACGGCCGCAGATCCGATGAAACGACGACAAAATCAATCATCGAACTGCGGCCTAGGGTGTCCTGGTGCCAAGTGCACGTATGGACACCCTTATGCTTGAACATGGTGTTCGTGATGGACAGACCGTGACGAGCACAGAAGTCCAACAACAGAACACCACTCGAGTTCAGATCAGGGGGGCCGTTCCTCCCAACCACGCCCCTCCAGGTCTCACTGTCATTGCCCACGTGAGCGTTGAAGTCCCCCAGCAGAACAAGGGAGTCCCCAGGAGGGGCACTCTCCAGTACCCCCTCTAAGGACTCCAAGAAGGGTGGGTAATCTGAACTGTTGTTCGGCCCGTAAGCACAGACAACAGTCAGAACCCGTCCCCCCACCCGTAGGCGGAGGGAGGCTACCCTCTCGTTCACCGGGGTAAACCCCAACGTGCAGGCGCCAAGATGGGGGGCAACAAGTATGCCCACTCCTGCCCGGCGCCTCTCGCCGTGGGCAACTCCAGAGTGGAAGTACGTCCAGCCCCTCTCAAGGAGACTGGTTCCGGAACCAGAGCCATGCGTCGAGGTGAGGCCGACTATTTCTAGCCGAAACCTCTCAGCCTCGCACACGAGCTCCGGCTCCTTCCCCACCAGAGAGGTGACGTTCCACGTCCCAAGAGCTTCTGCAGCCGGGGATCAGACCGCCAGGGTCCCCTCCCTCGGCCACCGCCCGTAACACATTGCACCCGACCCCTTTGGCCCCTCCGACAGGTGGTGAGCCCATTGGAAGGGGAATCCACGTCTCCTCTTCGGGCTGAGCCCGGCCGGGCTCCGTGGTTAAAAGCCCGGCCACCAGGCGCTCGCCATCGTGCCCCACCTCCAGGCCTGGCTCCAGAGTGGGACCCCGGTGACCCGCGTCCGGGCAAGGGAACGCAAGATTCAAAGTTCGTTTCCATCATAAGGGTCTTCAGGCTGCGCTTTGTCTGGTTCCTCACCTAGGACCTGTCTGCCTTGGGTGACCCTACCAGGGGCATAAAGCCCCAGACAGCATAGCTCCCAGGATCATTGGGACACACAAACCCCTCCACCACGATAAGGTGGCAGCCCAAGGAGGGGGAAATTGTTATTGTTCACAAGAAATTTGTTTGGCCTTGAGACAAGATCTTTTGAGGCGGTGCAAAATAAATATCTAGACAAAAGCTTCACAAAAAATCTGGAATAAACTTCCAGAAAACTGCAAAACAGCTGAAACAACACCTGTTCAGAGTTGCCTTTCATTCATAGTAGCTGGAAGAGTGATCAATATATTTAATGTTTATTTGTTTGATTATGTTTGACAAAATCAAGATTTCCCAAAGAAAACAACTTAGAAATGGTCCAAATAGTTTGAACGTATTCTTTCTTTCCAACTTATGGAAATTTTCGGTTTGTATCAGAGGTTTGTGGTGCATTTCTATCCTAAATAACTTCAGATATTTCATAACAAGATATTAAGATACAAGGAAAAACTTTACAAAAACCTTAAAAAAGGCTTCAAGTATTTAATTATACCGCATGAACTGATTAGTACATTATTGCGAGGGATTGCAAAAGAAAAGAAATCCCCACATCCCCTGGAGGGCTCAGTATCACTCTGTGCTTTTACAAGATTTTTTGTGCGATTTCGGAAAAATCGTCACCCCACCCCACGCGCTTCCTCGTCCGTGACATTCGCCGCCCTTTTCCTGAGCATTGCACTAAAATTGCTGGAACCGCGAGGGTTAACAAATGAGGTCCATTGTGTCTTGCCTGTCGCTTTTACCCCTCGTTTCTCAGCTGTCTGACCGTGACATCTGCCGCGCTCCTCCTGAGCGTCGCGCTGAGCTCACCGGTCGTTAAACCCAAACCACGAACGAACTCTTATCTTGCTCTCTCAGCCTTTCTGCTTGCTCTGTCTTGATGCCGGCTGGTTACTTCATCAACAAGCATTACTGCGGTTAGCTGGTAGATTACAGATCTCTATCATAGGCCAAATTCCTGTATTTGTTGTGCATTCCTATTCAGTAGTTGTGTATATTAAGATTTCTGGAGAGAAATGTGACCTGATTGGACTTTGGTGTTTTCATATTCATCTTACATGAGTTCAGGCCAACTTTGTAGTTTCTGAAAGCTGTACTGAGGATTATTTTTCTGCTGGAAGAATCAGTCTTTGTGTTGCTTGGTAAAGCAGAAAAGGGTATCGCCGTCCTCCACCCTTACACCAACTGCTGCCTCGCTATTATGAATGCTCAGTCAGGAAGATAAGTGCATCAGCAGGTAATTAATTGGCAAACTCCTGTTATCGGCACACACAGAGTCAGGAAACACTGCCGGTCCAGGGGGGACATCTGTCAAAGAGATGCCTAATCATCTGCTCCCACACACACAGAGGACAGTCCATCCTCGGTGTTGTTCTTCTGAAGGAGCCATAACTCATCTCCACTTCACCTTCTTTGCTCCTTCACCTACAACTGTCCCCATAAAGCTTTGTTTATTTTTAGCTGAATGAAAAAGGAAGACCTCACTACTCTCTGGATCAGCTGCAGAACCTTTTTAGAGACAGAAATGCCAGACACATCCCCTCAGAGCTGTGCATTTATTCATAAGCACTTTTTATACGATTTCATGACTCATCTTTTATGGATGCTTGCTATGATTCAGAACAAAACCTGCTGGCAATCAGTTCGTCCTGGAAGACTGTGTCGATCTGAAAAGGGGAAAAATGAAAGCCTGTGGATCAAGAAGGCAATTTCCACTCTGGGCCTTTAGCTTGGTGTCTCATGCAGAATCTAGTGAACGTTTTATTCAATCTGGTGACGGGTCTTAAAATACCTGGCTCCTGGTTTTCTGGCCTTTTAAAGCACCAGATAAACTTTACTTTAGATAATCTGTCTCGGCGTTTTCAAAAGTACAAGGAGGCGACATAAAACATTCATCCTGCAGAAAACACTGCAGGATAAAAGCAACAGAGAGGTCAAGTGTGGTGTAAAAAGAAGAGGGAGCACTTAGCATGTCAAAGTAGTTATTATGTTGCATTCGATTTCCAAGATGGAAATAGAACAGCCACCAAAGTTTCATCACTAAGTCATGAAGTGATGATGTCGGTCCCAAGAGTTCATGTATTAAGTATCAGAACAATTAGCAGAAAAATACTAAAGTTCATTAAGCTAACCTCAACTCAACAAAAACAATAATTAATGGTCAAAGTTCCTGCTTGTATAACTGTTTAGTATGTTTAGTCTGAATGAGAATTTCAGATTATCAATTTTTTTGCATTTCTTCAGACTTCCTTTGAGTTTTGAAAATGTAATTAAATTTAATCAACTTTACTCAAATGTAAAATGAATGGATAGACGACTATTTGTAATATTGCTTTAGTTCCAACAGTCTGTTGCCATAAAAACGCCACTTTTTCTGTTTATGAGTGCTGGAAATTGAGACATCCCTTTGAATATTTGGCTAAAATCAATGTCTGGCGTTCCGCCATGAGAACGAGGAAGAAAAGAGACGGAGACAAATGAGGTGAGCCTCCAGACTTCCAAAGATTGCTGCATGGTTTTAAATCAGCAAATTAGATTTCGCAGGAAATGTTGATCTGCAGAAAGATTTCATTTTTCTTGTCAGACAAGTTGTAAAATTCAGGTATTCTGCGTGTTTAATGGCCATTCAGTAAGCAATGACATGTTTTCTGGTTGAACGTTGGATGAGTACTTTAGTTTGCTTAAATTACATTTTTATGTTGCTTTGCCTTCTGTGTATTATTCCAGCCAACTCCCATAAACCAATGCATCCAAAAAGGCAAGGACTTGTTTATGATCATTTAATCTTTTTTGGAAGCCATTAAGCAGAAAACTGTAGCAAGTATTTTTTTTATAATAATGAGTTGTTTTTGCAGAATGTTGCTTTATAGGTACCGTGAGGATCCTGTTTATTTAAAATTGTATTTCAGTGGTGCACAGTTGGAGAGAGTTGTGATACTTTCCTTTAATCAGTTTTATTTTGTTAACGTCTTTAGTGTAGTTTTCAGAATAGGCCTGTATGTATGTGGCAACATTAATTTATGACATGCAAATATGTTTCTTGAAATAAAATACCTGTTTCTGTGAAAAACATTGCAGCGCAGCATCTTCTAAAAGCTTGAGCTGTAACAAATTTGCTTTAAAAAGGCATTATTGAGAGAAAATCATAGGAAGCCCAATTTGTAGTGCTTTATAAATTCAACTTGTGGAAACTTTGAGACCAAAATTTAGTTTGACGGAGAAAATAAACTGCAGATTACCCAAAACATAACGTCTCTAATGGGACACATGGTGGTGGCAGCATCATGCTGTGGTCATGTTTATCTTCAGAGAAGCTCACAGGAAGGTTGACAGTATAAAATATAATCCACTCCTCATAGTAAATCTGTTGGATGAAGCAATAAACTTCAAACATACAGCCAGAGCTCAAACTGAGTAGTTCACGGTATCGATGTATTAGGACGGCCTAGTTAAAGGCCAGAGCAAAACATCACCAATATATGGCAAGATTGAACAATTTTGGAACGAGTTAAAATCATTTTATTAATTTTATTTCATTATTTTCATTTTATTAAAGCTGCTGCTGATGTCAAACATTTAATATTCCACTAAAACACAATAAAGTTTCACAGAAATGAAAACTTTTGCCAGGCACTAAGAGTCACGACTCACTAAAAACAAAAAACAATTACAATCTAATGCTCAAAAGACAAGTTTAATCCCCATTTTGACCAAAACAGATTTTGTAAGTGACAGAATTATTCAGATATACTTTGTGTCAATGTCTGTTTCATGTATCATTTACAATTTGGAGTGTAAAATAATTTAATTTTTAATTCTTTAAAAATTAATTCTCTCAATAAATCATCATTGTAGGGTTTTTTTACATCCTGATGAACTTCCAGATGAACTTCATTCCTTCCTTCATTTCAGACTTGTCTCTCACAGCTTCGATGTTTAATCTGAACTTTGTGTTACCACACTAAACAGGAACATCGTCACCCGTCTGGAAAGGATGCTTTGAAAACTTGTTTTGGCTGCAGCCCCGCTTATAAATTTCTCATCAGCATTTTTCAACAGCCTGGTACAAAAACCACTGGAACTGATTCTGATTCTGCCCTGAAACGCTCCACGCAAAGAGGCAGAAAGCTCACCTGCTTTAGCTAAAGTTGTTTTCTTTAAATAAGTTAGTGAGTCGTCCCCAGGGCGCTCGCCTCGGACCCCTGTGATTTCCTGCGTTTTATGCAGCGACAGACGATCTTCTGCTGGTGTTTTTAATCATGAGCCTTTTATCCAGATCTGGTTTAATTATTCATCATGTTTGCTCAAACAGATGCTCCACTGCAATGATGCTTGATGCCTTTCTAACTTATGAGTTGATGCTTTGCCAACTGATTTATTATTTTTTTATTCCAGTCCAGCTCTCATAATATTTGCATCAATAAAACTGAATTTAGAAGCTAAAGTTTGTCATAAAAAAGGAAAAGCCAGAGGGGGAAAATGCTTAACGGTAAAGAAAATATAACTGGGTGAACACTCAGACGCTTCTTTTATCTTGAAATTAAATTTCAGCCAATGCATTTTCACTGTTTGTCCTGGAAAAGATTTGAGATGACAGCAAATATATGAGGAGAGTGCAATTAGAGCTAAACCATCCTTAACTTTCACAGAGAAGCATTTACTTCATCTCCACAGAATGTTTATGTGGCCTAATGAGGAACTGGAGTCCTCTAAATACGTTCTCATTAGGCATTAATTAACGAGTGGAGGATAAATGTTGGTTCCTGATTATCTGTGTTTATGTGTGCGATCATGCCAGCTGAATAAAAGTGGATCCTGATTAATGGAGACACATTTTAGGATGAATTCACCCAAAAGGTTACTGCAGATGAAGATATTTGTTGTCATATGCGCTGCAAATACGTTAGCAAGCAAGAAACGGGCTATAGCGCAAAGCATTCTGGGTAAATTAAAACCGAAATGGCTCGTGATTTTTATCCAAAGACAAAAGAGAAATCCTACAATCGCTAAAATCTGACGCTGCTCCATTTTTAAAAAAATTTCGTGAAGAAGAAAGCTGCTCATGTATTCTTCAGAGGTTTCAGTGTCATTGCCTGCAGTGGCAGTTTTGGTGCAGCGCCCCTACAGGCGAGGAGGAGAACAGGCTTTGACGGCAACTGAATTTTGGTCCTCAATCAAGTTGAGTTGACCAGAAAATCAGGTGTGAAAACATCGTTACTTTACCCAGGTTGTCTCTGAACTGCCCAGATTGATATCATGATTATTTCATTAATTCAACCTTAACTTTTTGCTATACAATTATATCTTAAATTTCTTTATTAATAGCAAAGAACAACCAAAGTCAAACTTTAATTTGCGTTTACAAACTTGGCAAATCAATCTGATTCTGATCATCCTCAGGAGATTAGACCAACATGGGGACACGCCGTTAAATTTACATTATCTGTCTGCTGTGTTCATGTTTAGACTTTAACATCATATAGCCTGCAGGAGTTTGTGAAAATGTTATCTCTTTCCAGCTTTTACCTGCAGCCATGTCTGCTTACAATCCCTAAACTAAAATCCTTATTTTTTAGATGATTTACAAGGAAATTTGCATTCTCTGCAATTACACAACTTTTAAGATTCGATTGTGTTTGAATGCCAAAAATTCAATCTATTCTCTGTAAAATACTGACGTAGACATTTTTTTGTTTATTTTAATTTCGTTTCATAAATATTTCCCGTTAGCTCGCTGATTTCTGAAGAGTTGGCTAACAGCATGATGGAGATGTGATGAATGTTTTTAGTGACGGCCTGCAGGCAGCTGGTTTCCTCTGATTGACCGGCTGCTCAGGCTTCGTTTTCAGAGCTGCAGCAGAGGAAGAGGAGAAAACATGCTGCTCACAAGAGCTGCGTTTCCATTGATCATAGAAAACAAAAAAGTTATTAAGGGAAAAACTTGTTTTTTGATAAGTTTTGACATTAGTTCAAGCTGCGTTTCCATTACAAAATGTGCAGAAACTTTGTTTATGTTCCTCTAATGTCACGTGATAAGTTATTAATGAAACATTTCCTCCTGTTTTCTTTGTTGTTTCCACCAGTAGTAACATTTGGTTGTTCATCATGTGACTTGTGTGATGCAAAAAAATTACCTGATCGTAGTGGAAAAGTTTTTTTTCCCAAAACAAGCATATTTTCTTTTACTTTAATTATTGTATAACTAAAATTATACAATAATTAATAACTCTGCATGACTGAGAAGTTGCGCCGTTCCCGCTCCACCTCGTCCTCCTCATCCTCCTCTTCCTCTCCTCCTTGTCCTCCTCTCTGTCCTCCTCTTCTCCTTCATCCTCCTATTCCTCCTCTTCCTCCTCGTCCTTCCTCTTCTCTTCTCTTCTCTCCTCCTTCCTCCTCATCCTCTCTCCTCCTCCTCCTCTTCGTCCTCCTCCTCCTGCTCCTCCTCCTCTCTCCTCCTTCTCTCCTCCCTCCTCTCCTCCTCCTCCTCCTCCCTCCTCCTCTTCCTCCTCCTCCTCTTCCTGCTCCTCCTTCTCTCCTCCTCCTGTCCTCCTCCTCCTCCTCTCTCCTCCTCCTTCTCCTCCTCCTCCTCCTCTCTCCTCCTCCTCCTCCTTCCTCCTCCTCGTGCTTCCTCCTCCTCTTCCTCCTCCTCCTCTTCTGTTCCTCCTTCCCTCCTCCTCGTCCTCCTCCTCCTCCTCTTCCTCCTCCTCGTGCTCCTCCTCCTCCTCTTCCTCCTCCTCTCCTCCTCCTCTTCCTGTTCCTCCTTCTCCTCCTCCTCTTCCTCCTCGTCCTCCTCCTCCTCCTCTTCCTCCTCCGCGTGCTCCTCCTCCTCCCCTGGCCCTTGCTCGTCCAGATCTGCAACACGTTTCCGGCTCCTTTGACAAGTAGCCAAGGTGAGGATTAAGGAAGGATTAAGTTTGTTGGATGAGTGAGTTTTGGGGCCACTGTTGCTCTGAGGATGAATGTAGTGACAAGCACAGGCAGATAAAGCCAATATATAAATATAAATATGTCACACTTCACAGCCGAAGCATTTATGAAGTATTAGTGGAGTTAGAAAAAATTTAATTTGTGTTTTATCAGCTCTGTTCATCAAATCAGTGAGTGAAGAGGAGCTGCGTTGATTACAACACAAAAGATTTGTTCATTTATTTTGAAAATATAGATATTAGTAATGATTTCTATACATAATTGGTTCATTGTCACTTATTTGACCGACCAAATAAAATTCAGTGTTGACCAAATGGAAACTGACCCATTTCAACCAGCAACCAACTAGCTGGCACACTTCTGTTTTAAAATGAAGAATATTTACTCCCTTCTCTAAATGTAAAAGTTTTAATAGAAACTCTTGCAGCTGAGATTCAACTGATTTTGGGTTTAAATTGGGTCTAAACAACTCTCTAAATGTAACTTTACACTGGTAGCTTTGAGTCTTGCTGCAGTTTCTAACCATGTGAAGTTTGCACTAAGTTCACAAATGCACGTTTTTCATGATGAGTGAAAAATATGCATTTATAGCCGTTTCTTTTAGTTACTCTACAAACTACAACTTGTTTGTTGTGTTGTTAAAAGTATAAAACAGAACAGTGGAATTAAAAAAAAATCACCGTTTTTGCTTTTTTAAAAAATATATATGTTAAATAATAAGGAAAAGAAAACCGACAGGTTTTCTCCAGCAGGGGTCACTGTTGAACTAAAGCCTCAACCTCTAATCCTCACTTTCTTTTCTCTATCAAAGAACGTTTTGCATAACAGAGCTGCAAAAATGACCCGGTTTTAATATCTAGGTCGTGGAAAATCATCTCATCTTACAAAAGAGAATATTTATTGACTCAGGAGAGAGTGATATTCGATGCAAGCCGGCGGTAACTGATAGATTGAGATCAGTAATTAAAATTTGGGGTGAGTCTGGTCAGCAGGAAACAGCCATACAGCAACATGGAGTGACTGCGGCGCTAGTTTGTAAAACTTTGAGACATAAAGGAAATAATAGGAATCAGGGAAGTAAATTAGACAGACTTGAGGTGTTCTTTGAGTTTTTCAGAACTCTGCATGTCTAAAGCTTAAAATCTCATTTCAGGGAGGAAATGACCTTCAGGTGAAATCCTGAAACATTTTCAATCTGCAAAGAAATTTAAACAATACTTGGGATGTGAAGCAATTAATTTTTCTTTTTGGAAAATGTATCTTTAGAGGAAACTATAAATGCCACTGGAGAAGTAAAAGTGAATTTCTGACATCCTTGTAAAAATAAATCTTTTGCAATTCTTACAATCTGTGTGTCTACACAATGCTGTCCAACGTTACAGCCATGAAATAACCCAAAACAACAAAGCGCACAATTGTGAACTTGGAGGAAAATAATAAAACTTGGGTTTTAACAAATTGTAAAAATCTCTTAAGCTTAATCGGGGAATTGGCAGCAAGGCCAATGCTGAAGGAAAGTCCGAAAATGTCCCACTTGAAATTTGCGACAAGGAAAATGTGAAACAAAGGCGCTAACACCAAAATAGACCAAGAATAAACACATGATCTGTAGACTGACACTGCACATTACACTGAACATACCTGAAACATCATGCCTGGGATTCCTTTTCTCACAATTATTCAAGAAAATTTGTTGGAAAATGTAACAACTAATCCAAATGAGAATCTCTGTCAGTAGCTCCATTTTCTTATACCATAAAATTGCACAAATTGGAACTACAAAAGTAAATTTGCTGCATAAAAAAACAAATTTAAAAAAAAATCACGTTTTTCTATAAATACTTTTTTCCATAGGATAATGTGGTTGTTTATCTGTATCGAAATTAATGTATTTCACAAAACTGATGGAAACAAGTCATGTAATCAACAACTGGATGTTACTACTGGTGGAAACGACAAAGAAGACAACAGGAAGTGATTGGAGGACGGTGGTGCGATGTGTTTTTTAATGACTTAACACCTGAACAAGCTTATTTGTGTGTGATTTTAATTGGATTTCTAATTTAACATAAACACCACAAATGCAAAATTGTGTTTTTCCAACTTTAGCGGAATATTGGAAAAGTTTTCTGCACATTTGTAATGGAAATGCAGCCAGAAATGTAAATTTCTGCACAGACACAGTCCATCCATCCTGACTAAGAATATGAGGAAATATCAGTCTCAAAAAAATTATTTTTAGTGTATTTTATAAGAAACCTTCTAAAAGAAGGCTTATTTTCACACTTTATTCAAAGATTCAATTTTAACTCATACCTTCTTTAAATCTCACCCAAAGAAGAGATATTTTCAAGATAAGACACGATGCTGCCAACACTTCCTCGTAAATAAGATAGCCCTTTGTCCAATTTATCTGACAGTGATGTAACAGTTACTCCTCACTACACCAGAGGAAGGATTTGTAAGGAACGCCTGATCAATGAGGGTCTTTAAACCGAGCCGTGTGACTGGAATACCGACAAGGTCCACTGAGGAAAGCTCAACTTGGGGTCAACAAGTCATTAATTTGCAGGCTCTCCGAGTTAGTTAGCCACAGGCAAAATAAGAAAAATATGTCTTTACCCACAAAGTAGACAAGCGGTTCTCTGGGTTGTATTGTTTCAAGATATTAATATAAATATCTGAGGTTTCTGCTAACCTCTTCAGCACTTTGGAATCAACTTTGCCACTTGCTTTCAGAAGAAATGCTTCTGTTTTCCGTCAGTTCAGCTGCCTGCAGGTGATAAGTGACCCCTTGGCAAACTACACAAACTCTTTATGCTTCATGTTTCAGCAGCGGATCAGATCTGTCAAGGTCTTCAGTCTGCAAGAACCTCGTCTCTGAGACCTGCCAGGGGGTAGGTCCAATCGACATTTACTCTGCTGTATCGTTTGAATGTCTGCAACTTTTGGTTTGACATGAGGAACTGAAGTGATGCAGTATTTTTGTTTGGATTTGTTGTGAGGGCCATCCAAATCCATCTACATCTAGATGGACTTTTTTTTAGCTTAGCTTAATTTGTTAGCCATAAAACTAAAATCACCAAAAGTTTTGTTCTGATATTAAGAGTCACTCTATAAAGGTTCAAGTTATTGTGGATAAATTTCTGCATATTGCTGAATTTCTAAATGATCAAAAATAGATTAACTTAAGAAATATTTCAACATGTGCAGCATAAAATGCACTTTTATACAGAGTTTCTGCTGAATAACGTCCCAACTCTATTTGTATGAGCCTACAGTACCGGCGCCATCTTGGGTCCCGGAGAATTTGCATAACAGTCAAATACGTGTTTGTCGGCTACATCTAGCACAAAAACAATTATATAACATTATTGTTTTCGTACATATCGACAACACAACTTTAAACGAAAGAATTATGGAGCAATTACCTTTTTTCTACGTTGTAATACCTGAAAAGAACACATGAGGGCGGGCTTTCCTCCTTTTTTCTCCTAAATGAATGAAATTAGCAGAAGATCTGCAACTTTTTACACCTGTGAGCAAGAAGTTTGCTTTAAGCAGATATTTATTTACTTATTTGATTAGGACAGGGTACATTTATCAATAACTATGCGATTTATGGCCAGAATCGGCACTCCAGCTAAATTTGATCCAAACAAATCGAACCGGTTTCGACTGCTGTGGGAGAACTTCAACATGCCACGCAATACCTTCAGATCTGAAATCAAAGGCAGTTATTTGAGTTTTTACATAAAGTAAGCAACCTGGCTTAACATTCTCTCACAAATTTTAGTTATTAACCAACATGTAAAGACTTAAAATGGATTTATTTCATTCATGACATCTTCTTTACTCCTTTATCCTTCATTATTGCAGCTGAACTTCGCTCTGATCCAGCTCAAAGAAAGAAGCAACTTAGTTTTTAAAAATCCATTTTTATTTCAAAGCCTCACTTGAGTCTCCATAAAAAAGCTTCACATCATTAATCAGGTATGCACCTTGTGTGCAGCTGCCTGTACACGAGTGGACTTCAGAGAGGAAGATTCAGCGGAAGGCGCTTTGTTATGAATAATAGTGAGGAGATTCAGCAAAAACGATGCGATTAAAAGGGAAAATATTTGAAAAATGACAGCTCTGGATTCCTGTTTGCCTCAGTGGCAGAAAGGGAAACTGTAATCTAAGAAGGATTTAGTCTGAATTTTATTACTGAAGGTCACTGAATAGAGATGTGCATCATAAATCTCCTTAAAACTGCAGGATTTACTGTGGTGAAGAAAGTCCACTTCCTTTCAATGAACATATCAACAAAATGTAATGCAAATCACAATAATTACTGTGAGACAGAGCTATTTTATTATTTAAAGTAGGATTCTTTTCACTTTTCTGCATGACGCTGACACTTAATTTAAGGCTGGAACGATTAATTGTGATTAATTGTTTAATAAAATAACCATAAACTAATTTTGCAATCAGTTAATTTAAAAAACAACATATTTAGAGAGATAATTAAGCCAAAACTGTATAAAAACATAAACATTTTGTATGTAATAATTAAAAATAAACTGTGTCTGTGAATATATTTCAGCCAAAACTCCTCAAGTGGCATTTTTAGCTTCACCTGGTTCAAATTCACTGAAGGGATACCATGTTGTTACCCTTTTCATGCGGTTCTGTTTAGAAATATTAACACTCAAAAAGCTCCTAAACACATTTGTATGAATTTAGGGTTTTGTATTTTTTTTTTCATTTTTTTACTTTTTAATTCAGCAACAAAAGAGGTAATTCCATTTAATAATGTAAGAAAACCACTATTTTATGTCTACACAGTCAGGATTTAATACAAGTGACACAAAATATTAAATAAAAATTTAATGTATTGAAAAATTTAGCCTTAAATTTAGATGATTATCCATCTTGATACAAGAAAAAACTCAGGTTTTTAAGAAAATGGCTGCTTATCTAGTCAATCTATTAACAGAGATGAGCAGAGTGGCCAAAAGTTTTACTCAAGTAAAAAGTATGTTTTACTTGAGTAAAACATATTTTTACTTAAGTAAAAGTACTTACTTACTTACTCTTTACTGAAGTAAACATTAAAGACATATTTGGTAATTATGTAGACGAAAATATAAAGTCAAGTGGAAATTTTGGAGATTTTAAGAGTCAAATTGACAATAATGGACCTTACCAAGCTCTGCCCAGAAACGCCCCTCAAAAGTCTCACGTGACTCCATGTCTCACAAACAAAGCCTTGTGGTGCTTAGTTTCTATGTGTAATTTAATTTCGACTGACTTTCTGCAGATATTTCTGAGTCGATTAGTGTAGCATTTCTTCCGGATTTTCAAAAAATATCAGCCATGACAATGGACAGGGGAACCAACAAGTGCCTCCAAGATTGTTCGGGTCACAGCTAAATGCTATTAGTTGATGAGGAACACAGCAGATCCTCACACCCTCAGCATAAATATAGCTGTGGACAAAATCACTGACTCCTATTGTTCTTGTAAGGCTGGGTAAGTCGGGTATTCATGGTTTTGAGGGTTTGAATGTACCTAGGCCTGATACACGGTACTCGGTGGCTAACACGATTAGCGTGGTTAACACGATTACAATTTAGTAAAAAGCCTTTTCAGGTAAAATAAAATTTTTAATGTATGTCAGATACGGTACACATTGCATATTGATCTGTTCAGCTAACGTAAGACTGTAACAGACAGGTTCAAGGTGTAGAAGTTGTATCGGTGCTGCCATTATGCTGTACTTGGCTAAAAGGTTTTCATAATGGATGTGGTTATTATTGACTTTTTTTCATTCACTAAACAAAGAAAGCAAAAAAATAATACTTATCCCAGCAGACAATCCTTTGTTCTTATTGATCCTACGATGGTTGAGCTGCAAATGCGGTCGTACACAAGCTTTGATCCAAGCAAGGCTTTCCATTTCAGATTTTGGAAATCTGTGAATTTTAGGTCCACAAATACGATCAGGATACCTGACATCGCCTGTACAGATTCCCCACTGACGGTGGAAAACTGTTCTTTTTTGAGTCCTGACGCAAAAACTTTCTGCCGGTCTGCTTGTCCACAGTGTGCATTAGCATGTATTTACTACAGTAGCTTGTGTTTGTGAGACAGTCACGCATGTGGTATCTGTGCTGTGACGTAAAATGGGCATTAGCCAATGAAACACGGCCCCTGTAGTAAGGTCCATTCATAGAAGAAGCAAAAAAATAAATAATTTTTTTCCAAAATCTATCCATTCATCCATTTTCTTAACACCCTGGTCCCTTGTGGGGTCAGGAGGGTTGCTGGTTCCTCTCCAACTAATGTTCCGAGCGAGAGGCGGGGTCGCCCTGGGCAGGTCGCCAGTCTGTCACAGGGCAACACAGAGACACACAGGACAAACAACCTGTGTGCACACACACATTCACTTTTTCCAAAATAGTTAATTTAAAAAAAAATAATACTTCAAAAACTTTAGCAAAACTGCAGGTTTGTGTCTCTGGTGAATTTTTGGCTAAAACATGTTTGTTTTTCATTCAGTGGGTAGAAAATCCAGAAATTTTACTAATGATCCTTCATGGCGAAACTACTCAAGTAGTAAAAATACTCCTAAAAGTTATCTTTTCAAAAAAGTAACTGTAATTAAGTCAGTTTAGCAAGTTCCTACCAGTAATTGATAATTATTGATAACTTGCATCAATGGAGTCTAAAAAGCTTCTCAGTTTGACCCTCATCTTTATCTGTGAGGGTCAAACCACCAGTGCTGGGTTTTTGGTCAGCCGGTTGCTGAGTAAACGGGTCAGACAGAATTAGCCTGAGTAAGACTCAGAAAGAACAGCTTCCCGTTCAGTCATTCAGCCTCACAAACGAGGAGTGAAAGTATAAAACAAGCACCAAATTGCCAAATAATGACTCTGCTGGAGCGGGAATGGCATCATTCACTCAAATGGAGTGACTATGACATTCACTGGCAGTGAAAGCCATCATCAGGCAATTTCTCTTTATTCCAGACCAAGTTTAATTATCTTTTAAAGAGGTCTGTCGTAACTATTACATTATGCAGCGGAGAGATGTTGCATTCCCAGGAGCAGCATCACAGACCGAGCCGATGAACATCCATCTGGTGGCGCAGATATGACGGTCTGATTCACTTGAAATGCAAAAAAAAACAAAACAATGGAGGCCGGGAGGAATTTAAAAATACTTGTTTATTGTGAGACAAACTTGTGGCCTCATTGTGGCCCACCCATCGCATCTCAGAGTTTAATCCCACACATTTATCCCGGGCTTTTCATTCTCTGAGCAGAGCGGCTCGATGTTTTGTTTTTCTCCTCCCCAACACTTATTCTGCCAGACGCAGAGCATTCCTCTCCCTGTTTAAACAGCCTCCTGAATTCCTGTCTTGGTAAAATACTCCCATTCCCACTATTGCTTCCTTTCTTTGTTTTTCAACTTGGCACCGATTCCTGACTGGACTTCTTTTGCCTCCAAATTGCAAAAAAATCTAAAAATTGCAACATTTTCAGCTAATAATTGATTAATCGCTAACTGGAGTAGTCTTAAAAAGAGAGTGTTTGCTAAAAGAACAACATACTCAGAGTAGTAAAGAAAATTTCACAAAAAATGTATATATTTTGCATTTCAGATTTAAGGAAAGCTTTGTAAATATTCAGAAACCCACAGGTGGTAGAGTTTTAACTTTATTCGGTTCAAATGCAGTAAAAATATAAAATAAGATTCCACTCCATTTTCAGAGCTGACACAAAAAGATTCATTCAAACTCTGTTTTAATGGTCACCACAGTTACAAACATTTGTTACATTTTCAGCTGCTTTGTTTCACTTGCACTTCACTTTGATGATTAGGAAAATCTGTTCCCCTCCTCACCTGTGGAGGCGCTGCACTAAGAACTAGTGAATGAATCGCCATAAAAATCTCAGAAGAAAAAGAAAAGAGCGCAACTTCCTTCTTGGGAAAATGTAAAGAAAATCAGATTATAGGAAGACAACCAGTGATTTTTCCAGCTAACTGGATTTGCAGGTTTGTTTTGGTTGCATTTACCCAGAATCCCCTGCGCTGTGGAGCACTTCCTGGTTTTGAAGAGGTCTCCGGTCTGCTTTGAGTTCACATTATGCATTTAAACTGCACCAGTTCCCTTTAATTGAACCAAGACCGGGGATCCTGGCCAGA
Organism: Poecilia picta; assembly: GCA_033032245.1. Taxonomy (NCBI): domain Eukaryota; kingdom Metazoa; phylum Chordata; class Actinopteri; order Cyprinodontiformes; family Poeciliidae; genus Poecilia; species Poecilia picta. The sequence goes on along the minus strand of CM065375.1, from coordinate 4,434,654 downwards.
CCAGAGTGCATTTATTGGTCTGCATCAGAGTTTGACTTCACATTTTAATAACCTACTTTCTTGCAGTTAGTTTTAAAGATCCACACCATCATACTGCCTCCACCGAACCATGTTTGGCTTTTTCAGGAAGAATTTTGAAACATACAAGCATTTCTCTTACTAATATTTCACCATTTAAGTTAATTTCTAACATTTTAGAGACTCTTTGTTGCAATAAATAAATAAAATAAACTTACACAAACTTACTTTTGTTGCAACTTTTAAAAAATCAAGAAAAATCAGAGACATGATTCAAATGTTGCTGAATGGAGGAGTCATTTGATCTACCACAGCCTAAATTCCCACTTTCACTTTTTTTCTTTTTTTCCTATGGAAAGCTGGATTTGGGAAAACCCTCACCTCCCTCCTCTTCCTCACCGAGCCTTCACATCCGGGTTAGTGGCATTGGTTTGAGCTTCAAGCTGCGTTCAAGAGTCAAACCGTAAACTTGTACTTTTGAAGTCTTAAAGTTGTAATAGTGTCTTTTTGTGTTATTAATCATATAAAAAGTATGTAATTTTTAGAATATGTCCTGACGTTATCGCGGTATGTTTCAGAACATACCGCGATAACAAACATATTAATATACCAGGTTTGTGGAAATTTACGGACTATTCACGCATAGTTTTACAGTAGTTTCATTTCAAGTGTAAAACAACTCATTTGTAGAAATATTTTTACTTCAAACGTTGTAAAAAAAATGTCGCAGTTTCTCTTCTAGGCGGGTTTATTTCCTTGATATTTCGCTAGTGTGTGGTGATAGTAGTATCTCGGAGCTTTTAGGGCTGCAGTGAACGCATCACAAGTTGAGCAGCTCAGTTATCCAAAACGCAGACTGATGATCCAGCTGCTGAACGCCGACATGGACACAGCTGCGCCTTTCCACTGAAACGGGACGCGTTCCAGCGTGAACTGTGACGCCGCGGGGACGCAAACGGCGACGGAAAAAGTTTTCCTTTCCTCTCCCGACTGGACTCATGTAGAAAAAAAAAAAAAAACTCGCCATGTCCAAGACCCTGAAGAAGAGGAAGAACCACTGGACCAACAAAGTCCACGAGAGAATCCTTAGCAGGAATGAGGAGGGGGAGCTGGAGCTGGAGCTGAGGGGCGGCGCGGAGCTCGGACAGTTCCCGGTCATCGGCGAGCTCCTCCCGGGCAGAGCCGCGTGCCACAGCGGGAAACTCCTCCAGGAGGACCTGCTGCTGGAGGTCAACGACACCCCGGTGGCTGGACTCACCACCAGGGACGTCCACGCTGTGGTCAAGCACAGCAAAGACCCCGTGCGGCTCAAGTGTGTCAAACAAGGTAAGGTTTTTAATTATCATTTCCCGGCTCTCGCTGCAACTTTGGGAAAGTCTTTCCTTCTCCTGACGGCGCTCCTATTGTTCCCCACAAGCTGTTAACTCCTGCAGACTTTGTCAAAGCCGTTTCTCACACTCGGCTCGCGTTTGTTGTCGTGTTTTTAGCGCCTAGACGCGATAAGCGGTGGTTTTACTTTAAGGGGGTGTGTTACAACTGTAGCGAGTAGAAAACGCAGATTAGTGAAGCTCGCATAAATCAGGGAAGAATGTAAATAAATAACCAGCGTCACACACTAGACGACGTGTTTACAGTAATAAGACAAACAGAAAACAGTCCGTGTTGTTTTGCTTTAGCTGTGGCCGTTTTGAGCGCAACATTTCACCAGATTTTCTACTTAAAGGTGTAAAATTTGCCTCTTTGTTTTTATTAGTCTTTGTTGTTTCTGCACATTTTGTGGCATTGTTTGTTTTTTTTTTTTAAAAACGTTACCATTGCAAATATTTCTGGTTTTTTCCTTCAAAATGCCATATTTTATTGACGTCGAGCTGTTGAATATGCATGAAATAAGATATTATTAATTTCTCATTTTTATGTTTGTCAATTAGCACTTTTGGTTTCCATGGCTGTGAAACTCCGTCTAGAAAGCGCATATAGTGCATTCAAACTAATGGCGGTAGGTTATGCCTTTGGTCTGACTGCCATCCATATTCAGACGATTGTCGCGGCTGAAATCCAGATAAATCGAACCAGATTTTCTAATCTTTTACTGTAAATTTTTGGCTAACATGCGTTTCGAAGACCAGGGATGCAGCTAAATACTTTCTGGGTTGTGTACAGACACATTTCAAAGCACAAACAGCTGTTAATTACGACTAGAAGTAATTAGTCCTTCGTCATTTTGGCGCCCCCTTTAGGGTGTCGCCCATATGCGACGGTGCACTTTTTGATTTTCACTAATATATCAGGTCAAATGACGATGATTCTAGTATTAGAAATTGGTCAAAAGTGCACCTATATTAGTTTATTAAAATATTTATGTTTTTTTCAGTATTTGCAGCTGAAACCAGATATTTATATAAATTGTATGAAACAAAGTTTTTTTTTCAGTCTGACAAAATCAGAGCAAACATTAGAGTTACTAAGTTTGGTCAAACTCTCCAGTTTTAGTTTCATCCAATCATCAACAGTTACAAACTATTATCAGACCTTTTCTGTGTTTTGTGCTGTAATGGCTTCTTCCTCTCTGAATGACTTTTAAGCTCATGTCTTCCAAGTCAATGACATCAATATTTAAAGGTACAGTAACATTAGTGTGTGAAAACTTCAGGTTTTAAATAAAGTTTCTGGGTAAAAACAATCAAAAATTGTCTGTCTTCTTGCAGAAAAAGGCTTAGTCTTATTTCATGTCAGTGAAGAAAAACATTATTTCTCTCTTTTTGTAAAACAATTTATTATAATTTTTGCCTGCAGTAATTAGAAATTTAGATTTAAATTTGCGTTATTCTTTGCAGAGCAGGAATTACACAAATCGGGTTTGTGTTGCACCAGCTGCGATAAATTAGATTTGAAAATTAGGAGGAAATCTGTTTGTCTCTTTTCCAACATGCTGCAGAAAACAAAAAGCACCACAAAGTGCGGTAAGATCACAGAAGTCAGCATGAGTTTATCACAGATTAGTTTGTGTTTGTTGTGTCTGGGGGGAAATCCTGGGCGAGTTTTCTGGTTGTCCGGACTCTGTTGCTAAAAAAAAGCCCAGTGTCGGTCGAGTAGATTTAGCTTGGCTGGCATCATCTCGTGTTCTGTCACGGACGCTTCCCCTGCCTTTCATCTCAGCTGCTGATCAGACTTGCATTGTGCGCCGGAGCCAGGAGGATCTCTGGGATCTCATTTTGAGGTGAAAAATCTTTCAAAGCGCTATAAGAGGCTTTGGATCAAAGTGTCAGCTCGTGTGTGTGTTTGCATGTGCTTAGCATCACAACAGAGATTTATTCAAAAAGCATCCAAAGCTTATATCAAATCGATGTTTTTTTTTTTCGTCCATGAAATGGTTACATGCTCCAGCAGCTGGAGAAGTGAGTGATCTTCTCATCCATCTCTGCTCTTGTTTACTCGTTAGGCTGTTTATAGGCTTCGATCTTCTAGAAGGAGAAAAAGCAACAGCCATAGAGCTGCTTGCAGATGTAGATGTTTTTCTCATCCAAGCTGAGATTCAGTGTTTTCTTTTATCTATCTTAAAGTTTCTCTGAAGCTCAGCTGCATTACTCTGCCTGCAGCTTCAAAAACGCACCTTGATTTAACTTTTCTTATGCATTAGCCTGGTTAACTATTGCCCCTTTTCCACCGACCCGGCCGGCTCGGCTCCGCACGCTTTGCTTGCGTTTCCACCGGCCTTTTAAACCGGGCTGGCGCTGCTTTTTTAGGTCCAGCTTCAGAGCAGGGTCAGCAGAGCCAGCCCGGCCAGCACTGGTGACGTAAGCTTCGCTGCTCTTCACTGATTGGCTGAGGGCGGGGACAGAACAGCGAGGCAAGAGAGAAGAAAAATGAAGGCGCAAGGTTTGAAACTCGCCGCAACACGGAAGTGATGGAAGATACAAACAAGCCCTGAACTAAAAAATGCAGCTTTTTTTATTTGCTTCGGATTTCAATATTCAGCAGCAGCTGATGGAGCCGTGAGGAATGAGTCGTTTTTGTCACCATAGTGGAGAGAATGAAAAGCCTCGTTAGCCGCTTTGGAGCCGATGGAGCCTCACGGTGAAAACCGACCAGACGCCGCTGACGCCGCTGCTGCTCCCAGCCAGGTGAGCAGTTTGTAGATATATCTGTCTGGTTTTTACTATATTTATGGTGGACGACATTTAAAACACAGCCTGCTGTATTTTTATTGCTCAAACACAACATGCGCATTTTCTGAAGACACGTTGTACATTATAAATAACTCAATATTGTTCAGCATTTTACTTCATTTGTTTATCTTTGTGTGAATCTATGAGCTTCAATTGTTTCTCATTTTGCTGTTTCATCCGAGTTTCCCCCATTGTGAGATAATAAAACATGTTATATGACATTCTATTGTAAAATAGCTAGATATCAGTTCTCTAATCAAATTGTTATGAATTATTAATTGTAGAATGAGCAATAAACCTGAAGAAAACGATAGTGGTATTATATCCATGGCTGTAAACCTGCATAGGTCTAAAACTTACAAGTAATTAGATTTTGTCTTTAATTTAGACAACTATTCCAGTTATTTATAATCTGTATGGCTGGATGGTAAAAGTGTTGTGTGTGTGTAAATATATACATGTGTGTGTGTGTGTGTGTGTGTGTGTGTGTGTGTGTTTGTGTACATATAGTAACATGCCTGTTTTAAATAATTCCTTATGTCTATATGACATCCACATTAGTGACTCTTATTTATCTACATTTATGTGCTATAAACTATAACATCTTATTACCAGGGAGCAGAAGGAGCAACATGGCTGACATGATGGACCATCTGAACACCTGGATCTCCTTCAGCAGGAAGCAGCTACCAGCTGAGACGGCAGAGCAACAAGGAGAGTTGAGACAAAAAATAAAAATAAAAGTTGTTGTGTCTCAGTGACCAAAGTCTCTTTATTTCTGCTCACTCCACACATTATTGTACTTACTGTAGATCAAGGTCCTAATACAATCCTCCCAAAATGTGAGGAGCTTAAGCCAGAGTGAAAATATTATATTATATACATATTTCATTGAACTTAACATTGTAGATTATCAATGAAGCCATTCAAAACTGAAAACATTATTCAACAAACCAAACATTTTGACATTATTATCAGGGCAGCTATTAACAAGAGCCCTAAATACAAATCATGTTTGTTAGTTTCTAGTTTATACAAAATCATTCTATTCACTCACTGTTTATCTGTCTTCCTGCAGAATCTTCAATGTAAGAAAGTGAGAAAATGTGTCCAACCTGTAACCTTAATTAGTGATAATTAAGACTGAGTTTAAACTTTTAATTCTTAGTGTCCAAAATGTGAAAACATAGAAGAGGAACCAGTCAGATTAGAGGGAATAAAGCTTTATTTGTTCTCAGTATAACTTGGACATCAGGTGAAACATAAACGTATTGAAAAGTTAAAAACAACAGACTGTTAATGCACTTCAACTCCGTCAGAATATCAGACACGTTTAAATCAGAAATATTTCATCAGCATATTGGGGTCATGTGATTTCTGCTCCAGAAAGGTGAAGGTCTCTGAAGGTCATATTGACCTTCATCCTGAAGGTCAACACCGACCAGCAGGAAGACGGACACTGATGAGATCCTCCAACCCAAAGAAGCAGGAAGAACCACGATGGTCTGCGGCGGCAGTTTGCCAACATGAAAACACATTGGAATATATTAGGAATTTATTCTGACATTTTTAAGTTATTTGCAACACCGTGACTAACATTAGCTCATGTATATTCCGCACGATTACAAGTTTTATCATAGTTTAAAAATCATCTTATCTCACCTGAACCGTCTGAACCTCCTGCTTTCCTCCTGCAGGGCGGAGATCAGCTCCTCCTCACCACATCCAGCTTTTCCTCCCACTGTCACATTTTCTTGAAGTCTCAGAAAAATCGCAATCAGGCTGTAAAAAATAGCTCAGCTCTCTCTTCTTCTTTTGTATCAGAAAAACAACAACTCGCGTTAGGTCGCATGTAACGAAGCTCAGCACGAAGCTCCTGGAGGCGGGGCGCTACACCCGCCCTCCCCTCCCCCGCCACCAGGAGGCGGTACCAGCTACAGAGCCGAGAAGAGCCGGTGGAAACGCGGTCACTCCGAAACAGAGCCGAGCCGAGCCGGGCGGGCCGGTGGAAAAGAGGCAAAAGTAACAATGCATTAAACTACTCATGTTTTCATCACATCTCAACTAGAAGTAGGTTTTAATGACCTGTTGATGTTTACGCTTAGTAAAATATCAGTTTTGCATGAGTATAACATAATATATTTAATTTGAAATGATAAATTAAAATAGTGTTTGTACTGTTGCAAAATATTTCTAATGCAAAAACATAAGAAAGTGTAATGGAGTATTACAGCCATATTAAGAGAGGAATAAAACAAAATTACAAGGATAAATGTGTTATATTTCAACTTATGACATTGTTGTTGAAATATTAAGATTTTATTCTCATATTAACTTAAATTTATTCTTGTATTTCGACTTTATTCCCACTTTTATGACATCATTCTCATAATTTATTATTTTTCCTTATTATGAGCCTAAAACTCCATCATAGGAAAATGATAAAACAAGCGAATGTTTTATGTTTTTACCTGAAACTTTGCTTGACGTCACCATTAACTATTTTACCTCCTAACATTTTATATGCATATTAAATCCTTTGGTCAAAATCTAATTTTACTGACCAAGAACTAAGATGACATTTATAGGTTAATTATAGGACTCGCACTACTCAGTAGGAAAGCGAACATATCATGGGTTTGCTCCTACTAGTCGATTCTCACTGTGACTTTTTACGGAGCTCTGCTAGTGCCAATCACATGGTAAAAATTATTTCTCCAAGACAATGAAAGAAGACAGAGTTCATCCCCTCGCCGAGTTAGAAGACGATACTAATTGTATAAAAATGTAAATAATTTACCAAAGGGGTTCTGTAAGCTCTAGGACAGTCTACTGGAATAGGGGCGTTGTGGTTAGCGCGGCGCCCCGCATGTGGAGGCTGAACCGCGGCGGCATCCGGACTTCAACCCCCACTATGGTTCCTTTGACCCATGTATTTTTGTGTTTGATAACTGTCAAATAAATTGAACTAGTGCCAAAACAATTATTTAAAAAAAACCCTCAAATACTGGAATACTGGTGCGTTCACAACTTATGCATCAGGAGCGTCTGGTTTACATTCAAAGTTTATGTGGAGGCGCGTTGAGGGCCCGTGTAGCGCGGCGCGATTTGAAGCGTTTTGACACGTCAAGCGCGTCCGACAATGGAAAACAACGGCTAGAGCAATTTTGCCGCTTTTGATGGGCCTCCACATGGACTCTGAATGTAAACCAGACACCTCTGGCGCGTGAAACGCTACTTATAAAATGTCAAGCGTCTGACTTCAAAGTGCTCAAGTGTCGAACTTGTTTTTGACGCGCAACGTGCGTTGTCTGTGAACGCATCATAATGTGGAGCAACGCGATTTGATCCATCCAAATCGGCACTTTTTCTGCTGCCGTCTGCATGTCGGTTCGTCCTGCTGAGTCAGCGGAGCGTCCTGCTGCGCGTCGGGGCGGAGGAGCAGCAGGACTCCGAATTTAACCAATCAAACTGGATCCCTTCACTTTGTTTAATGATGATCCGCGTCGGATGTCATCAGCCCATTGAATGACCATTATTCGGTCAAAGTCGACCGACTTTGCTGCTGACGAATACATGCGGATAATGTTCTGCTTCTTGTTCTTTTAATTCTGCATGACTTGGTATAAGTGGGATTTGTTTTATCAATATTTGCTGTGAGTAAAGCTAATACAGCCTGTAAGCTGCTGTGACGTCACTGGGACTTGTCGACATCGACTAGACTTTTGTCATGTTGTAGTCCACTTTAAAAATATAAAGTTGTGCAATTTTATGTCTTGATGCGACCGTAGAAATATCACCATACTCCAATTTGCATAAAAATCAACATATAAATTATGAATAAAGACTCATGAATTGGTTTTCTTGCCACTTTTGAGCCTCCTGTCAAGGAACTAATCACTGACCAGCTTCCATACGTGGCTGATTTCCAAAGTATCTGCGCGGCCTTTCTGAATAATACATCAAGCTCTGCTTCCAGTGGTTTGCTGCTATATTAAAAGCTGTTGCTTTCTTTCTCTCTGAATATCTTGCCCAGAGTGCCGACTTTAATTTGTCTTCCCCGCAATTAAAAATGCAAACCTTATTCCTTCTTTGAAACATAAATGTAATCGGAATATTTTTAAATTCTTGGCCATCATTAGCTTACATCGTTTCCATGAGTTTGGGTTGGTTGTTGGTCTTTGGAGTGATTAGATTAGTTTGTAATCAGGACATAATTAGGATCTGTGCAAAGCAAAAAAAAGACTCAAGACAACAAATGACATGATTTAGAGCATCAAGAATATCGTCATGGATGTTGTGGCTTTGATGTCATTAAAGAATAACGATGCTCAGTGTCTCTCCTTGAGTTTGTAGCAAGCAGTTGTTTACAAAGAAGAAGCTCCAACATGGTCATCCAACACTTTTCTTTTAAGAGCAAACTAATAAGCTACAGGAAAACCTGAGGGCATCATTAAATAAAATGAACCTGATGAGATAAAGCCGTTTGGAGGTAAACTCCCTTCAATTGGGTAGGACTGAAACGATTGATCGTGATTAATCGATTTATTGAAATCATTGACTAAGTTAGTACTCAATTAAATTTAGTGTACAGGTTTGAAAGACTTAAATACTGTAAGAACAAACTGAGTTTTTCTCTCGTTGATTGTAAATAATTTTTTAGTTGCAGATGCATCCCTTGCATCATAAAGCCATCACAAAAAGAATGCTGTGATATTTTATTTGTCTTTAGATAAGAAATTGAATTTTGTATTTCAAATGTTTTATAAAAAATGTTAAGTGGTTAAATGAAAAATCAGACATTTTTTAAATCCGATTAATCGTCATGCAGAATAACCGATTAATCGATTATCAATCTATTAAGGTAAAAGTCTTGTTATGGTGATCAGATAAAAGTTGATCGCTTTTACAAAATATTCACAAATCTTCAAAAACAGACAAAAATAAAAATAATTGATCCTTTTAATTTATGATGTGATTAATTGATTTATTGCTCACTGCGACAAGTTTGGAAAACAATCTTGGTGTCAAAACTGCTTCAAATTTAAACTAGTACTGTTGTCAAAAATTATTTTTGGATCTTGTTTATGCCAGAAAACAAACCACGTTAAATTAAATGAGCATTTCTGTTACTGATGATAACGTATTTAGTTAAATTAGGAGCTTGTTGATGGCTACAAAGTGTTTTTGTGAACTTGCTAATAAATAATAAAATTTTGTATGCATACATAGAAACATGTAAAGATAAGATAAAAATAAGAACTCAAAAAACCTTTTAAAGGACTAAATTGTTATCATACAAATAAACTTCTTGCAGATTTTTTTTATTTTCTTTAAATATTCAAGATGTTTGTAGTACATTTCATTAGCCGCTGGTATTTTTCTGTTTGTTTTCTTTTCTTTTAATCAAACAAGCTCTAATTAATCTGATTTTCTTTTTTAAAGTATTCATAATCATCTTAAACTGAAAATTAAACCCATTTTCATTCATATTTTATCACAGTAGCATCAGTATTGTGATTATAAGAGGCATAACAAAATATTCCTGTGTATGTTGCACTAGCCAACCAAAGCAGCAGTAAACAAGGCCACAGATTGTTGTATTTTATAAGCATAACAAATCTCTCCGTACTCAGTCTTATCCTTGAGTAAACTGCAGAAACGCATCAAGTAAAACATGAAGATAAATTAGTTTTATTCTCAGTCTCCTTCAGTGACGTCTGCAGAGTTTTATTCCGCCTGCTGCTCTCTGCTGTGCGGCTGAGAGCCGCGCTGCGATTGAGGCGTCGCGCTCAGGCTGCAGCAGGTAAGAGCAGACGTTTCCAGGTTGGCCCGAGGCGATCGCTGTGCTTACTGGGAGCCCACTCAGAGTCCGGCAGAAACTCATTACAGCTGGCTGAGCGGCGGGAGCCGGCCGTCGCAGAGGCTCTCGAGTTTTAAAAGGCTGTTTCCAGCCAACTGCGGGACTCTGGTGACAGCTTTCCTGCTTGGTCTGTAAGTGGAGCACTTGGGTTGTCAGTGAAATATCTTAGGAGAGAAATATTGCCGTGGAAGCAGGTTACAGGCGGCGATGGTGAACAACCGCTTTGTGGGATTTCTGCAACGCAAATGTCAGACAATGGATTTTTAAAATGTAATAGAAGTAATTCCAGCTATAAACTTGTTTGTGCAGCTTCCCTGTTGGTTTTGGTGACATCCCACAGCATGATCCTGCTACCACCGTGTTTTACCATTGGGATAATGTTTAGGACAGTGGTGTTGAACTCATTTTAATTTTGGTGATGCTTGTATTCCCACCATCTTCCACAGGAGATAATGAACAACTTCAAAGGTAGGCCTGTGGCAATAATCAATTAATCACATTATACAGGGTTTCCCGCAGAAAACTTGCTAAGTCCGGTGGTTGGTCCACCGGCGGTCCACCGTGTTTTTGTATTAAAAGATGTTAAGTTGACAGAAAATGTAAAAGTATTACTGTGTAATTATATGTTACGGGAAAAGATCTCCAGTGATATGCTATTTAAACAAACAACTAGTCTAAAAACAACAAATTTGAACTTCTGTTTAGTCCAAATTAAGTCAGCAGCTCCATCAGGGCTTCAGGGGCCCATAAACACTAATATTTTAAAACAGAGGTAAAACTTGTTTATTGAGATTATCAATGCTGTTACATTTTATTCAATTATTTAGGCATACATAAGTTAAAAGATTTTAAACTGTTTAATATTTAGTTCCAAGATTTTAAGGAGTTGGCACGTTTACTTTGTTAAACTTAAAGAACAATATTCAGTTAGATTGTTTTGTTACCATAGCAACAATCTGATGCTGGAAGTTTAATCTTTGAATTTACAAATACCTTTTTAGACTGGCCAATTAAACTACTCCCTTCTCCATTATTTCACTAAATCTAACACAGAAGCTGTTAGAGGTGCTGATATTTTTAGGAACAAAAGGGGCCCATAAGTCAGATTCTGCTCCAGGCCTCATCAGCCTTAGACCGGCCCTGTAATCTGCTGCACTACGCAGAGATGCGCAACAAACGGGAGATTTAATTCAATGCTGCTAATGTGGCTTTAGTAGCTCTTCCATTTCGTGTCTGTTGAGTTTTTAATAATTGTCACAGAGATTATACTGGTTGGTCGAGTTTATGGGACGAGTTTCTCAGATCTCCGTGTGGCAGCGCGCATTAGCTCCAAGTAGACAACGCATTTCAAATGGTTTGATGCATCGTGTAACCGGAAAAATAATACTAAAAATAATAATAAAATATTAATAAAATCAGCGTGATGTGTGACCCCGAGGAGAGCGCAAAAGCTGAACCTGCATGATGAGGTTAGTGCTGCTCGTTATCCACAGACGCTCCGGCCAACCGGGACCACAGACAAAAACTTTACAGGGAAGACAGACATAGAGCCACAGGCTGGGCAGCGTGTTGAGATGTAAACGCCGGATATAATTATTCGTTCACAAAGATAAATCTTTCTCACCGCTTCACAACGCCACTTCTGAATTCCCTACAAATTATTCCTGCGGTTCACATGGAGCTACGCAACCAGAGCTAATGCGGCGGGTTTAAAGTCTTACCTAGAGTTGATGTAAACATCCATACAGGTCAGTCTGGCGTCCCGTTTGAGTGAAAGGAGGCGGCAGCGCGCGAACCCGCTGAGGTAAAGCAGCGGCAGCGCGAGGCAAAGCGCAGAGGCGCCAGCTGTGATTGGTCCGTGTGCTGTCGGATTTAAAAGCATAAACTATAAACTTATCTATTATCGATCTATCATTTACGAATAAATCTGCTCTGCTAGTGAAATGCTAAGAGAAAAGAGACGCTTGCAGCCGGCTTAAAAAAAAACAGTTTCTTTTTTTCTCCTAGAAAGTAAACTAGCATCGCTAAGCCTGGCGGTGGGGCTAGTAAAGCATGGCGGGCCGCCAGGCTTATAATACACTGGGGGAAACCCTGTTATAAATTAAAACATTTGCATGTTTTGGCATTATTGATGCAAGGACACTTTCTCAAAGATTGATACATTTTAAATCCTAACAAAGGTTTAACACTAGAAATGGAAGACATTTTAAATATTGAAAATAAAAACAATAAATAAAATAAATTAGAAAGTCTAAACAAAATTGTCCTTAAAAAATGGTTTAGTTGAAACAGAAGCACCGGACTGAAGACTTTGATCATCCAGTTTTTATGAGAGACAGAAAAGCTATAAATCATGCCAATGGAAATTATTGAGCTCGTTTTAATTTAACATGTGATTAATTGATTTATTGATTACCATGACAGGCCTGTTTGTCAAAAATCTCGACTGTCTTGTTATCACAGCCAAACCTCCACTCACCAGCTCATCAATAATCTTTTTCCTTGAACACGACAGACATGAAGTACCTTTAGTTTCCTGATGAAATGTCAGATCACCTGCTGATTCTGAGTCACTGTGTGTTTGTGTCTTCACAGCTTGGAAAAACGACAATGCTTTTTGATTTTTAATTTTCTTTTTTAAACAAGATGTCTGCTGAAGCAGCTCGGTTTAAGATGAAGCCGTTCTGTTCGCTCCGCGTGTCACGGTGTGAGCTGCGCAGGGAGAGCGAGCGTTTTACGACGGCGCTAAGTTAATGACGTGTGTCCAAGTAATGCCTTGATGGATGTGGGTGATGATGGGTTCGGACCGGTCATTTGAAACATGGGACGGGGCGATCCCTGACAACTTGTGTGCAGTTTGACACACATGCTGCTGTTGGCAGCGCAGTAATGATTCCTGCAGTCAGACTCATCTGTCATCTTGTCAGAGTCCCACTGAGGGTGTAAAGTTGCACCAGCGATTGCAGCACAGATAGTTTGACACACACAGCCGTTTAGAAAGATGCTGTGCTCCGGAGTGTGTGTGTGTGAGCGTGTGTGTTTGCATCCCTGGAGCTTTCGTTCCACTTACCACATCCTGTCCAATCATGCTTGACAGAGGTTTGGTGGTTGTCTCTCAGGACAGTTATGCTCATACAGTAGCAACCAGCTTCCACACACGTTGCAGTTTTTCTCTTCTTGTCTATATCAGCCAGCTGTTTAGGTGTTAAGCAGGCTGAGTGGCCAAAAGCTGTGGGCTTTATGTCTGCGTGTTGCAGACAGTACCAACTTTCAGCAGCGTTTGTCTTGGTTTCAACTCTGAGAGCGCCATATAAATGATATACGGTAGAAACGATAGAAATTTGGCCTACAATAGAGACCTGTAGTTTACAGGCTAACTGTGGAGATGCTTGTGGATGAAGTAACGGACCAGCATCAAAACACAACAAACGGAAAGCAGCGTGGCTGGGATTGCAAGGAAAGAGCTCATTAAAATACTGGTGGAAAAACGGAAAGTATCAAGACCTGGTTCAGGTTTAGCCTATGAGGTCTTAGTGCAACGCTCAGATGTCACGGTCAGACAGCGAGAAAGCAAGGGGTGAAAGTTCACACAGGATTGGTGGCACCCCAGCCAGGACGTGCACGAGGAAAGGCTCACCGAGTCCAATGAGCCCCATCTCTCGTCCCTCCTCCCACCGTAGTGTGATGCTCAGGAGGAGGACGGCAGATGTCATGGCACTTTTGATGTTTGAGTGACATCTGCCAATCGGGCAGCCAGGAAGCAAGGGGTAATGGTGGACTCGGGATTGGTGCGATCCCCACCGGATAAAGCCATGGGGTAATGCTCACATTGGACCGCGTTTCTTACCCCTCCTGCCGTCGTAGTGTGACGCTCAGGAGGAAAGCAGCAGATGTCACGGCCCTTTTGATGTTTGAGTGACATCTGCCGATCGGCCAGCCAGGAAGCAAGGGGTAATGGTGGACTCAGGATTGGTGTGACCCCCACAGGGTAAAGCCATGGGGTAATGCTCACATTGGACCCCGTTTCTTATCCCTCCTGCCGTGGTAGCGTGACGCTCAGGAGGAGAGCGACAGATGACACGGTCGGACAGCAGGGAAGAGCCTTGGGGCGGGGTGACGGTCTTTCCAAAACCACAAAAGTAGAATCTCATAAAAGCGTATAAAAAGTATGTACATTTTATACAAATCATATTGCAATACATGTCATTACCGCCATCCATCACAATTCATATTGTGATATGAATTTTATGCTATATTCCATAAAATGTTTGACAATAGTCATGAAGTCTCATTTTGTCAATAACACTTTTAATGCTACTTTGCATTAAAAATGTCATTGTTCACTAAATAGCACTTCAAGACAACAGTCATAAAAATGTATTAAGGGGGTGTCGGTCAGACGGTCAGTCTTATGCACAACCCTTCAAATAAATTGTTGCCATCTATTTTATTTAGCACCGTTTACAAATATTATTTACAATCAAATTCTTGTTCCTTTTTAAATGTGTCATCTTCTCCAGTTTTTTTCTCAAACATTTTCTTAAAAACCATATTTAAAGTTAAACGTTTACTTCTGCAGAGCCGACTTGTTTCTTGATGTGAGGTAATTGATTATTGTAGCATTTCTGCAGAGAGTCTGAATTTTAATGAACAGCAGAAAAGCTCATACTGTATCTTGTTAGCAGATGTTTTGACAGTTAAGCTGTCAAAGCAAACTCTAGTTTCAGCGTCAAACAGTGACTGAATCTTTTACATCCAGCTCTACATGCAGGTAATGTTGCTTTGAGTGTCTGTGTGTGTGTGTGTCATTTGTTTAACAAGAACACTTGTTTGCCAAGCAGCATTTTTGTTTCAGATCTCAGGATGCCTCTTTACTTCAGAAATGTGTTGGCAACACATCACTGCTGTCAAGTTGTTTTTCTTCTTCTTCTGTCAAATCCACCCAGATTCAGAAAGTGGAGCAGCACATGGTGAGCAACATGCAGCCAGTCAACCCACAGTTCAACTTAAATGACCTCCAGCTGCTTGTGGCATGAATATAAATGAGAAATAAATGGGATATTTTCCAGGGAAGATATTGGTGAAGGTGAAATTGGTTGAAGGGAAAATGAACTCTGTGGCCCCAAGCAGTTGTTGCTGATTCACCAAAAAGACGAAGATCGATATGTTGCGGCTCACGCTTCAGGGTTGGTCCGACTTTCTCTGCTCGTCTTTTCACCAAGCAGACTTTTTATGTTCAGTTTGGTTCATTAACCTTTACGTTTGGGAGAAGACATTAGGTGAGCTTTTTCTTTTTACAGAAGAGTATTTATACCACTGAAAAAAATAGTTTAGTCTCAAAATTCTGACTCTTCTGAGTTTTTTTTTTTTTTTTTTTTTTTTTTTTTCAGGATTCTGACCTTTTTTGAGAATCCAGGTTTAGTTTTTGAGAATTCAGATTTTTTTATAGGAGTTAAATTTTTTGAGATTTCAGATTTTTTTCCCCCTGAGAATTCAGTTTTTTTTAAATTAAAACTTTTTGACAGTTCAGATTTTTTTTGAGAATTGTGGGTTTTTTTGTTTTAGAATTAAAAAATTTTGAGAATTAAGTTTTTTTTGAGAATTCTGTTTTTTTTGTTAGAATTTTAATTGTGAATTCAGATTTCTTTTTGACAATTGAAATTTTTTGAGAATTCTGACTTTTTTCTGGGAATCATTTTTTTCTGAGAATTCTGATGTTTTTCTCTGAATTGACTTTAACCTCCCGAGATTGCTTGATCAATTATTAAATTAGTTGACTAATATTACGATAATTGATTAATCACAATTGATCCAATTGATTGTTTCAGCCCTATAAAAATGTTTCTTTGCAGTACGGCATAAACAAAGTTTACTGTTTTTGTATTATACTTACTCACTTTATGACCATGTGTTCATTAAAGCAGTGATTGTACAAAATAAAGCGGACATTAAATTATTTCCCCAACAGGGGATCATTAACACATACAAAACCATACAGGCAGTAAAGACGCTTAAACTCCTTCAAATTGAAATTATTGACTGCTGGTGACTGGTCAGCAGCGTGCAATACGGCAATTAGAGCAGCAGAAGAAATGATGACGTAAACCTGATGTATTGATCCGGTTGGAGTGTGTTCACTGTGCAGGACCGAACCGGCGGAGCAGCAGTTTCAGACGACTTAAAGTCTCTGCAATCAGATCGTAAACTGGACTTCGATTTTCCGCCCGGCCGTATGGATCCTACAGGGAGCCGCGAGACGCATCATTAGCATGTGCATTCAATAACTGTCTCTTTATAACAATCCATGCAATAACATCGCCATGCACTGAGCATATCTGTCTCACTCTGTCCGTCCTGCTGTAATGATTTGTGATGCTAACAGTATTTCAGCCGTGAGCGAGGTCACCTCCAGCTGCTTCACATCAAATCACATAATCACTGCGGTGACGTTTTTACACGTGCAACTCCTGCTTTTCTAACATCTCATCCCAACTAGTCGGTGATCGTTTCAATAATCGATTAAACACAACTAACTAGATTAATCGGCGGGTTTATTGTGCCTTTATATTTACATCAGGAAATGTAAAACTGTTCTAAAGATTTTTTGTTATTCATGAGGTCCAAAGTTCGAACATTTGCAAGAAAAAAAAATTAGATCAAAGACATTTTCTAGGTGAAACTGAGCTCGAAAAGTAAAAAATTTACTGAATTCTTCATGTATTTTTTGTAAGAATGTGGCGAATTTTTCTGAGCTTGTAAAGTCAAATATGTTCGGCTTTTGGAAAATTTCTTTTCATTTAGTTTTTTTTACTTTTGGGCTCAGAAATAATCTTTTTTAAATAAATTTCTGAGATCTTAAAATTTCTCATATCTATTTTGCCAATTTACGACCTTTTGAGTTCAGAAATGTTCTTTTTTTTCTAGAGAATAAATGAGGATAATCTCTTGGTGAAAATTGACATATTTTTTCTTATTTAAAATATTCCTAATGTAATTTCGGCTGTAAATCATCATGTAAGGCAGGGACGTCCAAACTTTTTGTTGAGTTGCAGATGATAAAGGGAAACTTATTTGACTTCTAAGTTCCAGAAATGTGCTTCTTTTAAACTTGGATATTTTGTAAGTTGTTTATCAGGAGATTGTGGAGAGTAGAAGTGTCTGATAAACTTTCCTGCAGACACAAACTGCTTGTGTTGTTGTAGCCCAAAGGCAGCAGTTCTGTTTGTGAACCACAGTGAGGTCTGACGGGAATAAGGCAGCCGTCTGGCTCCTCATCCTCTTCATCTCCAGCGTCTGCATGGAGCTGCAGGTATTCCCCCGTAGGTATGCAGTAATTAAGAATGAGGTCAGGGGAGTGTGTGGACGTTTTCCTGCAAAGCAGCAAACTGTAAGGAGTTGGAAGCAAACGTTGCCAGATCCCCCAACTATTAGCAAAAACGCCCTTCATTCCTCTCTCCGGTCTCCATCATGACTTTTGTTCCTTTCTTTGAGTTGTTCCCTCTCTCCATTCGTCCTGTTTTCATTGTAGACGTTGGGAGAAAGAGATGCAGAGAATGAGGGGAAAATGCAAAGTCAGCCATTGTCCTTCTGGCAAACGAACTCGGTGTTGATGAGGTTTGTTCAATATGTACTTAGAACTGCATAATACAGGCGTTATGGGAAACCAATCATGTCCAACAACAGGGACGACCAAAGTGTGCCTGATTTTTTTTTTTAAATAAAATTTTGTCTTCTATCTGCAGGTCAAGAAGGAAAACTTTTTTTATTCAACTTTTTGTTTTTAAGGTGAAAATATTTCAATTTTCTTACAATTAAAGGTTTCAAGTAAGTATTTTTTTCCAAACAAGCTTTTATAATGAGAAGAACCATGTTTATCCAGAGAATTAAAATTTATTAAACTTGTATAAAGATACTAACCTTTTTGAAAGAAAGTGACTCAAAAACCAGAGTAAAAACTGAATTTATCCCTTTATGATAAACATAAGTAGGTCTACTTTATTTGCTTCATTTTAAATTTTTTTTGTTTGTCTTTTCTCATCTGAATAATTTTAACTTGATTATTTTGACCAATGTGACAAAACATTTGGATCCCTCTGCCTTACATGCTTACAAGCATAATTTAAAACAGAAATTATGATTAATTATGACCATTGAAGATGGAAAAAGGAATAAATTTCCACCAAAAAAATCTCAGAAATTTTAAGACAAACCACAGAAATTTCTGAACTCAAAGTTCCAAATTGGCAAGAAAAAAGTGAAAATGTTTATATTAATCTTGAAAATTTTTTGAGGTTTAAAGTTGAACATTTGTTACTTTACGATATCTGAAAATTTCCAACATTTTGATAGAAAATACGTGAAGTTAATCTCAAAAGTTTGAAGGTTTTTTTTATTATTTTGCAAAATTTCTTACTTTTGGAGCTCAGAAATCTTCCAAGTTTTTCCTAGAAGTTTTTTTTAAATAAGTTTTTTTTTTCTCGCAAATGGTTAATGTTGGAGCTCAGAATTTTATTTTTTTATTTAGTTTATAGGCGGAAATGTTCCCATCCTAATGTTGAAATGTTATTTTACTGTATTTATTTTATCTTTTAGACCTAATATCTCGTGTTTGTTTTAAACTGTCCAGTTGAGTTTGATCTAATCAGCTAATGCTAAAGCTAACGTCTCTACTAGCTGCTTCTTCAATCCGACTGACCGTTTTGTAAACCCCCTCAGTTCTTGGGCAGATTGGATGAGTTTGGCTCTGCCCAGTTCAGTCTTGTGGCCATTATGATGAGAAATGAGTCCCCATTATTCGGACATGAAAGCACCGATTGTTATTCTAATTAGGCGTGGTAAATGAGCTGCATTGCTAAGCTTCCTTTCTATCTCCCCACCAGTTTTTCCACATAATCTCTCCCTGCTGCTTCTCAACCCACTCATTTCCTTCCTTGCCTCACTTCCTGTGCCAGTCTGTATTGTATATATTGTCTGTTTGATGATACACCAAGCAGCACCCATACACTTGTAGTTTTGTAGTTTTTTTTGTTTGTACTATTGGTGCCAGAGGTGAAGAGTTGATGCCATTGGGAAAAATGACCCATTTGATGTAATAAAAATGATGCTAGAAAAGGTTTTAGAGTGCGTCAGTTTTACATCAATGGAAAATGGAGACAAAATGAACTGAAAATGGGAGTTGAACAGTTTTTTTTGTAGTTATTTGGTCTTGTTTATGTAGTCATATTGTCCAAATAGCTGTGAGAATCAGTTTAGGTGTTTAAACTGGTTTGAACTTGTGAATCATTGCAGCTGGTTCTCTGGAACGTGTTGATTTAAAGTCTTTGAAACAAAGAATTCCTTCAGTTCAAATGCATCTGTTGTGGCAGATGGATGCTAATGCTATGGCTAATGCTACTAAATGCTGAGGAACTGGATGCAAAAAACGATTTAAGAAAGTTATACAATAAATGATGAGAAAACTTTTTAACTAACTAGAGATAAAACTTCAACCAGTTCATCTCTACTCTTAAACATGACAACTCCACTCTTTCACTTGACAGTTGCCTTAAAGCCAAAGACACGTGTTGTTCCCAGATGGAAAATCTTTTTGTAACCAAGCAACAACTGCTGGTGCTCTTTGGCACTACAGAGAATAAAAAAGAATAAAATTGACTTAATTTTATGACTGCGGAAGGTTGGCAGTTTATGTTGACCAGTGTTGTATAAAGTACTGAAATCTCAGAGTCAAGTAAAACTTTAGGTTCCTCTCCAAAATATGACTTTGGTAGAAGTCCAAGTCACTGACTGAAATGTTACTTGAGTTAAAGTCTTAAAGTATCTGAATTTTCTTATACTTAAGTATGGAAATTACTGTAAAAATGTATGTACTCAAGTAATGTAATGGAAAGTATAAGTAAAAAGTAAAACAAGGCAAATGCAGTTTGAATGACATTTTTTATATTTTGATAAACTTGTCAAATACAGTTAAAGTAATGAACACAACCAAGTGCAGGCAAAATTAAACTTGCTAATACATATACCTGTAGGTATCATTTAGTTAAGAAAATTAGGTGCTTTACCTACAAGGTTAATAACTTAACCTGCTTTACAACTGAACCAGCTTCTTAGTTTCCCCTCCAGGACAGAAAATACAAAGTTTTTGTAAGCCTTAAGTTTTCCCTTCAAGTAAGGTCAGTGCTGATAATGAGAAAAATAGTCAGTACAGAAAATGTGGCCAACATGAAGAAAAAAGCCGTTACGATTCTCTACTTCACAAACTGTTGGTGCAACAACTGGTCATTATGTAGCATTAGGGACATGTGGCTGCTGCTCATCGCGAGACTTGATTTGTGTTTAATGGGAGAAGCGAAACAGGTGTTTCCTATTGGTGGTGATGAACAAGCCCAGGTAAGTAGCTACCGACTTTGTAGCAGTCAATCAGTAGGTGGGTCAAAACACCAACTTTTCTCTCTCTCGCTGTTTTGTACCGAGTAACTAAACCACACATTGAAAATGTATCGGAGTAAAAGTATGCAATAAGTTCGGAAATATAGTGAAGTGAAAGTTATCAAAAATTTTCATACTCGAGGAAAATATGAAGTACTCCAAAATATTCTTAAGTAGTGAAGTGTTTTTACTTCGTTACTATACAACTGATGGCGACTGAGAGGGAAGGAGGACAGATGCACTGCGTGTCTGGAGAAATGTAGATCTCTGCAGTAAACAACGGTGGGACACATTTTTACATAACTCTTCATATTAATGCAGTGTGAAGTCATGTATGCAAGATCCCGCCCCATCTCCCTGCCGGTGGGCAAAAAGCTGCTTGCTAACGATGACTAGCATTCGGTTTTAGCCGCCAAGTTATCAATATAACGCACAAAATCTTAAATGTATGCCTCCTATGCAAAAGAAAAAGAAGGGCCGTAGTGATGCTCTACTAAATGTCAACACTAAGACAATTAGATTAAATTTTAATTTAATTTTCCGCACTATAAGGCGCACCTAAAAACCTTCAATTTCCTCAAAAGCTGACAGTGCGCCTTATACTGTATAACAGAGTTATGCTAGAATTAGTAAACCATATTTTTCCGGATGTCAGAGAAATGTCAAAAGTGCTGCCATTCCCGGCTTTTCCGATTATGTGAGAGGGAATGAGCTTCCAAATGTACAAAACGAAACGAAACATTAGATTACTGTGTTTTTTGGAAATGTAAAATCTTCAATAAATAACGATCGGTTGTATTTTGTTGCTGAGAAACAAAGGAAAGTTGCGCAAGTGACCGTGAAAGAGAAGCGGAAATGAGGAGCGGAAATGAGGAGCGGAAAGGAGCAGCTGCAAAACAAATGAGATCGCGAAATTAATGCTAATTTCTACTGGTAACATTCACTTCGTAATTAGTTTTTAGCTTAGCGGTTTCTGTTCTGTATATTAAGGATTACCTGAAGAATAAACATGGGTTGATATTAACATCCGAAGCGGCGCGCAGCAGCAGCGGCGCTGTGTTTGGAGCAGGAAGAGGAAAAACCCGCAGCCGGAATCCGCGGCGCAGTGAGGGTTTCCATGACAACAATGGCTGATCGATCATTATTATCAGCATCAGACAAAGAGTATCAGAGACTGAGAGAACGACGAGATCCTGGTGTCTGAGAGGAGATACTCATAGATCCAAGCGGCGCTGCGTAGCGGGGTGATGCGGAGCCACTACTTTAGCAGTTAGTAGTAAACAGCTTACAGCCACGGCTAACTCCGGGAGCCAAGGTAGAAAAGCCTTTTTCCCCATAGTGGTAAAGACTGCATTTGTGGCTGCATTTTTACTCCAAAATGCAGCCAAAGTCTCCAAAATAAAAAAAACATAAGTGCAATCATTTGCATATTGAGAGTCTAGAGGCTGATGATCTCTCCACTCTGCTCCTGGATTACTGTTTAAACTTTTGAGTTTTATGTCAAATCCATATGAATTAAATGACAGAAACTAATTCTCTCACTGCATCTTTTATTCATTTTGTCCAGCTGCAGACTGTTAGACTGTCCAATCAGAGTCAGGTATTGTGTAGTTGGTGCTTTTAATCAGTTTTCAGTTAACTAAATTCAAGTCTATGGAACACAAAATGTCACTAAAACCACTGTCCTTCTAAAATCTTTCAGAAAATCGTAAAAATCGCAAGAATCGTATCGCTCAACAAATATTGTGATGCATATCGTATTGTGACCAGAATATCGTATATTGTATCGTATCGTGAAATTATTGTATCACTACACCCCTACCGTCTAGAATCAGGTTGTCTGCAGGACATTTAGCACCACGTTCTCCACCAACATGCTGTGTGCGAACGGCGAAGGGTGACCATCGTCCGGCCACGTCCCGGCCCAGGAAGGCTCTCCTCGCCGACCCGAGTCGGACTGTTTTGTTGACATTCTTTATGTCAACAAAGTGGCTTTAGACATTCATCCGGGAGCTTCGACTGGGGTTACCAAGGGACCAGCACCTATACATTTAAAGCTGGGGAGAGTCAGAGGCTGCGGCGGCAGCATTTCGGTTGGTCTGTGTTACCCAGAAAGCAGTTGGGCACAATATCCCAACACCGTGAGTGAAACAACAACTGGGACAGACTACTATATAAAGGACTCAGGGAATACTTATTCAATACGGGACGGGTGGCAACCGTACTGGTAGCATCTATTCTATGCGCCTTATAATGCAGTGGGCCTTATATATGAAAAAAGTTTTAAAATAGGTCGTTCATTGAAGGCTTGCCTTATAGTGCGGAAAATAAGGTAAGAAAAAACGTCAAGCTAGTTACGCTAGGTTGACTATGGCAACCTTAACATATAGATGTGCTGTAGAAATCTGTTTTTGTTTCAATTAAAAATAAAAATAAAAAGATGACTGAAAACCAACTCTGACAGATCATCAGTAGAGCAAGTGTTCAAATTAGCCGCTGTTAGCTTAGCCAATAGCAGCGGTAGCTAATCTACTGCAGCGATCACTTTTTAATTGCAAAATAAACATCAAGCCTAAAAACATAAAACTATAGCGGACTGAATGTTCTGTTCTTTGTTTGGGAAACGTTTGAGTGTTTTTTTGATGATCAGTCCTGATGCATAATCTGGTGGTGGTGTCAGTTGCTATGGCAACCAGTCCGCCGAAGCAGAGGAAGAAAAAAGTTGTTTTAAGTCGTTTCTTCTGCTTTCTTTCTCCCTTCACTGTGGCGTAATGCACTAAATTAATATCTTCATCTCCTGGTTTCATTTTGTTAACCGAATCGTTCTACAGCAGCAGTGCGGCTGTGGATGTAAAATAATTGACTTTTCCCAGATATTAAAATTTACGCATATGAACAATAACTTGCAGCGGGTTGATATGCAGTCTTAATTTTTCTGACATGAACTTACACACTTTTCTTGCAAGCTCTTTTCTTTGATTCACTCCGCAGAGAACAAGTGTAAAACTGACACCTGCACGTAATACTAGAACTTGAAGGCTGATCCTTGTTCTACAGCCATGTTTTCTTATCAGCATGCCGACACTGTTAGCTAATATCTGCATAAACAAACGCCACACACACTCCTCCTTTCTCCTCTGACTTAATACAACGGATACGGTTTGTTTTATGTGTGCAAAGTTGCGGTAGCTGCAGATTGACTGTACAGCCGTGGCCCTGTGTGCTAATGAGGTCAAACAGATATCCAGAGCTCCCTAAACGGCTCCGTCCAAGGAGGCATTCCAGGCCGGCCGCTGTGCTGCCTGCAGGCGTTTGTGTTCGCTGGAGGAAGCTGTTTACTGTGCTTTAGCAAATTATCATAACAGCTTTGCTCCAGGCTTATTCAGAGTCTTATGTTCTGACACTGCTACAAGAAACACTTCAATTCGATTTGACCTTTAACCTTTAAAGCTGCAGTACATAAATTTTATATGTACTGCTTTTTTTTGCATAGTTTTTAGAAATGCCTTTATGTCCTGATAGTATATTATGAAATGAATAATGTGTGAAAAAATCAAGTTCCTTTCAGCGCTGTCAATCAGGCTCGTGCATGTGTCTCACAATTTATTGCCAGATAATAACTGTAAAACTTCACACCTCCTAATCAATGATTATTAGTTAGTTTAAATTAGGGCCACTGAAAAAAAATCACTTAATTTTCTCAGAATTCTGATAATAATCTTGTAATCTGAATTATGAGATTAACGTTTATTAAACAGGTCACTGCTCTTTTTTAATATCTTTGGGTCTTTAGCCATTGTCCTTATTTTTATATCACACATGCAAGATTTAATGGACAAAATCTGAGATGGAATTAAAGATAAATATTGTAATTAGTGCTGAAAAATAAATATGATTAATCATTTAATGAAATGATCAACTAATTTAGTCATCAATTAATCGCTAATTAGGATATGTAGACTCAAAAAAGCCCATCTACTAAAAAACAAACAATATATTTAGAACAGTAAACTAAAACTGTAGCAAAAATACATACATTTTGGATTTAACATAAAAAATAGTTTCAAATTCACTAAAGACAGATAATGTTTTTGTCTTGCAAACAAATGTTTTATTTTCTCATTTAAATAAGATTTGTTTTGTTAATATTGATATTTTAACATACTTTTATTATTGCATGAAAAGGCTTAAGTGGCAAAAATACGTAAAATTTCTAACTATTAATCGATTAATCGTCAGAAAAATTGGTAGAATAACCGATTACTAAAATAATCGCTAGTTGCAGCTTTAGTTGAGGTGTTACATTTCGAAGCGACATAACAATAAAATGTCTTTTTGAATATTCTGGTTATATACAACCACTTAACCCTAATAGATAATTGATTAATCACGAAAACTCATTAAAAGCCATGATTAATTGGGATTAATAGATTATCTATTAGGGGTAAGTGTGTAAACCTGTGGGAGTATTTGTACTCCTCTTCGCTGGAGTCGTAGGAAGCAACAGTTGCTGGAATGCGAAGAATGCAACTGAAACAAAAACAATAGAAAGTCGGAGCTTACGACAGATGTGCGACCTCGTCTGAAACGGTCCACAGAACCGCTGGTGCTCTACAGTTTCACATCTTTTCAAAGAGCCGGTCCGGCGAGAGTTTGCATCTCAGCAGCCAGCAGCAACGATGTCTGGAGGTTAAACGGCGAACATCTGTTCTCACAAGCGAGGGAGATTTTTCTCTCTGTACCTCTGAAGCAGATTTAAAGCTTTTATTAAGAAAGTGTCGGCACAAAAAGGTGTTTCTTTTGCTATAATTCTTTGCTTTATGCTTGATAATCAAAAGAAAAATTCTCCTTGGATATCACAGTGTCATCTGTTAGCTTCATGAGAGGCTTTAAGGGCATGGAAATGTTCTTTATATTTAATTCAGTCAGTTTCTAAGCTAGCACACAATGCTTATCTCAGCAGACTTTTCTGTGTTAGTGGCAGAAATTACAATGGCTGCTGATGAAGGATCAGGCGGCTATGTGGGATTAAGCTTGGGGCTTTTTCATATGACTGATGACTTTTCTTCTGGCCCAGATGGCCTCACTGGGGTAACAAAGTGGCAAAAAGTTCAGAGATGTAAAAATGATGCATTCTGTCGCTCTTCCTCCTAAATGAGCAGATTAGTCTAACAACATGCAACTAGAGGCTGAAAAACCATTAAAGGCTGAGATAAACAATGTTGATTTACAGTTCTGGGAAGAAGTGTTTTCTCATCAGCAGCATGAATGGTATCTTATTTTCTTACTTTTACTGATTTATTGAAACTAGTGCTGAAACGATTAATCGTGATTAATCGATTACTGCAATTAACGAATAACATTTTAATATAAATATATAAGCCAATATTTCATGTAAGATAAAAACATTTGTTAATCTGTTCTACCCAGAACTCCTTTAGTTGCTGTTTTAGCTTCACCTGGTCAGATTCTGAAAAAAAAAGCAAAATCTGCTATGATGCGCATTTTCTATCAAGTTATTAATCACTTAATCAAATTACAATTCTGGGATTAAGTTTGTTTGCTCTTATCAGCAGCATGAATGTTATTATTTTGGCTTTTACTGATTTATTTAAACTATTGCTGAAACAATTGTGATTAATTGATTATTTCAATAATCATAACCTAATGTAAGACTCGTGAGTGTCCAGCTACTGAGATTCTCCTTTGTAGAATAATCCACAGAAATAATTGAACGTTTGCTCTCTCCCCCCCCATCCAGGGAACTTTTCACAATAAAACATTTTACGTTTCTTAACTCCAATTTTCACGCTTACACTACTTTAATAATCAAGTAATCATTAACTGCAGCATACGGATTCAACTAAAGGCCAATTGTTGAAATAACAGCATTTTAAAATGAGTAAACAAGCCAAGAATGTAGAAAATATTTAAATATTTTGCATTTAAGATAAAAATAATTAGTTTGTAAAGCTGCTTTACCCAGAACTTCCTTAGTGGCACTTTTAGCTTGACTTTGTCAAATTCAGTAAAATAAATAAATAAATAGAAAAATAAAAATTTGGTTATTAAAAGAAATAAAATATTTATTTTAAAATTTAAAAAAGAAAATGAATTGTGTGATTGCACCTTTTTTATGTAGTTCTAATACTGTATATAAAACAGTCTCACATGAAAAATCAGCTTTTGTTTAATCTGAGTTATTCTAAAATAAATGCTAATTACATCGCTAATTTAAAACCCTGATGTTGAGGTTGTATGGCTATACAACATGGTGCAGAACTTGGAATTAAATTATAATTTTGTCATATCTGTGCAGTCAAAATTATATATAGGCTATTTTATTAAGTTGGCATATTCGTCTGAATAAAAGCCAAGACATAATTTTATTTTTGTTTTATGCACTGAAATGAGGCCACACTTTTCAGATACACAGTCCAGTCACATTAATGTGACCACCACGTACTTTCCACTTCAGAGTTAAATAACCAATCACAGAAGGCAGGTGGCAGCACAGTGCAGTTGAGCGTATATAAAGGGTGTGTGTGGGCTTCGGAAAACATTTCAATCGTTGGCGTAATGCAGAAACGAAGCGATTTATCCGACGTCCAAAAGGGCATGATCATTGGCTTTCGGGCCAAGGGTGGAAGCATTTCCGAAACGGCTGAGTTTGTGAACTGTTCGCGTGCCGCCGTGGTAAAAGTGTACCGTGCATGGCAAAATGGGACTGTCCAAAATCAACGACGTGGCAAATGTGGTGCACCACGGGCCATAGATGACAGAGGCGAACGACGGTTGCGGAGATGCGTTCGGGCAGATAGACGGGCTACCGTTGAGCAACTGACCACTAAAATGAACCAAGGGGCTACCACAAGTGTCTCCCAAACCACTATTCAGCGAACATTGCTGCGTCTGGGCCTCCGAAGCGGACGCCTGGTTCGTGCACCTATGCTGACTGGTGTTCATCGACGACGAAGGCTAGAATTTGCACGCCAGTACAGCAGCTGGACGTCCACTGAGTGGCGACAGGTAGCGTTTTCAGATGAATCGCGTTTTATGCTCCATCGGACAGATGGACGTTGGCGTATAAGGCGTGAAACCTCTGAAAGGAACCACCCTGCAACCATTGCAGGAACGGTCCAAGCTGGAGGCGGGAGCATTATGGTCTGGGGAATGTTTTCCTGGCATTCTCTGGGTTCACTGATTATTGTGGAAGGCACGATGGATCAATACAAGTACGCATCTGTCCTTGCGGACCATGTCCACCCCTACATGCGCATTGTTTTTCCTCAGGATGATGGCATCTTCCAGCAGGACAATGCGAGGTGCCATACAGCTGCCAGTGTACGTGCGTGGTTCGAAGAGCACCAGGATGAGTTTACCGTCCTCCCCTGGCCAGCAAACTCACCTGACTTAAACCCAATCGAGCATCTGTGGGACCATCTCGATCGAGTTGTTCGCGCCATGGATCCTCAACCGCGTAATCTAGCGCAGCTGGCCACGGCATTAGAGTCGGCATGGCTCAACATCCCAGAGAAGACCTTCAGGGACCTAAGTGACTCTTCTCCTGCACGTCTCGTAGCAGTTCGCTCTGCGAAAGGTGGTTATTCTGGCTTTTGACAGATGGTCACATTAATGTGACTGGACTGTGTATTTCATTATACAAATTTAAAATTATGTACCATTTTCCTTCCACCTCATTTACCAAGTACCCTGTGATAGTTAAACACAAAAATAAAGATGATTGTAGTTGTGAGTACAGGGAAAATGTGAAAAATGAAATGTTAATGAGTTGAAGTATGTTTTTAGCTTCAAAAATCCTTCAAATATATAAAAATACCAAAAATATCAATAGTTCTCAGTTTTGTGAGTAAATTGACCTTGACTTGTTGCTATCATTAGATTGTATTTTTTTAAGTGATAGAAAATCTCATTCTCTGCAAACTCAACAGAATAAGTTGTTTCCAGTAAAACTGTAAAATGTGGGTCGGATTTCCAGATTTACTCAATTGTTGTATTGAGACTAAACTGAAAATGGCACCAATTACAGAGTCTCGGCAGAAAGAGTCTGCCAATCTGATTTAATGGAAATGTTGTCAGTCAAAATGTGTCGCCTCATTCTTTATAAGCTTGTTTACACTTTGACTCATTTTCTACTTATTGATGGTCTCACACCCAAAACAATTAACATTTCTATTTTTTTTAAGTTTTTTTTTTATCTCCAAATTCCAGAAAATAACTTATGATTCTTGCCTGACAGTTTTCTTATCAAGACTGTTATTAAGGCTAAGGCAGAAATTGTAATTTTATGCTGATATCAGCAGGTTTTGCTCAGCTTTGCACCTAATAAAACAAGAAAATTAGTCCTGCTGACAGTAAATCTTACATTAAGAGGCTGCAGGAGAAATTAAGTTTGAAGCATGTTTGTCAATTGTTTCTTCACTTCTCATTTAGCTTGTGCTAATGCTAATTAGACAATAACAGCATGCAAATTTGCTTAATGGTCCATCAGCCTGGTATTTTACTTTCTAAACGTTATGGTAATGAAATCATGAGACGAGCATCAAGAATATTTTCATTTGAAACACAAACTGCCTTTGTTCTGCCATTTACTGAAATGGCAAATGTTTCCCTAAATCTACTGGCCGGTTAAATAATTTCACTTTGAACTTTGCAATATAGCTGAAAAAACAATGTTAATATTTTGTATCTGTCAATATCGATAATTATTGATTAGTTTTTTTGTTTTAAATAGTTAAAATGCTACCAGACTGATGTCGTTTACTTTTAACTTGTTCATTTTTTTTTCATATATATTTTTTTCATATATCTTTGGTTCGGCTTCAAAAGTGGAGAAAAAGATTAGGTTAATGATCGATATATTTTTGTTTATTTCAAAATCATTTTGATATTTTTATTTTAAACTTTTTTAAAATTTGACATAATTTTCTAAAAATTCTCAGTTAAAAATGTATATTTTGAATTTTATGCTTTCTAATTTATAGATAAATAATGTTATACTGGCTCATTTATGAGGGACAGTTGTGAAACTTTGAGCTGCTGCTTAGGAAGTTACTCACCAGCTTGTTGCTAGGTAACCAGAAGTTACTCAGCAAGTTGTTGCTAGGTAACCAAAGAGTGAGTGAGTCAGTTGATTCCAACAACCTTGCTTAGCTAGCAGTGAGAGGTTGAGCTACTAGAGCCTTTTCTCTGCCTACATCACCCAGAATGCCGAGCGGTTCTGATAGAATTATAGAAAATTCTATCAGATGTGTCATCTGTTTGTTTTGAAAGAAATTCTGAACCATAATCACAATTTTATTTGGTCATAATGTGCAAAAACAAGCGTTACATTTTCTTCAGTCAATTTAAATTTGTTTTATATCTAAGGCGTCCATTCTGGACAATAAAAGTTAATTTTCTCCAAAACCAGGGGTAGGTAGAGTACACAACAATTGTACCAGAGTAAAAGTAAACCGTAGACGTCTAAGAAATGACTCAAGCAAGACCAAAACCAATCATCTTTTTAAAACCCCTTAAGGCCTAAGATTTAAATCTCCGCCTGAATACTTTTGCTTATCTTAATTGTATGAAGTAATTTAATTGTCCTGTGAGTAAATTTCTTTTGCCCATTTCTCCATCACAACTGGAACTTTCAATATCCAGCAGCTATTTTCACAAATTACCGTCTATTAAAAGTGTCTCATCAGATTAAACTGAAGAAAGTCATGCCACCTGCAACGGCGGGAGGGAACCTACTGCAATAACACAATATTGGCTGGAAAGCGCAACGTCTCCCCTTTGGAATATCTCAGCAAAGTGTTGCAGAGTTACGGTACTGTAAAGTTAGCTTGTAAACATGAGGGTTAACCTTCTCTTAAAGAGACATTTCTTCCAAACTTCAGCCTTTTCTCTTAACATCAAGCGTCGGCTCGTCGTTCCTCCATCAGAATTCGACACCATGCCACCACGCCTTGCACCCTCTCTTATGAAGACATGCGTCTGCTAAATGCTGTGAATTCAGATGTAATATTTTGTTGCTAACCCAAGCCTTCAATATTTACTCTGCGCTCCATCGGTAACTGCTCCCCTGGGCTCGCCTGCAGCGCCACAATCTGAATGTGTAATGTCTGATGCGCTTCTGCTGCATGGTCAGACTTCCCCGTTCATTTCCATAATCTTCAGGCTTCTGGGTGTCAGCATGTTTGTGCATTTATCTCCACATCATCTGTTCGAGCTGCGAGGGGTTAGAAGTGATAAGAGGCTTCTTGACTCCATAAGCTGTTTCCTGCAGTGTTGTGACAAGTTGCCTCTCAAATTTGTCGAACTGTTATCTGTGTGTGTACAATGTGTGTTGAAGTTCTCCAGATGTTTTCATTTGCATACGGATGATGGAGTACTTTTTTTATCTGTTGGAAAATGCATCAGAAAAGTGGCATTACTGCCTCGTTCCAAAATAAGTTTGCACAAAATACAACATAATGAGAAAGTGCTTTTGTTTTTGGATTTTTGCATGTGCAGTGTCTCTTTCACTCCGTTTCCTTGCTAAAATAAAAAAAGTTCACATTATTTCTCATCAGTCTTGGCAGAAACAAATGTAGAAATTTTTGCAAATTAAAACAAGAAAAGATATTTTTACAACTTGATTTGCATGAAAACAATGTGAATTCTTCAATATGCTTTGAGTTTTTCTTCTGAGTTTTACTACTTTAATAGCCTTTTGTTCTGGTTACAAAGCGTGATCTTTACCAAATTTTAGAATATTTAATTAAAATTTACATATAAAGTGAGTTTTTCACCACACATCTTACCAAGTATGTTTGGTTTAGTTTGTGCAAATATCTTGGTACACAAATTAACTAAAAAGTAACATTTAGCAAGATATTGGAGCTTGTTTTAAAAAAATATTCCTTAATATTGACGAAAATAAATAACATGGGAAAAATATCTTGTTATAAGTTAAATAATCTGCCATTGCAACCAGAACTTTCTCATCAATACCAATAAATTGACTTAAAATAACATCTTATAACTTGCAGAAAATGTACTTTTAAATCAGTTTTGTCATATTTCAAGTGTACTTAAATATTTACTCAAAACTACTTAAAAACTATATAAAGTTACGTTTTGTGTTTTTGCAGTGTACCAATCCATTTTACCAGAATCGCAGCCAGGTTGTAAAAATCAAATCAAGTATTTTAAATTCACTCACATCGTTTAAGTCACCAAACAGTAAAAGTGTTCTGGGGGGGTTTTCTGTTTATTCCATTAAGTTTTGAAATTTTTTAAAGATGCTTTTATTCAGGATTACTAACAAGATTTAAACTTTTCACCCTTGTTTGACTGCACAGCACTCTGTGACAATATTTAAAGTGAAATGAACTAAATAAAAGTGATGTTAGACAACCCAATGTCTGTTTTTAGACCAGCTTTAAAGCAGCGATTAGTTGGTTTGACGTCCGTCATGGCGGAGTGGGCGGAGTCTTGAAGAGACACAACATCGCAATATCCAGCAAACGGAAAAATCAACTTATGCCAAATTATCAGGTTCTTTCTCATTTATTGTCTTAAATTAAGAATGGATTAACTCTGCTTTGGTCCGTTTGATTTTGAGTGCATGGTTGTATCCGACATCCTCTCCTTCAGACGAGTGGTTTCTCCATTCCCGTTTCCACGGTTACCACCTCCGGGGGGAGAGTCGGGAATGTGCGGACTCTCATCGTCTTTTGTGAGTAATTAATCACTCAGCAGGACGAATCCTGGTCACCTAATTAAAGACAGATTAGATGGAAATAAAGTCTGAAATTACTCTTTAATTTCTCTGCTAACATTTACTCGATGTCTCTGAATTTTCTAAATTATGGGAGTTGTGGACATTTGCTCAAGTGGAGGAGCTTTTGAAATGGAAATCTGCTGTTGAATGTTTCCAAAGTATCAAACGTTTTTGAGCTTTTTCACATAAATAAAACAGACTCAAAGTTTTTGTTTTATCTGAGAAAAAGGGAACACTAACCTTCCCCGATACAAATCACTTCTTCCAAGCTGCTTCTGTTACTCTGTGTGATTCAGGCTTTTAGTCCTGCAAGACTCAAAAGTAATGTTTAATTTTGTAGTTATCTTACAAAAGCAGCTTGGAGAGCGCTGTAGAAATTGGTGAAATAGTTTAAGTTCTTTTTCACTTTGCTGCTCTTGGTAATGTTTTTAATGTAAACCTTTTTTGTTTTGTCTTTCCTGCAGAAGTAGAAATGTATGCAAAGTATCTTAAGGTGTGAGGTTTAGTTTTCTGTTTGGATTTTTTATTTTTTTTAAATTGCATCAACCTTTGCATTTATCAAACAGACGCAGCGGAAAGCCCTCCAGTTGCAGGGCGAGACGCCCACTTTATTACTAAGAATAGTTTGCAGCTTGCAAACGTTTTGTGCATCGAGCATGCAGTTTTTATCAGACTGGTTTGTGTCTGCGTTAAGGTGTTCACATTGATTTATCTGTGTGATAAAACTCTGGTTGTGACCACGCATAGAAATGCTGGGAGTTTCCTCTATAGAAAAACTTTTCTTCCATGTTTTCCATCGAAAGAAACATTCAGTTGTTGATTTTAGCTTAATTGTAAAATTAACTTTAATTGTAGGTATATAAAGGGTGAATACCACAGGTTACAGTTCTAGTCAAACTACAGAGGGATTATTTGTTTGTAAGAACACCTGTTTTTAAATTCTCACTGGTTGCCATGGTTACATGTGTTTATCCTGCCGTTTTTAGCATTAGCTAGCATGTTGTCGGTATACTCTAACCTTTTATCGCAGCGCGATAAAATAAGGCAAGTTGATAAACGACGAGAAAATTTCCCAAAAAGATAATCAGCTCTCTCAAGTTTGATGACCTGAAACCTTTTTGTAAGCAGATTAAATCTGTAAGGAGATTATTTCTCACAGCTCAGTAAGTTTTATTTTTTTATACGTATATTTAGTAATACATGAAGCTAGTTTGTATGCAACTTTGTTGACATACAACTTAATTAAAATGAAGACGTTAAAAAGGTATGATGGTTGTTATCCAGGCACAATTAAGTAATTATTACCTTCAGTTGTTATAAAAATCCTGTATATATCAAATTTGATTTTGCAATTTAATGCCTCTGTCTCTTTAAGAAGCTTCTACTCTTTCTGCCTTCAATACTTCATCACAGCAATGCTTCTCCTTTATGCTGTTTACAACTCTGAGGTTAGACTGAGACGTAGTTCGTATGATGAGCTGTGCAGTTCCACCATGTGCTGCCGCTAGTCTGGAGGAACTCGGGCATCTGAGGCAGAAGTTTGGTAATAAAAATAAAATGTCATGCTTTTGATGAGGGAATGACATCATGACATGGTGTAAAAATAAAAAAAGATTTTACATAATACATGTAAAAAAAACTCCTGAAGTTTCTGTGAATCATGATTTGTTGACATGACAGTTTTTCTATAATTTTAAGCTTTTATATTTAATAAGAAAGAAAAACTGAATAATTTCACATTAGTTTCTGACATTATGCTTTTACAGAGTTAAAAATGAACAGATTAACCGAGTAACGTCTTATACCTCCGTCTGATGTAGCATAGAAAAATAAATAAATCTTCCATATTTAACATCTAGAAAAATGAAAAAATGCATGCAATTATTCTGCTAACGCTGGAAGTAAAAACCATTAGAGTTTGTGGCAGACATGTTGATGCATCCCAGTCGTCAGAAAATGAATATTTTGTTTCTGTTTTCCTCTCAGAGATGGGATTGCTTGCAGCGTCCATCTTTGTGAATCTGATTTTGTTTTCAGAACAAAAAGGTTTCTCCTCGCTCACTTCCTGCCTAACGAGAGTTGGCGTTATGAAGCGCTGTCAGGGGGGATGCTGAGCGTCCTTTGTCTTGAACGTTGCTCTGCGGTGATGAACAGCGCAGCAGCAACTCCAGACGCTCAACTTGGCTGCAGTTTTCTCACGTACAGCAGTACGGTCTCCCTGCCGAAGCTGTTTGTGTGGATGAAAACTTAAAAGTGTTTAGCTTTAATAATCTCATTTTTCAGATCAGATGTCTGATTTTTATTGATCTTATGAAAATAGTCTCCAGTTTACCAGAATAACATCTTAAAATTATGGAAAAAGTCATTTTAATGAGAAAAAAGCTTCTAGAGTTAACAGCTCAGTCCTTTTCTTACAGACTCAACTTATTTGCTCAATTGATACAAACTCTAGTAAATAATTTGATACTAATGTATTTAAAGATGAAAACTGATACAAAAATAAAACTTCATAATTTCCTCATTTAATTATTGTTTTCCATGTACAAGTTCACATAAAATTGCATAATTCTCCTAATATTAATTCATTTCCTACATTTTTAAAATAAAAATAATTCAGTATTGTAATATTAACAGTTTATTTTCGCATTATTTCTATTTGGTTGTATTTGTTCCCCTTTATTTGTGTCATGCTGTGACTTTATTCCTTTAAAGTACTAAATATAAAACATTGAATTCAAAGTTCAAAGGATAAGAAGCTGTAAAATGTGGTTGGGGAAACAAGATGGCCGCCCTGGGGTGCTGACATCACTCATCGCTATGGAAACCAAGGAGCTTTGGGGGAGGGGGAAAAACCCAGATATTCAAAAAATGAAATATTCAAAAAACAAAAATGTTATCAATGAATTAAATCAATTCATCTCCCAACGGTGATGAATTAACAGAAAATTAACAGAAGCCTTAGCTTTTCTATAATTTACATAGAATATGTAGATTATTTATTTCGAGCAAAAGTCGTAACAGTACCACTTTGCCGACTTTATTCCTGTAATTATATTTATAAATTTTTTTCCTTGGTGCCCCTAATACTAAATCATAGAAGTTAATGTTGCCATATGTTAAAAAAATAAAATAAATTTTATAAAATGTGTAATAATAAAAATCACTACACTTCCATCAGTTTTATTCATTCAGAGTAATTTGTCTACTTTGGGAAAGTTGATTTAAATCAACATTTTAAACTTGTTTATTTTCTCTTAATTTGCATCTTTGAATTCATCTTGGAGAGAGCGGGTGAAAATGTCATAAACTGAATTAATTTCTCCCAGGAAGACTGATGTGAATCTTGAAATGTGTTTTCTTCAGTAATCTTAACGTTTTGCAGTGCTGAAGGAAACGTTTGGTTCCAGTGCGATTCAGCTGGACATGTGCTCTCCATTAACGGTCAGCACGTCGCTATAAGCCCCAGGAGTTGGGGAATTGTTCTGCGTCTGTTTGCAATCAAGAAAGAATTGACAAGTTGGAGGAGCCATCAATAAAACACTGATAACGCAGCGGCGGCTTGGTCCACTTATCGGCTTCATTTGGCCACCAGGAACTAGAAATATTAAAACTACGATGCTGCAGCCGCAAAATGCTTAAAAAAAAAAAAAAAAAAAAAAAAAAAAAGCAGCAGCAGCAACTGCTGAAAAATATGTAATCCCTCTTTGAGAGAAATGGTTCAGGTAGTTTTAGTAGCTGTGGTCCAGCATTAATAATGCATGGTGAAATATGGGGCTCTCAGCATGGGGCCAACTGTTTGGAAAATAGTTTATGGACAAACTTTAAACCTGAAAAATTTCGAAGCTGAACGGAAGGATGATAAATTAACGATGTGTGGTCGAAAAGTGATGCCCAGATGCATTATTAAGGCGAGAGAAGATTGGACAGAGAGAAAACTGAAGTAGTCAGTAGTCAAACTGGTGTAAAGGTAACGGGCTTTGAAAAAATCAGTGGTTGTTTGTTTATAACAGTCTTTATGAATGTTGTCATGAAGCATCATTTAGCAAATAATGACACGTTTAATGCAAAGTTGGACTAAAAGTTGCATTAAACTCAATTAAAATGGCTAACTTTGTATAATTCAGTAAATAAAGACACTTTTAATGCAAAGTTGTGCTAAAAGTTTCATTAAAAGGGTTGACTTTAATTTGTTCTGTTTATTTACTTTTGGTATTTAAAGTTCCAGTGTTAGATGTTTGTTAGAAATAAATATTTTTCTATATTTCAGAAGGTGTTTTTGCATTTATATCATTAAATTTATGAGTTGAAAATAATCCCAAAACAATATTATAGTTAATGTAATTACTTCTAGTCCAGTTTTATTGTCCAGTAACATTTATCAAAACACTATTATATTGTAAAAAAAAAAATCTGCCAGGTGAACTAGAATGTTTTCATCAATATTAAGATAATTTTGATTCTAAAGAAGCTCCTATATCGTCCTGAAATGTTGGTTTTTGTTGTATACTAACTGTATAAATATATGTCCATCATTATGACATTTAGCAGCAAGTACATGAGGATGATTGGCAGCACTAAGACACTCCTCTTGGCTCTGATTGGTTGATTTTGGTCCGGAGCGGTGTGTTTCTTCAGACGGCAATTTTTGACTCTAAATGTTACTTTTAAGTTAGTTGTATTTTAAGTGCTAAAACCCAGCACTTAAAATACTTTCAAATTTTCAGTTTTTCTAGTTCAGGTTTTAGGAAGCAATGCTAATCCACCTCATTTGCTTTTGCCACTCCTGTATAAACCTCTTCCCATCTATGTTTTGTGTTTATGCAAAACATTTTGCTCCGAAACTCATGATCACTTAACAAAGTGCATTAATTAGTTGATTAGCATTGTAGCTTCTTTCCTTCTGAGTCCTGTCATTTTTAAAATCATTTACCTGAACTGTCCAGTGATTTATTTATTTTTTTTTTTTTCACACATGCAGACAGAGACGGCAACACTTCCTGTGTAACTCAGAGGCTGTCTGAACGTCCCGGGTGCTGAGCAAGTGTCTTCCAGCTTCGCTCTGCTTCCTCTGGGAGATGAATAATCACGCCGTCGCGCGGCTGCGAATATAAGCTGCTCATTTGTGAGCTAATTGTGCCGTCACTGCCGAGAGCCGAGCCCAGGACGGCTGAGCATCGGCTGTGTGAGTAATTAGGCTGCAGATGTCACAGGACGCACAACTGGAAACACTTGCTTCAGGTAATGGAACCTGACAAGTTGGACA
The DNA here is from genome assembly GCA_033032245.1 of Poecilia picta. Classification (NCBI taxonomy): domain Eukaryota; kingdom Metazoa; phylum Chordata; class Actinopteri; order Cyprinodontiformes; family Poeciliidae; genus Poecilia; species Poecilia picta. The sequence goes on along the minus strand of CM065375.1, from coordinate 4,397,146 downwards.
CAAAAGGAAATTGGAACTGCTTAGGAGCCGAAAGTCAGATTGAGATGCAAGCTTGTAAATAAGTCCGTCCTTTGTAGATGTTTTCCCAGAGGAGCAGTTTGATGATATATTCCACCTTCTGCTCGTTGACACAGAAACATCTCAGAGGCTTTTAGTTTCGCCTGAAGACATGAGAGGAGATCCTGGTGGAAGTTGACATCCACTTGTCTGTTTTTGTTTCCACTTATTTCCCTTTTAAAAAACAAAAATTATTCAAATAAAATCTGGATTTTATGTTCCAGTATTTGAATGTTTGCTAACTAAGTTCCAAAATAACGCCGCCAGCAGATTTATGTGAATTGAATATTGGACCAGAATTGGATGAACTCACAAACTTTTTGAATTTAGTTGAGACATTTTCGGTCAGCCTTTTCAGAAGCCAAACGTTGTTTAATTCAATTTTGAAAAGGAGTTGGAGATGCCAATATGTCCAGGTTTCAGGAAGCTTGTTGGTAAATTATATCAACAAGTTTTAATTTTGTACTTCGATTGCCTCTAAAAACAGTCAAAATGCTAAAAAAAAAAGACAACACCCAGTACATTTTGGGCAATATGTTGACATTTGTTGGTGTCTGAAAAATGAGCCATTTCAAAAACATCCTGAGTGTTGCCTAGCAACGGCATCACTTTCCGTCAGCTGGTTTTACTGCTGTATGCGCTGTGCAATGGCTGCTGGAAAATACAAGCACTATGTCGTTGACTTACCATCCAGAAACTGCATTCTTAAGTGTGCAGGAGGCACCACTTATGCTTTTCAAAGATGTACGGTTGTATGTTTGCAGCCATTTCCATGTGCGAGTGCAAATGCTGAGTTCTAATATTTGTCTTTTCCTTCTTTCAATTCTGATGGTGTAAAACTCACTCCATCACACTCCAGCAGCCATCGGCGTTTCCTGAATTTCCTTCCATCTGAAGTTGCCAGTTTTGGTTAAACGGTTAAAACTTGGAAGGAGGTGCTTGTTGGAAAAGGAGGACTTTCCTAGACTTGTTTGTTTTGAAGCAGACTAAACATTTAGCTTTTAGATTTAATATGCATGTTCTCTGCCAATCAGTTCAAGTTGAATCTCTGCCAAGACTAGTGGTTAAACATCCAGTGAAATCATGTGTTCAAGGAATAATTTAGTCAGGAATAAAATACCAAGCACAAATTACAGATGAGCCTTATGTTGAAAAATAATAATCAAAATTATTAATTAAGAGACAAAACTTAATGATTTATTCCATTAATGCTAATAATTAGAGAAGCTAAACTCCTGACCTCAGCTGTATGCCTGGAAATATCATGAAAAGTGTTGATAAATCCCAGCAGTCTTATGAGAATATGGACCCTAAGCTTCGTCGGAGATTAATATTTCAGTATTTATTGCTCAGAAATCCTTATATGATGATCTCCCTTTGCTTTTGATGCCCTTCTGATCCAGTCTTTTCCGAGATGGAGGAGAAAACACGGCGTTGTCACGCTGCTGTTCTCTACTCAATGGAGACCCCACTCTCAGAGTTCTTAAATAATGAAGGGCCTCCAGGAGCATCGCTCCAGTAAAAGGTGGCTTTCCTTGTTTTTTATATACAATTTGATTTGTATATAAAAAAGGTTGTATATAAAAAAGGAGGTTATTGTTTGCCACATTTATGAACTCCAAAGCATCATTTCCACTTGGTGAATTGGAGATACCGTCTGCAGCGTTGACCTTATCACGGATGTAATCCGTACATAATGAGAAATTGACTTTTCAAATAACCGACTGGGACAAATTTTCCGACTGTGATTTTTTTGCTCATGGATTCGGATGAAGAGCCGATTTTTTTTTTTTTCTTTTTTTTTTCTCATGACATCAAAATCAGAGCGTTGGATGCTGTTTTCTAGCAGCCTTCTGGCGTTAAAACCCCGTAACTTGGTCAATTTATACCGTCGTGTTTACCTTTGATGGAAAAGCTGTTTACTAGATGCCTCAGTCTTTTATCCTCTCCTTTCATTTTTAAAGATTCGGCTCTGATATTCTGTATTTTGCTTTGCCAGTCTCGGTGCGTTCGGCCTCGAACGTCGTGCCATTTTTAGACTACCGGCTTTTACCCGAAGCCTGCAAGGTGGTTTTAAGGTGGGCGATACTAAATCTGTTGAATGTTTATATATGGAAGCCAAAACCTGCAAAAATTCAGCCAACAATGATTTTTTTTATTATTATTGTTAATAAGAAGTTTCTATGACTCTTTGGCAATGTGAGTTCAGATGCTATTTGCAGAACAAATTGGATAAACAATTGGATTCTGCAGATTTATTAAGATTCCAAGATGCAAGTAAATAATACAATAATAATACAAAAATAAACATTTTATTATCTAAAATGCAACAACAGAGCATTGCTCTAGTGAATACTTGTCACCAACATGTGAAAACCTCAGTTTGTTCACTATTTTTTGGATTAATTGAGTGATAATTGGACAGCAAAAGGGAATTAATATGCAATATTTTTGTTTCCCAGATTTTTTTTAATAAAGCTAAAACTGTCTCCAATGCAAAATGTTAATATTTTGCACAGTTTTGGCTTAATCTTATGGCCTTCTTTAGAGTCCAGGTAATTAATTTATTACTAAATTAGTTGATGATCGATCGATTAATGACGATTAAGCTGGTTAATCGTTTCACTCCTTCAATAAAGTGCATTAAAATTTGTGTTGATGTGATACAATGTAGATTCTTTCCCACATGTGTCAAATTCGAGGCCCAGGGGCCAAATCTGGCCCGCTGTAGCTTTTTATGTGGCCCTCATCCAGATTACTTCAGTTTTTCACAAACCCTCAAAATCCACGCAAAATTTTTTTTTCTTCTGATCTTTACTGCAAATCTTTCACTAAATTGACCAAAAACATTGAGTTTAATTGAATGCTGCCTCAGTCACATTTAGCATCATAAATTAGCACAAATATCGTAAACATTCTTTACAAATATTTGTAAATTAGCAACACAAAATCTAAATCAAACTCCTGGATGTATAATATTAAAATGTTCAATTTTATCTAATTTCAAGAAACACTTATTGAATTCAGAAACAAACATCTATTTATTGATATTTTAAAAATTTAATGTGATTTATCAACACATTCTGGCACAACCGGCCCTTTTAAAAACATTCAGATTGTTGATATTTGACATGAAACTGAGTTTGATGCATGTGCTGCATTCACTCCACTGTTCTGCAGCGTTCAATCTAAAAGTTGAGTCTATAGATGGCAGCCTCGAGCTGAGGGCCGACCCCACAAACGTCACATCGAACACACAAAACACACCGACACACTTTGTCTCTGCTGCTTACACAGCCTGCTGCAGCACAAGCGCACACCTGCATGCAGAAATAGCTTTCACCCTAAAAGCGTAAAGAAATGGGCCATGAAACACGAGACGGAGGAATGGCTTCGTCTCCCGTCAGCGGCCGGCGTACAAATCAAAGAGGAGGAGTTGTTCGCGTTTGAAACTCTCCGTCTCACATCAATGTTTAATCTTGTGGCCTAGCAGCTTGTATTGAGATGCGATTGGTTGCTATAAATGGGTGCAGCAGTGGCTTCATCAATTCCTTGGAAAGAAAGTAGGTCTTACTGTGGTACATACTTCAGTGTTGCAACAAATGCACGTCTAATTTAGATCCTGCTGTAAGCTTTAGGAGAAAGGATTACATAAAACTGACATTTATGTCTCTGTTTGGTTCAGACAAAGATAAAATCTCATCTGGAAAACATTGAGGATTAGTTGAATAAATATCTTTTTGTCATTTATATTTGAATAAAAGTTAACCACTTTTTCGATATTTTTTGCCTTTATTCACTTCACATTCACACATTTTTACTCTATAATTTATATTACAGATGCAGTTAATGAAAGTATGAGCTATTCTATCATCTATTTTTGACGATTAATCGATTCATCTGAAAAACTAATTCTGCAGATTTATCTTTTAAATGCTTTTTATACCGTACTAGAAATGCATTAAACATACAAATAAACAACTAAATTTATTTTGTAAGTAAATGTTATTGCTTAAAATGCAATAATACACCATTCCTTTAGTTTACGGCTCATTTGTTGCAAAGGATGCATCTGCAGTGAGAAAAATACTTTTGTCTTCAAAACCTTTTGCTTGATTTAACATCAGTATAGTGAAGGGATTATCTGTTCATTTATTTATTTTTTATTGAACAATTAATAATTGATACTGAAAGGGGAATAATAGAAGATTTCAAGAAGCGAAAACTATGCTGCTTGAGTTTTGGGTAGAACATTTACAAGTTAACAGATTACAGTATTTTTGTCTTTAATAGAAACATTTTAATTAATTTCATACAGTTTTGACTTAATTGCTGTTTTGCATATGTTCTTTCAGCAAATGGCCATTTTTAAACTCCATTTAATCAATTACTAAATTAGTTGATTATTTCAATAATTGATTAATCACCATTAATTTCAGCTTTTGCAAAATACCTATCAGAATCATGCAACCAAAGCAATATTACTAACAGAAATAAGAAATTTCTCAATTATTCACAATAAGCTTCCAATTTGTGACCTTGCTGGAGGCGGATGGTGAAATTACATGCTTATTTTTTCCTTTATTTTGTTTATTTACCATCCTGTGTATGAAATGTGTTGCCCTGCATTAACCTCTTGCAGCATTTTAAGGCATCAGAGAGCCATTAAACATCTCATTTTGTTTGTATCCATAAACAACAAGCGTTAGCTGCTATTGTGAGGAGCTCTTGTCTTCCATCTGTGGCGCTTCTGCAAGCATGTGTCATTGACATTCGCTCTAATGTTACGTGATTGGTTGCCTCTAATGAGGTGAGATGAGATGACATCCCTCTTGACAATCAATCATGAGCCAAATAGCCATTTGTAAGGCAGCCTGTGAGTCAGTGTTGATGCTTTGCAACAGATGGTTGATTAATGATGCAGCAGGACACAGAGTCCTCTGATGACAGATTGAAAACGCCGTTTTATGACCTAAAAGTCACTGCAGTGACATACGTTCAGCTCTTATTAACACCCACTTTTAATTTGTAGGGTTATTCCTTTTTCAAATGTCGGTGTTTCAGTGTTTCCAGTGATGGCTGAACCTTGTAAATCTGAAATGGAAACCCATTAGGTGGTTCTCTCCTTTGTGTCCGATGCCGTAACCTGGATGGTGCGTCGCCTCCATCACTGCGTAGCGCTGCTCTGCGTTTCAGCTGAAGCCCCTTTGTGTGGCTGTGTGTGCGAAGTGGGAGTGTGGAGTTAAACTGGGCTCGCTTGGTCCTTTCTGCCCTTTAGTGGCCGGCCTCGCTGCGCTGCTCACTAGAGCTGAAAATAGTACTCAGGCTGCAGGCTTTCTTTACCCGCACAGACCAAACGGGACCAAATCCTCAGCATAACGGCCCGTTTCTACTGCTACGGATGGACGATATAAATGGTCTGTCACTGAGTAAATCACCCGTTGTTGTCGTATTTAAAAAGGTTTGTGTAGATTGTCAGTGAATATCTACTATTTGTTTAAGTTACTGATTAATTGATTAATTGGATAAAAACAATTGGCGCATTGTGCTAATCTGTTAATTTTTTCGGATTAATCGATTAAAAATTGAATAGTAAAAGGAAACAGAAGTTGTTTTATTTCACATTGAACCAGTTGAAGCTAAGACTATGCCTCTTCAGTTTTGGTAGAACATATTGGAAATTATTTTCTTTACTTCGGCTGAAGTGGCACAGACTGATAGCATTGTTGTTTTTCATCTAAAACATTGCTAGATTATAATAACAGATAATAGAGAAAGAAAACTGGTTAGTTGGCACCAGCAATGTGGCTGCTGTTAACTGGCAGACATGACCTGTTGGGTCAGAGGTTGATTTTTAGATATTTACTGAGGTAAATGACATGGGTGGAAAATATCGACTTCACATGTTGGAGTCGCTTAAAATGAAGGAAATCAATGCGCCGATAAATCGACTGGCCTATAAATCACCGTCATATTTTAAAGAGTTTGTATAGATTATGATTTTTTTCTTTCAGAATAAAAGTTAGGCTGAAACTAACAATTATTTTAATTATCGATTAATTAATCGTGGGAAAAGTTGGTGCATTCTAAAAAATTGGAGAGCAAAGAGTTTTACTTCCATATTTCTCCTTAATGATGCCTTCAACACAAAGTTTTTTTAATCATCTCTAACCTCTCCTCAAACAGCAACTACATGGTTCAAATTGAATGTTTGGAAAATCCTGCTTGGAATAGATTCTTTCTAATTAATCCTTTGCTTTGTATGTAAAATAAATGAATATCTTTTACGTTTGTGTGCGCATGACCTCTTAAAATGAATGTAAACGATGGCACGCACCACTTGAAATGCATTGTCATTAGCTCAAAGCTTAATTGTTGTATGCTTGACAATGTTCCTGCTGCTCCGTGAGCTAATGACGGTCACCTGCGGCTGTTGCTGATTTCATAAACCGTTTATTAGTCCGCCACGTTGGGCATTGCAGACGCAGCTGAGCAATTAGACTGGAGGAAGGTTGTAGTCGAAATGAAGCGCTCATAAAGCATAGAGTCAAACCTCCAAGCTATTCTTCACTGGGATCGTCAATTAGCCTTCGTCACCTTACAGTAGGTTCTTAATTGGGTAAATATTGGTTCATTTTAATCATTTAAGCAATAAAACTGAATCCCTGTGAATATTTACAACCGTCATAGTCATAGTTATTTCAAAGACCAGACTTTATGAGTTGGTTTAAAACACAATAAATAGGTAATTACAGTGGGAAATGTTAATTTTAGGGCTGTTTCCACAGGTTTGATGTAAAAATGTATCCAACTTAACGTTTTTTTGTATTTTCTCTCTCTCTACTTCAGACAGTCTCTAGCTTTCCTTCTTTTCTGAAAGCAGCGCAGCGTGTCTGTTTTTCAGAATAAAGTAAATTTGGAAATTTTGTGGTATTTAAATTCATTTTAAATTCTGATTATGGTAAATATGGGTTATGTCTGTAGACATATCTCATATGGTTTACATTAACATATGGTTAAAAAGAAAAAAATGTAATTCTGAAGATGTGGCAGCTTTTAATATTGTAGAAGAAACACTTTACTTTCTGGGGTTATTTTTGTTTTGTTTAAACTATTAAGTATAATTTACAGATGCACTGATATGAAAATCTTGGCAACAGCAGTGTGTAAAAGCAACCACAGCAAATTGGAATCGGCAGCTTGTGGTTTTTACTAAAACGTCAATCAGTGCATTCCTACTTTCTTTTCAAAATAGCAATCATAATTCTGTAAAAACGAGTACAGCATCTAAAGGTTGGTGCAGGTGAACCTGCTCTACAAGAAATCACCCAGTTTGAATAAAACGTGGCTGACGCAATCCGTATAGAGCTACCAAAATCACAAACGCGTCATTTTGGCGCTACTGGCTCTCATATCCTCACGTCAAGTTTAATGCATCAACTAAAAACCTCGTTTGATAGAGAACTGAAAGTAGAGGAGTGACTGAAAAATCTGTTTATGTGATTTGGTGTTAGACTGACAAATTAATGATATTAACAGTGAAATCTGGTTAATGTCACTTACTAATTGTAGATATTATTCAGTAATGGTATGGAAACCCTTTAAGTGTGACAAAGAGCCAAAAACATTTACAGCCGTTACAGTGGCGGCATGTTGAAGCCTCTTGCCAATTCTCATACCTTCTTAAATTGACACAGAAAAGCTGGAATCAATTAGGCAAAACACGACGCAAGTGTGGCGGCGCATCAATTTTTATTTCATCTGCATATAAATGAGATTGTGTTTTATGGAGCCATTTTCTGATGAACATCTTGGGCTAAACTGCTCTAGTTGTGACAGGAAGAGAAGACAGAGGGAGGAGGAAACTCAAACCGGGAGCGATGAGAGGAAACGAGTTCTCAACAGGTTTTCTGCTCAGTCTCTTCAAGGCAGCAGAATCTCTGTTTAGTACGTGAAACTAACAGCTAACCCTATTGGTAAATATTTAAAGGGGACCCGTTAGACAAAATTCACATTTTGCACGTTTTTGTTTTTCCATTTGGGTTTCCGTAAACAGACTGTTTTTGTCATGAACTAATGTTTTTTTTGGTATCTGGGCACAAATAAGCAGGTACTTACAGTATTTGTGCCTGCTTACTAAATAAGCAGGTACTGCTTATTTGTGAGAAGCCCAGTTTGTTACTTAGCAACTCCAGCCCCGTTGCCTAGCAACCCAAGTTAAATTCCAGCATGTTTGGTCACCCAGTTGTTGATTTTTTTTGGCAATAAATTGATGTTTTATGTTGTTTCAAAAACTTCCAGAATGTAATGTCACATTCCACATGCGCTACACTGTTGCCTAGCAACCCCAGGCAAGTCCAGCCCATCACCTAGCAACTCAAGTGAAGTTCCAGCACGTTTGGTAAGCTGGTGTTGCCACTGCATGCGCTGTACAATGGCTGCTAGAAAAGACAGTCATCTTACCATCCAGAAACCACTTACTGAAATCTTGTTTGTTGTGCTGGAGGCTCCACTTCTGCTTTTCAAACACCTGAAGTTGTGCATTTGCGCTCCTGTTTGCAGCCGTTTTCACGTGCGAGTGCAAATATTGAGTTGGGAGGAGTGGCAAGTGAAAAGAGGCCTTGAATCATTTCATTCTGAAAGGAGGCATAGGCAAAACAGAGCAGATTGAAATTTTTTCATCCAGGAATGATGTAAAAACAGTAACATGTTTTGCATAGATCTATCCTAACCTCTTTGAGGAAACATGATAGGTCGCCTTTAGGATGAGACTTACTCATTCTGAGAAGTTAGGGCTCAATTCTTAGCAGCTCACTGGAAGTATTCTCATCAGTTTGACATCGGTGATGATGATAAACCGCAGAGCTGGAAGTCACGTCTCTGTAGGTTCAGCTTGTGTGTCATGTTGAGTGTTCCTGCTGGGCCCTGCAGGCTTCTTGGACCACAGCCAGTGTGTGTGTGTGTGTGCTGACATAAAATTTAAGAGGGTTGTTCAGACAGTCATGTTGGTAAACCGGTTGATGAAGCTGCCTGGAGACGTTAAAGGGACCAGCAGTGATGGATGCAACAGACCCTGTGATCTGTTTTACAAAAATATCATTTGTTCATATAATTATAACAATAAGAATTGCTATTAAAACATACAGTAAACAATTGCGAGAACCAGTAGCAGACGCTGTATTTTGTCAAGTGAAATTGTTAAAATCAATACACATCAAATTTGTTGGTTTATGTTTAATTTATTATACAATTTAAACAGGCGGGTGTCATAAAAATATTCCTGGTGGCTTGTTTCTTCCACACACTTTCGACTTGATTGTATGAAAAAAAAAAAATATATATATATATATATATATATATATATATATTTATTGCAAAAATAAGTATAGTTTAAAAATAGTTTGTAAGGAATTTCTAAACCATTTGCGGTAATATATGATGTTAAATGTTACTCTATCACTCGCCGTATTAGTTGCGGATTCAATGTTTTTGACCAATTTTGAGAAAATTTGCTGTAAAATCAGAAAAAAATCTGGAAATTTGTTGATTTTGTGTGAATTTTGCAGATTTATGAACAACTGGAAGGACTTATAAACCCTTTCCAGACTGGAATTATAAAGGTTCGCATGAGATTTTTTACATTTCTGGATGCTGCACAGCCATTATTTGGAGCATTTCTATAACCAATACATCAATACAATCCTTAAATCCAGGTCTTTCACAATTTATATGTTATTACTCCATAACAACAAAATTAAATGCTAAAAACTGCAAAGAAAAATCACAAAAATGGAATTCGGTTAATCATTTTTTTCAATGTATTGCAAATATAATAATTTCCTAAGTTTATTTACCGAATTTGTCAATACAAAAAGCTTCACAGATGCCGTCTGAGCCATAAAACTTGTATTTTGAGTTTTTGCAGAAGTTATTTTTTCACATACAGCCAAGTTTATAACATCTATCCAAAGCCAAAATAGAAATGTTGTTGCTGTCTAATTGATTTTGTGAATTTTTTCATACATTTTACACCGTGTGCTGTTTGTACTGTTCTCAATAAAGATAAAAAAAACGTGTACCGCATATGTAGTTTCCTGTTCTGCACCACGTGTACATAAATGGCACAATGTGAATGGTACAGCACATTGTACCCGGAAATGATGGGATATAAAGTCCTGTGAAAATATCTCACGATATCTCATGCTGTCGACGTGAGAATGGGAGATCCAAACCAGGAAGTGATATAAAACCCATATAGATGGATACCGTGAATGGATGTGACCTTCAGGTTTGGCTTCTCTGTTTACTATAAATCTGTGAAGTCGTAATTCATCCATGCGGCGCTTCTGGGACATGTGGATTGTCGGAAAAGTAAAGTCTCATTCTTACGGTTTTATATGCAAAAAAAAATATTGCTCGATCTTGCATGGTTCGAATTCTACCGGCATTTGAAAATTGTTTACATGCATTCCAGATCGCCGGTGATTAGGTCGTCCGTATCCAGCTAATGCAATTTGGAGTCTGGAGGGCCACGTAAAAAGCTACGGCGAGCCAGATTTGGCCCCCGGGCCTTGAGTTTGACACCTGTGCTGGACGTTTTACCATGCATTCCCAAACTTTAATTTAGTCTTCAATATTTCATATAGAGCAGGAACAACTGAAAATGAGTTTGTGGTAAATATTCAAAGCTCAAACTGAAGAACCGTTGAGAGCGGCTCTATATAGAGATCCTCTTTATTATCTTCTTGAAGTCATGACAGCCTTCATGTCGAGTGCTGTTCCCAGTGCCATCTTCTTCTGGAACAAAACCAAGCACTTAAAGGAGTCACATCGAGGAAATAGGTGGCATAGATCAGCTGTGAAAAAAACAATCTATTTGCCGGCTGCACTGTTTTAGCCTTTCAGGCTGAGGTCAGTTTCCTGCGCCAGCCCTTTATTGAAACTGAAATTACTCCAAAGTTATCAGGATGAAAAACTTCTCAGGCATTTTGCCCTTTTGCACTCACTCACCATAATGGGCATCAGTCTTATTATTACCTGCCTGCAGATGCTTTGGTGAGTTTGTAATTAACCTCAAAGGGAGAAAATCAATGGGACGCTTTGTGCAGCAGTCATTATTGGGAAAATGAACTGCACATCACTGACCTGCTTAAAATCTGATTTTCTTCAGTTAACAACTCTCTATTTAAGAGCTTTACACATAATAGACCACACTTGGATTTTAAAAGCTCCAGCTAATAAATCGGTGGGGCACTGCAACTCTTATCCTGGATGTTTTTCATCAAGGTTTCCTCTGTTTCACACTAATAAAATATTAGGGAAAGAACTGAGAAACAAAAATCATCATACTTCATGCAATTTACAAAAACGTACATTTATGAAGTTTATTATGAAGAGATAAACAGAAACTCATTATGGGTTGCAACTAACAATTGTTTTAGTTACTGATTAATCGATTAATCGGATAAAAATTGGCACATTCTGCAGATTTTTGACTTAAGCCTTTTTATGCTGTCTTACAAATACATTAAAAGAAGCAAACAAACAAATACTTGATCCTTTTGTAAATTATAAAATATTATACTTCCTAAAATGCAACAACAAGCTAAAACTATGCCACAAGTTTTTGAAATAGTTGCCAACAAATTCAGTAATCGATTGTTAGCTGGAGTACACACTCTAAAAAACACAATTTACTGAAAGAAAATCATACTTATAGAATGAAACCCAAACTGTACAATAAAAATATACATTTTGCATCTGAAGAAAACTTTCTTATCAATAATAATTTTCTTTCCAATTATTTATCAGTTAATCCAAATAATAGGCAGATTAGCCCTACAGTGTATTGATGAAATAAGCAGAAAAGACTGAGCTTTTCTGCTCACTGAAGGAATGCTATGTTGTTCCATTTTAGGCAATGTAATGTTTTCTTCTTTTTTAAAAAATGTAAATATTTATTTGCATCTCAATGTATTGCTAATATTCTATAAAAAGTCTTGGATGAAACATCTGCATATAAACCAATTATTTTATCAGATTAATCGTCTGACTAATCGATTAATCAATACCTAATATAATTGTTGGTTGCAGCCCTAAATGAGTTCCTGTTTTGAAATTTTTCTGTCCACAAAGAACATTTATACTGTAGATAAACCAGCAGTGGCTTGAGATGCCTGTATTTATGCTTTCCTGTCCAGAACCGGCTGCATTTTTTGTAAATTCACTTTGGGAACAGCTGCAGCGTTGAAAGTAGTTCCCAATCTAAGTCTTTGAGTTGCCATTAGTGTCACCAGAATTACTCCAAAGAAAGTTCAGATCAAATCTTGAGAATAAAATGAACAACCTTATTCCTATGCAAACGTATGGCAGCTGATTTGCATGTCGTCTTTAAAAATATGCAGATGACCTTTTTATTCAGGACTCTGTCCCAGATATGGGGTACTTATTAAAGCACTGTAGGCAGTCAGGTTTGGGAACAAATTTTCCTTCCAAAAACTTCGTCTGCACAGCACGTCGACCGCTTCCTCACTGTTCCTCCTGCAGCAGAGCAGAGCTTCAGTCGGATTTATGGCGAAATCCTACTGAGATTTGACCTGACAAGGGGTTGCTCTGAAAGTTGGATCACCTCACACGCGCTGCACTCTCCTACAGAGTCTAGTCTGCACTCCTCGGTAATTTTTCCTTTTCAGAGCATGCAGGCCGTTCAACGGCATTCTGCTTGTAAATTCTTTCCATCACCTCAGATTTGTTCCTGTATTGTTTTTTATTTCCAAAAGTGTTTTGTTTCCTGAGCAGATCTTGTGTTTGCTCCTAATATGTGATTTGGCCTCAGGTTGCCACATTCAGTGAGGCAGAAAACTCTTTGAATTGTCAGGAATGGGCTTTGTGCTGCAGTGGTTATCTTGGCAATACAGGTCAAACTGGCCTGACTTGCTAAAGTAACAATATCCCTGAAATATTTTTAGATTTTTCATGTTAAAACCACAAGCTTTGTCATGTGTTATTACTGTGATTTTATCACAAACTGGTGCATAATTTGGAAGTGTAAGGGATATTATAAACGGTATTATCCACTAAACGTCTTTCTCTCTGGCCTATTTGATATTTTTCAAATGCAAATGCCGATTTATTTGTGCAAAAAATTTGATAATTATATACGTTTCCTTTCAGATTCACCATTTCTGTTTAGTCTGTTGGATCAAATCCCAGAAAAATATGTTAATGTATGTAATGTGACAGAGTATGAAAATGTTCACCACTTTGAAAGACGCGGTAAATCTCAGATGTGTGTATAAAGTCTGCAATTAAATATTATTTTAAATGATTTGTCTTATGATTAATCAAATAAAAAAAGCTTAATTTTCCCACATTTTTTTATTTAAGCCTTTTTATGCAATATTGAAAATTAATTAAAAGATGCAAATAAATTATTAAATTCCTAAAATGCAATAGTAGAACATTCCTTTAGTGAATTTGAACTGAGTGAAGCTAAAGCTATGCCACTTGTGGAGTTTTTTCAGACAAATGTTTTTTAAAATATATTTTAAATGCAAGATGTATATTTATTTTATAAATTTTTAGCTTACTTACTACTAGTAGTTTGTTCTTCTTTCAGCAAATGGCTTTTTTAGAGTCGATTAATCGCGATTAATCGTTTTAAGATCGCATATTATGTCTAGCTTTGAACTTTATCATGTTTGGTTGAATAGAAAGCTCAGCAGTGTTGTGTTCAAGACCACCTAATCCGAGACAAAGACCAGAGTGTATCGAGACCGAGACAAGACCAAGACTTTTAGGGTCCGAGACCAAATCAAGACCAAGACCGAGGGAAGTCGAGACAGAGTGAAGACCAAGACCAGCGCCGCGTCTACATGACACAATAAAATGTAGAATATGATAAAAATTGCTTCTCATATTGACCTGAAAGATCCATATTCCCTTAAAAACACCTAGATTTTAAATACTTAAGACATTTTACCAATATTAAATATGCAATTTCTGTGCTGCAACGTGTGATGGTCTCATGCCATCCCTAAAAAGATAACGCCCTGGGCATTTGCCCATATTGCTCATGTAAGCAACCATCACTGTCTGCACCATTAAACACAGCAACTGAGGCAATGCCCTGACGGTAAATAACGCTCAACTATGAACACTGACCAAGGAGCAACAAGCAAGAAGTAACCAAGCACAAGGTGCTCATCGTGACTGTTTGCACTCGCTCTCCCGGTACATGAAGCCAGGTAGTCTGACACCATGGCAAACATAACAGCTGCCACTTTGAATAAAAACAATCAAAGAGCAATGTGCATTCTGTGCGTGCTTTTTTGTTCTTGTGTTTTAGTTATTTGATAATTTAAATATCAACGTACATAATAAAATACAGTAATGATGCAGTGTACACAGAGCAGTACAAGAACAAAGAAGGGGTGTTCTGTCAGGTCAGATCGTCATATGCTTAGCACAAACTCACTGTGTTCGGTCAGATCAGTTGTCAGATAGTCGTACGCTTAGCTCAGACATACATACGCTGTCATTACCATATGATTTTATTTAATCAGCAACATAGAATCATAACGTAGATCATCATACACTTTATTAACAAATGGCATCCTGACTTAGCGGTTAAGTAGGTAAATGAGTTTTACACGGGCGTGTGTTGTAGTTGACTGCAGCTGCAGTCAGACTCTGCTTTAAATACACTTTGAAACCACAACAACGCATGTATATCTATCTAGTTATCATATTATGTCATATTATAAACAATTTAATGACTTATTTTCGTCATAACTTGTTGCATATGCTGAACTGACAACTCCACTTACGGTCGGACTTCTTAATGCGCATGCGCTGGCATACTCACTGCGTACTCACTGCATGTATGCCATCCTGACAGTGTATGGCTATCTGACAGAACAACAGCTATATCTGTCAAACATGTAATTACCATGAGATTTCATTTAATCAGCAACATAGAATCATGACGTAGATCGTCATACACTTTATTAACAGTTGTATGGCATCCTGAATTAGTAGTTAAGTGATTTTTACATTGTTTTTGAATGTCACGTCACTATATTGCAGACTTTTGGACACAGCGTTGTCCCATATATGCGACAAGTGAGTCAACACCTTCGCACAATAATTCAGGCAGTGAGTGACTTTTTTTCATCACAAATGCTTATGCATCTCTGTACAGCTAGCTTTGCTAACATCACGTCAACGGAGCTTAACCTTCTTTGAGCTTCTTTTCTAAGTGACGAAAAAAGTTGGACGTAGTCTCCACCGTCTGTGAAAGCGAAGCGCTGCTGAGTTAGCTGTGGCCATCGGATTTCTTATGATTTATGCAACGCTATTATATTGCTGACTATTAGACAGACATTTACTGCCACTGAAAGAAAACCACTGAGCATGTCTTGGAGCGCCGCATGCAAGTGAAAGGTGGGGAGGGGGGTAACAGAAACACGTAATTATTTGGATTTTAATCGGTGCATTTTGCATCGACTGAAAACAAAGATGTTAACAAATAAACTGGACAATCTGCTGTACGTTTAGTGATATTTTCACAGTTGCGATTGGTCTTGAAATAAAATGCCGAGTCCTCATCGCCCGAGACGAGACTGAGGACCAAATGCGGACGAGACCGAGACCATCAAAAAATTGTTTCGAGACCGGTATCGAGACCAAGACCGACTTCGAGTACCACAACACTGAAGCTCAGATCAGATATTTATGTTGAGGCCTCCTGCAGTTTAAAATTGCATTTCAGGATAATATTTCACCAACATTTCCCCTCCGAGCCTTGCATTGTCGCAGCTCATTAAAACATAATTGAGCTGAATATTCAATGGCTGACTTTGCACGTGCACCTCTTTACTTCATTACTCTTGCTGAGAAAACATTTACACAAAATCATCTCAACCCTGTTTGCTCTACATGAGGCGATCACTCCGTTTGCTGCGCTTCGTCTCTGCCAACACAGCTAAACGTAGCAGTGGCTGCAGGATGTGCAACGTGTGATCCGGCTGCAACATTTTTAATCTTCCATCTGCATTTATTACCGAGCTCAGCAGACCGTGGTGCTCCGGCGCTTTGATTGGGTTACTTCAATTAAACTTACCCCCGCGAGGTGTAATGGGAACAGTGTTCTGCATCTATGACAATGCAGAGAAGTAAATACTGACATGTTGAAGCTCAGCTACCAGCCAGTGACCCATTAATACCAATGAGTTGTTTTCATGCTACTCACTCTCCAAACATTGGAGTGGATCCAGGGAAACCAGACATTATCTGTAGAGCTTCAGTGAAACGTTGATGTTTCATATTAGCCTTGATTAAAATGACAGTAAACAACTTTGTGCAAAAAGTCAATAGGTTTATATTGAACATTGGCCCAATGATCATATTAAGTGAAGTATTTAGCAATTTAAGAGAAACAATTTCTGATTAGTGGTGAGCGATGTGGAATTTTATCACAATGTTTTCTTGTACTATCGATAAAAATTAAAATAAACACTTCTGTTTTAGGTAACCACAGCCTCCATATCCTGAAATTAAAATGCTCTGTAGGGATCTTTAGTCCAACGATTAATCAATTAATCAGATTTTTAAAAATTGGCATATTCTACAGATTTTTTGTTTCACCACTTAAGCCTTTTTAAAAAATACAGTGAAAGATCTAAATAAACAAATAATTGAATTATTTTTTCAATAAAATACAATTTCTTTTGCCTAAAATGCAATAATAGAGCATTACTTTATATCCGAACTGAGTGAAGCTAAAACTTTGGCACTTGATGGTTATTGGCTAAATATATTTATAGACAAAGGTGTTTTTATCTTGAATGTGAAATAGTTTTTGTGCAGATTTTGCTTAATTGCTGCTCTGAATGCCATTTTTTTCACCAAATAGCCCTTTTTGAGTCTGTATACGTCAGCTAACAATCAATCGATTATTAAATTAGTGTGATTATTTCAATTGTAAATTAATTTTGATTAATCGTTTCAGCCCTGAGTGAATGTTGTGTAATATCTCGAGGTGGTGGTATTAAGTATTTCTCTAGAAGTCGTGTTTAACTCCTCTTTTCCAGTTTCTGGTTGGCATAAAAGATCAGGTTATTTAGATTATAAAGTGTTTGCTAATCTCACTTATTTAACATGGTGCTAATAAACTCCGGTACTGATTTTAAGAGTTATATTTGAAAAGATAATGAGATCAATTACATTTTTGTGGTTCAAATAGTTTCCATTTGCTATCCTTATGACTAAAATAATGACCTCACTTGTGGAAATGGCCTAAAAATCAAACAAACAGTCCTTACTTTGTGGCAAATTTGGTGAAATTTTTGAATTTTACTGTATTAAAAATGGACTTTGAGTTTCAGTAATCCAGAATTAATTGCATCTATTGTTTAATTAATTAGGTTGCTTGCTTAAACACCTGTGGTTTGGTGGTGACGGTCTGAAAACTAATACTGGCTCTCAGGTCTTGTTGTAAATCTTTTTCTTGAGCTTCACGAATTGTAGAAAAATGGAAGCATATTAAAGGATTTCAAACACTGAACATTTTGAATATGTTAACTTTTCAGTGCTGTGTGGAAAAACAGTAGAAATGGAAACTAAATCTTTCCATTTAATGCATGTCCCCCAATGACCAATTCATCTCTTTAAAGGTCTATTAAAGGAAAAATGAACCTATAAACTGGTTTTAGTTACTTAGTATTTGTTTGGTTTGTTGGTAAACCGAAACAACTTTATTAATAATCATCCCAAATAAAGTCATGGTTCTTTTGCAGGATTTCTCTGTTATACGCACTAAAAGTGACTCATAAAAAACAACTTTCAGCTTCAGAACATTGCTGGAGGTCCTGCAGACTTAACATAATCAGAGATTTTCCCAAGCCAGCTCTAATTATTTATAAATGTTTGCTCTTTACCTATTACGTTTTTCATCCTGACACTAATGTCCCAGATTGTTTTGCGAAGTCCTAAATGCACATCGTGCGTCATCACCATCTTAGGTCTGATCAGCTTTTCTTTGACCAACTTAGTCACGGAAAACTCCGAAGTGGAACATAAATAAATATGCTCTGCTTCTTAAAGATGATAGTGCTGCTACAAATATAGAAACCAGAAGACGGATAACGTGAGGAAGGAGATGTGAGAAGAGTGAGACGGTTGAAATGTTGAAAACAGAACTGGAAGGACAAGAAAAAGCCATTACAGAGTGAGTGATTCAGAAGTTTCTTCTGCTTTAATGTGTTATTAACTGGTCATATGGCACTTAAACGTTCCGCCGCTGCAGAACCAAAGACGGGTTCTGGTTTGGGTTTACAGGAAGGAGCAGAACCAAGGAGAAATGTCAGGAAATTGTTTTCCTGACGGTAAAAACCTGACATTATGCGTTTAAAAGCATATGGTGAAGGGTCTGCTCTTTATTAGGCTGAGTTTTTTAAAAGCGGCTGCTAAAAGGTATTTTGGCTTACATTTAGATGCAGACTTGCAGTGCAGAGGTCCTTTTATGACTGAGTTTTTTGTTATTTTAAGCAGCCATAACATAATGAAGCTTGTCCTCTTTACAGCTGGAAATGACTTTTAGGTAAACCTGCCAGTCGGATCAATGCTGGCAGAGTCTGTGTTGATGTCTGGGCCGGTCCAGCTGCCAGATATGCAGATGTTGGTTTTAAAAAAAACAAACAGTTGGATATAAAAAATCTGAAATGTTAATTGGTGCCAGAACTGAGACCAGCTTACCGTCTTCTCCCGCCTGCGTACAAACTCTGATAACACCAATCAGAAAGCTCATTTACTTTCTGACTAAACTCCGTCCCTCGGAGGTTAAAGCCATCAATACTACAGCAGCTTGATTGTCAACGTTCATTTCCTTCTGTTCTCGCATGCAAATCGCAGCTGCTTCTCTCCCTGTTAGCATTCATGCATGCAAATAATTCGCTCACTGGAGGCGAGGGCACCTTGTGCTTTTATTTGCAAAAACCCGGTTCAGAAGAGGTTCAGCCAACTCCTCTGCCGCCGTAGCGGCGAAATCAGAAGTTGATGGGTCTAAATGGCGCCACATGTGTTTGGAAGTGACGCAGCTTTCCATTAATGTGAGGTAGCGGTCTGCCCCGCCATGCTGTTCCTCATCAGTCCGCCGTGCTGCTCCTGCGGCTCTGCTGGGGTCCCATTCCCAGGTTTAACCGGAGCAGGTTTCCCCCTGCCAGGAGACAGATGCCGCACATCAGCAGCACAGAGGCGGGAAGGCAGCTGGTTAATTTTTTCCACGGCGATGAGTGAGCTGGGCCGGTCGGCGGAAAGCAACAGACGGAAGGTCCGGTCTGTAATCAGCTAAGAGACCCACAGCTAATTTCAGGAAATGAGGACAATACATTAAGATTGTTTTTTCTTTTTTGTGGTTCATGTCTCAAAAATCACAGGATGAAAAGTTTCTAAACTAAAATGTGAAAATGGATTTAATTAGATGGGCTATCATGGGAAAACGGCTGAGTTTGAAAATAGACCACAGCAAAATGATCAGTTCTCTGGTTTTACTTTTTACAGGTTTATGTTTGAGTAAAGGGAACATTGTTCTTTTATTCTATGAACTTCTGACATGTCTCCAAACTTCCAAGCGAAAATTTATTATTTATTTGCAGAAAATGAGAAATGGTCAAAATAACTAAACAACCTCAAAGGAATCAAGTTTATATTCATTTAGAAACACCACCAATGTTTTAACTCAGGAATACTTCAGATATCAATCATTGATGGAATAACCAGGAACTTTTCAATGAGGTTCACCACAATAATCTCTTCATTTTTTCCAGAGCTGCATGGTTTAAATTGTCTTCTAATAAGGAACAACTTTTGTACATTTTTTTCTTTTTTTCTTTTTTTTTTTTTGTACTTCCACTTGAGTGTCAAATGCTTCTAAAAATACTCAGATACTTTTTGGCAGCAAGTTAATATTCTTGGTGTCTGGAAAAACGGCCTTTTCAAGAACCTTCCAAATGTAACAAAGTCCAGCCCGTTACCTAGCAACCCCAGCGGAACTCTGCCCGTCACCTAGCAACCAAAGCTAGGTGAAGACCAAATTAGAGGACCTTGCTAGCAGCGGATTATTTGGATTTAAAGTGACAAGAGGCCCTAAAACAGCTCAACAATACTAGTCTAAACTGGTATTGCATTGTATGCATTGAGTTTGTACTCGATGCATACAATACAATACCAGTTTAGACTGGTGCATCTGACAGTTCTTATGTTACCTTTGGAGGTTTGGTTACTTCCTCGCTGCATGGCCTTTCTGCCCATGTTGGTTCAAACCTCGTTTCACTGCAGAAAATGACATTTTTTTTCAGCTATTTAGACTATAGATATTGATTGGATGAATGTGGCAATTTAAGAACGATCTGGACATTTTGAGGTTTGCAATTCTCTTCATGGTATCTTGATTGCTTTCGATTTTTCCTCAGTGTCACACTTGGAAGCATTTACTTTAAATTAAAAAATATCCACAGCTGTGCCTTCATTTATCTGAAGTTTTGTGAATTAATATTACATTGTTATTGAATTATAATTTTAAAAGCTGTGCAATGACCTCGTATGTGAATTTGAAGACTGTAATTAAACAAATCTCATATTTAATATTCTTGCTTTTAGCAAATGTAAATATTAAAAAACGTACTTCAAAAGCTTATTTATAAAAGAAAGGATGTAAACTTATAAATTTGAAGAAAGATGAAAGGAAATGGTATATTTAGCAAAAATGAAAAAGAAGTCATAAGTGATTTAAAACGTTTAGTCTGTATGTAAATATGTCAACTGTGCACCACAAATATCAACAGATAATTTTGGTGTTTTGCTAAACAAAGCATATTTTCTGCCTATTTTATCTTAAAAAATGTTCTGAAACAATTAAAATTTCAGTGTTTCAGTGAGAGTACTCCATCTGAAAAACCAGTTGGTGTTTGTAAATTCCAGCACTTCCACACAGAGCTGGCACGCCGCGCATGTTCATTGAAGACTAATCAACAAAACTCAGTGTGTGTCTGCAAAACTGGCAAGGTTTTAAGCTCATCTTGATCGTTTAATTAGCCTGATTATCCAAGCAGCTGTTTGCTGGAGCTCCCTGACTTTTACCACCAACACACACACACACACACACACACACACACACACACACACACTGGGTTTTAATGCCAAATATGCGTCTCTGTGACTCTTTTATTGTACAACCTCAAATCGACTGATGGTAAATCAATGCAGGAGTTCTATAAAGGTTTTTTGTTTATTGGTAGATTAACTTAAAAATCAATATACAGGTGCTTCCAGATTTTTTATTGCAGTAATGTGGTGTTCTGAATTATCTTAAATTTTTCAATCTCCATGCACTCGTTGTTTAATCCCTAGATTTATTAGGGATGCCTTGATGCTGTTTTGCTAATATTGGGAGCTGGAAGAATTGCAATAAACAGCTGGTGGTGCTTATTCTCCATCTGGGTGACATTAAACTATTCCCATAAGATGAATCAAAAATAATAATTTATGACTTGTTTTCTTGATAGAGCGCGCAGAATGATCTACCAACTAAATTAAACATTTTATTACCCTCTGGAGTATTTATGTGGTGCTACATATGTGTATTACAGAGAGGCAAGATACAAGAAATAGAGCTGAAACCAACTATTTTAGCAGCTGATTAACCTATTATTGATGATTAATCAATTAAACAAATAAAAATGGATTTAGCTATTTAAATGAAGTAATTTCCGACTATTTCATTGCAATATTGTACTATTGTCATAAAAACTGTTAATTCTTAGGTGATTCTCACAAAAAATGCTGTCTGTAGGGCTGCAAAAACAAACGTTTTTAGTAATCGATTAATCTTCTGACGATTAATCGGATAACAAATGGCACATTCTACAGGCATTTTATATAACTGCTTATACGTTTTCTACAATATTAGACATTGGCTAAAATTTGCAAATGAACAGTTTTTTGTTTTTAATAAGAGTTTTTGCAATATGCCATAACGGATCATTCCTTTTTGAATCAGGTGAAGCTAAAATTTTGGCACTTGAGTTTAAGATAAAACATATTTACAGACAAAAGTATTTTTTTTTATCTAAAATGCAAAATGAGCATATCTTTGTACAATTTTATACTGCTTTTGTTTTGTTTTTTGAGTCTATACTTCAGTTAACAATTAATCTGTTGCTAAATTAGTGGACGATTATTTCATTGGTCAATTAATCACGACTAAACCGATTGATCGTTTCTGCTCTGGTACAAAACCAAATCCAATACATGTCTGTTCTTAAAGATTTTACACTTTAAATAAATGAATGTTATAGTTCATATAGTTTGAATAAAAAGTTAATATATTCCTGTTTAATTATACCGCAAAGCTACATTATAAATATAACAAATGATGATTTGTTTGCCTGATGAAACTCATTAAATTTGGTGCAACGCTGCACCCTTTAAAATGGGACATTAAAAAAACCAAACATCTGCAATTAAGCATCTACACAGTCCAGTCACATTAATGTGACCACCACGTACTTTCCACTTCAGAGTTAAATAACCAATCACAGAAGGCAGGTGGCAGCACAGTGCAGTTGAGCGTATATAAAGGGTGTGTGTGGGCTTCGGAAAACATTTCAATCGTTGGCGTAATGCAGAAACGAAGCGATTTATCCGACGTCCAAAAGGGCATGATCATTGGCTTTCGGGCCAAGGGTGGAAGCATTTCCGAAACGGCTGAGTTTGTGAACTGTTCGCATGCCGCCGTGGTAAAAGTGTACCGTGCATGGCAAAATGGGACTGTCCAAAATCAACGACGTGGCAAATGTGGTGCACCACGGGCCATAGATGACAGAGGCGAACGACGGTTGCGGAGATGCGTTCGGGCAGATAGACGGGCTACCGTTGAGCAACTGACCACTAAAATGAACCAAGGGGCTACCACAAGTGTCTCCCAAACCACTATTCAGCGAACATTGCTGCGTCTGGGCCTCCGAAGCAGACGCCTGGTTCGTGCACCTATGCTGACTGGTGTTCATCGACGACGAAGGCTAGAATTTGCACTCCAGTACAGCAGCTGGACGTCCACTGAGTGGCGACAGGTAGCGTTTTCAGATGAATCGCGTTTTATGCTCCATCGGACAGATGGACGTTGGCGTATAAGGCGTGAAACCTCTGAAAGGAACCACCCTGCAACCATTGCAGGAACGGTCCAAGCTGGAGGCGGGAGCATTATGGTCTGGGGAATGTTTTCCTGGCATTCTCTGGGTTCACTGATTATTGTGGAAGGCACGATGGATCAATACAAGTACGCATCTGTCCTTGCGGACCATGTCCACCCCTACATGCGCATTGTTTTTCCTCAGGATGATGGCATCTTCCAGCAGGACAATGCGAGGTGCCATACAGCTGCCAGTGTACGTGCGTGGTTCTAAGAGCACCAGGATGAGTTTACCGTCCTCCCCTGGCCAGCAAACTCACCTGACTTAAACCCAATCGAGCATCTGTGGGACCATCTCGATCGAGTTGTTCGCGCCATGGATCCTCAACCGCGTAATCTAGCGCAGCTGGCCACGGCATTAGAGTCGGCATGGCTCAACATCCCAGAGAAGACCTTCAGGGACCTAAGTGACTCTCTTCCTGCACGTCTCGTAGCAGTTCGCTCTGCGAAAGGTGGTTATTCTGGCTTTTGACAGATGGTCACATTAATGTGACTGGACTGTGTAAATCCAAACCATAACTGCTCTGCAATGCTATTGAACAATCATTTAGTGTTTTAACTACAGCAGCTGGATTATTGCCATTTGTTTCAGTAAAATGTAGCTGTTTTATTCTTCATAAGGGGGATTGTCTCCCACTGATATCGTTGGGATCATTTTAGTCGGGGTAAAAATGCGTGTACTATTATCAGACATACATACTGCAGTATTTCAGTGGTAATAAATAATGTACTAATTGTCTCACATTCGCTGCAGCTGAAGAGATAACTGAAAACTGAGATCTCAGTTAAGGTGTGCTTCTGTTTTTGAGCTTTTCCTCATTTGTTTTCCTCCACATGTCATCTCTTAAAATTTCCTTTAAACCTTACGTTAAAACGGTTAAATCTTCAATTGCCGTAGTTTTATGTAAAAAATGGTAAATATTTATTAAATATTAAAATAATAATGCAGGTTCACTCTCTAGAAGGTTTAATTGTCTAAAGAACCCTTTAAATATCCAAAATAGTAATAGTAATAAAACCTCCAAAACAAAGAAATAAAACATTTAAAAACCACACGCAACCAAAAACATGAATAAAATAGATTATAAAGACTCTGTAAATAAAAAACTTTTTTTAGGCTTATGAGTGTTTTTACATGTGGTTGGTTACCACTTATAAATATAAAAACATAGCATTGCTGCATTTTTTGCACCTTACCACATATATTTGCACTTTTAGAGAGCTGTATAACAAACCTTGAATTCAGTTTACGCTTTATTAGCAAATAACAAAATCTTACACCTCAAAAATAGAAAAATCCACTTTAATTTGAGTTTAGCTTCAGTAAATTGATCTGAAAATTCCCATTAATGGGTATGTGTATGTAAATGTAAGGATAAATGTTTTTTTTTTTTTTTATTTTGCACCTCATTTGTGCCCAAACTTAATCTCCCTGGCTGATGTTTTGAAATTTACTTTAATAGTTTTCATATACACCATGCAAAACACACATACCATGATGCTTTACCATAAAATTATTAAGATTTTGTTTGTAAGACTAAATAAAATGTCCCCCAAAAAGTAAAGTGTTTACTTCTGGGTACATTAGCAAACTTTAATTTGCCTTTTAATGTTGTTTTGGAGTGATGGCTTCCAAATAAACGAGTGGTGTTTCAGGCCTTGTTGATTTGATTCATTATGCTAATTTCCCAGCTTCAGACCCATTTTTACAAGATCTTTAGCTTTTGTTATTCAGTCAGCTCTCATTTTGCACCAATAATTTCTTACTCTGTCATTTAGAAAATGAAAATCATTTTGCTAATCCCAACTCGCATAAAACTGAAACATTTTAGCTGTCCGTTTTATCAGATTGTTAAAAGTCTTCTTTATTATTATTATTCAGCTGAAGTTGATAAATGCCTTATGGGGGAATTTTCTTGCCATAAGTCGAGAGCACACATTTTCAGACTGAAAGCTGACTGTGATGTTTTTTGCTTTTAAAACTTTTAACACTTTGCTTAAATTTTCAGTCTCAAAATAGGACTTCATGTCTTTCTTCTGGAAACTTCTTTTCTGCTGTTCAGAACAAAACAGTTCCGTTGCCTGGCAACCTCTCAGCCAATGGAATGAAAGTGTTCTGCTGGGTGCGTTTGTTTCCTTCTAGTGGGTGAGCCTGTGTGGCCACTGAGAACAAAATATATGAAATCCTGCTTTCAAACTGAAAATGTGTGCTCTCGAATTATGGCAGAAAAAATCCCCCATAATTGTTTTTAATTTAATAAGGATGAAATTTTGATTCAGTAAAAGTTGAGCTACATTAAAATTTATCTTAGTTGGAGCATGAATTAAAAACTAGCAGTGGCCACTAATTTCTTTAAATGTTTTTACATTTGGCGACAAAAGTTAAAATTGCCTGCTGATTTTAATTTATATTTTACATGCCACTGAGTTTTACTGTTACTGGCCAACTCAACACCCACCGCTCGCAGTGAACAGGAAGTGTGGGTGAATATCTGTTTATCATCTCCAAACAAAAACACTTTCCATACATAATGTGCTTTCAGCATTTTAAATAAGCTGGAACAGCTCAAGGTCAAGCGCAGAGCGGCTCTCAGTGGAGTCCATTTCTTCTGTTTGAGCCGGACTATTTTCTAATGGCAGTTAGCCGTTACCTCTATCCTTGAGTGAACAAGCTGTCCTCTTACTCCTATGTCTCCTTCAGACTCCTGGAGATTTACAAGACACCTGCTGAGTTTAAGCAGGGAATTTTATTCTTCTGCAAAAAAAAACAATTATTTTATTCATCCATCTGTTAAGGAAGTAGCTAAATGCTAGGAATGAGCCTTTGCTTTGACTTTTTTCTGTTTCCAACTTTAAGAAGCAGAAATGAAAGATTATTGTTACTGAATGGATAAAAATCTTTAAGACAGTTCGACTGTTTTTTTCCTCATTGATTATTATTGCAGCGTTTTAACTTTTCTGTCTCTATTCTTCCCTCATATTTCATCCTCTACAATCTCTGGTGTCACAAAACAATCAGACGATTGCGGCTCAGAGATGATAGTGAGCCATCCACAGAAAGAAATATTGCAGCTGGAGAAAGTGTTTTCTTCTATTTTTGCTTTTTTTTGCCCCATTTCTGATTATGAAATGCATTTTAAAATCATTTCAGTTGACCTGCTTCATGTTGTCAGACAGGTTCTGATTAAGTTAATTATTGATGCTACATGAATTGTAAAATTGAACCTAAACAGTTAAATGAGTTAACAATATGGACATTTAAAAAATATTTAATTGTTTTCAAACCACATCAGATTTCTGTTTTTATTACTTGCTTTTTCTAAAGAAAATAAATTACAAATCACTGAAACCGTTTGTAAAAAGTGTAAAAAATTTAATTGAAATGTCGTAGAATTTTTTTTAAACATCATAAGCAAAAAGCAATTTTTTTTCCAGGAGACTATCTTAAAATTTACGAGGAAAGTTGTTTTAATTAAAAAAGTTTAGTTATCAGAGTTTATATGATTCTTGTTGTTGTCATTACTCAATCATTTCAAACTCCTGCTACTCATGATAATTTGAAGCTGATGTGTTAAAATATTTTCTGAACCGAAGTAGAACTTCACTAGAAGCTCAACATTTCTTGTTTTAATTTTTTATTTTTGGTTTGTAGTACTCATTAGATACCACTTTATTTAAAAAATTATGACTTAAAAACCATACAGTTGTAGCCTGGTCCTAATATTTTGTCATAGAGTTGACATGCTTGTCAAACAAGATGGCTGCCCCAGGTGATGACATCACTCCAAACTTTAGAAACCCATATAGTGCACTGATGTGGGGGGGGGAGGAAATCCACATTTCTAAAAATTAACCAAAATTCAATTAATACAGCCCTACTTTCTTTTCTTTTTTTAATAAATGAAGCAGTCATTTTAATTTTACATATTTTTTTTACATGGCGACATTTTTCACTGCATTGACAAAAGCATTATTTAAGTAAAAGTGCACTGATTTCATATCTTCTATAACGGTTGTGATAATTAGATGAAATTCATGATCTAACTTGAGTGTTTCAGGAGTTCAAAAGTTCACCTCCGTCTGTTAGCACATGGCTGCACCAGTGGAAATAATCTGAGAGCAGATGGATCGGCTGATGAAACGGTTCTAAAAATACTTGACAAATGAACTGAAAGTACAAAACTAAGTGACAGAGTAGCATCGGACAGTTTGTGGCTTTTCTGAACATCTGTGTGCATCAGATCTACTGTCAGCGCAACCCAGACACCTGCCTGAAGGCTCTTTGTGATGGCTGACAGTGTTTTATTAAATAGAGATGAAGTTGGTGGAAAAGCTGCAAATGCACAACTAAGTCCGCTTTTACTGATTTCTTAGGAACTGCAGAAGAACGTAGTGGCCAGGTGCTGATGATAAAATCCACCTAATCTATCGTCTTTGCTTTGTCTTTGAGTTACAAACACATCGTCAATGGCGTTGGAAAAGTAATCGTTTCTGCTTATAAACCTGAAAAAGGTTGAATGATGACCTCATCATCCTTCCTTGAACAGGTTAGAAATGGGTTCGTTATACGTTTTTTGCACAAAATCTTAGATTTTCAGTTCTGAATATTCACCCCTCCACTTCAACGTTTGCACTCTTATGTGAAGATGGCTGCAAACAGTTGTGCAACTATATAACTGTAGATCATGGAAAAGCAGAAGTATAGTCTCCTGCACAACCAGCAAGAATGCAGGATGTGGTTTCTGGATGGTAAAAACAAAAGAAAAACATTTGTGATTTCCGGCAGCCATTGTACAGCGCACAGAGCTGTAAAACCCAGCTGACCAAATGTGCTGGAGCTGCGTTTCGGTTGCTAGGTGACAGGGTGGGCGTGGCTTGGGTTACTAGGTAACAGCATTGCCAATCACTTTGAAACTGCTCATTTTCCAGACACCCAATTAGCCTACTTAAAAAAAAAATGGGGAGTGTTTTTTTGTCTGTTTTTAGTGGAAACCCAAATGGAAGTACCAAAAAAAAGCAAAATCTGAATTTTGCGTAATATTTCCCGTTAAACTTGGCAGCTCAGTGAAAACCATCCAGACAAGAATAAAGTTAGAAAGAAAATGCATTCAATTTTTATATCATCAATGCCAGTAAAGCATGATGCAATAAAAACAACTTGATGCCGAGACATTTTAACGGTTCTTACCCAGATTTTTCTTTCTGGTCTCTTTCTAAAGCCCTGGGCCTGAGTCTGAACTCTGTCTAGTTCTCCTGGCTGAGTAATGTTTGGGAATACCTGGGGGATCTTTAGAGATAAAAGCTCGCCGTTCTCTGATAAAACACCAAGCCGCTTGTTCAATAACTTCTTTAAAGAGGCTATTTATAAGACGGAATTGTGTTTGTGGATTTGCATTTGTTGGTTTTAGTTGTTATAGTGCCACCCTTAAACTTTCTCACCTGATTTTCAAATAGATACTGAAAACGAATCGGCGTTTACTCATTCCTCTGCACCAACCACTTTTGAACATCAACCACTCAAGATTGATTGGATCCACTGTCTCTATTACTTTTATGCTTGGGGTTAATCTTTCTTACTGTAGATACATTAACATACAGTTAATCTATTATGCAAAATTCACATTTTTCATAATCCCACAGCACATAGACTTTTATCGCAATAACTTCTGGGACAATTTATCGTCCAGAAAAGTTTCTTATGATGGGCTCAGTCATTAGTTGGATTTTAGGCAGTAAAGCCACAAATAGTGTCAGATTTGATGACCCTTCTGGCCTGGATTGAGTAATAATTTAAATGTTGAAGTAAGTCAGGTGTGGTTTGGGCGTGTGGCTCTGATGCGGCGTCCTTTGGAGGTTTTCTGGTCATTTTCAGCCGGGATCAGAAACCGAACCGAACCCAGAACCTGTTGGAGGGAATAAATCTTCTTTCTGGTTTAGGATGTCAGAGCTGATGGAGGATGTCTAGGTTTCTCTCCTGACCTCCTCATCTCTTTCTTTTTTAACTTAGACAAATAACTGGGATTTTTGTGAATTCCATCATTTTTCAATTGTATTTTAAGTTGGGCATTTTGTAAAAACAGGTATTAGTTATTTCAATAATCGATTACCTAACTAATTTAGCATTAGATGTAAAGTGTCTAGTGAAAGAATCCATGCCTTTTTCCAGACTGTACCACATTATCACAAACTTCAACACTCGTTATTGGAGGGATGAAGCGATTAATCGATGTAATCATGACTAATCGTATATTGAAATAATTGTCAACCAATTTGATTAATTAACTGGAGTCTATAGAACAACACACCCAAAGCAGCATTCAATCTTTACTGCAAAAAAAAATAAACATTTTTGCTTTTAAGATATAAAGAAAATTCTCTGTAAATATGAACTCAAGGGGCAATTTTAGCTTCATTTGATTCCAATTCTGTAAAAAAATAAATCTTGTATTAAGCATCATTTTCTATCCACTAATCAACTGATCAAAAAAGTTACATTTAGTGGCAGATGCATCTTTAGCTACAAATGGTCAAGAATGTATGAAAGGTATCCTGTTATTACATTTTAGGAACAAAAAATGTGTTAAATTATTTGTTCATTTGCATCTTTTAATATATTTCTATTAATACAGAAGGAAGGATTAAGTAATTAATGAAAAATCTGCAAAAAGTGCCAATTTTCTTATCCGATTACTGAATTGATTACTGAAATAATTGTTAGCTGCATCCCTACAGAGTATTAATCCAGCTTTTATCTGTGTAGCTTTGGGGATTTTCCAGCTCATGATCTGTTATTTCAGTTCACTGTTTTCACACCAAGTAGTAATAGAAAAATGAAAGGAAGCTGGGATTATTGTTGCATAATATTGAGCTGCTGCACCTTCACTGACTTTATTTGCTCGACTGGCAGCAGGAAATTGAGACTGTCGGGGCGTTTTCATACACGTATGTCCAGGTTTGTTTCCGACACATTCAGAAAATAAATATACCAATAGTTATGGTGTGAAATTGTCGAATATCTCAGGGAAGGAATGTAAACAAAAGTAACACTTGATTTACATTAAAATGTCACTTTAAATGCAAAGTATGAAAACCTTCCTGGGAGGGAAATGGAAAAATGTTCTAATAAACTAATAAAATGTAGTTATGCTTAAATTATTTCATTATTTTATCTTTGTTCTAGCATGTTTCTTTTCCACATCTACCTACAATATCTGTGATCTTAGATTATGTAAAACAAGGATCATTAGAGGAAAAGAAAATAATAATAATAATAATCAGAAAATAGATGTCAAAATTAAAAGAAAATTTGTAACCCAGCCCACATATGTCAAACAATTCAAGTTTAGTTGTGACAAAAGGGCTGTTTTTCATTTTGTCCTAAATGTAGCCATCTGAATGGTGACATGTTAGGGATATTAAAGGAAAGAAAAAGGAATAACATTCTGAGAAAAAACCTCAGTAATACTGAGATTAATCTCAGAAAATATTTGACCTTGAAAAGTTGAAAATTTGCTAGAAAATTCTCAAATTCAAATTTTACTGTCAGAAATGCTGAAATTTTTGAGTCCGAAAACTTGCTAGACATAGACTTTGAAATTCTGCGATTGATTTAGAAAAATAACTGAGAAAAAAACTAATTTCTGAGTTTGAAAAATTTTAAATTTTCACAGGAAAAATGCGAAATTTTGTGATTTTAAAAAAACCTCTAGGAAAACGTCTGAAATTTTTCAGTCTGAAACTTGCTTGAAAAAAATTTTGAAATTCTGTGATTGTTTTAGAAAAAACTAGGAAAAATATCTGAAATTTCTGAGTTTTTTCTCGGTAAAATTTCAAAAATTCTGGGCTTTTTCTCAGAATTTTTCTGCTTTGTTCTTGTTTGTCCCCTTAATTATTTGTCATTTTGCAGATGAACATCCACGTTTGTTAGTCAGTTGTGTTTTGAATCCACTAATTGGCGAATACATTTAAAAAAATTTATATTTTTATCAATTGTGAAATTCCAAACAAAGCAGTTTGTATGGTTTGAACCACATGAAGGGGGGGAAAGAGGCAGACGCAGTACCTTGTTCTACACATTGGAGGCGACACAGTCCCTGGAAATGAGGATGAATTGAGGAGAAACGAGGGTATCGGTGTGATAGGTCCCCATCGGCAGAGCAGCGCTTCAGCGGTCGCTCTCCCTCACCTCTCTCTCTGTCTCTCTCTCTCTTCTCTCTCTCTCTTTTCCTCCGTGCGTCGCCGCCGCTCGTTTTGCCGCGCTCTTCTTTCTGCTCCATCTCTGTGCAGAGAGCAATGAGTGCGGATTCACAGCCCATCCGGCGGCGCCTTGATTGTGCGAACGGGGACGGAGTTCAGGACCTGAGGGACTGAACACCTCTGGAAGGAGTCGGGTTGGGAATTCCAACAGGATCGCGTTTCTTCCACTGGAGATTATTTTTGCATCACAAAAAAAAAAGAGAGGAAAAAAAAAATCGTGGCACTCTGAGTCGGCTGCACAAGAGGTGCCATTCGCAGCGGTAATTTGAGTGATTGTGAGTGCACTCACCTTTTCAGCATGCAGATCCGTCCGATTCTTTTCTGATGCAAATGTAAAGCAGGCTGGTTGCAGCCGGTCGCTCTAATTCAGCTTGGCATGAGCATAATGAAACACTCGATGAATTGGTGTGGAGTTCGTGCATGCTGCTGCTCACACGCATTTGTGTTCCCTGAAAAAAAGAGGAAAAAAAAACAGAAAATGTTGAATTATTCATGTCTTCGGGATGACAGACAACTTCCAAACTAGGTTATTTCCACCTCCTGTCTGAGGCTGGTCGCAGTGCGCTGCGTGTTTGTCATGCATGCACTCCAACGTGTCGGGCTTTACGTTTGCAGACGGCTGATTCTGGATGTTGAAGGTTAGACGGTTCAACATTTCTGCCCATCTTTCTCTGCTTTTTCTCCCATTACGGTTGAAAACGAGGTTGTGCCAGGTGAGAGTCTGATGTTTTTGCTGGAATTCTGTTGTTGAGGGTAAAAGAATGCGATGCCCGGGTTATTGCACCCCAGTTTCTACGTCAGTCCCTTCACCGTCTGCCCCGCTGAGCCAGCAGGAGCTACTGGTTTTAGTGGGAGTCCATTCACATAACTGGGAGGGTGGGGGGGACGTGAAGTGGCCCCCGGAGGAGCGAAGGAGGGGAATCCGTGGGCGAAACCAACAAATGGTAGATTGGTGACGTTGTAGATTAAGGCCACCAAAAGAAATGTAAGAAAAATCTGATAGCAAACTCAGAATTTACTTTATTTTCTAAGATTTTTTTTAGTTTTTCTCAAAATTTTGACTTTTTTTTTTTAATCTGACTTTTTTTTCTCAATTCTGAATTTTTATTCCCACAAATTATTTTTTTTCTCAGAATTCGGAATTACTCAGAATTTTGCCATTTCTTCTCCAAATTCTGACTTGTCTGCCTCAGAATTCAGGCTTTAATATAAAAAACCTTTTTTTAAAATCAAAATTCTGACTAATCTCAGAATTCTGACATTTTCCCTAACTTTTTCAAAATTTCGACATTAATCTGGGAAATCTGTGTTTTCTCTCAAACGTTTGACCTTTTTATCAGACATCTGACTTTTTTCTCAAAATTCAGACTTTCACCTCAGAATTCAAGTTTTAATTTAAAAAATGTGGCTTTGCTCTCAAAATTGTGACTTTTCTCCTCTAAATTCAGACTTTTGTGTCAATCTATACTAAAATCCAAATAAATAACCAATAATTCTTAGGTGTATTTTCTTTATTCTATTAGCATATAAAGATAATCGCATAACTTTTTAGGATTTGTAAACCTGCACTTTCCTTTGCACCTTTACTCTATTTCTAAAAAGGTTTAGGAAATTTAATTTAAAAAAAAACTGCAGAGTTGTATCTGTCATAATCAGAATTATCTGTAATCATCAGAATAATAATCAATTACTAAAATAATTTAGTTGCAGCCTGACTGAATTTAAAGAAGTTTAAGAGTTGCTGTTGATGTTTTCCTGATATGTTGAGTGATTTCTGTTTGTTGGTTTTATCCCATTTTCCAGCCAAATACTGGCGTAATAATATCTGACCTAGTCCCTTTTATGGTTCTGGTTCTGATATCTGACCTGTTTTGCTCCCAGGAGGCGTGATCGATAAGGACCTCCGCCGGTACCTCAACCTGCGCTTCCAGAAAGGCTCAGTGGATCACGAGCTGCAGCAGATCATCCGGGACAACCTGTACCTCCGGACCGTCCCCTGTGAGTCGCCATCTTCTGCTTTCATTCGCTCAAACGTTTCGTTTTGCTTCATTATCTGGTGTTTAAAGATTTGGTGGAAGCTGCTGGATGTTTTGTGTTTGTGACTAAATGACGGTTTCTGTCTTTGCTGGATGTTCATGGTGGATCTGAATATCAACACCAGTTGCTTCTGGTCCTAAACGATCAAAAATAAATGCCTTAAGCAGATTAAATTCTAGCTATGTTGGTAAAGTTTTATATTTAATTTTGTGGAGATTCATGCTGGTTTGTTCTTTAGCCTCAGAATAAAAATAAACCAAAACTTTGTGGTGGGTAATTTTGGTCCATCTGCTAAATCCTTCAGGTTTAAAGTGCAATAGATCAAAGTTTTGATTTTTGAGGATTTCAGTTTTGAAAAATGAGGAATTGAACCACTTGATTGTAGGTCGTCTCTTGGGCAGAAAATAAGAGCCAAGCTAAGATTTCTAAATGTTTTGATTCTCAGAATAAAGCCACAATGTTACAAAAACAGTCGAGAATGAAGTCATGTGAAAATAAGTTTGAAATAATTAGGGAAGAAAGCGTTAAAATTACAAGAATTGAGTAACAATTTTATGAGAACTCCTAAATAAAAAAATACTTATAATTCATCAGCATCAAATGACTTTCTTCTAGTAAAATTGTCTTTATTTTGCTAATATTGTGACTATTTTTATAATTAATCCAAAATTTTTGCAGCGTTCAACTCGCTAATATCAAAAAGACACTGTTGAAAATATTTTCTGTACTTTTAACTTATTCTTTTAGAAAAGAAATCACATCTGGTGTGAAAAAATCTGGATATTTTCACAGATCTCCATACTATTGCCTCTTTACTTTTGTAATTTTTCAACATTTTAAAGCTTAAACCAGTCAGTTTAACCACTGAATCACACAGTTTCTAATCTCACGTATTTGAGTAACGTCTCTGCTTCTGAAGTGGCTTTTCAGTGAAACGACCAGTTGAACAGTTGGACTCTAAAATCCAGTGTTTACTCCGATTCTCCTCTAATTAGCTCTGTTATGAGCCTTGGAGGAGTTTCTGGTGTAGCTCAGTTTAATGTTGACCATCAGAAATGAAACCCAGAGTCTGAAGCTGTGAAGGTTGGGTTCGTTTTTGTAGCACATTTTAGCAACAAGGCAATGCAAAACCATAAAATCACCAATTATGATCCAAGTAATAAACATTACATTTTGTCAAAATCATCAATACATATCAAATATATTGATCACTGATCCAGTTACTGCTCATCAAAAGCAGCAGCGATAAGCAAGTAGGGTAGAAGTTTTGATTTAAAAGAACTCAGTGTTTCAGCTGTTTTGCTGTTTTCTGGAAGTTTGTTCCAGATTTGTGTCACTTAGAAGCCAAATTCTGTATTTTTGCGCTGAGCTGTTCAGTGATTTATAAACCCCCAGAAGTATTTTAAAGTCTTATTTTCTGAGCTCCGTGGAGCCACTGTAAGAACGTTAAAGTCGAAATGTGATGTAAAATTTGCTTTTTCTGTTTCCGTTTATGTTTCTACTGCTTCTGAAGACACACCAAGCACTAAAATCAACAAATTAATGCTTGGAAAATGAGCCATTTCAAAAACTACGGAATGTAACGTCACAGTAGAGCAGGCACTGCCCGTTACCTAGCAACCCCAGAAGAGCCCAGCCCGTTACCTAGCAACCCCAGAAGAGTTCCAGCACACTGGCTGGTGGAAGAGTGAAAGTGATTTCTTGACTTACCATCAAGAAACCACTTGCTGCATTCCTATTGGTTACGCAGGAGGCTCTACTTTTGCTTTTCAATGATGTACAGTTGTATAACTGCGCACCTGTTTGCAGCCATTTTCATGTGCGAGTGTAAAAATTGAGTTGGGACATAGAACACATGTCTTGTTTAGCCCATAAACCTATCCTAACCTGTTCAAGGAAGCTTAATATGTCATCTTTTAACCTGGAGTGATGCGCTTCATCTTCCTGGTTGTAGTGAGAACTGGAGCATTATGGATCAGCTGCAGTTTTCTGGTTGACTTTTTGGGCAGAGCTGTGATTCGTTAATCAATGCAACTATAGACTCATAGATGAATTTCTCTAGATCTTATTGAAACCAATAAATGTTCTTCAGGTAATAGAAGGCCGACTTTGTAACTGTCTTTATGTGTCTCTGAAGGCTCAGGTCCATCACTACCCCCAGATTTCAAACCAGTTAACTATGTTTTAGTTGTATTAAGGCGCATTGAGCTATTTTTTCCTCTGAAATGTAGCAGAAAACTAGTTTTCTTTTAACTTTGCATTCATAAAGACGAGTTTCAGAAAATGGACTTGGATAAAGCGCCTCTGTCAACGTGACAAAGAAATGGCCACATTTAAGACAACTGAGCAATAAATAAAAGGAAGAAAAGGCAAAAGAAGGAAGAAATTCTGCGTGATGGATGTGAAGCAGTTCATCACAGCAATTTAAACATAACCTTTGAGTGGTAAAGAAAAGACATTTTTCTCTGGGCCGGAGGCTGATGCAGACAGCGGGAGAGTTACCGCTCCTCATACCAATCGAGACGCTCGGACCGGGCCGGGTTGGACTCGCCAAGCCCGTGCCAGCTCTTAGACAAATCCAAGGTCAGAGCGTTAATAGTCCGAGGCCTGTGAAATCAGTCCTATCGTCTGGTAATCCACACAGATTTGATGGTGGAGATAAAGACACCTAAGATCACAGCACACACCAGAAGCGCAGGTAAATTTGAACCGGGAGGAAACGGCCAATTAATGACAGATTTTTATCAACTAAGGTTTTGTAATTACAAAACCCCACAAACAAGTGGACCATTTTTGAAAAGCGTCTCATGTTTTCCCACAAAACAAAATGTGCTCTGAGTGTTTTTTCCACATAAATAAAAAAAGGAAAACAGCTTGAAGGTTATCTGGATTTTATGGCTCATTTGCTAAAAGCTAAGCTCTCTTGAACACTCAGTGTCTTTGAGTCTGTTTTTCATTCACATTAACGCTCAGAAGCTCTTACCATTCCCACCTTGCTCCTCACCTCCCTGCTTAGTGGACACAGAAAAGCTCTACGTGCAGCAAGGTCGTCTTTTAAAAAGTAATGCAACACCTCTTTGCTTTTTTTGCACAACTTTGACCTTCTGATGATATGCTCTGCTCTAACTTTTTCTGTTCTCTGGGTCAAATTAAGGCTTTTATTATGTAAAACTGATTCTGATTATATTTTGGTTCAAAATGAGCGAAGATTTAAACAGATTTGTGGTCTAAGTAAAGCACTTTCAAGGTCACTTTCTAACTTTTGTGCTTCCGTTTTATGAATAAAAAAATAACATTAGAAAAGAAGATATCTGAGTAATTAAATGAACAGATTTTGCTTAAAATTATTTTAAACATTAAAATGTAACTGGTCTTGTTCATTTAAAATATTTAACTCTTTTATCTGATAAATATTTATCAGAATTTATCCTAATAACATCAAAACACCAATATTTATAAACCGTTCACTAGGACTATCGCGATAAACGATAAATCAATTAATCGGAAGATAAATTAAACCTATCGACCTCATTTTAATTATCGGCTTTATCGTTTCTTCCTGCCTTTTTTTCTTTCTATTGATGACACAGGATGAAAAATGGCTCAGCTCCGGTTCTCTCCACTGACCCTCCCTTCCTCATTTTCTTAGTCTAATGTCCAGCGCACATTCGACCCATTTTCAAACCCTGAGAGACACATTAGCCGACAGAAATCCTAAGTCTAACGGTTCGATTGGGTCCATCGTGCCGTGTGGTGTCCAGCCACATGGGCACAAAATAATAGCTACAAATTCAGTTAACTAATTCTAAAATCCAGCATAAATCAATGCTTTACTAGAATCTACCTGTGAGGCATGTGGCTAGAGTCAGAGTAAAGTCCTGACTGAATGAAAATCATTATAACCTACTGTATTTATGTCTCGTTAACGAAGAACAGCTGAAAACTTACCGGGTTTATCAACTGGTAGCAATTTGGCTCGAACTCCTCCCTTTTTCATTTCTGTATTCTTTGCACGAAATATTGAATAAACATTAATGTTTCCACATATCTCCGATGTCGGCTGGACTTCGGGTTGCGCGGTTTCAGCTGTTTGGGATTATCCTCCGTAACTTCCCCTCAGAAAGCAGGAGGAGAATCCGCGCTTTCTGATTGGCTGCCTGTCACATTCAGCGTTAAGCTCCCATTCGGGGAAAAACCCCGATTTAGATCAGAACAGCCACCACGATCTACCGTAACACACCGCAGGATGATCGGTTATGAAATCACCAGCGAGGATCTTAGAACGTTGTAAGATTGTCATAATTGTTTATATAAACTAATGGATGAATTGGTGCCACTTCTTTCTTAGATTTTTTTTTATTGGTTATTTCCTTTTAACTCTTCTTCCAGTCTCTTTTTAAAGTCTGTTTGGCTGTGAACACAACAGTTTGACCTCAGTCACATTAAATAAGTCTAGATTTTGCTATAATCTTTTTTTTTTTCTTGGGATTTAAAAAAATCCCAGGAAAAAAAATCAGATTTAGACCAGAGCAGCCACGACGATCTACCGTAAACACACCACACACTGCAGGATGATCGGTTACAAAATCACCAGCGAGGATCTTGGATCGGCCAACATCTAAGATTGTCATAAGGAGAAAATAGAGGCAAAGAATCGTGTAATGTTAACTACTGCATTAGGAAGTCAGATGTGCCCGTCTTCTCTATTTAAATCTAGTGATTACTGAAGGGCAATATAGCATACAGACTTCATAATCTGCACTCTTTTGGTTGAATGCAGTATTTATTTCCACATTGGCTTTGTTGTTTAGATTTTATTCAAGTAAGTTTTTTGTTAATGGAGACTGAGAATCCATTTTATTTTTGTTTGTGGTTGTTTTGTTT
The DNA here is from genome assembly GCA_033032245.1 of Poecilia picta. Classification (NCBI taxonomy): domain Eukaryota; kingdom Metazoa; phylum Chordata; class Actinopteri; order Cyprinodontiformes; family Poeciliidae; genus Poecilia; species Poecilia picta. The sequence goes on along the minus strand of CM065375.1, from coordinate 4,358,664 downwards.
AGTTTATCATTGTTATGTGTTCTTTTGAAAATAAAGTGTATCTATCTATGGAAGGAAATAGCATCCATCATTACGTCATTTCTATTAAATTAGTGTCGAAACGTCTTGAAACAATATTATCATTTATCACAATAGTTTTTTAAAATTTATCGTGGCAGACCTTCCATTCACACATGATTGTGTTTGTGTTTAATTACTAGTATGACCGACTACATTCAGCACATATCAAACTCTGATCATCAATACCTGTTGAAAGCAGATATCACTCAGTTCAGCATTAAGCTTGTATCATCCGTAAACAAATCAACCTGTCTGTAATTCCTGGTTTTATGATTTTGATGCTTCTGCATGTTTGGCTGCATAAAGTCTTCAGCTGCCCGCTGACTGTCATTGGCTCCACTGTGTCCTCACTACATGTCTGTGCTCCAGTTTAACGGCCCTCTCTGATAGATGACAGCGTTAATCAGGATAATAAATAGACTAAGAGCTCTCTGCTGCCCTGCAATTTGTCATGTAGCATCTCTGTGATGGAGCCAATAAATGTTACAGGGGTGAACCTTAATAGGAGGTGATGCGGACCAGAAAGCAGGGGAAAAGCCACTGTTAGACGGCAAAACAGGTGAATTTAAATTCATCTTAATGCCACAGCATAAGTGATGAAAAAGTGTTTATGTTGCATTTACCTGTCCCCTCCCTCACCTGTTGCTGAGCTGAAGATGCTTATGAAGAACTACAGAGGGGAATAAAAAGTCATAAATGTTTACCGCTGACTGGAGCTGCAAAGCCCTTATTGGGGACGAGTAAGACACTTTCAAAGTTTCTTAAAACTTTTCTATTTTCCATCTTGACCCCATCAAGGCTATGCAATTTTATTCTTAGGATGCACTCACACCAGATTAGTTAGTTTAGTCCAAACAAACTAGATTTATTTGGCGCAAATCAAGCTTGTGAGTCCGGTTTGTTTGGGGGAAATGTGAATGCGTAATCAAACTCTGACGTGGCCCAAAAAAACAAACTCTGGTCTGCCTAAAACTTTGGTCACAGTTCGGTTTAAGTGAACTTGGATGCATATGTGAATGCTGAGCGGACTAGAGGCTACTCCAGAAGAGGGAAGTGGACTACAGCGCAGGGCATTCTGGGTAAATACAATCAAAACAAATGTATTTTGTTTTGATTGTATTTACCCAATCAAATTTGTGCAATCACTAAAATCTGATGCTAATCCGCTTTTGTTTACATTTTGTGAAGAAGGAAGTTGCACTCAGTGTTGCTTCCTTCAGTAGTTCTTGATGCAGCGCCACCACAGGTGAGGAGGGGAACAGGTTTCCAAAATTGTTTGGTTCTTTGACACATAGCAGTGTGAAACCAAACCACATCAGCTGAAAATGTAACAAATGTTGTGCTTTTGGTCCCAAATCGAACAGATAACCATAATATGTGTGAGAATCTACCAAGATGAAGTGGTTTCTACCAGAAGGTTTTACAATGTTGAAGTTTGCATTTAATCTAAACAAAAATGAATGGTGCTCCTGGATTGACTGTTTTGCTAACACCAGCCAATATCAAGTCTGGCAGCATTGCCGCTAACTATTTTAGCTTCCCAAGCTACATTTTTCTGGAATGTTCCACAAAAGCTGAACCGCAAATAAACATCAACTTCTTAATACAAATCAGAAAGCAAACAAATAAAACTTCTGATGGAGACATCAGAAGATGGAGAATATTTCGAGACAGAATCAACAATGACATCCTCCACAACTAATGTCTTCTGTGCATAGTTTCAGAAGATAATAATCACAGAAAACATGAATGAAAACTACGAGGAACAGCAGTTCAGACTGTTTGGAGTTGCTGCTCTTTTCTATTGGAATACAACTCTTTTTTTTTTTTTTTTTTTTTTTTTTTTTTAAAACAACATTTTTATATTGGTTTACAAACTACTTTTGCTTGGTTGTTATGCATTCAGACTCGCACCAGTTTTCCCCCTGCTTCCTTTTGCTGATTGAAAGTTTGTGAATCATGGAGCGTTTTCTTTAGTCAGAAAAAAAAAATACCTTTGGTCAAAAGCTCTCTTCCTCTCTCCATTTACTACCTTCTCTTATTTCCTCTGCTTACTCACTCATTGACTTATTGCAGGCAGTGTTGCGTTTCCATGGCAACAGTCTCTACTCCTCGCCTGCGTCAAAGACTCCTTAAAATCTCGGCCCACTCCCTTTTTTTTTGTTTTTTTTTTTTTTTTTTCCCCCGGAGAAACCGGCGGGAGCCACCGGTCAGTAGCAGGAGTCTGATTGTTCGGATTTGAATCCACGGCTCGATTCTGTGATTGTGTTATCCCAAACTTTCTTCCTTTCGGGTCCAGACCAGTAAGGGTAGGAAAGGAGGAGTCCGTGTGGAGGTGAGGTTGACTGACAAGGCGGGACACAGATGTGGATTTGCCGGATGGCGAGCGTGACTCAGCGCTCAACGCTTGACGGCAGCTGTGGCCGTCAGACGTGAAGGGGAAGAGGTGTGAAATTTGCTCTCTAATTGGTTTTCATTACGCAACCATCCTCCCTCCACCCTGTTACCCGAACCTCTGCTGTCCTTTTAGCACAATCGGTGACATTTTCGGCCTTTTTCTTATTTAATCAAATCTTCAGGTTCATCAGGAGACCTTTGCCAGTTTAAAAGTCATTAAGTCTGTTGCTTATTTCTAATGAAATGGTGAAAACGAGGACTTTTTCTTCAGCAGAGTTCAGTTTGACTTCAACTCATTACGCCTATGATGTGTGACAGTCTGCTGGATATTCCTGGACTCTTCCTGTGAGGGACTAATGATTGAAAATGACACATAATCAAAACCGGTGGCTAAAAGTAAAAACAGAAAGCTCAGCTTATTTAATTGTGTCCATGAGGAATAGTCTAAGTTTGTCTTATTCACACGGGGCTGTCACTGCAAAGCCCCCGGCACAATAAAGCAATATTTAGCACACTCAATCATTTCTGTGGGAAATGCTGTTTGAGAGGCGTATTGTGCAAAAGACATGAAAGATGAGACATGTTAAGCAAACATCATGTTTTGCATATTTTTATACTTTCATTTGGGTTTCTGCTGCTTCTAAAAACAACCCAAATGCTTTAAAAACACCCACATGTTTTTTTATTTATTTTTTGGCAATAATTTTCTGGGTTTTTTGGTGTCTAGAAAATGAGCCGATTCAAAAGCCTTCAGGATGTAACATTACAAATCAGCAGGCACTGCCCGTTATCTGGCAACCCAAGCTGGAGCTTTCCGCCAAAAACCACATGGATAGACTGGTTGGAACAAAGGCTACAACCCAATTCAGATTTTTCATTTCTATTTGCCGTAATGCAACCTGCATTGGATCTTTTCATGACAGTCGGAACAAAAACGGGTCAGATGTTTATTTTTATGTGACCCTGGTCACCTGGATGTTCAGTATGTACCTGATCACATTCTGATCACATTTTGAGTTTGAAGTCTGTATCTCAAAAATCATAGGAGGAATTCGATCAGATGTGACGTCTATGAAAAACAGGAAATGGCGGCTATGATCCAAAATGTCGGACTTCCTGTTGGGTTTGGACCATGGCTCCAAGAGACTTTTTTGTGCATCCTTTCAGGACACACACGTGTACCAAGTTTCATAATTCTAGGTTAAAGCATGGCTTGGGGCTGACTATTTAAAATATTCTAGGGGGTGCTGTTGAGACATTAGGCCACGCCCACCAAATATTGCACTGGATTTCTGTCCAGGTTTGGCTAAAGATCCAACCTAGTGAGTTTGGTGCAGCTGGACTCAAACTTGTGGAATTCAGAACGGGTCAGATGCTTGTTTTTTTTATGTGACCCTGGTCACCTGGATGTTCAGTATGTACCTGATCACATTCTGATCACACTTTAATGTGATCAGAATGTGATTGGCCAGGTCACATTCATCAGACTTGAACATTATTGATACTCGACAAACGTCACTATTCTGTGTTCTGATACATGCTAGTGGGAAGAAAAACAACAGTGTGAACACAGCCTTAGAGACACAGTTCTTCGTTTTTAGAGACTTGTTCTGTAGCCTGAATCTAAACTTGGTTTGTTCATAATGATCATTGTTACATTGGAGTAAAAATGACTTAAATCTGTTGTTCAAAATTCACATTTTGCATGTTTTTGTTCTTCCGTTTGGATCTCTGTGACTTAAACACACCCACACACTTAAAAAAGCCACCCAGTTGTTTTTTGGTAATAAGTTGATGTTTTAAGCCGTTTCAAAAGGCTCCAGAATGAATGAAGTCACATTCGGCTACCTAGCAACCCTGGGCAAGTCCAGCCCATCGCCTAGCAACTCAAGTTGAGCTCCAGTACATTTGGTCAGCTGGTTTTACTGCTGTTTGCGCTGTACAGTGTTTTGCTGTTGACTTATCATTCAGAAACCACTTGCTGCATTCTTGTTGGTTGTGCAGGAGGCTCCATTTCTGCTTCTCAAGGATGTACAGTTGTATAATTGTGCATTTGTTTGCATACATTTTCACTTGAGTGTAAACTTTGAGTTTATTTGGATTTAAAGTGACAGGAGGCCCTAAAACAGCGCTCTCTGAAATGAGACGTAAACACACTAATCATACGCATGATCATTCATTTAGCTAATATTTGTATTTTTAATAAGTTTGTGATTGTTCAACACGCAGCACAAGGGATTTTTTAAGTATTGCCGCAGAATGTGCAGCAGCAATAAAACTTTACTTTGGAAACCCAAATATTCTGGTCAACTCCAGTTATCACCTGTCTAAAGGAACCGGTTGACGCAGCAAGTATAGAAATCCTTTTTTCATTAAAAGTTCCAGCAGTGCTGTGTTTCTAGTTTGACCGTTACAAATGCCAAAGTGTCAGCTGTATTTCTCCAAACTCTCCCCTTAGCGCGTTACTTTCTGTAAGTGTTGGCAGCGCAGAGAGGGGCTCTGTTCTCTGGCCTTATCTCTGAAAAGGCAAATGGAACTGCTAACCCCAGGCTATCATTTCAAAGCAAAGCAGCGTTTTTCTTTCCCCTTCTCAAGCTGTGACACGGCACAAATGTGAATTTAGGGTATTTGTTGGAAGCAGCTCAATGTTTTTGTTTTTCTTGTGCTGGATTTATTGTTTTTGCCTGCTTGGTTTCTTTTCACTGTAAAGGAGGAATACAATCTTAGTTTTTTCTGCAAGTACAAATTGACTATTTGTCACAGCAAGTAACTTCATCTGTGATTGTTTCTAAATCTTGTTGCAGAAGATCTTCTGTTGTTTGACATTTAAAGAGTCCTGGTAGGATTTAGGTGTAAAAATTGTTTTCTGGAAACAGTTTCATCAACATTTTACCTGAATTCATGACAAAAAGACTATAAAACGGCAATGTGCAATTTCAGGAGGATGCCTTGTTGTAAAAAGAAAAAAAAAAAGTTCCTAAAAACACACAAAAAGGCTTTTTTTAAATATAAAAATAAAAATATCTTGCAGTTAAAACCTCGTGTTATGTCATAAAGTAGGGAAATAAGTTCGATTTTTTTTTAAAGTTCCCCACTTAAAATTTCTTAATTAAAAATAATTTTTTAATTAATTCTTTTGAATTATGGTAAATTGTTTCACTTGTAACATTTTCCATATTAAAAGTGAAATAATTTGCTGGTGCAACTCATATTTTTTCATCAATATTAATGAACTGTTGACCTATAATTTGCTTCTATATATTGGCATACAGTAACTTTTGTCATATTAAATTTACTTGGTTATTTGCACTAGAAACAAGAGCAAAAATACTTGGTAAAATCTTTCTGTGGGACAAGGAACAAAATCTCAGATAAATTACTTCCAGCCAAGCAGATTTTTGTTTATTTAAAAAAAAGAGGAAGCCTCCAGATTACAGGAACCGGTTTAATCAGTACTGATCAAACCCAGAAGTGGATCACAATTTAATCAACAGAATCTGGTCATTTAATGGGAAGCCAAATTAGATCCATCAGGAAGTGACTCAGCCTTAAAACTGTCTGCATGTAGTTAAAATTTTAATTTAAAACCACAGTGGTGTTGGAAATATTCAAAATTCTCTTTGTCTAAGTGGATTTTTTTTTTTGTGCCTCCCACCTGCTTTCCGGTCGCCGGGCTTTCAGGATGACTCATTTCCAGTTGTGGAGCTTAGCGGGAAAAATGGCGGCAGCGAGGCCGGAGTCCCTGGGGTTCGCCTCATTAGAGCCGGTTCCTCTGTCAGGGTGGTTGAGCTGAGGCAGCATTGGACGTCACTATCCTTCATGTTAATTACTAGAGATGTCTGAGTAATTAGTTTCTTTTGGGTCCTAAAGCTTAAGGAGAGGTGAAGCTTTAAGGTGTTTTTCATGATGATGGATGGGATGAATGGATTATTTATATTAGGGCTGCACCGATTGCAGATTTCTCGCCGATTACCGATTCTTACAAAAGATTAACCCGACGATTCAGATTTAGGCCGATATAATTTTTTTTTTGTGTTTGAAATGTGGCTCAATTTAGCAAGAAAGTTGTTGAATTGGCAACAGTGAAGACACTATTGTTAATTTTAAACGCGCAGACATAACTTGGTGGGCCGATCTGTCGGTCAAACCTTCTCACCGGACACCAAAAGAGGACTGGTTGATTCTTAGACCTTTGCCCAGGTGGACGAGATCGGCTTCATCTGTAAAAATCCGCCGATCACAGATCTCCCAAAATTAAGAAAATTGGCACCGATAAATCAGCTGGCCAATAAATTGGTGCACTCCTAATTTATATATTGAAAATAAAGTCTGAAAATCCAAATATTTCTTATGCTAACTCTAGCCTGTGGGTCACGTTTGGTCCATATATAGGAATCGTCCCATCTCGGCTGGTTTGGGACTAAAATTGCAAATTCACACAGCGTCACAATAACAAATTTTGCTGGACGATAAATTGTCCCAGAAGTTATTGCAATAAACAATATTATTGTTGTTTGGAGACCAAGTAATATAAATGCAAGAACACATCCTCAAAGATAAATAAACTTTCAATTCTAATTAACATTTAACACTGGAACTGGATGACATTTTAATTTATGCACAATAATTAAACAAAACAACAAATGAGTAAATTATGAAGCCTCTGTAAACAAAATTATCCTTCGATAAAAGGAGGTTCTGGAGACCAAAACACTACAACCAAGAACCACTGAAGAAAACACTGAACACAACTTCCTCCTTCACAAAATGTGAACAGAAACAGATTTTATCAGCTGTAGGATTTCTCTTTTGTCTTTGGAACCATAAGCCATTTCTCCTGCATGTTTGGTTTGATTGTAATTACCCAGAATGCCTTGCACTGTAGTCCACTTCCTGCTTTTGGAGCATTTTTCAGTCCTCTTGCATCCACGTGGATTCAAACCGAACCAGAGTTGGTTCTTTAGGTCCGCTTCAGAGTTCAATTGTCATTCTCACTTCCCCAAACAAACCAAACTTTCTAAGCAAACAAACCTCATTTCGATTAAAGCAAAACCTCGACCACAAACTGCAGTTTGACTTTAATGAAAGTTGAGGCAGCAGTGCAGAAGACGCAAGATGCACTGCCCCCTGCAGGTGGGAGTTAGTATCACTTTAACCAAATGTTTTTCACAATGAATCACACAAATGCAAAAAGCTGGTATAGTATAAATAAAGCCTGCTTTGATATATTTTTCATTGATAAAATAATATTTAAGCTAGTATTTAGGGCCACGTAAGATGCAGTGGCGGGCTGGATTTGGCCCACAGACCTTGAGTTTGACACCTGTTGCTTACTGGAATCTATTTTTATGTTGATGCCAAGAAAACAAACCCAATTTGTTTCTCTTAGAAGACAAAAAAAGTCAGAATTGGTGAGGACGATGTCCAGAGGCTTATCACACATTCTGGCCACAGGTGCTGCTTGGGCTGATTTCTGAAAATCACATTCTTGTGATATTCAACAAATGATTTACTGTGCAATCAGAATCCAATCTGTGCTGCTGCTGCTCTCTAAGGTTTTGGGTAATAGCGCGGCGACTGCTGTGTCTCCTAACCAGCGCTGAAGCGCAGAGATACGAGAGAGGAGCTCTAATTCTGTTTATCCAAAACCATAATGAAATATTCCATCTTTGCCACATCAGTGGGATCTGGATTGAAAATGTCGGCATCTCAAACTGTGACCTGCTGATTGAGGGAAAGCTCTCAGTCTGTCAGATCGCCGCATCCTGATTTGCTGCAGTCAGCACCCATAAGCTTGACACGACAAGCATTCAATTTGAAAGGTAATGATAATAAGGCGGAGAGTGTGAGCTCTCACATCGTTGCAAATGAAAATGCAGTTCAGTGACTTGGACGGATTGAAACATGTCAGAAGGCTCCGCCGATTTTAAGGTGTTTTATTAAATTCTCCCTAGGCTGTAAAAAATGAAATGTAGTCGCAGGTCTGGGTTGATATGAGGTCCAGGATGCATTTCAAGACAGAAATAATAATCAGGTCAAATATTTATTTGGATATTCTCAGACGATGAGTGCTTAAACAAAACAGATGGAGCTTCAACTAATGATTATTTTAGTAATTGATTAATTTTTCAATTTTCCTAATGATTAATCAATTCATCGGAAAAAGAAAAATGGCCTTTTTCATACATTATTAGATATATACTAAAATATGAATCTAAAAAAATCAGAAATATAAACATTTTAATGTCTGAAGGGAAATAGAAGCAGTCTGTTAGTAAATTTGAACCAGGTGAAGCTAAAACTGTCACTTGAGTTTTGGCTAACACACATCCACAAGGTTTTTTTTAATCATCTTAAATGCAAAATTTATTTATTTAATTTAGATTTTTTGGCTTTATTACTGTTCGAAATATGCTGTTTTTTTACAGCAAAAAAATGTTTTTGAGAAAATAAATTTTAAAAAATACAATTTGTAATAAAGATATTTTTCTATTTTTTATAAACTAAAAGTTGTTTTTGTACAAATGGGTGTAATATCTTACCTGATTATGTTTGTTTTTTTTTAAAAGGAAATTTCATGTTTTAGTCCGTTTACTCCAGGTAATAATCATTACTAAATTACTTGATTATTTTATTAATTGCTTAATCACAATTAATATGATTAATCATTTCAACCCTAAGGAAATCCAAATTATATTTAAAAAACGCAGTGAGAATTAGTTGGGTGAGAATAGAGTTAAAGAACTGATCCAGTTGCTTAAATCTGTGTTTTTCAAAGTAGGGTTCGTGGCCTACTGTGGGGCCGCGACGTGGCGCCGGTTGGGCCTCACAAAGTTTGAGGGAAGATGAGAAAAAGTAGGGAAAAAATGTAATCCAATAAATCTTTTTCTGTTTTTCAATCATTATTAGAAAATATAAGTAAAAATAACTTATTGAAGATGGAGATAAACTTTAACTTTGGAAATTAAATTAAATTTGTTGGGATTATTATACAAATATTTCATATTTTCTTATCAAACGGAGGGATTGTGGTGGAAAATTCATCAAATTTTTACCAGCAGAACTTATTGCTAGCTAAAATCAGAAGGTACGAGACAATATTTATTAAACAACAAATAAAAAATGTTTTGTAGCTTGTCTGTTAGTTTGCAAAGGAATCCCAGATCAGAAGCTAAATCTGTTTGAAGGAAGGAAAAGTTTGGGAAAGTTTAAAAGAATCACCAGGAGCTCCTGTAATGTAAAGGAAACATTGATACCCAACCTTTGTTGACAACATTCCCATTTCTCTGCTGGGTCTCTGCAACCCAAACTCGTGTTTATTGAATCATGTGATTCTGGGTGTAGGAGGTCCATGTTTTATGGGTTATGAGGAACTAATTTCAAGAAATAGCAGCTTCTGCTCTATCTGTTGTGACTCAGCCTTTCATCACTGATTTCAGCTTTAAGAGGAAACATTAAATCACTGCGACACACAGCTATCACTCGCCCACCAGGATTAGAGGCCTATTCAGGGGATTCGGGACCTTTGCTGCAGGAGAGTTTGTTGTTACAGAGTCTCAGGTAATCCGCTAACCCCGCGTTCCTGTGTGGACCAATAAATCCAGACATGGTGTGTCCCATAAAAATGGCAAATACCTCACTTATTTCAGACCACCAGGTCCACACACAGAGGAACATAACTTTTTATTTATTTATTTTTGCTCCCTGCTTCTAATCATTTATTTGTGATTTCCAAAATTCAAGCCAGAACCTGGGAATGACACTGTAAAAACACAAAATCATATTATTTCACTTGAAGTAAGACAAAACTAACTTACAAGTAATATTTAAGCAAGACATAAAAGCTTGCTTAAAGTCAGTAATTCTTATTTCAAGTGTATTAAGATATTTCCACCTGAATTTGATAAAAATGGGATTTAAGTTTTGCAGTGTTGGGCTGGGAGATCAATTTTACCAGTAAATCAATTTTTTTCTTTTGAAGATTTAAATTTAGTAAAATCTGGACTTTACTCCTTGTGTTTGCATAGTTGAGAGATTTTTGTAGCTTCTATTTATTTTAATTTTGAATTTGTTTTACATTTTTAATGAGAATCCAATCATATTACAAGAAGAAAATGGTGATCTTCAGAAAAATCAGACACAATCATTTAAAAAAAAATTAAAATGAGTATCTTGTTAAGTTGTACTTTAAGTTTCTGCTTATAAAAAAGGAAATGTTGCAGCACTTCTCTGTCTCTTCTCATAAAAATGACTCTTTTCTCTTAATTTTAAAACATTCTTCTGGTGAAATTGCATCTATTCTGAGTATATTCTCCTAATAAAATATATATATATATTCTTGAAACCTGTACAACTAATAGTGAAATAAAAGTAGCTTTCTGAATATTTTTTACTTTTAAAAGAAAAAATCAGATCTGGTACGAAAAACAAATTGAGATTTTATTTTCAAGCCATACGAGAAGTGCGAGAAATCTTCTAACGTAGTTCCTTCTCATTGTTCCTTGTTGTTTTTGTACTTTTTGCTCCTCGCTTTGCTGCTTTGCGTTAAATATGCTTCAGTTCACAGGAATGCGCTCCGGTCACGTTGTTGGGCTGATGAGCAAAGAGCAAGAACATGTTTACGTTTGTTTGACATGATCAGAACATCCTGCAGCTCCAGTTTGCATCCGTCCAGAGACGAACACGCAACCGGAGCTCAAACACGGAGTTCCTGGTTCACAGAATAACAGTTCAGAGAATAACTGCAGCTGGATTCAGGCATGAAGTTACACCGAAGTTTTAAAATGTAAAGGTTTCAAAAGTAATGAGATGGCAGGAAAAGTACAGATGCCATCGCACTGTGTGGATCGTAGAAGTGGGCCTGATTTTTTTCCTCACAATTTTGACTTACCAGAATTTTGATTTGAAACTCAAAATTCTATTTTTTTCCCCTCTATTTTTTTTTTCAGAATCCTCACTTGAAACTCAGAGTTCACAATTCAAAATTTTTCTCAAAATTCTGACTTTAATCTCAGAATTTTGACTTTCTTTCCTCAAAATTCTGACTTGAAGCTGAGAATTACATTTTTCCTCAGAATTCAGTTTTTTGAATGGATTCAGACTTTCTCAGAATTCAGTTTTTTTCCCTTCAGAATTCTGACCTTTTTTTTCCCCCCCAGAATTCTGACTTTTTCCCAGAATTCTGACATGAAACTAAAAATTCACAATTCTGAATTTTTTTCTCAGGATTCTGAACTTCTCAGAATTGACTTGAAACTCAGAATTATTCTTTCCCCTCAGAATTCACTTATTTTTCTCAGAATTAAAATTTTTCCCTTCCAAATTCTGACTTTCTTATAATTCTCTTATTTTTTAGAATATTTTTTCTCAGAATTCTGATTCCCCAATGAGATTTAAAGTATTGTTTCCATATAAGAGCAAAATATTCCTCATTAAATGACTGCAGATTTGCTGCTAATATCGGTTCATTGTTGATCTATTTTTCTGGAGTTTTGATGCCTTCTCAGGAAAGAAAAACCAGTAAAAGTACCATTTTTTTTCATGAACTTAAAATTTTGTAGCAACATTTTCTCGTGCTGTTTTGACGACAATCAATATTATGATTAAAAAACTGTTTATTATTACTAATCTGAGCAACTGCATGGCTGTGACTGCATTCACAGTGCAGAAACATTGCTCTATATTCTTTATTTATATTGGAAACAAGCAGCAGTCCTGTTCTCCACTACATGTGAGCGTGGGAACAGATTGTCCAAACGGTTCTGGTTTGTTTGACACAGTACAGTGTTAAAGCGAAATACAATTTTGTTCCCCAATCGAACAGAGTCCATCAGACTATCAGGTGTGAAAACAGCATAAATCTTTAATGTCCTTTCCAGCCAGTATTTGGTATCTCTGGGCTTGGAAAACAAGAACGTCAGCTGGTGTTTTAAGGCAACAAAATATCGTTGAGTCCAACCCAGAGGAGTCAGATGTTTTTATTAATTCAACTGTTGTACCTCCAGATTTGTACTTTTAATCACATAAACCAGCTTTTATTCCATAAAGAGGCCAATTCTTCTTCTGTAAAAGCCTCGTTCGTGCAGCAGTCTGTTGTTATGCGCCTATACATTATCGCACTTTGGTTCCAGTGATTAAATCCCGCCTTCGCTGCCGATCCAGATCATATTTTTAGAGCCGAGTTTAGACGTCTGTTTCAAACGCATACGGCTTTGTTTACTGGATCAGATGGCAATCTGCCGCTCACTCCACACTCTGTTTCTCTACAGTGACAGCAGAGATGAAAATGATGCCGTTTCCCTCCAGCCAGGAGAGTTAGCTAATGTTTTAGATGTCTGGCAGTAATGTTGAGGCTTGACTGATGGCATCTGCAGGGACGTGATGAGAGCCAATTATGAGCCAATTGGCCTGATTAATAGGATTATAGCTAGTACCTCTCCTGGTAGATACTCACAGATGCAAATAAGACTTCTTGCTTCTCAAACTAGAGGAGATGAATGTATTTTTTATCACACTCCTCCCATCTTCATTTAGAAGTGTGAAGTGAATTACACATTATTGAGTTTGATGGTATAAGTGAGTTCTGTTGCAAAACCTAAATCGACTTTTTCACACTTCTGAGTACTTCAAATGAGTAAAATAGTCAGATTTTTTTATCTTCAACCTTTTTGAGAATAAGTAGACACATAAAAGCTAAAAAATAAATTATTTTGCTTCATTAGTTTAGTGGAAATGTTCATAGATCAACAGGAAGTGAGCACAAGGTTTTCCTATTTTTACATTTCCTTTTATTTTAAAACAAGATTTTAGTTTGGTACATAATGTTTACATTTAAAAAAGAAAAAAAAATTCCATCTTCTAAAACTAATGTTCTGTCAAACTGCAACAGCTTGTTTAATTTGTATATTTAAGTATTTTTATTTCCATTTTGTTAGACTGTTTTTGACTTAATTTCTATGTTTCTGAATATATTGTGATTTTTATATATTAAACTTTTAATGTAATGATTTTCTAAAACAAAAATGTGTAATATCAGTAAAAAATATATTGTAATATAATTTTTTTGCAACATTGCTCGCCCTTAGTTTGAAGATGAATCTGTATGGATTGTTGATTAATTACTTTTATAATACATCTAATGTAAATAAAATGAATAATTTTATTGAAAAATGTTAGTTTTTTTTGTCCATTTACCATTAATTTTAAGTTGCAAATGAATGAAATGAAATTAATTTTAAAAAATTCTCATGGCCTGGCCCTAGTAAATAAATACATTTAAAAAAAACTTTCTGAAGATATTTTCTGTTTGTCATTTTTAAGGTAATTTTTATTTTTAAGCCATATTTCCCAGTTCTAACGTCAAGGTTGGGGGACATAATGAGAAAAAACACAAAATGTTTCAGGAGATATGAATACTTTTGGTGCACTAGGTGGGATTTCTGAATAACTCCAGGGCTGCAGCTCGATGGTGGAGCAGCTTTCTCACCCAGCAGCATGCAGGGAGTTTGTCTTGAGCCTTATGTATAGTGAACAGCACTCCTAGCTGTTTAGCTCCAGGCTAAATTCATTATTGATGCTGGACCGTTCTCAGAAGGACTTAGCTCAGGTGAATATGTGTAACTCCGTGTAACGCTGCCCAGACGAAGGATGTCAGCGGTGTTTCCAGTGTGGTGATGTTGAGTTTTATTTTTTATTTCTTTTGCACCATCATCTTTTGCAAACTCTCCTCTTGGGTCTGATTATTTCGCTCTCTGGGACGTTGCCTTACAGCCCAAAGCAAACGCTCATCTTAAGGAGAAAATGGCCGCCGTCCGTCAATTAAAGCGCCGGGAGTGAATTCAGTGGACGGCGGGATGCAGAGGAAGCTCATGTGAAAGACATGCCCAGGATGTTACACACATGGAAAGTAAGCACTCAAAAGTGAAGGAGGTGTTGTTTTTAGAAAGAAAGGCTAACAAAGCAGAAGAATCAATACTGGAGTGCCTGCAGAAGTGAACAGAAAGAAGAAGAGGCAGCCTGCAGAGGATGCTTTGATGAAGCAGCCTGTGAGCGAGTGTTTGGTGTGGTAAACAGGTGGGCTGCAGCCTGCATCTGCTCAGATCAACAACGTCTCCTGGAAATGGAAACAAAATGCTCCGTGCTTTGGATACAGTTGGCCGCCTGTTCATATTTGCAGAAAAATAAACAGCGTGAGTGACAATGCAGGAAAAGATAGAACCGTACATCTAGAGTCGGCACCACGTTCTCACTGCTGGGTAGAAATACGACAGTCTGGAAGTTACTCAACATTTTCAGCAAAAATGTAAAACAAGCAGCTTGTTTTTGATGCAAAATTTAAATGATTATATGCTTGTAAAATTTAAAAAGCTGATTATTTACTCTAATAATTTTTTTAGACTTGTTAAAAGGGAAAAATATAGTATTTTACATTAATATGCAAATCATAATTATTTGCATCAGGATTTTAGAGAAACATTGTCACATTTTCATTTGATCACGTTAAGACATTTAACACCAAATTGTTCAGCTTGTTCTAACTTTTTTCTTTTCAAAACAGAAAAATATAAATGTTTATTTCAGTTTATTACAGCTTATAATATCAATACTTATTTTTATCTTCTTGACAAATAGACACATGGAGAGTGAGGAGAAAAACTTGACTGTTTTACGAATCTACGCACCAATGGAAAGCTCAGGGAAAATGTAGATTAAACATTCAGTAAATTGTTCAACAGTTAATTTTAAGTTGGAGTCCAAATCCCAACCCGTTACCAAGCAACGTCCGGCCATCACCTAGCAACCCAACTGGCAATCCAAGCAGTCCAGTACATTTGGTTGGCTGGAAAAGACGGATAGATACAAACTTTAATACATTAAAAAGACAAATGTTATGTTGTTGATTTGATTTCCTTTTTAAACTGGTGGCACAGCAATGGTTTTCACTCTTGTACTGGACCGGTGATAACCGGGAAAATCTTCTGCTTGATCCTTTTTGTCCAGTTAGCTCCTGTTTTCGTCTGCTCTTGACTTGTTGAAGAGAAGTTGGGTTAAATTTACTTCATTCAGAGCCAAACTGTAGACGTTCTCCTGTTTCTGCATAAATTCTGATTATTTGGAAAGTCAAAGATGTAGGGCTGTATAATATATCGATATCAGGATGTATATCGATATTTTCTTTCTTAGAAAAAAGTCGATATTCATCCGCAAGTATCGTAACATCCAAATGTCACCTTGCTCACTTACTGCTTGCTTCACCAGGAGAGTGATTAGGTCATCAGGCTTAGAGTGATTCCTTCAGATGTTATCAAGGTTAAACAGGTATCAAACTATTCAGAGCAGGAACTTGGTGCATTTTATTTACTTTACTAATGCATGTCAGCTACAGTTTGGACTGTTTCAAATAAAAGAAACAAGTTTTTTCACCACTTCTTTGATTCATTTTGTCCAGCTGTCCACTTTAAGTCTGTGTCCAACCAGAGCCAGTTGGTGCTCTTAATCAGTTTTCAGTTAAATTAATTCCATCCAACTTTATAACAGTCACAAAATGTCACCAACATCACTGTGTCGCTCTAAAATCTTTCAGAAAATCACAAAAGTGTATTGAATTGTACCGGTTGCTGAATGTTGCAATAAATATCGTATCATGAGCAGAATATCATGTATCGTGAGATGATTGTATCAACACAGCCCTACAAAGATGTAGTTGATTGAGTAGCCAGGAAGCGTCTGTACTTTCAAATCTAAGCATATTTTGTTGCGTCCTGCTTGGTTTCTAACCTGATCTGAGATGTTTAGTCCTTTCTGTAAGAAAAGCTGCAAAAAGAAAAAAACAAAAGACACATCCGGGCCTTTAATGCTGCTCTGATAGAAGAAATATCGATTTCTGTTGAGCGCTGCTGTTGGTTGCTTGTTCCTCACAAACATGCGCACATACCAACTTAGATCACCAACTGGAAGAAATCGATTTTACATGTACTGCAAGCCTTTTTTTCCCCGCTGACGCTAAAGCAAACCTTCTGTAGCCTCAGATGAAGCAAGAGGTGGTTGAAATGATACCAGGTACTCTGCAGCCTGTAAATTGTACGTGCACAGGCATGGATAATGCTCTCGTTATGCTTCCACTCTTCCACTCCCTGAATTCTGGTTTTCAAAAGGTCCAAAGTTTCTCCAGTGTCTATCTGTGCAGCCTCATGAACTGCACACACCAACATGCTGTGCCTCATTACTGCCGTAGCGCTAGGAGAGGACACTCGCTGCCAGAGATGGGAGTTTGAAAATTGCCAGCTATTTTGTGTGGATTTGATTAGTTTGACTTTGAAGGGGAACTCATCTGCAGTCACACTGTGCAGCTGCTGTAAATTCATTACAACACTTGGCACTCAGGTACTGTCTGTGTGGAGCTACTGGCTCATGCGGGGCCGGGACATTACCTTGTGACCAATTGGTGATGTGTTCAAGTACTAGACAGCAGCTGTAGGTTTGGTTTTCCATCATTTTTGGCAGAATCTAAGGCTGCATTCACACCAGCCCTGTTTAGTTCGCTTTAATGGAACTCTAGTTCATTTGTCTGGCTCATTTGGGGAGTTGCGAAGGCGTAATTGACCAAAAAGCCAAACACTGGGCCACCTATAAACCTTGGTATCGGTTCGATTAAACTGAACTCTGCTGCAGCGTGGATCCATATGTGAATTCAAGCAAACCGGAAACCGCTCCAAAAGCAGTCGCAGACTGAGGCGCAGGGGATTCTGGTAAATGCAACCAAAGCAAAAGCTAGTCTAAGGAGAGATGTTTTGTGGTGTTTTACCAAAAACAAAAAAGAAATACTACAACCGCTAAAACCTGACAGCACTCAATTTTTTAACATTTTTTTTAGCATAGCAGAAGTTGCGCTAATGTCTTATGAGTTTTCTGTCGTTTTCTTCAGTGGTTCTTAGTGCAACGCCCCCACAGGCGGGGAGGGGAACAGTTTTTCAAACGGTTTGGTTTTAAAATATAGCAAATGTTGCAACTTTGGTCCCCAATCAAACAGAACCTACTGGCCTATCAGGCATGAAAACATCCTAAAATCCTAAAACATCCTAACCTGAAGTACATTGCTGGAAAATGTTGTATTCATATCATGGGTGTCCAAAGTGCAGCCAACAAATACTCCAACAAATGAAGCTGATGCAGATGGACGGACGGAAACTTTTGTTTTCCTTTGTATAATTTTTTTTTTAATGGAATATCTTAGGCACAAAACAATAATTTTCAAATTATTAACAATGTTTTTTATTCTTTTTTGCGAGAGCAACTTTTTACTCCCAAACAAGCTTAGTCACACTCATTAATTAAAATGGCTAAGTACAGTTACAGGTCTTCAAAGATGGTTCTTACTTTTGTTTCTGGGAATAAACTAAAAATAATATCTTGACTAACAAGTTGGGGATCTGTACAACTTTGAGATCCTTTTTTCTTACCTGTTTAACTAAAATACGTTTATTTATTGTTGAGCAGGTAAAACCAAAATAATTCACCATCAAATGTATTTTTAATTAAAATGGATGAAAAATATATTGTCGCCCCTGACTGAAAAGTAGCAAAAGGGGCAAAAAGTTTAGATGCAGGCACAAACTGGAAGGAGGTTTGGATGAAATAGTGAAACAGATTTACAAATTGGTAAAGGATTAACTGATCCAAAGCTGTATAAACTCTAGTTTCAGAAATAAAATCGGCTTTGGTGAGTCAGACCTCAAGGAAAACTGTAGGGTAGCATTGGAGAGAGAAAGCCGCTGGTTCATATCTACTGATAATTCACCATCAGAATGATAAATCCTCGTTTTCCTTTTTGGTTTATTTCATACGTCACCATTTTGAATCCGTTTTCCATCCAAGGTCACAGCTGGAGCTGCTCCAACCCAAATCCTGTTTTTGCATTCAACCCCAGCCTACACATAATTCAAACATGAATCATGAGGCCTTGTTTTCTCTGATGGATTGGGTGCATTGTGTCCCAAAATGATGTGGATGAGAATGAGAGAGATGTCCTTGGACGTTTACTGAGCTTAAACCTTTCTGAGGACAATTTCCTTTTAAAGCTCTCACTGAGGGGAGTGCACTCACTCGCTTTTCATTTTGTTACTGAGAAAAAACGGTTTGATCTTAGTAGCAGAGCTGAAATTTAGGTTAAGTCACATTTATCAGGGCTGTGAAACTAAACGACGTTCAGATCTGTAGTGGTTGTTTTTGTCAGAATCAGTTATTCTGATGATTAATAAATTAATCGGATTAGCACTGACTCTGGATTAAAAGGACACAACTAAATAACTATCTCAATTAATTTTTACACATGAATGTAAACATGTTAATGTCTAAAATGAGACAAAGCAATTTTTAAATGTACGCTTGCTAGCAAAGAATGCATCTGCAGCTAAAGTAAACTTTTAGCATCAACATATGATGCAACATTCTTTCTGCTTGATTAACATCAATACAGTGTGAGACTGATCTGTTGACTAACTTCTGGATTAACTAATTAAAACGGTGCCAAATTAGGAGGCTTTATGTTGTAATTTTTTATTTATTTATTTATTTTTTTACAGAATTTGAACCCAGCAGGTGAAGCGAAAACTGCTACTGAAGGAGAACAGATTTACTGACGAAGAAGGTTTTTGATCTTAAATGCAGATTATATATATTTTTTGCAGATTTAGTTTAACTACTGCTCTGTTATTCTTTAAACAATTTGCATGTTTTAGAGTCTGGAGACTCCAGTTAACGATTGTTTTAATAATCAATTAATCATGATTGATCCGATTAATCGTTTTGACCCTAATGTGAAGTGATTGTTTTCACCAGTTTTCTCTTGTCCTTTCTGTCCTCTGGTGGCTCTCTGTGAGGGAACAGCTAAAGATTGAGCCCAGCCATTGGCTCAGGTGACATTTCTGCTGTTTTTCACTTGATACCGCCTGATTGTTGACAAAACTGAAAGAGACACCGTGGAGGCAGCCGCCGGTCAGCGCGTTCACGTGCTCCCCTGTCCATCCGAAGCCTCTGATATTAGCATTCAGAGCCAGTCACTTCCTGACACTTTATTCCTTCACGCCTCTCTGAGAGGATTTCCAACACTCTCATTCTCTGTCTGTCCATCCCTATCTCCGTCTCTCTTTCAATCTCTTCCTGCGCTTTGCTTCCAGATACCAGCAGCCTACGTTTCCGCCACATCGCCATGGAGACAGACGTGATGTCAGTGCTGGTCTGCAGAGGTTTGTCAGAATATGAACTGAGTTCCCCCCCCCCCCCCCCCCCCACTCACCCCATCCTCAACAAGCAGCACCAGATTATTAAGTGTGCATTACCTGCCTGGAACACCTGGTGCAAAAATAAAATCTCAAATAATCGATAGACTTCCAGATATGTGCTACATATGAGAAATAGATGATTTGCAGCAAGAGCAGGTGGTAGAGGGCAATGAGGTTCGATTCTTTGGAGCTAATGGAATGGATCAGCCATCTTTAACATTTTCATTTATTTTCATCTTTTCTCTGCGCGGAGACTCAGAAAGGAGACAAAATCATTCAGCCTAAATTAGCATCTATTAGGTTTCATTGGTATGCTACGAGTAAACCTGAGAATTTCTCTGCTTTCGGAACAATATATACCGCAGTCGATCAAAATAAAATAATGTATATGTGTTTTTTTTAAAGAGTAACTGCAGCATTTAGATGCCCTTCTTTGCACCCTGTCAAAAAGCTTCAGTTTTCTCTTTATTTATTTATACATTTCAGTTTGGTTTGACAGATTTTGTGAATATTTTTGCTGCTTCTGTTTTCTTATCACACTTAAATCTTTCTCTACATCAAACAAATATCAACAAATATCAACAAAAATAACGTTCTGGATGAATTGATGCCTTTCCTATTGCTAAATGTTTGAGGTGAATTAATTTTCTTCTGAGGAAAACATTTCTTGCTCTTGAAATGTTAATATCTTTGTGCGTTGGAGTTGTATTGCTCCCTAAAACATTTATAGATGACCAGATCTGTGAAGCATCAGAATATTTAAATACTACACCAGTACAGTAAAGCAGACTAATCCAGATTTCTCCTTATTGATGCTTATTAATGATTTTCATTTTAACGTCGGATCCAAAAGCAGACTTGAATTCATACCATCCTTATCGATTTAGATCCACTTTGTTACGAGTTTGTTACGTTTTCTAAAAGTGAGAAAATGAAGGAGATCTTAAGAAACATAAAGTTCTGTCTCATTTTTTAACTGTGTCTTGTTTTTATGCAATCCTAGTCTGAATTTGTTCATAATGGGATTTAAGGTGTGAAATTCACAGTATTTAGCTGCATCAAGGCCTGGTCCATTACTTTTGAATTTTTTGACAAAGTAAAATTTTTGGCGATCTGACTTATGTATGTTTCAGGTTTGAATGTATAGAAACATGTCGTCGTGTGCTATTAAAATGAAATGCAGAAACACAGTAGTGTGAAGATTTATGTAAGGATTACTCTTGAATCTTTAGAGAGGATGTATTTTGCAAAATTAACATTTTGCAGGTTTTGTACATTTGAACCTCTTTTGCTTCTAAAAACAGATCAACAAATTAAAAAATCAAAAGTTTTTTGGCAATAACTTTGTTTTTTGGTGTTTGGAAAGTGACCTGTTTCAAAAACCTTCAGAATGCGATGTCTCAAATGTGTGGCAATAGCCTGTTACCTAGCTGGTTTTACCTCTGCATTCACTGTACAATGGCTGCTGGAAGAGACAAATGTTGAGTTGTTGACTCACCATCCAGAAACCACTTCCTGCATTTTGTTTGTTGCACAGGAGGCTCCACTTCTGCTTTTCAGAGATGCATGGTCGTATAATTGTGCATTTGTCATCTATCAGGCTTTTCCAGACAGGTGAAAATCACCTCTTAATCTGTGGGTTTACCTATCTGAGCAGAATTTCAGGCCAGAAGCAAATGATGAATACTTTCTGCTCTTCTCCATGACTTTATCAAATCTGTCCGTTCCTTCTTCGATGAGCCCACAAACACTCGCACTTTGTCATAGTTTGTATCTCACTTGGAGTTGACGCAGAAATAAACCCAAATGTGTTGAAAATAGCTTTATTCATCAAAGGTCTGTTTTAAAAAGCAACAAATAAACTTTCAGGAAACCATGATAAGCATAAAGTATCTGTCTAATTAATGCTACTTTGCTTTTTACTGGCATTTTAAATGTAAATAACTGCTGTTATATTATTCTCTGTCTGAATTCATTCTGTGAAATCGATCTCTTTGTAAAATGATGATGCTGTGTGTATGGTAGGATGAAAGATGAGAATAATGAAGGGAGATGATGTGCTCCACTGGTTTGTGGTTCAGTTAAATTGAGCTGTTTAAAGATGAGTTTCACTGAACAAATATTATGTAACTGGATCTTCATTAGGCCAATTTTATTCTTCACTTTGGTGTTTCGTTTTACCAAAAGACCTTTGTATGTAGGAATGAGAAGAAAAGGGGCTATAAAGGGCCGGGATGAGATTTTGTTCTTCTACAAATTTAGAGAAAGACACAGCAAAAGCAAAAGTTAAGGAAATATTCTTTTTTTACATGTGAATAAAACGAATTGAGTTAATATCAGTTGATTTTTGCGGTTAGAAATCACATGCTTCTACTACAAAAACACAAAATCTTACCAAGTATTTTTTGTCACATTTTTAGTGCAAAACATCTTAACGCACTTGAAATAAGGCAAACCAAAGTTACAAGTAAAATTTCAGCAAGATATAGAAACTTCTTCGAAATCAATAATGCACTAATACTGATGAAAAAGTTCTAACATGGGAAAATGTTTTATTATAAGTGGAACTTGTACTTTTTAATCAATATTAATGAATTATTTATTTAAAACGAGCTCCTGTATTTTGCTGAAAAGTTCCTTTAAAGTTAGTTTTGTTTAGTGTAATAACTTGTTTGCACTAGAAACTAAACAAATACTTTAAGATGTTTGGTTCTCTCAACACAAACCTTGCAATTAAATTTTCTTCACTTGCAGACGAATAATTCAGTCTCAGCCTACTCTTCATTGCAGAGTGGAGTTTGTTCATGGTCAGAATCGACTTTAACGAAGTCCCAAATTAAAAACTGAGCTGGTTCCACAGTAGCAGAGATTGTGTAACGGCCTGGCTCTGTCATTATATAACGCAGCACTGATGAAATGGGAGCCACAGTGATTTTCACTTGATTACAGTCACAGATGTCTTGTTGTATCAGTGTATCAGGGACAGTCAGGAATGCAAAACAGCAGCTCCTTGTTTTTATCTCTGCTCTTAATGCAAAATGTGACTCGTTGCATTTATTTGCAGAAACTCATTCTTAATTACATTTCAGCTCAGGCTGAGCTGTTTTAGGGGCTGTTTACTTGCATACGAAAATGGCTCCAAACAGATGCACAATTACACAACTGCACATCTTTGAGAAGTAGAAGTGGAGCCTCCTACACAGTCAACAAGACTGCAGCAAGCGATTTCTGGATGGTATGTCAAACAAAACACTTATTCCACTATTCCAGCAGCCATTGTACAGCAAGTAGAGTTGTAAAATCAGCTGAACACTCATGCTGGAGCTCAACTTGAGTTGCTAGGTGATTGGCTGGACATAGAATATCAACCTATTGCCTAACAGTTGAGGTTGTTTTTTTTAGGTGTGTGGGTTGTGCTTTAGAAGAAATGGAAACAATTTCGGCAACAAGGTGGTTCAAGGTGCTTTACACAATAAAAACAGAAAGTTACAAAATCAACCATTATTGACTACATTGGACAACGTTTCATTTATTATGATTCAAAAGCAATTCTAAACAGGTGGGCTTTTACTCTTATATAGAGGTTTTTGCAGTTTCCACCAGATTTGTAGTGAATAGAAGCTGAATGCTGCTTCATAACACTTGTCTTTTCCATCAGCCATTGTACATCTATAGTGCATACAGTGGTAAAACCAACTAAAAAAAACATGCTAGAGTTCTGCTTGGGTTGCTAGGTTTTTTAATTTAACATTTTCTAGACACTGAAAACATTAACGTATTGCCAAATAAAACATTGGGGTGTAATTTTTTTTAGCAATTGAAACCCAAATGAAAGTAGAAAAACATCCAAAAGCTAAATACATAATAGATCCCCTTTAAAATGTATTTACCATATTTTCCGCACTATAAGCCACAACTAAAAACGTTCAACTTTCCCAAAACCCGACAGTGCGCCTTATAATCCGGTGCGCCTTATACTGTATATGGACCAATTTTGAGCCACAACAGGTCTAGCAACTACGGTAAGCAGCCGCCGACTTCATTTTCCCCCGTAGAAGAAGAAGCGTGCGGTGCATGCTGGGATAGTTGTCAGAACGCTGGTTTGTTAATAAAGTTTGAATGACCTATCTACCTACCGACCGTCTAGAGTCAGGTTGTCTGCAGGTCATTTAGCACCATGTTCTCCACCAACATGCTGTACGCGAACGGAGAAGGGTGACCATCGTCCAGCCGCGTCCCGGCCCAGTCGCAGAAGGCTCTCCTCGCCGACCCGAGTCTGACTGTTGATATTCACCTTAGTGCAGCTCCATCTAGTGGATGCATAACGTAACTCCAGCCTCTCCTGTAGCGTCTATTCTAGGTGCCTTATAATCCGGTGTGCCTAATACTGCGGAAAATACGGTAGCTGCTTCTTGTAGAGCCGTCTCATTGGACTGCAGTTTGCAGACAAACCTTCAAAGAAGCCTCCATTAGACGCTCAGCTCACGTTTGGAATTGAAGTGAAAAACAAGGACAGCGCAGAGTGGCCCTCCTCCTCTCATCTCCTCCATCCCGCTCCCTGGAGTCTTCTCCAGAGCAATGAGCTCTCCACAGGATGCTGCCTTCCTCAAACACGAGGCCTCTTCTGGCATTTTACCTGCCTGTCCTCCATCTCGGTGACTCTACAAGGGCTGTGCGGACATGCTGGTCAAATCTCTGTTGCATTTCTAATGAGCGTCCGAGCCGCTGAGAACACCCTGGTGCAGACGAGCGATATGTCTGCTTTTCCTGCCAAATTACAGAGACCGTGCCAGCAGTCATGTCAGTCAGCGAACATCCAAAGCGCCTCTGTTTGTACTGACTTCTCCAATATTTAAGAGAAAAAGAGCTGAATAAACCTCTATGAATCAGAATCAGTGTTGGCACACAGCTGTGTGTCCAAAGTGTGGACCTTTTTGTGACCCTTGGGATGACTTTTAGTGGCTCCCCAAGTTCAGCTCCTAGATCTTTGAGCTGTTCATTTTTAATCAGAGTAAGATTATTATTGACCCAATTAATCATCTGATTTTAAAAAAATCTAAAATATTTCCATTCTAGTATTTTTTTAAGAGAAAGTTAGTTTACAGAAACTTTATAATCCATTTTATCTGTAACTGTTCGTCTCATGTCCAGGTTTACTTAACATCAGACGCATTCAAGTTCACTGTATTTCTAACAAAAGAAGAAATACTGTTGACATCAGTCCAGTAGCTTCTGCCTCTAAACATTAAATAAAATAAAATAAAGATCCCTAAATAAATTACAAAGCATTAACTCCCAGTGAGCAGTTAATAGCATTTAGGTTTGTAAAATTAAACATAGCTAAAATTGACATCAAGAATAACAGTTGAAATCATATACAAAACATAGCTAAATTACCCATAAAACACTGTATATTATTAAAATTATTGAAATATAAATATATAATATTTGAAACACAGAGCTACAGTTACCAACGGCAACAGAAAAAGGGGGAGGAGCTGGCAGTTACTGGTTACTATGGGAACCACCAACTGTAGGTGCAGTTACTAGTTACTATAGTAACCACCAACTGCCAAGAGAAGCATAACAGAACTCAAAATATCAACAGAAATCTGGAGAAACAACTTGTTGACTAAACAAAATACATTCATAGAATAAATACATTAACTTCACATTTATAATATTATTAAAATAAAACCCTGTTACACGTGAGTAGTTTGGTTGTATATAGTTTTTTTTATTTCCGTCTGTTTTTGGATGTTGTGATTTATTTTTGGTATTTAAAATATCATCCAGTTCCAGTGATGAGTGTTTTTTTTTCTTCGACAATTTATCATCCAGCAAAATTTATTGTGACAGGCCTAAAACAGACATAATTATCTCACAATAGAAAACGTGAAGTACGACGCAAAGTGTTTGTCTTTTTAGTGGAATATGAAATTAGCTTTGCATTTGTTTTTCTCCAGTTTTGTCCGGTTGTTGCACCACCACCACTGGGAGTCAGTCTTGCACTTAAATATATTTCACTTCACCTTTGTAATTATATACTATCATGTATTAATAATAATCATTATGTAAATTATGCTTAACACATAATTGTATATCAGTCACTTATCATGCAAAATATACTGAACAACATATAAGGTTAAAAAAGTCACAACATTGGCGCTGCAGAGCGATATCGTCCTGTTCCTTTAAATGCAGTATTCTCTCATATTCACAGCTGTGAATATAGTACACAGGGTTTCCCCCAGTGTAGTATAGGCCTGGCGGCCCGCCATCCTTTACTAGCGCCACCGCCAGGCTAAGCCTTTCTTGTTTATATTCTTAGGAAAATAATAATAATAATAAAAGTTTTTATTTGTCTCTGTTGCTCTGAACGCTTCACTGGCGGAGTAGATTTAGTCCTACAAGATGGAAGATAGGTTTATAGTTTATGCATTTAAAGCCGGACCAATCACACCACTGGCGCGTTGCCTCTGCATGCTGCTGTAGCTGGATTGAGTTTACCTCGGCACAGATCCCACGCGCCTCTTTTCACTCAAACTGGACACACGCTGACTTGTATGGATGTTTACATCAACCCAGCAGTAGAATCACTGCGGGTATTTGCTGTTTGCTCCAAGTGAGATGGCTTCATGGAAATGAATGGGGAACTATTCATAACTGTGGTCTCAGGTTCTCCCTGCTACTTTTATTATGTTTTTTTTTTTTTTTTATCGCAACATGCTTAATAACGCTACAGGGGAAAAAAACTCATTTACTCAAAAATGACTAGGAGAGGGCAACAAAACGCAACTAAACTGATAGAACAACATTAACTTGCTATCAGAGAAGACTGTCCATTTGCTCATCAAAGGGAAGACTGTCCCTTTATGCTGCGGTGCTAAGAGTAAACAGGAGATCTCACAAAGGGGCGATTCTTAAACACACAATAAAGAGGCTGAGATGGGGCTGTTAGAGAATGAGAAAAGGTACAAAACTAAATAAAATGATATTAAACATAAAATTATTTAGCTGATCTGCTTGGTGCATCATCCTCGTCACTGATTCAAATGTAAAAAAAAAACTGTTAAATATTTTCCTTATGAACAAAACAAGCAATTAAGGCAAGATATGATATGTTTGAGGGGAACCTCCTCACTGACATTCAAAATAGATCCAGCAGAAGGTTTAGAGACAGTTTCTAAATGTGACTGATGTGTGTCTAACTTCTGGAAAAATATTCTATAAAACACTTGTACTAATTTGTTTATCGGTATTGTCATAGGTAAAATCTTTGATTTTTACACGTATATACGAGTTGAAAAATAGGAAAAATACAAAACTTAAATTTAGGCACATTTATTGATTTTTATTTATAGATTTAGATATCTGCGCATGCATTTTTATTGACAGTAGTCCCACCTTACACATAATTCCTTGTGTTTCCATAGCAACTAAAACAATCAAGAACCTGACACAGGTTGTTTGACATCATTTGGAATTCAAGAATTTTTAGTTTGCCCTTCAGCTGCCTTGGATATCTATTTTCAGAGAGACAATTTCACACCATTTCAACAAAATATGATCCTTACACCTGCGACAGACTGGCGACCTGTCCAGGGTGAACCCCGCCTCTCGCCCGGAACGTTAGCTGGAGATAGGAACCAGCAAACCCCCCGACCCCACCAAGGGACAAGGGTGTCAAGAAAATGGATGGATGGATGGATGGATGGATGATGCTTACAATCGATTTTGGCCTGGGCTACTTAGCCTCAAAAGGAGTGGAGGAACTGCTAGGACATAAGGAAGAAGTAGCAGAAGACCGCAACGAGAATATCAGGTGGAGATATTTTGGGTTTGAGGAGTTAATTCCAGAGGACCAAAGCAACACGGACGTTTCAGCCAATATCGCCAGTGCTGTTTCAGGTGTGGTGACAAGATTAACAAATTTCACCCCTGAAGATACCGTGACTTTGGAGAGCATCTGTGCACTGCACTGGGAAACTTGCTCTGAGGACACAGATGAAGACCAAAATGACATGGACGCTTCCACCAACCTTGTCAGTGCCGCTTCAGGGGTATTGACACCTTTAACCAATTTTACCCCTGAAGATACCATGGTTTTTGAAAGCACATGTGGACTGGACTTAGAAACATGCCCTGGGGACGCAGATTAAGTACAAAGTGACATGGAGGCTTCTGCCAACCTTGTAAGTGGCACTTCAGGAGACTTGACAAGTTTGGCAACTTTTACAGATGAAGATCCTGTGGCTTTGGAAACCATCTGTGGATCCCACTTGGAAACTTGTCCAGGGGACGCAGACAATGATGTTTGTAAAAGTGCTGATGTTCCCCTTGAAAAAATAGACCTGGCCGTTGAAACGAGCTGTGACAGCCAGGAAGATGCGATAAATTTATAACAAGTCTGTTATTAATTCTTCAAGTACTTCAATGACTCATGTATATGCTTTTATTTTGAAGTGGTTCCTTTTATTGGAAGGAAGTTTGTTCCGTTTATTTCTTCTTCTTGACGTTCAGTTGATCTGTTTAGCGTTTGCGGTTGAGACTGCAAATCTGCAAATTTAAATCTGGAGAATTACGTGCCACCTTTTGACAGGATTTCTGAGTGTTCTACATCAGAAGAAATGTTTTCAGAAGAAAGTTCAGAACATGATGATCAAATTGAGCCACAACATCATGAAAGCAACGACGTTAAAGAAGTGGATGTTTCCTTTAAGGAAGTCCAGTCTGAAAGCAGAAATGCCGGAAATTTTAGGTCACAAGTTTCTAAGCGGCTTCGCCAGCAAGGCAATAGGTTGGCTAATCTCCTACCAAGGAGAAGATGCTAACAAGGAGTAGTGTACTGTGATTGGACTTCTGTGCTCATCATGGACTGTCCATAATGTACGCCTTGTTCCCCCATAGGACTGACGTTCAACCGCCGAGGGACGCGGTTGAACGTCTCCTCAAAGTTCACAAAACACATGTAGACCTGTTTGCCAAACTCCCACGCCCCCTCCAGGTTCCTGCCACTGCAAAAACTGAAATCTTAGTAAGATTAAATATTAAGGAGGTTTTTCTTGTTTTCTTTCTGACAAGATCATTTTTCTTACCAAGAGGGGTTTATGTACTTATCTCAGTAAAATATAAAAGCTTGATATTAAGAAAATATTACTTATTATGAGTAAATATGTGCTAGAATCTAGAATATCAGTATTTACCAATCAAACTTCAAGTCTATAACTTATTTTACATAAGTAAAATTTTCTTATTTCAAGCACAAAAAGAGAAATCACTTACTTAATGAAATGTCTTCAGATAACTAAACAGACTATGTCCAAATGGAATCCTTTGTGTTATTGTCAATGAAAAAAAAAACCATGAACTTATACTGTTGTATAAGTTGGCAGTGTTCTGGAAATTATAATTTAATATTTAAACGGTTGACATTAACACAACTATTTCAGAGACAATATCAGTTTATATATCAAGATAATTATTGACATGTTTCCATCTGCTATAGACCTTCTTAATCTGATCTTCTTGATGCAAGATGTCGGACCTCTTACTGATATGTCATGAAATTTCTATTGATGTGTGATTTGAAATGCCTGGTATTCCACACAATGAGATTAGAATCAACATTGGTTAGCTCAATGTCATGATAAATATTTTAACTTTTGGTTTATATTTCAAATTCTTACTTTATAAGTTACTAATATTAGTTTGAACTATTTTATTTTATTCATCATGTTAGTAACCCCTCTTATGACATCATGCAATCCAACTGGGAAAGTGCTCAAAATGTCAATGAGATAGTATTAATGTTCGATACAACAGATTTTCTTTCCCATCCAATACAGAGTAAAATTAAAGCTGGTATTGGCAATACAGATTCCATACTTTGTGCAAAGACAGTTAATTTGTTTCTTAATTAAATAAAAAATGTAATCCATATCTTGGCTTCATAAAAAGAACACAATGTCCTCTGATGCACTCATTTTAAACTCAGAAATACATTGAGACAACAATCTCGTTTACTATAAGCTATTTTAATATAGCAGAAATATACAAAATATGTGAAAATGGAGTTGCAAACTAAAATAAAAGACTTAGTTTTATTCTAACCAGGATGTATTAAATGCATCCTGGTTTAATTATTAAAACTACTATAAAATGACAGCTGAAATAGCTCCATGTCACTTCTTTTATAATCTATCTGTCAACATGTTAATTTCTGAGTGAGTGACGTCAGCAGCATGCTGCGCTTGGGCATTACGTCCTTACGCATCGCACACTAACCAGGCGGAAGAAAAAGTAGTTCCCATTAACGTTTCATTTAGGCAAGATCTCAATAATTTAGTTACTTTAACGTGTTCTTGTTAATCTACATGATCTCAAATTGCTAAAGTGTTGAAAGTATTGATCCTTGGATCTGACAATAGATCTTAAAGAATTAAGTTCTGGTATCGGAAGAATCGATATTTCAGTATCAATCCGCACATCACTAACGGCAACGCCAGAGATAGTTTAACTGATCAATCAATTTAATCAATCAGATTAAAGTTATGCATCCGCGTACCATAATGACACTCATTCCAGGATGAACACTCACTTTAGAATTTGCCTCACAACTAGCAAGCTACATACTCCGGTAGGACACACAGACTACCAGATTCTGATATATCTTATTGGTCAAAAGACATTAGATTATTGGTCAAAATGCATTGATATAAATTGACTGGTAATTGAATTGGTTCTACCTCTTTCTAAAACCAGCAGTTTTAAACTCAATACAGCAGTTTGACCAACAAAAATAAAATCTAAAAACCAAGTTTTGTTCTTCTGGAACAACTCTCTACATTAGTGCAGCAGTTTGATCTACAAAATAAAAATACTTTTCACTTCTAACAGACATCTTGGCTCCTCACTTAACTCAGTCTCACTTTCCAGCCCTGCATTCAATAACTTACCAAACATGATCCATAAAAACACCGAGGCAAAAGCATTTTCAGTCACAAACATTTAACTAAAATATCTACGGATATGTGTTTCTGTCTCTGCCTCCCTCTGACTCTCTGCAGCCTGATGTTCCTGCATGGATTCATGGATTTACAACAGACACTACAGTAATGTACATTGTCAGAATGTGAACTAAATATAAAAAGTATGTTTTTATCATACAGAATGAGAATTTAAACAACTTAAATTTGAAATTTTATTATTATTATACATCTCACCTATTTACTGTGTAACCTACTTCCGATAGCACAAATTTTCATGTCCCCCCCCCCCCCCCCCGCCTATGATGAGAGGTAAGTTTAAAGTTGTCTGTCTTTCTAAGATAAGCTAACTGAAGCTAGTTAGCATGTCGTGATATGCCAATTTTAACCCGCCGTTAAAGAGCCGCTCTTGTGAATATGAGCTTTGAACAGTCATTAACCACAATAGCTGTGGCTTAAAAATAACGACAGGAGTTCTTGGTAGCTTCCGTTTTTTAACACAGCTAACTTATTGCTTCAGATTCGGGAAATGGTTAAAGGGCAATTCCGCCTAGTATTTCACTAACTTTGAGGGTGTTTGATGGGCTGTAATTTAAAAACTTAAATGCAATGAGTCTTAAAGCCTAAAAGGTTAGATATTCCACAATGTTACCAGGATATTTTAAACTCTATTTTTGATTGGTGAATTTAATTAGTCCTAGTTTGATTTAATTAAAATGACTGTCTTGCCATCTTGAATTCATGTAATATTGTAATGTATATTGTAATGAACTAAAACAAGACATGTTTTATTTTTCAAGTGAACCAAACTGTTGCCATGGTGAAGCCTATGCTGGACACATCTCCATTCACCTATTGCACTATCTACAAGAAACTTTGGGAATTGCAAGTGACGCTGTCCTTCACATTCTTGAGGCAAGAAATTTATATTTTTTCACCATTACACTGATTAGTCCCTAAAACATGGTTTGTTTTGTGATTGTTTTTCTGTTTGTGCTCCAATTAGCAGATGACCCAACAACTTCAATCAAACAACCACTTTTCAGCTCTGGTGATTGTGAAACCAACTTTCTACTGGCCATTGGAACCATTCCTGCCCTAATCTTCTGAAAGGAGGACATCATAGCTACTACACCTTTCAGCGTGTGTGTGTGTGTGTGTTCCACTCCTCTCTGTGCTGCTGACAAATAACTTGAGAATGCCGTCTGTCCATAACTGAGGCAAGACTTCCACAAATAAAAAGCTATGGCTGATTGAAAGAAGTTTATTGCAGAGGAATCTCCTATTTTTGACATCTAACCCCAAGATTTTTTTTTGCTTTGGACAATTTGGTTTGCTCGACTCTTATGGCATCTTATGAGTGTGGGAGATGTGTCAGATTTTCATTGTTCTGTCATTTTACAGGATTGTTTCAGAATCAGATGCCCATCCAGACTTTAAATTCTGACCAGTAGTCATGTTTTATTGTGTTTATGTGAAACTTAAATGTAATAAAGATGTTAAAAGTAATTTAATTTGTGTCTTTTCAGCAAGCCAATAACATCCTGTTCCAGTATTCACAGGATCAATTTTTGGATTTCTCCCTTAGGATAAGAACCTTGAGTAAAGCAACGACAAAATATATATTTTAATCCTATGCAACAATAAAAATATACTAGTTTCAAGCATATATATATATATGCTGATTTCAAGAAATTCAATGTCAAGTAACATTTTCTTTACTTGAGATTATTTTTTCTTAAAATGTTGGTGGAATTGAGCAGGTTTCGAAGTATCCTGGCCACCGGCCCATAATGTCCCGAGTTGAGGTCAGCAGCACACCATCCACACTATAAACAGTGTTGTTGCTATACTGCTTCCCCAGTATTTGTCTTCACTGTGACTGAGCTGGTCAATGAAGACAACACAACCTCTGCATTTCCACTATTGCTGGTACCATTGACTTCTGGTTTAGCTTCAGGCTGCTCACAAACTGACAAGTGGTGTTTTCAATTGCACTGCCCGCACAAAATCTTCACTCTGCAGTATTTCGCAGTATATTTTAAGCCAAGGCAGACAAAACGCCATCCAAGCCTTTTCAGTTTCACCCTGTGTGCACTTATTGTGAAGCCAGGACAGTTCATACTGCCACAAAACACAAGGATTCATGGCACAACGCTGGCTGTGTGCAAAGCAGTCGCTCATGGGATGCGCCGCTTTCCAGGTTGATCCCAGGCATAGGATGCCTTACCCATCCTATGCTTGTGTTATGGGTTCAGGTTCTTCAACGTGTGGCCTGGTCTGGTCAGCAGAAGCGTCCATTCTTTGCTTTGCACTTCATTTTGCAGAAACTGAATCAATTGAGAGACTTTCCATTCGTTGGTTGAGTTTTGTTGCCGTGTCAAGTGCTTTGTCTTCTGGAATAAGCTGCTGCAGCACTGGACATAGCAGACAGCCGTAAGTATCACTTTGCACTCCAGGAGACTTCAAGCTGCGTATCTGGGTCTCACATTCATCATATAAGTGCCTCAAAGCTGCAACATCAGAGGATCTTCTCACAGGTGCCAAGTTCAGTAATTTGGACATATGAGCACTTATCACAATATCCTTCCTCCCAAATCGATTCTGGAGTGACTCTATTGCAGCGTCGTAGTTGAACTCTGTCATCGTCAGTCCTGCAATAGTCCGAGTAGCTGCTCCAGTCAGGTAGGATCTCAGGTAAGTGAACTTGTCCGTCTTACATAGTCCATCATTTCTGTGAATAGCTGATTCATACTGTGACCAGAATTCCTGCCATTGGCTTATTTCTCCATCATACTTGCTTCTCCTCAGTTTGGGCAGTTTAACCGTCTGTTTGGATGGTTAAACTGCCCAAACTGCCCGTTGGTGGTTCGAACCTTCCAAATGAGAATCTGGTCCGTGTAATCCTGTCAGCTCGTTATCTCAGTGTCCAAGTCTTCAGTAGGCGTTTCATCTTCTATGCTCTTGTCCAAATCCAATAAAATGTCCTCCTTAGAAGATAAAACTGCCAGGAACTCACGCAGTTTATCAATATCCGGTCTCTCTTTGCCCACCTCCTCCTTTAGTCGGGTTAACAGCTTCATCGTTGTTGTTCGGATGGTTGACCGTTTCCCCTTTAACCGCTCCAGTCCTTCCGCCATGTTGGCTGCTAAACTGAGTCTTAGCTTCACTTCGTTCAGAAAAATCAAAAAGGTCCTTATTCCCCGGTTTCTGCACCAAAATGCAACAGAGTCAAGCTTCTTCAAACAAGACGGAGGCGCGTATGTCTTTTACTGAACCTTTCTGTTAAGTTTTTATTGAAGAGAAAAAAATGGCGACAGCTGATGACGGCAACGTCTGTTCGTAACCATAGCAACCACAATCAACAAAAGCAAACTAGTGACGAACGGAACAAGATCCTGTTGAGCCTTCTTCAAAATAAGACTTCCTCCATTCAAATAAATCAACTTTTTTTCAATAATTCTTTATTTCAAATAAATAACAGAAACACACATATGAACATAAACTCAATGACACAATGACAAATATTAAAATAAAAGAATAAAAACAAACAAGAGTAAATATAGACATTCACAGTGATTCTACCAAAGACTAGAAAAACCAAAGTTAAAGAAATATATATAGTTATATACGTATATATAGACTAATAAAACTAATAAAATAAAACTTTATAAACTTTTGTCAGTTATAGTTTGCATAACAAAAAAATAATTATTGGAATACACAAGAAGGATATAGTATAGAAGAGAAACAAAAACAAAAAAATCTGTTTTGCTTTGAAATTGATGCTAAAAATACTCAAAAAGTTCCATAATTTATGTCCTAGAAATACTAACTAATCATAAAAACTGTTTTTTTTATCAACAAATGTAATATTGTTTTATAAAATTTTGAATAAATTTACATGTTTAGAAAACATATCCGCCTTTAAAATGTGTACCTGCAGCTCCAACAAGCCCAACTCCTACTAGTATTTAACTCGAAACAAATTTATTCACTCAGACTTCTTAATGTTTGCTCTAAAATATTTCAGCATGAATGATTCATGCTTTGTTTTGATATTCCAGCGAAAAGTGCTACTAAAACCCGGCAACCAGTGTGATTCACCCCGATGTTGTAACACACACTCGCAGTGCATCCCACAGGAAGAATGAGAATCTGACAGCAGAAAAATAACTCCATTAGTGTGTTCGCAGTCGAGTGGAAAATGTCTGAAGCTCGAATAGTAAGAAAAAACAAACACTTTAGCTCATCCTCACCTGCCACAAATCTCCAAATCTTTAATATTAAGCGATTAAGAACTGTCACAACATGATAAAATCCTGCAAATGTAGCAGCTTGTCTCAAGCTTATTCACTCTTCGGCATAAATTTAGACTCTGGTAATGATTTATATTTGCTGCAGTGTTGCGCAAATGGCTTTTATTCCTCATCAAGGCGTCTGAAAACTAAAAATTATTACCAGAGAGATGAAGAAGTGTCGCTCCAAATAACATTTGTTTTCGCCAATCGATGGCGTCTTTGTTGTTTTCTTCATGACATTTCTTTCAAATGTCAGAATATTGAAATCACTTCATCAGAGCTGATTCCAAACTTTGGCTGCCGGATCAATGAACCTGCATGTTGATGCGCCGTGACGCTGCTTGGGTTTATTACAGGATACTAGGCACTTAAAGCTGGTTGTAAGGAGCAGCTTCAAGCTAGAAATATGTCTAGTTATTATTAAACATGTTAAAAAAGAACATGTTTAAAGAACAATTTGTGATTATTAATATAATTACTTATCAGGGCCTCCGTCTCAGTTTGCACCAATATAACATTTACTCTGCAGGTATGAATTGAAACTTTTCCTGGTTATCCAAGAATATGATTAATAAAATACACTACAATTTAATATAGTAAAGACACTCTAATTACAATCAGTGTTTCTGCGATTAGAGCCACAAGCAACAATTATTTGAGTCATCAATTAATCTACCGATTATTTGATTATGAATCAATTAATCGGATAAAAACGTCCCATTCTGCAGATTTTTTATTCGTGCTGTTTTTGTGCAATTTTAGAAATTCATTTAAGGATATTTAAAAGAAATTAAGGTTTTTACGAGAAGAAAATAAACATTTAATTTTCCAAAATGCACCAACAAATCATTCCTTTTGGGGGTCTTGATTATTTTAAATAAAAAATATTATTTTTGTTCATTGTTTTGATCATTGACACTAAAACTTCTAAAATCTCAACCCTTTTTGTTTTTCCTGACGTCAATGCTGTAGCTTATTTTATTTTTTTCTTTCATTTCTGATCAAATCAAATTAAAAAGTGGAGAGCAAAAGATGCTTTACATGAGATTTGTTTGGAGAAGCTAAAGTTAACCTGGTTTAATTTTTTTTATAAACGTGTTTTAAAAAAATTTATATGCATTTTTAATCAAGATACCTTTGATTAAGTGTATTTTAGAAAGTTAAACCAAATTTTTGAGTTAGTATTCTGCATTTTACAATTACTCAATTACTTGACAATTATTTTAATAACTGATTAATTGTTCAGGAAACTGAAAAACCAGCAGCAAATGACATCGACGACTGAGCTCTGCTGGTTGATTAGAGATATTTCTGCTGAAACTCCCTCCAGGTTGTGACATTAATTACTTTCACCTCCTTTAACTCTTAACAGGTTTTCTACAAAATGCCTCTTTTCCTCTTGTTCCTCCTCTTGAACTTCTGTCTCCATGTTTGGTTCATTTTCTTCAGTGAATTCAGAAGGAAACCTTGTCGGCCATTAGGGACGTTTTGAACAAAGTGCAACATGAACATGTGATTTGTTTCCTGCACAGACAGAAACTCTCACAACACTCTGACCTTCAGCACCTGGCAAACGGATCTACTATCGGCTCAAACTCAACCGTGGCTCATATTCTACAGCAGAGGTTCCCAAACTGTGGGGCGCACCCCCTAGGGCGGGCGCCGTGCCATTGCAGGGGGGCGTGGGAAGCCGTCTGGATGAGAAAAAAAACACGAACGCTGTATGCGCTGGGTTTAGTATGGCCAACTCTCTGTTATTCCTATGTCAATTTGATACAGTAGGGCTTCTACACTGGCCGTATCTGTGTCCTCTGTCACTTTTATCAGCAGTTAAAACTGTTTTATCCGTTGTTAACATGTAGTAACCTGTTTAAACGCAACATGAGTGCTACGCGGTGGGTTTAGACCTGTGCGGCAGCGACGGAGACCTGCTGCTGCTGTGCAGAGCTACGCAGGTGTGTTAGGATCAGCAGGTGTGTTAGGATCGTTTCAACCAGACAGCCATTTGTAATCCATAGGGGGGGGGGGCAGAAAATGTTTGGGCGCAGAAGAGAAAGTTTGGGAACCACTGTTCTGTCACTGTGGAAAACCAGGACTTTGTTTAGCTTGATTCAACCCCAGAGGCGGTTAAACCCCTGATCAATATGAATGGAGTGGTCCATAGCATCGGGATGCGTGTCAGCGTGTGTATACATATTTATTCCTGTGCAGCCGTGTTTGTTTATGTATTAGATTCTTGATTAATCTTCAGTTTAGTGAGGACACTTTCAGAAATAGATACTTTAGTATTCATGAAAGCGGATCGTGCTTCATATTACAAAGTAGCTGTCAGTGAGGAGACGCGATGGAAGCCATGTTGATGTAATCACAGAAAGAAGACTAAATTTTACCAACAATAAATATATGCAGTAGTTCTTCAGCTACTATTATGTTAAGTATTTGATAGGTTACTGTCACTCATACGTCCTGTTAGCGGGACAAATAGGGCTTCAACTAACGATTATTTTAGTAGTCGATTAGTCTGACGATTAATCATTCTAAAAAAATAATTATTTTGCCACTTAAGCGATTTTATACCATGTTAGAAATGAATTAAACAATGCAAACAGCAAACAATTGGGTTATTTTAAAAATTAATGACTGCATTCCTTTAATGTACAGTTGAGCATTTGTAACGAAGGATGAATCTGCAGACAAAAATATACTTCTAACATCAACACGTGATTTTTGATTGAACATCAGATATGTTTATTTTTTGCATAAATTGAAAAAACTTTGCCACTTCAGAAGTTTTTGATGAAACATATTTAAAGACAAAGGGTTTTTTTGTTATTTTAAATGTAAAATGTATGTTTTTCTGCATTTTTTGCTAAATTTCTGCTCTGTGTGTTTCACCAGTTGACATTTTCTACATGCTCTGATTAATCGATTACTTAATTATTTATTACGATTAATCGTTTCTGCCCAAATGTTTCAGCTTGTCTTTGTACAGCTTCATTATATTATCTAATTTAATTAATCTAATTATCTAATTATTATCTAACAAATTTCTGAGATTAAATTCTGACTTTGAGGAAAAATATTAGACTAACCATCATGGTTGTAATAGAAGATGTTTTCATTAGATTAGCAGGAAAAATCCTACAAATTTTCTCACAATTTCTTTTTCTGAGAAAAATGTCAGATTTCCAAGAATAAATGTAGAATTCTGAGATAATTTTTTTTGTTTCAGTGTGACCTAATCCTTTTTCTTGCCAACGAAACAATAATTAAAATGGATTATGAAGTTTTTGTAACCAAGATTGCATTTTAAAAATATTTTTTTAGATTTGACAGGGAAAACAGGCAATAGAGGCATGTAGTGCAAACTAACGTCTTCACATTTGGTGGCAAATAACTGCAGCTTTTCTAGAAGTTATCATGAAATTAATTGATTTATTTCTTATTGTGACAGGTGAGACATGGCTCCATTTTTATCAGCAGGGACAGAAATGGGTTGAATGGAAACTAGTAAAGAGGGACGAGAAAGAAACAGGAATCAGAATAGAGATGAAAAATGGAGAAGCAGGTTATGACATCTGGCTGCTCGCTCCATCTAAACCCATTTAAGGGCAGAGTCAGATTTCTGCTCCACGATGGACAAGAATGAAAGCAGAAAGGAAGTGGCCCATGAAGCCTCGCATCAAACACTTTAAACTCTGCTCTGATGTTTGTTGATGCAGATGTCTGAGGTGAAATTAGACTTTTCAGAAGCAACGATGAGAGGGAAACCTTCATCAACAAGCTGCTTGTGCCTCCACTCTCAGGGATGGCATCACAGTATCTGGGTTGCCCTTTCTTGTCCTTCCTCTTCTCCCTTCCAGTAACTTTTCATTAATCTTCAGCATAGACAAACTGACTTTCTCCCCTGATTCTTCTGAGTCATTTTGGGTTGAAGATGGAGGAGAAGTCCATGAATACATCAAGTTGTTTGAGCCTCTTATAGAAATGTGTATGGAGTTAGTCTCCACTGTAAATAGTGCAGCAGATAATCAAATATTTCACATGTTGATAAAAGAAGCTTGAAACTTGGGGGGGTGGGGGGGAGTTAGCCTCTTATAAATTTAAGATATCGGCCTTTTTTCCAAGGTGGTTGTCATGAAAAATTAGGTTTTGCACTTAAATCGTGTAGTAGATGAACATGTTTGGCATCAAATCACATTTTGAACCTTAGAATTTATATATTTCCTTTTTCTGGGTTTTCAGGGTTGTAATGGAGAATATCTGTTTGCACTAAAAGTAGCAGTAGTTATTGCTAGTGGTGGGCAAAGCTATCAACATCAGGTTCACTAACCAATTTTTGACTAAACTAGAATCTTGGGCATGCTAATGCTAATCAGTGAAACATAAATAAATGTGTGCACCCTAATTCTAAACTGCTTAAACATTTTTTTAAATTAGCTGAAGTTGATGCTGAACTGCTAAAGATAAGAATGTTAGCTCTGCTAATGCTAAACAGGTTAATAGATAAAACATTACCAGAAGCGAAGGCTAATCGCTAAAAGATTTTTTTAAAATTATGCCAAACCACTAAATTCATAAAAAATAGAAGCTTAAGCTAACCACATAAAGGTTTACATCCCTAATTTTAAATTACATTTCTGCTGGTATTTGAATTTATTTACACAAAATGTAAACAATCTATTGTCTTTAATAGACGAACATAATAACTGCTCATTCCTTGGATGAAAGGATGCTATTTTTGACATCTGCAAATGTTTTAGTGCAGTAAATTACTGTAAAAAGATTGCATGTTCACCCTTTTCACCATGTTTTTTACATTTCACATTGTCAACTTGAATTTCAGTCATTTCTCAAGATGGCTGCCATTTTTGAGCCTTTGAAGCCAGTCATTGCCATAAAATGTTACCTTTTTCCTGATTTGGATCAACTTAAAGTCGCATCATTTGTTTTTGACTTTGTTCATTCTATTTATACGACTTTAAAGTAAGGATATGCAACAAAATCAAAAACTGAGGACTCATTTGGTCGTCAAGAGGAAGGAGATGAAGATGTGCGACAGAATGAAAGACCTTTGGCTTAATGGTTAGCGTTAGCTTCCGCTGATTTTTTTTTTTTTTTTTTTATGAGTTCCATGGCTTAGCATCAACTTACAAAATATTTTTATGCAATTAGCTTTAGCTTCTGCCATTTTTTTCATGAATTTATTGGTTTAGCATTAGCTTCCAAAATATGCTCTTAGCATTAGCTTCAGCTACTTTTTCAGAATTTTAGTGGTTTAGCATTAGCTTCCAAAAATCTTATGTGGTTAGCTTTAGCTTCTGCTATTTTTTTCATAAATGTATGTCGTTTAGCATTAGCTTCCAAAAATCTTTGTGGTTAGTTGGAACCAATGATGGTTGTAGGAGAAGGATCTCTAATAAAGCTCTTTGTGCATTGAGGATGCAGATGATGTTGCATCCATGCTGTAGGGCCATACTTATTAAATATATAGCACAGCTGTTTTTATGTTAATTTCACTAAAAACAGTATAGCAGCTGGACATTTGAGCAGATTAATCACTAAAGCGTGCAAAAATAAACAGTGAAAATGTATTAGATTAATGATAAATGCGTGTTCCCGCATCCGTTATTCAAAATTAATTGATGGATTTAAAGTTGCTGCTTTCACTGGAAAATACCAACCTTACAATGAGTCACTCTTCTAACTAAAATGTTTTCTTGCTTCCTCCTGTGTGTATTGTTTTATTTTAGCCTGCCATTATGTTCCTTTCAAGTCTAATGTCAAACCATTTCAGTTTCACCTCTTGTCCTCTCCCATTTCCCTCCAGACTTTCATGTTTGACGCAATAGAAAACCGAGATCACTGGCTCCTAAATAACAGCGACAAAGAAACTCACTCCTTTTTCCTGCTTTCATGCAATTATAAATTGGTCAACCTTTGGTTTATCAACTTGTCTTTCTTTTAAATGACTTGTCTGATAAAGTAGGCACAAGGTCCACGTTTTTCATCCTGCGTACTTTGATACGACTTTGCTTTATTTAAAGCTTTTATAATTTTCCGTACGCAGCCCTATGTCCATCAGACCGTTGTGAAAGAGTTATGAAAACATGGCTCATTTGATCAACACCGTTGCGAGAACGTGAAGTGAAACACACAAGGAAACACACTCAGCCCGAGTTGCTTTTAAGGTTTGTTCGAGCGCAGCGACTCTGTCTGCAGAAAAGTAATTGCGATATTAGTTTAACAAGCGCTTTTGGCTTTCATCCATTTTAACTCTGTGTGAAGGATATGCACATGAAGTGCAGAAGGAGACGACGACTTTTCACTGAAACCTCATTTAAAGATGGACTTTCCCTTCCATTTTCTGCTATGATGTGATATATGTTTGTGAATTACAGATTATTTAAACATTTGGGTAAATAATTACATTTTTAATGCAAAGTTGCATTAAAAGTCCTTTGAAAATGATATTATTTACCAAATGACACCAGTTATAAACATTAATGAAGACTCCTGCATGTGTATCAGTGTCAATTAAATCTTTTTATTTTTTAATTAAGTGCAACCACAATCAGACTTGTAATTGGTTTCCGACCCCAGAGTGACCTGCACGCGTGCATTGTTTTTCACATTGTTTGCCAAAGTAATCATGGCCGCCGCCATCTAATGATCGATTTTAATGTCTGTACACCAATGGGAGTTGACAGGATTGTTAAAAAATAGTTTTGTTTTTTCTTAGTTTATTTAAAATTGGACAATATTCAAAAAACATTAATAAAAGTTGCTTTGCACCAGATTTAGCTCTAAATAGTTTCCAACGACCGGGTTTTAAATCCGGTCCGACTTCTTCTGGTGCAGAATTATGACTCATTTCTCACGTCAGTGACGTACAAGTCGGATTAAATGCGACATTTAATCCATTCAAACTGCAAACCATTGAAAACAATCATGTCTCATTTGGTCCAACACATGGAAGAGGCTCCGATTGGAATCGGGTCGTTTAGGTTGTTATAAATCCAGGCCAGAAAGAGCAGATTTGGGTTGCATTCCTTAGTTTTCTGTATTTTTGTAACCACAGAATTTGAAATGCCGTGCGCATTATAGGGCGCAGTGTGAATGAACGGTTTATGTTTTATCTTTTTATGGATTCTATCGCACATAAAGTGAAACTAAATGGTGAAGTAAGTCAGCCAGTCAAAGCAGATTACAAATTGCTCCGCGATGCCGTAATGTAGCTAAAGCATTTTGACGAGAACTTTGTACCACACAAACTCTCTTCGAGAAACAGAGTTAATCCATATTAATCCACTAGAGGGCGCTGTTTTACTCCAGGACAAAATATAAGGCGCACTTGATAAAATTAAAGGTTTCTAAGTGCGCCTTATAGTCTGGAAAATATGGTAATCATAATGTATTGAGCTTATTTTATTCTTAACCTGTAGAAAAAAAAACTTTTTCCTCCAGGAAAACTTTTGATTACTTTTTTCTTGGTTGCCACACGTTGTGTTGTGACACCATAATGAAAACAACTGAGAATAAAACAGAGTAATTTTCTACTCTTCTGCATGTCCAATAAAACAACCAATTGACATAATTTCTATTATGCTACACAACTCATTTCACTTCAAGTACCAAACCTAATGCAGGCATTTTACTAACTCATTACTTCCTCCTTCTTACTGAGCCTAATTTATTTGCAAAATATAATTTTTTTTTATTCTTTCTGCTTCTCATTTCTGATTACATTGTGAATGCTTCCTGACGCTACATTCCCCCAACAAACTCTGGGTTTTACTCACCCAGATCCCGTATAACTCTGTTTATAATGTGTTTTATCAGGCAGACTCTCTTGTAGATTTGTCTTGGGAAATCAGAACTGCTTCAGTTTCCTGACTGTGTCACAAAGCATTAAAGCCGGAGCATGACGGTTTTGAATTCATTCGCCCTACTTACACTACCACATAGCGTGCAATGTGACTGGTGCGTATAGGCAACCTGAAAGCACGAACACTCACTCCGCTTCTGGGTTTGGATCTCAACCGGCAACCTCTGAGCTGGAATATTTACAGAAAAATAAAAAGGTTTCTCCCTCTTCATGTTATATCTACAACTGTCACAATTAATTGATTATGTGATTGATTAGTTGTTAACTGGAGTGTGGTTTATTTTTATCTTGTAAAATAATACTAATATTACAGTTTGTAATCATTACATTTAGTATTTTTTCCTCATAAGTTGCACATTTGCTCTAGTATCAAATTCAAATGTCATGTTTGAGTACACTCCAGTAATCGATTAATCGTGATTAATCGATTATAAACCCTACTTATAGCAGTATTTAGTACAATTTACCCACTTTTTCTTTACTGTTTACTAAAGTATAAAGCACTGTGAAAGCCCATCCAACAGGTCGTATTTGTTCCTGGATGCAGGATGTGATGATATTCTACCATATTACACATCCAAATTATGCTTCGCAATTAATCAAATTTGATATTTTCTTGAACTCTGTGTTTTTCATATTTTATTATTAATTATCCAGCTTTAGCTGCCATGTAGAGGACCTGTAGGATTCTGTTTATTAATCATCTCCAGTGATTAGACTCAATATTGTCCTTAATCCTCGTAATAGACTTCCATCAATCACCAGTATCTGTTGTGATATTCGTGATGTAACTGAAGGCTTTGAAATAAAACGTTTTCCAGACTCCGCCTCTGTAATAGGTGTTACTTTGATTCTACAACAGTTGTTGTTTTATCCTGGAGGTATCCACTATAGAGAGATTTCATCTCTTTGTGTGAAAGTCTCCATAACCAGATATCAATCCTGTCTGGGCTTGGTCCTGGAAATGTCATATTTCACCTCCGGTGGCCTTTTTTTTTTTTTTTTTTTTTTGACTTTTTTTCTGAGCAACAACTCCAACACGAGCAGTGATGAGACTGTCGCAGCGACACAGTCGGGCTATATCACGCTGAGGCTGAGCGGGTGAATCAGTGGCCCAGGAGGTGAATAATTCAGGTGATGAGATGTAGACCTTCAGCTCTGAGACCAGGCCAAGGCTAACATTCATT
Organism: Poecilia picta; assembly: GCA_033032245.1. Lineage (NCBI taxonomy): Eukaryota > Metazoa > Chordata > Actinopteri > Cyprinodontiformes > Poeciliidae > Poecilia > Poecilia picta. Next base: position 4,314,564 of record CM065375.1, on the reverse strand, counting down.
TAGACCTGTCAGGCTCTATTCAGCCGTGCACTTCTCTTACAAGCAGCTCCCTGCCTCTCTTTGCCGCCTTTCATTGCAGTAGAGCTTATTAAATTGTTATATTTTTGCTTTCTCACCTTCTGATCCCCCAGCTTGCCTCCCATACTCCCCTGAAGGGCTGTATTGTACAAAGAGCCAATCTTTCCCTCGAGTTTTGCTCTGAGTTGGACTTGGACTGAAAAGTGATGAAGGATCAAAATGCATAAGAGAATTTCAGTCTCCAGCTAAGCTTGTACTTTGTTTTACCCTCAGGTCGAATATCTCACTGTGCTCACTTTACTTTCTATAAAACATCACACCATTCGTTGCTGCTGGTTTTCACTAAGACAGACAGTTAAACCCACGTTTAACTCTAACATTTCTTTATGGATAAACGATTAATCGTGATTAATCTATTTTAAAAATCAACTAAATTTTGATTAATTGTTAACTTGAGTGCATAGACTATAATATATTTGTTGAGACAATTAAGTCAAAACTGTACAAAAGTTTTTAGATTTTTAAGACAAAAATATAAAAAATAACTTATTTGTTAATGTATTTTAGGACTGAAACAATTAATTGGAAAAAAAATCACTATTAATCGTTTACTGAAATATTTGTCAACTAATTTAGTAAGCGATTAATGGAGTACTCTAAAACATAGCATTTGTTGAAAGAACAATACACTTGGAGCAATAATTAAGTCAAAACTGTATAAAAATATACATTTCACAATAACTTCCTTGTTAATCTGCTCTGACCAAAACTGTAAAATTCTATAAAAACTTAAGCACTTTTTGCTTTCCCAATTAATTGGTTAATCACTCTAAAATATATATTTTCTGATTCTAAAAAGAAGTTGAATAATTTATTCACAACTTAATGCATTGTAGAACTGAAATGATTAATCACAATTAATCGATTATTAGATTGTCAACTAATTTAGTGAGATATGGAGTACACATGCTGAAAGAACAGCACATTTAGAGCAGTAATTAAGTCAAAACTGTACAAAAAAACATACATTTTGTATTTAAAACAAAAATAATTGTCTGTAAACCTGTTCTAACTAGAACTCCTCCACTGGTAGTTATTATACAGCTTACAAATTATTTCTACGGTCAAATTATGTAATTGTTTCCTATATTCATTCTGTCACACATGGATCGAATTCTGTAAAAAATCAAAATCTCATATTAAGCACCTTTTGGTATCCGATTAATCGGTTAATGCAAAAATTAAGCAATTTACAAAGGATTAAGAATTCACTAAAATAACTTTTTGTTTGCTGCATTTTAGGCAGAAAAATATACATTTTCTAATTTAAAAAAATAATTGGATTACAAATTTATTTGCATTTTAATTCATCACGATTAATCACAATAATCATGATTAATCGTGCTCGTTTCTCTTTTTAAGGAGGAGAAACAAGCTAGTAGTAGGTTAAGGTAATGGCAGCAGTTGCTCCACCCATTTCTGAGTTAAACCAAGTAGCAATAAGCTAGCAGTTCTGTTTTTAAGGATTTGAACTGACGTTTAATTGTTTTGTGGCATAAGAAACAGTAATTAAATCATTCTACCATACTACCTTTCCTCTTTTTTGTTTTCTTTTAATTAATAAGCAGTTGTTTGCATCTTTTGTTTTAATTGTAAAGAAATACATATGAACCGTGTTATTTTTCAGCTTTATAGTATCGAGTGCAGAACATTTGCGCTGTAGAGTTGAAGTTTCCCATGTTTCATGTCTTAGAATCACGTACCATAAAAAAACAAATGCAGCAGTCCACAGCGGATGTTATTAAAGCATTCTGTCAGCAGCAGAGCAATGGACTGGGCCCAGCAGTATTTTTTATTTTTTAGATGGAAAGAGACGGTTCTTATGATTTGATTGACGTGGCGTGCAACGGAGAAGTTATTGTCAAAAGTTTCTCAGCGTTGTCAGATGTATGGGTGAGTTTCCAGAGAGCAGGGCAGAAGATATGAGTGTATATAGGAGAAACCTATAAAACTGGCCAATAATTCAACTTATCAAACTTTTTTTCAACATTGAACCTTTATTTCAGTTTTCCAGTCAACTTTTAATCATTATTTGTTGTTTTTAGGCCTAAAAAAAGCTTAGAAATGCAACCGTTTTAAACCTCCAGTTCTTTGTCTGGTTGTTTCATTTGAATCAATCAACTTTAGATTAGCTGATTAATCAATAACTAACTTCCCTAATTTTTTTTGATATAGCTAAATACTTTTTTAGTTTTGGATCTACGATGAATAACATTCAATTCCTACAAAAAATTAAATTAAGCAATTTTTAAAAAATGTACTAGTGTTGTTCCATATCAACCGTAACAAAGTTCCTGATCAATTGGAAGTGAGCCCAAGTTTCTACTTTTTGCATTATGTTTAATGTGACATATTTTGGTGTTTTTAAAAGTTGTTAATTCATTTAAAAATTATTTTAACTCTAAAAGTTTTTTTTTGCTTTTAGAAACAGGGGAAACAATTAACATTTTATCACAGTAATTTTTTGCTTTCCTTTTTTTTGACCATTATTACTTTTATTTTAAATGTTTTATTTAATACACTAAACAAGATTGTGTTTTTTCGTATATATCTATAAGTGTGTTTATAGTTTGGTGGCTGTTTATCACGGAAAGTAAAAGAAACAAAAACAGTTGTGAAGTTATAATTGTTTGGCCAAATCAAATTTCTTTACAAAGGGGGAAAAAGCAGAAAACGTGAAATTGTTGAGGTTTTTGAAAACGTATATCGTGATCATTTATGGGTTTTTTTGTGATATCGTCCGTTATATGTGATCTTTTCCATATGTGACTAAAGTTTTGTCACCTCTCCAATCTCTGTTCTGAAAGTCACACATCCTTCCTCTTTCCTGTTTTGTTTACACCAAAACATATTTGCCGCTGCTGCATCTCGGAGAATCGTGAATTTACATTTCCCCCAGCCTGCCTCTTCATCCTCTTCATCCTCCTCATCCTCCCGTGCGTGGCGATGTCTCCTGCAGGGATTGTGGGGAGCTCAGATTGATCTGCGGCTCACGCTGTGTGGTCAGCCCCACAGGAAGTGTTTGTGTAATGGCTTCTATATGAGCGCTGTCAAAGCAGATGAGGATCCGGCGCTCCCGGCAGCCGGTGTGAACAGCGTGCCGACAAGCCCCAGCAGGGAACGCTAAGCCCCCGTTTAACCCCTGCTGCTTTTTTCCTCTTTCGTCGGCCGTTCTCATTAATACAGAATGACTGTGTGTTTTTGCTGTGATGACTCAGGGTTTAAGTGACATTATGTTGGCCTTTAAAGATAAATACCAGTGTTATTTAGAATGCACTTCTGGACTGATTTGTAAATGTATTCATTGCGCTTGACCTTTTTCGCATTTTCAGCAAACTTAAAAGGATTTATGTTTTGTTCTTTTTTCTTCGCCTAAACACAAAAGCGTTGTGCAAGCGATACAAAAATAAAAAAAAATAAAATAAAAAAACTGCCATTTTCTGGTGATAACTTAATGTTTTTTGGTGTCTGGAAAAGGAGCCGTTCCAAAAACCTTCCAATTATTAAGTTAGAATCAGCAGGTGCTGCCCTGTTACCTAGCAACCACAGCACAACCCAGCCCTGTTACCTAGCAACCAAAGTGTGTGCCTTGTTTTGAAACCATTTTCAAGGAATATAATGGTAATGGCATAATGATAATGCAAGAACACAATCTCAAAGATTAATAAACTTTACATTTTAATGAACATTTAACACTGGAACTGGAAGACATTTTAAATATCCCAAAAAAATAAACACAAGAGAAACAACAAATAAAATTAATTATGCTATATTTGTAAACAACACTGTTAGTCAGAAAAACAGCTATTTGAGACCAAAGTACCAGACTGAAGACTTTTGTCATCCATTTTTTATTAGAGAGAGAAGAGAAAATCAGTAAATCATCCAAATGGAAATTGAGCTTGTTTTAATTTATTGTGCCATTAATTGCAGGCCTGCTCAAGTATATATGTTCTGTACAATGGCTGCTGGAAAAGACAAATGTTTCATTGCTCACTTACCAATCAGAAACCACTTGCTGCATTCTTGTTGGTTGTGCAGGATGCTCCACTTTTGCTTTTCAAAGATGCACAGCTGTGTAACTATGCATCTGTTTGTGGTCGTTTTCACATACTAGTGTAAACATTGAATTTAACAGAGTCCCAAAATGACTTGGAGCTTCTACAAAACGATGCAAATACAAGCTGAACTTTTCTTATTTCTGTTTAAAAACCAAGCGTTGTTCCTCAACTTTGGTTATTTGTTGTGATCTACTACATAACTCACAATAAGATGTATGAGGTTTGTGGTTATTACCTGACAAACTGTAGCTGCTTTGCTTAAAATGTATGCAAAGCAAACGTATCTCAGAAGAAGTCCTTATGTAATCATTCTTCTTCGCTTCACCAACATTTTCTCTTTAAATCAATTCCTTCTTCATATTCCAAGATCCTTGAAGCTTCGCTCCTCGCCGGCTATGAATCATTTTCACAGTGAAATCAAGACGTAAGAACACTTATAGGAACCAGTGTTTTCCCCTGTCGGCTTCTTATCTGTAGTCCTTCTCATCTACGATGCGTCCATATCTCTGACATTTCTCTTTTTAAAAATTCATCCCTTGATATTTCGACTCCTTCATCTTGGTATCCTCCGTCTGTTTCCTGTCTATTCGGGGATGATGGTGCAGTCGAATCCTCACTTGCTCTTCATGGTCTGTTACTCCACACTCGCTTGTTGACACAGCGGTGCTGGTTTAGTGTGTGTGGGTTTGCATGCATGCTTAAAAGGGAATTAGTTTTCATTTGCATCCTCAAAAGGACCGTTACCCAGACTCCTGAGATGCTTTCCTTCCTGAACTGACTGTAGTGTAGGCGTAAAGAACAGCTAGCAGTCAACTTGAGCCTTTTCCTGCTTGACGAAATGAAGCAACATATGGTAAGGGACAAGCCGCTGAGGTTAAATAAGGCTGAGCAGCATTTGTTTGTTCCAGCATAATTCATGACTCGCAAAATCTAGGACATAATCTTCGACTCACAAGCCAAGACATACAAACGTCTTTCAATGTCCAGTGTCTTTTTTGTTTCTCTTTAATGTTTTGGTAGGCAGTTGCTTTCACTTAAAGGGGATGTATTATGAAAAATTCACATTTTACACATAATTTGTACCTCCATTTGGGTTTCTACTGCTTCTAAAAACAACCCAAGCACTTAAAAAAGCACATGAAACCTATTTTATTTTTTTTGCGTTAAACTGATGTTTTTTGGTGTCTGGAAAACAAGCCCTTCCAAAAACCTCCGCAACGTTTACCGCAGTCCACAAGCACTTCACCGTTACCTAGCAACCCCAACCTATCCCAGGCCTGTTACCTAGCAACCCAAGCAGCTTAAGCGCTGAAATCCAACTAAAGTTTGGCAGTAATTTCATGTTTTATTTTGCATCTAGAAATTGAGCCATTTCAAAACTTCCAGAATGTAACATCACAAATCAGTAGGCACCTCTCCGTTACCTAGCAACCCCAGCAAGGCCCCACCTTTGAGTCTGCTGGTATTTATCGCTGATCCATATCAGCTGCCAGAAAGGACAAGTGATTTGTTGCTGCATTCTTGTTGGTTATGCAGGAGGCTCCACTTGTGCTTTTCAAACATGTGTGATTGTACAGTTTTTGGCAGCCATTTTAATGTTCGAGTGTAAATGTTGTGTTAAGGGTGTGGCCAACAGCAGCTTATCTGGATTTAAAGTGACAGAGGCCCTAAAAAAGGTCTTTATGAAGGTAGAACTGACCATGATTGATGATTTTGCGCAACGAAAGTTCTGAATGTTTTAAATCACCCATAAACCTATCCTAATCTGCTCAAGGAAGAATTATGCATCACCTTTAAAGGCCACATTTTAGTTTAATAACTTTGACTAATTATTGCAAGTGATTTACAAATTAAAATACTGTTTTTATTACTGAGAATGATATTTCTTTCTATCAAAGGAAATCTGCAAACAGGATGTCTTTTTCTTTTAATAAGCCAAACATGTGAAGGAGTTATGTTTAAGATCAACAGGGATTTATTTTGCCCTATCCAAAGTTTCATGAATTTATGTCAGAAATGGTGAAAATGTTAGTCTACTTTAAGTAAACAAAGCAAAGAAATATCCTTGGAAGAAAAAAATCCTTGATTATCTGGAATGAAAATTACTTAAGAGCTAATTTATGAACAACAGAAACTAGATAATTTAAACTTGAGGCTAATTAAAGAGAGGCTTAAATTTGTTTGAGAGCATAAATAATTGGGCTTGAACAGCTGAACAAAGGTCAAGTGATGAGTGTAGATCCATCATGACACATCAGAGCTGAAATGATGCTGATCTCATGCCTTGTAACTACCGTGGGAGCCTGTGGGGGGCGCTGTGATGATCTGCAGCCATTTCTAATCACCACTTAATTCTCTGTTTTAAAGCTAGACTATTATAAAAAAGGTATGGGATTCTCATACAATGATGATCTCTCATAAGCTTGGGAGATTATAAACTAGTCTAATGATGTTTTAATGATCACGATTAATCATGATTAATCGATTAATAAAATAGTCGTCAACTGATTTAGATTAATCCTTAATTGGAGTAGACGGACCGTAAACTATACGGTTTGAAGAAAAAACAATCCTCAAAGCAGCAATTAACCCAAAACTCTACAAAAAATATAAACATTTTGCATTTTAGGTTAAAAAACCCTTCATATTTGAATATATTCTATCCAGAACTCAGTGTCGTCTTTTTACCTTCACCTGGTTCTAAATCTGTAAAATAGTCCTGTTAAGCACCTTTTGTTGTCTAGTTATTAATTGGTTATTTGAAAAAAATAGTCAAAAGATCAGCCTTACATTTTATTGATTTTAAGCAGAAATAGCATATCTAAGTATTTACTTTGCTTTTTTATTGCATTTCAGGCTTTAAAATATTTTTCTTATTTAGAAAAAGTAACAATTGTTTTTGCATTACATTTTTTTTAAATTTTGTATAAAATAGTGTTTAAAATGACAAATATGCCATTTTTAAAAATCCGATTACTCGATTAATTGATAGAAATGTTATTTATGATATGCATGAACTTATGGCAAAATGTGTAATATTGCTTACTATCAGCCATATTAATGCATGGCTGTATATAATGGATAGTGGTTGAAGTGACCTAGTTTCTGTGGTTTTTAATGGAGAAAAACTGAAAAATCTAAACGTTTGATTGAAAACTGGTATAATTTGGAAGTACTGTATAATGTGCTGGAAGTTGAGCATATTCCTCCTGTTTTTTAGTTCTATAACCAATTATCTCTACATAATGCTGAAAATTAAGAATATTTTGAAAGTGTTGCTCGTTGAAATGTCTTCCCACTGCATATCCGAATGGAAATCAAACAAACATACATTTGGATGAGTTTTCTTCAACGTGGTGTGTTCTCTTCTAAAATGAAACACGGGGAATATAATGTTGCACAGCAGAGAAGCTGAGAAGTGTCAGAATTTCCTCTCTTAATCGAAGCATAAAACCTCCTGCAGAGCTCCTCCATGTCGGGCTTCCTTTGCCTTAAGAGCGAGGAGTATGCATCATGTGCTGTGAACTGAACCGACTGTATTTCCTGCTGTTTCTCAGAGCCGTTCTATTTCAATGTATTGCACATCAGAGTAAAAGGACAAAAAAAAATCTTGTTTCTTTTATTCATTCACTTCAACTGCTCCTAAAGTTTAAAAACTCTTTAAATCATTGTGTTTTGGTGCTGAAGTTCAGCCAGACTGTGTAAAATAGCCACTCAAATGACACATAATGGCCAGATCTCGCATTTAAGTCCTGCTGAGATAATAACCGGAGAATTACAACTTAGGGGGCTTTAATGAGGTTAAACACTACGCCTTAAAATAGCCCTGCATGTCACTGTGTCCTGTTCTTCACTGGTGGAAGCTAATTGGCTGATTGGGTCAATTTTACTCCAGAATGAATTTCTCACCTGAACGTTGCTGGTGTATCTCTTTGTTCACTCCGTCTGGAAGGCTTGACCCATTCAGCTTGTGGTGCTTCATAACGGCTCAAAGTTTAGCCTCATTTGGTCACAACTAACCAAAGAAACCGTAATTTCTTTGGTTTTAAAACTTAAGTTATGAGTTTTATAACCAAAGAACACAAAAACAAATGAAGCCAAAGAATGCAGATTTTGAGTTTAAATCGTTTGCTCCTCTTTTGGCTGTGAAATTTATTTATAATTTCTACTAGAATCTTAAATCTGATGGGAGGTTTTTCTCTTTACTTCTCTGCATATTTATCAACTTTGATAAAGAACCGGGTGCTGCATTACTTTGTGACATCCTTTCATGAATTGTATAACTAATTAATAGCAAGAAATATGAGCTTGTTTTAAGTAAATACTTCATTAATATTGATTTAAAAAAGGTTCTAGTTCTATTGGAAGATTATTTTACTTATAACATGGGGAAAATGTCTTGCTATAATCAACTTATCTTGTTGAAAAGTTAATTATAAGTTAGTTTTGTCTCATTTCAAGTGTACTGAGATATTTGTACTAGAAACTAGAGGAAAATTACTTGGTAAGATTTTGTGTTTTTGCAGGATTGTAAATGTTTCCCAACTAGTTAAGTAGTAAAATTGCGTCAAAATTGTGAGTCAAATCTTTTTTTCTGGTGGCTCTAATCCTCTTCTGTCTTTTTAATTAGAAAAAAACATAAAAAATAATTCTAACAGTTTTATTGAGTGCAACACACTTTGATTTGATTTCATATGAGCCACGTAAAATCAATGCAGCTAAAACATTCTTTTAATTTATAATTTATTTTGTAAACTTTACTCTGTTGTTTTAATTACTAGTAAGAATCCTTTCTTACTTTGTTTTTCTTGGGTACAAATGTTTATTTTCTGTTAAAAGGAGCCATTTCTCTCTACTGTCACCACATACTTGCTCAGTATGAACCACTGAAGGTGCAAAAAATAATTTTTTCCCCTTTAGTTGAATTTATGCATGTTTTTTTAGAAACCCCCAGATTAATAATCTAATATTTCTGTATCTGAACTGCTTTTAATGAAATGCAGCTTTAAATAATTTCCAAAGAGAAACCAAATATGTTTATTGGTAATTTAGTTGGTTCTCTACAAACCATCTTTCTTGTTCGTAGCATAATTTTATCCAATGTTTGAAAGCAGTTAGTCGGCAAAGAGAGTCGAATAATGAACAATGGAGCCGTCAGCCATCTAAAGTTAAACCAGCCTTTCTCCTTTAGTCTTGTTTCTCATGTCAGAACCAAAGGTTGGTCCGCTGCCAGGATAAAACAAAGTACACATTTTCCTTCGTGTCCATCTTCAGAACATCCATATTTTATAACGTTACAGCTAGAACTCAAACGATTAATCAGACTAAATCTGATTAATCAATTATTGAAGTAATCAAGTCAAGTCATTTAGAGATTGATTAATCCTTACTTGGAGCATACAGACTCAAAAAGGGCAATTGCTGAAAAAAACAATACATTCATACCAATAATTAAGCAACAAAAGTGCAAATATATACACATTTTGCATTAAAGTTAATAAGTGTTTTCCTATAAACATATTATATCCAGAACTCCTCAAGTTTCTTATAATCAGAAATATTAAGTACAACACAAAGTTTTCATCCTTTTACAAACAAACTAAAAAGCCGACATGTTACACCCAGATCAATTTTTTTCCAATTTATTAAACTTAGCAAGAGTTTTGAAAGGAAGTGACCCAAACGCTGCTCTTATTCTGAGAATAAATGTATTCACTCAAGCCCCAAAAAATAGAAAACAAGCTGCCATAAAATCAATTAGACTTCTTCAAAAAATAAAATTGTGTAACTTTATTTGCTTGGTTTTAGTTTTATGTTGGGTTTTTTTGGCCCGTGATTATTTTTGACCCACCTGACAAAACGTTTGGACACTCCTGGACTAAAAGGATGTTGTCATTTTGTGATTTTTAAAAAAAAAAAAATTGAATTTTTTTTATTCACATCTTTTAATTCATTTCTAAAACTATAAAAAAAGAAGTAAATGGAAAAATTTGCAGAATTTACCAATTTTTGTCTAATCACCAGAATAGTCGATTAATCGCCAGAAAAATCGATAACAAAAATCCTTAGTAATAGCCCTATTTACGGCAGCAAAGTTTGGTGGAAGAAAGAGCTCTAATCAAATGAGAAAAAAACAACCACATAACTTACACCGCTGTTCAGACGCTCACTATGAAATCTGTTTTGCAAGAAAGAATGTGAAAAAGATATGAAAAGTATGCGCAGTTCTCCACTGAAAGATTTTGAGCCTCCTTTGACAGCATTGTTTCTGAAATCCTGACCACAACCCTGAGCTGAGGATGAAAGCATCGAGACCTTCAATCGTTGGCTCATCTGAGTTTTCTCATGTCTCAGCCGCTTGTGAAATGTCATCATATTTCAGCTCCTTTAATGAAAGGAGAACAGAGCAGACAGCTGACTGGAAACGAAGGACTTTGTGGCTCTAAAGGAGATGAATTGTGAATCTTTGAAGGCCTATTTAAATCTGAGAGTTTCTTGTCTGGCAGCAGCTGATGGTTATTGTCATAATTGATCAGGCCGTTATCGCTCTTGGTCAAAAGTTTTAGCAGTGACACTAATCTGCTTTGGGGTTCTTGTTTTAGAAAAACTATTTGAAATATTTTTTCTTTTTAAATATTTTAAACTGATTGAATTTATCAACATTTGGTCGTCTTTTTTCAGCTTTTTTAACTTATAATCAGCCTTCTGATCAGATTCAGATTCTTTCAGATTTTTCTATATTGTCAAAACAGATCAGTGCTCTGTAACACACACAAGTCTATTTTTCTGTTTACCTCGAACCATGTAGCTGTAGTGTGAATGATGAAACATGGTGGTGGCAGCGTGATGCAGTGGGAATTGTTTTTTCATATAGAAGCTGGACAGAGTTGAGACAGTGGCGGAGCTAAATACATGGAAGAAAACCTTTTTACAACCTCGTTTTTAGGTGTCAGAATGGCCTAGTCAAAGCTCAGACTCAAATTTAATTGCTAGTCTTAGGCAAACATGTTTGCTGCAGCTACAAATCACCATGTAATCTCACTGAGTTTGAGCTATATTGAAAAAAAAAAGAGTGAAAAATTAAGTCTCTGGAAGTGCAAAACTGAAACAGACAAAATTAAAAATGTCCAAATTTCCTGACACACTTAAAAAAACATCAAATTTAGTTGTTCTAATAAGACAAAATGTGATAAGAATCAGAATAGCTTTATTGGTGTGGATAAATGAGAATCTTTTTCTTTCCAAGCCCTCATAAATACTGTTGCCAGACACTGAATGCAAATCATGACTTAGCAAAATAATGTAAAAACACTCCCGACTGCTGCAGTGCTGCCAATCCTGCCAAGTTTCTACAACCCAAAAATGGTTTTACTGCCAAAATGTTATGTAGTTTTATGGCTGAAATCATTCCTGGCACTTTCCTTTTTTTTCCAACAAGTATTTTGTCCAAAAGGTTATTAAAAAAACTCTGTTTAGAGCGTTAAAAACATCAGAAATAATTAGTGTTTCTTTTCTTTGCTTTTCTTTTACTGTAAAATTCCTAATGTTTTTGTTACACATCCAGTTGTTTTCCCAACTGAGTTTCTCATAAATTCTTAGATAAAACACAGAAAATTCACATTTTTAATCTTCTAAAAACACCCTAAGCGCTTAAAAAAGTACACAGAGCCATTTTGGCAATACATTTATAGTTTTTGGTGTCTGGAAAACAAGCCCTTTCAAAATATTCTGGAATGTTCACTGTTACCTAGCAACCCAACCATGAAATATCATGGAATTTCACTTGTTTTAATTTTTACAACCCAAGCCTTTTGGCCAGAACGCTCCAGAAAAGGATATTTTAAATCTCTAAGGTAAATAACGGTAAAATAAATAAATGTATTGATTAAAAAAAAAATTGGGTTCTAGCATGTTTGGTCAGCTGGTTATACCACTGACCAACATTGTATGTATACAATGGCTGCTGGAATAGACAGGTGTTTTGTTGTTGACTTACCATCCAGAAACCACTTGCTGCGTTCTTGTTGGTTGTGCAGGAGGCTCCACTTCTGCTTTTCAAAGATCTACGTTTGTAATTATTCAGAATTATTCAATTTAATAACATTTAGCTTTATACTTTTAGATAATTACTTTGATAAACTGTGAAGTACTTATTACTTTAGACCAACATCTAGCTCTTGATATCGGAGCAAGACCTGAAACTCCTGTTAGTTGATATAGAGAAACTCCTGCTGGTTTATCTAGAGAAACTCCTGTTGGTTTATCTAGAGAAACTTCTGTTTATCTTGAGTAACTCCTGTTTGATTATCTTGAGAAACTCCTGGTGGTTTACAAATCAAGAACAAACTTATACAGTACCATCTAGTTTTACCAGAACAAGAATTCAGAGAAACCCTGACAAGTTTATAAATTACAGACCACTTGTTCTTGAACAAGATGAACCAATATGTAGTTTTATACTTTTATGTTTATTTTTTTTCTTTTCCATTTCCTTTGGTTTGCTGTTTTCTTGTACTTACTTCTAATTCATGTAAAGCACTTTGAACTGCCTTGTTGCTGAAAATCACCGTACCTTTAAGCACTTGCATCCAAAGCTGCAGACATTCTCCCGTCTGCAGACAAGAGGGACGTTGTCAAACTGTGCAGCATGAACAGGACGCCACACACTCCCAAATGTCTGCTCTGACTGACACACACACGCTGAAATATGATGGTAGAAGCAGAGCATCTCTGACACAGCAGCACTCGGTGACACAGGCTCTCCGGGGAACGGCACAAATAGAGACCAGCATGATGTAAAAGCTCCTAAAAGCACAGCGGTGCCTGCTTCGCTGGGTGGATGTTGGGATAGACGGCGAGCTCCATCAGGGGATGGATTACTCTGCAAGGAAATTGGGTGGAAATGAGATGTGCGATAGGCTTTATAACAGATACGTCTCCGTCTATCGGACTTTCTAGCTGTCTTTATAACCCGCGCTTCACTTTCCTTCCAACTCTGTTAGAGTCACTGAAAATTGCCCTGTTCAGTAAGAGATCAAAAGCGAGGGAAGTGATGATAAACTATCTCTTCTTTCGCCTCTGAGGCGGTTTGTGTGTCTCTCCTTCAGTGTTTGTGAGTAGCCTCACCCGTGACACACAATGTGTCTTCCAGAGCCTTGAGCCTGCACTGGATTAATGGAAAATAATGAGAAACTGAGTATGAATATGCATCGGAGAGCTTAGACAGGCGTGATGGTTTTCAGCTTTATTTAGACTCATAAATACAATAATGAAGTGCAGGATGAAGCTGAAACAACGAGCTGATGCAGGAGGATGCTTTTAAAAGATGAATCAGCAGCTGTTTATTCTGTAAATAAGTACTTAACTCCAAAGGTTGTTGAGTAGTTAGCAGCAGATTCTAGCTTAGTTGGATTTTGGAAAATAAAGTAGGTCGTTTGTATAAATTTAGAGATTAATCTAAAGCTGAAACGATTAATCGGAATAATTGTGATTAATCAATTATTGAAATAATCAACTTATTTAGTATATACCGATGTAAACAGACTAAAAAGCTGCTACAATCTTCCTTAAGGTTTTAAACAAGAATTTCCATCTCATGGTGTTAGTGAGCTAGCTAGCTAACTAGCTAGTTAGCTAATCATTGTAATATAGTTGGAAACTCTTACATCTGACAGTGAAAACCTTCTGGAAAATGCTAAGTGTGATTTTTATTATCAATTTAAAGTGAGAATAAATGTGGAGATATTCTAGTTTATTCACAAGAAATTGCAATTTTTAAAAAATATTTCACAGATTTCAAATAGTAATACTAAACATATGATGGAGTGCTAGGATAATAAAATCTTGCTAATAAATTTTTATTGTATTATTTGCTTGCTTGTGTTTTAATTTAAGTTATACTTTAAGTTCTGCTTCATTGCGTTGCATAAAATTTTTTCACCCAGCAGGAAATTAGCTGGTTTCTAGATGCGTTTAATTATGATTTTTTTAAAGACTAGTTTTGGAAATGTTTGTATTGCACCAGCGATGGAGCCAAGATTAGCTTCCTGTGGCATTTCTCTGGTACATGAAACAAAGCCAAGGAAGAACCACAGAAATCTCATGCAATTAGAGCTTTTTCTTTTTACAAACTAAAAAATTAAAACACATTGGAGAAATTCACTGTGAGGTACCGACTGCACAGATGGCATCCATCGTTCCTTGTTCTTTTTTCTTTTAGCCTGAATAAACATCAGGGACAAAATGAGAAGTGATGTTTAGTATTTTTCATTTAAATATAGAAGCCACGTTGACATGTGCATCATTTGACTGAACTGTTGAGCTTTCTTCTTCATTGACTCTAAAAGCGATCCGCTTTTTAAAGATGTTTTAACATCCAACTGCGCGACCTGAAGTTGCCGTTATACGTTTCTGTGAGCACTTCTGTTAAAGGTGCAGAGAAAGTTCATTCAAATGAAATTTAATCAAATGAAAAGGCGCTCTTCAGCTCCTCTCCAAGTCTCAGTGGTTTCCTTTTATCTTTCATCCTCCTGTTGTATTACTCCGATTTTGTCCTAATTAGTCTTCACTCTTGTTCTGCCCTTTTGTGTGACTTCTGAGTTGCTAAAGGATCAGCGGTGCTCAGAGAGAAGGTGGAAGGAAAAACAAAACACAGCTACACAAAGGCCAAGTTTTCTATTCATCAAGGGGAAAACATTGAGCAAAACATGAAGCTCTTGTGTGAATCTTTGATTAATTTGAGTTTCTGTTCTTCAGGCTATTCGTTTACTAATTTTTCTATTTTTTTCAGCGTTCATCAGATTGTGTGTATGATATCTGCATCTGTTAAATCGTATCTTTTACAGTTAACCAAAGCTAAATATGGCAATAAACCAGATTCCTCTACTTATTTGCAAATCATCTGTTAATACAGGATTAATAAAAGACAACAGCAACTTTCTTTTCTTTATATTATCATTCCAGAACACAGTGCCTGTTTTGATTGTTGTGTACTTTATGCACTTGCTAGGATTGTAATCTTGGGTTTTCCTTTTTGTAGTGTAGAAGATCATTAAATATATCTGTAAAATATTTTATATACAGTTTGCTGCAGTTATTAGCAACTGAAAAAAATCAAGATGCTTGTCAAGGAAAATCTATTTTTGCTCTAAATGTAACAATATTGTCACTTTTGGTGCCAAATCATACATAATTGGACCAAGCAAACAATATTTAGTGACAATATTTACATTTTTCAAGATGACAGTGATGGCTGACAATTCAGTTAATATTTTATAGCTGTGAAAATCATGTTTTCTTTTTCTGGTGGAGGTTTTTCAAAATGGCCGCCATGGTTGTAAGGAAAATAAATATTTGAACTAAAATCTACAGTAGTTGTTAGCAACGATTAACCAAAATGTTAAGTTCAATAACTAGTTTGCTAAATCAAAAATTGCTAAGCACATAGGAAAAATATAGGAAACGCTAACGCTAACTCTTCACACATCTTCATCTATTTCCAGTTGACAACTGGTGTGAAACATGAATGTCATCAGTTTTTGAATTTGCTACTTTTTATGACTTTGAAGTTGAAAACGCAATGAAATTTGGTAACATTTCAGAGCAGTAACTGGTTTAAAAGGTTAAAAAATGTTGGTCATTTTGAAAAATAGCTTAAAACTCAAATGGGGAAAATGAAAAACATGCTAGCTTTGATGCTAGTATCCACGCTAAAATGATTTTTACAGTGATATCCTGCGGTATTTGCCTTGAATTCATGTTTTCCTTCATCGATTCTTCCTCTCCTCCAACTTAAACTCAATCTAAGGAAGGAGGAGTTGCAGAAGAAGCTGCCTGGTCTGCAGGGATTTGGGAAGATCTTGTCTCCTAATTCTCCGGTTTGCACCACCTTTCCTGCAGCGCTTTGTCAAATATAAAATTTCATCCTTGTTTAATTCCAACTCTTAGATCTGGATGCAAACTGTGTTTCTGCCCCATTATGACAGCATAGATTTGTATATTTATGTGTTCTCACAACAGGCAGCGTCATCTCCCTTTTTCTTCTATATCCTTAACCTAAACTATATATTTTGTACTTCTTACGTCACCAGATATTTCACTTCTTTCACTATCTTTGTCTTTTTTCACCCATCCAGAAAATTACATGCTCCACAGTCTGTAAAAAAATATCTGCTGCCTCTTTGTCAAGAAGAAAAGCATTTATTTCTTCCTTTTCTTCATATTTTTAATTTATTTTTGCCTCTGCTTTCGGGAGGCAGTGTGAGTTGAAGGATGGGGGGGCTCTGAGGGTCGGTGATAAGGGACTTCTGTAGGATCCACGCAGGAACAGATAGTCCAACAAAAAAGCTGCACTCTACATGGTTATCTGGCAGAAACACGCAAACACACCACAAAGGCTTACATCTGCGCTCAGACATTCAATTTCACACAAACGGTGAGAACTTAGAGTTTTATGACGATTGAAGCTCTAAGAAGTTGTCATTATTTATAAATCACTTACTAGGATCTCTACAAAGACACCCACAGCTAATTCAGCCTTCTAACGCAGCTTATTTGCATGTCATTTCTCATTATTGCTGTTTTTAAATTGCTCTTAAATGCCACTATCTGTGAACTGCAGCGTTCTATGTGTTTTGTATCAGAAAACATGACTCCTGGGTGCATCGTTTTTGTAATTATCATATTTTTAGCTCGGCTGAAGTGTATTTTTGGAACGTTTTCAGATCAATACCTTTAAAATTAAGGAAAACAGAAAATAATTCAACAATAATAAGAAGTAGAAAGGAAAAAACATGTCTGAATGAGAGAGGGAACTATGAAATTGCTTCAGGCTTTGTTTTTAGAGGATTGGAATGTTTTGTTTTTACCGATAAACAAAATGAAAACTATTTTTGTGCATAAATTTCATTAATATATACATTAAATAAAATGCAATACATGACAACAAACTACAAAGCAATAGATCCAAACCAACCCCCTAACTTTTATGAAATCCAACTTTCTTTATATCTTTAAAATGATAGCGGCACAAACAAAAATAATTTTCTGCACAAACGTAGCACAAACGTTTGACACCAATTTTGTTTGATTTCATAATAGTGGGCGGGGGGGTTGGTTGACCTTTTGACCTTTACACCTTTATTAATATCTTCAAAGCCAAAGTAGCGCAAACGAAAATTTTTGCTGCACAAACCAGCACAGACGTAGCCGAGTTGATTGACACCCATTTTGTCTGATTTGAAGAAGGTGGGGGGCGACTTCACTCAGGTCGATTTCTGCTGCGGCATTCGGATGGTCGGGTCAGAATTTGTCGTCAACAACATAACGGCGTGGATCCATTCTGCCTTGGATCAACGGCTCAGCCTGGTGGTGGTGGTGCAGTGGTATGGAGAGACGTTCCTGGCCCACTAGTACCAGCTGAGCATCACATCAACACCACAGCCTACCTGAGTGTTGCTGCTGACCAGGTCCATCCCTTTACTACCACAGTGTACCATCTTCTCATGGCTGCTACCAGCAGGATATAAGGCGCCATGTCATAAAGCCCCAATCATTCCAGACTGGTTCCTTGAACAATGAGTTCACTGAACTCGACTGGCCTACACAGTCACCAGATCTCAGTCCAATAGAAAACCTTTTGGATGTGGTGGACCGGGAGATTCGCATCATGGATGTGCAGCCGACAAATCTGCACCAATACAAAGACACCCACAGCCATCCATCCATTTTCTTTACGCCCTTGTCCCTTAGTGGGTCGGGAGGTGGTGCTGGTGCCGATCTCCAGCTAACGTTTCAGGCGACAGGCGGGGTCACCCTGGACAGGTCGCAGGGCAACACAGAGACTCGCAACCATGCACACACACACTCACACCTAGGGACAATTTGGAGAGGCCAGTTAACCTGACAGTCATGTTTTTGGACTGTGGGAGGAAACCGGAGTGCCTGGAGCACAGGGAGAACATGAAAACTCCATGCAGAAAGATTGGGCTGGGAATCGAACCCACTCTATCAACTCTACCAACTGCGCCACTGTGCAGCTCCCAATATGGAGCATTTGTATTAAAATTAACATAAATTATTCAAATTCTCTGTCTAAATGATTGCAAGGAAGGCATACAGAAATCTACATTGCTATTTTAGCCATTTTTCAGTTGATTTGCAAAGGATTCATATCAGATTATTTTGTAAGAAATTATTTAAAATGTCCTATCATGGCCATATGGTTTTACTTACACGTCTGACAGCCACTTTATCTTGAAATAATCCCTTTAGTTGCAAAATGTTACCTGTGATAGTCCTGCCTCTTCAAAAAGAGCAACTTTAATGAGCTACATATATATTCATTGTCGTCGCGGTTAGTTCAGAGGAACGCCTCCCTGCCTCAGCCTGCTCTCCGTTCAGCCGTCATTAACTCCAAACACAAGGAGGCAGATTAATTCATGAGGTTTCCAGCAGGTGGGAAAGAGTGAAAAAGGTTAACGCAACAGGAGCGAGTCGTGCCGCCATTGTTTCGTCATTGCACGCTTTAGCGGCGGTAATGATTTTACCAGAAAGCGTCCTTTAGTCTTAATCAAAATGGATTTTCAAGGTAAAAGTCTTCCTGCAGCCTGTGAAGATGCTGCATATGACTGAATGTGATCAAGTGTATTTAATGAAGCCACTGCCAGATGGTCCTGCTGGTGATTTCATGCTGCTGCATCTCTTACAGTTGACGTTATTCTCCCAAAAAGAAACAGTTGCATTCAGACTGGACTGAATTTAAATGCTTTGTTGTCAGGCGAAGCGTCCTGTGATATTTGAGCCACATGAGCTTCTCAGAGGAATAGAAATCCTTCAGTGGTAGATGCAAACTCCCAGAGGGACTCATAAGATCCTGTAGAGCGAACAGATGAACTTCCACAGCTGCTTTGAAGATTTCCATATTTCCATCAAATATGGCTGCAATTATTTGATCTTCTTGAATCTGCACATGGTTTAGTTTTGTTACTGTTGTTATAAAAACAGTTGAAGGTGTCGAATTTGCTGGAACTCAACATAATTTGACCATTTTTACTGACAAAACACTTGAATGTGTTCTAATTTTCTCCACTACCTCTATCTCTTCCCTTACCAGTTAGTTAGCTAGCTAGTGGTTGAGGCTACTGCTAACTAGCTCCTAACAGACCCTCGCTAACTAGCTCTTTTGTGTCCATCATTGGTAAATGTAATTTATCATTTTTTTCTTTGGTAGAAAAAGAGAAAAATGGAAAAAAAAAATTTCTAGTCTGGCGTTTTGGTCAGGGCTAGCTGTTTTTTGAAGGACAATTTTGTTTTGCATTTTACATATTAAATGTTCATGAGACTTTAGATTTTGTTGATCTTTCAGAAAGTTTTTGTTTTATTATATGACGCAAAAACTTTCTAAAAACAACAATATTCTCATTTATCACAATAACGTCTGGGACAATTTATCTTCTAGAAAAGTTTGTCCAATGTAGCCTGCTTCCCTCTGTCCAGCCATCCATTCCTCCTTTATTTTACATTTATTATTCACTCGATTGACTCCGACTAATCGCTCCGCTTGTGGCAGAAATGAATCATTCCAGAAATCCTGTCGCTTTGGATTCTGTTTTGGGAGTTTCCCATTTTTTGAACGCAACATTTCCCGATGGAATCTGTTGGAAAGGTGCGAGCCAAACACTGAAAGCAACCTAAAGGCCACTTTCCTCGCTGCCAAAGAAATCAATGAGGCTGGATATTCAACACTGCGCTGTGGTTTTTACGGTGGCCCATAAAAACCTTATTGAAAAAGTATATATGGCATGAGATGATTTCTCTGAGGGTGAAATTGGATTAAGCCTTGTGTAAAACGGAGAATCTGGCCTTTTTCCTTCTCTCTCTCCTTCCCTGCTTTGCTCGACTCCCCCACCCGGCAACCATTAAACCCTATAGGAAGAGAAACCTAATTACATGGCTGGAAGTGGCCATAGTGAGCTCTATTAAAAGGATCCAATTAAAGTTTGCGCGTCGCTGGCAGCAGCTTTCTGGTGAGGGATTATTTGTGGAGGTGGGTTTTGATCTGACGAACGGACGAGTTCGACGTTGGCCGGGGAATGGTGGATTGGTGGCATTTTGGAGCGGAAAAGTTCACATAATTGGGACCTAAATCAAACGAAACTGGTATTAAAATGAAGCTGAAATTCAGAAGCTTTGCAGGGAAAGGGGAACAAATGCTTAGTGTTGATGGTGCCGTTCATGAATAGCGGATGTTTCTGACTCGTTACAATGTTCCTCAATCAGTTGTATCACCAATATCTTAATATTCTGTGTGGGAGAATTTTCTATTTAAAAAAGAAGCAGCATATTTGTTTTAAGTGTGTTTAAAGCTGCA
Source organism: Poecilia picta (assembly GCA_033032245.1). Classification (NCBI taxonomy): domain Eukaryota; kingdom Metazoa; phylum Chordata; class Actinopteri; order Cyprinodontiformes; family Poeciliidae; genus Poecilia; species Poecilia picta. Next base: position 4,294,056 of record CM065375.1, on the reverse strand, counting down.
GTATGGTACGTTCATAAGAAATGGTGCATATTTGTTAAAACTGTGGAAAGATCCATCTCCTCTTTCTGTCAGTGTTGACTAAAAACAACCAGTCAGCGCCAGGAGGAGGGCCTTAGCGCTGTCAATCACGTTCATGTATGCTCAGCCCCCTTGCTCTATGCTACGCTGCAACTTGTATAGCTTCTGTGGATGCTACAACAAGTTAGCATAGCCATTTATGAAGCTGCGGCTAGATAGCGTAGCCTGTTGTGGATGTTGTTGCTAGTTAGCATAGTCTATTGTGGATGCTAAAGTTAGTTAGGATATCCAGCATAACAGTAAATTGTTTCTCCACCATCAGCATATTTCAAGTATATAAGGTTGATGATTTTTTCCCCCTTTCATTCACCAATTTGTGTATATACAGCAAACCCTGTTGCTAATCTACTGTTTGCTTATCTACAAACAGTAGATTAGCAAAAAGAAGTTTAGATCTACAATATAAAACAGCAAAAATAAAATAAAAACAAGAAGTACACTAAAATGGAGACCTTCAGAATAAAGACAAGACAGCATAATCAAATGGTTCCTCAACAAAAACGGTGAAATTATTTAACATATGTGGGTTTGTATACCTTTTTTTCTCCCTTAATCCTGCCAATTATTTTCTAATGTGCATTATTATTTTCCTATTCTCTGATAGTCGGTGATTAACCTAGGATCACAGAAATTTTGGGTAGAAGTGAAAATGAAAGGGAGAAAAAAAAAGGCAGAACAAAATGAGGTTGATTGACAGCGCTAAGACCCGCCTCCTGGCTCTGATTGGTTGTTTTTGTTTGGGAGCAGTAGTGAGTCTTTTCACACATTATCTGAGACATTATGCAGTCAGGACATGGTGTAAAACACAAATTATATAAAAGCTACATAGTGCGGTTTTAAGTGAGGTTTAATTTTGTGTTTTGTGACCTGTTTGTAGTTTAAATTTCCAAAACGTTGAGGCAAAAACTGGTGTAGATGATAAAAAAAAAAACAAAACGAACTTGGGATGTTTTTGGGACATTTTGTGCATCCGCCAGAAGAGGATCACAAATAAAATTGAAAATTCCTCCACTTGTATCCTCTGTAGATCAAACTGCAACCATGAGGCTTTCTGTATGTTTCACTCAGAAAAGACGGAGTCGAGGTGATGGCATTGTGGGGAATCTCACCTGCTGGTATTAAAAGGCTAAGATATCTCCGTATGAAATGATTTCCACCACGCTGAGTGTGATGATTATTCCAGCTTCTGTGACCCTGTCAGTTCAAATCCCTGGTCTGATCCTGGGACGCCGCGCGCAAATTGGCTTCTCCGACGTCGGACCTGTTGAAATGAGTTTTGATGGGATACATGTTGCCTCGGTGGCCGGCCTGAGCCCCCAGGGGGGCAACGCTGCGGTTACGCCGGCACTATAAACGAATAAAAGCGGCAGATTGTGTCATTGTTTGTCATTGTGATGCGATGCCCTGGCTGAGGGGGGATTAGGCTGACGCAGCAGCACGTTCACATCCCCCGAAAAAACACCTACATAACAAAACAAATGACATCAGCCTGCACTAATCTCTGCATATCCCGGCCTTCTCCTCATGTCAACCTGCTCATTGCTGCTGCGAACGTGGCGGGGCGAAGAGGAAAAACATCGGTTTTTCCAAGGCTTTCTGATGCGTCGGCCTCCTTCGTTCCTGCATCCTTAGCCCCCCTGCTAGCAAGACGGCTTTGATGTTCTGGAAAGACGAGATGTGGAGACAGAGCAAAGAGAATCATCTGTAGTGAATGTTTGGGAGAATAAATATCTTCACGTCAGATGGACTTAAAGAACCGCAAAGGATCTCACTGTGATTCAGTCCAGTTGGGTTGATGATGATGGGTAGGTTGTCTCTAAGACTACAGTCGTTTTCTGACTTATTGGCATATGTAGAAAACTCCTAGAGATAAACTGCAACAACCCTTTCAGTATTTACTGATCAAGAAATGTCTAATATTGGGTGAAAAAAAGGATGTTTAATTAATAGCAAACATGAAGCGTTGGAGGCGATCTATTACAAAATTCACACTTTTCATGTTTGCTGAATGCTTAAAAGAATTACCTAACTGTTTTTTGGGGGATTTTTTTCAGTAAGTTTATGTTTTTTGGCAACTGGAAAGCAAGTTGTTTCAAAAAACGGCACATTTCACTGTTACCTAGCAACCCCAGGAGAGTTCTACCCATTACCTAGCAACCCCAGGAGAGTTCTACCCGTTACCTAGCAACCCAAACTGAACTCTAGCGTTTGGTCAGCCAGTTTTACTCCTCCACTTCTGTTTTTTAACAATGTATGCTTGAATGTCTTTTTACAGCCATTTTCATGTGAGTGTAAATGTTCGTGTAGATGTTGAACTGACCAGACAAAAATCTCTTTATCTAACAATTTTGTGCATAAAATGTTACGAGCATGATTTGTATAGGCCACAGATCTATCAGAACCTGTCCGAGGAAGCATATTAGGTCACTTTTAACATGCACTCATTAAACATGAGATCAACCAAAAGTTAGGACACCCTAATCAAAGTTATTGATTAGTAACTTTCATCCGATATTAAATGTTTATGTGTCAAAATATGCAGTGCGAATCACAAAATATTACCAAGTATTTTGTGTAGTTTCTAGTGCAAATATGTTGGTACACTTGAAGTAAAACAAAACTAACTTACAAATAATTCCTCAGCAAGATAGATGAGATTGTTTTAAGTCAATAATGGTTTAATATTGATGAATATTGATGGAATTGGTATTTTTTTCATTTGCTTCTGCAAGTCAAAAGCAGCTTGTTGTAAGTTAATAATGCTTTACTGTTGATGGCATTTTAGATGGTATTAAATAAGCGACGGCCTGCCAGACATAAGTAGCGCTGCTAAATTTCTTCTCTTTAGACTCAGATGTGCTACTTCGTTTTGATAAACGCACAATTTATTGTCAGTTTTATTCGCTGTAGCATCTTTGCAGCGCTTCTGTAGAGTTATTTTTTCTTCTTTTTTTCATAAATGGACAAACAGTTCTTCGTCAAAATGTGCTTGGAATTTGCGAGCAGCATAAATCCAGTCGAGGAAATAACCCAGTGAGTGTTTTTCGGGGAGCAGAAAGCATTATTGCTTCCATTTGTCAGGCTGTGAGAAGAGGCTGTTGTGAGCTGACAAAGAGAGTGTTATGCTAAATGTTTTGCAGAGAATAAAATATGACTGACCCTTTACTCGGAGGCAATATTCATGAGAGTGATTTGACTTTTGCAGAAAGTTTATTTGGTTTGCTTTCACACAGGTGAAGCTCTTTATGCATTCCCTCTTTTCCTTCCTCTATTAGTTTATCAAGCCTCCTGTTGTTCTCCTTCCTCTCCTTGGGGGAATGATGCGGTCGTCAATATCTCTGGTTGCATTATGGGCCGTCTGCCTAGCACCTCCTGGAGGGCAGAGCTATTAATGGGTTTGGGTAGAGGCCGGCAGAAGGCCAGCGGAGGGAGGCTGCTTTGCTGTCTGGCTTTTTCTCACCTCACTGGCTGTCAATAACCTGCAGAACGACACGCTCGTTCCCACCGAACTCGAATAAACCTGAAAATCTCATTTATTGGGATCACTCAGGGAAAATGATTGAATTCTGACTTTAATATCAGAAGATTAGACCTAAAGAGGATCAACAGCCTGGTAAAGACGGCTGGTCCTGGAGGATTCTGTATGAATTAAAGAAAAATATGGAGAACCCTGACATCATCTTCATGAGGCTGGCAAGAAAAGCATCTTCAGTCAGAGGCTAATTCAAATGTGCTGCAATACAGACTGCTACAGGAGATCCTTCCTTCCCAAAGCCATAACTCTTCAGTAACTGTTTGAGAAATTTCTAATTAATGTGCATTACGACGACATTTATTGTTCCTTCGGGATCAATAAAGTAATTTTTATTTAAATAAAGTCAGAATTCTGAGAAAGAAATTTGAGAGAAAACTTTGGAATTCTGAGAAAGAATTCTAAGAAATTTTGGAATTCTGAGACAAGTTTGAGAAAAAAGTTGGAATTTTAAGAAAACAATAGGCATTTAGAGGAAAAACTGGAATTCTGAGAAGTTGGAATTCTGAGGAAAAAAAATCTGAATTCTGAGAAAAATGTCGGAATTCTGAGAATAACTCTTGAATTCCAAGAAACTTAAGAATTCTGAGAAATAATTGTTGGAAATTTGAGAGCAATTTGCAACACAGCGAAAAAATCTGGAATTGTGAGATAAAAATAGTAATTTTGAGAAACTTGAAAAATTTGAAAGAATTTTTTTTAAATCTGAATTTTGATAAAAACTCAGAATTCTGTGATTAGTCCGAATTATTTAGAGTCAGTCCTCTTCCACACAAGGGTTCCTTATCTATTCATGTTTTTAGATTCAAACCCTTCAGTGTGGTTAGACTGCAGAGCGGCCATGTTGACTTTCAGAGAAAAACATCAGCGTCCCCTGCACTCCCTCCCTCAGTGTGCGATATCACTGCCTAAATGATGCGTAATCGGAGTTTACTAAGCTGCCGCTCCGTTCCGTCAGTAAAACGGTGAACAAGCACATGGCTGAAGGCGAAGTGCCGCAAAAGCATCTTTTTGGTGATGCGGCGCCACAGTTTGCTGTCCTTCATCAGTCCGCCTGGCCCGCGGGCGGCAGCCGGCTGCTGAATGAGAAACTAATCCATCCCACTAATGCAGGGGCATTACAGCTGCCCGTCACTTCCTAATTGACTAATGGCTGGATTAGAATGGTTACAATGAGTCGTGCTGACGCCGTCTTGGCCAGTTGTGACTCTGGGTTTATGGTGAGAAAGAGCTTTACACACAGGCTGAGGTAAAAAAACAACATGGACAGGAACAGAGCTCAGAAGGCAGTAATCCTAACTTTAACCACGTCACTTTATCAGATCTAATGTACCTCAATTTAATTATTTTACAAACCTTGATTTCGGTCCGGTTGAAGTGAACTCTGGTTCAGTTTGAATAAATATGTGTACCGGAGACCGCTCCAAAAACAAGATGTGGACTAAAGCGTAAATGCAATTATTTGTACCCCTTGAAATCTTTGTGAAAGGCAACAGAATCATTTATTTTCTTGCTTTTTTTTGTCCTGCTGATTAGTTTCTTGGAGCTTTTGATATAAAAATGTGACATTACTTACACCTTCCAAAAGTCAAAATGTTAAACTTTTGGAACTCAGAAATTTCTAGGTTCATTCTAGAAAATTTCTGAGATTACTCTCAAATTTTCTGACATTTCTTTCTATTAACTTGTTTTGATCAGAGTCTTCTTCAAAAGCAGGGAACAGATTATAGCCCAGGGCATTCTGGGTAAAAACAACCAAAGCAAACTTGACTTGTGGTTTTTCACAAAAACCAAAAGAACAGCTAAAATCTCAATGTCTGTTTAATTGCACTCAAGTTTTCTTCAGAGGTTTTTGTGTGATTTCCTGCAGTTGTTCTTGGTGCAGCGCCTCCACAGGCGAGGAGGGGAACAGGTTTTTCAAACAGTTTGGATCATTTGACAGTACAGTGTGAAAGCGAACCTCACTAGCTGAAAAAGTAGCAAATGTTACGATTTTGTTCCAAGTCTACAGAACTATCAGGTGTGAAAACACCTTAAGTTGGACAAAGACTCCCCTTAGACTTGTTTTAAATTCTTGAACTGTAGTTTAAAAAATGAACTGTATGTTGAATTATCATTATCAAAAGGCGGCTGTCACGGCTCTAACAGAATCAAACATTCTTCAGTGGAAGGTGCGTTTGATTCATTAACCAGTGGCACTTTTAAAATGAACATCACATTTGATGACATGTTGTTGGAGCCTTTTGTTTCTGCTAGCTAATCAGTCAATATTCGCTTAATCGCAAAACTAAACATCAAACCTAAAAAACGTGCAACTGACTCACTGTTTTGGTTGTGTGGGAAATGTTTTTGTGTTTTTTGGCTTTATTGTTACTGATTCACTTGACTGTTAAACTCTGAACTATCGGCTAGCTAGCTAGCTAGCGGAGCTGCTGTTGCCATGGAAACGGGCGTGTGTGGAGTGAATTTGATACACGAAGCGAGAAAAAATAATTAAGCGGTTTTGAATTATCTTCAGCCCTTTATTTGGCGCTTCAGCTGCTGTAATTCCTGAGAGCTCAATAAACAATAAAAACAATTTGCAATATTACACATATTTCTGTAATTCTGAGACAAATTCATGCACATTCTGCTTCAAAGCAGATTGTTTCGGTGTCTGTGGTCTCTAGTGTATTAAAACTGTGGTTCAGGTTGATCAAGTTTTCAGGTCACTGAATCTCTTTTTCTTGATCTTAGGAGATCAAATTGGTAAATATTAGTTTTTTTTTTTTGCCTGGAGGCATCGCATACAGGAATTAGTCTTATGGCTGAATTATAAATCATAGTTTGCGAAAGTTGTCAAGATGGTAATTGAAACATCAAGAAGCTAAACTGAAAGTGAGGTTCGCTGAAGCTAGAAAAGCCTTTAATTGAACTGGAAGTTGTCAAGGCAACCAACACAATTACTATTCAGACCAAATCAGAGACTTTCCAAGCCAATTCAGCTGCTAGATTTTCTCTGACATCATGTTGAACCCTTTGGATTTAATCGCTAAAGCAACAAGCATTTATTTTTAACCCCCTGAAATAAGCATGAATCATATCTCTTGATTAGTCATGCATCCTGTGCAAAAATCAAACACAAAAGTTTGTGTCACGCCGCGTCGTTCCTTTTGTTCGGTGAGGATTTGTTTGAATCCTTGTCTTGTAATCTTTTTCTTCCAGCTCGGAGCACAAACACGTCGTCTCCATATCATAAACACGCTGCGATCTCTGCCTCTGCATCAGGATTTAAATCCTTTTGTCTGAAACCGAGGCCAGATATTGTTCCTTTCACCTTCAGTTTTTTGCAGATTTGCTCAGGTCATTTTCACACAGAGGATAACGGAGGTTGTGGAGTTGAGAGGATTTCCGGGCGGCTGGAGGCTACAGACGCAGCTGCCCACGCTACAACTCATCTGCACCTCCTTCCATTCACCTGTTTTCCTCTTTCATTCACACCCGGCCCACCTTCACCATCTCCGTAAAGCGATGAGTCGTTTCCTGACCTTTTTCTAACGAGCCTGCCGCAGCTTGTTTGTTTTGAAAGTAGTGATGGACTCTGACCTGAACCTTCAGAGCCACATTAAGATAGTCACAAAGTCGACCTTCTATCAAGAACATCTCTAGGCTGCGCATATGTCTCGGCGAGATCTAGAGAAACTAGTCCATGTGTTTATCTTTAGCCGCATTGATTCCTGCAACAGCGTCTTCACAGGTCTAACAAATCAATCAAACAGCTGCAGCTGATCCAGATGCTGCTGCTGTTCTGACTAAAACCAGGAAGATGGAGACATAACACCAGTTTTAAAGTCCCTCCACCTGCAGCTCAGAGAAGAGACTTTAAAATACTGTTGTTTCTAAATCACTGAATGGTTTAGCACCACAATACCTTAAAGATCTGTTATTGCTGTACCAACCGTCTAGACCCCTCAGATCTTCTTGTTCTGCTCTGCATCCCCAGAACCAGAACCAAACGAGGAGAAGCAGCTTTCAGTTTCTACGCACCACAAATATGGAACAAACTTCCAGAAAACTGTAAAACAGCTGAAACACTGAGTGGCTTTAAATCTCAAATTAAAACCCAGATGTTTAGAGCTGCTTATGGATAAATTAGAGGTTTTGATGTCTTTGTTTTTTAATGTTTTAACCTTTACTTTTAATCTATTTATTAACTTTTTTTATTTCTCTTTCACACTGTCTATGTAAAGCCCCCCTGGAAAATGTCCCAGTTAGACAAATCGATGCGTTTTAACTTAAACTCTGAGGTGTGAGACGTTTAAAGTCCTACAAAGGGTGCGGGTTTTAATGTTTTTATCTTTTTTAATCTTTTTCTTTTTAAAAATTCTCTTTCTAACTGTTTATTCACTGTCACATGCTGTTTCTATTTTAATTATATAAAGCACTTTGAAATGCCTTGCTGCTGAAATGTGCTATACAAATAAAATTTGATTGATTGAAAGTATAAAGGTGAATTTATGCTTTATTGGAACATGAAAGATGCATTTGGTGTATAAGAAAATTAATCATAGCTTAATGTTATGTTTATCTGAGTTAAATCATGCCTGCAGGCGATGCCATGCTTTAATTATACAATACACTCCAAGTTTCTAAATTCATCTGAATTTGTTTATTATTTTTTGTTCCATTTCACTTTTTTTCTCCTTCTAGTTCTCGGTTTTTATCTATTCGAAAGAAAGTAAAAAATTCATAGTTTGGATGCAAGTTATCGATTTATGAGTTAATCTAAAGTTGGTTGATCTTATGCTTAATGATAAATTGTCATGGGTGTCATTTTCTCATAATGTTACCAGAATAAAGTAATTTCAAATCTCTGATGTTGATGATAATTTGATGCTGAAGTTTTAACAGAAAAAGTATTTCCTTATACTCTAAGTACTTCTTCACAAGACTCTCAATCTTATCAGACTTCTCGTAAAATTAAGACTTTATTCTCTTAATATTAAGACTTAAAAAACGTTATGACTTTATTCTGTTAAGTATAACTAAATTCTCATATTATGAATTTTTTCCTAGTAATTTTGTAACTTTAATCTCGGAAAATTTACTTTATTCTCATAATATAAAGACTTTGTTAAAAATACTATTTTGACTATTCTCGTAAAATTACAACTAAGTTATAATATTATGAATTTTTCTACTAATATTACAACAACTTTACTGCCATATTATGACCTTTTTTCTAATAATAATATTGCAACTTTTTTCTGGCATTAATACGGCTGTATCCTCATAATATTATGACTTTATCCTGGTAAAGCTTTTTTTGGTGATATTATGTTATTCTAGTTAAATTACAACTTTATTTATTGAACATTATAACTTTGTTATCGTTAGTTTGACTATATCCTCGTACAAGTATATTCTGGCAGTATAACTTTTTCACATGATTTTATTTAAATTTTTTCCTGATATTACCATACTTCTACATCATCTGGGTTTATGTGCACAGAATATCTTTTTTGTAATCTACCTGTTGCGATTTGCACTGATGGGTCATTTCATTTGCCCCAAATAAATATCCTATAAATTTCTGTAATGTAGCCGTTCTAGCAGCGATAAACTCATTTGAAGTTGCTCTCTTTCAGTCTCTACAGTCATAGATTATGTCAAAAATTGATTGGCCTTGTGGTTTCCTCTTTGAAAAAAAAAAAAAAAGAGAAATCCCTCACACATGACAAGACACAGCTAAATATAGTCCTGCCACATCAAAGGTCTTTGAAAATATGTCTGTGTGTGTGTTTGCTGCTCAGTCAGTAGCTCTGCCTTGGAGGAAGGCTAATTCGAGAGGTACACAGCCTCCCGTCTCCCTCCGCCATGCCGACAGACGCAATCAACAAGCTCTCCTCTGGAGCTGCGACACATGCTCAGACAATCACTTTCTCCCATTTCGTTCCCTGCTGCTTGTTTGTTCTCATAAGCCTTAACAAATCACTCCCTGTGTGTTCTGCTTTATTGATTTTGCTTTGAAGGGTTCTCCAAGCAGGTAGGAGAGCAAATCGGCTTTCATGTTATTTCATGCGATACTGGAATCCGGATCACGTGCTTGTAGAAATAAGATGACTGTTGAGGAAGAGGGTTGTAAAAAATAGTTTCAGTCGTTATCGGATGATTTACTAGTAAGTCATTGGTTGTGTTAAAGGTGACCTAGGATAGGACAATGATCCATAAAAAACATGTTTCTTGCATGTTTTGCACTAAATCATCCTGAGATAATGAGATTTTAGTCTGGTTAGTAATTCCAGAATTGGCAGTTTTAGGACCTCTTGTCACATTAAAGGGGACCTAATATGAAAAATTCACATTTTCTACAACTTTGCGTCTCCATTTGGGTAACTGCTGCTTCTAAAACAAGAACAAGCTTTAAAAAAAAAACACCCAGGAGTCTTTCTGGCAATAAATTGCCAAAAATAATCAGTTTCAAAAGCTTACAGAATGTAACGTTGCAAATCCGCTGGCAACCACAGCAGAGTTCTGTCTGTCACCTAGCAACTCCAGCAGAGTTCCGCCCGTCACCTAGCAACCCAAGCTGAGCTCCAACAAGTTTGTTCAGTTGGTTTTCATATTCAAATTCAGATTCAAAAATACTTTATTAATCCCAGAGGGAATTTAAATGTTGTAACTCATTAATTTAATTCTTCAAAGTTATTGAAGAAGTTGGCAGAGAAGATCTATCGTAGCAGTCTGTATTACAGTGAACCTCAAGAAGCCTCTGACTGAAGATATTCTGCCTTCACAAGACAGTCTCATGAAAAGGATGGTCAAGGTTGTCCATAATTTTCTTGATTTTTTTTTTTTTTGAAGAATGCAAATACTTTTTGATGTTTGTGTTGTACAATGGCTGCTGAAAAAATGTTTTGTGGTTTACTCACCATCAAGAAACCTCTTGCTGCATTCTTGTTGGTTGTGCAATAGGCTCCACTTTCAAAGATGTACGGTTGTTTAATTGCACATCTGATGCAGCCATTTTCATGTCTGAGTGTAAACGTTGAGTTTGGGGTTGTGGCCAGGATTTAAAGGTTTAAATCCAAATTTTATTTGGATTTAAAGGTGACTTATAATGCTTGATAGGGTTAGGATAGATATATGGGCGATACAAAACAAGTTTGTTACTTGATACTCAACAAGAATATTTTTTCCCCAAGTGATTTAAACAGATTTAATCGGTTTCTCAGTTCTTGTTGTTTTATTTGTTTAAGCTCAAGCTTGGTGGTTCTCACAGAAGGCGGCCGTATATCTTCAGCCTTTGAGGTTGGAAATATTGAGTCAAATGAATCAGAGCTTAAAATAACCATGTAAAAGCTTCCTGAATTAGCTCTGCTGACCTTAGTTCCACTAAAATAAAACTTTGATTATTAAGGTCTCATTTATTCAGTTAAAAAGGGGACAAAGTATATTATTTAGCACTCAACTAAATATAGCCAAAGTTTTAGAAGTGGTAGCTTTCATCACTGAGTCATCTATCATATTTAATCAGTTGCTTCAACTTTAACTTTAAAAAGACTGAAAAAAAAAACGTTTTGTTTTTTTTTTAAACTTCAATCTTCTTTTTGAAAAAACGTCCTCAAATATTTGACAACCAGTGGCCAACGGTGGGCCCTGATCATTCCTCAGACCAAAAATGAGTCATGAATAAACGGAACAAAACCTCTGAAAATGGAAACAAAGCAAACGTTAGATCTGTATTAGACTGAAAACATAAACCTCATATTTTATTTAAGATGAATCTGTGTGGCTCTCTTTAACACTTAGCAGTTAAGATGAAGTATAGAAAAATATTTAAAAAGAAGAATATATTAACCTAAAATTGTAAACTATGCAAAGCAAAATGAGGTTACATTTTCTTTTATTTCCACTTAAAACTTTTTTTTTGTATTGTTCAGATGCTTTAATCTCTTTTACAGCATTAATGTCATCATTGTTCATTAAAAAACATCAAAATTAAAATTAGGTGTTTCAGAAAAAAGGACAAACTTTTAAGGCTTCACAATATATCACAAATAAATAGTCATCACAATAAATCAGCAAAAATATATCGCAATAGACACGGGATCAATATCAACAGAAAATATATTTGATGGGACTTTTAATAATGTCAGTAAACTCCGATCCAGAACCGCACAGCATTCTGGGAGATGTAGGCAAAGGAAAGGCTTAAGCCTCTGGTGCTCACTCTCTCTTTGGTTACCTAGCAACTCACTCATTTTCTGGTTACCTAGCAACAAGCTGTTGAGTATCTTGCGCAGCAGCAGTTTCAGGTTATGCCTTATAATTGCTTAAAAATAAAAAAGAGCAGCTTGGAATAAAAACTGGATAAGTAAATAATATTTCAGTAATTTCAAACCTATAAAAACAAGTCAGCAATCATTGATATCCGACCAACATGATACACTTATATCATGGTATGTTTTTCAGCCGTATTGTCCAACCGTGTGCTAATGTAATGTTTAGCTAATTGGACGGAGTGCCATGGCAACACATGTCCACAAATCGCCCAAAATGTCAAAGGTTGCCAATAAAAAAAACATAAAAGGGATTTATCACAACTAATATCACAGCTTTTTGTAAAAACATTTGCAGCTGTATCATCTGTCCATGTCTATTCGCTTATAGGGAAATGTGACCCAAATCAGATTTGGGTAACTATAGGAAGTCTAAACATCCCAATTCAAATTTTTGTATTTGTGTTGCTTCCGTATGTTGTACTAAATCTGATGTAATCAATAATTTTCAAATCAGAATGATCATGTTGCATTTTATCTAATATTTTCATCCAAACAAACTTTTTTGTTTCACAAAATTCCATTATTATAAGTTGTTCTTTATTTTTTATAACTTCTCTTTATCCTTTTATAATCTTGTGGTGATAATGTCTGTTCTCATTTCTCAACAACTTTAAAATCCACCCATAGACGGCGGCCATTATTGTTTCCATGATCAGAGGCTGCTGTGTGACATCTTCTGCTTCTGCACATGTGGCTCATTGGAGGTTATTCACACCGAAGTGTGATTGCATTTAATTAATAGTACAAACAACCATGCAAAAAAAAATTATAATATCTGAATTGAGCATTTAGTCCTGCTGTGTGCCTTAGTCTAAAGTGAACAAAATTATGCGACTTGTGGGAGTTGAAAACATATGGATGGTGTATTTATTTTCATCCCCCCGTTGCGTTTCCACAGTTAAACGGGAACTATTTACAGTATCTCTCTGTAAGTCCCAACAAACAGAGTTTGTACAGGCTCTGTTTTTAGTTTGAACAATGTTCTCAGATGTGAAAACCCATTCGGCACCTCCAGGGTAGAGTGCCGTGTGCTATCACAGCTGGGATCAGCTTTAACAAGGCTAATTAGCACATGGCAAAGACGGAACATTTACAGAGTTGTTTGTACCGCATTCGATGCTGTAAACATTTTTAAGTGACTAGAGGAAGATCCTTACATGTCAGTAAACTTGACTCAAGACGTCGCAGTGCAGAGGGGAATATTGCTGTTATTAGCGGAGCCTCCTGTCAGGAAGTCTTTGACATGCTGTCACCTCCATGCAAATGGACTGGATTTCACCTCTGGGTGTCCAAATTGCATCACTTAGCTGCTAAATTGGTGCTTCGCCTTTCCTCCACTGGCTAAAAGCTCAAATAGTCGACCTTTGCCATGCAGGAGACAAAGGGACAAAAAGGAATAAAGGAGACGTTTAATGAAGAGACGGAGCGGTGTCGGCGCAGTTCAACCCAGGGTTATTCTAAAACATCAACCAAAGTTTGATCATTTTAGACATTAGTGAGCAGATCTATGCAGAAATTACATTGCAGAGTCAGTTTATCCTTAATCATATTTTCACAGTTTCAGAAACTGATAAAAACATCAGTCGCCAATTATGGAACAATCGGTAAACATCATGTTTTGTCAAATGCCTTCATCAAAGTTATCAAGCAAGTGCACATTAAATATTTCTGATCAATACTCCAGATGTTAATCAAAGGAAACTCTAAACAAATGTATTTTAGTCAAGATTTAAAGGAAGTCAGTGTTTCAGCAGTTTTGCAGTTTTCTGGAAGTTTGTTCCAGATTTGTGATGCATAGAAGCTGAATTCTGCTTCTCTGTTTCTGGTTCTGGTTCTGGATGCAGAGCAGAACCAGAAGACCTGAGGGGTCTGGAAGGTTGCTATGACAACAACAGATCTTTAATTTGTTGTGTTGTTACGCCGTTCAGTGATATAGACACAAAATAAAAGTATTTTAAGTAAAATCTATACAATACCAAGTATTTTATATAAATTACTTAGGAAGCCAGTGTAAGGATGTATGAATCAGTTTCACTAGTTTTTTAATCCTAGAAACATTCGTCAGGTGATAAAAGGCTGATTTTGTAATTGTCTTTATGTGTCTCTGAAGGTCCAGACCCTGTTTTCAGGCCTGATCTTTAGTTTCCAGCTGTAAGAACTTGAGCTACAACTTCGGTTTTGATCTGTTCATCTGGAGAAAGCTATGGCACTTTCACGCATTGTTTTGTTCTTAGCATCTAGTTAAAGTTGGGTTCGGAGTCACCTGGTGACATCTTGCGTAGAGCTGTGTATCATTGGCGTAGTCGTGGTAACTAATCTTCCTTTTGAACGTTGTAGATGGAGATGGAATCTCCTTTCAAAATCTATTGTGTTTCTTTAGTAATTTGGGTTTTATTTGTGGTTTTATTATTGTGGAGGCAAAAGGAGACGAAACATCCTGCTAATAGTTTGACTAAGGATATAAAATGGATTTGGGCTGCATGCATGGAAACCAACAAAGAGGTGAATTAACACCAGAGTCATGATTTTACACCAGGACGTTTCATAATTAAGCATCTGATCCAGCGTAGCTCGCTGGTGTTTTGTTTTCAGAGTGTGAGAGTGATAATGGTCCACATTACGCTGATACTGAAATGTTCTTCATCGTGAAAGAACAAGTGAATCTTTTGCTACGTGAAGCTCTAACCGCTGTTTTCTGTGTTTTTCACAGGCACTACTCGGCAGCCCAAGGAGGGAGAAGTCCCAGGCGTGGATTATAACTTTGTGACCGTCGACCGGTTTATGGAATTGGAGAAAAGCGGCGCTCTGCTGGAGAGTGGAACATATGAAGGTGAGGATTCAGTAAAGACGGCGCCTGTGACGGCAGCATTTTTTATTCTTTACAGAAGGCATCTAGGGTTGAAACGATTAATCGATTGTTGAAATAATCATCAACTAATTTAGTAATTGATTAATCATTAACTGGTTTTAGCCATTTCAAAACCAGCTGAAATGATTAATTGGATTATTCAAATAATTATCAACTAATTCAATGATCGATTAATCATTATCTAATTTATACAGGCTCTAGAAAATGGACATTTGCTGAAAGAGAGTACTGATTAAGACAAAACTGTATAAAATATACATTTTGTATTTTAAGATTAATAAAGAATTATCTGTCTGTAAATATGTCCTGCCAGAAACTTATGTGGCATCGTTTCACCTTCACCTACCTGGTTTGAAACTAAATTATTAAATAGTCAGCAGATTAGCTTTACTTCAGGGCTAGTCAGTCAGAAAAGACTTTTCTCACATTGATGTCAAGCTTCACTAAATATTTTTTTACTTTTTACTTATTTGCATCTTTTAATGCGTTTCCGATGTTGTATAAGCAGAAGGTGCCAAATTCGTATCCGATTAATCATCGGAATAATCGATTAATCGCTAACTAAAATAATCGTTAGCTTCACTTTGACATGACAGGGGATTTAATCCTCCATTTCTTTTCTCCAGCTCTACATTCATCCGTCCATCTTTTAGCTCTGTGGAGGAGAGAGAGTCATCAGTCATCAAGGACACTTAAAGGAATCTGTAAACACTGAATAGTGGAGAAAAAGGCCCACACATGCACTTCCTCGGCACCTTCATGCTGCCTTTCTCATGGCCTGGGCCTTGTGCTGCAGCAGCTCTTCAGTCTCTGAATCAAAACAAACACATTCTCTGTCAGATAGGCTGAATTTTAAACTTAGCTCAAAATGTTTCCCTTGGTCCTGCTGACGACCTCCAACTCCAGCAAACCCTGCCAATACACAGATAACGCTCTTCTCCTCCCACATGACTCCAGTCTCAGTCTGCTGCTGCAAACTGGAGGATGGAAGAAAATTAAGTTTCTGAAGCTCAGTTTAATGCCACAGCCAAGGGGATTGTCAGATCCTTTTGGCGATGGAAGCTGCTTTCCACAGGGGGGAGAGAGAGGCTGAGATTTTTCCTGTGTAATTGATTTGCCATCATTCAGCATTTTATGTGTTTTAATGATTTAATAGCCAATTAGATGAAGAATAAAGAGATAAAGAATCAAATTTGAAGGGAAGAGTACTTGGAATAATTTGTTACAGCAGCAAAGATTTGTTAAAAGGAACAATTTACAACAGAGCCTCACAGATTCACAGCTTTTTGTTGGGAAGATGTTTCAGCATTCTGCTCACGTCTCACTGATTTGTGTTTTTTCAGTTGGACAAAAACACAGTGGTGTTTTTTTAAAACCTGTTTGTTCCAGCTGTGAGTCAAATAGTCCATTAAACAACTCACACATTCTAGATATCTCCAAATTCCAGGCTTTTTTACTTTCATTGTAAACATTAAATAAACTATTTTATTTTAATAAGGAGACGTATGATGCAAAATTCATATTTTGCATGATTTCATACTTCCACTTGCGTTTCAACTGCTTCTAAAAACAACCAAAGCACTTAAAAACATCCACTCACGTGTTTTTTTTTTTGTTTTTGTTTTTTTTGGCCATAAGTAAAAGTTTTTTGGTTTTTGGAAAATTTAAAATGGTTACCTAATAACCCTAGCGTAACCCAGCCTGTCACATAGCAACACAAACTGAGCTCCAGCATGTTTGTTCAGCTGGTTTTACCACCGTCTGCACTTTACAATGGCTGCTGGAAAAGACAAGTGTTTTGTTGTTGACTTCCAGAAACTACTTGCTGCAGTCTTGTTAATTGTGCCGGAGGCTCCACTTCTGCTTTTCTAAGATGTACGATTATAACAGCATTTCTATTAGCAACCCTTTTCATGTGCGAGTGTAAATGTTGGGTTGGGAAGGCGTGACCAGCAGCAGCTTATTTGGACTTAAAGTGACAAGAGACCCTAAAGAAAGAAGCTAAAATTTCACTTTCTAAGAATGATTTTTTTGTTTTGCAAAAAATCAAAGAAAAACAAAGTGTAAATAATTTTTAAAAATTGCTGTGGCTGTCAGTCTTCATCTGTGACTTGTGAGTAGATTGTAACTTGTCATAGATGGCAGGACGATCAGTTAGTTTCCACATTACGACTGTTTTTTATTTTCATAGCTTTTTTTTTACCAGTTTATTTTATTAGTTTTCTAAGTGTTGCAGCGTTCTTTCAGCCAGCTGAGCAGCAGTGTCTGGCATCAGGATGGGAAGGGAGCGTGACGCTAAAAATGTGTAACTTTACACCCAGAAAAATATAAAACCTAAAGCATAAAGTGTATTTTCAAATAAAACAACCAGAGCAGTAGGAAATGTGGCGTGCTTTGCTCACAATGGGAGCAATAAAGACAATCCTTCGTTCTGAAATTGGTTGTTTTGCTCCGCTGACAAAGTGAAGCAGATGTTTGCACAGATGCACTGGCAATGTTTGGTTTGCATGCAGTTATAAATTGCCTGTAAGGCTGAAATGTTTATGTTTCAGGCTTAATGCCTCAGAATGTCTTTATTGCTCTGACTAATGCAGAGCTGGAAACTCAGAAACCTGCTGGTACTTTTGTCTACAGGTCTTCAAATAATTTATTTTCTTCTAAATAAAAATCAGTTTTCATCTTTGGGTTGAATAAATGGATTAAAATAGGAACAAAATGATGTATAGCGTCACTAAATAATGCAAATATTTGACATTTTCTGGATTCTGCTTCACAAATCTTACAGATGATGCTTTATGTTGAATAAAGTGGGAAATTTAGCTAATTTAATACAAATTATATCTTGACAACACTTGACTGAGGTTGCTGAATTTAGAAATGTATTTAATAAGCTTAATGCTTGACTGTTTATTTATTTAAAAGCTAGTTTTAGTGTTTTCTCTTATATCAAATAATCGATTGATTAATCAATTAATCAGATTTAAAACATTGACGCACTTAAGACGTTTTAAGTGAAAATTTTAATTTGCACACAGTCATTTTCCCTGATGTAACAATGTACCTAAAGATCGTCAAATCAGGGCTGCAACTTATTATTTTAGTTATCGATTAATCTTTCAATTATTTTGATTAATTGATTAATCAGATTTTAAAAATGGCACATTCTGTAGATTTTTAACTTTAGACTTTTTATTCAATATCAAAAATACAATAAATAAATATTTCCATTCCTTTTTTTAACAAAAATTAAACATTTTATTGCCTGAAATGCGACAATGTAGCATTCCTTTAGTGAACGTTTAAATCAATATGAGCAAAACTCAAATATTTCTGCTTGACTCGGCATCAACACATCATACAGCTAATCTGTTTACTGTGTTTTGGATCAAATTATTTAAAATGTGATCATCAAAAGGTGCTTAATAGATTTTTCCCAGAATTCCAACCAGGTGAAGCCAAAACTGTGAGGAGTTATGTTGTATTCTTTTCCTTTGTTTTGTTTTTTTATCTTAAATGGAAAATGTATCTATTTTTTGTTTAATTGTTGCTCTCACTAAGTTTTTATTTCAGGAAATGGTATTTTCTTTTAGCCTGTATACTCCACTTAATGATTAATCTATTAGATTAGTTGACAATTATTTAAATAATCGATTCATCGCGATTAATCGTTAATCGTTTGGAAAGGACAAAGCAGGAGGAAATTAGGTTTCTAGAATGAAATCCAATGTGACATCCTTGCCTGTGTTGTATTTAAATTTGCTTCCAGAACTGCAGCTACATGAGGCATGTGTGTGTTATGTAAGTTAGCTTTCCTTCTTGTCAGAGGCAAATATTAATCTCGTCAGGTTTCAGGATTTATGTGGGGCTGTTAATCCCAACTGTCCCAATAATCTCTTCCCAGCTCCTCTGTGGTGCCTTGTCTTCCAAAGTCGACGGTTTTTTCCACCGCGGTCGGAGACACGAGCTAATTTTTTTACCTTTTAAGTCTCTCTGGCTTCTCCTGGTGTTTTCCTGCAGTCGGTGTTAGCGGTGTCTCTAATGCTTCAGCGCGGTGCATTAAAATAATCCCCGTGGATTTTCACACGTCGTCTTCTCATGTATGATCTTTCTACCAGGAGCACCGTGGTGCAGCTGAGCAGATAAGCTTTCTTAAAAGCAAACCTTCCATGAACTACTACAGGACAAGGATTTGGCTGGGGCTGAGTTTTCTACACTCTTGAATTTTATATATAGCATTTGATCTTTTAAGGAAAACTGTGTATTACAGCTCTGATGTCTTAAAAATGTCATTTAAAGTCAATTCCAGTTAATAGAAAATATCTAACACCAGCTATATTCATCGTTTGAATTGAAAGGTTTATAAAGTTGTTTCTTTTGTTCAACATTTTAGACATTTCCTCCAGTAGTAACCTTCAAAAATAATTTTTCCTCATTTTTCCACTCACTTATTGGCTCACCTGGTACAGACAAAAATAAATTATGATTAATTTTACACTAAAGATGCCTAATTTAGTTTTTGTCAACTCTATTTCAATTACCTTCGTACCAAAATAAAACCGTTTAGGAGACTCCATCAGAAGTATCACAGCAGCTGTTATAATTTAAGAGAAAATAATGATTTAACATAAAATAATCTGGATTTTTGTATATAAACCTTTTAGAAATATGTAAATAAAAAGAAACCGTAGATCTACCTGTTCAAATGCGAGTTAAACTAAAGAAAATTAATTTAATTTAATAATAATAATAAAGAACATGTTTTTTACATGTCTAATTTTTATAAATATCTACACTTATTTTTTATTTAATCAAATTTTTTTATGTATTCCAGTGTAAAAAAATAAAAATTAATACAAATGTAGGCGCCTTTTACTAATGAAATAAAATAAAGCCATCAAAATACATACCCCTATTTTTGGCACTGCCAGAGCTCCATACAATGTCTCTTTCGATTAAGGTTCCTGATCACTGACGTCTGTTCTGCAGCACTTGGAGGGTAAACTCAAATACTTATCAGCTTCTAGCCAATAGTCTGACGTTTCCATAGATTCCAGATATGTCTCTGTTGAACACTTAATGGTAAAGAGTGTATGGAAAAGGTAAAAAAAAAAGACAAAGAATAATTTATTTAAACTTTTTTTCTCATTAAAACATGGCATCCATACTTTCAGAAATTTGGAAGCGTTCATAGTTACAAAAGTAAATAAAGATATTTGTGGAATCCATAATTGTAAAAATAATATTTTCAGCATCCATGTACACGGAATTAACATTTCTAGCATTCATATTTACTAAAGTAACTGAATTTATTTGTATTAATATTTAAAGAAGTAATGAAGAGTAATCGTATTTGTAGCATCCATATTTACAGAACATTTGTAGCATTCATGCTAGCAGAAACAACGTGTAGCATCTCAAAATTGATGTAAAAATGTGCAATATTACGCAAATCTTGGCAGGACTTGATAAATCTGGAAAGAAACTACCACCTGTCTGACTCTCACAGAATTTAACATGCACTGTAACCTGTTTGTCAATTGTTTGTCAGTTTTAGTGTTATCTTTTTGTATGGTTTATCTGACTTAATCCCTTGGTGACTTCTCTGTTGAGTGCCGTTTTTGTCCTTGTTTTTTTGTTTTTGTCTTTTCCTTCTTGTTGTTATGGCTTTCCCTGTATAAAAATCTCTTCAAAAATAAAGTATAAAAAAAATAAATAAGAAAATAAGAAATTATCCCCAACACTTAGAGATAACATAATTTATAATAGTTCAGAAATGTATCTTTTGCTGATTAGAATTCAAGCAAATTGTTCAAATTGGTGATAACAAATTTAGATTTTTTTTTTTAATTTAGCATTGAATGTGTAGTTAGATTGTTTTCCCCCAAGTTGCTTTTGACTAAATCATTTTAAGACTTTTCATACAACTTTTGGCACAGATTTGTGCCAACAATTGTGGAGGTCTCTGTGTTCCACCTCTAGAAAATAACCAAACAATCACATCTTGGCTTGAAGAATAAATAAATGTTTGAGTTTTTCACAGCCGCTTTCACGTCAGCTGCCAAAACTCAAATCGAATCATAGTCACGACGCAAAATCAGCTTTCTGACTGAGGAAGGGTTTGTTGCTGCTTGGCAGTGAGCAAGGAACAAAACGGAGAGAAAAACGTTTATTATTGAGTCCAAGATTTGATGAAATTTAGCAAAATAAAATTCTAACATGTCTGGAAAGTGATTGATGTGAATAGCAGAACATGAACAAAATAAGAGCCGTTGGCACGTCTAAATATCTGAGTTGGCAAATCTTGGGTTTTTGAGAAGCTTTTTATTTTTAGTTTTGTTTTTGTTGGTTTTGACATTAAATATGACATTAAGTGGGAAATTGTAGTTAGATTTTTAGGCTAGATTTTTCTGAGCGATTCTAAAACTAATTTGTGTTTTTTACCGAATTCAAACAGAAGTAATGTACAGTAGACCTTCACAAGTTCACAGTTCAGTGCTTTTTATTTTTATGGTATTTCTAAAATATTTGAAGGAAAATCCAGCTTGGAAACTGAAATGCAATACTGATTTAACTTTGTTTTATTTTTAATTACTACTGCAACTAAAATAAACATGAAGATTAATACACCTTAATGGCATCTGGAATGCTTTTATTTCAATACATGAGCTCAATACTTAAAATAAATACATATTAAATTCTGCTTAGTGATTTAAGTGCAAAGTTTTTGGAAATATTCTCCTCTTTAAAAAAAATTTACCAAAGTATAAGTATTTTTTTGCTGTGGTGTTTACTAAACTTTATTCTGATTAATAGAAAAAAGTCAAAATATTGAGAAAATAAACTTGTACAAGAGGAAAGTCATAATGATATGAAAATAAAATTTTAATATTTTGGAAATAAAGTCATTGTATTACAAGAATGTCAAAATATTTTGAGGAAAAAGTCAAAATAATACCAGAATAATATCTCAGTATTACAAGAACTTCAAAACATTACAAAAATAAACTTGAACGAGAATAAAGTTATAATATTTTGAGAAAAAAGTTATATTACCCGATTAAATCTGTAATGTTATGACTTTATTCGTTTAATATTTGACTTTATGCTTGTAATTATTTTACTTTTTTACTTTTTCCTTAATACTCCATCATTATATTGTTATAAATATTAGTTCTGCCTTCAAAAACTGTTGAAGACTAAAACCCGTATTGCTCGGCGCCTGCAGAGAGACGGTTTGATCACCATAATCTGAATTTGTCTCTTCTTTTCCCAGAAAACTTGTACGGCACCCCGAAGCCTCCAGCTGAGCCCAGCGCTCTGCTGCTCAATGTAACGGACCAGCTGCTGCCGGGCGCCAGACCCAGCTCCGAGGGCAAGAGGAAGCGGAACAAGTCCGTCAGCAACATGGAGAGAGCCGGCGTCGAGCCCCCCAAGGAGGAGGAGGAGGAGGAGAAGCCCGTCGTCAACGGCAACGGCGTCGCCGTCACCCCAGGTCAGAGCCCGACGACGTCCGCCGAGGCTGAGGTCGACTCGTCTTTGTCACGCCGGTCCTGATTCGCGGCTCCGAGTCGTAGCGACGGCTTCCTCAAAGGCGGTTGCTTAGCAACAGCAGCGGCAACAGACATCCTCCAGTCGAGTCTCTTTAAAGGAGGAAAGAATAAACCGTTAGTGGTGATTTAACTCGTCGACGCTGATGTACTTCACATGATGACATGGATTTACCTCCAGAGTAATTACATCTGCAGCAAAACATGAGAATCGGAGAAGATGTGAGAACCAGCAGCCAGAGGGCAAACGCACACGCTGCTGCAGGCGGGTTCAGATCTGAGATCATAATTATTTACTTATTTAGCACAAAACAAACTCAAATTAGTCTTCTTAGAAGATATTACACTGATCCATGTCTTAATTAAATCGTTTAGCTTCACTTAGCGCCGGGAGATGAAGCAAATGTTTTGGTTTTCGAAGATTTAATTCTTTGGAAATCTGGATTTTTTTTTTTCTTTTTATGGCGACGTCTAGGGCTGCCGTCTTGTGTACCAATATTGTTTTTAATTAAAAGAAAAAACTCATAATATTACGAGAAGGAAGTTGTAATTTTACCAACACAAAATATAACCAAAAAAATACAATGAGGAATGTTGAGCATCTTGTGAAGTTACACTTTGGTACAAATGAAAGAATTACGTAATCTGAATTAAAAACTAACAGTAGCAACAACAAGACTAACAGTAAAACAAAAATCAAGATTTACATGGACTGATCTGCTCTCATCCTGAGAACTATGCGCATTTTTCCTCCTTTAAACAATATTTTTTTAATTTTAAGGCATTTTTTTGTAAAATTGCAACTTTTTCTGCTAAAATTATGGCTACATCCTGACAACCAACAGAAGGGATAATTGAAATAAGACTCATTTCTATTTTTACAAAAAAAAAAAGAAAAGAAAATTGGCCGGTAAGCAGCTGGCAGGTCTTGTGTTTCTTAGAAAATAGAAAAAGCAGTTACAGAAAAACTATTTTTCAACTTTTTTTAACTGTTACGAAACATTCACATTTTTCACTTTTCAATACTTCCATTTAAGTTTCTGCTACTTTTACAAACAGCCTTAGCGCAGAAAAAAGATCAACCAGCCGGTTTTTGGCAACAAGTTGCTGCTTTTTGGAGTCGCATTCCACAGACGCTACACTGTAACCTAGCAACCCCAGACAAGCGCAGCCCCGTTACCTAGCAACCCAAGTTCCACCACATCTGGTCAGCCGGTTTTAGTGCTGCTAGAGAAGACAAGTGTTTTGTTGTTGACTTACCATCCAGAAACCACTTGCTGCACTCTTGTTGGTTGTGCAGGAGGATCCACTTCTGCTTTTCAAAGGTGTACAGTTGTACAATTGTGTATGTTAGGAGTCATTTTCTCTTGTGACTGTAAACATATACAGAAATATGTAATGAACATGTGTTATATCAAATAAGCAGACACTGGCCCGTTACCTAGCAACCCCAGTGGAATTCTGCCCGTTACCTAGCAACCCAAGTGGAGCCCCAGCACATTTTGTCAGCTGGTTTTATCACTGTACCTCCTGTACAATGGCTGCTGGGATAGTGGAAGTGTTTTGTTGTCGACATACCATCCAGAATCCACTTGCTGCATTGTTGTTGGTTGTGCAGGAGGCTCCACTTCTGCTTTTCAAAGGTTATATAAATCCGCTCATGTTTGAAGCCATTTTCACGTGCGGCTAAATGTTAAGCTGAACTAAAATCTCATGATCTAAGAAAGATTTTGGACAGAAAAATGTGATGAACGTGTCTCGTATCACCCACAGGCGTGACGTAACCTGCAGAAAGACACATAATAGGTCAAATTTATTGTGATGCACCTTCAGCTTTTTATTAGCTGCTCAAACTTATCTGAAATCATACAGTGACTATTACACAGAACAGGATGTTCTGGCTGTTATCATGACAAACACCGGCTTTAACGGGAGCAGACCTTGAAAGACTCGCTGTTGATTCCTGAGGTTACATCAGCAGATGATACCTGATAGGTTCCCTTGATAGAGACGCACAAACAATTAAACCTTGGCTTATCAGAGCTCTGAGCAACGAAGACGCTCAGACGCTCTCAAACACAGAAAGCCTCCGAGTGCATCCCTGGATCACATGAACGGAGGATCACAAAAGGAGGCATTATGAGTTTTTATTTTTCTTATTTTAAGTCTTAAGCTGCTCTGTGGTCCTGTGACTTTGTAAGGAGGGTTTTATAACCTGAGGAGTCTGCAACTGCACAGAGGCAGCTCACAAAAATCTGAAGTTCAGGAAGATCAACTGGTGAATCCAATGTTCTGGAGAAAGATTTTAATATTCCCAAAGTGGCTTTTTAGAGAGAGGACGGCTGGTCAAAGGATGAGATTTTGGATTTCTTATCATAATGAACTCAAACAAGGTAAGCTGTTGAATATTTAGATTGTCTATACATGGATGAATAAATGTATTGATTCTGAACTCCTAAACTCAAACTATATTTCCCTCTTCCAGAATTGTAGCTGTTTTACTCTTAAATCTAAATCTTTCAAAAGTAGCTTAAATTATCTTAAAATAGGTAGTTAGTGTTTATAGAGGTTATTTGAGGGATTTTACTACTTTTATTAGTTCAAAACAATAAATTATATAAATAGAGAACATTTTCTGCATAACATCACTGAAGTTAGTTGCTATGTGACTCTCATGGTCTGACAATTTTGGCTTAAAAATATTATATTTTCACAGTAATATAATTTTTACACAGAAATTAACAAAAGTGTATTATCTTGTTTGCACCAGGGCTGCACAATGTTAGGAAAACATGCAATAATAGTGATTATTGCTACTTGTGATAAATAAATTACACAAAAGTGAAAATGTTTTTCTACATTTGGTTAATAGCGAACACAAACTACAGATAATGAGTTTATTCAGTCACTTTTATTGAAAATGTTGCATGTGGCTGATTGTTTGGAGATTTCTTCCAAATTTTATCACCAAAACAGTGTATGCTACATCGAACAGCAACTGTCACGAGAAGGAACAGAGAGCATGAACTAGTTGTTAATGTGAAAATGAGACTTTAATATTACCAGAATAAAGTCATGGTATTAGGAGAACTAAGTAATAACTCTATAAAAACTATTACACAAAGAATCTAAAAAAATAAAATGAGGAAAGTGAAGTTAAAACATATTGCCCGGCCCTAAGTTTGGGTTGGAAATCTGATTTGTCAGGATGAAAATGACTTACAGATTGTGGAAACTTTCTGAAACTTCAAGAAAAACTCACAAAATGCAGCTATGAAGTAAATTTAGCCTTAAATGGTATGTTGCTGAAACAATTAATCAGATTAATTGTGATGAATCAATTGTTTAAATAATAATCAACTAATTTAGCAACCAATTAATCAATAGCTGGAGCTTACAGACTCTAAAAAAAATGTATTTTGCCGAAAGAAAAACATCCTGTGAAAACTGTACAAAGAAAAATATACATTCTGCAATGTATGTTCTACTTAAATCTCCACATGTGGCAAAGCTTTACTTTCACCAGCTCTGATTTATGGAAGACAAATGTCTTCACCTTTTGCTATCCAATTATTGATTTGCAAATCCAAAAATAGCCAACAGATTAGCTCTCCCAAGACTGAACATTAAACCTGTTGATGTCAAATGTTCACTAAAGAAATGTTACTAAAGAATTTTATTAATTTAAAGAAGGAATTGAAATGTTTATTTGCATCTTTTAATGCATTTCTAGTATTGTATAAGAAGACTGAAGTAAAAATCTGCAGAATATGCCAATTCTTTATCCGATTAATTGATTAATCATACAAATAAGCAATTAACCTGTAAAATAATCGTTACTTGCAGCCTTATGTTTAAGCTGCAAAATATTTCTACTAATCTAGAGAAAACGAGTTAGATTCGAGTTGAAAATTGGATTATCAGGATGAAAATGACTTACAAACTGTGGAAACTTTCTGCAATGTCAAGGAAAACTTGCAATATGCAGCTATGATGTAAATTTGGTCTAAATGTTGTAGGGCTGAAGCAATTAATCAGTTTCACCTGGTTTCAATTCTGGGAAAAAACATCTTGCATAAACACCTTTTGCTATCAATTATTAAAGATTTAATAAAAACAAATAGAAGCAACAGATTGGCTCTACAGCGACTTCACTAAAGAAATGCTATGTTGTTTTATTCTAGGCAGTAAAATCTTTCTTTTATTATTTGAATTGCTTTTTTTGAATCTGTTAATGTATTTATAATATTGTATAAAAAGAGAAGTAAAAAATCTACAGAATGCGCTAATATTTTTTTATCCAATGGATCGATTAATCGTCAGAATAATCGATTAATCGATAACTAAAATAATTATTATTTGCTGCTGAAATTTTTTTCCCACTGATTTACTGGAAAACTAGTTGGGTTTGAGTTGAAAAGCAAATTAATCAGGTTAAAAATGACTGTCAAACTGTGGAAACTTTCTGTTACCTCAAGGAAAATTTACAATATCCAGCTATGATGTAAATTTTACTCTTAATGCTGTAGGGCTGAAACAATCAGTTTCATCTGGTTTAGATTCTGGGGGGGGAACTTGCATTAAGCACCGTTTGCTAACAATTATTAATCAGTTAATCAAAAGGAGAATCATCAGATTAGCTCTTTAATTAGCTTTAAATGTTCACTAAAGAAATGCCATGTTTCATTTTAGGCAATAAAATGTTTCTTTTCTTATTTAAGAAAGAATTGAATTGCTTACTTGAATCTTTTAATGTATTTCTAATATTGTATAAGAAGACAAGTGAAAAATCTACAGAATGTGCTAATATTTTTTTATCCAATGGATCGATTAATCGTCAGAATAATTGATTAATCGATAACTAAAATAATCATTATTCCCAAAAAATTCCCACTGATCTGCCACAAACCAGCTGGGTTTGAGTTGAAAACCAAATATCTCAGGTTGGAAATTACTTATAAACTGTGGAAACTTTCTGTAATCTCAAGGAAAACTTACAATATGCGGCTGTGATGTAAATTTTGCTCTAAATGATGCCGATGTCTCTGAAAGCAGGGAGATAAACGAACGCAGGAGAACAGGAAATATTCTCGACTGAAGCTCAGTACCTTCAGCCTGTGGGCATGTTGGGTGAGAAGCTTTCCTGCTGCTGCTCTGGGCTCAGTAGCAGCCGTGTGTGTCTGTGGATGGACAGTGTGGTCTGACCAGCACAGCTGAAGGGGAATCAATAGAGCACAGCGGTCTTTGTGATCTGAGCAGTTCACTAACTCTCACTTTCCCTCCCATAGATTATCTCTCAATCCCTTCGCTTTCATTTGTTCCCCTCACTCTGCTCTCCTCCTCCAGATCTCCTCTGGGAAAGAGACACTTGGCATCTCTTCCCATTTTTCTTCCTGTGACACTTTCACACAGCACCACAACTCAAAGTAGAGCATCTCTGCCTGCTTCTGTCTCAATCTTTACTGTCTCCTCTCCTTTATTCATCTTTCTGTCTCGTTAACCTCCCTGCCTTTCCCCTGAGTCACTGCCTCCTATCCCTTTCCAATCCCTCGTTCCTATATTTATGCCTCAATCCGTCACTTCTCTGGGTTTTTTTTTGCCTTTCCTGTCTTGTCTTTCACTCTCCTCTCCTCACCTCTTGTCCTTTCCGTCTGAGAATGTCGAACCTGACTCATCCTTACCTTGTTGTCACCTCAGAGTCGAGCGAGCACGAAGACAAGAGCACAGACGCTTCAGGGGACGTCGGACCTCAGAGTAACCCGGCAGAGGCCCCGGTAGAGGTTCCGCAGGAGGACGGCCAGTCCCCGAAGACGGTGGTCCCCAAACCAGAGGAGAACGACGAGCTAGGACTGCTGCCTGACAACTGGGAGATGGCTTACACCGAGAAAGGAGAAGTCTACTTCATCGAGTGAGTAGAAACTCATCAGACGCAGGTGGAGAAATTGCTCAAACAGTGTGCTTAATTCGAAAATAAACTGACAAAAATGCACTCTAGCAAAAGTAAAAACATTTTTACTTGAGTGAAAGTAAGTCCTTGCTTTTAAAAAATTACTTATTGTACAAAATCCACATTTTGAACCACTTTGCACTCCATTTTACGCACTTTCGTTCTGCCATTTGGATCTTGACTGCTTATAAAAACAGCTTAAAAAATAAAGCCAGACATTTTCTGGCTCTAAGTTCACGTTTTTTCGGTGTCTAGAAAATTAGTGGTTTCAAAAACCTTCGTAATTTAAAGTCACAAATAAGCAGACTCTACCCCGTTACCTAGCAACCCCAGCGGAATTCCACCCATTACCTAGCAACCCCAGCGGAATTCTGCCCGTCACCTAGCAACCCCAGCGGAATTCTGCCCGTCACCTAGCAACCCAAGCAGAGTTCCAGCATGTTTGTTTGGATTTAAAGTGACAAAATCCCATAAGAAATAATAAAACTATGAAAAACTTTGATATGTTCAATATTTACCTTCTCTGCTGTTTGTCTTTCTATGCTTTCTGAGAAAGTAATATCTAAAAATTAGAAACTCATCAGTGTATTTTATTTAAAGGGATGCTACCAATGCATTGCATGGAAGCTTTACTACATGATGATTAATACTTTTTAAATTTTGTCTCCATGAAGGTTATGAACAAAGGGGCAAAAAAATTTAGTCAAAAAGTATTTTTTTAATAGAAAATTTTACCCAACTCACTAAATTTGATTAAATTTAAGAGTGGATTTTTTCCCTTTTTTTCTCAATGGAAAATTATTCTGCAATTATTCAGAATTTATGTATTTTAAAACTTTTTGCACATCTTTACCATTAGTTTGCATAAACTCTGACCAACTTTGACATAATAAAGTGACAAATTGTAACCATTTGCCTCATTTTTAGAATGTTTTTTTCACCAAATACAATTTTTGTAGACTCTGTACACTTGGCTTCTTTTTTCCTGCTTAATCTCTTAATGATCAAATGTTTACCTCTTTATTGAATATTACACTCTACTCTTGCTAAAATGCTTGCTCTGAGACAAAATAAATGGATGCTTGGTGCTTTAATAAGGATTTAAAAGTCCCCAGAAATCCAGTCTTCCTCTGAACCATGCTGTAAAAAGCTCATTGCAGTTGTTTAGCGCTTTACAGCTGCAGTAAAACTGTAGGTGAGTCTTTATTCTGCAAGAATAATGGAGTTGCCGTGTGCGTTTGAATTGGTGTGAAGGGAATTCAGCGTGTATTTAGAGACTGGTTCTTATGCACGCACTAGTAAAGTTCAAGCAGACATAATTTTTTTGAGTTTTGCTACATGACTGAGTCATTTCTTGACTGGATCCTTCAAACTAGCTTGAAATGTGTGTTCAGCAGCCAAACATGATGACTTTCTGTCTTCATTAACAACAGCAGCAAACTTTTAATCCTCCCCACTGGAGATGACTTCTTGTGGCCCCCCATCCACCTAGGACATTACCCAATTAATTTGCTTTGCCCCCCTGAAGTGTTGGCTTGCTAATCGCTGTTGCCAAGACGTTGCTTATCTGCGATTGGCCGCCACCTGAGATCAGTTTATTTATCTACAGGCCTGAAAGTGAAGCAGCTGCATAGAAGAGCTGACAAAGTTAAGGTTAAAAACAGCGATGGCGATTTAAAGCAGCAAAGATGGAGTGGGGGGACGAGGAAGTGATGCAGGCTGACTATAAATATCAATTGATGACAAGAGTAGAAAGGGAAATGAGTCGACGAAGAAAGACTAGGACAGATGGAGAAGAATCAAACGGGAAATAAAACAAGCTCACCTGGATAACCATCACATCTTGGCTCCATGTGGAAGGTGGAGCTTCATTTATCTCCTTTAAACTGCATCCAGCTTCCACTTTATCTTCTATTTTTAGCTCTGGGAAGCCAGCGTCGGTTTCATCAGTCAGTCCAGTTCAGTAGAGGACAGAGAAGTGGAACTAAAACTGAGAAACTCAAATATTTTTTCCTTAAAATACAATTTAATGACTCACGACCACATGCTATCCCCCCAAGCTACTGCTGTGCCTCTCAGCACATGTGGGTTTCACACATTTACTGGTTTTCGCTGGAAAATTACCAGCTTGTTCCAACATGAACAAGTGTGTACTATTGCAAATAAAAAACACTTTGATACAGCTCTGATATCAGTGTTGGTATTTCTAAATAAAAACCACTTTAAGCTCGTAAAAGCTTCCATTATTAATGACATTTGAAGTGGAACTGTTATGTAAAAATCATATTTTGCACTTTTTTTATACTTTCTTTTGGTTTCTCAAATATTTCTAAAAAATCCACCCAGATATTTTTTGGGCAATAATTTGATGGTTTTTGGTGTCTTTAAACAAATCGTTTCAAGAACCTTCGGGATGTAAAGAAACAAATAAGCAGACACTGAGCCGTTACCTAGCAACCCCAATGGAATTCCGCCCGTTACCTAGGAACCCCAGTGGAATTCCGCCCGTTACCTAGCAACCCCAGTGGAATTCCGCACGTTACCTAGCAACCCCAGTGGAATTCCACCCGTTACCTAGCAACCCCAGTGAAATTCCGCCCGTTACCTAGCAACCCCAGTGGAATTTTGCCCGTTACATAGCAACTGTCAGTGGAATTCCGCCCGTTACCTAGCAACCCCAAGTGGAGCTCCAGCATGCTTGGAAAGCTGGTTTTGCCACTGGACGCTGTACAATGGCTGCTGGACTAGTGGAAGGGTTTTGTTGTTGACTTACCATCCAGAAACCACTTGCTGCAGTCTTGTTGACTGTGCAGAAGGCTTCACTTCTGCTTTTCAAAGATGTACGATTGTATAATTGCAGATTTGTTGGCATCCATTTTCACGTGCGGGTGAAAACGTTGAGTCAATGTTGAACTGAGCTGACTAAAATGTAAATATCTGAGAAAAAAAATATTTTTTGCAGCCCATAGATTTAGCTTAACCTGTTCAAGGAGACATAAAGGGTCACATTTACAGCTTTTTCGCTCCAAATAAGGTGCGAAAATGATTAATAACACTTCATTTTTTAAACATTTAACTGATGTATTACCTAACACTAAGCCTCTTTGAGCCTGCAGTGTATCATTTGTCTTTAAGACCGATATATTCTCCACAAGAACAAAGCAATGTGTTATTTTACTCGAGGTTTGAAGAATAAAAACGTCCTTTGTATGCAGGACATTTCGTCTCTCACAACAACTGAAGTGCAGAACTCCTGGGTCTCTTCCACTTCGGTGTTTGACATTGTAGCGACTGCAGCCACTTGAAATCTCCGACACATGATGCATTCGTTTCCCAGACATTACACAAAAAAGAGGTTTTACCACGATAATGTATGAAGAACAAGCTAAGCCGTTCTTCCAGCAATGAGAGATGATTTAAAACAACAAAATGAAACAAGTTTCTTGTTCAACTGGCGGATTATTTGACTTCATCGTGGTTTTCGCTGATGGTAACGTCTGGTTGTTGATCATGTGTCTCGTGATGTGGGAAAAGAAGTGTTTCAATTGCAGTTTTGCTGAAAAAAACAAATTTTTCAATATAAATCGCCATGTTTCCATTAAGCAAATTTACTTTCAAAATGTCAAATTGCGGAATTATACAGTCAATGTAAACGCAGCTACTAGCAAACCTCAGTCCAGTTTGCTTCTTTAGGCTCTGGAAAATGTTTCCTAATCATTCTATCGATCTATCTGCCCATCTGTCACTTCTTCTACCCTCTTCCTCTGCCTCCTAATGAGCGACGGGACGCTAATTAAAAATAATGATTCGTCTTCAGTTCCCGTTGAGTGTTTTTAACTTTTCGGAGGTCGTCTCCGAAGAGCCGAGTTAGGAGTCCACCAGCCTCGCCTCCTCTCTCTCAGCGCCGACCACAGTCCCGCTCACTCGCTCTCTGGTTTGTCTCCACAGCCACAACACCAAGACGACGTCCTGGCTCGACCCGAGGCTCGCCAAGAAGGCAAAGCCGCCGGAGGAATGCAAAGAGAATGGTGAGTGCTGCATGTCCACCACTTCTTCTCGCATCCATCGATATCGGCTGCATTTATTTCACTAAATTAAACCGCTCAGCGTGATGAGAAGCCACAGCTTTGACGTTTATAAATCATTTTTATACGTTGGACTGTTGCTTTCTTTTATGTAATTAATGTACTGATAACGTCAGCGGTTGAAGCGGCGTCCAGGTCACAAAGACTTCTTTATTCTGGATCCGAGGGAGAGCTGAAGTGTCGCTTAGCCGCCCACACTCTCCGACGGAAAAGAACGGAGACGGAGGAATATCAATGCAGCAGAAATTAGAGAAAAACAAATAAACACACAAGCACTGTCGTCTTTATGAGATTTTTTTTGATTAACTTGTGAGCGAGAAAGAATTAAATGGATTTGAATCAAACAATATTGTCTTAAAAATGACCCTTGAAAAGAGAGTTAATAATATATTACACGTTGCTGTTTTTCTAAAAGAGATTCAGTGGACTAGCTTTCAGTTTATCCACAGAAATATTTTTGCAGCTGCTAGAATTTCCGACTTTTCCTCCAACATGAAAGATGGAAAAGATAAAAATCTCCAAGATGATGAAATGACACGGAAACAAAGACGGAGACACCAATGAGGAATTAGTCCAAATGTGATTGAGCCTTTTTATCTGCAGCACTTCCGACCCGATTTTCACACTCAAAACGCTCCAACACCGAAGATATTACTGATGTTTGAGAGAACCGCTTTTGATCAGACCAAGTGTTTTATCAGCTCAGATTTTCCCATGTGAAAGAAATGAATCTAAAATCTGAAAAAAAACCTCTTCCACACATCTGTAGTTATTTTATTTGTATTTTGCACAAATAATATTCAAAACATTTAAGAAAAAAACTGCAAAATCACAATATTCTTGTACTTTGACAAAAACAGTAAATGTAATTTTAAACTTCATGGTTTAAAAGTTGCAATTAATTATATTTTTAATCCTGATTTGAAAGCATCACCACTTTTTAATCAAAAGTGATGCACTGAAAAAAGGAAGCAAGTGATTCAACTTTAAAAAAATAATTGAGATTATCCAAATAAATTTATTAAGTTTATTATGTTGTCATGATAAACAGACATAAATAATTTACGTTTTATTATATTTAACAAATTAAGTTGGAACTTGAGACTGGCGACCTGTCCAGGGCGAACCCCGCCTCTCGCCCGGAACGTTAGCTGGAGATAGGCACCAGCACCTCCCGACCCCATTAAGGGACAAGGGT
Source organism: Poecilia picta (assembly GCA_033032245.1). NCBI lineage: Eukaryota > Metazoa > Chordata > Actinopteri > Cyprinodontiformes > Poeciliidae > Poecilia > Poecilia picta. The sequence continues at coordinate 4,260,476 of CM065375.1, read as the reverse complement.
GTAGGAAAATGGATGGATGGAAGTTGGAACTTGATTGTGTTTTTTCAGTGTAGTAACAAGTTTGAGCAACTTTTTTTGGGGGAAAAAATACTACAATGTAATTTTTCCTTGAATAATATGTAGCTTCAAACTTGAGTAACTAAATATTTAATCAGCAAGCTAAATATTCAGATTGAAAGAAATATTTAACTTCAGACCGAAGTTAAATGATTAACATGCTAGCAAAGTATTTATTGACTAAGATATTACTCCATATATTTATGGAGCTAAATATTAGCTTGCAAACTAAAAACGCAGCTTAGAACTAAATATTTAGTTTTCAAAGTAAATATTTAGTTCTCTAGCTACTTGGCGTATGTTTTTAGTGAGCTAAATATGTAGCTTCAGACTAAATCTTTAGTTAGCAAGATATTTTTTCAGATTGAAGTTATATATTCAGCTTCCTAGCTAAATATTAGCAAATGAAATATTTAGCAAGCTAAATATTTTATTTAGCTTCAAATATTTGAAGCTAAATATTTAGCTTCAAACTAAATATTTAAATTGTAGCTAAATATTTGGCTCGCTAACTCAGTAATAAACAAGTCAAATATTTAACTTCACTCTAAATAATTAGCTAAAAGCTAAACATTTAGCTAGTAGCTAAATATTTAGCTCGCTAACTACCAGCTAAACTGAATACATAGCTTATTCATCTTGCTAACTAAATGTTTAATTTGGAACTTTGTCATAGATAAATTAATAAATAACAAGGTGAAAAATGAACCCCAGCTGAGATTATTGCTGTTAGTTTTAGACTGTAATTTAAAAAAAATATCCCCCCATTAATTAGTCATTTAATGAGCGGCAGGTGTGAACTTGAGAAGGCTGAATGCTGTGGCAAGTTTTATTAAAATTAGCTTGGATAAATTTACTAAATGTTAAATTATTTTCAGTTGAATTGTACAAAATAATCTTCAAAACAAAAGTGAAACAACATTCAAGATGCTTTACCAGGGTCACATTTTCCCATAACACACCTTTAATATCCTCTCTATTTCTCTACAATGTTATGTAATAAGCCAAAAGCCTGCACAGCCTGTGGCACCAGCCACCCCTGGGAGCTCAGCTCAGTTTTGGATAAAAAAGCTACCTCTGTAAGTTTAGTATTGATTGGTGGGAAGGTGTGAGTGTGTGTGTCTGCAGGTGTGAGTGTGTGTGTGTGCAGCTATGCACCGATAAGCACTAAGAGGATCGCAGGGTGGAGCCTCTGGGGTGTGACGAGCCAACAGGCTGAAAGCAGGAGAGTGAAACTGCATAAAATGACTTTTTATGGCAAAGATGTGCAGCAGTGAATACAGAGAAGTCGACTTTTATCTGACTTCTTTTATCAGAAAGGTCGAAGTAATATGAGGAGCCTGATCCGTTTGATTTCATTCCAATTGAGAGATTCATCTTTTCTCAGTTTTTTGTTTTGTTCCCCCCTCTATTTAGTTGTTATTTTGGTGACTAAACGGCCAATGCTGAGAGAGTCTAAACCAACGTTTTCTTCCAGAGAAGCTAAACATTTGTCTTGTTCAGTAGTTTTCGTGTCTTCTGAAGGTTTTTATTTCATTTTCAGTCAGGTCCATCAGTACAACAGCATAATACGTACATCCTGCTGGGTTTTTAGGAGCGTCCAGGTCTCTTCCCCAGAGTTTTTAATGTATAATTATGCAGGAGAATCCACAGTCTTGGTAACGGTCAAACTTTGAAAACATATGCGATTTGCTGTCACTCAAAATGTTTGGCAGGTTTATTTGTTACAATTTTGGGTAGATTTGTTTTATATTTATCATTTAGAAATATCTGTTACAAAGTTGAATTTCAGACAATCTTAAAGTGGAACTAAAACTGATAAATTTTAAAATTTCCACAAAAAGTGGGCGGAGCCTAATAAAAGTAGGGGTGTGGCCATGTGTGGGGCAATACTCCCAACTCGGAGTATTTTTGCTATCTTAGCGATTTTGTTGCTATATTTAGCAGCTTTTAAGACTTTTCTGGTAATTTTTTAAAATTGTTTTCCAAAACAACAAATCTACATTGGAAAAACAAAAAAAATCTAAGTGTTTTTGTCTAGTTTCTAGTTAAACCTTTGTACACTTGAAAAAGACACAACTAACTTGCATATAGAATTCAGGAACTTTTTAAAGTTTATAATTTCTTAATATTGATTTTAAAAGTTCTAGATCCACTCAGATTATTTCGCTTGTAGCAAAACATTTTTTCCATGTTATTAGTGAAATAATTTACCAATGGAACTTGCACTTTTTCACCAATATAAATTAATTATTTACTCAAGACAAGTGCCTATATTTTGCTGAAAAGTTACTGTCATAGTGAGATGTTTTTATATTTAGGAAAATTAAACTGCAGTAGCCGTCCTTCAACCAGAAGAGGGCAGCACCAAGATGGTTTTAGGCTAAATATTGCATAATTACACAAGTTCATACAAAAATGTCACATTTTGCACATAACAAAAGATAACTCCTAATTTATACAACTAACTGCAACAAAAAGCTGATTTGCGTTTTTTGTTTGAGTTTATGGAATTCCACAGAGTTGTGTCCTTGGTCTCATTTAACTTCTGCCATATTGGTTTTCTATATATCATCTTTTCATTTATTTATTTGAAAGAGACAAGCTCAATAATGGACACAAGTAATAGATGAAGACTTGAATATGCTGCAGTTAGCATTAGAGCTAATCCTTCAACATGTCTCCTGTAAATACTATGTTGATATTATACTTCTTACTACTTTTAAAATGAGGCGTATTCAATGTTAATTGTACAGGAATTTCTGAAATGTGACGCGTTTCCAATTGAATGAGTCGGCCGCTACAAAAACTTCCTTTTTATATGTTAAAACATCAAAATTTAAATTAACTCCAGTTGGTAAATCACATTTAAATTCATGTCGTCTTTCCTACTTTCTGATTTTTAGTGTGTCTGAATGAAAAAACGCCTTTTTGGGTTCGTAAATTAATATCCACCTTTAAAAAGAACAGAGATTAATTGAGCTGTTTGGAGCGTCACATTTTTTTTACTAGATGAAGGTAGGCTCTGATATCACCTGCCAGATGAAAGTCTGTGCAGTTAAAATGATAATTTTCTGTATTTCACATGAACTGCAGCACCTGAAGTAAATTTTGTCACCTTTGGTTTAGAGAACAACTTGTTCTCTCTCATGTTTGAAGTCAGCTGCGACCCAAACACCAGATCCTGTCAAATCGCTGAGCGGTGACGTACGACGGGTTTATTTGGTTTCAAAGCAACATCTTCTCCAGTGAAGGCAGAGCGTTGATATCACAGGCGCCTTTTAGTTGCATAACTCACTATATAAATCCCTTTCAGCCTCTCTGCCTTTATGTTTTCTCACCTCCTCTTTCTACCTCCAGATCTATCTTTGTCCTCTTCTCCCCGCCTCCTGTCTCTCTGTTTTTTTGTTTTGTTTTGTTTTGGAAGTAAAGAAGTAGGACAGACTCTTAAATTTCTTTTTGTTCCTCTTTCTGTTATAGCAAATATTTGTTGGCTGGGTTGAGAGGAAACTGAGGAACTGCTTGTTTCTTCTTCTCCTAATGTAAGCAAACACTGGGAGAAAGTATTTTGTTATAGCCACAAATACACGATAAGACTAATGCAAATTGTTGCTTTTTTACACAAGGGGTGACCAAAGTGTGGCCTGCGGGCCATAGGCGGCTCATCATAGTATTTCTGTACGGCGTCTGAACTTAACGGTTGATTTAGATGCAGACGTCTAATTTTTATTTAGAGTAACATGATTACAGATTAAAGTCTGACAATAGAAAATATTCTCTATGATGTGCGTTAGCCTCATGCTGTAGGATTTTATGCTAATTTTGTTTGATTTTTGTATTTATTCTCTAAATTTAACACTTAATTTGTAGTGTCTGAAATTGTTCTTGAGGCAAAGGAAACATAATTTCAAGGAAAAGAAAAAGTTAAGTTGCATAAATTACAGACTGGCCACTAAAAAAATAATAATAAAGTCAGAATGCTGACTTTTTTCCAAAATTCAAACTTTAATTTAGATTTTTTTTTTCAGAATTCTTTTTTTAAATTCTGAATTTTCTTCTTTCACAGAATTCTGAATTGTTTATGACCTTCACAATCAGCAAAATCAGCAATGATTTAAAAATAATTTAAATAATTTAAACAACTTTAAGAAGTGTTGACTGAATGCAGTCGTAGCTATTTATTATTGTTCTAACAGATTAATAACTTTTTTAAATCCTTTATGGAACAACCGGCCCTTTAAGCTCATTCTTGGTCCTGATGTGACCTAAAAAGAAAATTAATTTGTTGTAGAAAAACGAACTGGATTTCGATTAAAGCGAACAAAACAACAGCTGATGTTCATGCATCCTTAGATTCTCTAAATTTCTCTAATTGTTTCTGGTTAAAATCTGATTCATTCATTCCCACTGTTGCCACATGCTTGCTGAAAGTTTCTGATTTGATTGAATCAGCTGTGAAAAAGCTGAAGGTTTTATGACTGAATTTCATTCCGATTTTAAAGCTAAGATGAAACTAAATAAATAAAATTCGGTGAAGTTTTCCGAGCCACTGCAGGAAGGTGAGTTCCAGCTGATAAATAATCTGTCAGATTGTTTATCCTGGTTCCTGCAGACGGTTCAGCGGCGTGAATGAACACTGACAGGGAGCGGGATTATAACTTCAGTGATGCTCAGGTTTGAAGGATGTTAATCGTATTACAGAGCTCCTTTGTCTTCCGCTTCCACGAATCCCCCGCAGACATTGCGCGTCTGCATATAGAGCGGCTTGTAATTACATTCTGATCATGTGAGGGGAGAAGTTATTAACCGTCTCACACCGACAAACGTTGGGCTCACACTTTCTTCTTCTTTGTTCTCTCCTGGGGAAACAGCAGAGCTTGCATTAAACCCGTTTTTCTATCTCTCCTCTGAACTGCAGTGGGTCTATTTCCCCTTTTAACACTTCCATTTTTAGCTGCAAGTAACGATTATTTTAGTATTTGATTTTTTTAATCGATAAATTAGATGATTAATCGATTAATCGGATAAAAAAAATTACTAATTTTTCATTTTATAAACCAATATTTTGATAAACAGCAACAGATAATTCCTTTAGTGAACTGTTGGTCAGTTGTAGATTGAGAACTTTTTGGATCAATCAATCAATAAATGGACAGCAAAAGATGCTTAATTTAACATTATTATTATTGCTATTTTTAGATAAAGATTCTTTTATAAATCCTAAATTCAAAATGTATGAATATTTTTATATAGTTTTGGTTTAATTGCTGCTCTGTTCTTTAAGAATATTGCCTTTTTTTACTAAATTAGTTGATAGTTGTTTCAATAATCAAATGATTAATTATGATTAATCGTTTTAACCTCAAACTACGTAAATCAAAAGATGCAAATAAATTTGGGTTAGGCTTTTTAAACAAATTTTTTTTTTAATTTTTTTTTTTTGCCTAAAACACAAAAATAAATATTTTGGTGGCTGGTTCGTCATTCATCAAAGGAATGACACAAAAGTGTTTTCATTAACCGATTAATTGAAAAGCTTTGATTTGATTACTGCTCTGTGTATTTCAGCAAGTGGCCTTTTTCTGGTCTGTATACTCCAGTTAACGATTAATCAATTACAAAATGATTTGACGAGTATTTCAGTTAGTCATGATTAGTCATGATTAATCACGATTAATCGTTTCAGCCACAATCAGTATGCCCAGAAATGTTACAAAGTTTCACTTTCGCAGTGTTTCCTAATTTTTCATCGTGACTGTTGCTTCTTAAAAATAAAAATTCATCCCTCAGATTGATTTTTAATAGACCTGAGATTGATATTCCCAGGCAAATCTCCATCTCTTCAACCAACTCAGACTTTTCTCTGCCGACTCTGATAGATTTCTCGGTCGTCTCTCCTTTTTTACGTTGGAAGTTTTTAGGGGACACAGCGTGTGTGTGCAGTCCTACAGGTGAGTTATTACAGACGTAGAGACGCGGCGCCCTCCTTCACCTTGAGGCTCCTGCGTCGGAGCGGCGTAGAGGGGAGGTGTGGCGTTGCTGTCTGTGACATGATTGATGCGTGTATTTTGAGCACATCCCCAGCAGAGCATGCCTGGGGCCTGAAGATTGGAGCAGAAATATGTGAGTGTGTGTGTGTGTGTCTGAAATTAGCTGTCAGTGCTACTTGATACCAGTCAGTTTTCTTTCTTTTGGCTTAACTGTGTTGTTAAAATTTCAATAAATGTCTAAATCACTGCGAAGTTTTGCAGCAGTCATTTAATAATAACATTGACGTTTCTGGGTTTTAGTTGCCACCTTCAGCAAAAGCCAAAAAATTAAAGAATATGTTGCCTTCTGGAATTACATTCATGCCTTATCAGGTAAATTAATATATATATTTATCATTTTTTCATTATAATTTTCTCATGTATCTAAGCTAAAATTACACATTTCTTTATTTTTGTTTTTAAAACAGGACCTTTATTTCTGAAATTTAGGGTTTTATCCCTAAATGCCTGTTTGGGGTATAAAAATTACAGTTTTGCATGTTTGTAATAAGTTATGAAACAAATTTTTAAAATATTGTGAGCATGTTTTGGTATGCTTTTCATTTCAACATTTTTAGAAATACCGCAAATCAGGAATGCAGGAATTGTCTCAAGTTGGGTTAGATTCATGCACTTTATTAATTTGAAATTTATTGTCTGAATAATACTCAAATACAATGTTTTAATTACTATCATACATTACATCAATATTTAATCAATATACTTTAGTGATATATCACTTAAAGTCCTTAAATAGACAAAAATCAAAGGTGTTAGTAAATTAACAAGGTGAAAGTTTACCAGATTTTTATCAAAACTATTTGTCCACAGCTGTAAAAGTGTCATGGATTCACAGCTGTGACGGTTCAGTTCATCTCTTTATGCGCCTGGAACATCGAGATAAACTCAAAGCTTAGAAAAACAAAATCTGTTTTTCTTCTTTTGTTCTTAATCTGCCAACCTGACACGCTTTAAATCCGAAACCTGCGAGACGTTCCAGCGCCATGAATACGATGACGCTGATTTCCCAGAATGCCTTGCGGGGAAAAATAAAGCTGTGAACACAGGTCACATCCGACAGAATCACAACAACTTTAACATTTCTTTGACTCTTTTCACATTTTGGCCGCATTTAATCACCTTGGCTGTGAGGAAAAACGCTGTTTCCATGGGAACCGGATGCTAACGCACTTTTTCTGCTCCTGTTTTTTTTTTTATTTTACAAACGCTGCTTGACAAATTGTTGGTTTATGAGTTTGTCCAACTAAATGACTTAAAAGCAAAAGGTCACTTTTTTCACAAAGAATTTCTCATGAATTTATCAGCATCAAAGATTGATTAACCAGCTAATTACTTACAAATATATAAAGATTACATTTTCTGGAAAAAGATTATGGCCAAACAAAAAATAAAATTCCGACTTTTTTTTTCAAAAACCATGACCTTTTCCTCAGAATTTTTGATTTAATTTCAGAAATTTAATTTCTTTTTTCATAATTCCAACTTTTTCTTTGAATTTAGATTTTTTTTATTAAGAATTGTGATTTTTCTTCTAAAAACGTGACTTTAACATTACAATTTTGACTTTGTGCTCAAATTCCTGACTTTAATTTCATAATCTAGTTTTTTTCTCAGAATTTTAAGAATTCAAATTCTAACTTTAATTTCAATATCTTAGTTTATTTTAAGATTTTCTTTTCTCAGAATTCAGGCTTTAACCTCAAAATTCTGACTTCTTTTAAATTTGAATTTTTGTCTGCTCAGAATCCAAATTATTTTAATTATTTATGCGCCATCGGGCAAATCTTGTCTTGCAACTGAAGTCTACCAAACAGTGTGAATAAAGTGAAGGTTTCCATATCCTGCAACAAGGAAGAAACTGTTTTGTCAATATTTTCATACGACATAATTGAAAAATCTTTGGTTATTTATTTGGATTTTGAGATATGGTGACACAAAATTAGAATTTAAAGTCAAAATCCTGAGAAAATAAAGTCAGAATCCGGCTTTATATTGATATTTGTGCTCTGTTCTGGTGACTGAATGATCCACTAATTGACTTAAAAGTTGGAAAATCTTTTGTTGGACCAAAAGAAAAGGATGAATTTGTCACATATTCCAGCATATTGGAAACACAAAACGGAACACAGAGGACCATTTATTGGAAACGAAGCTAAAGTTTTGGTGCTGCTCTGTTAATGCATTGCTACATTTCTTGGCCGATTATCCCCAGGTTTCCAGACGGAGGCAGAGTAAATCAGCAGCTGCAGCGCCTGCTACGTTTTGGCTTGGTGTTTTTTAAACCACCTCTTTATTCTCAGCCCTGTTCACCCCTTCAGTCAAGCTGAAGGTGTTAAATTGGCGGCAGGTGAGGTTTTCTCTGCCGGGTCATTTTCATCCGTCAGCAAACTCAGTGAGGTTCAGAGAAAACCACATCTGACAGGGCCGCAGAGCGTCGCTCAAAGCGCTCGGCATCTCTTTTTACTCTGTTTTTGATTATAACCGACAGGCTTTCATCTCAAAATATAAAGAATTTCCTCATTTATTTGTTCCCGAGCTCCTTAAACTACAAGTAATTATTATGTTAGCCTACAATGATTCAGTTCAGAGTGATATCTTCATCTTGCATGTTGTGGTATCTCATCCTAAAGCCTTAAATGTGACTTTTTGCACTTCCTTAAACAGGTTATGGCCTATACAAAACATACTCTTTACATGTTTCCATAAAATCTTTTTTGGATAATGAGATTTTTCTCTGTTCAGTTCAATATTTACGCAACATTTACACTCGCAAAGAAAACAGAGAAACAATTATACAGCCGTACATCTTTGAAAAGCACAAGTGGCGCCTCCTGCACAACCAACAAGAATGCAACTAGTGGTTTCTAGATAGTAAATCGGCAACAAAACACATTTTTTCTTTTTTTGTTTTTGTTTTCTTTCCAGCAGCCATTGTACGGCTGTAAAACCAGCTGACCAAACATGTTGGAGCTCCGTTTGAGTGCTATTTAACGGAGCATTGCCCGTAGTATGTAACTCAATTGGCAGGTTTTTGAAACAGCTTATTTTCCAGACACCAAAAGAGTTTTTAAGCACTTGAGCTGTCTTTAAAAACAGAATAGAAGCATAAAAACGTTTAAAATGTTAATTTTGCCTCTTAAGTTCCATGAAAACACTTCTAAAACAGAAATTACCTGTGAATAATTGTGAAATAAATGTGTACATCTTTGAGTAAACTCCAGGCTTTCATCATTTTGAGGACGGCAGCAGATTTATTCCCAAAAGATCAGGCAAAATTAATTTCTCTCTGTAGTATCTGCAAATAATACCCTTAATTTATCCACTGAGATGTGCACAGCTGCAGTTTTTTATTATCGCCAGATTAATTCTGTTGTATGAAATGCATCACATTTTTTTTATTTTTAACTCAGTGGTGTTTGTTGTTCACTCTAAGGCAGCTGAATTATTCCCAGCTCTTCATATAAAAGCAATCAGCTGAAAAAATTAGGAGGATGTTGTTAAAACTCCACAGGAAAGACAGACATAAAAACTAAATTACATGAATCTAAGTCGACTATCACCAACCTGACCTCTGTTACTGAAAAATAAAACTAATGAAAACATTTAATTAAATGGACCTGTAGAAAGGAAAAGGCAGGAATGAAAATACAAAAATTAAAAGTGTAAATCTGATATTTTAACGAGATAAAATAAAGATGACATGCAGCAACCGATAGAAGTAAAACCTGCATAAAAGTGCCTTAATAAAATGAAATAATTCTGTTTTTAAGAAAGATCAGGTCTTTAAAGTAGAAAAACCTAAAGTCAGCAGCTGACAAAAGATCCCATTAAAATGACACCTAATACACTGCAAAACACAAAATCTTACCAACTGGTTTTAGTTGAGTTTCCAGTGTAAATATCTAAGCTTTCTCTTTTTTCTTCTAAACTAACTTACTGGTAATTTTCAGCAAGAATTTGGGCTTATTTTAAATCAATAATTCCCAAATATTGATTAAAAAAATACTAGTTCCACTGGTAGATTTCACTTACAACATGGGTGTCCAAAAGTGCGGCACGTGGACCATTCGTGGTCCTTTCACTGATTTTGTGCGGCCCCATACTATAATTAAATGCTGCAGATTTGGCCCATAGATGCAGATAAATTGTAACAAATATAATTTTCTTACACAGGAAAATGTAAAGTAAAACAAAGTATTTGTGTTTTTATAACTAAGTTCTAACAGAAGGTAAAATTAAGTTTATCCAGAAAATTTTACTGAAATCTGCTTTTTTGACTCAAATTCTGTTCTTATTAATGTAAATACATTTGTTCACTCGAGCCCAAAAGTAACTGAAAACTTTTTTAATACAGTAAACATGCAAAGTTAAAGTAGTAAATTTCTGCCAAAAAATCTCAGAAATTTTCTAGAAAAATGTTAAAATTTTCTACAAGAACATTTGGAAATTTCTGAATTTCAAATATCGATTGAAAATTTTTCTAGAAAATTTCAGTTTGCCAGAAACCTTCTGAGATTAAACACAAAATTTCTGAATTTTTGGTGGAAAAATTTGCCTTTTATTCTATGTACAATGACCCTAATACACAATCGTAAAAATTGCTTTCGAGTTTTGAATTCTTTTATTTTTTCACATTTTTCAGTTGCGAGTGAAATAATCTGCCAGTAGAACTTGTATGTTTACATCTATATTAGGGAATTGTTGACTTAAAACAAGCTCCTTTATCTTGTTGAAGTTACTTGCAAGTTAATTTTGTCTTATTTTATGTCTACTAAGATATTTACACTAGAAAGTAGACGGAAATACTTGGTAGATTTTGTGTTTTTGCAGTGTTCAGAGCTCAACTGACTAGATTTTTTCCTCTGTTGGCAAGAATAATTTCCCTCTGATCCATCCAGACTAAAGTTCTTCTCCTGCATGAATTGAATTCAAAGGTGCACCAAGCAGCGAGATGTGACTTGAATTTTGGTGGACTAAGGAAAGGTCTGCAGGCGGTGAAAATGTTTCAGTTCAGCATCTTTGCCTTTCAAAGCTGGAAAAAATGAAGAAAGACCCCGCAGACTCTGAAGACTGTATGGTTTGTCACACTTGAGTCCAAATTAGGAAAAAGGAGAATAAAAACCTTTTGAGCATGCAGCTCAACTTCAAAGACGGTCTCTCTCGGAGTCCATTTATTACGGGGAAAATGAAGGAAAGATTGAGGAGGAGAGGACGGTGCGACGCCTCCTAGTGGCAGGAAGATGTCTGCAGGTTGAATGTTTTAACTTGACGAGAAATTTTCCACAGGCACATCTTAAAAATTACTTCAAATTCTGGTTTTAATCATAATTTGATTAAAAAATATTATCCTTAAAGTTGTTAGCACAATGCTAACTGAAAGAAAACACTAACGTCCTCAAACATGTTGAAATGAGACAAACCTTCTGAATAATTAACCAATTTCACTCCTGAGACAATAAATACACTTTATTTCCTCTCATGTTAAGTATTTTCACTAAAATGGTTCAAGGTGCTTCAGTCTTGGTTTTTTATTCTCTGTAACCTGAAAAAGAAAACTGGTTCCAAGAACTGAAACATTTGGAGTACTATCAGTATAAAAACCTATTAATAATAACAAAGAAAACTCTGAGCATCCTCTCTGTGAAACTATTAAGGACGCTCTATTCATTTCTATTTTGGATTTGTAAAGAATTTTAAAATTATTTTTTGATTATTTTCAATTTATTTTAAAAATTAAAAGTTGAACACTGCAAAAACAAAAAATCTTACCAAGTAAACTTTGGTTTAGTTTCTAGTCCAAATAAGTTTGTTCACTTAAAATAAGATAAAACCAACATAAAAGCAACTTTTCAGTGAGATATAGCAACTTGGAGTAAATAAACAATTGCTTAATTTTTTTTACCAATATTTAGGATTTATTGACTTAAAAAAGCTGAAAAGTTACTTATTTCAAGTGTGCACTAGAACATAAACCCAAAATACAAAAGATTTTGGATTTTTTTGCACAGAATTTTCTGTAATTAGATTTATATATATATATATATACACATAAATATCTATCTATATGTATGTATGTATGTGTATATATATACATATATACATATATATATATATATATATATATATATATATATATATATACACAGTCCAGTCACATTAATGTGACCACCACGTACTTTCCACTTCAGAGTTAAATAACCAATCACAGAAGGCAGGTGGCAGCACAGTGCAGTTGAGCGTATATAAAGGGTGTGTGTGGGCTTCGGAAAACATTTCAATCGTTGGCGTAATGCAGAAACGAAGCGATTTATCCGACGTCCAAAAGGGCATGATCATTGGCTTTCGGGCCAAGGGTGGAAGCATTTCCGAAACGGCTGAGTTTGTGAACTGTTCGCGTGCCGCCGTGGTAAAAGTGTACCGTGCATGGCAAAATGGGACTGTCCAAAATCAACGACGTGGCAAATGTGGTGCACCACGGGCCATAGATGACAGAGGCGAACGACGGTTGCGGAGATGCGTTCGGGCAGATAGACGGGCTACCGTTGAGCAACTGACCACTAAAATGAACCAAGGGGCTACCACAAGTGTCTCCCAAACCACTATTCAGCGAACATTGCTGCGTCTGGGCCTCCGAAGCGGACGCCTGGTTCGTGCACCTATGCTGACTGGTGTTCATCGACGACGAAGGCTAGAATTTGCACGCCAGTACAGCAGCTGGACGTCCACTGAGTGGCGACAGGTAGCGTTTTCAGATGAATCGCGTTTTATGCTCCATCGGACAGATGGACGTTGGCGTATAAGGCGTGAAACCTCTGAAAGGAACCACCCTGCAACCATTGCAGGAACGGTCCAAGCTGGAGGCGGGAGCATTATGGTCTGGGGAATGTTTTCCTGGCATTCTCTGGGTTCACTGATTATTGTGGAAGGCACGATGGATCAATACAAGTACGCATCTGTCCTTGCGGACCATGTCCACCCCTACATGCGCATTGTTTTTCCTCAGGATGATGGCATCTTCCAGCAGGACAATGCGAGGTGCCATACAGCTGCCAGTGTACGTGCGTGGTTCGAAGAGCACCAGGATGAGTTTACCGTCCTCCCCTGGCCAGCAAACTCACCTGACTTAAACCCAATCGAGCATCTGTGGGACCATCTCGATCGAGTTGTTCGCGCCATGGATCCTCAACCGCGTAATCTAGCGCAGCTGGCCACGGCATTAGAGTCGGCATGGCTCAACATCCCAGAGAAGACCTTCAGGGACCTAAGTGACTCTCTTCCTGCACGTCTCGTAGCAGTTCGCTCTGCGAAAGGTGGTTATTCTGGCTTTTGACAGATGGTCACATTAATGTGACTGGACTGTGTAGATGTTACTCTTTAAAGTGTTCAAATACATTTCTTGCCCTGTATTGTCTTATTTTATCCAGTTTTTAATACGACTAGATTAATGAATTTTATCTTGTTTGACTAAAGAAATTATACATTTATGTTCTAGAAATCCATCTTTATACCTCTTATACTGGTAAATATTCATAATTGTTTAAAAACCTTAGCAGATTTTACACTTTCATTCATTTATTGATTCTATTTATTTAGACTTTTTTGTTGAATTTCAAATTCTTGTTAACCCATTCCTACAATTTAGCAAATCTTATGAACTTTAATCAACGTTTTTAAACATTTACCAACACTTTTCTGTCTCCGTCTCCCTTTCAGCACTCCGAAATTGTACCCAATTATTTTAGCGGCTTATTAAAACAAACATGTCAAAGACGTGAGAATAGAAATCAAGTTGTAGCAAACAGCAGACGTTTTAACGGCCGTGTCGTGTCTCTGCTGCTGAAATTCGAGCCATTTGTGGCTCCCTGCTGTTTCCTGTGGACGTTTGGATGGATAAGCGTTTCATTAGAAAGCCGCTGAGCTGCATGACGTCGCTTTGATCTGCTGCACTCTGTGTGTGTGTGTGTGTCCCACATGTGAATGATATTGTGTGGAAGGAGTCCCATAATCTGTATGCATGTGCACATGTACGTCGCAGCCTGTAATGGGTGAAAACAGTTATTAATGTTTAATAACTGGAGATGAGTATTTAGTGAATAAAATAGTGAAAAATCCTAGCGATTTTTGACTAACTAGGTTATTCAGGGGGCCCAGGTGGTAAAAGGTCTTTTTCTGCTTTTTTTTTGTCATTATCCTGATCAAACTTACTTTTCTTATCGAATTTGGTCAGATGTTTTTAATTAATTACCTGTTGGTGTTATTTTTACACCACCTGACTTGTGCTTGGTCACTGTGTCTTCGTCACTGTGTGTATAAAGCCATTTAAGATCTTGAAATAGGACCACTAATTATTTTTGGTTAACTTTTTAAGCTTCATTAAAAATTCAGCTAAATTGCTGTTGACCCGTTTGTTTGTTTGGTGTTTCTGAAACATTTTAAATAAACAATCTTGAGGGGATTGTTAATCATTTGTATAATTTGGTCTGTATGCAGTTGTGTGATGGTCATTTGTAAATATGTTTAATTCTTCCGTTGATTTTTGACATTTAAAGCAAGTTTGTCGTCTCCCAAATTTTGAAAACTCGTGAATTTCCATGTTCTAATTGTGTGATGAAACACTTATTGAACCTTAAAGGGAACCTGTGATGCTTAAAACAAACAAAAAACCTAGCCATTTTTTGCCAATATGTTAATGTATTTTATTGTTTGTAAAAATGATCCATTTCAAAAACTTCCGAAATGTAAAGCCACAAATCGGCAGGCTCTGTCCAGCTCGTTACCTAGCAACCCCGGCAGAATTCCGCCCGTTACCTAGCAACCCAATCTGAGCTCCAGCAGTTTTGACCAACTGGTTCTTTAAGTTAAAATTAAAAAGTAATTTATTGATCCCGACATTTAATCCCAAAGAGAAATTAAATGTTGTTGCAACTCAAATTCATCAAGGACTTATTGTAGATGGTTATAGCTGTTGTTGTAGCTATTTTCTCATGTGATTGAAAACGTTGGCTAAGCAACAACTTATTTGGATTTAAAGTGACAAGAGGTTCAAAGTAGGTAGAACTAGGCAGACTAGTAACTTTTTAAGGCTTATTTGTGCCAAAAAATGTAATGAACACGTTTTGAGTCGCCTGTAGACCTACACCATCCTGTTCAGGTTGCCTTTAGATATGTTGGTTTCCAACTTTCCTCGCTAGCTGACTCTTTCCTACACGTTGTGATTGCTGTCGCTTGGAGGAAGCGTTGTGGAACAGTGGTGATCATGTTGAATTTGGATGCTCAACCTCTCTGTAGCTGCATTTACACTGAGCTTGTTGCTGTTGTTGCTAGGCATCGTGGAAACCAAATTCATTCAAGTTGTCACTTGTCTTGAATGTCTCCTGTCATCAGATGCTCGGCGTAAAATATGGATAACGAAGACATGCAGGAAAAAGATGCTACGGATAACAGATGGCTTTCCCATAGTTGGGCACGTTGGGTTCCGGTTTGTAGCTTTCAAAGTCCAGTGTTTGAACAAATGTCATGATGATGGTGATTTTTGTCAATATGTTAATCAACTTTTCTTTTAAAAGTAGCACTTGTTAAAGGGAAGTGCAAATCTAACGGCTTTCATGTACAGTTCATAGCTGCAACCCGTTTCAGTCGTGGAGTTCGTTAACTTTTCTGCAGAAGCTGTAAATATTCTCCTGTTTATGCCTTGGGGATTTAACACCCTCAGGTTTTGTGCCTGTCCAAAAAGAAACTCTTGTGACTCTTTTCAAAGTTCCCCCATCAAAACACAAGATTTGCAACCCAGAGGAGATGCAGGACATAAATAATTTATGGGTTTAAATTCAGCCACCATCAATATTAGGAGCTTTTTCTGTTTAGAGATGCATTTGATGAACAGCATAAAAGAGCCACTGGCCTCTTTAAATCAATGAATGCAACATGTTGAGACTATTTTAATTATTATTGATCTTCACAGTCCCGATCCATGAATAATTGGTGTGCATTTTGTATTTTATATAAACTATTTTAAAATATGAGAAATCAGTTGGTTTTATTAGAAACAGATCAGCCTCATTTATTGAAAAATCAACCTGATGGAGGACAGGGTGTCGGTGGATTTTTAAATTCATGTACAAAAGAAATGAAGTCATTTAAATGTCTTAAATTAATTTCAATAAATGTAAATTGACCTTAAAGACATTAACCACAGGTCTTAAGACTATTTAATCTCATATATTTAATGTGACTTATTTTCTACCCAGGAAAAGTTTGAGTCACAAGCAGACATTCCTTTCTGTGACTCGAGGTGGTTGAGGCTACTACTATCTGCTAATATACCATTGCTAGCTAGCTGACATTCGAGGCTACCACTAACTATCTGCTAATATACCATTGCTAGCTAGCTGACATTCAAGGCTACCACTAACTATCTGCTAATATACCATTGCTAGCTAGCTGGCATTCAAGGCTACCACTAACCATCTACTAATATACCACTGCTAGCTAGCTGGTGTTTATACTGAATATACTCTTGTTGACTAGCTAGCAGTTGAGGGTACCGTTAGCTAGCTGCTAATATATTCTTGCTAGCTAGCTTTTTACATCTCTCATGGGAAAGTGTAAATTTATTGGCAGTTGGTTGTTTTGCACTACTACAATGTAAAATATGTCATTTTATTTTGTACTTCTCTGTCACAAGGTCTTAAACTTCATTCATAATGGTCTTAAAAAGCATTAAATTTGTATTTTAATAGATATTTTAAAAAAAGATTTTGTATAGTTATGATTTTTAGTTTAAAATGGATTAGAATTGATTGAAAAATATTTACTAGTCCAGCTTCAAATCAGATGCCTCTTTATTAAAACAATGCAGTATTTCTCTATGCACAGTCAATTTGCTGATATGTGATAATAGAACGAACAAAAACCTTCATTATTGTTTTCTCTGTGTTGTGTGTTTTCTCCCCAGAGCTTCCTTACGGCTGGGAGAAAATCGATGACCCCATTTACGGCAGCTACTACGTCGAGTAAGTTTAGTGCATCTTTAATATTGCCTTTGATTTTCCTGCGTAGCTTGTTGGTGCAATATTAATCATGTTTATTATGAGTGGTTCACCGTAGGAAATTCTCCATTTATGCTCCTGCAGGCTTTGGAGGAAGTTTATTAGCCGGTCTGTGCCTTGTTTTTTCTATTAGCCTGTGTCTGATACGGTGTTGGTGCTTGTATTTATTAATAGATGAACTCAGGAGCAAGAATTTGCACTTGTGTATCTCAGACTAACTGCTGCAATGGTCTTTCCTTGCTATTACCGGGTTTCATTCTTTACAGCGTCAATATGTTTGGAAAATCATAAGAATATACCTGGGTTAACAAAAAACAATAACAAAATGTCACCTGTACATACTTCACCTCCCCCTACAGGTATTGTTGTTTTGTTTTGTTGTGATCTAAAAGACACTACATGCTTCTTTAAATCAAACCACCGTAAAACTTTTGCATAATTAGCACTTTGATAATAGGGCGTTCATTAAAAGTTAAGTAGAAAGGAGATGAATTGTGCCTGTGTGTGTGTTGGCACACAATGAAGTCTCATAAAGTGAGGGAAATATTTAATGATGACTAATTACTCCATGCTGGCAAATTACACTACTTGTAGTCAACGATTTAAACTAAATTTAAAGGAGATATCAAGGTTTCCTTGATTATTATCAAGTAATTTGATGAATTGTTTGTTGAAAAAAGGCCAGAATAAATTGTTTGTTTTTTAAATATGCAAAACTATTCTACAGCTCTTACAAAAGCAATTTACCAGCCATTTAATTAGTTATTATATATATTATATTATATTATTAGTCATTATAGCCGTATACAGCTAATGGTTTATTACACAGTGTGTCCGAGCATCCTTAAACATATTATATTCATGTATCTAAAATGAAAACATTAAGTTTTAAATTTATGTACTCAAAAAGGCCCTAAAAACTCTTAAATTCATGTATCTCAAGATAAGGCCTTAAAATGTCTTAAATTTATTTTAGGAATTTATTTTGGCCTTAAATAACACTAATACTTGAGATTTTGTTGTATATACTATGTATTTATTTTCTCACAGAACTTTTCTGTTTGGCAAAAGTTTTTTTTTTTTTTGTGTTACCACAAGTAGGGCTGTATAATAATATCGATATCACAATATATATCGATATTTTCTTTCCTAGAAATAAAATGGATATTCATCCTCAAGTATTGTGACATCCAACTGTCACCTTGTTCACTCACTGCTTGCTTCACCAGGTCATCAGGCTCAGAGTGATTCCTTCAGATGTTCAGGTTAAAAAGGTATCAAACTATTCAGAGCAGGAACTTGGTTCACTTTATTTACTTTACTAATGCATGTCAGCTACAGTTTGGACTGTTTCAACTAAAAGAAACATGTTTTCTCTCCACTTCTTTCATTCATGTTGTCCAGCTGTCCACTTTAAGTCAGTGTCCAACCAGAGCCAGTTATTGTGTAGTTGGTGCTTTTAATCAGTTTTCAGTTAAATTAATTCAGTCCAACTTTATAACAGTCACAAAATGTCACCAAAATCACTCTGTCCCTCTAAAATCTTTCAGAAAATCGCTAAAGTGTGTTGAATCGTATCGTTTGCTGAATATCGCAATATACAGTATATCGTATTGTGAGTAGAATATCATGTATCATATCGTATTGCGAGATTATTGCGTCACTACAGCCCTAATCACAAGTAAAATACAGGTGGCAACAGAAAATGAGCAAGTTAACTGTGATCGCATAGTCTTAACATCAATTCAGTCATTAATCAACATTTAAATAATCTCATTTTTAACATAAGTAACAATTAATATATATTTTTAGAATTGTAAAACATACTAACATTCATTATATGGTAAATAAAATACAATAAATTAACCTGAACAAACTACAGAGCAAATAGCTCCCAAAAAAAAACAATTGACAGCAGTTAATAGTTGTAAAATTAAACACAACTAAAATGCACAACTGTAATTATAACAGTTAAAAAATAAATGCAAAAAGTGACAAAAGTACACATAAAACTGTGTATGATTAAATTTGTCTAAAATATATGAAAAAATATAATACTTGTAAAAAAACAAAAGTGCTGATCCTAGCGGTGCCACGGTTGCCGACGGCAACAGGAAAAAGGGGAACTAAACACAACTTAATAATGTCAGGAGAAAATAATATTTTGATTAAACAAAATGACTTTGGAGAATAAATAAACCTAATTTGACAAAGTTCACATGACATATGATTGAACAGTATATATTACACATTTAGTGCGATCAAGTCTTAAATTTGTTCATGATGGATAAGTTCTCAAACGTCTTCATTTTGATTTGGTGAAACCGGATCTACGCCCAGAGGGACACGGTAAATTCTGAATTACATCCTTCTTTCCTTTCTTTTATCGTTCTAGCCATATAAATAGAAGAACCCAGTTTGAGAACCCGGTTCTGGAGGCGAAGAGACGACTCCAGCAGCAGCAGCAGATGCAAAGTCAGGGTCTGTCCTCACTGCCCCTTCCCGCCATCTACAGAGGTAAGACTATAACAGATGATATTGTTTTTATATGTAAAATATTTATGCAATTAAAGCCAGTACTCCAAATATTTTGAGTCCCACCTGTGGATTTATTTAAGCTAAGACCTTAATTTCACCGTTTCCTTGTGTGGCGTCATCAGAAAACTTCCAAATGCCTGAAGGAGCAAATAATTATTTGACGGTATAAACATCATGCAAATGTACAGCAAACATTTTGTTCAGGAAGGAGGAAGATTCTGTCCTGGAGTTCAACATGTTTTGGTGCAAAACATGTTCAACTCAACTAGGATTCAAATGATTAGTCGTGATTAATCCATTATTAAAATAATTATTAGCTGGAGTTTACCCTCTAAACAAAGCTATTTACTGAAAGACAAACATACCAAAAGCAGTAATTAAGCTAAAAATGTATTTTAAGATTAAAAAAAATAAATACTTTGGCTGTGTGCCACCTAAAACTAAAATAATCATTAGTTGCTGCCCAAAACTCAATTCAAAAAGGCAGTTCCACCAAATGCTCAGTAGATATATGAAAATGTCTCGATTTAAAGACGGTAAAAAAAAATCTATTATTCTGACATTTAGCAAGCAGAAAGTAAACTTGTAAATATTTGCTCTGATTTAACATCAGATGGAGAAATGAAGCACATCTCTTTTTATGCAGTTAAAATCTGGTTTCAACGGTTACAAGGACATACAGTTATCTGATATTTATTACAAAATCTTACCTTTCAAAGATTGAATTTTATTGTCCTTGCATTTCTAAAGGTCTCTTATTCATTTGTCTGAATGTTATTGACTTTTGAGCTTTCCTTTTAGCATTACAGTGCCACTTTGTGCACACTTATCATTGGCATTTGGGCTTATAATGATTTATTTTCCTCTTTTTCTGGAGTGGAATGGTTATGCAACAAATACATAGCTATGATTTAAAAATATGTTAGGTATTTTCTCTAATACACACAGACTCAACATATACAATTGCCCTTATTAGTTCTTGTTGGATTTCTCTCATCAGAATTGGTAGATTTTAATGAATCGGTCCCATTTTTCTCTTCTAAGCCCACAAATTATTGGCATAGTTAAAGGTCAAGGCTTTTATAAAGCATTTAGACATTTTTTATTTTTTCATTATTCATACACCTTTGCTTTGACTGTCATCTTTAAACACACAACTGTGAACATGTTTTAACCAATTAGCTGTTCATTTCTTATTCTTTCAGCTTCTCTAATGCATTAATAACATTAGAAGCCCCACAGAATGATGCATGCGGAACAGTTTTCTTTTAAGCTCGTTTATTTTTCTGACCAATTTACAGTTTTTAGTGTTTGTTACAATACCCGGCTGTGTCTGATGTTCAAAATAAACCGTCCTCTTCAAATTGAAGGAGCTTTACGACAGCATGTTAGAGTCATTGTAGATTTTAAAAATAAAAGGAGCAGAAAATTTCCATCAAAAAAATTTTTTTACATTTCAGAGCTTCAAATGGTTAAAATTTCAAGCGCCGCTAAAAAGACCTAAGAAATTTTCTAGAAAAAAACTTGGAAATATCTGTAATTAAAAGCTCGAAAATTTGTTTGAAAAAATTCAGAAAAGTAAAAAATAAAATAAAAATCACCTTTTGTAACTTAGGTTATTCTACATTTTTCTGGGGTTTTTTTCTAGTAAAAAAAACTTTTGTTTTGCTTTTTTTTTCTCCGTCCGTCGCAGAGATGTGTTAGGATTATGAATTGAAACAATTAATATACTAATATACAATGTATATTAATATAATTAATATACATTGTAGTGTTGTAGTTTGGCCGCCATCCGGCAGAGGGCGCCGCCGGTCATCTTTAAGTAAGTAACAGAAACAAAGATGGCGGCGGGGATATAGCAGAAAGGAAAAGATGAACGGTTCAGAGTTGCTTGTGGGATGGAAAAGTCATTTTATGCGGTTTTGTTTTGAAATATAAATACTCTACAAGCTCCTTAAGTTGTTTTGAAATATAGACTTACGGCAAGATCCCTTAGTTTCATCTTAATTGCGCTCATTTAGCCGAGTTACATGGCGGAACAGCGACAACTCCTCATTTACAAATGATTGATGTGCTGCCAAGGAGACGACGTGATGACAGAATAGCGGAGAAGACGCAGAAAAAACAGTAAAAATATGGCGCCGATAAGCAAAGTTGGTTTTGAGCATAGACATAATATAAGCTCATGCACCGCTTTCGTCTATTGTTGCTGACGAGATTTAGGGCCGCCATCTTGGAGCGGTCCACCACTCCATTCAGCCTTATGTGTTTAGCAGGCAAAATGACATCAGCGCATTTAATCGACCATAACACGCCTTTTTTGTTACTGGAAACCATATTCAAACATCTATCAAAGCTACATTTATAAACAATTGTATTATTTAAGTATGTTTTTAATACATAGTTAAGCATTTTTAAATATGCTTAGTGGCTATAACAATGGAATAGGAATGGAATATTCTGATATTGATGTATGATGAGCATATTAATTGATTAATAATTACACAAATAATGGTTAATGCTGAATAATATATATTAGATACATGTTTATATATATGTATGTTTTTCAGCCAACGAGTTGTAGCTTCAGAGAGATTCAGCAGCTGAGATTGAGTCCAAACTCCAATGTGAGATTCATCCTGCTGCAGTGAATCCATCTCTCTCTATAGATTCTCCCTCTTCTTCCTCACATCGTGTCTTTATGAAACTTTCAAAACAAAAACGGAAGATTTGGGATGAATCTTACTTTCGACAGAGTGAAAGAATTACATATAAATAATAGTCTTTATCACCTGTGTAAACTTTGCTGGTGAATGTTATAACACATAATATAAGTTTAATATGTCTTACATCGTTTCATTTCTAATATAGGCTCTTGTGTCAGATAATCTAAGTCAATGTTGGAGAATAATATTTTTTTTAGATTTACAGACTCTCAGTTATCCTTCATATCGGGGCTGAACCCCGTATTATACCAAGCACCGTAGCTAATATTAGCTGATATCTCGGACATAAATACAGTAAAGTAATATTCTAGTCACAAAATATACACAATAATATGTCCATCTTACGTGTGAAATGTTGTCTGTGGAGCCTCACATCAATAATCCATAGGATCCGAACAACAATATCCCTCCGTGCTGAGGCATCTTCTGCTGTTTTGGTTGAGCAACATAGGAGGGACTACCTCTCCAAGATGGCCGCCGTATTTCCTGTGTCGGAGCAGCCAATGCGGGGTCTGCTCTTATGTTATATTATGTCTATGGTTTTGAGACTTTTGGGAAGTTAGAGCAAAGTTTTAACATTCTTTTAGATACACAGACTTCTGTATGAACATCTCTCTGTTCATGGGGAATTGAGTGTTTAACACATTATTATTTTCATCTTTTATTTTTCTGCTCAGCAGCTTATGGAGTTCTTGTTTATGTTTTATAAATAAGTTTAATAATGTTAGAAAATCAATTTTCTGTTTATTCAGCCAGTACTTAATACAACTGACAAAATATAATGTTAAAATTGTACGTTTTTTTAATATTTAAAAACATCAGCATAAAAAATTTAGCCCTTTTATTTTATGAAAAGACGTCAGCCCTTTTAATACAAGAGAAAATACATTTTTTATGGAAATTACGGATAAGATTAATCAGCTTTAGATGAACTTATTAGTTGAAAACTTTCATCCCTATATTGGGAGTTGTATTTTTTTAATTAACATTTCAGTTGTTTCTGTGTGTTTATACTATTTTTATATTTACTGAGATGTAATTACTTATTCTATTCCATTATTTGACATGCCTTTGTGAGTTGCTTTTTTTTTTTCAAATTTTGTGGGGTTTTTTCATGCACAATGACAATAAGAAGAATTTTGATTCTTAAAGCAATATTTACATCCAAAGCTGCTTGTTTTCCACAGCGTTTAGTGGTTGGATCAGGTCAACTGTCCCAGCTTGAAGTGAATTGTTCAAACTAACTGAACTTGTTGGTTTAATTGTGACACATGTTGTTTCCCAGCGGTAGGAGGTACTGGAGTGGAAGTGTAGGTGTCCAGTCCAGTGAGGCTCTCTCTCCTCTTTACTTCACCCCTTCCTCTTCCTCTTCTCTCACACTTTAACGCCAGCGGAGGATGCCAGCCCCAGCGCCACCCTCCCCAGGCGCCCTCGCGCGCAGGCCGGCCCGGCGCCCGAGCGCTGCCACAGCCTCGGCGACCTGTCCCGCTCCCCGACAACCGGTCGCCGGGCTCCCTCGTACGCCACCTCCTCTTCCGCCGAAGTGTCTCCGCTCCGGAGCGTTCTGACTCGGCGGATGAACACGTGCCCTCATAGGCAGCGGCATCCGCAGCCCCTTTACGCCTCCGCCTGCACCGTTCTGCTCGAGCAGCCCGTGTGCAGCCCCTATTCCCTGTGGCACATCGTCAGTAAGTAGGCCAAGAAGGAAGGAAAAAAGCGGCTGACTGTCATTCCTATGGCTGCCTGCGCTCGTGACTTACTGTACGCATGCAAAGCTTCTCCCTTGAGGCCGTTTTGGGGATTTGTGCAATGACTGTGCACTACGACTTGTTTTATCTCCGTGCATAAGCAAACACAGTGAGGGTAATCGCTCACTAAATCTGGACCAGTAACGACAAACAAAGGATGTAAACTCTCCTGTTAGCCAGATTTAGTTTCCGAGGTGGAAAGACGTAGGACTTGTTTAAGTGTGACTAATCCTGTTGGCTGAGATCCGCTCATTACTACTCAAGGCGCTCCTCTAAAAAAAATTCTCCCACTTTTCCTTCAAACTCCCTGAGCATCTTCCTGTGGAACTGATCCCCTTGCTGAGAGCATGTTTTCTGCTGGACCCGTGAACTGCACCACTGCTGCACTCTGCACGCCCTCTGCCCCATCGTGCACTCCTGATCAGAGTTTGAAGACCAGTTGAAAAATGGCAAGAAATCACATTTTTGCACTGCTGAATTTTAAGACGGTTCTAAGTAGAGCTTCAAAATGCGAAAAGAAGAAACGAAAAACCAAAAAAATCTTAGTAAGCGTTTTATTGTAAACCTTTAAGTGGATCTTTAATATATATTCTACTGTTGTACAATGGCTGCTGGAAAAGAAAAAAGCTTTTTCCACAGACCACTTGCTGCATTCTTGTTGCAGGAGGCTCCACTTCTGTTTTCCAAAGATGTGCGGTTGTATAAATGTGCATCTGTTTGCAGCCGTTTTCACGTGCGAGTGTAAATGTTGAGTTGGGGTTTGAGGGTAGGAGGGACTGGCTCTGCTTAGAACACTTTTAAAATCCAAAACTGCAAAATATAAATTTTTGGAATATTTCAATTGCGCTTAAGATTTTGATCAGGAGGGCATCAGCTTTGGAGGAGAGCGATCCGGCGACGGTCACGTTTGGGTGGATTTTTGCATCTGGAGTAAGAATTGCTAAACCTCACCTGCATCTATCGGCACCACGGCCCAACCTGTGTCCAGTTATGCTACCCTGCCAGTTTCCCTTCCTAGTGGACAAGCTTTCCCCCTCATGCCTCCGCCCTCTGAGCCCCACCCTGCTCCAGCTTTGAGGTTCTTTCTGCGACTGGGAAAAAAAAAAAAAATTAAACTGAGGGTTATATTTAAACCGGTTATCGCTTTTGTTTGTTTTCATTTTTAGAGAAGCCCCTGTTCACCCGAGACCCGACTCAGCTGAAAGGCAGCTTCCTGTCCACGGCGCTCCAAAAGAGCAACATGGGGTTCGGCTTCACCATCATCGGTGGGGATGAGCCCGATGAGTTCCTCCAGGTCAAAAGCGTTATTCCTGACGGACCCGCCGCAGCCGATGGCAAGATGGCCACAGGTAAACCCCCGGAACAGCCAACACACTGTCTGAAACAGAGCTAAACTGAGCCCCAGTACTTACAAATAACACAATTTTAAAAAACGTTTATCTGAATCAGGGCTAAAGGGATTAATCACGATTAATCGGTTGTTGACGTCATCGTTAACTAACTTAACTAACTAACTTAGCAATACATTAATAGTTAACTATTAATGTATTGCTAAATAGATTAATATTTAGCAATAAAATATTATTTGTTGCTAAATAAATATTACAGTATTTATTGCTAAATAAATATTTAAAGAAACATACATCAGTAATAAAGCTTATATATATATATATATATATATATATATATATATATATATATATATATATATATATATATATAAAAATAAATGTTTTACCTAAACTCCTCGTGTCACAGTTTTACCTTCTGCTGGTTTAAATTATGCTAAAAAAACAAAAGAAAACACCTTTTGCTATCAAATTATTAATCAGTTAATCTAAAATGTATTCAACAAATTAGTGCTCCGATTTACTGATGCCAAGTCAAGCAGAAAAACTGAACTTTTCACATGTCAAATTTTACAATATAAATGCTATTATTACCTGTTAGGCACAAAATGTTAATTTTTTTTATTTTAAAATGAATTGAATAGTTTATTTGCATCTTTCATTGTGTTTGTAATATCGTATAAAAAGGATTAAGTGGGAAATATGCATGATATGCCTGATTTTTAAATCAAATTAATTGATTAATCGTCAGAATAATAGATTAATCGATCATTATTTGGAACCCTAATATGGATTTAAAATGTTTTCTCAGTTTCTGAGAACACTTTCTAGAGCCAGCCCATCTTAAAACGTGCACTGGCAGAAGCTTTGTATGTGGATATATGCACATGCCGGCGAAACAACTGCATTTTTGTTCTTCCATTAATCATGGAACAAGAGTCCTACAGCTCTTGGTCATGGCCACATATGGGAACAAACTGCTGTACACTGAGATGATCCATCTGCACTAAAGGTCAAGGGATGAATAGTAGTCAGGTTGTACTTTGATGTATATTGTGGAGCAAATAATCTAATTTTGGACGTTATTCATCACATTAACTGTAAAAATATTGATCGAAAGTTACGTGTCCTCTTTAAAACTTTGTCCTCTTGCAGATTTTGAAAAATTCATGTCATTGCTTTAGCATAAATGCCCCCACCAGCCCTGTTTTTACTGACTTATAGGTTCACCGGTACAAAATACATCCCTAGTTGACTAATAAAGCTTGTCTCTTCAGTCTGTTTCTGTTCTCCTACTCTATTTTAGAATTCCCTTCTCTTGTTTTATGTATTATTTTCCCCAAAATAGCTAACAGTTACTCCTCTTCGATCCCTTCAGCTCATCTTCATCTGTGTCTCACCAGCCTTGCTCCAGCCCCCTCTTCAGACTGAGTGTCCTACTTCTACAGTTACAGAGCAGGCACAATCACAGAAACTCAGAGACCCAGGCCTGGGAGGGGTGTGAAATTTGCAATTTTGGGTTGAAGGTTCTTGCCTCTTTTTGCATTCGACCCCTCTTGGGCGCCTTTGTCATGCAATTCCACTTTAGAGCACAGTTTGTCAAGGATACATGTTTTAAACTCAGATCATCTGTTTTAGGGACCATAGTGTCTTAACGCTTAGATTTAATACTATAGTATTGGTATGTTTTACGTTTATTGTTTTATTTATGCAAATATTTGCATTTGTTCAACATAGTTTTACATTTACGCCCCTTAGGAGCAAGGTTTGTATAGATTATTGGGTCTAACAAGTTGTTACAAACTGTGGAGCCTAATTACTGTCTCTTATTCAGCACCAAAGGGGTTGTTTCTGCTGAGCTACAGCCTTATCCAGGCACCACAGTGTCTGTTTTAAAAGGATAAAACCTTTTATTTTTTAAGTTCAGTGTGATTTGGTGCACATTCTTCCTCCAAAACAAACAAAACTGCACTTTACAGCCTTTCTGCAAATGGAAATAATCAATCTTATTCCCATTTGAAAGTTTTACTCTTGACAGTATAGAACCTGACAATTATTTATGCAGCTTTAAAGAACCTTAGGAGCTAACAAAATAAAGTAGCTTAAACTAGCTAGCTAACAGATGTAGCATAACAGGCTGTGAGTCACAAAGCCCTTTTTACCAATTCATTTTTATGTTCGTACCAATTTATTTCTCTTCGTAATAAGGCATTTTGTGTTGAAACATGGTGATAAATAAGAAAAATTCTATACAAGTCTCATGTAGTTTAATTTCATTGCATACTATTATCTGAAGACTTTCTATTTCACTCAATTTCCGTTTATTTTGGTTCTTAACACCTCAGATCTAACCAAAGTAGGTCCAAATGACTCCATGCTGATTTTAGTACCGTATTTTCCGCACTATAAGGCACACTGGATTATAAGGCGCACCTTCAATAAATGGCCTATTTTAAAGCTTTTTTTCATATGAGGCACACCGCATTATAAAGCACATAGAATAGATGCTACAGTTATGTTGCCACCCGGGACGCAATTTGTTCCGTACTCTACAAATGTGAATGTGTAATAATAAATAATTGGTCCCCGAGTCCTTTATGTAGTAGCTGCCCCAGTCGTTGTTTCACTCACGGTGTGGGGTTGCGATATTGTGCCCAACTGCTTTCTGGGTAACAAAGACCAACCGACACGATGCCGCCACAGTCTCTGTCTCCCCCCCCCCCGGGCTTTAAATGTATAGGTGCTGGTCCCTTGGTAACCCTAGTCGAAGCTCCCCGGATGAATGTCTAAAGCCACTTTGTTGACATAAAGAATGTCAACAAAACAGTCCGACTCGGGTCGGTGAGGAGAGGCTTCCTGGGCCGGACGATGGTCACCGGATGATGGTCACCCTTCTCCGTTCGCACACAGCATGTTGGTGGAGAACGTGATGCTAGATGACCTGCAGACGACCTGATTCTAGACGGTCGGTAGGTAGATAGGTCAGTCAAACTTTATTAACAAACCAGCGTTCTGACAACTATCCCAGCATGCACCGCACGTTTCTTCTTCTATGGGCAACAATGAAGTCGCTGGCTGCTTACCGTAGTTGCTAGACCTGTTGTGGCTCAATATTGGTCCGTATATAAGGCGCACTGTCAGCTTTTGAGGAAATTGAAGGTTTTTAGCTGCAACTTATAGTGCGGAAAATATGGTAGTTGAAAATTACATAGATTCTAGAAAACTAATTTAAATATTTAATTAAAACGGCACAAACCTCACTACAAAACGTCTCATGGTTACTGAATTGATTTTGTACAGAAAAAGGTTAAGTACAGAACAACCACTTGTTGTTCTAGCAGCTTTGTACAGCAGTAAAACCAGCTGAGAAAATGTTTTGGAACTCCAGTTGGGTTGCTAGGTAACGGGCTGGGCTTGGCTTTTGGTTGCTAGGTAACGGGCTGGGCTTGTCCTGTGGTTGCTAGGTAATGGCCTAATGACCTGAATGTAAGATTTTTGAAACTTTTCATTTCCCAGTATACCAGAAAACATTAATGTTTAATATATTTAAACATTAATGTAAGTTTAAATATATATATATAGCTGTGAGGTTTTTAAGCACTTGTACTGTTTTTTGAAGCAGTTGAGACACTTTAAGTAGAAAAACTTTAATTTTGCCAACAAAATAAAATCTTGTCCAATTAGTTCAAAAAATCATCCTCTTAAATATTATCCTCTTTTTCTTTTTTCCTAATATGTTCTCATAGTTTGCGTTAAGATAAAACTCACTAAGTCTTTCTCATTTGGACATACTGTATATTGCAATAACAAAGCAAAAGGACATTAATTGCTAAAACCTGGAGCTATCTCTTGGACTTGGAAATGCAGTTTCCATCGAAAGCCTGCTGGGAGTTTTGAGATGCCATAATCCTCTCAGCAGGGACCCTCGGTCCTCTTATGCTCACACACGTCTGAACACACCATTAGAGGGAAATTAACATGTCATGTAGAATTATGAAAAGAAGGAACAGTGAGATGACTCGGCTTGGAAAAGTCGTCCTTGGTCACTGTGAGTCTGCTGTGCAAAAACGAGGATGCAGTGGTTTCCAATTTACAGGAATCTGACATTATTGTAAATTTTTTGTCGATTTGCGTTTGGCAACATTTGATCTATTTCACAAAGTTATAGAGCTTCAAAAGTATCACCTTAGAAATGTTAGCAGATGACATCTTAAATTCAACCTTTTTCATAAAAAATGCACTTTTAAAAGGTAAATGAATTCCTCAGACTGATTTTTAGTGAGTCATGTCATATAGTTCTGAAACAATCTAATTAATCGAGATTAATTATTTATTGAAATAATTGTCAGCTAATTTTACTCATCTATTAATCGTTAACTGGAGTATCAAGCTTCAAAATAGACTATTTGTTGAAAAAATAGCTGTAATTAAGTCAAAACTGTACGTACATTTTGTATTTGAGACAAAAAATAAACCCTTTCTTTAAATATGTTCTACCCAAAACTCATCAGATGTCATAATTTTAGCTTCACCCAGTTCAAGTTTTGCGTTAAACAATAACAAACATTAAATTGCTATCCAGTTATTTACTGGCAATCCTAAAAGTAATCAACAGATCAGCCCTTCGCTGTGCTGATGTTAAGGTTGCGTTACAAAGTATTTTGTAGATGCATTCTCTAAGGGAATGCTGTGTTGTTGAATTTTAGACAATAAAATGTTTTTCTTATTTCAAAATTGAATAAAATTTTTTATTTACATCTTTTAACCCTTTCATGCCGGATTTTCGAGCGTCTGTGTAAACAAATCTTCCTTATTTTAATTGTAAGTAGTTCTTTAAATGTCCTGTGAGATTATATACTTACCCATGTATCCATAACAACCAGAACTTTCAATATCCAGCAAGTTATTTCCGAAGTAAGTATATTAACTGAGTGCCCCCAGATTAATTACACTCTGTGCAGCTGCAAAGTTGTCCTGTTAACCTGATACTTGCTGGAAAGTGCAACGTCTCCCCTTTCATTGGAATTTTTCAGTTAGTGCTACGTGTGGCGGAATTACGGTACTGCAAATTTAGATGTGTCAGCGCTGACACTCCCGGTTAAGAAGAGTTGATGTCTTTATAATATTGTATAAAAAGGCTTAAGTGAAACATTTGCAGAAGGTGCCCATTTTTGTACCCGATTAATCGTCAGAATAATCGATTAATCGATAACTAAAATAGTTGTAACACCATGAATTTAAAGTGGTCATCAGTCCAGATGCCTGGATTCCAGCTCATACCTCTTGCATCTGTTGCTGCTTCCTGTCTGTCTGCGTTTTCTGTCTGGCCACAAACTGAGCGACATGGCGAGAGCGAGGTCACTGCACCATCATTTGTTTTCTGCCAGCGCGCTCGGCTATTGATTGTGACACAAACGCTCAAGGCAAATGTCGGCCGCGTTTACCCTGATTAATTAAAAAGTCCCTCACGTCACGCCGCCTCTAGGTGTGTGCTCTTTCTGCCAGTACCAGCAGAGAAACCAGAAATTGTTTTCATGCGACTCCGTCTACAGTGAGACATCACATTCACTTCTGTCGCTCAGAGGCTTTAACCTTTTTGCTTCACTTTAACAATTAATCCATAAATATTGGATGAATTATCTTCTCATGCAACTGACTGGTTGGACAGCTTCGCAACACTTTCTAGAAATCCCGACAGTTTGCCTATAATTAGACAATAAGCAGGTAATATTGAGCGCCTGCCCTTTATAAGGAATGGTTTTATTGTTCCCAGTCGCCCAGCGCCTCCACTGTGGAGCGTAAAACACTATATTTAGCAAAGAGTTGGAGACAGGGATGCGGCTGCATGTGGCGTCCTTTTGTGTGGGAACATGTAATTGTCTGCTAGGTTTTATCTACACTGCAGTGAGCAAATAAAAGCTCTGGAAGCCATAAAAGGCAAACACTTATGGCCACCTGTCAACTTTACCCTTTTACGCAGGAAAGGCAGATAAGAGATTATTGGGGTTTTTGTTTATCTGTGTTTATGGCAGGAAACGTGTGCATGGATACATCTGTCACTGTGAACAGCTGACACATAACTGAGCTTTAACTCTTTTTGCAGTTGGACTCTGATGGCTAGTATCATAGCTTTACTAAAACGGCAAATTGCTTTGATTTTTCTCTCCCCATTTAATTAGTTTATATAATTTGTGCCTTTGTTTTGCTCATTATATGTAATTGAGTCCACATTAGCTTTTATTTGATTGTCTTATGTTGTTTTTCAACCTCTTAAGTGGCTCCTTTCTGCTTGTTCCTTTTTGATTTTTGACTTCCTGCCTACATTTATGGCATAACTGTTATTATGTTGCGAGAAATACACCTGTGCTTTTCTGATGATCAGTGATAACATTCAGTGTCACTTTTTATGTTTTACCTTTAAAAAAGTGTTTTTGGGACATGCTGCATCGTAAAATCCCTTAAATCTAAACACTTATGTAAATGATTGCCAAAACAAATAAAAAAGTATTCTACCTTGAATGTTTTACCCTTTTTATTGCTTTAACAAATCAATCGCAATCAACAAAATGTGACATTTTAACAAAAATAAAATCTCTTCAATGTCAAACTAGTCATTTGAACTTTAACTAGATATTTTGTTGAAGAAAGTTCAGCATTAGAAGATGATTATATGAGAGCAGCAAGTAATGATTAACGATTAATCTGTTGATTATTTGATTCATTGGATTAAAAACATTCTGCACATTTTTCATTTAAACATTGTTTTTGAATCTGTATACTCCAGTTAATGATTATATGATTATTTCAATAATTTATTCAACACTATTAAACCGATTAATTGTTTCTTGCCACATAAGGAATTTGAGTCTGTTAACAATTAATCAATTACTAGATTAGTTGATGATTATTTCATTAATCAATTCAACACGATTAATCGTTTCAGCCCTAGGCTACACTTGACTTTCTCTGCATTTCTGTTTTTCCGTAGGAGACGTCATCGTCTACATCAACGACGTCTGCGTCCTGGGAACGACCCACGCTGACGTGGTGAAACTCTTCCAGTCGGTTCCCATCGGTCAGAGCGTGACGCTCGTGTTGTGTCGCGGCTACCCTTTACCGTACGACCCAGAGGACGCCTCCAACACCAACAACGCCACCACCACCACCATCATCTCCCCGCTGGGCATCATGGAGCAGCGGCCCATCATGGTGAACGGCAGAACCGGCTACGACAACTACCTGGACTACCTGACGCGTACGGCGCGCTTCGTCGCGGACCCCAGTCAGGACCACGTCAACTCCCAGCAGCCGCCGCTTCTCGCCGCTCACCCGGGCGACACCCACCTGGACGGCTCGCTCCCGGCCACCACCGGCACCACGCCGCCCGACAGCATCTCCATGGCGTCGTCGGGGGCGACCCAGGGGGAGCTGCTGACGGTGACGATGGTGAAGGGCGTGGACGGGTTCGGCTTCACGATCGCAGACAGCCTGACGGGTCAGCGCGTCAAGCAAGTCCTGGAGCCTCAGGGCTGTCCGGGTCTGTGCGAAGGTGACCTGATCCTGGAGATAAACAAGCAGGCGGTGGCCGGATTCAGCCACACGCAGGTGGTGGAGCTGCTGAAGGAGTGTGCAGTGGGGGCAGAGGCCAGCCTGGTGGTGCAGAGGGGGGGCACAGGTAAGTCCACACGTCTGCCTGTTGTTCTCCAGAGGAGCAAAGTGTGTGGTTCAGTCCAGTAGAAAAAGCTGAGTCGGTCTTAATTTGACCAACAGTAGCTGCGTTTCCATTAACCATAAAATTGCAGAAAAAGGAAATTACAGAAATAAATTTGCCGAATGGAAATACGACAATTTTGACACACAAAACAAGAAATCATTACTGTTTAAACTTTACCTTTAATAACATAAAGTTACCTAATCTTTAAAGTGCAATCAGTAAAACTTTAAAAAAAAATTATATCAGCGATAACTTCTTGGTTAATGCCAAGTTTTCATAGGAAAGACATTTTGAATAATGTCAACTTTGTATTAAAAGTGTCATAATTTACCGAATGATGCTTTATGACAACAGTCATAAATGTTCATGACGCGTTGTCATATTTATGACTGTGTCATGACAGTCTTATTCACCCCCTTGATATAAAGTGTTACCAAACTAAATATTTAGCTTATAAAAACTAGCAAACACATTCTAAAAATTAATTTAAGCAAAAAGTCAACAAGGAAATAAAACTAAACTATAATGAAAAATCCAAAACTATTGACATCCTGGCTGAAGTATGACGATGTCTCATGAAACTGTTTACATTTGCCACAATTTTTACTAACTTATTGCGTTTACAGATTTGTTATTTTTCTTTTTTTTTTTTAGATTAGCAGAAAATAGAGAAAGATTTGTGATGGAATCGCTGCTACTTACCGTTTAAATCCTTTTACCTCTAGATTCAAAATGTCCATCTCCTCTGTGAGTCCGATCAGCCAACGATACGATCTGATCGAAGAGTTTTTCTAGTTGCTTTTTGATGTATTTTTGTTTTCATGATCAGTTTCTTATGGCCTCTGAATGTTTGAAGTAGGACGAGGCGATAAGCTTAAAAGTAAAATCTCAGATTTTAATCAAGTTATGACTTTATTCTTGTAATAATATAACTTTATTTTTGTTGTTAGAATAAAAAAACATTTATACCTGCAGATTCTACTGGGGCGTTTTCTGATCTTAAGAAGGAAAGACGTATAGCTAGAAGCACTTGGAGGTCGTTTATATGATAATTGGAGGAAATATAAATAAAATAAAGTCCTTTAGTTTTAAACTGATGCCGCCATTTTGTTTGATAATTGTTTTTCAGCTTCTATTTATTTACATTTTGAATTCAGGTCAACTCTACAACAGAATATTAGGGCCAGGCAAATGTTTTTTATTCTGTCGGCATCAGTCTAAAGCTAAAGAACTTTATTTTATTTATATTTCCTCCAATTATCATATAAACGACCTCCAAGTGCTTCTAGCTATACGTCTTTCCTTCTTACAATCAGAAAACGCCCCAGTAGAATCTGCAGGTACTGTGGTTTATTTTGTTGTGTTGGCATTATGACGGCTGACCTTGTGAGCTGTGAGCGTTCAGACGTCAACGTTTGTCTTCAAAGTCGGAAACTGTCAGAGAGCTTCAGAATAACGTCAGCATCTCTGACGGTAAATGAAAGGGATTGTACAAAGAGGAAGGTGTTTTGTCACCCTAAAAAAAGGTGCTGGTTTATGTGAAGTAAGACATGAAACCATGATAGATCATTTCAAAAGGTTTATCCACCTTTAAAGTGACAGACATCCTCTTTAAACCGGCTGAGAAATTCATAAATTTTTTAAAAGAGGACATGTAAAACAGAAAAAAGCTCAAATAGCCTGGTTTATTAAGTGTCCTGACGGCAACAATAATAGTTTTATGAAAGATTTAGGCTTCTTAAGTTCAAATTTAACATCTTTACTAATTTTTATTTACAAAAAAGAAATTCAATTTAGCTTCCTCATTCCAATCTTTTAGTTCATAGTTTGCAGAAAAGTTACAAAATACCAATATAATCTCAAAGGTATCAGTCAGGAATAGGGTACACTAAAGTGTTTAGCCTTATGCTTATACTATCGCAAAGCAAACAGTCAATAATATGAAAAGTTTGTTGCATTAAAAAGTCGTTTCTCTTGGCATTTAATATTTTTTATCTTAAATGCAAAATGTACGCATTTTTTATTCAGTTCTGGATTAAAACTGCTTTAAGAGTTTTGTTATATCAGCAAATGATCATTTTTGAGTTAATGATTAATCAATCACTACATTAGTTGGTAATACAGAGTTTCCCCAGAAAACTTGCTAAGCCTGGTGGTTGGGCTGTCATTCATCCAGTGGCCCATCGTGTTTTTGAGTTAAAAAATGTTTAAGGTTTACAGGACATTTTAAAATATCACTTGATAACTATGTGTTATTGAAAGATTGTAAGATTAATACTCAAACACCATCTATAAAGCCCTAAAAAATGCAAACATTAAAAAATAACTTAAGTAAGTAAGCAATGTTAAGTCTGGTGGCCCGCCAAGCTTATAATACACTGGGGGAAACACAGATTTATTAGTTCTGCAGAGAAACAAACATCCAGTTCAACATAAGAAAGCCATTTTTTGGCAAAGAAAAACAAGAAAATCCTGAAATTAGATCAAAATATACTGCATTTCTTACTCAGCCTGGTTATTTGAGCTCTCCTTTTCATTGTTGATAGACGGATTGTTACATTGAAAGGAGGAAATATTTTAGAAATATTGATAAAAGTCTAATGTTTTTACATTCACAAGCATGCTTCTGCTCCCCCAACCAGCTGGAATTGAGTCCGTTTTAATTTTTTTGGTTCTGGTCTTGATTTATCTTGGCGTCCACTGAGAGGCGATGCATGAACTTTGCAGGGTGATCTGAAAGCAAAGCAGTCCTGCCTTTGCTTTTGTGTGCATTTGTTGTGTAATGTCACATTGGAGTCATAACGCCAGCTGCCTGAGAGCCACAGACACCATGGAGACTCTGCAGCAAAGGTCAGCATCGCCATCTGAATATAGTTATGGCTGTTTATTTCCTTACTAGGCTGCCCGTGTCTCTGTTTCCAGCATAGAAATCCAAATAAAGTTCCTTTTTAACATGTAAAAAAATGCTCTGATGTGTGACTGAAGTAGTTTTACTCTCATGGTTGGAATGTCGAGCCAAAGATTTCTTATTCCATTTGTAGATATAAGTGAATACATCATGGTGCTTTGTTGAGTGTCTTTGTTAAAGGCAGCTGGGAGTCAAAGGAGCTCAACTTTTATTGAAGTGAGGCTGGAAGTGAGAGATGTGTGTGTCAAAAGGTTTTTATTTTTCAGTAGATGAGTCTTTGGAGAGACATGTGTCGTTTGGGAATATTTCAGAGATTTAAACATGAAGCCACGCTAAGCTCGTTAAGATCTAAAACTAAGTTTCAAATGATTATTTGGGATTAATCATGTTAATCCTGATTAATTATATTAATCCTTATTCATGATAATTAATCAGGATTAATCATATTATATTATATTATCATATTAATATGAATAATCCTGATTAATCGCATTGTATTATTTGTTAATCGTGATTAATCATATTAATTGTAATTAATCATATCAGCACTATTAATATGATTAATTCCAATTAATCATTAATCTTGACAAATTGTATCAATCCTGGTTAGTTGTATTAACTTTGATTATTCGTTTATTGAAATAATCAACTATTTTGATAATTTATTAATCATCAACTAGAGTTAAAATAGACTAGAAAAGAGTATTTTCCGAAAGAAAAAGTCAGAGTAATAATTTAGCTAAAATTTTTATTTAAGATAAAAAATAAACTGTAAATTTGTTCTGCAGATGTCAAGTGACATAATTGTATTTTGACCTGGTTCAAATGATTATTATTTTTATAAAGTGCTATTAAACCCCATTTACTATCCAATTATTAATTGGTTAGTCCAAAGAATAGACAATAAATCAGCCCTATGCTGTGTTGATGGTAGTTTGAGCAGAAAGGACTGATTTGTCCAGATGTTGATTTTAGTCCTTTGTTGCAATTAATCAAATGTTAACTAAAGTAATAATGTTTTTTTAATTTTATACAATGATATAATGAAAAGACATGAGCGTCCCAGTATATTCGCAGTTTCTGAAATAACTAAAACATCTTGCACCCAAACAACCATTATACATTATACGTTGCATATAAATCTTCCCAATTTGAATGTCTTGAGTTGGTCTTTTTTTACAAACTCTAAATACCAAATCTGTTGTCTGATTAGGCCCATTACCAACAAATGCTAAAAAACAAATCTTTATTTTATAGTAGTGAATATTCTGTTGAGTCTTCAAACATGCTCAGTTTGCAGCAGGAGAATCTCAGAGTAAATCCACCTGTTTTCCAGCCAGAATAGAGAATAAATCCCTCCAACTCTCATGCACTGGATTTTTCCAGGTAAGATGCTTTTCTCTGTGTCTCGCTGAGCTGCAGCTTTCTTTCTGCAAAAAGGTCATTTGTATCTACTCTTTACAGTCTGACGTTAAAGCAGGGGTGTCCAAAGTGTGGCACGTGGGCTATTTGTGGCCCTAGGACTTATTCTGTGCGTCTCCCAACTAAAATGACACAAATTCAGATGCAAACGGAGACTTTTAAATTGTAATCAGGGTAAAAATTATCAGCATAATTTTCTTAAACATGTACAACACAATTTATCCAGAGACTTTTACCAAAAACCTGCCCCAAAATCAGCTTTTATCCTTTCTTAAACTTCGCTAAATTTAGCAAGCGTTTTGAAAGAAAGCAACCCAAAAGATGTTATTACTAAAAATACATTTACGCAGTAAAACCCCACAAGAAACCTGAAAACTATAGGTTTTCCTCTTAATACAACAAATGTGCAAAATTAAAACAGTGGTCAGCAGTAAGAAGTTTTTATTTTGAGTTAAAAAACCTAACATGACCATGTCATATTCTTTGAAACAAGTATGCAAATGGCTATATTTTAAAGTCCTGAAGTGAAAAATAATTTTATGTTAATGGGTTAAAACAGTGTTTCTCAACCTTTTTTGGCCCACCGCCCCCTTTGCCCTTATCCAGGTCCTTCAATGCCCCCCACCAAAGAATCTGCAGGCTACTTTGCCATTATTTTATCATTAATATTACTATCACTATTGTAGATGTTTTGATTTTTATGCTTGTTTCTGTATTTATCATCAAAAATAATTTCCCAGAGAACAAAAAAGTCATGGGAATAGAAATTATTTTCACAGACGTCTACGAAAAATACAACGAACATTCAAGTTAAAATTGGTAACAGCAGCCAATCAGAGTGGAAAAAATATTATTATTTTGTGCCATTTTCTAGTTGTTAAATATTCCACAAAATGACCAGATAACAGATGTACAACATGCCAGTTTAAACTTTGAACTATTTGCAAAACGACTGAGCTCTGCAACATTAAAACATGGATAGAACTGTAACTACATTAATCATAGCTCTTCTTCTCTTCAGTGTTTCTGTCAGTTTCCGGTAGTGCAGCTCTGTGCTGCCTTCAGGAAAATGGGACATCAGCGTATCATTCATAAAAATTCACCCACATGGCATTTATTGTGCAAATCAGAGCTTTAAGTGGAAAAACAAAAGTTCCAGGTCCTTTTAATGCCATACAAATATGAGACAGAAACATGGATTATATCTTCATATAGACCTATTGATTATAGATTAATAGTTTTACTTGACAGAAATTAAAAAGGACAAATCTGGTTCTTAATCAAATTCTGATGAGTTAAATTGAAAGTGTCATGGAGTCATCAGCCTCATGACATTAACACTGACATGAAAAATAATATTGAAGAAATAAATATATAAAATCTAATTAAAAACATAAATAAGTGATCAGTTCTTTACTGTTATGGTTAATAAGATATATTTATTCTCAGTACTAGATGTGGTCTCAACAAACCCACGACACTTCAACAATATTTTACCTTTTATCTGGAAATAGTGTCTGTTTATTCTTGCCATACTGTCCTCTGTATTAATTATTGCTCGAAAGGTCTTGCCATTCCAGTTTATTCCTCTGTTATTTACTTTAGTTTCTTAGTTTATTCTTGCATTTTGTTCTTCATTCATTTCCATTTAGTTTCCATTGATTAGTATTATCCTCTCCTGGTTTATTGCTATGTCCACTTTAGTTTCTTTCCTGTTGCTAGATTTATTTGATCATTTATCCATTATAAGACAAATAATATAAG
The DNA here is from genome assembly GCA_033032245.1 of Poecilia picta. NCBI lineage: Eukaryota > Metazoa > Chordata > Actinopteri > Cyprinodontiformes > Poeciliidae > Poecilia > Poecilia picta. The sequence continues at coordinate 4,221,152 of CM065375.1, read as the reverse complement.
ACAATTAATCTTCACTCATCACCCGTTCTATCACCCCATTTCATACCGGACCACTTACAGCTCCGGTGTTAACGCTATAAAATGAACGCTCTCTATCGTGGTATCACTCATGGAGGGATTTCTTTATTTAAATGGGTTCATTTTTCAGAGGGATACACAGTGAGGGTATTTTAGCTACCAGTAGCAGGAGAACGGAGCTGCGCTAAGAAGCTAACAGAAGCTAACAAACACTGAATAGAAGGAGAGCTGCCATCGATACAGTTGCAGCGGAGCATGATTTAATGTTACACAATACAGTTTTACCAAGTTGCTCAAAGTCTAAACTCACATTGTTGTGCATTTAAGGTGTAAAGTTTACCTTCGACCAAACGCCCCCCAAAGGAATCCCAGCGCCCCCCCTTTTGTATAAATTTCCGCCAACACCCCCTGCCGTCCTCTGAACGCCCCCTGGGGGGCGGTACCGCCCACGTTGAGAACCGCTGTCTTAGTTATTGAATCTAGCTTATTGCTTAATTTGCCTAAGAGTATGTTATGTGCTATTACATTTTTAGCTTCTATGTCTTTCCTACCTATTTCCAGATTGTTTCATTTTGAAACATAATCATCATTGCACCAACATACCAGAGGTCTAATTTGTGCGGCCCAGAAATATTCTTTTAGGGCTGGTAAACCCAGACCTTATCTGTCTTTTGGGAGCTGAAGTGTTTTATATCTGACCCGGGTTTCTTCCCGTTCCATATGAACCTTGAAATCCATCTGTCTCATTCTACAAATTGTTTTTACGGAATAGTCAGTGGCAGAGACTCAAACAGGTATAACAGTTATGGTAAAATATTTATTTTAATTATCTCCACTTTAGAACTGAGATCCAGGTCAATGTCCATCCATCGCCCCAAGTCCTTCTTAATATTGTGGTTTATTTCTAAATAATTTGCATCATGGAGTTTGACAATTGTTTTGGTTATGTTCACCCCCAAATATTTTATATATTTCTCATTCCACTTAAGTTTGTGGGTATCCCTTATTTTCTGCTGTGGGGAGTAATTTATTGTCAGGATCTGTGTTTTTTCCACATTAATTTTGTATCCAGAGAATTTCACAAACATTGAGATTTGATTAATCTCAATGCTTGACTAATGACCATTTGACTAATGGCCATTACTCTGTCCTTGTATCATCATTTTGTGATGGATCTGCATTGGGATCTTAACGTCAAACACCTGTGAAAGGATGAATTATGAAGGAGGTTGAATTAAATTTTATGAAACAGGAGCACAGACGCTCACACATTTATACACCGATATGCAGCTCGGTAGGCAATTTGGGGTTCAGTGCCTTGCCCAAGGGCACATCGACACGTGGTAGGAGGAATCTGGAACCAAGCCTCCAACCTTCCGATAGCAAGACGACTACTCTACCCACAGAGACATGGTTGCCCATAGCAACCACCTGCTTCACCATCAGTTGTTTCTGATGAAAAGTTTTCTGTATTAGGCTGTATTTGTGGGAGAAAAACATACAAAACCACATGAAAAAAGCATGAAGACTGTTGATGGAGTCTTCAGTGGAGAGTCAAAACTTGTGGAGGTCACTTGGAAGAGAGCGTCAGGAATAAATAATTCTGTTTTCCTCTACCTCTCTCAGCTCTTTGCATGCTCGTACATACATACACAGGTGGTTTTCACACACCCATGTGCTCGAAGCTAAGGTTGAACGAAATGACACGCTGGGAACGCCGTCTTTAGGGCGTAGCTTAGATAGCGGCCAACAAAAGAAAGGTTCCTCATCAAAATATGTATGAGGAAAACACTGTTGAGCAGATTTAATGGGAAACCAGGTGATTGTGTTTTGCACATTGTAAAGCCTATATCAGTTGCAGCCACATTGGCTGAAGCTTGTCTAAATTGTTGGAAAAAGTTACATTTGTATTAATATGAATGCGTTTATTTGGAAATGTTTTGATGGGTTGAAACATCTCCTTTACTAGAAAGTGTGAATCACTTCAGAGCTTTTCCTGGTTACCATAGCAATAGAAACTGGTACACTTCTACCTAACTGATGATGTCACTAGGAACCCAGGCTTTGTGACATAGATTCTATGACATCAGATCGGAACCCTTTGAATATCTTGTTACTTGTGTTCTAAAGCCAGATGATCAATCCAACATATTCATAGTGTTGTAATTTTTCACCTTGAGCCAGAAGCGTAAGATGGATTCCTCTCGATTCCCCAAGAAGCTTGTCCCTGTCATGAAGAAGGTGACAATAGAACCTAATGAAAAACTCAAAAAGAGTGTCAAAATTCAAGATAAGGGTTGTCATTTAAGCAACTCTAATTTAAAGTTGCCCAAAATTAAAGGACGTATACCTACCCCGATACCACAACCAAAAAGAGATGGACGGGAGAAATGCGACACCACTGATTCTGACAACAGTTCAAGCTCAGGTTTCCCTTCATCTTCGAAAGACAGAACTGATGCTCCGAAACCCGTTGGCCTGCGTATTATACAAAGACCACACGAGTTCAAAGAAAAACTCAAAGCTGGACCTTTTCAATCTCTTCAAACAAATGTTGACCCACGGGAAGTGAAAAGCTTGCAAATTGACAGACGTGGAAAAAATCCTTGTACAGTGCTCATGGCCCTTTCCAATGTTTCTGGAAAAGACAAACAGCTTAAAGAGTCATTGCCATGTAAAACAGAAGAGAAACCCAATAAACGGGTAGCTGAAAAGGCAGAGGAACAAGTAGCAAAGCAAAGGCAAAAACCCAAAAGATTTGGTGACGTAAAACAATATGTACATGATGAAAGGGAGAAAAATATTCATGAAAAGATTCAATTTCAAGAGAAATGTAAGAAGATGGCCTATAATAATTTGGAGGATATAAGGAGAAAAGAATACATCAAAGAAGCTTTCGAAGAGAGGAAGCTTAATAAAGAAATGGCCAAGCAGGAGTTAGCCCAAAAGTTACTTGACAAACAGGAGAAAGAAAAGAAAGTTCAAATGCCAAAGTATTTGACTGATGCATGGGATGGTCAAGTTGAATATAACCGGCATAAGAAGATTGAAATGGACCAGATTAGAAAGCAAGAGTCTGATTCCTTGGTGGAATCAGAACTGTTGCATCAAACGAAGGATGTTGAGAAGAAGGAGAATCGGGAGAAACTCGGCACAAAGGACAAGACTGAGAAAAACATGAGGGACCAAATGATAACGCAGTGTGAAATGTATCAATATAGCAGTGTGAGTGTTGGTGACTCAAATGAAGTCATTTGCAAGACTTCATCAGCGTGTGTAAAACACGCTGATGTGGATGAGATGAAGGGTCCCAAAAAGCTTAATTCTCTAGAGGAATGTAGGAAGACTGTTTATGACAATCTGGATGATATAAAGAAGGAAGCTGCCAGCTTCATTCTTCCGGAGGATAGCCAATTACAACAGAGGGCTAAGCAGCAGTTAGACCCAAAGTTACGAGAGGAGCAGGAAAGGGACAAGAAAGCCAATTTGAAAAAGTCTTTGTCTGACACATGGGATGCCCAAATTCAAGCTAAAAAAGAGAAGAAGAAGAAAAAAGCTGAAATTGAAAGGCAACAAATGGCTGCCACAATAGAGTCAGATAGACTGCATCAAATGAAGGAAATTGAAATGAGGAGACAGAAGAAAGAGAAAAACTGGAATTTTTTTCGGAGACAGGATGAAACTGAGACAAACATGGAAGACCAAAAGAAGACTGTGGATGACAATTTAGACGATATATTGATGAAAGAAGCTGCCTACGACTCTCTTTTACAAAAAAAGCTATGCGACAATATGGCCAAAGAGGAGGTTGCCAAAATGCTACATGAAGCACATCAGCAGAAGAAAACTCCAAATCAAAAGTCTCTGGCTGATAAAGTGTTTGATAGATATCAAGCCAAACAGGAACAGAAGAGGGAAATGGACAGGGCTGAAAGGCAAGGGGTGCTTCCTGGATATCGAGCTGAGAAAATTGAAGCTAGGGAACAGAAGAACGATCCCCAGCAAAAACTGAAGACACATGACAAGACTGAAAAACAGTTGGGCAACCCAGTTATAATTCAGTGGAAAATGCATCACAGTGTTACTAAGCACGGAAGAGATGTTCAGTATGAGTCTGGCTTTCCAAACTCTGAGAATGACCGTGACATTCCTGATAAGGACAGAAGTCGTGAAATACGTAAAAAAATAGTCTACAACCAACTGTCACTTATAAAGAAGGAAGAAGCTGAAAAAAGGGCTTTTATGGATGATAAGTTATTGAAAGATAAGAAACAGCAGGAATCTGCAGAGCAAAAGCATAAAAAACTGGAGAAAGAGAAAAAAGCTGCTGCTATCAAGTCTCTGACTAATTCTTGGGATTCCCAAATACAACGTAAACGGCAGGAGAAAAAGGAACTTTGTGAGAATGAAAGGAAAAACATGCGCACCTTGATGCAATTGGAAAGTGTGTGTGGAGGTGAAAAAATTAAGATTAGTCACCAGAATCTGCCAGCCAGAAGTACCCCTAAGAACTGTGCAAAACCATCGGTGTGTTCTGCTGACAAACATCACGTCGCTAAAACCAGACCATTACGTAGTCGACAGAAAGTTGGTGATTCCAAGCCTGTCACACTTCCGTCACTGAAATCGAAGACTGATCTCTTTGCTGTGGGTTGCAAACAAGACAGGGTGAGACTCCCATCCATTTCCCCTCCTGTTGAATGCTCGTTTCAGAGCTCTGGCCGAAGATTGTTGGAGATTATCGCGCCTGCAGTGGACACCTTCGGTGAGAGATGCCATCAGGCTGAAGAAGGGGCCTTAGCCTATGGGACTCTATAATCAGCTGATGGGCACCAGCAGTAATTTTAACAATAGGTTTTCTCTGGGTACTCCAGTTTCCCTACAAAAAAAAAGATAGACAGACAGATAGATAGGTTTTCTCTGGGTGCTCCAGTTTCCCTACAAAAAAAAACAAAAGATAGACAGACAGATAGATAGATAGATAGACAGATGTATAGATAGACAGATAGATAGGTTTTCTCTAGGTGCTCCAGTTTCCCTACAAGAAAAACAATAGGTAGATAGGTAGATGGGTTTTCTCTAGGTGCTCCAGTTTCCCTACAAAAAAACAATAGGTAGATAGGTAGATGGGTTTTCTCTGGGTACTCCAGTTTCCCTACAAAAAAAAAAAGATAGACAGACAGATAGATAGATAGATAGACAGATGTATAGATAGACAGATAGATAGACACATGTATAGATAGACAGATAGATATATAGATAGATAGGTTTTCTCTAGGTGCTCCAGTTTCCCTACAAAAAAACAATAGATAGATAGGTAGATGGGTTTTCTCTGGGTGCTCCAGTTTCCCTACAAAAAAAACAATAGACAGACCGACAGACAGATAGATAGATAGGTTTTCTCTGGGTGCTCCAGTTTCCCTTCAAAAAAAACAATAGACAGACCGACAGACAGATAGATAGATAGGTTTTCTCTGGGTGCTCCAGTTTCCCTTCAAAAAAAACAATAGACAGACCGACAGACAGATAGATAGATAGGTTTTCTCTGGGTGCTCCAGTTTCCCTTCAAAAAAAACAATAGACAGACCGACAGACAGATAGATAGATAGGTTTTCTCTGGGTGCTCCAGTTTCCCTACAAAAAAAACAATAGACAGACCGACAGACAGATAGATAGATAGGTTTTCTCTGGGTGCTCCAGTTTCCCTTCAAAAAAAACAATAGACAGACCGACAGACAGATAGATAGATAGGTTTTCTCTGGGTGCTCCAGTTTCCCTTCAAAAAAAACAATAGACAGACCGACAGACAGATAGATAGATAGGTTTTCTCTGGGTGCTCCAGTTTCCCTTCAAAAAAAAACAATAGACAGACCGACAGACAGATAGATAGATAGGTTTTCTCTGGGTGCTCCAGTTTCCCTTCAAAAAAAACAATAGACAGACCGACAGACAGATAGATAGATAGGTTTTCTCTGGGTGCTCCAGTTTCCCTACAAAAAAAACAATAGACAGACCGACAGACAGATAGATAGATAGGTTTTCTCTGGGTGCTCCAGTTTCCCTTCAAAAAAAAACAATAGACAGACCGACAGACAGATAGATAGATAGGTTTTCTCTGGGTGCTCCAGTTTCCCTACAAAAAAACAATAGATAGATAGAGTGTAATCTTTAAATATAAATTTTCTGCAGGTTCACCAGTGTCTCTTAAAACACAAGTGACAGACACTGTAATTTGCTCTGTTAGTAAAATCAACTAATACTGTTTTGAACAAACGTTTTCTCCGGTTTCTCTACAAAATGACAGACAGATATTGTCTGTAATTTTGTCTATTACTAGTGAAATAATTCTACTTTAAGCATAAGTTCTCTGCAGAGTTTGTAGAGGCTGGAGTACCTCTACTCTTCTCCTCTACAACTAAGTAATATTTTTAACATATTCGTCATCCTTTTCAATTACGTTGTGTGTGAGGCATCCCAGGTAGAGTGTTGTACATGATCTGGGTATTCCATATCCCAATATGTTTTTCAAAATAAGACAAACATTATGCCAGTATGTGGTTAGCTTTTGACAGGACCAGAATATGTTTGTGTAACCTACATGAGTCTAGCCACAAAGTCTCCAGCATGGCTGTGAACTGGATACCATCCTGGTCCTGATCTTTGGTGTTATAAAAAATCTAACCACGTTTTTCCAATTAAATTCCCTCCAAACACAGGAGCAGGTCCCTGTGCACTGCATTTTACAAATTTTAAACCATTCCTCCTTGCTTATATGTTCCTTCAGTTCCTTTTCCTATTTTTCTTTAATCTACATAGCAGATGTCTTCCTACTGCCATCAGTCCCTGATAAAGTGCTGAAATAACTTGGAATTTATTTCCTTCATAGGCCTTATGAAACATCTCTATTATTTTACTTACGCTGGTTTTTATCTCTTTCTCATAATAATTTTCATTTGCAAGTATCTATACTGGTCTTGGTCCTCCAGTTCATATTTTTCCTTTAAGCTATTAAAACTCAGCAGTTTGCCCTTTTCAGCCAATTTACACATTGCTGTGGCACCTTTATTTGCCCGTTGTTTGAAACCTATATCATAAATACCTGATGATCGGGTCCCAAGCAAACCAGCTCAAACTCCTTGTTTCCTCCTCTAACTTGTAATTATCAATTACTGTGTTCCATAATTCAATTGTAGTCTTAGTTCAGTGTTTCTCAACCTTTATTGGCCCACCGCCCCCCTTGCCCTTATTCAGGTCCCCCCCCACCAAAGAATTTGCAGGCTACTTTACACTGACCATTATTTTATTATTAAAATTACTATCATTGTAGATGTTTTGATTTGTATGCTTGTTTCTGTATTTATCATCAAAAATAATTTCCCAGAGAACAAAAAAGTTATGGGAATAGAAATTATTTTCACAGACGTCTACGAAAAATGCAACAAACATTCAAGTTAAAATTGGTAGAACTAACAGCAGCCAATCAGAGTGTAAAAAACATTCTTATTTTGTGCCATTTTCTAGTTGTTAAATATTCCACAAAATGACCAGATAAAAGATGTTCAACATGCCAGTTTAAACTTTGAACTGTTTGCAAAACAACTGAGCTCTGCAACATTAAAACATGGATAGAACTGTAACTACATTAATCATAGCTCTTCTTCTCTTCAGTGTTTCTGTTGGTTTCTGGTGGTGCAGCTCTGTGCTGCCTTCAGGAAAATGGGACATCAGCATATGATTCATAAAAATTCACCCACATGGCATTTATTGTGCAAACCAGAGCTTTCAGTGGAAAAACAAAAGTTCCAGGTGCTTTTAATGCCATACAAATATGAGACGTAAACATAGATTATATCTTTATATAGACCTGTCTATTGATTATAGATTGCTTTGTGCATCGTAGCCTACAAATTCTTTGGTGGGGGCACTGAGGGACCTGGATAAGGGCTAGGAGGGCGCTGGGCCCAAAAAGGTTGAGAAACACTGAATAGAAGGAGAGCTGCCATCGATACAGTTGCAGTCAAGAATGTTTTAATGTTACACAATACAGTTTTACAAAGTTGCTCAAAGTCTAAATTGACATTGTTGTGCATTTAAGGTGTAAAGTTTACCTTCGACCAAACACCCCCCCAAAGGCATCCCAGCGCCCCCTTTTGTAAAAATGTCCGCCAACGCCCCCTGCTGTCCTCTGAACGCCCCCTGGGGGGCGGTACCGCCCACGTTGAGAACCGCTAGGTTAAAAGGTTAATTATTTTCTTACTTCTAAAGCCAAAACCAAAATATGTTATTAAAGGCTCAACATTCCTCATTTTTGATATTATTTTTGTCCAAGCATTCTTATGAAGTTTCTACTTTTAACATTATTCTGGTAATATTAACACCTTATTCTCATATTATTTCAACTTTAATGTCATACAATCATTAAAAAAGTTGACTTGACTTCACTGTCCAAATAAACAGAATCTGTAAAACAAGATGGCCGCCTTGGTTGTGAAGACATCACCTATCGCTATGGAAATGCAAGGAGTGCAAAAAAATTGAATATTCAAAAACCAAAAATGTCCTTTTATATCTGCTCTGTAACAGTTCAGGTCCTGTTTTTCTCGTTGTTTTGAACCGGTTTTCCACCTCCCTTCCCACCGTTCTCATAAATCTGGACGCGTCCAACGTTGCCGGCCACCTGGCTTCTGGCTGATATCGGCCGCAGAGCCGCCATCACTCATAAATCTCTGGCTGCATCCTGCAAATATTTGCCGGCTGGCGTGCGCCGCTCATCGCAGTGTTTTTCAGGCAACCACCTCTTTGCTTTCATCCGCGCTCGCAAACGCTTTCATTCTTTAACTCCCAAATTCAGGGACCTTGGTGGGTTTTTTTTTTTTAAATGGAGCGGTTACTATGGAAACACACTCTTAAATGTCCAGCAGTAGTGGCTTAAAAAGCACCAGAGATGAGGATTGTTAACGGACAGCAACAACATGTTTCTCTTAAACAGAGTTTGTTCCAAAAAATCAGAAAGTTTAAATATAAAATGAGATTTTTATTTTTATTTTTCTGCACTACCAAGTGGTTCAATAAAAACACCCAAACAAGCCTTTTCTGTCAGGTGATTAAAAATGTACACACTCATTTTAAGAGGGGAAAATGAGTCAACGGGCTCGGCGATAATTTAATTTGAGAATATTTTCATTTGAATTTAAAATAATCGTGTCATTTAAAATTACTTTTCTGCTTTTAAAATGAATTTAAAATCCTAAATAATCTGTTTTGTACACTTAAAATTAAAATTTTCTGAACTCTAAATCAAACATTTTTCCTTATTTTCTTTCTGAAAAGCCCAGAAGTGTCGATATCAACAGTTATTAAGACATAGCAGTCAAGAAATTAGGCTTTTTCTTCTCAAATATTCCAGTCAGTTAAACTCGATCGCCTTCAGAAGCTTTTCACTCATATTAAAGATACATCACACTCAACTTGCCTTGGATTTTATCTTGACCTGCTGCCTTCTGCCCAACAAATATGGATTTTTCTCCTCATTACTGGTAATTATAGAGCCTGAACATGAAGATTGCCCGCAGCTTCATTAGTGGCTTTCCTGACCATTATAACTGCAAAATTAGCTCTTTACTGGAGCTACAACTCGTCATTATTTGTTATTAATTTTTCTATTGATTATTTGAATAATTAATTGATTAATCGGATAAAAAAATTGTTATGTTTTAGTTTCAAGACTGACAAATGTGGTACAGGTTACACGCATACTTACAGAATTCAAAAAAAAGATAACGTAATTTCTTTAAAGTGTGACTTGAATCTAATTTAAATGTTAGTTTTTAAGTTTAAAAGCAATAATTAAGTTTTAAATTGTGTGCGTGTGCTACTTGAACAAACTGATGTTTTTAAAAGTCTTAACGATTAATCGATTACTACTTTAGTTGACGATCATTTCAATTAATCGTGATTAATTGTTTAAGCCCTACTCCTTACATTATTAAGCGTCTTTCTCCAGCAATGGCCGCCACCTGCAGGCTTCCAGAGGCGAATTATACATCATGAATCAGTGGTTTTGCATTGACCTCCCACCTGAGAATCAGGCGAAGAGGTTCTTGAAGTGCCTGGAAAGAAACAAAACCTCCTGCAGGAGCGTGTTTTAACTAGACAGTGATCCATCTACCACGCTCATGCACAACATGGTGGAAAAACAATAGGAGGAAGAGAGAGACGAGTTGGACTCTGTGCCAGCAGATCACAGCCTTTCAGCTTTGTTCACACTCATGTCTCTCCCTGCGAGCTCTGAATGTTTGGAGGTGCCGCCAGGGATCGATATCTGCCCAGAGACGACAGGCAGGGGTTCTTAAACAAAGCAGATGGCAGGCAGCCAGGTTGCCTTAAAAATTAGATCACAGGGCTAAAAGTTGTGCTTGACATCTCCTCCCCGTGTAGGAGGAGCAGCTCGAGAACTAAAGTCACCTCTTAAACAAATCAAGAGCTTCTGTTGTGGCTTTTATTACCATGAAGTGATCATCCACTAACTGCACGAGTGCGGTTTGATAAATTGGGCTGTGTTTTGAGCTCTTGTATCATGCATATTCAAGCAGTTTGCAGCTTGTAAGCGGTTTGTTTGTGCACAAAGGCACAATGCAACTGGTAGAAGTGGAAGACATCTGTTTTCTGCACAGGTTGTCATGTGAAGGAGACGGACTTTCTTCCTCGTATGCATATTCAGGAGAGAACATCAGCATTCTGACATGATGCAATCACTTCTACTGTTATTGCCTTGTCTGTGCAATCAGGCTGCTTTCAGTTAGCCACATATTTGATTAAACCTCCCTCAGCATTTAGATCCATAAATCATAGATCCAGCTTTGTCAGGTTAAAGCATCTATTCATGCAGATCCATGTTTCAGTGTCAATCATGCCCACAACTGCAACTTTGTACAAATTATAACATTGTATTTTGAGGGAAAAATTGATGTTGCTCGTTAAGCATCATTTGAAGACACAAAGATTCATGATTTAAATGTTTTTTCACTGTTTACATTGAGAATCAGAACAGATTTTGTTGCTTTTATGTAAAAAAAGAATGCGAACTTTAGTTGCTTTAGTGAAAATAGTTTTGAATGTGTTCACACCCAGCATTTTTTGTGAAGTTATGTGACAAAAAGCACTTTAAATGGAGGGAAAATAAAATGTTTGTTTTTTTATTTTACAAAACAAAAACTGTGGCATGTAATCGCTAGTAGGGTTGCAACTAGCGATTATTTTACTAAATTGTTCGATTGATTATTCAATTAATCGGGTAAAACAAATTATGCAGTATTTCATTTAACCACTTGCCTTTTTTTGTTCACATATACAATATTAAAAATGTATTAAAAGAAGCCAATAAAAATCCATCCTGTTTTTAAAAAGGAAAATGAACATTTTATTCCCTAAATAATAGCATTATTGTTTTAACTTGAGGAGTTTGGGGTAAAACATATTTACTAACAGATATATTTTTTTTAATTAAATGAAAATGTATATATATTTTGTACAGTTTTAACTTGCAACTTAGAATATGTTGGGGTTTTTTCCAGGAAATGTCCTTTTTTGAGTGTATATGCCACTTAATAATCAATTACTAAATTAGTTGATTTTTATAATCGATTAATCATGATTAATCGTTTCAGTCTTAATAGTCAGACACGTTAATCTGATAAACTTGAATAAATTCCTGAATTTCCTCCGAAAGTCCACCGGAGTGCAGATAGATCTCAGAAAACACATCATGAAGACCAAAACACACGATTGTGGAAATGTTTAAAAAAACAGCTTCAGGTTATGAGTAATGGTGAAACTCAATTTCAGTTTTTAATCTAGTTAATCGTAGGGTCTGTAATTAATTGGATTTTAATTAAACTATACATCGACCAACTTTTTCAATTCAAAAACCTATTTAGCTGCTAAATTACTGAATAAATAGACATAGGAGCTCAACAACAAAGCTAATTGCTATTTCTAAAAACAGTAAATAAGCTAACAAAGTGCTTTTACACCCATTTAACTTTCAAGTGTTTCAGAAACTTCTTTGCTGCTACATATTTAGCATTAAGCTGCTATTTTAGGCTAACGCCTTTTAGCACAACCTGAATACAATAAGCATCCATCAGACTTTTTAACAGAAATTAAGACCTAGTAGGACAAGAGAAGCAGCTTTATCATCCATTGCATAAGCAGTAAATCAGTTAATCTCATAATAAATTAAAACAATCTCAATAATTTCCATTAGCAAGATTTATCGTTTTTCTTAAAATCTACATCATTAATTTGTGAAAGTCCCAGCCCAAAGTTATGTTACGTCTTCATGTTTTTCTATGTACTTTATCACACCCTGGAAACATTTTTAGCGTTTTACCCGAAACGTCTTAAGGTCCGTCATTCTGTGAAAGGTTCTGCAGGCCAGAGCTGCACTTTGCTGAAAAGCAGCGAGTCAGCCGGGCTCTGCGGTGTCCCTGCAGCCGAGCTGACACGTCTAATAAGCACCGCAGAGCTTTCAGCGCCACGGACAGCTCATTCAGCCCAGACTTTCTCCTCTTATAGCCACGGGGGCGGTGACACTCGCGTCCAACTAAATGTCTGCCATGCCTGAGTTAACAGGGACTTCACCCTGTGGACGGCGTCGGTCACCGACGCCTGGTAGCGCCCTCTCCTCTGTCGGTGCGGCTCAGCTCTGGTTCTGCTGCTCACTCCGTATTCTGAAGAGGCTTTTTAGTGATTGACTTTCTCAGGAACACGCGAAGCGAAAACCTCACACCGTCTCCTGTAGTTGTCCTGATGAAATTCTCCCATTTACTGACAGAAAAACTGAAAATTTCTAGATCTGATGAGGCTTCTTGTTTCAACAGCGTTGCTCTGAAAGGTGCAGCTTTTTGGAGATTTCCTGCGTTGTCACCGTTCCAGAAGCATCTCAGTGGGACAACTGGCAAGCAATCATCCCGTAATTTGATTTCTGTGTTAGCATATGCTTGTGACTTCCAGAAAGTGAAATGAATTCAATCTAGAAGATAAAGCACTTTTTATCCATGTTCTGTCAATATAACTAAAGACAAACAATATAACTAAAGCTTTTTGTGACAGAAAAACTGAAAAAAAAAGCAGTAACTGAAAGCAGTAACTTTGGTGACCATAGGATCTTCTTAGATTCCTATGGAAAATAATTTAGGCCACAAAAAAGTTAAATAAATTCTGACTGCTCAGAATTCTTTTATCTCAGAATTCCAATTTATTCTCAGAAGTCCGGCTTTGCTATCAGAATTCCGACTTTTTTCTGACTTCTGATTTTACTCAGAATTCCGACTTTTTTTTTTCAAGGATTCTGACTTTAAATAAACAGTCTTGCAAGTTTATGAAAATAATGACCTAAGTGTTTCATCCTTGGTATAGAATTTGAAAACCTGAACTCTTGTCTTTCCCAAATTTACTTGGTCGAGTTGCGTTTCAAGACTAGATTTTCCCGGTGGTGGAGGAAACAAAAATATTTTTTTCCAGTATCCCTAATTCACTTTTGTAGATTCCTGCTTGTTGTTGCTGGAAACAGCAGAAATGTGTGAAATGCCTCCTGAAAGGTCATCCCAAGACGGATTGGAGAGAGAAAGAGGAAAGTGTAACCTTTACCTTGCTGTGCTGTGTGACAAACCGAGCCCAGTTAAGGGAAAGCCGCAGCGTTTACGTTTGGCCTCTCCGTTCCTGGCGCTGCTGACGGATCAATGATTGATTTAAATGTTCTTTCTGGTAACACAGAAACTGAAAGAACAGCTTGATGTTTGAAGTGAGAGCGCGGAAGATTAATGGAAGGGCTCAGGTTGTACACGTGTGCGGTCAGCGTGTGGCCGCATGAAAAGTCTAATCACTACAAGGGAGGTTGCTCGGCAACAAATGTGAAAAAAACAAAAATGACAGGAACATAACAGGGAAAATGACCAAAATATTTTCAATTTTATTTCCTAACTTCATTGTTTCCATTAAAAGAAAATCTGGAGCCCTTCCAGCCTGACGTCATGCACACAAGATTCATCCTCATCTCCCTGCTGGAGGGTAAAAAGTTGATTGCTAATGATGACTAGCATTGGTTTTAGCTGTTAAGTTATCAATATAACACATAAAATCTTAAATGTACGCCTGATATGTAAAAGAAAAAGACGCAATGCGTTGCTACTAATCGTCAGCACTACAAAAACTAGATGAGACCTGGAAAAGTTTTAATTAAGAAAAAAAGGGAGAGGGAAGTAGTTCAGCTATGCTAGCTTGACTATGACAACTGTAACATGTAGACATGCTGTGGAATTTTATATTTCAATTTTTTTTAAAAAAGGCGACCTAAACACCAACTCAGACAGATTATCAGTAGAGCATGTGTTTAAATTAGCTAATCAAACACTGCAGTGTTAGCTTAGCCAACAGCAGCAGCAGCTAATCTAACACAGCAATCACTTAGTAATGAACGCCAAACAAACACCAACCCTGAAAACATAATACTCTAAGTGATTGAACATTATGTTTTTTTGTGTGGGAAATGTTCCTTTTTCGGTGTTGAATCCAGAAACATAAAGTGGCGGCGTTGTCAGTTGCTATGGCAGCAAGTCTGTGTGTAGCGTAATTTACTGTGGGTCCCAAATGACATTTCACCTAGACCAAAACCTGTTTTGATCAGGTTTTTGGTGTCTTTTCCCACATTTACATCTGTTAATTTTACTATGTACAGCTTTTCTACACAGAGTTTGGTTGGCTTGGAGGTTAAAGCAGAAACTGTGCAGAGCGGTTTTCAGTCAGACTGGATGTTTTTGTTCTGCCTTGTAGAGAATTCAAAATCTGTGTCAAATGCTTGAGAGACGAGGAAGAGTATTAAATCTGAAGAAGAACATCAGCACAAATCTGAAATCAGAGCAGAGAAAAGGAAGAACAGTAAGAGAAGCCAATGTGACGGATCGACCAGGAATCTGATGCAATCCTCGACTCTTCATGAGCAAGCTGGACTTGACGTCGATAAAAAGTTAACCCACTCAGCTGAGGAGTATCTGATATTATTTACTTATAAATGATGATGGTGAAGAACATGCTTTGAATTTAGAAATCCTAAAATCAAGTACTTCAATATTTCCTGTATTGGTGGAAAAGCAAAAACATTAGAAATCCCTCAAATAAGCACAACCCTACTCTGTTTCTGTTCAGTTTTCTTCCTCTCATTTTCATTCATGTGTTTTTTGTCCTTTATTTGTATTTTACTTTTTCACATTTATCTCACTTTGCAGTTTTGCTCCTCATAAAGAGGCAGTTTAGTGTCTATTTAATCATCTTTTTCTTATATTAGGAGCTGATATAACAGTATAAACATGGTATTAGTGTCCAGTTGATATTTAAGAAATGTAATTAACGTTGTTTCCTAATCTCCTTAAATTAATCAAAGAAGGCTTTAGGGAAATTGTCCACACTTTTCTCTTCAGCTCCGATTTTATTCATATTCATACTTCAGTCAAAGTCAAATACTGCAAAACAACAAAATCTTACCAAGTATTTTTGTCTAATACACTGAAAATAATTTAAAACTTTTCAGCAAGATGTAGGAAGTTGTTTTAAGTCAATAAAAATGTGATGTGATAACTGAAATAATCAGTGGGATTTGTATGTTTTCATCAATATTAAGGAATTACTTAAAACAAAGCTCCCATATCCTGTTGAAAAGTTGCTTTAAGCTAGCTTTGTCTTGTAGAAAAAGAAACTAGCTCAAAATGAATTGCTTGTGTATGTTTTTGCAGTGAACACACTAATTAGAAATTATTTCTTGTGAGATTTTTTGGTGTAGATGTCTATTAGTCTTCTCCTGTTACACGTTATTTCCGTTCTACCATCCACATCTGCCTTTTCATGTGTTTTTTTATGTTTTCACTAGTTTTTTTTTAATCATTCTTCTTTTTTCTTTTTTTACCTTAAAGCATGTTTTGTGTTCTCAACATTTCAGGTCACTATTCACCCTGGAAGACTCCAAAACAGGTAACATTTGACAGCGTCAGATATCAGGATTATTCTTCTACTCCTCCTCCATCACGCTAACTCCACTAAAAACTCGCTTTCTGATATTAAACTCTAATTTATTGTTATGAAAAGCAACAAATCCAGGCATCCTGTAAGCTTTATAACACACCAAACACTTTTTTAGATCAGATACACGTTTCCCTGTTTGTTTTTGTCACGCTCTTGCGCGTCTACACGTTTCTCTCCGCCTTTCTCTCTTTCTTCGTCTTGTTTTTTTATAAATCCATTTCACGCCTGGACTTCCTCCCAGCGCTGCTCTGACCAGTCCCTGAACCCGGCTCCTGCCGTTCCCATTTCCAGATCCGGAAACCCAAACCGGTGCTTTTAAAGAGCTTCTGTCATTTAAATCCCTCCATTGTCCGCTACTTCAGCTCCATCTCTGAAGATAACAGCTAAACACTGAATGTAGTTTGATGTGGAAAAAGTATTTCTATAGCTGGGCTGATTCACATTTTGAGGCATTAAAACAACAAACTTCATTTTTTAAATCAGCAGAAAAGCAAACGACAAGCAGTAGCTCCCTTTGTGGAGTTAGCAGTTGTAAAATTAAACCTAGCTAAAATCCACATTAACAATAATAAGTTGAAAATGCCAAAACATAGCAAAATTACTCATGAAAAACTGTATATGATTAACTTTGTCTAAAATTGATGTTAAAATATATTATGTAAAGAAAACAGCTGATACTAGGGGTGCGTTCACACTGTAGCCTGAAGTGACTCAATTCTGATTTTTTTTTGCCAGGCTGTTCACACTGCCAGTAAATGGACCTGTATGTGATCTGCAGTGTGAACGGGAAAACGACCTATAAGTGTCCCGCATGCGCAGTAGAGGGCGCAATAGCGTCAGCGTTCTAAATGTTTTGCCATCCGCCATAAAAGAAGAAGAAGAGCTCAGTGTTTGCGGAAGTAAACATGGAGGCTAACGGTGGAGCTTAGCTTACATATTTGAAGTTGTTTTCCAACCGGAGCAACATATTCACAACTTAATCCTCATATAGTCATCATGGTTGTTGTTTTTCTTCCCACTTGTGCGTATCAGGACACAGAATAGGGAGATTTGGTGAGAATCAGTGACGTTCAGTACGGATGAATGAGACCTGGACGTTTTGAATCGGATACGTATCGGATTTGGGTCACATTCTAAAAAGAATCCGACCTGAGCTGTTCACACTGCCGTGAAAAGATCGGATACAGGTCGCATTACGTCAAAAAGATCGGAACTGGGTCACTTCAGGCTGCAGTGTGAACGCAGCCTGATTCAAAGGGCAGTTAGGAACAGCAACAGAAAAAAAGGGGGCGGAGCTGTCGGCTACTGGTTGCTACGGTAACCACCAACTGCCAAGAGCAGAGCAGCGGAACGTGATCCGCCATTAAAAATAAAAGAACAAATAAACACGTTACTTTTATTTTATTGTCAAGATAAAATCCTGTTGCATATAAATAAAAGTAAATTCAGCCTCATTTGGTCATTTATTGAATAAATACAACACCTAACCAACTGCTTTTGTGCCATCAAAATGAGAAAAATAAAGTAGAAAAATGTGCATCAGAGAGTTTGTTTCCTGACAATCATGAACCACCAGAGGTAGACTTAAAAAGTCAATCAATCAGTAAAAGTAGTTGATTAAGTAGTTAATTAAGATTGACAGTAAAAAAAGTGGTGAAAAGGTTACTAAATCACCGCAATAAAAAATATTTATCTTGATTAATAAATGTTAGTTTAAATAAAAATTAGAAAAATATGAGGATGACAGGAAAGCCATTGATGACGTCATAAAAAGTGATGTAAAATCTTTGGAGGGGGAAAAAACTGTTTTGAAGTAGCCTTAAACATATAGCTAGAGCTACATTGGAGTGATTTGCAATTTTAAAAAATCATATGTAAGAATGGCCTAGTCAAAGACTAACTCTAAATCTGACTTCACCCTCACATTAAATCAATTTTGACTCAAGTTTGGATATTTTGCAAAGAAGGAAATGCATAAATTTCTGAGCTTAAAATTGAAATGTACACCACACTTTTAAGATTTTTAATTGAAATGAACTCAAAAAGAATGGATTATTTTGTGTTTCTGAAATACATCAACATTTGTGGTGGTTCTGTGACAAAATGAGAAAAACAAAGTTGAGTCTAATTAGGTTCCCACAGCTCAGAGTCAAACATGGAGGCTTTAGCTAACAGAGTGGCAGCTGAGCAGTGGCTAATTTGTCAGATGCAAATCTTTGTTTGCAGATAAGCCTATTTAAATTTGTCTGTCAAATTCTGAAAGTCATAGGTAACCACTAGTTAATGCCGCAACATTTTCAGATGTTTGTACTGAATAATGCAGATTAATTAAAGGTAAAAGAAAGCGGTTTTGGGCATTTCATATCTGCAGCTAATATTGGCTCTCAGAACCAGCTGCTCCGTATCTTCCCGATGATAAACGCGCCAGTCAGACGGTCTCAGTTTTCCCTCCGTTCCGAGTTGCTTTGACGCTTCCCGGCGTGTCAAAATGTCGTCTCGGCTGTCTGTTCGCTGTCCTGCTGTGACTCACGCGGCCGGCTCATCTGACACATTGAGGCTGCCGCTCAGACTGACTGGTGTTGGAGAAACTGTCGCTGCCGCCGCAAATTCAAGATGCTTCTCTTTCAAATTAGCGCCAAACCGCCCACCTCTCTTCACCTTGGAAACAGACAGAAGCTTTTGCCGTTATTTGTCTTTCCCTGATTAAATTAGGCCAAACTGCTTCTTCTACTACTAATTTCTCTAACTTGTTATTTTTCTAAGCTCTTTCCCCTAACACAGATAAATACTGCAGCAGATAATTGAAAATGTCATCAAAATCTTTCAGGTGTGGATACAAGCTCCCAGGAGCTTGCTTTGTTTGTTAAAAAAACAAGATGGCTGCCATAGTCATCAAGGAAAATAAATTTTTGCTCTAAATTTGCCAATATTTATCACAGGTTAATGCTTTTAGTGTCAATTCACAATAACTGGACACACATAAATTATTTACTGATAGCGTTTTTATTTTTCAAGATGGCCGCCTTTGTTGTCATGGAAGATAGATTTTTGCAGTAAAATCGACAATTAGATGGATGTGTTTGGTGTCCATTTAAAACCCACATATTTTAAACCATAGAAAGTGCATGTATTTCCTTTATCCTGTCGTCTTTTTCTGGTGGTGATTTTCAAAATGGCCGCCATGTTTGTAATAGAGAACATATGTTTGTGCTAAAATCGGCAGTAGTTGTTAGAAAAACCACTAACCAAAACGTTAGGTTCACTGACCACTAATTCACAAAACAAAAATCTTAGCTGTGCAAACACTGAACTGAAAAACCGGCACATTTCATGCCAAAAACCGGCTAAAAAGGCTCCAAAACAGCAGCCATCTTGAAATTCAAGTGGCTAATGGTCTAAATGACAAACATACAAGCTGAGGGGTGAGCATGCTAATTTTAATGCTGTGTCCACACTTGAATGCTTTTTACAGTTTTCACTACTAACCAGTCAAAAGCAGCTGCAACAAATCTGTCAAGCTTTGGATTTCTGCTAAAATGACATGAAAAGGTCAATAACTTCACAGGTTTCTGCTATAAAAAGCTCTGGTAATCTCTAATATAAAAAAAACATATTTGGCATGTTTAGTATTATTTGTTGATGTTTCATCATTATTTAGCCCAATAAAGGACATATCACTGTACATAATTTTTAAAACCATTAATAATTTCTTTCCTGTTGTGCTTTACGGCGGCCATATTGCCCCTTTGTCCTCTAAATGGATCTTTTCCAACATTTTGGACTTTGGCTGCTTTTTTACTATTGGTGATACGTTCATAGTATTTATTATATTCTTAAAAATGAGTAGCACTGATAAAGAAGTACCTCCTCTTTCGTTACAATCAACATTAATTATTAAAATAATAAATACGGAGGAACAATAGCAGGTGGGTGGATAAATGGTGGGAGCTTCTGATCTGTGAAACGTTTTAATCTTTTTAAAGAAAATATTTGGAATGTTTTTATTTGATCAGAAAAGTAAAACTTGGACAAATTTATTCAAATAAAAGCATGGTAGTTCTTGTTTTGGATAAAACTCTGGGCTGGTTCTCATTAACATTTTTCTTCTGGCATTAATCAATAAATAGGAATAGAGAACTTTAAAAAATTATTAATGAAAATGTGTACAACACAGTACAGAGATTTTTACAAGCTAATCCAAAGAAAAACAAGCTAGTAGTAATTTTTTATAGTGGGAAATGTTTTGTATGAATGTCCAAAGCTTCACAGGTTTTGCATCAATCATAGCCAATGATCTTGTCTCCTTTTTGTGCTTTAACCATACCAATGGAGCTAAAACCAAACATCAGCTGTAGAAACAAACAGGAAGAGGAAGCACTGACCCATCATGCCGCTGTGCTTTGCAGGTGCTGGAGCAGTGGGAGTCCCAGCAGGGCCAGAACAGCCCCGCTCAGACCAGCCGCTCTGCTCCCATTGTCTCCCACAGCGCCCCCTTCCCAACACCCCATCTTCACATGGCCTCGGTCCCGGACTCGGCCTCCGAGGCCTTGGCACTGGTCAAACCTGACCCCTATGACCTTTTTGAGAAGTCCATGGCTATCTATGAGAGTAGGCGTAAGTACTGGAGCTTTTACTGCAGGTGAAAACACACAGGCACCTGCTGTAGGTATAAAGGATGGAAATCCTTTCCTCCTAATCCATAAACAACAGAAAACAGACGGAAAAGCAAATATGCAGCAGTTTTTACTGACTATGAAATCTGACCAATAATGGAAATGCTGGACTGTTTCTTGCTATTGGCCACTAGGGGGCTCCAAACTGCATGTTCAGCCTCATTTTTGGAAAATTAAATATCCCATAATATATAAAAAAAATTAATTGCAAAGATTAACTTTGGATGGTATTTTTCTGCATTATTAGGCCATTTTTTTGGACCACATTTTCACAGAGTCGTGTATTGACTATCAAGAAGTTTACTGATACATTAAACTGCACATTATTGGTTGCAATGTGAATTACGACCAAACAAAAACAAAATAAAAAAAATGCAAGAGGAAAAACAATCAGTGGATAAAAGCTGTAAATTTGTTGGTGGTGTGGGCTGGATAAGAGGAAGGGTAGCATCTTTTTGTTTTACTAGCAAGTTATTTATTTTTTTGTCGTGCTAGCTAGAAGAACCAAAAGAAGCTTAGTGTCACTTTCGTGGCCCAAAACACCGAAAGGAAAAAAAGATGGAGGAAGAAAAATTATCAACGGATAAATGTGACATTTTTTGGTGTTGTGGGCTGGATAAGAGGAAGTGTAGCATCTTTTTTGTTTTGCTAGCAAGTTGGGGGGGGGGGGGGTTTCCTGCTAATTGGAGAAACCAAACAAAGTTGAGCGGCACATTAGTGGCCCATAAAAAACAGAATAAAAAGGAAATCGAGGAAGAAAATTGAAGAAAAGGAGGATGTTGGATCTTTTTTGTTTTGTTTTGTTAGCAAGCTTTTTTCCTGGTAGCTAGAGGAACCAAACTAAGTTTAGTGGCACATTAGTTGCCCTGAAAAACTGAAAAAGAAAAGAAAACAGAGGAAAGAAAAACAATCAGTGGATGAAGGTGACACATTTTTTGGCGTTGTGGTCTGGATAAGAGAAAGCGTTCTTAATATTTCGTCACAGTGTATATTTGTCCTGCTAGCTAGCCTCATGAACTCATCTCTGGTGTTTGCTTCATGAATGAACATGAATGTTTTCATGGAGGCGTTTATTTGGATTGTGCCGTTTTTATAAACATCTGTGTTTTTTAATCAGTTTAATTCACTTTAAGATGTGTAATTTTAACTGTAGCCGGGTTGCTTGTAAAATGTAATACATTGTGGCGTTTTTGTGAGAATCTCTTTATTTAATTTTGACAAACGGTTCTGCAGAAACGCATCCATGAATAAACACAGTTGATCTCTTCCACACCTAAAATATACAGTACAGCAGTAACATAACTCTCTGGCTTGTAATGTACTAAAAAGGTAATTTTCTTGTTGTGATATCATCATATTTTTTTCCCGTAGGAGTTATAAGCAGTGTAAAGCATGTTAAGTGTGTGTACATAGAGAGACTATTTCACAAGGATTTCATGCTTTTGTGGATCTACAAGTAAGATTTTAACCTAACAGGACGATTTGATTTAGCTTCTCAAAAATATTCTCAATAATATGGTGGGAAAATGCAGGAAGAATCACTTGTGGTTGTTTTGTATGTCGCCTTAACATGTGTGGAGAAGCAGCTTCTGGGATCTGACATGGTATCTTTTTGATGCTGGTTTTTAAAAACTGCTAGAAGTCAGATGGATTAATTATTAAATCTCCTTTTTATGTTTTTTAAAACTAAAGCTGTGGTGGTTGTGTTTTCTCTGAGCTAAAATTAAGGTTTTTATGACTATTTTACTTGGAAGCTAGACAGAGGTACTTTACAGCGTGTGCAAATCCTTACTTGGCTAAAAGGAGAAAAGATACACTTCAAAAACACAAAATCTTACTTTTCCAGTGCAAATGGCTTTGCACTGTTGAAATAACATAAAACTAGCTTGCAGGTAAACTTTTGACTTGTTTTAAGTCAAACATTCCTTAATATTGATGAAAAAGTTCTAGTTCCACTTGGAGATTTTTTCACTTATAACAAGACATTTTTCCCAGAGCATATGCCTACATATATGCTCTAGAATACATTTGTGTTTTTGCAGTGTATATTTTCTCCTTTTAGCTGTTAAACTTAAATGAGGTAAGAATTGTTTTCCTGTATTTTGTATTTACAATACCTTCTGGGGGTGTTTTCCGGTTGCAAACTGTTTGTTTTCTGGTAATCCTGTTGGTGGGGATAACATCTGTGTCAGGTTCTCGTCTCTCTTCATCCCTGCCGAGTCCCAGCAGAGCGCCGCTATGATTAAAACAGATGCAATTGGAATAAATTTTTCATTCGCAGCCTCTTGTCTGTGGCCGGGTTTGCCCCGGCGCTTTGCGGATCGCGGCTTAGCGTGGCGCCCCTGACTGCAGATCAGTGCTTACATTCCGCCTTGCGTTGTAAATAATGAAGAGCCGTATTACTCTCTGTAAGCATTTCCTGACTTTATGGATGATGCTGAGATTCTGCGATGACATTAGTGCTGACGGCGGAGTTCGGGATTATATGGGAGCATCTGTTTGTGGATGTCTCTGTCTCATTGCTTTGGTTTTCTCTTTCTCTTTTTGTCCAGAACCTGTTCAACCAAGGACCGTTTTTCCTATGGACTCCACTGGTAAATATAATCTCTGTGTGTATTCTTAAATGGGACATAGTACACTAAATTTACATCTGCCATGTTTTTGTACTTCCATTTGGGTCTCCCTTGCTTCAAAAAAACCAGCCAGCCAGTTTTTGGCAATCAATTAATGCTTTTTGGTGTCTGAAAAGTGAGCTGTTTCAAAATGTTAAGTCACCTCAGTCAGTCAATAAAATGTGCAACAAGGCAGTTCAAGGAGATTTAGTTCAGAGAAACACAAAAATCAACAATTCAAGCATTTTTTTCCCCCATTATTCACCAAAATGTGCATAATGGAAAAAGCAACTCTAAACAGGTGGGTTTTTAGTCTGGATTTAATGCACTTATTCACATTGTGCCGTTACCTAGCAACCTCAGCCCGTCACCTAGCAACCGAAGCTGAGTTCCAGCACGTTTGGTCAGCTGGTTTTACCACTTTACAATGGCTGCTGGAAAAGACAAGTGTTTTTTTTTGTTGACTTACATTCCAGAAGCCACTTGCTGCATTCTTGTTTGCTGTACAGGAGGCTCCACTTCTGTTTTTCAAAGATGTAAAGTTGTGTAATTGCACATCAGTTTGCAGCCATTTTCATGTGTGAGTGTACACATTAATCTATTCACATAGATTATGAATAGGTTAAAAAGATAAAACGTTTTCTTAAATTATGTTTTAAACTGTTTATTTTAATAATTCCTAGTATATACAAAAAAAAATTCTTGTTAATTTTAAAGTTTTAAATTCACATTTTTCCCTTTATATAAGAAAAACATTTGAATATTTTCCAGGAAGAAATTATTTTTGCCTTTAACTGCGTCCGGAAGCAATTAAACAAGATTATAACTGCCTGTCAGCGAATTTTAACAGTTCATATTTTATGAATAGTGTGTTTGTCAGACCCTTAGTGCTTGATTTGGGTATTTGTTAATGGGTTAATTGTTACTGAAAGAATGGATCGGTTACAGTAACGCTTCAGTTACAAAGCTGCTCCCAGAGACACGATTTAACGTGTTTTTTTCCCTCTGCTTAAAGGAGCAGAGTACCAGGACATGGAGGTCCACCTGCGCAGACAGAAGTCTGGGTTTGGCTTTCGGGTGCTGGGCGGTGATGAGGCCGGGCAGCCTGTGAGTGTGGAGACACGTGAGAAGGCTCGTATGGCGATGGGTGTGAAACCCTGTCATTTTCTACTCTCTAATCCACTCCCACTGTGTGTCCCTAACCCCTGACCCCTGACCTTTAGCCCTGAGAGAGTGCTGGCTTGCTATTGATGGGATCCCACAACATACAGTGACTTAAAGAAGCTTTCTCACATTTTACCACATTGCAACCACCAACTTTAGTGACATTTATTGGGATTTTTTTTGACAGACCTAAACAAATAACATGTAATTTTGAAATATAAATGAAAAGGAAATATGGTTTTCAAAATAAAACCTCAGAAAATTATGGTTTGAATTTCTATCCAGCACTACTCAGTTCAGTAGTGAACCCTAAAATTGTACTCGAGTAAGAGTAGCACTACTTGAAAATACTTTGAGTAAAAAAGTATTTCTATGTACTTTTTATAAACATATTAAGTAGGGCTGTAGTGATGCAATAATCTCACAATACGATATGATACGCGATATTCTGCCCACGATACTATATATATATATATATATATATATATATATATATATATATATATATATATATATATTTCGATATTCAGCAAGCGATACAATTCAATACACTTTTGCGATTTTCTGAAAGATTTTAGAGGGACAGAGTGATTTTGGTGACATTTTGTGACTGTTATAAAGTTGGATTAAATTAATTTAACTGAAAACTGATTAAAAGCTCCAACTACACAATACCTGGTTCTGGTTGGACACAGAGTTAAAGTGGACAGCTGGACAAAATGAACCAAAGAAGTGGAGAGAAAACATGTTTCTTTTAGTTGAAACAGTCCAAACTGTAGCTGACATGCATTAGTAAAGTAAATAAAGTGAACCAAGTTCCTGCTCTGAATAGTTTGATACCTTTTTAACCTGAACATCTGAAGGAATCACTCTAAGCCTGATGACCTGGTGAAGCAGCAGTGAGTGAACAAGGTGACAGTTGGACGTTATGATATCGATTTTTTTCTAGGAAAGTAAATATTGATATATATCGTGATATCGATATTATTATACAGCCCTAATATTAAGGTAGTAACTTTAGTATAGTGCAATAAAAACAAAACACTTAAGGTTTTCCAGTGTGCCAAAATGGCCTTCAGTTTTCAGTAGACGGTTTTTTTACGCTACTGAGATTAAACTCCACTCAGATGGACTCTATTGTTTTAGTTGGCTCACTTGGTTTGAATGGATTTTACTGGTTGTGTTTTCATCAGAGATGTTTTGACATAAACAGCAAATTAAATAAGTCAATTAAAATCACATGTGAAAAAGTTTAATTGGAAAATATCCTCCTACCACTTCCTGTTGTCTTCTTTGTTGTTTCCACCAGTAGTAACATTCAATTAACGATTACGACTTGCCCGAATGTGAACGTTTCCATGTAGCTTCTCTTTAGTATCAGCGTAAAGTAGACGGATCATGTGCCAGTTTCTATTAGTCTGTCACTAATATCGCAATAAAATGTGAAAAAGTTCAAAGGCACTGCATGTAAGTTTATAAACTTACACTTTATTACTGAATAACAATCACTCCTAACATCTTCTCATTTCAACATAATGCCAAGAATCCATTCATTTGACTCCCGGTGTTGTGGAACAAAATGAACAGATCCTTATTGGAGCGATCATAGAGAAGAGTCCAGCAGATCTAGACGGGCGATTGCGGCCGGGAGACGAGTTGCTGTTTGTGGACGGGATCCCAGTGGTGGGGAAGGCGCACAGATACGTCATCGACCTGATGCACGCGGCAGGGCGCAACGGACAAGTCAACCTGGTCATCAGGAGGAGGACGCAGGCGGGAGGTAAAGAGCCGGACGGGTTTACGGCTTCTCTTCCTCTACCTGTCATTTCTCAAACCTTTTCAGTCACTAACAGATTCTGGAAGTGAGGATTCTACGCTTTGAAATAATGGAAAATACATGGAAACCAAACAAGATCTTCACCACAAAGGCTGTGTGGGCCAACAACATTTTAGGGCTATTTGACATTTAGAAGATTATCACAGAAAAATAGAATTAAGTTGCTAAAACTATTTTTTTTTTCAACCAGTAAAGAAGTAATTTTATTTCAAATGTTTAGATGCAGTTAATTTTTTTTTGATAAAACCAATTTATCACCCAGACCTTCTAGACAGTTCTTGCTTATTTTGAGCTCCTTTCAGAATGAGCTCTTTTATGGTTTCTGTCGCTTTAAATCAAAGTAAGCTGCTTCTTGAACTCAACATTTACACTCACACACACAGATGGCTGCAAACAGATGCACAATTATAAAAAAACTCATCTTTAAAAAGCATTAGTAGAGCCTCCTGCACAACCAACTAGAATGCAGTAGGTGGATCTGGATGGTAAGTCAACAACAGAGCACTTTTCCAGCAGCCATTGTGCTGAATGCAGCAGTAAAAGGGCGTTTAACTGAAGTCATTTAATGTTTCTATCCTTTTTAATCTTTTTTTTAAAAACCTCTTTCTCACTCTTCATTCAATTTCTGTTTTTATTTTAATTATCTAAAGCACTTTGAAATGCCTTGCTGTTGAAATGTGCTGTACAAATAAAGTTTGATTGATTGATCGATTAAAACCAGCACATTAAGACCAAATGTGCTGGAACTGCACTTTGTTTTATTAATGTATATTTAAATTATCTTTATTTAAGCAGAATTAAAAATCTCTCCCTGGGTTGCTAGGTAACGGCTGGGCTTCACAAGGGTTGCTAGGTAACGGCGCATTGCCAGCTGAATGTGGCTTAACAATTAGAATATTTTTGAAACCGTTTTTTTCCCAGACACCAAAACATTCAGTTATGACCAAAAAAACTGTTGTTTTTTTTAAGCAGTTGAGACCCAAATCCAAAATGTGAATTTTGCATAGTAGATCCCTCTTAATAACAAAAGCCTAAATTACACTTCCCCCTAAAAAAAACACTTCTCTCTGATTCCTAAAACCTCTTTAGCTCCGAGTCTGAGTCGGCATGTCCTCCTCCGATCTCATCTTCAACACCTTCCCACAAACACGCAGGCGCTCTTCTCACCAGTTCAACCCGTCCCACTCCGCTCGCCCTCTCTGCCAATCTCTTCCCACCAAAAGCTGCCGTCTCACTCATGCCTGACCTCTTCTCTGACCCCAACTTCCAATCTAATCGTCTGACTCCCACCGGCACTTTACCAAGTGTCAGACTTTGCTCTCTGCACCCAGCCTCCACCCACTACTCCAGATTTTGCTCATTTTTGGCCGTTATTTTCCTTTTCATGAGAATGCTTTTCGCACTGGTTGGGAAAAGAAGGCGATTCAACATGTGGGCTGTGTTTACGACTGGAAAAGTCTTGATGAAACTCATTCTGTCCGTTACTTGCAACATAATAGGTAGATTTTCTGGTGTAGAACAAACAGCTTTCAAAGCCTGATGGCCATTAGGAGACTCTGATAAAGAACTAACAAATGTTTTTAAATATGGAAATGCAGTTTCTTACCAATATGATTTTAAATCTGCTTGTTGGAGATTATGTGGTTTTTTGTTTTTGCATCATTTTCCATCCTACAGGAAAAAAACATCCATCCACTTTTTGCTACATTTTACTTTTATCTTTTTATTTGATTTATTTATTTCAAACAGGATTTTTAAAAACAAGATAATAAATTTAGTAGTACTAGAAAAAAAAGCATAAATGTCTCTTTAGGCTGTAAAGTTTGCAAACCTCTTCTCTAGCTGTTACTTCGTTGAGACTTTCTGAGCTTTATTTTTAAAAACTATTTTTGTTTATTACTGTATGTAGTGGAGGGTTGAAATGATTAATCGAATTAATCGTGATTAATCTATTTTTTATCTATTCTCAAGTGGCATAGTTTTAGCTTCACCTGGCACAAATTCTGTAAAATTATTTCATAATATTGTATGAAATAAGCCTAAGTGGCTCAATTAAAAAAAAAAAGTTTTTTTGGTCAGATTAATCGTCAGAATAATAACAAGCTAAAATAATTGTTAGTTTCATCGCTGCTGGTGATCAGAACGAATTTCCAAAACATTTTACAAATAAAAATCTAGTTACTTTTCTGAAACAGACTGGATAGAGTGTCTATCCAGTAATTTCAAGTAATTTTATTTATTTATTCCAAACGTTATTGAAGTATCATCTTGTCGTGGATTGTGATTAATCATTAAACAGATTAAGATCTCTACCGCCCCCTGCAGGTGAGTCGTGTCCAGAAAACAGCCGCAGTCCGGGCTCCGCCTCCACGCAGCACAGCTCGCCTCACAGCGACTACACGTACGCAAACAGCACCGGCCAGGCAGCCAACAGCGGCCCGGGCAACGCCTCCGCTGCGTCAGACGGGACATCCGCCGCCAACGCAAAGCCGAGCGACGTCACCATCAGCAGGAAGGAGAGCGAAGGCTTCGGCTTCGTCATCATCAGCTCGCTCAACAGGCCCGAAACGGCTGCAACCAACAGTGAGTCCAGTTACGGTGTTATGTTCTGATTTAACTTCTCAGAGTTCCGAGCCCTTGAAATATGAAATACTAAAGTTCACTAAAATTTAAAGCAAATATTTCAGCTCTGGATTTTGAACTGCTGAAATAAACTGGAAGGAATCAAAGGACCCAGGAAAATAACATTTGGCTAAGATCCATAGAAATTTTGTTTCTTTTTTGTTGGACTACCTTTAGGAAACAATTTAATATAAATTTAATTGTTTTAATGAAACAATTTATAAATGCAGACCTCATGTCCTTGTTCCTTTAGCTCCCTCCTTGTTGAGCTAAAATGATTAATCACAAACTTAAATCCAAAACAGGCTCAAACTCCTCATGTGGGATGAAACGATTAATCTTGTTGAATTGATTAAATCATATTCAACTAATTTAGCAATCAATTAATCCTTAACTGAAGCATACAGACTCACTCACATGTGACATGAAATGATTGGTTAATTGTGTTGAATTGATTATTGAGATAGTCTTTGACTGGTTTAGTAATTGATTAATCGTTAACTGGAGTATACAGACTCGGGTATGAAGTGATTAATCGGATGAATTGTGTTGAAACAATTAATTATCTAGAGTAGACAGACTCAAACTTCTCGATTCATGAAACGATTAACCATATTGAAGTGGTTATTAAAGTCCTAATCAACTAATTTACCTCGATTAATCGCTAACTGGAGTATACAGACTCAGGTATGAAGTGATTAATCAGATTAATTGTGTTGAATCAATTAATTGTTAACTAGAGTAGACAGACTCAGTCTTCCCGATTCATGAAACGATTAACCATATTGAAATGGTTATTAAAGTCATAATCAACTAATTTACCTTGATTAATCGCTAACTGGAATATACAGACTCGGTTATGAAGCAATTAATCAGATTAATTGAATTGAATCGATTATTGAAATAATCGTCAACTAATTTAGCAATCGATTAATCGTTAACTGGTGTATTCAGACTTTTAAAAAGGCAATTTTTAGAAAGAACAACACAGTCAGAGCAGTAATTAACAAAAACATACACATTCTGCATTTAAAGTAAAAAAAAAAACTTTTTAAATATGTTTTTCCCACAACTTCTAAAATGGATGTTTTAGCATCCAATTATTAATTGGCAAATGCAAAAATTCGTTAATTAATTTACCATTGACCAAGAGTTCCTTAAACAAATTTTCTGTTATTGCATTTTAGACATTAAAATGTTTATTTTTTATTTAAAAATTAAATATAAATTTTTATTTTCATCATTTAATGTATTTCTAGCATTGTATAAGATAAACTGAAGAGGTTAAATGAAAAATCTGCATAATTTTTCTATCCAATTAATCAACTAATGGTCCAAATAATCGATAGAATAATCAGTTGCGAAAATAATTGTTGGATGCAGCTGTACTTTCTTGAGATTTTTGGTTTGTCCAGGATCCATGCTGCTGTAAAGTCATGGTAAACTTTTGTATTTCATATTGTAAAATGTGCCCAGAGGTCGGAGAAAATTTGGGAATTTGGTTTCTGCTGAATAAAAGTGAAGCAGGTCTCTGTCTCGCTCATCAATAATCCAAACCCTCCCACCGCATGTCAGTCACACACATCTTCACCCTGCTGCTGCGAGCATCAGCGCTTCGCCCACATGCATGAAAATATCCTCGATTTCTTACGTAAGCTTGCAGTGAAAAGCAAAATGAGCGAGGCAGAGACGTGCTCACTCATTCAGGCGGTGAGGTTTCTGCAGGCAGAGACGAGAGCAGTCCTTCCGAGTACACACTCACCTGCATCCGAACCCAACAGCTGTGCCCCATAAAATCGGCCGGATCATCGAGGGCAGCCCGGCCGACCGCAGCGGGAAGCTGAAGGTGGGAGATCGGATCCTGGCGGTCAACGGCCAGTCCATCGTCAGCATGCCGCACGCCGACATCGTCAAGCTGATCAAGGACGCTGGCCTGAGTGTCACTCTGAGGATCATCCCACAGGAGGGTAAGAAAACATCAACACACGTTCAGGAAATGTTCTCCTGTAAAGAACTGTTTACTGTCTTTTGATGTTATGCTAAATTTGCGTGTTTTTCTACTTCCGTTTGGTTCTCTACGGTTTCTAAAAACAACCCAACTGCTTAAAATAACCACCCAGCTTTCTTTAAGGTAATAAGTTAATATTTTTTGGTGCCTGGAAAATGACCCATTCCAAAACCTTCCAAATGTCAAGGCACAAAGCAGAGAAGCCCAGCCCGTTACCTAGCAACCACAGTAGAGTTCTGCCCATTACCTAGCAACCAAAGCAGAACTCCAATGTGTTTGTTAGCTGGTTTTACCGCTGTATGCGCTTTACAATGGCTGCTGGAAAAGACAACCGTTTTGTTGTTGATTGAAACCACTTGCTGCTTTCTTGTTGGTTGTACAGGAGGCTCCAGTTGTGCTTTTCAATGATGTATAATTGCGCATCTTGTTTGCTGCCATTTTCACGTGCGAGTGTAAACGTCGAGTTGTGGGTCGTAGCCAGCAGCAGCTTGTTTGGATTTAAAGTGACAGGACGTATTAACGGATTAAGCTTTTTGTTATTTGTAAAACCAAAAAAACAAAGTACGATTTCACAAGATACCTGACATTTTACCGCAGTTGTAAGACTTCAGAGTTCTCCTACCATTACAACTTTATTCTTTGGTTTCTATGACTTTATCCTCATAATTTTATTTCTTTATTTTTTTTAGCCTGGCTTTGATACACCGTCATATATTACAGTATTTTCTCAAATTTTCTTCTTTTTATTCGCAGAGCTCAGCAACCCTCCGTCAGCAACGGCCTCAGAGAAGCAGAGCCCCATGGCTCAACAGCACAGCCCAAAGGTCCAGCCCAACGCTGCAGCCTCCCAGTCCAACCCAGTGCCAGTAGAACCTCACCCCTCTGCTGCTCAGCCCAACCCAGCTCCCCATCACAGCCCTGTGACCCAACTTCCTGTTCTTCCTCCTCAGACCTACACCCACGACGGCAGGTAGAAAAATATTCCAGATTGTAAAACATTTTTAATGCATATTTCTAAGCTGGGCTTCTATGAATACAGTTGAAACCAGATATTGTGATTAGCTAATTTTCCGGTATGAATGATGTTTTAAGCTGCATGATTGGATCACATGCTGTTGGTGTCTTTCCACAAGCTTAGGGCTGAAACGATTAATAATGATTAATTGATTCTTGAAATAATCGCCGACTAATTTAGTAATCAATTCATGGTTAACGTTGGTGTACAGACTCTGAAAAAAGGCAAATTGCTGGAAGATCAACATTCTCAGAGCAGTAATTAAGTCAAAATTGTACCGAAATTTATACTTCTTGCATTTAAGATAAAAAAAAAATGCCTCGACTGGATCTATGTTTTACAAAAAACTTCTGAAGTGGTACAGTTTAACTTCACCTGTAATATTCTATAAAATATTTGTTTCTTTGAATATTTTAGTCATTTCTAATGTACGAAAAAGGCTTAACTGACAAATATGCAGAATATGACTATTTTTATTCAATTAATCGATTAATCGTGAGAGAAATAAATAGAATAATTGATAACTAACATTATTTGTAGTCCTAATCAAGCATCTTAAGTTGGTTTTCTGGAATTTTGGCCCATTCCTCTGGACAGAAATATTGTAATTAGGACACACATTTTCCTTTGGATTTTATTTTTGCACCGTACCCTCACTTATTCGCAGACTAACGTATGTGGACACTATGCTACTTGACATGCTTTTGGTTGGTGTTTGGAAAGCTGCCAATTCCTTGTCACCAACTGGCTTTTCCTCCAAGACTGGAAATAAGAAAGACTGTAGGAATTGGTTACTGTTGTAATGCTGAAACAGTTTCTGCTGTTTATATTGAAGTACATCTGGTTATAAGGGGAATGTCAAGTATTCAATGCATATGTAAATATCTGGTTTCATACAATGTATGTAAGCATTGGATTTAAATGCAGACATTTTATCTTTGCTTATGCTGTTCTATATATTTTCTCTGCCATTCTAAACGTCGCCTTCACTCTCCATCACACTCTGTCTTTTACTTTTTAACATCACTTTACTTTTAGAGACTACTGAATCATTTATGGTGGATGTATTGCTTCTTTAAAAAGATGGGTTAAATATTTAACCAAGAACTACAAAGTCCTAAACCGTCACTGTCATTGATACAGTATATTTTAATCAACATTTCATGGGATTTTGCTGGGGGAAAACACTTAATTTCTTGAATCAAGTCTTTTTTCTGGTTTCTCTCAGAAATAAGCATTATCTATTTCCTCAGAGGTCTGCCTTCAGTCTGGGGTGTCTGTTAGTTACAGATCTGAGGTGAAGGCCAGACAAGACGTTAAACCAGACATCAGACAGCCTCCTTTCACGGATTACCGGCAGCCACCGGTGGATTACCGGCACCCTCCTGTGGCGGACTACAGGCAGCCGCCCACGCTGGACTACAGACATCCGCCGCTGCTGGACTACAGGCCGTTCGCCATCCCAGACTACAGGATGCCTCCGGTTCAGGTAAGGAGGCAAAAACGGTTCTATTTTATCCCATATACTTGATTTATGATTGCCTTGTTCCAGGCAATCATCACTAAAAAATCAGTTTATTAATGTTTATTTATTTATTCATTAATTAGGACTTTAACTAAAGATTATTCTGTCAATTAGTCATTTTAAATAATTGTCATATGCTGTCATTTAACCATTAAGCCTTTTTATACAATAAAGGAAATACTTTAAGACACAACTAAACAAATAAGTCAGTTAATTTTTAAATGAGAAAATATATTTGCATAGAATGCAATAACAAATCATTCCTTTAATATATGCTTGATAATTTGTTGCAAAGAATGCATCTAACAATTATTGTAGTTATCGATTAATCGATTATTCTGACGATTAATCGTTTAAACCAATCTAACAGATCAGAAAATGGGATGTTTAAATTGTTGACTGTGTCTTCTATGACTTTGTATTTTTGTGTTTTTATGATTTAAAGCACTTCGAAATGCCTTGTTCTGAAATGAGTGATACAAATAAATCTGATTGATTTATTTATTGATCTACAGCAAGAAATATTTTTAACATCAGCATTAAAGCTCAGTTTTTTTCTGTTTGAACATTAGTACAATGTAGGGCTTTATCTCTTGACTAATTTATGTATTAAGCAATTATTTGGATTGCAAAAGGTGCTTAATAGTTTTAACAGAATTTGAACCAAGTGAAACTAAAACTGTCTCTTGAGCATTTTGGGTAGAGCAGATTTTATTCACTAATATTATTCACAAGTTTTAGGGCTGAAATGATTAATCGAGGTGAATCGGTTATTGAAATAATCGGCATTTAGTAATTGATTAATCATTAACTGAGATACAGACTCAAAGGCATTTTTCAGAGCACTAATTAGCACATTACTGTGCAAAACATATTTACATTTTGCTTTTAAAATAAAAAATGCTTTTGCCTGTGAATATGTTTTAATCAAAACTCATCAAATAAAGCGTACCTTTTGCTCCACGTTGTTCAAATTCACTAAAAGAATGCTATGGTACTGCATTTTAGGCAATAAAATGTTTTCTTGGAACAGTTTTCATCTTTCAATGTATTTTATTATTGTATAAAAAAACTTGATTAAATTAATAATATGTAGAGCTGCTTAACCGATTAATCACTAGAACAATCGATTAATCGTTACCTGCAGCCCTACAGGTTTTGTTTCCTAACATTTTCTCATCTCTCATCCTCACATTCCTCTGAGTATTTCCATCTTCTTCATCACATTTATAAACAAACACAGAACTAAATTAACTAAATCCATCGTGTGTGACGGGGGCTTGTTTC
This sequence comes from Poecilia picta, assembly GCA_033032245.1. Lineage (NCBI taxonomy): Eukaryota > Metazoa > Chordata > Actinopteri > Cyprinodontiformes > Poeciliidae > Poecilia > Poecilia picta. The sequence goes on along the minus strand of CM065375.1, from coordinate 4,186,317 downwards.
AGCTTTCGCAGGACTTTGACTATTTCACAGTGGAGCTGGAAAAAAGCGTGAAGGGCTTCGGTTTCAGCATCCGAGGAGGGCGTGAATACAAGATGGACCTGTTTGTCCTGCGGCTGGCGGAGGACGGACCGGCCATCCGCAACGGGAGGATGAGGGTAAGCTTGGTGATTTTTTATTTTATTTTATTATTTATTATTATTATTATTATTATTCGAGTCGTTTGACAAAGCTGTAACTCCCTCTTTAAAGGTTAAGCTGCTTTCTATCCATCTGGATTACATGGCGGTCACTCAGAGTAATTGTGCGATGCTATCAAAGCTGCTGCAGCAACTTTTCTCACGTCGTATTAAAACCTCCGGATTTTTCTCCTCCCATGTTTCTAAAACTCTTCTCTCTGCTACATGTGATCATACTTAGCTCAGCTTATGACTTTCCAAAGTACCTCACTTCCAACAAACACAAAATCTTACCAAGTATTTTTTGTCTAGTTTCAAGTGCAAATATCTTGGTATACTTGAAGTAAGACAAAATTAACTTTCCATTGTACAGAAATGGTTTAACTAGCTGACCGAATGTTCCGGAAGTTCAGCCGGGGTTGCTAGGTAACAGTGTGTGCTTGGCTGGGGTTGCTAGGTAACGGTGTAGTGCTTGTGTAATGTAGAACCAAAAAACATTAACTTATTGAGGTTTTTTTAGTGATTGGGTTGTTTCTTTATTTTCAGTAAGAAATAGAAATTTGTTTTAAGTAAATAATTCCTTAATATTGATTAATAAGTACTAACTGTAAGTGAAATAATCTACCATTTTATATAAAAAATAGTTTTCCCATTTTATAAGTGAAAATTTCTTGTTCTATTGGCAAATTATTTCACTTATTTCACCTTTTTTATCAATATGAAGAAATTATTTACTTAAACTTTTATATCTTGCTGAAAAGTTACTTGTACGCTTTTTCTTTTTTTCCAGTGTACTAAGATATTTTCACTAGAAACTAGAGCAAAAGTAATTAAGATTTTCTGATTTTACAGTGTTCAAAGTGGCAATGAGTTTACAATGCCAGAAAAAACCCTAAAAAAAGCAACAACAACAGCTGTAATATTGACTTATCAGGCTCCATCTCCAGTTTGGACATTTTCTGATTTACTGCGACCAAAAACATTAAAACTTCGTCTGCAGCTTTTTCTCCATCTGTCAACCAACTCAAGCCTCTGCTCTCTGCTTCCTTTTCTTGTATGTTTTACAACTTTTACGCTTTGGGCTGATGGCCCCGGTATGATCTACATTGCTTATCTGTAATGAACCTGTCAAAGATAATGTGTGCAAAATGCCCCCAGGGGAGGTATTACTCTCCTTCCTGGATGCTGCAGTCAACACAGTCCAGCGAGCCTGGAGGGAGGGAGGAATCCCTTTGGGGAGCTACTTAAAGTCAGCTCACAAGCTGCTGTGAAATATGATCATATGGGAATACGCACTGCATTGAGCAAGAGTCTGGAGTTGTCTTGAAAAATACCTAAAACAGTTGCAGTTTAGCACCAATCTGGGGAAATCCATCCATTCATCATCGTCTTCAAGATGAAGACTTGAACAGCTTAGGATAGGTTTATTATACATGACATGTTCATTACATTTTTGCACAAAATCAGAATTAAATGATTTAGGGTCTCTTGTCACTTTAAATCCAAATAAGCTTCTGCTAGCCACGCCTCCAACTTAACATTGACACTTGGATTCGCAATTCTTTAACAGTACATCTTTGAAAAGCAAAAGTGGAGTCTCCTGCACAACCAACAAGATTGCAGCAAGTGGTTTCTGGATGGCAAGTCAACAACAAAACACATACAGTGGTAAAACCAGTTGTCCAAATGTCCTGGAGCGCTGCTGGGGTTGCTAGGTAACGGGGCTGGGCTTGGCTGGGGTTGCTAGGTAACCGCAACCTGTAGAATATGACACCAAAAAACATCTGGGTGCTTTTTTTTTTTTGCTTTTAAGCCCTTGGGCTGTTTTTAGAAGCAGCAGAGACTGAGATGGAAGTACAAAAAAGTGCCAAATGTGAATTTTGCACAACAGGCCGCCATTTTGTTTTCACTTTCGTTTATCATTATTGCATGTTTTTTATTAATAATGGCTCACTGTGATTTATTCATTTTCAAACTGGTAGATCTCAGTGACTTTTTGTCTGCAGATTTTTCTCTGTCAACCAACTTTGGTTCAGTGTGTTTTTTTTTGACCTTGTCATGCAGTGTCTTTATAGGTTAATTCCTGATTTTTACAGGTCAAAATCCTACTTGGCTGCTTCAGCTTTTCTAAAACAAGCAGTTTATCACAGATAATTCCTGATTCAGCAAGAAGGGCAATTACTTGTTCATATTGGCAAAGGTTTTTTTGGATGGCATTTCCTCTTAATAAGCAACATTCAATTTTGCATTTACTCTGGTTGATTTTGCCTGAAACAAAACAAACTTGTTTGTGTGTAGACATCTTTTGGTCGCTCTGGTAATAAATTAAAAGTAAGTATTTATCATTTTTGAGTAATTTTCTGTTGTTTACAGTAAGTTGAAAAACAGTACTTGTAGTGATTTAAAACGCACTGAGGAAATCATATTATTCTAAAGACTCCAATCTCTTGAGAGGAAATAACCACTGGCAAAATTAGTGCAGATTTTATTACTATTTAACTCATACTTTTAATAAAACCCTCTCAATTTTCAAGTCACGTCATCTAGGATAACCATTAGTGCCTGGTCTTTATTTAACTTGTATTTCCCCCTTTAACTAAGATGAAAATTGAGATAGCTCTGCTGTTTGGAGGTCAGGATTAATGAGTAAATTGTCCTGCCTTCCTCCCCGTCCCTTCTCACTCCAGACCACCGTAATGGTACCTAATATCCCCTCCCTCCTTTGAACCAATTCCCCTCCTGACTTCTAAATTGCTCCGAACATTACGGGATGAGATCTCCATTTGTTAGCGTAATTGTGCTTCACGTTTTCTCCTGTTCCCATTGAATCCCCCCATTAGTCATTCTCAGAGCTGAGAAGTGTCAAGTGCATCAGGGACTGGGCCAGAACTTACATTCATTGGAAGATGATCAAAATGCTGCAGCTTCTGTCTCCAAGTATTTTACCCGTCTCTGTGACCTTTCTTGTTTTAAGGAGCAAAATAATAGCACGGTAACGTCCTGTCTGCTTATTGTTAGTGTTGCTCCATCTGCACCATCTTGTTTCTGTGTTTTGTTTCCAATAATTTCACCACTGAATCCAAGAGCTGCTGGGATTCACCAGGTTACATTTCTTTCTTCATATCCCAACTTTGAACCAAAACATTTACTTTCACCAGATCAAGTCCTTTAAGAATCCCCTTATTTCCTACCAACTTTATTCAATTCAGACTATATATATTGTCATTTGCTGGACGATAAATTGTCCCAGATGTTACTGCAATAAACAGTAATATTGTTGTTTTGAGACCATTTTCAAGTGACATAATGCAAGAATACATCCTCAATGATCCATAATCAGCTTAAGTTCTAATTAGTTTTGGTAACACTTTATTTGAAGGGGTGTGCATAAGACTGACATGACACTGTCATAAACATGACATAACATGAACATAACGAAGTCTTTATGATTGTTTGACAGTTGTCATGAAGTGTCATTCGGTAAATAATGACACTTTTAATGCAAAGTTGCTCTAAAAGTTGCATTGAAAGTCCATTAAAAATGCCAACTTTGCATTAAATTTTCATAATTTACAAAATCATGCAAAGTTGGCACAGGTGTTATGTCATGTGTATGACAGTGTCATGTCAGTCTTCTGCACACCTCTTCAAATAAAGTGTTACCGACATTTTAAATATCCAAAATAAATTTTAAAAAAACAAAAACAAGTAAATGAATTTGGAAGTAAACAAAATTGTCTTTCAAAAAATAAATATAATGGTGAATTGAGACCAAAACACCAGACTGGAGAAAAACAATAAATCATGCAAATGGAAATTATTGAGCTTATTCCATTTTAGTCAATTTCAATTGTTTTCTTTGTTTTTTTGTTTTAATGTTTTACACAATTTACTGTTTAATCTTCACTGCAGATTTCTGTTTCCACTTGGTCAAAAGACCTAAAATAAAAGAAAATTGGCCGTTTGCTTAACTTGTATCATTTCTCTAATATTGCTATCCTTTTATATTGTTAAAAGTTTGAAGAAGTAGAAGCTGTTTTGAGCCAAAATTTGTCCTATTTTCCTCACAGTTTGGGATATTTTAGGAAGTATAATATTTCCACTCTTTATTTAGTCCCTGGCTTCTTCAGGGAAACTTTCTTATTCCCTGTGAGATATTTCTAAGAAACTACAACAATACTTTCAAAGCACAGTTCACATCTCCCACAACAACCAATTAGCTGGCTAACACATTAAATAAAGAGTCCTCTTTTCGCCCAGGATGTTTTCCTCTCTCCAGCTGATTCTGACAGCTGCCTTATCTTTTCGTGTGACATCCAGGTCGGGGACCAAATCATTGAGATCAATGGGGAGAGCACCAGAGACATGACCCACGCCAGGGCCATCGAGCTCATCAAGGCCGGGGGCAGACGGGTCCGTCTCCTCCTGAAGAGGGGGACGGGCCAGGTCCCAGAGTACGGTGAGTACCTGGAGGACATCTGCATCATCTCTCTCTTTTTAACACTTCAACTGTACAATCTTACCTACTGATAAAATACTCTGGCATGCATTTGTATCCATAATAATCTGTCTTTTGTATTCTTTAATCGCAATAATAACTGCTTCCTTTTCTGTCTTGACTAACACTAGCTTATTTTCTGTCCATTTCAGTGATCTATCACTAATTGATTGGTCTAGGTTGTTACTTCCCCTTCTATAGGAATGGTATCTTCCAGTCTCTCCATGTGCATGAAAAGTGACAAGCATGGCTCCCCCTATTTCTTCCTAATGGGCCACTCTAAAGACACGGTTTGTTACCATACCAATGTTTTCTCTTCACTTAACCCTTCCTTTCTGTGTTGTTCTGTTGTGTGTTGCTGGTTTTTGTCGTTTTAACCTAATTTTAAAACACAATCCTGCCTCAGAACCAGGGGCTGAAACGATTAATCGTGATTAATCACCAACTAAATTAACAGTCAATGAATCATTAACAAGAGTACACAGACTCTAAAGGCTATTTGGTGAAAGAACAACACACTGAAATCAGTAATTAATCCAAAACTGTACAAAAATATGTAAATTGTGCTTTTAAGATATAAAAAAAAAACCTTAGTATGTATGTTCTACTCAAAACTCGTCATGTGGCATCGTTTTAGTTTCACTTGGAAAAAAGTAATGTACCTAGCACTTTTTCTATCTAATTTAAAATTACATGGTTAATCCAAAAATAAACACATCAAGTCTAAAGTGTATTGGAGGAACTTAAGATTTTCACATCTTTATGTCAAGTGTCCATTAGGGTTGTTGCATTTCAGGAAGTAAAATGTTTATTTTCTTCATTAAAAAGGAATTGAATTGGTTATTTGCATCTATTAATGTGTTTTTATTATTGTACAAATAGTCTAAAGTGAAAAGTCTGTAAAATATTAACATTTTTTAATCTGATTAATCGATTAATCGTCTGCATAAACAATAATCATTAACCTAAAAACACCCCAAAATGTTTTTTTTCTGCTTTTGATGTAATCAAGAACGCTCCAGGAGGCTGTAAAAATCTGTGAACACATCCTGCCTCATTACTGATACATGAATCGGCCTCCAACAGCTTATAAAACCCAAACTGGACACAACTGTTCAGCTTAAATCAGCTGGAGATGAATGTTAAATGTCATAGTGGATTATTTACAAAGTAAAATCAACGAACAGCTTGAACCAAGCCTCTGAAGGAACCTTTTTTTTTTTTTACATTGCCAGTAATTAGGATTTCCTACTGACTCGTGTGGCTTCATCATTCATGTAATACTCGCTTTTTTTTTCCAAAGAAAGGTCACGAGTTTGTTTTTTATATTTTTATATTTTTCAGAAGATATTTCAGAACAAAATGTATTTTTGGTACAGATGTGGACTTTTCAGCTCATTTTGAGGTCAATTCTTTTGGAAATCCCTTCTTTATCCATTCTAAACCCTGTTTGGATCAATGTCCAGTTAAAACTACCAATTATGTCCAAGTTTCAACAGTTAAACCCAGAACCATCAAGGTTTAAGATGATCACAAACTGGGAGCTGCTGGGACGCCATTATTACAACGACCCACCTTAAAACCAGTCTGACCACAACCTGTGAGAAACCTGGACAAAATTCTGACCAAAAACTGGTTTTAGGTGAAATTTAACAGGTTGAAGTTAAACTTCTGGTCCAGCTTTACCCGGTTTAAAACTGGTAAATTAATCTGAAAAATCTGGTCATTTCCATGGAAACCAACCTGTTAAAATTAACTGTTCTAATGCCAGAATTGGTTGGTTGTCACAGCAAAGGGAGAAATAACACAGAAAAACCGTTATAGAACAACTCAAAACCACTTTTTTCTCACTCTCTGTGTCGGCTAAGCTACACGCAGAATCGTTGCTATAGCGACTGACAACAACGCCAATAATACGTGTCAGGATTCAACACCAAAATAACCACTCAAACATTTCCCAAACAAAGAATAGAGCATTCAGTATTATATTTCAAGACCTGATGTTTATTTTATGATTATTAATAAGTGATCCCTGTGGTAGATAAGCTAGCGCTGCTATTAGCTAAGCTAAAGGAGTGGAGGTTGATTAGCTAATTTAAACACCTGCTCTACTGATGATCTGTCAAAGGTGTTTACGTTGCCTTTTTTATTTTTTAGCTGAACCAAAACACACAGAGTTACACAGCACGTCTATATGTTACGTTTGTCATAGTCAGGCTAGCATAAATGAAATACTTCCCTCTTTTTCACTATATTTTTCTGAACTAAATTTTTTTTCTGACCTTATCTAGATGTCAGTGTTTCTCAATTAGTAACAAATCACTGTGTCCCTTTGTCTTATATATATAAAGTTAAGATTTAGCGCGTTATTTTGACAACTTAACAGCTAAAACCAATGCTAGTCATCGTTAGCGAGCATCTTTTTGGATTTTGCTCAAGGCGTTCATATTTTATCCTGTACAGATGATTCAGATTTTGAGCAAATCACACACCCACTTGTTTTTAAACTGCTATAATCTGAAAATGTCCTCAGCCAGAGAAGAAAAATGACTTTGTCACACTTCTGTTTGGATTTACATTGTGTTTAGCAACACATCTTGTGAGAAAAAAAGTCTTTAACTACACACACTTGTTCCATTTGGCTTGAGCTCAGACGTAAACAGCATGTGGGCATTAATCACATCCATAAAGCTGGAGTCTGGCTCTGCAGAGACTTCATGGCTGCAGGTGGATTTGTGTAAAAGCAGTAAAAAGATTTTAAACAAGCCGTTATTTAAACGCATGCACCTGCAGCAACTGCAGGTCCTTTCAGCACCTGCTTCCCTCCAGTCCAAGTTTCCTTCCCACCAGCCTCATTCTGAATCTTAATATGCAGAACAGGGAATTGGGGCAGCCATGTTTTTGTTTGCTGCTGTAACATTCAGCAAATTTGGGTCAGACTCAGAAAATTAAAAGGAGTAAATTCTGTAAATATTTATTTCTGTCCTCTTGACTTGAGTTGGAATAATCAGGGTGAAATTATTACAGGCATAATTTTCTTACAATGGAAAATGTTAAGTACAACACAAAGTGTTTGTCTTTTTATAACCAACTTTTAAAAATAAGTAGAGCCATGTTTATCCAGACTTTAATTAATCTTGGCTAATTATAGAAAGCATTTCAAAAGAATGTGACACAAATCCTGTACTTTATAAAAAACGTGTCACAATAACGAATTTTGATGACTTGTCCAAGAAATTATTCCCATAAATGATAATATTTAAGTTAATTTTCAACTAATAAGTCAAGTCAAAGTTTATATTTGTAGCACATTTACAAGAGCTGACCTAAGTGGTTAAGCCTGGTGAAAAATAAGACAACTATGAAATTAGCTGAAAATACAAAAAAAAACTATTATAAATAGAAACTAAAACTTAATTAAAGTTCAGCAATTTCCCCCTCAAAAAAAAGAAAGAAAAATGTAATCAATGTTTTATCTCCCTCCTCCTTTTTTATCTGGAAGACATTTTAGATATCTATAATAAAACACAATAATCAAAAACAATGAATAAAAATTTGATTAAAAAAAACACAAAACCAAAACATTAATAGATGCAAAATTGCACTTGAAAAAATATTGGTTATCAGAATTAAAGTTGCTTATTGGACTTAAAACAGAGAATACATTTTGTTCAATGGAGCCCAAAGGAATCGGAAAACAAGATACTTTAAATTGCTTCATTTTAGTTTTACTCTTAATTTATTGGCCCATAAAAATTTTAACTCCTCTGCTCTAGATGAATCTAAACGCCATGTTCTTTTGTCTTTCCCATTTTGGATTTTGGCTAAGAGAAATAGTCATGTTTACAGTTAAACAGGAAGCTATGGATTATAATTTAAAGTTCAAATGAGAATAAAAATTTAAATATTACGTATAAAAGCCAGAAAGCCTCCAGTTTTAATGCAGCATTTTGCATTTTTTAATAAAGTCCCTCTACCTCTTATGCCTGAGCTGACGGTAGAAATGACCGTATCATTTAGTATTTATTAATTTATCCTGCAAACACCTAACTTTCTACGGAGGAGGATTAGGGCCACCGAAAAAATAATAATAAAAAAAAATTCTGACTTTAGAGTCATAATTCTGACTTTAATTTCAGAATTTTAAAGTCAGAATTTTTCTCATAATTCTGAGATTAAAGTCAGAATTATGACTTTCTGACTTTAAAGTCATAATTCTGAGATTAAAGTCAGAATTATGACTTTAATCTCAGAATTATGACTTTCAATCTCAGAATTATGACTTTAATCTCATAATTCTGACCTTAAAGTCAGAATTATGACTTTCTGACTTTAATCTCAGAATTATGACTTTAAAGTCAGAATTATGACTTTCTGACTTTAATCTCAGAATTATGACTTTTAAATCAGAATTATGACTTTAATCTCAGAATTATGACTTTAAAGTCAGAATTATGACTTTCCGACTTTAAAGTCAGAATTATGAGATTAAAGTCAGAATTATGACTTTAAAGCTCAGAATTATGACTTTAATCTCAGAATTCTGACTTAATTCTGAGAATTCTGAGATTAAAGTCAGAATTCTTTTTTTTTTTTTTTTTTTTTCCGGTGACCCTAATCCTCTTCCGTAACTTTCTGTGCCATTCCTGATGCGGTTTTGTGGTAACCGAGTCTCGTAGTGCTGGTGCAGCGAGCTGCAGAGTCCTTCCCTCTGCCTGCGCTGCTGGAAATGACTGATGGCCGAGGGACCGAGGCTTAGTGGTGCAGAAACAGGAGCTAACAGTCTGTGAGAGTGAGGAGTTGCTCTTTTTCCTCCTTCTTTTGGAGAAAAGCTCCGTGGATTCCCGGCGAGCGCGGCGTACTCAGACCTTAGACGGTTTTCATCCTCCCCGAAACGCCGCCCTGTTGGGCCCGTCGTCCATTTCATTAAACCTGGATTCGATTTTCCGCCAAGCTTCTAGATTGTCCTCGGCCTTAAAGAGAGCTATGGGAGGCAGATTGATGTTTTCTGAGCTGCTCTCCGACGCGTGTGGCTGTAGGAGCCAGAGCTGCTTTAATCTTGATACTCACAGCTTTTAGAAACTGACTGATTGATAAGACATGCTAAATTATATTCAATTAGTTTCTGAATCCACCAAAATTCAAGCCGAGACATGATTTTATCACATTTTAGGTCAAATCATGTGATTTGTTTTGTACATTTTTCTGTCTTTAAGCAAAATTCATATTTTCCATGTTTTTGTTCTTCCATTTCAGTCTTGACTGGTTTTAAAAACGGCGCACGAGCTTCAAGCCTCCCAGCAAACCCCACTTTCTGGCAATACGTTGGTGTTTTTTGAACCATTTCAATTATTTCTGGAACAATTTATCGTCCAGTAAAATGTATTGTGACAGTAATAAGTGTACTTGCGTTACTACACCATTATCTGGAGTTGAAAATGGTCTCAAAACAACAATATTATCATTTATCGCAATAATTTCCTGGACAAATTATCGTCCAGTAAAATTTGTCATATTGACGGGCCTGAGTGGACCTGCATTACTGTCCCATTATTATTTTATTAGTTGATAATATGAACAGTGTTACTGACTATCACAATAATTTCTTGGAAAATTTTTCGTCCAGTGAAACTTACTGCATAGTACTTGCGATAACAAAACTTGAATTGTGATGCCATTATCATTACAGTATAGAAAATTGTCTCAAATCAACAATATTATCATTTATCGCAATAATTTCTTGGACAAATTATCGTCCAGTAAAATGTATTGTGACAGTCCTAAGTGTATTAACGTTACTATGCCATTATCTTGAGTTGAAAATGGTCTCAAAACAACAATATTATCATTTATCACAATAATTTCCTGGATAAATTATCGTCCAGTAAAATTTGTCATATTGACGGGCCTCAGTGGACCTGCATTACTGTCCCATTATTATTTTATCAGTTGATAATATGAACAGTGTTACTGACTATCACAACCTTTTCTTGGAAAATTTTTCGTCCAGTGAAACTTACTGCATAATAACAAAACTTGAATTGTGATGCCATTATCATTACAGTATTGAAAATTGCCTCAAATCAACAATGTTATGGTTTATTTCAATCATTGGTGGGATAATTGGTGGTCCAGCTGTGCTCCCTGCAGTGTGTTTTGTTGTGCAGTGGTGTTCTGGGTGTGTGCTTGTGTTTATCTTTGGTTTCTGACTGCATGTCTCCTTGTTCCAGACAACGCCGCCCCATGGGATGGTCGCCCTTCAGCCTCCCCAAGCCTGTCGGAAGTAGGCCCTCCCACCGACAGCCTCTCCATGCCAACGCCTTCATCTCATTTGGCCCCGGCCCCCGACCCTCCTCATCTGCCTCCTCTAGACGCCCGGGACGCCGGCAGGACGGAGCGTTCCAAGAGCCCCCAGAAAGCCGAGCTGCTGCTGAACAGAGACGCCATGAGTCAGGGGAGGAGAATCGCCAAAGGCAGCGGTGGCAGGTCCACCCATAAGGGACACAGGCTGCAGCAGCAGCAGCAGCACACTACTGACGGAGACGGGGACAAGGAGGGACAAGGCGGGGAGTCCAAGCCTGTGAGGAGCACCAGAGGACGGTCCAAGGAGAGGACTTGCTCTCCTGGCGACTCCAAGATCCCTCACACCAACGGGAACGGCAGGGAAAGCGCAGAGCGAAGGGCCAAGAGCACCAGCAGCGCCACCGCAGCGGGGAGGAAGGCCACGGTCTCGCCCGGTCCGTGGAAGATCCCTGGATCGGACAAGCTTCCCAGCACGCTGCGCGCGGGCGCGTCCACACTCGGCAGATAACGCCGCCGCAGCAGCACCAGAGGCAGAACCAACAGCTCCACATCCTCCGACACTCAAACACGAAACGGGGCGGGCTTATCCGGACCACGACTTTTAAAACTTTTATTTATACTACTGTATTTTAAATTATTCTGAAGCATTATGTTACACCCACCACCTTAAGAACTGGAAAGTCATCCACTTTAAGAAAAAAGAGCAATCAGTAGCAGAGCGAGAACTTTCTGAAACCTCTGAACTCCCGAGCAGAGCTGGACAGAAAGCAGGCTGGGATTTTTTATATATAAATATATTTACTGTTCAAATTGTAGTCTATTTTATGAAGAGGAATGTTGGAAGGTGACCTATTATACTTCCTTGAACCGGTTAGGATAGGTTTATGGTTTATACAAAACATGTTTAGTACATTTTTTGCACAAAATCATTCTTAAGTGATGAGATTTTAGTCAGTTCTCCTTTAAGTATCAGATGTTTTTGGGTCTCTGCCACTTTAAGGCCAATCCATGACACAGACTCAGCGTTTACACTCACACATAAAAATGGCTGCAAACAGAAGGTTTGTCTTTGAAAAGCAGAAGTGGAGCCTCCTGCGCAACCAACAGGAAGGCAGAAAGTGGCTTCTGCATGGTAAGTCAACAACAAAACATTTGTCTTTTCCAGCCGAGTAGGTTTGTCTGCAGACGAAGTCGTCGTTTCCAAAGAAAGGCGTTTCTCAAGAGGGACACTTGACTGGACCAGACTAACGTCATTCAAGCTAGCTTACATCTCTAATTTATTTTAGTTTCATGAGCTTCATGTTGTAACTCTGAGGTATCTGAATGTCTCATAGTTGCACTTTAAGCACTTACGACAAACATATTGTTAGCCAGTTCGATGTCCGGTGCGTCTCTCTAACTTCTCCTCCCGCCTCTCTTTCCGGAGAGCATCCAGGTACATTTCAAAACAAGAGCATCAACATAAATCACAAGATTTTGATAACAGTAGCAATTTTCCTGAGATGTTTAGCAGTAGGAGGCGCTAAATGTTGAACAAAATCCATTTTGGTTACTGAAATATGAAAACGAACATAAGATGTTAAAAACACTGAAAAGCTGTTACTTAGAGTGGCATTGAGATGAATAAATTAACTTCTTATGCCATATTTTTAAGCAACCACTAAATGTGATTTTTGTAAGTGTCCGAAAGGTTTTTGCTCTTTAGAAACGCCCACTTTCAGTCTGCAGATTAACCCTGTCTTTTCCAGCAGCCGTTGTACAGCACATAAAGCAGTAAAAATGAGCTGACTGTGGCGGTTCCTCCACCTTTTCCTCAGTGTTCGTATTTATTTAAATGTTTTCATTTAGTATATTTAGAATTTCACTTTTTCTTTGGTGGTTGTTATTGCATTAAGGTGTTTACTAAATGTTTGCACCCAAATTAGTAAACAACCTAATGCAATAACCACCACCAAAGAAAAAGTGAAATTCTAAATATACTAAATGAAAACATTTAAATAAATGCCAACACTGAGCTGAGGAAAAGGTGGAGGAACCGCCACACTGACCAAACGTGCTGGAGCTCCACTTGGGTTGCTAGGTGACGACAGAACTCTGCTGGGGTTGCTAGGTAACGAGCTGGGCTTCTCTGGGGTTACTAGGTGAAATAGCTAATTTTCCAGACTCTAAAATTCATTAATTTATTGTCAAAAATGGCTTTTTTAAGCTTTTGGTCTGTTTTCAGAAGCAGTAGAAACCCAAATAGAAGTAGAAAGCTAGTAAAAAATCCAAAGAAGTATAATAGGTCCCCTTTGTAAGAAGGTTTGTCTGTTTTCTGAGACATAAATGAATCAAAACGTGACAGCAGAGATGAAACTCATCAGCCGAGCTTTGCCTTAACAGAGACCGCTCTCAATTAATCCATCACATAATTAAAGAGATACTATATAAAAAATATTACACAGTTTGTAAATAAGACCATCTTCATAGTGAAGAATCTTATAAGAAAACCGATGAGAGTTCAAGCAAAGCAACTCGGGGTTTCCTCTGCGATATTCTGTTTCTGTTCTGTACGATTGTCTCGTTTATCCATTTTTATCGTCATTCTTGTGCTTAAAAAACAACAAAACAAAAAGCAATGTGTGACGACGGTGTCCGTTCAAACGCTGAGAGATGAATGACGGTGACAGAGAAGCGTGCCTTAGACTGACTAAGAGTCTGGCTGCTATAAAAACACCAACTTCACAGAAATTTATTAGAAACTGTATTTTTTAAATGTGATAAATAATGAAGTATATAATTTATTCCACAGGTATAATTATGAGCCCATTACTTGGGGTCTTTTGTTTGAGCAAATGGTTCACTTTGGGTCATCTCTGATTTTCAAATCAAGTCCAACACGATTATTTTCAATTAAAAACAAAACACTTAGTGGTGTAATCAAATGTCAGCACCTTTTAACTCTATTAGTAAGCCTGTTTGTAAATTTAATGTTGGGGCCCTTGATTTGTGTTGGATGTTGCTGAGGCTTCATGATTGTTGCACTGTGTGATGTGGGGAGATGAAAATCTTTGCCAAAGCTCATTTTAAGCCGACTTTTTGTTTTAGGAGGATTTTTTTTTTAAGCTATCGGTTCTGGTCAGATGTTTGCATTCCTAATGGGCATGAATTGTAGTAATATTAGGAATCCATTATTTATTTTAAATGTTCAACATTCATGGATTCACCTTTTATTTTTTTCTGTGGAACGTAAACCTTAAGTTTACCTTTAAGTGTTTATTTGTTGATAAATTTTCACACTTGATAGTCCGGTATACTCGGTTAGATTTAGGACCGAAATTACAACATTTGCTACATTTTCAGCTGGTGCAGTTTGCTTTCACACTGCATCATTTCAAACAAATCAAACCCTTTGAAAAAAACGGTTCCCTTCCTCACCTGTGGGGGCGCTGCACCAAGAACCACCAAAGGAAATTACACAAAAACCTCTGAAGACGACCTTTTAGGGTCACATTTTAGCGTTTGTAGCATTTCACTTTTGTCTTTGGTAGAAAATTACAAGCGATTTCTCTTCCTAGCGTTAGATACGCATGTTTGTTTTGGTTGTATTTACCCAGAATGCCCTGGTCTTTAAGTGGTTTCCAGTCCACTTGCATTGTAAACGCACCAGAGTTCACTTCAACCAAGCTAAAGCCGAGGTTTTTAGGTAAATCAGAGTTCGCTTTTTTGATCCGCATCAGTTTCTCAATAATTTCCCATTATGCTCATCCTAAATTTTACTCATAATGGTCTTAAAAAGTCTTCAATTTGAGTTGGTTAAACATGCAGGTATGCTGTTTATGCCTATAATGAGAGTATGTAAACTTCTGACTAGAAGAGTATTTGGACATACAGTGAATTACAGATAAAACTGTTAGCAACAGAGGGTGGGAGTGGCATGTTTCCAGATACCCGGGTCAGGATCTAATCTTGGACTCCTGCAACAAGAAGAGAGCAAGAAGTTCATTCCTGCACACCTGCAGACTCTGGTGCCAAGACGAGCTCAGCAGTTCATGTTTTCAATTCACGTTAACAAGAAAAAAAGTTTGAGGACAAAGTTTTCATAGAAAAAAAGAACAGAAATTTGACCAAACTCATAGAGGAACAATAAAATAGAAGAAAACCTTAAAAAGTATAAATAAAATGTAAAATACCAAAACAGAAAACTGCATTGTTGATTTAGAGTTTTTTTTCCATGTTTTAACTAGGGCTGGACAATAAATCAATAACAATACCCATGATCAATATCAATAGATAATACATCCGACAGACTATTTACAGAACTCCGATCCAGAATCGCACAGCATTCTGGGAAATGTAGTCAGAGGAGAAGGCCTCTAGCTGCCAGCTGACTCACTCAGGCTCTTTGGTTTCCTAGCAACTCGCTCATTCTCTGGTTGCCTAGCAACAACCTGTTGAGTAACTTGCGCAGCAGCAGTTTAACGTCTCATAACTGCGTAGAAATAAAAAATTGGGATGAAGTAAAAACTGCGGATAAAACAGGAAAGTTCATGTCACCAGTTTGCCAGTTTTTTTAAGATATTTAAAATAAAATAAAAAAATCCGATGAATAATTATCGATATTTGCTTATATCGTCCAGCCCTAGTTTCTTTCTGAATCAAATGAGTGCAGCTCACATCAAGCAGAAGAAAAGCACCCCAACCCTCTGTTCTGTTTTACTTTGTTGATGTTTTGACAGTAAATAACTCAAAGCATGAACTCACTTTTTTAAGCAAATTGCTTTTTGGGGAGTTAAAAATTCTTATTTTATCATCTGTACATGGCACTAGCGGAACAAGTCAGCGTCGGGCCGGGGGACGGGGCCAATTACCGGGCCCCTTACGTGCACCAGCTGCTGGAAACTGTTGGGGTGGGGGGCGAAGGTGACTGTAACATTAAATACACCTTTCTCCATCTATAATCAGACATTTAAGCGACTTGAAACCATTCCTCCCTCCCTGGCACCTCCAGACCTGAGCCCCCGGGGGGCAGCCGCCCCCCCATTCCCCGCCTATAGCTCCGCCCCTGGTACCTGGTAATTTCCCCCCCGAGAAAGCCAGCATTAAAGTTTCCTTCCTCTGCTCGGCTAGAGGAAGCACTCAGAGCCTTTAAAAGAGCAAAGTGAGACGGGGACTCATTATGTTTGCCACCGTAATCCATAATTACACAAGGACTAAGCTGACTGATTGTAAAACAAGAATCCAGCACAGAGGAAGAGGAGGAGGAGAGAATCATCAGCTCGGCTCTTCGGCCTCAACCTAAACGTTGTGTGGGAATGTTTTTTTCTCTCATGAAATCACTTGAGTTTGACACAGAAGCTGAAACTTTTGCACAAGTCGCTGCTTTCCTTCTCCGTGGAGCCAAACTGTGAGCGGAAGTCGGAGGACGTTTCGTTTGATGACGCGTTTCCGCCACAGCGCCCGAGCAGCTCTGCATCACTGTGTGGCGTGTTAGCAGTGTGTAGACCCTGAACAAATATCTCTATGTAGAAGAAGTGTAACTATTGATGGTCACAGAGACTGTAAGAAGTGAGCAACTATTTTTATTAAAATGCAACACTATGGATATATTAACTTTTGCAAAAACGACAAAAAACAAAACTTGTTTACTTGTATCATATTCTGAGATGCTGTCAAAATAAAATTCTTGACACACTAACGATTCATTCAGGAATTGCCACTGTGTGGTTTATTACGGCTGATTCAAATGTTGGTGAACAAACATCAAATTCATCCAACATGTACAAAGGAATGCAAATAACTCTTTCCAAAAACTTAGAAACAAAATGCCCAACAAAAAACGTTTTTAAAAAAGTACTGTTAGTCATTTTAAATACAACGGAGTCACTAGCGGACAGAAAGTAAATAACTGGAATGTCCATTTCTGAAACACATGTTACACAAACTTACAGAAGACGATTATAAACACGAACTGTCTTCAGGTCTTGCATTTACTAATGGCTCCAACATGCGCAAGAACGCAACTACTAGGCAAAAAATAGCGGCTAGCTAGTAGCGTAAATAAAATAATTCTCCACAAGAGGGGCTGAAACGGAAAAAGGTACGTTGAAGAGGAAAAAGGTACGTTGAAGCTTACAGTCAAAATAACAGCGACAGTAACAATACCCACAACAGCCGCCATCTTGGTAGGCTGCATGTTGTAACTTGCAGGCAAATGCTACTGTAGCTAAGCTAATTTTGCTACAGTAAATATCACTTAAATGTTAGTATTACACAAAGGTGGGTATTTTACTCAAAAATTAATTGTTGCAATATACTGTTGCAATATAAGTTATGGATGAAGTGGGAGCTAGTTTACTGTTGTCATAGCAACTCCATAACAGTTATGATGCCTACCAAGATGGTGGTCAGCTACAAACTGAAGCGTGACAGGACCTGAGCTACGATGACGTAACTTACAATGGTTCAGTAAAAGCAATGTGAGGAAGAACTTCCTCTTCCTGTTAGCGCACAAGCGGGCAAGTGCGCGCAATACCGAACTTTCAAATTAAAAGTTCAAGAGATCAAATTTGCACATTTGAAATGTTGTGGCATAAACTAGTTATTTAACAAAGGGTATTTTGTTAAATACCACAAAATATAAATTTCCACACAGCTGTTAATTAAAAAGTAATCTTTATACTAAATAAACATGGCAATATTGGATATAAACATTTTTGCAGTTTTGAGAAGTATGTGGATAAAATGTTGACTACATTGTGCGAATGACGCTAATAACTTAAAAAGTCTAGCTTTAAGTTTTAAAAATGGTTAACTTCCTGTTTGTGTTGTGATGCTTTTGTTTTGAAGGGACAGCGTCTTGTTTCACTTAAAGCAAAAAACGGCTTAACGGCAATCAAGACGATTTGTAACGGAGCTTGTATAAAATCTATCTTTTTAGCAGAGAAAAGGTACGTTTATGATGTAAATAACACTTGTTTTAAATGTCATGTGACTTAAACCGTGGAATTATTTAATTATATGCCGAAATTAAGTCGTTATTTCAAGCTAGCAGTTAGCGCTAACTGCTAGCTTGAAATTTATCCGCACAGGATAAATCGCCATGGTAACTTTTTTAAAAATTATTTGTTTTGTTTTTCCATGGTAATGTATATTCTACTGCTTATTTCAGGAACTGAAGCTCAATTCAGTCAGGATATCTGAAAAATCCCGGTTTAATCCTCCATCTTGGTTTCGTAAACCAGCTTTTTGTGTAACCAAATCAGGTTTGTGGATCGTCTTCCTCACATATTGACTGCTCCAAAATGCTCACGTTGTTTTCTTTAAGCCACTAATTTGGTGGTATGATTAGGTTAGCAGTAATTATGGATATCAAGCTAATCTGCTAATTAGTTATTCTTGACAAACTGCAGCAGTTTCGTTTTCTGTTTATCCGCCAAAAAGATTATTTCAATCAAGAAAGAGACAAATATTGCATTAATTTACATTTTGGTATATACTAACCTCATTATAGAACATCTAAATTATATCAAAAGATTATACGTCATTAAAAGATGTTATGACAAAACATTTTTTCAAAAATACTTGTTTTACTCATCAGAAAAAGGAGGTGAAATCTTTCCATATGATCTATAGAAAAATCTGAATGTGTTTCAGTGATTCTTGAGAATAGGGACAAAACAGGTCCTATGGATAAAGCACAAAATAATATATACACAAAATATATTTTTTTCAAATATCTGACTAAATTAACCTGGGTCATGTGAGACAACAATGTATATTTTCCAGGTATTTGCTGAATATTTTTTTATTTTAAACATTCTGTGGATGATGCCTGTAAAAGACTTTGTCCAGGAGCAGAAATCAATACATTATAATAGTTTAAAACAATTTAAAAAATACTAAAATTATATATTATGACAATTAAGTATTTGTGATATAAATAATTATAAAGGTATCAATAAATTGAATTAAAAATCATTTTTATATATTTTCCAACTCCATTGAAATTTGTCCTGAGTTTTTGTCAAACACTAGGGCTGTAGTGATACAATAATCTCACAATACGATCCACGATACCATATATATCGCGATATTAAGCAAACGATACAATTCAATACACTTTTGTGATTTTCTGAAAGGTTTTAGAGGGACAGAGTGATTTTGGTGACATTTTGTGACTGTTATAAAGTTGGACTGAATTAATTTAACTGAAAACTGATTAAAAACTACAACTACGATACTTAAGGATGAATATCGATTTTTTTCTAGGAAAGAAAATATCGATATATATCGCGATATCAATATTGTTAAACAGCCCTAGTCAACACCGTCAGAAATGAAAAGAATGTAAAAAATCAGGCATTATTGGGGGCACCAGAACATTTTAATGTATTTTATATAAATTGCATTACTTCACATGTACCAAGTTTTTCATTTTACTCATTAGTTTGTCAACACTTTCAGTTTTGTGTCAACTTCGTCAGATGGACTTTTTATGTTTTTTTGTTTTAAATATTTGTCTGTAAAATGAGTAAAATTATCACTAACGGGGTCATTAAAAATTATTTATTTATTTTGTCAGATGGTGATGACAACGTTCTGACAACCTGGGTCAGGTTGATGTTGCAACTGGGAGCTTGTGCCTCAGCATCTTTACATTTCCAAAACATTATTTGTTATATTTTCATACATAAGGTTGAGAAATAACAAAAAAATATTATGGGAAAATTAAAACCCATTTTGCCCCTATTCTCAAGAATCACTGGTTTACATTTTGAAAACCTCATTATTCAATGACAAAATCCGTGTTATTTTACTCATTTATTTTCAAGTTATTTAAATTTTTAATAATTATATTGCAGATAATAATCTTTAATTATTGATCGACTACAGGTTTCTTCTCATCCAGAATAAAAATAATTTTACCACGTCTAGATTTCAAAACATTTTAAGTAAATTTAAAATAAACATGGCAGCATACACGGAAGAAGAAAAATGTTTGTTTTTACTTTTACATAATATAAGAATATCTGCTAATTCTTGATTAGTTTTTTTGCCATGCTATGACATCTTTGGCCACGTGGTGGCGCTAAGTTCATTAGCTTCTGTTTTACCAAACATTGACATAATTATATTTGTAAATCTGGAAAAAAAAATAAATAAATGTTTAGCATAATTATTTCCTTTTACAGTTTTTCATAAATGTCAGATTTTAAGAAGCTGCTGTTTTCATTTTATTAAACTTTAGATTGAAAAAAAATCCGCTTTTCTTCCAAAGTGCAGTTCTCCAATCTCACCACCAGATGTCACCACAGACCAGCACTGCGTCTTCTCTGCAGCCTGGTTTCATAATTGTTGAACTTACATAAAGTTATTAGTCAGACACTTCCTATTACCATATGTTTTAGGGATTTTATCATCAGTTGTGGCATTTGTAAACAGCTGAATGTCCCAGGATGCTCCCACAGTGGGACGTATTGTTCAGTTTCCTCCGTTTTTCATAAATTAATCCTGCAGGAAAACCAAATCTAAACAGTGGAAAGTCCTAAGCATGCTTCCTCTCCTCTAGCTTAAACCTGACAATATCTCAGCCGCACAGAGTAAGCAGAGTATGAACAAAAAAACAACCTTTCTGGATCACAAATACAAAATAAATGTATTTATTTATTTATTTTTAGTGCAGCAGTAAATCCTGCCGGCGTGCAGCAGCCACCTTGAGGTTTGTGGGTCAAATCCCAGGCTGCAGTCTGCTCATTATGCACCCTGACTGGATTTGGCTCCACACTGTGCAGAAGCAGCTCTGAGAGAGCGAGACTCATGCAGACGTTACTGTTCTCGGCACCTGCATGTCGTTTAGAGTCAAACTCAGCCGCACAGCTGAAATTTACTGCAGATTATGTCACAGCTGTTGCTCTAAAAAGGCAACATGTGCCTCCAGGCTCAGACATGAGACATAATTAAACCAGCATGGTGGCTTTAAGTTGTTCCCATGGCTACAGGGAGAATTTAATGTTGTTTAATGGTTGAAATTACAGGATTTTAGGGAAATTGGTGATTTTTGGAAGGATATTTTACCCTCTTTTTTTTTTGCAGGATTGTTTTAATTGGCTGGTATCTCAATCATTTTAGTAGCTGCTTTTCTATTAACCATATAATTACACAGTTTGACAATAAATTGAAAATACACCAGTTTCAAAATGTTTTGGCTCTAAGATGAGTTTTTTTTTGTTGTATTGAAATTTGATTTATTTTGCAAAATTGTAATTTTGTTTTCGTTTCACACGAGTCACATGATCGACAACCAGATGTTGCCACTGGTGGAAACTAAGAAGAAGATGACAGGAAGTGGTCGTAGGATGATGGCGCAGGATCGTTTTTAATGACTTGTTGCTTGAACAAAACGACTCATGTTGAGTTTAGTCGTGTTTTTTAATTAATGGAAACACTACAATCCTTTGTTAGTGGAAAATGTACAAAGTTTTGCTCACATCTGTAATGGAAATGCAGCTCGATAAGAGCAACATTAGCTTTGTTTCTATTCACCGTATAATTACGCAATTTGACATTTTGAAAATAAATTTGTCATCAGTTTTGGAAAGAACTAGTTTTTCACTAAAACGTTTTGGTGCTAACATGATGTTTTCTTCTTGTGTTTTTTCCCATTGAAATTGTTTTATTTTGAAAAACTGCAATTGAAACACTGTTTTCGCATCACGATCAACAACCGGATCTTGCTACTGAACCAAACCACCAATAAGATGATGACAGGAAGTAGTTGGATGATGATGGTTCTTCAGGTGTGATTCGTCTTTAATTGAAAACACAGCAATTGCAATATCTTGTTTTTTCAACATGAGCGAAATATTGACAACACTAGAGGAACAGGTGAGTGTCGGGCCGGGGGGCGGGGCCAATGACCCGGCCCCTAACGAATCACCGGGCCCCTGGCGTCCATCGACTGCGCTACTGGAAACTGAATGAAACTGGAACTGTTGATTCTTACCCAGGAAGCATTTTGGCTAAACCGTGAGTGAAACAGGCATTGGGACTGAGTAGTATATACATCGTTGGGGAAGGTGACTTTAACAGTAAATACACCTGACTCAGCAGGCGGGGGCGCACTCTCTCCGTCCATAATCAGACATACGAGCAACTTAAAACCCGGGTCGCAACTACACATTATTCAGGTGGATGCGAAGGGCAAAACTCGCTACATTTACCTCCTTATGTGTGCGAGGTGAAGGAGCGTAAGGCGCTGAAGTGTTTGGGAAAACCATCAGCGCGTCGCCCCCTCTGGTGCTGCATACCCACCCTTTGGGTTCCTGGGGCGGGCGGGCGGCGGCCCCTCCAGCCCCCCTCATAGCTCCGCGCCTGATTGACAAAGTTTTGGGCACATTAGGTAATGGAAAAGCAGCTGTCTTCAGTCAGAGGCCTCTTCAGTCACGCTGCTGACCTGACTGCTAGCAGATGTCCCTCCTGTTCCACAGCATCACCATCCTCAACAACCTATTGAATATTATATAATATTATATTCTAGTATAGATTGGAGCCCCGTGGGGATTCGTGAACGACATCTACCGTGGCTCGGTCCGCTCGGGGCAGAACTGCGTGTTCCGGGCGGGTTAGGGGAGGAGCCCACGGGCCGCCTCGACACGCCCTGCCCACTCAGGAGCTCATATTTGTGTAGCTGTCTGAAAAATCTCCTGTTGTCTGCGGACAGGCAGGCGGACCGTCGGCCGTTTTCAGCGCCGAGTTTCCCCAGCAGCCCGACCAGAGGCGGCCGGTGGGAGGAGGCAGGAGCCGCCGCAGGAGCCGCAGCCTCCCCGCTCCCCGCCAGAGGAAGGACCCGCCGGCACTGACCGATGTCTACGGTAGGGTCTCGTTTGTTTTCATCTTTCCTGAGCTGAAAACGGAGCGGCTTTTCAGCGGGTCCGAGGAAGGAATCAGCGGCGCGTCGAGCATCGTTCGCGCCGCGTCGGGCGGCCGGGAGCATCGGCGACCCGCCGCGGGAAACGTTGAAGGCTCTCGGCTTATCGCCGTTAATGGTGCGGCTTGTTTTCGGGTTTAGCGGAGGTGTTTAGGTGTGTTTGGAGGCCGAGCTCCGGGGAGGTGAAGCCTTATCGGACGGTCGGGGCGGTGGAGCCGCAGTCGGCGTGGAGAGCGACCGGCCGCGGTAAGCTGGCGACCGTTACGGCCGCGAGGACAGGAAGTGGCGACACGGACTTTCAAAATAATACGCACGTTTTAAAGCAAAACCAAACCGCTGAATTTGGGCTTTTTATACTTTAAACATACACTAAATGAATTAAGCATTTTATTTAAAGTTTCAGCTGTTTGAGAAGTTGTATTTAGGGAATTTTAGACGCGTTAATATATTTATTTGGGCTTATATCTGCTGCTTTAGGTTCAGTTACATCATGTTGCACCAGTGGTTCTTAACCCGGTTCGATGAACCCCAGGGGTTCGGTGAGTCGGTCGCAGGGGTTCGGCGGAGCCTCATGGAGGTAAAGACTCACCTGTGTAAAGTCGTGATGACCCGCGCTTTGCCATCACTTGCTGCTGAGGATCCCGTTACATTGCTTAGCCAATCAGAGGATCCCGTTACATTGCTTAGCCAATCAGAGGATCACGTTACATTGCTTAGCCAATCAGAGGATCACGTTTCATTGCTTAGCCAATCAGAGGATCACGTTACATTGCTTAGCCAATCAGAGCTCAGAAGAGCCCTGATTGGAGGAGCTCCACTCTCAGCAGGGATTTGAACTTGTG
Source organism: Poecilia picta (assembly GCA_033032245.1). Classification (NCBI taxonomy): domain Eukaryota; kingdom Metazoa; phylum Chordata; class Actinopteri; order Cyprinodontiformes; family Poeciliidae; genus Poecilia; species Poecilia picta. The sequence goes on along the minus strand of CM065375.1, from coordinate 4,162,590 downwards.
TCTTTATTTACTTCAGCAAAGCTCACAGTTTTTACCAAATCCTGTATCTTTCATTGTTCTTCTAAATCTGCTCCTTAGTCGCATCTTTTCATAGTTGGTGCTGCCTCTAGTGGCGTGAGGTGGTAACACAACTAGTATAATTACATTACTAAATCAGAATACCGCTAAGTCTTTATTATTTGTTATTAATTTTTCATTCTCTTAAGAATGTAGAGCTAATTAAATGATCTAAACCTTAAAGTGGTTCCAGTTTCTCTCGATGGTCAACCTGTTGAAATTGTGGCTCATTTTAAACACCTTGGGTCGATCCTGGACATTCAGCTCAACTTTACTGAAAACACTGACTAGATTTTGAAGATCTGTCCTCAGAGACTCTACCTTTAAGAAAACTTGGTGATCTTGGGGTGTCTTGAATTTGGGGTAAAAAATATTTTATTATCACTACAGAAGTGTTCAGTGAATGCGCATATGAAACTGGTGGGTTCGGTACTTCAATAAAAGTTAAGAACCACTGAGTTACACCATCAACAATATGGTCCTTTTATACTTCATAGTTGCCTGAGATCTCCACAGTAAAGAGTGAAAGGTTTCAAGTTGTTCACATGAAGATTTAAATTTGATTAATTGTATGTACAATGTAAAAAAAAAAAAAATTAATTGTAATAAATATATCAATAAATTCACTATTATTTTAATTCGTGATGTCATTGCCACACTCTCTGGCAGCTTTAGTACATCAAACGTCCTCTGGTTTTATTTTGAAATTACATACCGGAAGTGACCCAATCACCTCTGCATGTTTGATGAAAAAAGAGGGTCAGCACAGATTTATGTAGCTCCAAATGCATTTAAAATGTGAACCATCTCCCTGAGCCATAAAAACTGTGTTTAACAGGAATCCCCAGGCACACAGCAGGAACATAGACCAGTAATAGTACTGCATGTGGATTTTGAATAAATTTGGTGGAAATTTGTGTTAAAAATGAGTGAAAATCCTCACAAATCTTCAGTGATGGTCCAGACAGAGCTGTGTCTTATCTGCTTATCTGATGCACCTCAGTTTCCCCCTTCAGGCTGTGGTGCAGGAGCGTCTTGCCCTTCAGCGTGAGGCAGCACTTGAGACTCAACGGCTGCACTTTCATTTGATTCTCAGAAACTAACAAGTCTCCCATACGGATGCAGAGAGAGCTCTAGTTCTCATCAGGGCTTGGCCTAAATTTCCTTCCCAGATAAGCTACTTAAACTGTGATCGTATAAAGATAAAAATCCCTATATACTTCATCCTTCCTCCTAAAATAACAGACTTAAAAAGTGGCTGATTCAAAAGCATGTTTACGAGTTCGTCCTCCCCCGTTAGAACGCCACTGCTTTACGCATGTGCTGCTTTTTTTCCCTTCCTCGCGTCTCCAGTTGCAGCATGAATCTTTAAAAGCTTATAAGAGACGTGGTTCAGCTTTTTCCAGTCCTGGTTCTCCTGTGCGTACAGCCGTTGCAGAGCAGAAGTAATGGTAGTCGTGTTGGTGTGCAGAGCGGAGAACCTGCGGTCAGAAAACGCTTCTTGTGGTCTGGGGTGAGGAGCAGTGCAACCAAACAACCTTTGCAAAGATACAAATCTATTTATTGCAGGTGGAAGTTTGCGGATTATGTTGCAAATTAATATTTGACATCGTTTAAATGCTGTTTTGGTCATTCATTGCATACAATTCAGTTCAAGGTATCCTCCAAAGTCCAATGAGTGGTTTGTCTTCCTAAAGTAGGTCTGCAGATGTTGGCCCATAAACCACAAAGTAAGGATTTTTTTTTTTGTCTACAAGCCGCTGAATAAAAGGAAGTGGTCATTTTATATGATTGTTTTGGTGACTAACATTATTTATGCTGTATTTCTAAATTCATAAATGTTCTTTTGCAATAAAAACAGCAGGTATCTGTAATTTCAGCCAAACATGTCGTAATAAGTAATAAATCAATTAATTGCATAATAAATTAAAACAAGCTCATTAATTTTATTTTCTCTTTTCTCTCTTTCTACCAAAAACTGGATGATAAAATTCTTCAGTCTGGTATTTTGGTCTCAACTAACCCTTTTTTCTAAGAACAGTTTTTGTTTACAGACTTCATCAGTAATTTGATTTGTTTATTTATTTTGGATACAAAGCCAACATCTCCATTTAGAGGGGTTCAGCCAATTAGCACCAAGGAAAACGCATGACACTCTTTGATTGGCTGCTTTGTAAACTTCAGCCAATAGCGTGTCATGTAGCATTGCCTTCATGTATTTCCGCTTCCCAAGCTGCATTTCTTTCCCTTTTGAATCTTTTTAAATACTTTCTACTAAACAATCGGTGTATGTCGGCAAATAACCTGGAGTTGCGTTCCAGTGAAAAATTCAAGAATAGTTTGGAGTTCACCAATTTATGCCTGTAATTCTTAAGCTGGTTTTACATTTTTGTAGATTTTGAGCTGATCTCATTTGGTCCAAATGCCTTAAAATAATGTGAAATCACCCTTAAACACAAAGCTAAATCAGAAGCTAATGTCTTCCTGGTCTTGATTCGTAATGTACACAGTTTACCATTTTGGTGTTACTATAATAGCACTGAAATATAAGGCAGTCTGGTGGAAAATATGTTGAAGAAATGTCACTAGAAAACTAATATAGGTCATGAAATCCCCAAAGTGTCTGTATTGAATTCTGCGGCGATTCCTTTATTATTTGGAGTGATTGCTCGGGTTTAATGGGAAAACTTTGCTTTCGCTCTGAAACAAATTCATTAAACGTTTTTGCCCTCCTGAGATCATTAATATCTGCTCAGTAGATCCCAGCCTGAATATGACTGGGTGACGCTGAGATAATGTGAGGCAGTGGAGATGCTGTGAAGCGGCTTCGTTTGGGGCAAAAGTGTGGAAAACGACATCGGCATTTCCAGTTAAACCAGCTGACCCAGTGCAAAAACACAGTTTAACCTCTAATAAAAATGGACGAAAACAGAAACATAAAGGGCAAAAAGAAGGTGCTAATATAGCAATGCACAATGTGTTGGGGATGGGCAATAGATTATTTTTAATCTATTAATCAAATTTTTGGTTTTTGAAGATTACATTTTTGGGAAATTGGGATTTTTGTTCTCCTTGAGTTTTCATGCTTTAATGATGTCAGCAGGCCTGAGGCGGCCAGCTTGTTTCACAGCTTCTGTTTATTTGGACTTTGAATTCAGGTCAACTTTATGGAAAATTACCATTTCCTTTCTTAATCACGAGTCATAATATTACAACCAAACATTTGTACCACAATAGAGTCAAAATAATACAAGAATAAAGGATTGCTCCAACAAAATTGCATCTTTATTCTCATATTATGACTATTTTCATAATAAAATACAAATAATTTTCTCCTGGCTCTGATATTCCACCGTCAACTCACAGAAGGGATGATTAAATTATTTCAAAATAGTTTCTGTCATAAGTAATTTCTGTGTTGGAGCAAAATCGATTCAAATCTGACCCGGTATGAAAATGCTGCAGGCTGAATAAACAAATAAAGTTCAATGTTTGAATTAAGAGTTAATTCTGAACTAAAGAGATATTTGGGTTTTTAGAAAAGTAGATGTGAATCAGACGACGTCGTCTTCGTTCCTTATCCGCTTCCTTTCTCCAGGTGAATAAATATCCTTTTTCCTTTGGTGGACACGACATTGAACGCCACACCGATGTGTCTATACAGACGAATGTAGACGCATTTGAAGGCTCACTAAATTATAAGGTGCTGATTGTTTATGAATATTATAAACAATGTTTATAAGATGGTCTGTTGAGCATATTGTTGCTAATATCTCAGCTCCAGGTTGGAGCAGAAAAAGCCAGGTTGTTGGAAAATAATCAGATTAAAGTCTCCTTAATATTTCTCAACTAAATTTTTTGTTTGAAATCTGTAAAATGATTCAATCAAACGAAAAATCCTGATCTGTTTTGGCATATTTTTAAATTTCACAAACTGGAAAAGCTGCTTTAAGGAAAGCTTTATTTTCTTTTGGTTGAACCTGCAGTGTTGGACTCTAAAATCTTCAGACCTCTTAAATTTTGTACAATTTTTCCTAAAACACCTTTTAAAAAATGTAAGCATGCTAACCAAATTTATGCTAAAAAGTTAGAGAAATCTGAAGGAAACCTTTAAAGGTTTTCCGTGGTACAATGTGGACTAACTAAAAATTCCCCTGGCTGAAGTAACATGTCTACCGCTTCCTTTGAAATTGTATTGCAAAACTGTCAACTGAAGTTGGCTAAGAATAAAACTTTGTAAATGTTTGAAGTAGGGGTTACACCAATTAGTCGACTAGTCGATTCTTTTCTCTGCAATGACTTTTTCTGGGCCAGTCGACTAGTCGCAGTCACGTGATGAAACTGATTTTTCCAAGGAAATGAAAGAAGGTGAATTAGATGAGTTAGTCAGAAAGCTTAAATTGTATAAAATTGTAAATAATTTACCAAAGAGAAGCTGAAAATTACAGCATTCTCACTCAATAGGGACGTTGCGCGGCGCCCCGCATATAGGGACTTTAGCCCGCGGAAGTCAGGAGTCCGACTCCCGTCCTCCATTCGCTGGGCCAATTAGGTCTCTCTAACCCCGCTCCGATCTTTGATGAATACAGCTGTAACCAAACGAGATCCGTTGATAATAAGTTTGGTTTGCGATGTTCCAAAAGCACGACTGTGGTCAGACTAAAATACGTGCAGCTATCCAGCGATCATCAGTATCAGCCGGTGTTTGTGTGACTGACTTTTCTCCGCTGCTCAAGAAGAATGATCAGTTTCTTTCTCTTTTAATTCTGCATAATAGACTTGGTAAAAGCGGGAAAAGGGTGTACAATATTTGCCGTGAATATAACTAATAAAGCCTCCAAGTAGTTGTGAAGGGTTTTGCGCTTACGTCACTATGGCATCACCGCGACTAGTCGACGTCAACTCGACTATTATCATGATGTAGTCGGCCTTAAAAAATATTAAGTCGATCAGCCCCTAGTTTGAAGTCAACAAACCACAGACCCAACCCACAACTGTTTGCTTTGATGAATGGCAAAGCTCTTTGTCACGTCCACACGTTTGCATATTTCTCAGTAACATTAATCTGTCATTAAGGGCGTTTCGTTGCCAACGTGATACTTTGAGAGGAGATTCTGAGATCCTGCATTCAAAGAAACAACTTCAGCTACTTGAAAGAAATCCCTGGAGAAGGAGTTTATGCACCAGGATGTGAGGCTGGAAGCCAAACAACCTGCTTATAAAGAAGATCCAGTCTGAGGCCTTTGGGGTCTTTTGTTTCCCTTCTCAAACTCTGTGACAATATGTGAGCATTGACTGTTTCTGAAGTGAATCACCTATTGAGCAAGAGTGAAAAACAAGGCAACCCCAGCTCCACCCAAAGGCTATTTCTGGTTTATGTGTTATGCAATAACACACAACGACTTGGATGGACATTATGATGGGGTTTGTTCAAGAACTAAAAATGACCAAATGTGATTTGTAAAATATATTTGGGGTCCAGTTTTAGTCTGACTTGTTCAGGTTTTGCGATATCAAGATGCTTATCACAAACTCCCTGACGTCAGCGTCCATCTAACTGCAGAAAAAGATACAAAGTATTTTTGTTCAAAGTTCTTGTGCGAATATCTCAGTACACTTGAAATGAGACAAAAGTAGCTTAAAAGTAACTTTTTAACAGGAAACAGGAGCTTCTTTTACGTCAGATCTTTAGATGTGACCTATTATGCGTCTCTCACCAGGTTAGAATGGGTCTGTGGGCAGTGCAACCCATTTTTTTATTGCGTTACATTCTTGGACAAGAAGATTAGAGTTAATGCAACTGCAGATCTTTGAAAAGCAGAAGTGGAGCCTTGTGCACAATCTATAAGAATGCAGGAAGTTGTTTCTGATTGGTAACTCAACAACAAAACACTTGATTTTTCCAGCAGCCATTTTACAGCACATACAGTGGTAAAACCAGCTGACCAAATGCGCTGGGTTGCTAGGTAACGGTGTAATCCTTGTGAAATGTGATTTAACAATTGGGAGGTTTTTGAAACTACTTACTTACCAGACACTGTTGTCAAAAAACATTACATTTTTGTCAAAAAACCAGCATGTGTGGGCTTGTTACAGAAATGTGCAAAATGTGAATTATGCATAGGTCCACCTTTAACATAAATGGAAAAAATACTGGCTCCGCTGGCAGATGATTATTTAAGAGAAATATGTTACAAGTGAAATAATCTACCACTAGAACTCTTATGTTTTAATTGATATTAAGAAAATATTGACTTAAAACAAGCTCCAAGTTAGTTTAGTCTCTTTTCAAGAATGATAAAATATGTGCACCAGCATCTTACTACACAAGATCAAACATACTTGGTAAGTTGTGTTTTCACAGTGCTGTTTACACACCTTGGTATGACCGTCCCTCCTTTCACCTTTTGTGAAGAACAAGAATTTGCATCAGAGCAGTCTACAACTGAGTAACTGACTCAGTGACTGACAGGCTACTCTTGTGGTGTTTGCGTCAAGAGCCTCTCAACCTGCTTTTTTATGGCAGTAAAAGGGATAAGCCTCTAGGGCTTATTTGGACTGATGGTTGTCTGCAGCGCCATTAGAGCCGTCTGTGGCAGGGTGGCTCGAACTGGATGGCTGTCTGTATCTGAAACTGTTTGGACGAACGCCCAGCATCACTATGTAGGGACATGATGGCCGCCGGCCAAGCTTTGCTTTGCGTAGTTTACCCCTACGCTTTTAGACTTTTGTTGGTGAGCTGCAACACTGTTTCCTCTTAATGATTTAGCTGAGCCACAAAACAAGAAAGTGGGAATGTTCAGGGAGTGACGGCTTCCACGGATTACCCTGCAGTGAACTGTGAAGCAGGTTGTTACAGTAACAATGCAGGGAGAGTCGGCCTGGTTTATCTCGTGTTTAGTTAGAGCTTTGAGCAGATCTGTAACGGGTGTATGGCTTTTATGTTTAATTTATTAGAAAATACTTTCCACATTAAATCATTTTCGCTTTGTTTCTCTGATATTCTGAAAACACGTAGTTTTAACACCAAAGATGCCTTAATATGCACAGTGGAAACCAAACTGGAAAAGATTACATCAACGATATTCCTCAATTTTGCTCTTGGTGATTCAGCCAAACAACACCGAGGAAAATCAATGGCGCTCCTCAGTTGGGCAGCCAATCAGGTAGCATTGTGTCATCTTATCTAAATGTTGCAACTGAAATGGAGACTCATTGGACCAGGCAACTTAGCTGGTTAGTGTCTGCTGTAATTAGGCCTGAAACGATTAACTGGATTAATCGTGATTAATCAATTATTGAAATAATCGTCAACTAATTTAAAAATCGATTAATCCTTAATTGGAGTTTACAGACTCAAAAAAACATACCTTGATGGGAAAACAACATATTCAGAGCAGTAATTAAGCCAACATTGTATAAAATATAATAAATTTTGCATTTAAGATTAAAACATCTTGGTCTGTAACCCAAAACTTCTCATTTGACGTTTTAGCTTCACCCGGCTCAAATTCACTATAGGAAAGCTGTTTATACATTTTAGGCAATGAAATGTTTAATTATAATGTTGAATTATATTTTATTTTCACCTTTTTTATGTATTTCTAACATTGTATGAAAATAGCTTCAGAGGCAAATTTTTAAAAATTGTAGAATTTTCACATTTTTATCCGATTAATCAATTAATTTTCATAATAATTGATTATTAAATAATTTGGTTGCAGCCCTACTTCCTTCTACATTTTCAGTACTATTAAAATTTGCACATTCATGGCTCAGCATATCTTGTGTGAAACTTTTAGGAGCAGTTTCCAGAAGTTACGCCTTTACTTTCACTGATTTGATCTCGACTTGAATTCCTACTCCAATCAGTGAATTTCTCTTCCTGGAAATCGTTAGTCTCATTTTGTGTACTACTGGGTAAACTGAATGGAAGAGGCGTTTGCAAAGCTCATGGTGCATCATTAATCAGAAACCTAGCTGGCATCAGCAGAAGGTGAAGCGTGCAGAGGGCCACATTAATTAGCGTTGTGTGTCCGCTGTAATCCATCTACGAGCCGGATACATGATTAAATCGCTCCGACACAGATCTTGGTTTCCATGCAAGCAAGCCGTGCGTCATTCAAAACAAGACAGTATCGAACTATATCTGGTTAACTGGGCTTCACGCTTGCTGATGCAGATTATAAATCTACATGCAGGAAGGTGGAAGTGAAAGCAGCTTTAACCACAACCGGGAAGAAGTTTTTAATTATTTTTAGTTTATAGTTTTCCTGCTCTGAGCGAGTAGTAAATGTGTTGCAACTTGTAAATTATTTTTGGCAGAATAAACTGCTATCAAGTGCTTTCAGTTCCTGGGAGTGAATGTTTGAAATCACTATGGATGAATTTTGGAACAGCACAGTTAAGGACATGGTTAATCATATTCAAATCTGGACTTTGAGTAGACCACTTCATATCATTTTGTTGAGCCATCACAATGTGAGTTTCATTTTCAGAAACCTTCACCATGATGATCGACTGAATCATGTCATCTTCTTTATCTGAAATTATGTGTTCAGAGTACGACTGAAATGATTAATCGTCAACTAATTCAGTCATCAATTAATTGTTAACTGGAGTGTACATGCTCAAAATAAAGACCATTTGTTGAAAAAACACACTGGGATCACAAAAAACAAAAATATACATTTATATTCCTGAATCAATTGGATTAATCGTGTTGAATCAACTGTTAAAATAATCGTCAACTAATTCGGTAATCGATTAATAACTGGAATGTACATGCTCAAAAAAGACGATTTATTTAAAAAAACACACTTGGATCATAAAAACCAAAAACTGTACAAAAAATTATATATTTCTGTGCCTGAAACAATCAGATGGATCATGTTGTATCAATTATTGAAATAATTGTTAAAGTTTAGCAATAAATCAGTTGTTAACTGGAGCTTACAGGCTCAAAAAAGGCAATTTGCTGAAAGAGAAATGTACTGAGAGCAGTAATTAAGCCAAAAACATAGAAGAAAATATATAAATTTTGTATTTGATGTGTTTTTTAAAAAATAGGTTTTTCTGTAAATATGCATTAGCCATAAAATCTCCAATTAATCACTTGTTACTCAAATATTAATCGATTAATCAAAAAAATAATCACCAGATCACTTATACACAGTATCAATGTTTTCATGTTAATGTGTTTTTTTAGCTGTAGATTCGTCCTTTGCTACAAATGATCAAGCGTTCACTAAAGGAATGTTGGGCATATTTATTTTCTTTTGGTCTAAAATAAGCTGAAGTGATCATTGGGGGGGAGTGCCTGTTTCTTATTCTGATTAATCAATTAATCATTACTAAAATAATCATTAAATGCAGTTCTAATTATCCATAAATTCATGATTTGGATGGATAATTTTCCATTTCCCTTTTTCCCTAATTGTCTTTGACTTTAAAAACGGCTAAGGTTTGACTAAAAAGTGAAAACAGAAGAACTCTGAAGGGGGAAACACTTATTTTCCTCCTCTCTGCAGGCCTCCTGTGCATTATAAGCCTGGCGGGCCACCAGGCTAAGTATTACTTATTTATTAAAGTATTTTTAAAATGTTTGCATTTTTAAGTCTTTATAGTTGTTCAGATGTTGAACAACTATGACAGGAAATATTCAAATTTCCTGTCAACTTTAAAAAAAATTTAAGTGAAAAACATGAGGGGCCGCTGGACGAATGACTGCCTTGGTGCCCAACCACCAGGCTTAGGAAGTTTTCTGGAAACCTTGCTCTTTGCCTCACAATAAGAGAAGAACAGAGTGTTTGTTGATGTAGATAAGCCTGAGAGAAAGGCTGACCTCCTTCCCACCGCGATCCTCTGACTGCCCGTCAAAAGAAGAGTCGGGTTTGTTACTTGAAAGCATCGCAGCCTGATCTTCCTAAGATGACAACACTGCCCAGCTTCACGACCTCTCGTCCCCCCCGCTGCGGGTCTCAGGGTACGGTTGCCAGTCTGGCTCCTGCCCAGACGTAAACGGACACCCGGGGCACAGCGATGCACTGTCTCTCCGAAACGTCTGGTGTAATTACAGAATCCCTCCGCCGCCGCAGAGACAATGGCGGAGATGTGAGTGGACACGCAGTAACATAAGCTCACAGCGGCCTGATACCTGGTCTGTGACGGGCTGAAGTACAGATTAAATTAAAGGGATAACGCCTAAATCCTTAAAGCCGAGAGCAGATATAATGAATTTTAATTGGATCAGCTTTTGGCTGCCTCAGGAAAAGAGCAGAGGCTTGTTGTTGTAAACTAATGTGGACCTTTGAAGGCCGACTCCGATTTCTGGGTCTGCCTGAAATCTGACCTTCCAGATATAAATGAGATGCTTACAAAAGGCTTTGAGGTGTTACTTTTTAGTGTTCTAGGACAAACTAATTTTAGTACATTTAGTTTTAATCAAACAAATTGTCTGTTACAGTTGCTTGGGTTTCTTTTACTGGTTTGAGGTTTTATATTTTAGAGAAAATAAAGGAATGTCAAGATTATCTCCGTTTTAGGCATCAAGTTTTCACCTATGAGGCTTTTAACGCGTGTCCTCTTAAATCAGGAAGCTGACGTCATTCATTCATTCATCTATTAATGTAATCATCTGTTTGTCCATTCATCCCTGACATCCATCTGTCTGTCAAGTCATCCATCCTTTAAGTTATTCATCCTTCCATCCATCCACCCATACATCTATTCTTCCAATTATCTATTCATTTGTCCATTCATCCACTCATCTGCCATCCATCTGTTGGTAAAGCCTTCCTTCCTTCCTTCCTTCTTTCCCTCCTTCCTTTCTTCCTTCCTTCCTTTCCATTTGCTGTCTATCTTACATTTTTGAAACAATGCTCAAAAATCCATCCATGAACTTTAGATCTGATGATTTTGACCAAAGTGACGAAACGTTTGGTCACCTGTTCTTTAGATCAACTAGTAGATGAACTCGTAAATGAATGGAGTTCCTCTATTTTTGGTTTTTATTTGTGAGATAAATTGTATTTCCTTCCTCTTCACGTATAGCTGATGCTGTGTTGGTCAGCATTTCGATGAGACGAGGCGTTTCCACTGGAGGAAACTCGGTGTTTACCGATCTTCAAAGGTTTTATTCCCTGTTGGCATGCTGGTATTTAGGAAAAGCGGCCTTGCTTTTCCTTTGTGTCGCTCGGTGCTGACATTGAAGTTGACGAATGCAGCTTTAATTATTGGCTGCGTTTAGGTTTTCCCTCCCTCTCCTGCTGTCTGTTCCAGCCTTTTGTGCTGCTTTCTGAAGGCCGGCATGCAGCTGTAGACGGTTTTTCTTCTTGCCCGTGTCTCCAGCAGCATTCGGCTGCTGACCTACTAATGGAGGACTTGTGTGAGGAACGTCCAGGGGGCGAGGCTGCAGATTCGGGCCTTAAAACATCCCGCCTAAGACGAACAGCATGTCTTCTCTTTAAAAAAGCCCGAGCAGACAGAAAGGAAACATGAAATTAGGGCCGGGGCTCCAGCTGCATTATCTCCGGACAAAAGTAAACCTCAGCTGCCCGCTGGTGTTGCTGTTCCTCAAGCAGCTCCTAGCTTTACTCCAGTACCGACCCTTAATGACTTTTGATGTGAATTGGTATAAATAGGACTCAAAACACAAAAGAGACCCCCTCAAGCTCTTGGTCCTTATTACTGGTACCCACTAATTGGATTTTTCCGTTTCCAGTCATTGTATAAACACTAAAAAAACATAAATCTGGGACAAAGCAGGATGAATATTGTGTTTTAAAAGCCAGAGTGTGATTAATGACATTAAAGAAACTAAAATAAATAAGTTAGTTGTATATTAGATACTTTGTTGCTGGGACAAAACCTAACATTTTCCCATAGCATCGGACTTGGGTGGACGGTTCATAAATCTTTAACTATCATCCTGAGTCCTGTGTTGAGATTGTCATTGAAGGTTAATTTTGTGTCTAATGTAACAATTTTTATTAGTTATCAATAAATCTATTCATTATTTTGACAATTAATCGCCTATTCTAACGATTAATCGCCTATTCTAACGATTAATCGCCTATTTTAAGATAAAGCGCCACCATCTGCAGATTTTTCATTTAAACCTTTTCTATACAACATTAACAGTGCATTTAAAGATTAAATTAAAGAAATCCGTTCCATTTTAAATAAACATCTTATTGACTAAAATGCAACAGTATCCCTTTAGTGAAAAGCAAAGAATGAGTCTTTGCTTCTAACATCAACATGTGAAAAGCTCAGCCGTTTCTGCTTGACTTGACCTTAATACACTGCAGGGAAGACATGTTTGTTTTTTGGATTAACAGTTTCGAACTGGATAGCAAAAGGTGCTTAAAATGATTTATTAAAAAAAATGTTTATGGGATTTGAAGAAGGTGAAGCTAAAAGTACCAATTGACATGTTCTGGCTACAACATATTTACAGACGAATAAGACGTTGTCTATCCATTGTTGTTTCAGAAAAATTGCCTTCTGTTGAATCTTTGCACTCATGTTAACGATCTACTACTGAACTACTTGGTTAAAAACAAATATAAAAATGTTTTATTCCAATCTCTAATTGATGCAGTAAAGGCTCCTGCACTGTATATGTTTCCTCTATTCGCCGTACGTTCCTCAGCCGTTACAGCCATTTAACCTGTTAACATGCCTTAACTTGTTTTTCCAAGCTGCCTGTAAACGCAAAATGAACATTGAGATGTTGGCATTGGTTTTCCACCCGGGGCGACAACAGAGACCTGATGCTGTACAGACGTGTGTTAGAAGCCAGGAAAGGCCAAAAACTTTGTACGATTTCTCCCAAACAAGCCGGAACAATGCTGTTGGATGCAGATAGTGTTAGCTAAATGAGGACTAGTTAAAACACAGCACTGCATTTCACTAAGCTGGTAAATGTGTTACGCAAAGGTGGATAGTTCTGCCTAGAAGTACTTGGGAAACTTTTATTTATTTTGAACATTTAAAAAGTCTTAGTGTTAAATGTTGATTAGAATTTAAACTTTATTGATCTTTGAGAATGTATTCTTGCGTTATGCCATTATTACTATTACATTACTTTACATACAAGGTTCCCCCAGAAAACTTGCAAGATGACACTAAAATGGATCCCTTCCCATCACTGTTGGTCAATTTGTTCTTTGGTATTTTCTCTTAATTTCTGACTAATGTTTCACTCCTTGGGAGTAAAGTGTTGGTTCCCTTTATTAAATCTCTCGTTGTGTGTGTGTGTGTGTGTGTGTGTGTGTGTGTGTGTGTGTCCATTCCAACACGTCTCCAGCTGCAGGAATCTCCTCTGTCGGGCGTTAATCCGGAGTGACTTTCAGCCTCTCTGTGCTCCGTGTCTGCAGGGAATCTGTGTTGAACAAAGCAGGAATGTCCAAGGCCTCAGCAGAAGACCTGAGCTGTGACCTTTTTTCATTTAATCTGCACATACATTTCAGTAAATCCAGATTATTGTCCCCCTCCCGTCTGGAGTCTGTAGAACTGATCACACCGTTTGCATGTACAGGCAGCATAATGGAGGAAGAGGACTACAGCTCAGGGTATTCTGGGTAAATGCAACCAAAAACAAATGTGCAAGTCTTGCGCTAAGAGAAATCTTACAACCGCTAACAGATTATGCTACTCCATTTTTATTTGCATTCCATGAATAGGGAAGTTGTGCTCAGTGTCGTCTGAGATTTTCGTGTTGTTTCCTTCAGTGGTTTTTGGTGCAGCGCCCCCACAGGCCAGGAAGGGAACATGTTTTTAAAATAGTTTGGTTCAGTTGGCAGTGCAGTATGAAAGAGAACCACAACAGCTGAAAAAATGGAACAAAGTTTTCAATTTTGGCCCCAAATCTAACTGAGTCTACCAGAATATCAGGCAAAAAAACGACTACAGGAAGCTAGGAGTTTGTTTAAAAGGCCAAACATATTAAAGAGAGCGGTGAGCACCGCTTGCTAAAACGTTAGTTGAACTAAACTTTAAGCACCAATCATAAACATTGTTACACTAAAGCACTAACTTCAAATTCAAATAAGTTCAAATTAAATCAGCAATTCAGCACCAAGTTACTTTTAAACGTATAGATTTAATGTTCTATAATGCCTTTAGATATCAATATTATTATATTTTTATGTCTTGTTCTTTACTTCACTGCACTTTTTTTGATTGAAATAAGGTTTAAAAATAAGAGCATCAAAACTTCTTTCAAGTGAAAGTTTGCAAAACAGCCAAATAAATGAATGCTTAGGATTAATCTAACAACTGATTTATTAGAATTTAAACTCAAACTGCTTTTGCTTCAATAACCTGTGCAGCTCTATAAATGAACTTGCCTCATTTTGGTGATCTTAACGGACCTGAAACAGGAAATGTTTTTACTTATTCCTCCGACAGCGAGGAAAAATAAAAAGTCCCGCATGTTTTTTATCTGGTGTATGTAAACATCTGGTTTCAGAGGCTGCTGACTTCTGCCCTCCTTGTCTGCGCGGTAGTGAAGAAATGAGACGAACCAGAGGGCGGAAGCCGTCATCGACGCTCTGAGGGGCGGGGGGTCAGGATGCATTGGTGCATCGTTGTCGTGGTTACACACAAATAAGCAGCAACAACCGGGCGTGCGGTCGGGAGCTGCGAGCCCACATGTTGACACAAGGCTTTGATCAGAGCGCTGGATGTCGATCTGAGTCACACAGAAACGCGCCGCTCCAGCCTCATGGCGACGACTCCAGTTGCCGTCGGTTACCGCTCAGGAGCCGTGAAGACAAAGTCAAAACGCATGTTGCTCGGTTGGAGCATAAAAAGCAATAAAAGGAGCAGTAATTCTGCTTTCTTGCATGTAAATCCACACATGATGCATGTTATAAAAGATAAGCTTCGACTTTTTTTTACAACTCAGGAAGAGGATTGTTTTCAGCTTCACCTTCTCTGCCGGTAACCATCAAATTATGTTTTAAAGTGTAGATAATAAAGTTATCGCTGCTCATTTACATGAAGGTTCCTGTCTACAAAGTCCAGCTGTGATAAAGTTGCCATGAATTTTTTTACTTTCCCTTTCAAAAGCTGTCATGGCAGTCGGGCGTAGCAGGGAACTTTGAGATTAATCTAAAAAAATTCTAGAAAAAATCTCAGAAATTTTTGAGTTTAAAAAGTGAAAAAAATCTATAGATAAAAATCTTAGGAATTTTGAAATGAATGCCAGAAATATAAGAATAAAAATGTGCAATTTCAGAGTTTCAGAAGTTCTTTTTGAAAATTTCAGGACATTTTTTTTCTAAAAATGTTTTAACTTCAAATTCAGAAATTATATAAAAAATTATTGCAAATTTCTGAGATTTTTTGGTTCACCTCTTTGAATTTTGATATCAGACGAAGATGACCTGAGTAATTACTTCCTTCGACCTTCCAAGTCTGTTTTTATTCACGGTGACTTGGAAGACGCTCTGTGTTTGTGTTGGTAGTTTCTGTGAGTCAGACGTCCGTTTGCATCTCAGTTATGATTGTTATGACTAAAACTGGCCTTCCTGCTAATAGAGCTGCAGCTATGTAAACTAAATGGAGCAAGAATAACTGAGTCAACAGTGTTGTGATAAACTCTGCTGCTGAGCCGAGACCTTCTGACGGGTTTGGTGACGCCTGCTGACCTGCTCCTGAAAACTGTTGCTTGTAACAAAATGTTCAGATGGTTGTTAGTATAATGATTTTATTTATTTATTGTTTTAATACAAAAAAAGAAAGGAAGTTTCTGTTACAGTTTCTGAGTTCTAAACCTCTTAATGCATCAGTTAAAAGTGGATTTGGGCACCAAGGTGTCCTTTAGAGAAGCCGGTCCCAGACGTTATTGCCATAAACGATAATATTGTTATTATCATTTTCAAGCAACATAGTGGTAATTGCATAATAATAATGCAATAGGAAGACGTTTTAAATACCCAAAATAAACAAACAAAACAAACGAATAAAATCAATTATGTAAACAAAATTGTCCTTCAAGAAAAATATTTAGTTGAGACCAAAGCAACAAACTGAAAACTTTTTATCCTCCAGTTTAAAAAAAATAAATAAATGATGCAGATTAATTATTTATTTCATTTTAATTTATCAAGCGATTAATTGATTTATTGCTTATTGGCCTACTTTAGATCCGGTCCTGGTTACCATGACGACAGAACGAAGCCAGCGTCTAATATTTTTGAAAGTAGATTTTAATTTAAAAGTTGTCGTTTTGTTCCAATTTATTCCTGGATTGTGGTCGGGGGTGGGGGCCGCACAACATCAGTCCGGGTCCTCAAATGGCCCCCGACCCCCGGTTTGAACAGCCTTTCTCAAAATGTTACAGGAACATTCATATTCAACTCTGTTGTCTTTCTGCTCTGCAGGAGTTTTTAGAAGACCAAGACCTCGACAGACTGGAAGAGGAAGAGCAGCAGCAGACGTCAGAACCTCAGATCGGACTGACAAACGGCGGCATGGCGTCCATACCGGAGTACTACGCCGGCAAGAGCGTCTTGATCACGGGAGCCACCGGCTTCATGGGGAAGGTGCTGGTGGAGAAGCTGCTGCGGAGCTGCCCTGACGTCAAAGCCCTCTACATCCTGGTCAGACCCAAAGCCGGCCAGTCCATGAAGCAGCGGGTCAGCGACATGATGAAGTGCAAGGTAACCGAGTCGCCAAACGCAGCAGCGTTCGGGTCAGTGCTGACGTCTCTTTTCCCGGCTGGATCCTCCTAAACGTTTATATCAACCCTGATGTCTGGGTTTGAGATTCTTGGTTTGTTTTTGGCTTTTCCTAAACAACTAAAATCAGAGGTCAAGGAACTATGTTTAGTTTTCTCTTGTGCTTTTCTGGTAAACTGCAGTTTAAAGATCTTTAAAGGGATCATAATTTTCCAGCCTAATAGGAGGGCAGGAGGAACGTTTAGAGCATTAGCTTGGTGACCTAACAAACCGGCACCTTGTCCTGAAAAGTAAAAGCAAAAACTGGACATAAAAAAAAGTAAAAGGTTTGGCAGTATTCAGGAAACATTGCAACATTTGCTCAGCATTCTTACTCAATGCACAGGAGCTCCAGTTGTCCCATTCCTCTCAAAAACTGTTCAACATTGTTTTATGCTAGTGGGCAAATTAGATTGTGTAAAATATATCAATAATTAATGGAAACGGGTAAATATCTCACTCACTGCACTACAGTAACGGACATTATTCCAAGAATAATTACATTGTCACACCAATCAGTTTCCATAAAGCCTCCTGCAGTTGATTTTCTCTCAATATTTTCTTTGGCTTTATGCCAATGCCACACACGCGAAGATGCCAAATTACTGTCATTTATTTGGCTCAGACGCAAGGAAAATGAAATAGTCGCTAATTGTTTCTGTCAAACATGCAGGAGAAACGTTTGAAGAGTTCAGTATGAAGGTCCGGCTGCGGTCATTATGCTAGCAGATCCTGTTTTTGTGTCTTAATCAGTTTGTATCGTTTCTTCGCCTGAAGCAAAGTTTTAATTACTTCATAATCCTGATGGGAAAGTGAGATAAGCAGGTAGATGTTTATATACTCGACTGATTTACATTCAGGAAACGGCCTCAACTTTCTGGGATGTTTGGGAAAGTAGAAGTGGTCACTCATGTCTTATTATGACAACAATTTTGATTTGCTGTTGTGATAAATTGTAAATAAAAACTTGATGTGATCAGAAATGTTACTTGAGAGCATTAATAGACATCAGTGAATTGAGAAATACGGTTAAAAGCATTTACTCTGTGCAGTTTAATGACATTATCAAATTTTTAACAGTTTTTAAATCTTTATCACAATAATACCACAAAGTATCGCGATAAGATACTAAGTCCATATCGCCTACCTGTACACTAAAGCACTTTTTGTCAAAAAAACACATTTTAAAGTCACTTATCTGTGTTTAAAAACAACAAAGGCATATTAAGGCTGTTATAGATGGAAAAAAGGAGTAATTTTTGCCAACAAAATCTCTGAAAATTTGATAATCTCAGAAATTTTCTAGAAAGAATTACAAAGAAATTTCTGAGCTCCAAAATTTAAAATTTGCAAGAAAAAAAAATCTGAAATTTTTAGATTAAGCTCAAAAGTTTTCTAGAAAAAACTTAAAATTTTGAATTTTGAAAGCTAGAACATTTTCAACATTTCAAACTAAGAAAATTTCTGAAATTAATCTAAAGATTTGAGATTTCTTCAGGCACCTTAACAAAAAACAGTTTAACGGTTATTTTAGGTTTTGCTCTTTAAACCTTCAACCCACCTATCAGATTTAGACGATCCTTATTCAAATTTGCTCTCAGTCGACTGATCAAAGGAAGAGCAGCTGAATGTTTGCATAGCAACAGAAATTTGCCTACATATTCCGGCGGCAGCTTTGATGGACACTGTGAATAAAGCTAAAAGACCCCATAAGAGTCCAAACGTTCATATCTGAGTTTGAGCAGAAATGGATCACGACTGCTAACAAAGGGTTAACCAAACCGGGACTGATTGAAATGACAGTAGCAGTAGAAGAAGAGCCTTTGAAACGAACGACAATGGCAGCAGAGGAAGGAAGACGCAGCTCCAAACAGCTGCCGTCAGGCTGGGCAGCAAAGAATGACTCAGCAAAAACCTCCAAACTCCGCTGGACGTAATGAGGAGCGAAGGATTGAGTGTGTGTGTGTGTTGATGTGCTCACTAACAGCTGCTGCTCGCTCCGACTGCTGCTGGCCTCAAACTGTCAGCGCACCTAAGAAAACGACACGTTCTCTTTAATCCTCTTTGTCTCCCTGTGATAGCATCTGTTTTTACTACTCTCATTGGGATTAGACCTCGCTCCTCCCTCCGCCGCCGCCGCATTCATTACTCTGCTCACCGCTGCGCCAGCAGCGGGGCGGCGCTTGGAGAATTTGCTCTTAATTTAGCTAAAAACGTGGCTTTTCTGCTGCTTTTCATGATGCCCACGAAGCCTAAACAGTCGTACAAAGAGAGAGAACAATTCTGATCAGGACTCCATAGGGACTGAAACGATTAATCGATTATAAAAATGATCGACAACTAATTTAGCAATCGATTAATCGTTAACTGGACTACACAGACACTAAGAGATGCATACTTAAGCCTAACTGAACAGAAATTGTATACAGTTTGCATTTAAAATAAAAAATACAAATTTTGTCTGTAAAAATTTTCTCCTCAAATTGATTCAAATTCTATAAAATAAAAAGACATTTTAAATATTCTATTGGATACCTATGGAATGATGGGTAACAAGCTAAATTGCTGTTTTATTTCAACTTGGGGAATAAAACGTTTAGTTTCTTGTTTATTCTCATATTTTAATGCATTTTTAATCTTTTAATGGTCAAATTAAAAAGCTCAAGATTGTAGCCATTTTTTATCTGATTAATCGGTTAATCACATGAATAATTGATTACTAGAATATGATTATTTGCGGTGCTAGTGTTTTCTTTTTATTTTTTATGGTTGGGTATTTTTACATGTAGTTTTAAAACTCTCAGGTGAGAAATCAAATGAAACTTAAGAGACGAACTGAAAAGCAAGCGACCAAACACAGAACCTTGAGTTTCTCCAAAGTTAGAATAGTTTGGACCTTGGGGGAAAATAATTTCCAATCAATCAGTTTAGAAATTGGTATGTTGTGCACAATGCAGAGAGCTTGTAGGACGATCGGTAATGAAGCGGTTTAATGAAAACCTCTACCAGTCGACACGCATAATAAATATAGCTATTAAAATAAAACTACGGAATAAGAAATGCATTAAAAAAACCTTAAAATGTACACAACTTATGGTCAATGTTGACATTTCTGGGTTTTTAAGAGCCACTTTTTAAGATGTTTAGAGGATCTAAAGAGCCCGAAGTTGAACTGGTGACCCAAAGCAGCTTAACTATTAGTTTATCATTACTTGGAAGTTTTTTCTAGATCTAAAATTTGTTTATTTTTGTCTTTTGAGTTTGTTTCTCCATCTCAGCAGTGTAAAAATCCAGGCTCCCTCAGACTCGCTCTGCATTCAGAAGAACCGATATCATTAAATTTCCATGAAGGAGCCTCAGGTACTAATTGGTATTCAAGCGAGTCCTCGGGTCAGTATTATTCTTTTCCGAATCGGGATAATTCATGAGGGAGGACTGCGGTATTGTCTCTCAAGTGGCCTCTCATCCTTCAAGCCAGGCCAGTGTCTTCCTTACAACCTGTTGCTAGGTAACGACCCGGAGATCCGTCCCGCGGCGCTTTTTCAAACGATGCAATCAGGGGTCGCTGCCCCCGGCAGGAAAAGGACAAACCGATACGAATCTCATTGTGTCTGCTCCGACGTTGACATTTAGACTGTTGGGGTTTTTTTTTTTTTCTTCTTTCTTTCTTTTCCGCAGCAGCCAGGTGGGTTTGATCCGGTAGAAGATGCTTGGCTGTAAGAACCGGTCGGCCCAAAGAGGTGGGAGGGGGAATGTTTTTGGTAGGAACAAGGATCTCCTGGAATGCGGCCTACAGAGGAGGAATATTTTCCTTTTTCTTTGGATCATTATGCTGGTTAACGCGCTCTACCAGGGGATAATGAGCGTTATTACTGATTATGTTGTTCACATTGAAGCAGCAAGGAGCTTAAAGTAACAGTAACCGATTACTAAACAGGCTTTAACGTCACATTTTAGTCACTGTTCCAGTTATTATTAATTTCAGTGTTTCAGACGTTTGTTCCAGATTTGTGGTGTGTAGAAACTGAATGCTGCTTCTCCATGTTTTGTTCTGGTTCTGAGTGCAGACCAGAACCAGAAGGCCTGAGAAGTCTGGAAGGTTGATACAGCAATGTGTTTTGGTGCTAAGCCATTCAGTGATTTATGAACCAGTTTTAAAGTTTATTCCCCGAGCTACAGTGTAAGGACTTTAGAACTGGGGTCATGTTCTTTATCTTCCTGGTTTTAGTCAGAACACCAGCAGCAGCGTTCTGGATCTGATTGACTTTTTAAAGTAAAAACACATGGATGAGTTTCTCTATATTTTACTGAAATAGAAATCTTTTAATCCTAAAAATGCTCGTCAGGTGACAGAAGGCCAACTTTGTAACTGTCTTTATGTGTTTTTGGAGGTTCAGACTCAGATTTCAGGCCTGATCAATACAGTAGTTCCTAGCTGTAAAAACTGAAACTCTTGATTGTTGGGTCCAAAGAGGAACGATCAGCTGGAAAAGGTTGTGGCCCATTTCACCTCTCCATCGGTGAAGGCGGACGTTTTTTTCTCTGCTGCCTTCCCTTCTTCCCCACCTTCGCTTGTTTCTGCGTTGCTTCTTTGGAGCCTCTCTTTGCACATCCTGTGAATCTACAAATTATGTATCTGGATAGCTGGTCTATCAATTCACAGGAGAGCCCAAATAAATCATCATGGATTTATTTGGACTCATGATAACAGGACTTCTGCTGTTTGGAGCTTGCGGATGCCTCAAATTTGTGGCAGACTGAGTTGAACTAGTGAAGACTGATGCTGTGAGACAGAGGCACAAGTTGGATGTGATTCTTTGGACGCTAAATCTGACTAGCAGGATGGAATTGATCCTGGAGAAGTTGCTAGTTTTCGACCCGATGGGAACAACCTGTAGACTTTTAAGTTTGCCCGTTCTACAAACGGTTTGTTTGTTCTGAGTCTGCCGGCCTTGGCTGGTTATCTCAAATCTCCGGGAGTTTATATGAACAAGCCACTCCTTCCTAATGACAACCATGGCAGGACTCAAGGACGTGCTCTGAGACCGTTTATGAACTGGTTTTTGAATGGGAGACCAGGCTGTACGAAATTCACGGTCAAACTGCAGACGCTTCTCATTGTTTACATATACATTTCCCTGACATCACTGCCTTTACTCCATGTCTTCGGTGTTGCTATTTTCCCTTGATGAGTTCTTGTCCTTGTCTGTCTGGTTTATTCATTACTTGTTAGGAACTGTGGGGAGTACCCAGAAAAGGAATTGGAACAAACTTAGAAACATTTAGTTCTTATTATTACTTAGAAACTGTGGAGACCTCATTACTTTTACAAAGTCAGAACATACTAAGAAAGTCCAGAGGATACTTACTTAGACTTATCCAGGAAAATTACCTTAGCAGTTACTTTATAGACTCTTGTTCTTCCAACGCAGAAAAATAATTGCATACTTGTACTCATCCAGTAACCCTGAACAGGAACATCTAGTTAATATACTTTGGATCAACATCATTAGATTATTTTTCTCTTGGTCTTTCCATTGGTTTGTTGATTTTTCTTTTCTTTTTAATTCATGTAAACACTCTGAATTGGCCTAATCCATTTTAATGTAGAGCTGTGTATCATCTGTGTAACAATGACCGTTGATCCTCTTTCCTGTCAGAACCTGATCTATTGTTAGCATGTTGTTTTAAATAGGAGGGTTCCCAGGATTCAGCCCTGGGGTGCTCCACATGTGACTTCTGTCAGCTGCCTTTTGACACAGAGTCCCTGTAATGTATCCAGGACTGGAACCGGTCCAGTACCGGACCGGAGAGGCGCTTCAATAATATATCATGGCCAACCGTGTCGAATGCTGCGCTGAGGTCCAGCAGAACCAGCACTCTGGTTCTTCCACGTTTCATATTAATGTGGATGTCACTGGACACTTCCTGCAGGGCAGAATGATGGACCTAACACCGGCTGGTCAAGAAACTGTTTAACTGAAACAAATGCTTGAATAATTTTGCTGATGAATGGAGCCACCCAGTTTTCAGAAGCAATTTTCATAGAACTTATATAAAACTGAATTAAACACTAAAATAAATAATTAATCCCATGATAAATTGAAATGAGTTTGATTATTTCTATTCTGATAATACATAATTTTTGAAGGGCATTTCTGTTTCATATTGCGCTTTTTTAAATTTCAGCTTTATTTGTTTTTAGTTGTCGTTTTAATTTGGATATTTTAAACATTTTTCAGTTCCAGTGTTGAATGTTCTTGACAAAATTAATTTTTATTGTAAAGAGGCGAACCTGTCAATATATTTCTTGAAAATGGTCTCAAAACGACAATATTGTCTAAAACAGACAATTTAGCATCCAATAGGTCTGTTTAGCGAGGAAAATCAAAATTATTTTGGTATTTTATTTTTTAAATTTGTGAAATAAGGTTCTCAAAGTGGCTTGTCGAGTGAAATGTGATTGGTTTATCTGCACAGCACTAATGTTGCTGTGCTTCTCTCGTTTTCTCCTCCTCCCACTAATCTCTCCATCATGGTAAATATTCTAGACGTCCTGATTGTAACTGGTCCCAGCAGGCTGGTTTATGTCTCGGCTTGTGGAAATTCCAGTTTGAGTTGTCGTCACGCTGGAAGCATTCACCTCGCCCCCGGAGTCGCAGCTCGCCTTCCTTTGTTCGCTCTTGTTTGTATCTTGAAGATAAACCCCGTCGTTCATCAGCGTGGCGGCGCTTGGTGGCGTTATCACCGTCACCTGAGGATGAAAGGTGACGAGGAGTTTGCAGTGTTGAGTTTTGTTTCCTGTCAGATCAGGACTGTGAAGGGAGACGAGGAATTTCCATTCGGGTCTCTAAAAGAACATACGGAGCACTTAAAAAAAAATGTTTTTGGGGAATGCATGAGTTTTTTTGTACCTGTTATCTAGCAACCCAAGTGGAGTTCCAGCATATTTGGTCAGCTGGTTTTTAACTGCTATGCAATAGCTGCTGGAAAAGACAAGTGTTTTGTTGTTGACGTACCATTCAGAAAACAATTGCTGCGTTCTTAGTTGGTTGTGCAGGAAGCTCTACTGATGCTTTTCAAAGATGTACAGTTGTACAACTGCACATCTGTGCGCAGCTATTTTCACTTACTATTATAAATGTTGAGTTGTGGGGGCGTGGCTTGGATTTAAAGTGACAGAAACATTCTGACCTGAGCAGGATGAACGCGTTTTGTGTAGGCCACAGACTTGTACTGTAAAAAAAAGTTAACATTTCAAAGCTGTATTTGTATTGAATTTTCACAGGAAATGACATTAAAAGTAATACAGCAGTAATACGTTTTATCTTATTAGGTTTAAATCTGTTCTTTTTTCTGTTTTGTATAATTTTCCATCCCACAAACAAGAAACCTACACATCCTGTTTTTGCTAAAAATTAATAAATAAATTGATATTCTGGCTGTCTTAAGATGTTTGGTTTGATAAGAATCCGCCTCAAATGGACTTTACTGGTGTTTGATCTCTAAAACCAACAGATCTATTCTGTTAATGCGCTGCAGCTTGGGATGTGAGATGAACAATGACGGTTTAAATATTTATTTGGTCGGTGGTGGACAGCAGCATCAGTCGTGTTTTAGTGGAACGTTGTGGTTATTGCAGCTCAAGAAGAAGATTTACTGCTAATGGACGCCGCAGAGCAGCGGCTCATCGCTCCGGCTCACCTCCTTTAATTTAAGGATGATGGATGATTTTAGTACAGATGTGGGATATTTCAGCTACTATTGCCAATATTTAATTTGTCCGTCTCTGAAATCCCAAGAGAGCAGCTTAATTTAGAAAAATGGTCATAATTACCATTAATTTCACTCACTCAATGATTAGTCATTGCAAAGCTAATTAAATTATTAATAATGTTTTTCTATTTTTTGCATTTTGCCGACACAGCAAATGTAAGTCTGAGTTAAACAAGTTTATGTTTTATATGTTTGCTACGAGATTCATTAAAGATTGAGGCAATTAGTATTGACGTTTCAGTTTAATTCATCACCATCCAGCTTTAGTGTTCATAATCTGTTAATCTATTCAGATTTATTTTTGCTTTAAGAAAAATAATTTGTTTAGGGGAACTTACAAAACATGTTTTTTTTTCTTTCCTGATGATATAATTAAGTTTAAAAATAAATTAATATTCTGCTCTGTAATCAACTTCCAGAGCTAAAAGCAGATTAAAGAAAGACGTTTTGCTTCAGTTAAAGTCCAAAATTATTCTAAATCACAAAAATTACTTGCAGCTGTTTAGCAATGATAAAACATCTATCGCTCTCATTTAAATGTTCTTTTATTTCATCACTTCATTCATTTTATCTTAATGTTTTAAATTTCAGCTGACTGAAGCTCTTTTTCTGGTCTTCAAAACTAAGACTTTATGTTTACAGCTGGTGGATGATTACAAGTTGAGCTTGAAGACATGCGGTGCTGAATGCAGATTCACCTTTGACCCCAGTGGTTCCCACACAGCAGAGCAGGATGCTGGTCAGATGATTAGATGGTTTTATCGTCCCTGAACTTCAGACTGAGCTGCTTTGGATGGTTTCTGCTTCTAAACTATCAATAAAAAGATTCAGCAAGTCATAAAAGCTCCTTGGCTTTAAATCAGTGAGGATATTTTTAAAGCAGTTCTTAAATATGATGATTAATCGGATTTAAAAATTCACGTCCTGTTGATTTTTCATTTAAAAACTTAAACCTTTTTATATAGTACTTGAAATAAACCATTAAATTCCCATTTTATACACATTTTATGGCCTGAAATGCAACAACATGGCGTTTGTTCACGAATGATTGACAGCAACATGTGAAAATCTTTTAGCATCAACAGAGAAGGTATGATCAGATTCAGTTTTCTACTAATTGGACACCAGATTAATAATTGGACACCAAAAGGTGTTTAATAGCAGATTTTTTATTTCTTTTACAGAATTTGAACCAAGTGAAGCTAAAAAAAGCCACATTTTGTGGCGAGATGCAGAAAAATCTTCAAATGAATGAATTCAAAATGTTCAAATATTCTGTCCATTTTAGCTCAAGTACCGCTCTGAGTGTTGTTCCTTCTGCAAATGCCATTTTTAGAGTCTAACTTTAATGATTAATTATTTAAATAATTGATTAATCATAATTAATCTGATTAATCCTTTCGGCTGTATTTGTATTTGCCTGGCAGTAACGAGTTGTCTAATTTCCCTCTAGTAAAGTATTTTGAATCTGAATGTTTTAATTGTTTCTGTCAGACAGACACAGGAACCTTTTCATTCCCATTAGTGTCTGATAGGATCCTGCCCGTAATCCGTGATCAGTCCCTTAAGCTTTTAAGAGGCTCAGACATTCAGAGTAGAAACAGAAAGGTGGGCACCGCCTTCCCACAGATTTATAACAGTTAAAAACGTTTCACAGCCGAGGTCTAGGATTTAAATCGATGAATTTGGGGCTTTTTGTTCAGATCTGTTCTGATTATCGCATCTTTCCAAAAGCACTTCTTTCCTTCGGCTCTTCTTTTGTCGTTAATCCTGCTCACATCCTATTATTTGACTAATTTAGACCATGCATAGCAGCAAAATGGAGGTCAGCACTAAGGGAACTGCTGCTAATTGCTTCCTTCTGACACACTTTGGCTCTTCATGGTTGTTGTACGTTTTCTCCTGCCGGAGCCGCTGGTGCCATCCAGCGAAGTCAGCAGACGGAGGCCCATTTTCTTTTTCATTTTGTTTTTGGATGTTAAAGGAGAGGAGGAAGGAGGAGGAGAACTTTCCGCCCTGTTGAGTAGAAATCAGGATTCAGAGCGGAACGTTCTGGAAATGTTCCTGAGGTTTCTGGTCTGGAGACGGAAACAGATTTACAGACTTTTACTGTCGTCTTTGTCCTAAAAGCTGCATCCAACCGACCAACCAACCAGCTCACCGACCATCCGAACGACCATCCAACCAACCGACTGACCAGTCAACCAACCAGCCAGCCAACCATTTAACCGACCAACCATCCAACCAGCTCACCGACCATCCGAACAACCATCCAACCAACCGACTGGCCAGCCAACCGACCAACCAGCGAACCATTCAACCGACCAACCAGCTCACCGACCAACCAACCATCGGTTGGTTGGATGGTCCGAACGACCAACCGACCAACCAGCTCACCGGCCAACCAACCAGCTCACGACCATCCAAACGACCATCCAACCGACTGACCAGCCAACCGATCAACCAGCCAACCGACCAACCAACCAGCTCACCAACCATCCGAACGACCATCCAACCAACCGACTGACCAGCCAACCGACCAGCCAGCCAACCATTCAACCGACCAACCATCCAACCAGCTCACCGACCATCCGAACGACCAGCCAACCATTCAACCGACCAACCAGCTAACCGACCGACCATCCAACCATCCAATTGACCAACCATCCAACCGACCGACCAACCATCCAACCAACAGACCAACCATCCAACCAACCATCCGACCGACCATCCAACCAGCTAACCAGCTAACCGACCATCCAACCGACCGACCATCCAATAGACCTACCAAGCAACAGACCATCCAACCAACCATCTAATGTCCATCCATCTGCCAAGACATCTACATATCATCTGTACCTGCATTTATCTGTCATGTTAGTCCATCGTTTGTCTATTCAATCATCCGTCTGTTTCTATCCCCTCTAGTTTGTCCATCTGTTTGTTTTTTATTAAGCCACCCATAATTTCCCTCCATAACTTCATTCATTTCTTCACTTTTTCTTCCAACCACAATTTGTTGAAACCCAGTAAAAGCAGCAAGAGAAGACAAACGATACAGCTCAGGGGTTTACTTTTAAGCAGAAAACTGAGTTTTAGAGAAAATGATCACCTAATTCTGACTCAGAGATGCAGAAACAAAAGAACCAGTCGGTGTCAAATGTCCATCAATCTGCAGCACAAAAACCCTCCAACCTCACCTACGTCCCTCCTACTGTCTTCTTCTTCTCTTGCCATTCATTTTCTCCAGGACAGACAATCATTTAGTCCAGCTAAAGGTCAGTTGGTGTGAAGAGAGGCTGTTTAAATGGCATCTTGTGTTGCTGCTCTAAAAGGAAGGAGCCATTAGTGTTGGGTTACTGTGAAAGTCCACACAGTGTCACCTTTCTGAAATATTTATTACCTTCACAACCTTAAAAAATGGAGAAATGAAGATTTAACACATTTATTCTGACAACTGACCGCAGCATTTGCTCATTTACGTTGCCGATTCTCATAAGCAGAAACGGTTGTGCTGTGGTCAAACTGGACCATTGTGTCCCAGTTTGCTGGCTGGCGCCGTGGGTGGGAGAAGGGTGCAGTGTTGAGCGCGAGCGGTGGAAGGCTGGTACAAGACCACTTATCATCCAAAGAGCCTTTTTACAAAGCAACGCCACAATGTCCATCTCTGCCGCCCGCGCCTGCAACAAAAGGCTCTCTGAAGCCCACCATGTTTGGCCTCGCTCACCCCGCTGACCTCAGTGCACCTCCTCCGTTCTCCGTCTTTACGTAATTTAACTGCACAGTGGAAATGTTAGCAACTGGTGCTGCAGTTTTAAATAACGTCTTCATTTGTTTTATCCCTTAGAGTAGCACTGCTGTGTGCAAAGCTGAACAGACCTTGAAAGAAACTGATAAGCTGCTGCAGGAATGAGAAGTATTGTCTTCAGAGTTGCAAGTTTAAGCATGTTGCTAGTTTTGTAGCAGAAGGGAAAATGACAAATGAAGTCATTGCTTTATCAACCATCGCTTCTCATGCGTCCAACCAACCATTTTTAAAGCTGTTAGTCACTGAAAAACATCAAGCAAAATTTATTTTTACCCTCAAACTGCCAGTATTTACTACAACTCCAATACTTTTGGTGTGAAATGGTACATAATTTGACCCATGCAGTTCATATTTACGAATTTTATTCTTATTTTTCAAGATGGTTCAACATGGTTGTGGTTGAAAATAATTTTTTTGGACTAAATTAGATGAATGTCCTTGGTGTCAAATCATAGCCTAACTGAAATCATACATGGTTTTCTTGATCTCATGTTTAATTTTCTGGTGGTGATTTTTCAAAATGGCCGAAGTGGTTGTAACGGAAGATCACTGCGGCCTTTACCTTCCTTTATCTTGTAAATGAAGATACACGTTTGCACTAAAATCTGCAGTAGTTATTCTCAGAAAGTTACGTTCAATAACCACTGATTCATTCAACAAGAATCTTAGCTGTTCTAACGCTGAACTGCCACAAAAATTGTTGCTTTATGTTAAACGCATGAAACATTAGCAGATGCTAAACACAAAATATTTTGTATCGCTATTGCTTTTGTTTGCTTTTATATTACTTTTTTTTTGTTTAAATATAACTGTTTATTTTTTTACACTACATTCAAAAAGGTCAAAGCTCAAACTCGGTGCTAATTAATACTTAAATAAATTAGCAAAAGCCAACGCTAAACACTAGCCCAACCGTCTCTCACATATTTTTATCTCTTCCAAATTGCGGACTGAATAAAATAAACTAAAAACAGATAAAACACAAAGATATTTACATCTGCGCTGTTCAGTCTTTTTCCCAAATTGCATTATTTTCGTTTTCATGTATTGTTTTTTTCTTCCATAAATCTACAGTTTTCTAAAGCAGGAAGTTTTAGGATGATGCAAGGAAAAGCATCTGCTGGCTCCACCGCAGCGACTTGCTGCTCCTGCCGTCCGTTACTCGCTGTAAAACAGATCTGCGCTCTGCTTCCAGTCATGTTGGCAGCAGAGCAGCAACTGCCAAGAGCACACACACACACACACACACACACACACACACACACACACACACACACACACACACACACACAGGCATGCATAATGAGATATGACATCTGACTCTGCTGCTGGAGCAGAGCGCCTCATGTTGGGGGGTTTCGCTCCCGAGGGGCTGCATCGCTTAGCCCTGCATGCCAGTTCTGGTCTGCAGAAACACGAGGCGGTAAACGGAGACCAGGGTTCACCTAATCCCCTCCCTGTCCAGGCTGCAGCCGTCAGCAGGTGGACTGATGGGTCCTTAAAGTACATTTATTTGCCGATTGATGATTTATTAGATTAAAATTAAGTCCAATTGATTCAGTAATAAAGTCCGTTAGAACGTCTGTTAGTGCCGTAGTTTGGCCGCCATCCAGCAGAGGGCGCTGCTGGTAACGGAGCCGAACAAAAATGGCGGATGGTGCATTTTTTTAAACAAAGGCTGAAGTGGTGAAATGGAAAATCTGCAGAATGTGGCAATTTTTTATCCAATTAATCGATCAGTTGTCAATATAATCAATGACTAACGTCGTTAGCTGCAGATAACACTAAGCTACATTTAATTTCTGGCTACCTTTATAGCAACGGGCTACCCGTTTAGAAAAACTGTCTTCAGTCAGAGGCTTCTTCAAACCACTGTAATTCAGACTGCTACAGCCGTTTCCATCCACAATAACTCAGATTAATTCAGATTCCTCAGAGGTAAAACATTTAATTTTCCTTGGGGATTAATAAAGTATTTGATCATTGTTGGGAATGGAAATCCCGATCAATGAATCATCCGTGTGTCATTTGTATTGACACACGGAGCATAAAATCAGCCAAGAAAAGATTCGGACTTTACTTATTTTATTCACTTTCAGCGCTGCAAGGAGACGCTTTTACCATTACATCTGAGAAGAGTTTCTAAAAAAGTCTGTGCAGCGTCTGAGGAGGAGAGCAGCTGATTATATGAACTGAAGACACTCCCTGAAATCACACCATGTCTCTGTGTCCCTGATAAGTTTCTGTTTCTCTGAGAAATGGACGTTGGTGTCTAACAGAACCCAAAATGTAACTCTTTACTATGGGCCCTTTGTCTAACAGCATGTGACTCGTTCTCGACCTGGTAAAGCGTCTCAACAATCATCTTAAAGCTGTTTACTGTGGCCTGTTTTGGCTTTTCAGTGCAGATTTAGTTCTTATTGCTTCAGGAAACATAAAAACCAAACAAACAATAGAAACGTATCGTGTAAAACACTGAAGTCTATCATGTTCAAACCGTTGTGGACGGTTTGCATAATTCCAGGAATTATGCAAACGTTGGATAATTTGCTTGGCTGAACATCTTGCAGAAACCAGTTATTAGGCCCGAGCAGCTAAGCGCTGCGAAGGCCTATTGTAATTGTACTTTTATTTTATTTCCTTTTGTCCAGCTTTTCGACCGGGTGAGGGAGGAGAACCCCGACTTCCACCAGAAGATCGTCCCGATCAGCAGCGAGCTGACGCAGCCCGGCCTGTCCATCAGCGCGGCGGACGTGGAGCGGCTCACCGCCTGCGTCAACATCGTCTTCCACTGCGCCGCCACCATCCGCTTCGACGAGCCGCTCAAGTAAGAGCCGCAGGAGCTTCTTCCTGTTGTGGATGTGCCGTTTGATTGGCTTCACAGAGAAGGGGAAGTGAGCGGGACGTGGATGTGAAATCAATGGTTTGTAAAACAAAAGAAGCCATCAGCGGCAGGCAGCGTGACGGTTTACCCAACAATCCGGCTTCCTGCTTTGGTCGGGAGTTTGCAACAAACACTGAATCATTATTTGAGGTCAGAATGAGAAAGAAAGTATTTCATGGTTTCCTGTTTCACCTTCGTGCTGCAGAAACATTCAGGGGAAACTGAATGTTTAAAGAAAAAACATCAGTTTTTCCGTTTCCAATTTTATTTGGAAAGGAGAAGAAATTACAAATGGCTGGTCTTTAAATTCAAGTTTCATGTTTAGATCATAAAAACACAAAGTCGGAGCATAATCAACAATTAAAGCAGTTAATTTTTCCTTTGTTGTTTTAATAATTTGGAAAAGTCTTCAAAAGCAATCTGTCATTTTAGTCATTTTATTTATGTTCACCTTAGTCTTTAAAATACCAGAATTTGTACAAAACTTTACATTTTTGTCCGTCTGATGTAATTTTTAAATATTAAATAATTACTTTTAATGTGAGAAAGTTATTTAACAAAATGTTTTTACTCTTAAGTAGTTTGTTGGACAGTTACTTTCTAGTTTTACTTGAGTAAATGTATGGTAAAGTAAAGCTACTTTAGAAAACTCTGCCCACTTCTGCCTGTTTGTTACATGTAAACAAACAAGCATTTCTGAAAAATTTGAGAGAAAAAACTCAGAAATGTTGATATTATTGTCATAAAAGTTCAAGAAATGCACATGAAAACCTCTGAGTTTGAAAAGTTGAAAGTTTGCGAGTAATCCAGTGAAGCCGTTTCTGTCCAATTGTTTCGTCTTTATTGGATAATTTATAGAGGAATAAACCAGTTTTATCAAAAACAGCAAAGCGTCGCAACAAACACTTTTAAAACTTTCCCATTTGTAATAATAATCTTTAAAACACCAGAAACAAAGAGAAGTGATTTGTTTCACTGAGCTGCACATACTGACTGTTTTTGATCAGTTATTGATGCTTTCGTTGAGCAAATGATGGAGAAAAACAGAAAAACTAAACATTTTGACAGTACAGGCAGTTTAAAAAAAAACATTAATTGGCAACAATAATTCCTACAAATTTATCACAATAAATGTTGAATACAGATAAAAAGCTTCTAAGTTGTGTTGTTTTCCATGCATTAAAAAATAAAGGTAGTAAAGTCGGATTTGTTTTTCCTGGTGATTTCTGGAGGCTGAGTTCTCCTAAAAGCTGCTCTGCTCTCGGCTTCACATCAATCTCCTTCGGCCGTCCGGCTCTGTAGGTGTTGATTTTCTCTTTTTGAGGTTTTTATCGTCTGCTAGTTGTTTCCATCCGACTGCAGCTCCCTGTAGCGCCATAGTTGCTCTGCAGGGTCCCATAATAAGCCCAGAGCTGCTTTAGGGCTCGTTTCTCTCCATAAATCCGTCCTGCAGATCTGCTAAAGATGAACTAGGCCCTCTCGCAGGTCAGCTAATCTGAAATTAAGAGCTGTTTTAGGGCGTTTTCACACCTGATAGTGTCGTAGATTTGGTTTGATTGGGGACAGAAATAGAAATATTTATTGCATTTTGAGCTGCTGTGATTCACTTTCACGCAGCCCGTTCCCCTCCTGCGGGGGCGCTGAAAACCTCAGTAGAAGATAACTCCGTTCTTCTAGAAATATAAACAGATCTAGATTGGCGTAGGATTTTAGACAATTTCTCTTGTGTCTTTGGGAAAATTAAAAATTTAAAATAGTTATAATTTTATTTTTGCATTTACTGGGTTTTATATTTATGCCTTCCTAGAAGAAGATGATTTTTCTTTCTATGACACGAACAGCATTTTTCAGCAAGGGGCCGTGGCCCCTTCAATCCCCCTCTTGGGGTCGCCACTGAATAACGAGACAAAAAATAAAACAAACACCTTCATCACCAAAACAACAAGCAGCAGCAGCTCTTCCATAAAAATTAATTTGTCACTTCAGCAAACACTTATTTTTCTAACTTCCTGCAGCTGCTGGCTGTGCTGCAGACCCAAACTTGGCTTAAACTGACTGTATGATGGTGGAAACGACAGGTTTGATTTTTTTCAATCATCCTCAGAGTCGGTTGTTGCATCACAGCAGCAAAGACAGATGGGAGGTGACTCGGCTGCAGGAAGACGCTCTGCGGTTTGTCCGTCTTCCTCTCCGCACCTGCTGGCGTAACGCCCTGCACCCGCCTGCAGGGGGAGCAGACGCCCACGTGCCGCGTTCACCCGCCTCGTTCAGGACCGGCTCCTTTTAGGGAGAATCAAACCACCTGGACCAGAATACGTCAGGTTTATTAGCCTCAGCCAAAAACTGACCCAATAATTCACTTCTAATGACCAGCATGAGTTTTATGCTTGTTTGTTCTTTATTTCTAGTCAGTAGAAATGTGGGAATTGGAGCAATTGTAGATGCAAAAAAAAAAAGTTCTTTTGCTATAAAAATTATTTTAATCTCAAATAAAACTTGGAAATTTCTGAGTTTGAAAAGTGGAAAATTTGCAGGAAATGACTCGAAAAAATATATATTTTCTGGGGGAAAAAATTAAAAAATTAGAGTTTGAAAAGTAAAAAGATTACTAGAAAAAACAGATATTATCTGAGAAGTTTTCTGAAATAAAAGTAGGAAATTTCTAAGTTAAGAAAAAACCTCACATGTTGAGATTATTCTCATAAATTTTCTAGGAAAAAAATTATTTCTTTTGGGGTCAAATTAGTATTTAGTTCTCGGACATAAAGTTCTGTTGTCTTTTATTTGACCTCTTTCCTGCTCTAGCATGTAGAATACCTTCACATAACAGTAATAAATGACCCCATCAATGGAAATATTTGTTTTGTTTTTATCTCCAAAGTGGAAAATTTTTAAAATGTGCCTTGAAAAGTTCTTGAATTTTGTTGTTGGAAAAAAGTTCAAATCCTGATTAAATGTAAAATGACATATTTTTGCATTTTTAATGCAGCAGAAGAATATAGGACTGTAGTGATGCAATAATCTCACGATACAATACACGATATTTGCCCACGATACAATATATATTGCGATGTTCAGCAAACGATACAGTTCAATACACTTTTGCGATTTTCTGAAAGGTTTCAGAGGGACAGAGTGATTTTGGTGACATTTTGTGACTGTAATAAAGTTGGATTGAATTAATTTAACTGAAAACTGATAAAAAGCACCAACTACACAATACCTGGTTCTGGTTGGACACAGACTTAAAGTGGACAGCTGGACAAAATGAATCAAAGAAGTGGTGAGAAAACATGTTTCTTTTAGTTGAAACAGTCCAAACTGTAGCTGACATGCATTAGTAAAGTAAATAAAGTGAACCAAGTTCCTGCTCTGAATAGTTTGATACCTTTTTAACCTGAACATCTGAAGGAATCACTCTAAGCCTGATGACCTGGTGAAGCAAGCAGTGAGGGAACAAGGTGACAGTTGGACGTTACGATACTTGAGGATGAATATCGATTTCTTCTAGGAAAGAAAATATCGATATTATTATACAGCCCTAGAAGAATAAAATATTTAGACTTGACTGAGCTAAAAGGGCCAATCAGTGAAAACGCAGAGCTCAACATATCGTGTTGCTCAACATTTGAAGTGTTTTCTCTCCACACAAACATCCAGAGACGTTGAACTTCTCCTCTCCCACGCAGAGTCGCGGCTGCTCAACCTTTCCCTCCTCCACACATTTAGCGCCGCGTCTCTCTCTCTCTCGCCGTCCTGCAGGCACGCCCTGCAGCTGAACGTGATCGCCACGCAGCAGCTCCTCAGCCTGGCGCAGCAGATGCACCACCTCGAGGCCTTCATTCACGTCTCCACCGCCTATGCAAACTGCAACCGCCGGCACATCGACGAGGTCATCTACCCGCCGCCGGTCGAGCCCAAGAAGCTCATCGAGTCCGTTGAGTGAGTCCGTCGCGCCAACGACTGATCCGATTGATCGCAAGTTAACTGGAGCATTCAGACTTTTTAAAAGGCGATTTGCTGAAAGAACAAAATACTGAGAGCAGTAATTAAGCCAAAAAATTGAGAAAGATTTTACATTTTGCATTAAGATACAATATAAATCTAAACCAGAACTTCACCTGGTTCAAATCTGTAAAAAATCTCCTTTCGAGCATCTTTTTATAATTAATCCCAAAAATAATCAACAGATCGGTTTTACAGTGAGCGGAAGGAAGGCCTGAGCTTTTCACATTAAAAGTGTTTTTATCTGCAGATTCATCCTTTGTAACAAAAGAAAGCTTTACTGTTGCATTAAAATGTTTATTTACTTATTAAAAAATGTATTACGTTATTGGTATGTTTGCATTTTCTAATGTAAATAGAAGCTAAATCTGCTACCTTAGGAGTTTTGAGTAGAAAACATTGATAGTCGATGATTATTGTTATTTTTAATGCAAAATGTACAAATTTTTTCTACAGTTTTGGTTTAATTGTTGCTCTGACTGTGTTTGTCTTTCGCCAAATTCCTTTTTTTAGTTTGAATTCTCCAGTTAATGATTAATCAATTACTAAATTAGTTGACAATTGTTTTAATAATCACAATTAATCTGATTAATTGTTCCGGCCAGACTTTTCTCGACTTTCTTTAATAGTTTAGGAAAAACTCTTTAAACATTCAGATACAGTTTTTGACTCGTTTGAGTCTCTGTACTCCAGTTAACGATTAATCGTTTTCTAAATTAGTGGAGTATCATTCCAATTAATCACGATTAATCGTTTCTACTCTACTATAAATATGTCAAATATATTTTTGCTATGGTTTCTGGTCGTCTGCCCTGCCTTGAAGCTTTCTGTGGTTCGTTTGGAGGTTTTTTTGAATTCCTGGTTGTGGTTTCAGGTGGATGGACGACGGCATCGTGCGCGACATCACGCCGCGGCTCATCGGCGACCGGCCCAACACCTACACGTACACCAAAGCCCTGGCGGAGTGCGTGGTGCAGCAGGAGCAGGACAAGCTGAACATTGGCATCATCAGGCCCTCCATAGTGGGAGCCAGCTGGCAGGAACCTTTCCCCGTAGGTCACAGAGCAACATGCAGAACGGAGGATCAATGTTTAAATTAAGTCCGGAATAAACCAGAAGTCTGAGATATGATCTAAACGGCTTGCATAATATAAGAATAAAATGATATGTTTGTATCTATTAGTGAGATTTTTGCTGGCAAAGACCTTGAATAAATGGAAAAACAAATGAATGACTAAAAAATGTTTTT
Source organism: Poecilia picta (assembly GCA_033032245.1). Classification (NCBI taxonomy): domain Eukaryota; kingdom Metazoa; phylum Chordata; class Actinopteri; order Cyprinodontiformes; family Poeciliidae; genus Poecilia; species Poecilia picta. The sequence continues at coordinate 4,126,081 of CM065375.1, read as the reverse complement.
AAAAAACTACACAAATAATAAAAATGCAAGTTAAATTAACAAAAATAATAAACTATTTCCTGTAATAATAAACAAATTAATTTAAAGTTGAAGATGAATTAATGTTTAAAACAATAAATATAAATTATTTTTTTAAAAATCGAAATGAAGTTAATATAAATATTAAAACCACAACAATTTTCTGAATAAGCAAAAATATTAGTAAAACCTTTATTTTAAAAATGAATGATAAATTCTAAACATTAATATTTGAAAAAAAAAAATTGATCAGCCTGCAGTTGGACCCTAAAAATGAATAAATACAAAATAAAATACAAATTGATAAAAACGGCAAGTCCAACTAAGAGAAGTAATCGCTATTTTATTTAGTAAAATATAAATTACCAAAAAATTAAGAAATTAATCAAAAGCAAATTCAAACTAACAAAAATAAATCGATACATTTAAAAATATAGATATTAAATTAACATTATAATTTTTTAATAAATAAAAATGAATACAAAACTTTAATTTAAAATTAAATAAATAAAAATGTGTGTTTGATAAAATGAATTTTGTATAATCTTGTTGGCGGTTCTGATCCGCCTCTTCAAACGGGCCGGCTCTCTTCTTGTTTAAGACGCCTGTTTGTGTGCGTGGTGTTAATTCGGCCCCCAGGGGCCCCTCCACACATGTAGCAGTGTGTTAGCAGCGCTTTCATCCATTTCTAATGGAGTCTAAGTGAAGCTGACGAGCGCCGCTCCCCACCGCTAACGCCACAGGAAGTAACACAACGCCGCCGCATGTGCTGCTGCTCCAATCAGCTGATACTCTCTCTCTCTCTCACACACTCTTCTTCTTCTTCTGTTTTTATGGCAGTTGGAGTGTTGGTCCACCCCGGTGCATTTAGGGACATTGTAGATGGAGAAGAAGATGATTAGCACATTTCTGCCAAAAAAAAAAACGCAGACGTTTTTCAGTTTGCTGTCAAATCACGTAAAAATTAATCATCTTGTGTTTTTCTTTTACTGGAGGAGTGTTTTCAAGATGGCCACCAAAACATTCGGTTGAATAACCACTAATTTGATAAACTAGAATCTTAGCTATGCTAAATCGCTAAATACACAAAGAAAATGATGTAAGCTATTACTAAACAGCTAATTCTAAACTTAGCGCAAGTAAATTTTTTATACTAATTAAATATGTGTTTAGCATTTTTTTATACTAAATACAAAAAAATAGTGTAAGCTAAACTGCTAAACACATTTTAAAAAATTGGCGTAAACTAATGCTAACCAGCTGGACAAATAAAAAAATCTGCATAAGCTAATGCAAAGCCACTAAACACGTTAAATTAGCATAAATTGAGATAAAACTGTTAAACGCTAAAAGATTAGCATAAACTAATGCTAAACCACTTAAAAAATGTTAGCTCCACTGAGGCTCAACTGTTACACAAATCTAATGCTAAACCCCAAAACGGATTAAAAAAAATGGCAATAAAGACATAAAACATTTGCAGAAGCTAACGCTAAACCGTAGAACTCATAAAAGATGGCAGAAGCTAACGCTAACCATTTAGATAGTGTTTCTCTCTGTCACACCTGGTGTGAGACTCGCAAACAGAAACGTCCTCAGTTCTGATTTTACCACATTTTGTTACTTTAAAGTTTTATGAACAGGAGGAACAAAGTCAAACACACACAAAAGTTCATCCAAGTCGTTAAAATTGATCACATTTTATGGCAATAATTAAAGAGGCTCAAAAACGGCGGCCATCTTGGAAAATGTCCCAATCTGAATATTCACTCCCTGTGTTTCTCTCCGCCTCTTCACCTCCTCCTCTTCCTCCTCAGGGTTGGATCGACAACTTCAACGGGCCGAGCGGCGTCTTCATCGCGGTGAGTGAGCCTGACGGCTTCCGTCCGCCCGGATTAGGATTAGGCTAATCTGGTGTTGTGTTGCCAGGCAGGGAAGGGGATCCTGCGCACCATGAGGGCCAACAACGACGCCGTGGCCGACCTGATCCCCGTCGACGTCGTCATCAACCTGACTCTGGCCGCCGGCTGGTACACCGCCGTGCACAGGTGGGTCTGTGGGCGGGGCTTAGCTCCTCCAATCAGGTGGATGATTGACTTTACTTACAGATTGTAGAGCGTTTTGACTCCTTTCCTTCCTTTTATCTTCAAGTTTTTCTGTTTTTCATTTGTACATCCTCTTTTCCTTCCTTCCTCTCCACTCCTTGTCTCCCTTTTTCTTCTTTTCTTTTCCCTTCCTTAATTTTTTTCCTTCCTTTCTTGTTTCCTTCATTCTCCTCGTCTCCTTTTCTTTTTTCCTTCCCTTCTTTCTCTCTCTAATCTGTGTCCCCTTCCTACCTTCCTTCCTTAGCATTCCTTGTCATGTCTTCCTTTCTTCTTTCCTTTTTCTTTCTTCCTTCCTTGAGTCCCACTTCCATTTTTTCTTTCCTTCCTACGTCCATTCCTTCCTTCCTTGTTTCCTTTTTTGCTTTCCTCTTTTAGTTTCTTGTCTCTTTCGTTCAGATTTAAAACTGAAATATTTACTTCAATTCAAAGACACACATTGAACTTTTCATCGTTTCTTTTTCACATCTAGAAATGTTTGAAGCGTCGCCATGAAAATGTTTTGGAATCTTTAAATTATGGAACTCTTTTAGTGACTAAAATTATGGAACTCTTTTCGTGACTAAAATGTGTGTAAAATTTGAAGAAGAAGAAAACATTTTCTACTGTAAACATGAAAATCTGCTGCAGGTTTAATCTGAACCGTTTCGCTGTTTCCCTCCATGTTTGTCCCGTTGACTCAGACCGAGTCAGACGTTCCGCTCGGAGGGAATTAGTTGGAAAAACGCAGCCGCTCCCTTTTTTAAGGTCCAAAGATTCCAGGGAAACTGCAGATTGGCAGCTGGGTAGTGACGGGCGCCAGCGCCGAGTTTAATTTGGGCTGATCCTGGCAGGAAAGGGGATCTTTAAGGTTTTCTTTAATCTGATAAAGGATCCATTTTTACTGCTTTACAGTTTAGTAGCAGGATTATCTCATTCAGTTGTATTTAAGTCCAGACTTTGACTGGGCCACTAAAAAACCTCCAATTTATGAGAGAAAGTCATCAAGACTCACACAGAATTAGGACTGAAACGATTAATCATGATTAATTGATCAGTGAAAAGATCGTGAACTAATTTAGTAATTGATTAATTGGCAACTAGAGTCATTAAAGTCAATTTAAAGCACAAATATTAGGGTTGAAATTATTAATTGGACTTTTCAGCTGCAGATTCCTCCTGTGATAAAAGTAATCAAGCGTTCCCTAAAGGAATGCGATGTCTCATTTTTGAGAATAAAATGTTTCTTCTCTTATTTAAAAAAAATATTTACGTATCTTTGCATCTTTTAATGTGTTTCAATATTGTGTAAAAGAAAAAAAGTGCTTAAATAAAAAAATCAGCAGATTGTGCCGATTTTTTTATCCAATTAATCGTCAGAATAATTGATCACTAAAATGGTAGTTAGCTGCAGCCCTACATCAGATTTTATAAAAATGTGGCTCATTGAGGAGGTAAAACCTAAAAAGAAATGTTTATCTCCATTCTTAACGAGTCTTGTGGTCGGCCAGTAGATTTAATTTGCTGTTTTTTGTTCCACAGAGCTAAAAGTTTGGAGGCGCCGTGTTAAAATACGAACATTTATTGTGTCTAAAACAGACACAAATCACATTTTAAGGCACTTTTGGTCTCTTGTTTTGCAGGCCTAAAACGGCTCTGGTGTACAACTGCACGACTGGCGGCATCAACCCGTTCCACTGGGGGGAGATCGGTGAGTACGCGCCGCGCCGCCCTGATGCTAATGCTAACAGCAACCCGCCGCTGCAGGTCGATGCGGCGGTTTGGGCCCATCGTCTCAGTTCGCCGCTGCATCACAGATCAATCTGCGGCTGCCATGGCGCCTGTAGTGGAGGATTAAGGCTGGGAAAGGCTGCCACCTGCTGGACAGACGTAGCAACTCGTCCAGACTCCATGTTTACTGAAGTAGAGATTAATTGTCATGTGTAGGTCCTGGGCTCCCACGCTAAATAACATCCCAGACTGTCGTTAAGGATTAGTCTGGAGGAATGTCAGAGATTAACCCGGTGATTGCTAATTAATTCTGCGGTTGAGGGGAAACGCTCGTTTGTAATCCTCCGTCGTCGCCGGGCTGGAGGAGCTGCAGCTGCTCGTCACCGAATGAGAGTCTGTTTATCTGAATCTGATGACATGAAACCAACAGAAACATCTGGGAAACATCTGAAATCCCAAACTTTAATCCTAATTCTGTTGCCGGGAAGAACAACTACAGAGTGCCGCCTATCCATCCGTTCTTCCCTCCATCCACGATCCCCCATAACTTTAGTTTGTATTTTAAATCTAACGTTAAAATCGTCAGACCAAATCTATCCGATCCCTTCGCCGCTCCCAGATTAACAAACTTCCCGCAGGAATTGCAACCAGATGGTCTCTGTAGATCCAGATGTTATCGATCCGCAGCTGGCTGTCGCCTCAGATCCGCTCATCTCGGCCGCTTCGCTCCTGTCGGCATGGAAACGGGGCTGTGACGCAACGTCTGCTGGTCACATGGCTGCGTCTCTGGACCGGCCGTCCTGATAAAGGTCAAAGGTTACGGTGGGATGTTGGGATCCTCCTGAGCGGCTCCACCTGTCATGAAGGTGGTGTTGAACGCTGCACTGTAAAAGCGGCGCGGCGGCGTTTAGCCGGGTTTTGATGCTGCGTCAGGGAGGCGGAGCTTAGCGCGGATTAAACCAAACGCACAAACCTTCCGTTCCCTCGCGGTTTCACAGGAAACGCTTCTTCGTCTGGGTTTAAAAAAGACTCTCCTCTTTCTCCCGATCCAAACAAAACTGAACTTGGTAAAAAAATTAATGTTCCGATTAAAGCTGCAACTAATGATTATTTATTAATTATTTGAATTAAAAAAAATTTGGCATTTTCTGTTAGACAATATTAGATAAAAAGATCCAAATCGTTTCTTCTTTCAAACAAGAAAGTAAACATTTTATTGCCTAAAAATAAAAGCACATACTTTTAGTGGATCCTCCATCACTTGCAAATTAATTGATTGTTTTTTTAATTGAATCATAAAATGTGTAAATTGGGTTTTTTCTGGTTTTTGCTGAATTTGAACAAAGAGAAACTAAAATTTTTCCACTTTAAAACAAATGTACAAAGGATTGCTTTTTATCTTAAATGCAAAATGTATATATTTCTGTAGTTTTGTCCTAATTTCTGCTCTGAGTGTTTTTGATTTTGTATAACCCAGTTAACGATAATTAATCGGACGATTATTTCCATAAACAATTAACCCGATTAATCACTCCAGCCCGGGTCGTCTTTGTCTCTTATTTAACTCCAAATCAATCCAATCACGTTCCTTAAATTTGTTTCTCATTAAAACAACTTAAATATCAAATGAAGATTTGTTACAATTTCTGACCAGGCGTTTTGTTTGCAGCAACAATAACCACAAAGCTTTTTTAGACGATTAATCACCAATTATTTGTTTTCAGTAACTGATCAGTGGTTTTGTGTGTCTTTGTCTCCTGACAGAGCACCATGTCATGTCGTCCTTTAAGAGGAACCCGTTGGAGCAGGCTTTCCGCAGACCCAACGCCAACATCACCTCCAACTACCTGATCAACCAGTACTGGATCCTGGTCAGCCACAAGTTCCCGGCCTTCATCTACGACCTCTTCCTCCGTCTGTGCGGACAGAAGCCGCAGTGAGAACGGCGAACGATCCGCTTCCTCGGTTTGCTGCGTGACGGGAGACGTTGGTCTGCATTGAGGGTTTGTGCTTCATCCCTGCAGGATGATGCGCATCTTCAACCGGCTGCACAAGGCCATCCACCTGCTGGAGTACTTCAGCAGCCAGGACTGGGAGTGGAACTCGGAGAACATGAGCATGTTGATGGGCCAGCTGACCCCCGAGGACAGGAAGGTCAGCCAAAACCAGTGAAATGAAGCTGACGCCGCCGCCATGCCTCATAGAGACTAGGGCTGCAGCGATGCAATAATCTCACGATACGATACACAATATTCTGCACACGGTGCGATATATATCGCGAAATTCAGCAAGCGATACAATTTGATACACTTTTGAGATTTTCTGAAAGATTTTAGAGGCACAGAGTGATTTTGGTGACATTTTGTGACTGTTATAAAGTTGGACTGAATTAATTTAACTGAAAACTGATTAAAAGCTCCAACTACACAATACCTGGTTCTGGTTGGACACAGACTTAAAGTGGACAGCTGGACAAAATGAATCAGAGAAGAGGAGAGAAAACATGTTTCTTTTAGTTGAAACAGTCCAAACTGTAGCTGACATGCATTAGTAAAGTAAATAAAGTGAACCAAGTTCCTGCTCTGAATAGTTTGATACCTTTTTAACCTGAACATCTGAAGGAATCACTCTAAGCCTGATGACCTGGTGAAGCAAGCAGTGAGTGAACAAGGTGACAGTTGGACGTTACGATACTTGCAGATGAATGTCGATTTTTTTTTTTTTTTCTAGGAAACAAAATATCGATATATATCACGATTTCGATTTTATTATACAGCCCTAATAGAGCGATGTGTGCCGTTCTTCCAACCAAACCGTTCAGCTCGTTTCCGATCGATTGTATAATCATAACTGTTGGACACACAGCTGGACGATACGGCTTGTTTGGTTTCTTTTCCAAAAGAAAAGCGGATTACAATGACAGAAAATATTTTCAAAATATGAGTTATCCCTTCTGAAATATGAAGCCCTGGCTCAGAAAACAGTTACAATATCAGAAGAATAAAGTCCTAAAGTTACAACAAAAAAGTCATTTAATTGATAAAAAATCTTCTAGAGTTATCGATATCTTTAATCTGATGTGTTAAAAGATGAAATACTGTAAAACTTATCCAGAGTTTTACCTTCACAAGATGCTCAACAATCCTATTTATTTCTTCATTCTCCTCTTTGTTCTGGCAACATTAACTCTTTATTCTCACATTATTTCCACTTTATTGTCGTATGATTTCATTATAACATTATCCTTGTGATTAAAAAATAAAATCCCATAGCCTGATTGTATCTCATAGCATATAATCAACCCAAATTCAAAGTCCAAATAAGTAGAAATGGTAAAACACAGTTGTCATCAAGATGGTCACCCTTGGCTCGCTGACATCACTCATCGCTATGGAAACCCCAGGAGAGCATTGGTTAAAAAAAAAAACAACTAAATCTTCAAAAAACCGAAAATGTGATTAATCAATTTTATTTTAAGTGTTTTGAGGGAAATTGCAGGAAATGTAAGCAGTTAATGTTTAAAAGCACCAAAGCGTTTTAGTTATTTTATTAGTCTGAATGCATATAATCTTAAAAATGAACTTTTTTGTTATTTAACATCCTGAAAATGAGTTTCTGACTCCATCCTTGCTTCAGTGTTGACATTCTTCCTCTGTGGTTTTTGTTTGATTGAATTTCCCTCTGGTTCCAGTGAAGTATTTGTGAATTTGTTTTCCCAGACGTTTAACTTTGACGTGCGTCAGCTGAACTGGCCCGAATACATCGAGAACTACTGCATCGGCACCAAGAAGTACGTCCTGAACGAAGACATGTCCGACATTCCTGCTGCCAGGCAGCATCTGAGAAAGTAAGTCAACTGTGAAAATACTAAAATACTTTATTTTTAGAGATAACCCCCCCCCCCCCCCGTGTGTTTTAAAGAGGTGGAAGTTACTGGATGACTAAAAACAGCTAAAGCTACTGAAGGACAAAGAGCTGAGCTCTGGTTGCTATGGTTACTCCCTGCATTTCCCTCATTGAAATTTGTCCCTAGTTTTTGTCAACACCGTCAGAAATGAAAAGAATGTAATGTAATCAGGCATTATTGGGGGCACCAGAACTTCTGAGGACCCCGTGACCACTTCCTTTCTCTTCCATTGCTAAGAGGGCTAGTTAGCTCTGGTTAGCTTAAGGCTAGTTAGCTCTGGTTAGCTTAAGGCTAGTTAGCTATGGTTAGCTTAAGGCTAGTTAGCTCTGGTTAGCTTAAGGCTAGTTAGCTATGGTTAGCTTAAGGCTAGTTAGCTCTGGTTAGCTTAAGGCTAGTTAGCTCTGGTTAGCTTAAGCTGTTCTTTAGTTTTTTCTTCTTTTTATTCCTAAGTTTTTTGTCACAACCATGATGTGTCAACACTGTAACTGACATTCTACAAAATGTTGATGACATTTTGTGAAATAAAAGCTTAATTTTAGTATATTATAAAGATTTCATGGACCTGATGAGCTACAATATGGCCTCCTTCAGATTAACATCATATAAATTGAGGTAGTTTGGCTTTTTGTCACCTCCGTAAGATGTCAACTCAGAGTTTTTGAAAATCTTTCAGTGAAATTGTTGTCAAATCTCACTTAAATGTGCAATTAATTAATTTTAATGTATTTTACATAAATTGCATTACTTCACATGTACCAGGTTTTTCATTTTACTCATTAGTTTGTCACCACCTTCAGTTTTGTGTCAACTCCGTCACATGGACTTTTTGTTGTTTTGTTTTAAATAATATTTAAGCTTTTGTCTGTAAAATGAGTAAAAATATCACTAATAGGGTCATTAAATATTATTTATTTATTTTTGTCAGATGTTGATGACGACGTTCTGGGTCAGGTCGATTAAAAATGTAATTTTTAAAAAAACTGGGAGCCTGTAGCTTAGCATCTTTACATTTCCAAAACATTATTTGTCATATTTGAATACATAAGGTTGAGAAATAACAAAAAAAAATATGGGAAAATTAAAACCCATTTTGTCCCTATTCTCAAGAATCACTGAGTAATTGAATTTTAAAAATTTTCAAATATTTGATTGCACAACTTTAGGTGTTTTTAAATAAGTGGAAGTTACTTAAAGCTGCGGAGGGGCAACGAGCTGAGCGCTGGTTGCTATGCTGGTTGCTATGGCTTTTCCCGCCTTTTCTCCATGAGGTCGGGAAACGGGCAATCCTTTTTATTTTTATTTGTTTAAATGCAGATTTTGCTTTTTGTAAAACAGTATCAACTTAAGGTGCGTTAAATAGTTGGAAGTTTCTTGATATAAAACGAATAAAGCTACAGATGGCCAGAACCGGTTGCTATGGTTACTCCCATCTTTTCTTTGTCATAGTTTGGGAGGGGCGATGATTTTATGTACATTTTGCTTTTAAACAAACATTTGGAGATCAAGAGTGTAAAATTTGACATGTTTTATGTAGAAGATATGATTATTTAAAGAGAATTTATGATTTTTTTTAATTATTTTTTTTTTTATTGTCTTTTCTGATCAGCCCTAGTTATGTTTTTAAAAACCTGCACTACCGGCTCCCCATTACCGCAGGTCCAGGGTTAATGAAAGGTCTTGGACCTTATTGGTGTCTTTGGTTGTCCTCCAGGCTGAGGAACATCCGGTACACCTTCAACACCCTGCTGGTGGTCTTCATCTGGCGGGTGTTCATCGCCCGCTCCCAGATGGCCAGAAACATCTGGTACTTCGTGGTCAGCCTCTGTTTCAAGTTCCTCTCCTACTTCCGTGCTTCCAGCACCTTAACCAACTGAGTCTTCCTCACAGCCTTGAGCCGGAGACAGGCAGCCTTCGCCTTCAGCTGTCAGCGGTAAAAAATAAAAAAAACAAAACAAAAAAAAAGTCACCTTAAGCTCAGACGTTCCTGACGTGGACAAACAGGGCTCTCTCTGCGGACGTCTGCGGCTGACAGAAGGAAAATAACGAGGTCTATTTGCTATGTAGTTACTGGTTGAGTTGGGGAAACTTGACATTCCCGTCAGAAAATCCCTGTCCTACAGAGAAAATGGTGTCTTTTTATTTTCTACCTAATGTTTCCTTCAAAGTGGCCAATTATATATGCAACGATACGCCTTCTGTGTGACTTCCCACTTCCTTCCCTGATTTCCTGCCTTGTGACAGATCTGTGTTTTCCATACTTGAAATGCGTCATTGCAGCAGAGGTGGACGAACTCTACGTAGTTATTTTTATTTTACTTTGTTTTATTCTCGAATACGTCTTGCATTATGTGCATCTACTGCCTTTTTAAGATGACAGTCCAGACGGTTTGCCCACATGGCATCAGAACGCTGAGACGAGCTGGGCTAGCTTCTGGCTGATTGACGACCGGGATGTCTGAGGGCGAACCTGAACGCTCATCTACTTTGTCTGTACAGCTGTTTGTACTGAACTGGGTTTACTACTTTTACATCTTTATACTTGCACCAAAAAAAGCAAGTCCGATTGTGTGTTGGACCTCGGCAGTGTGGTATATATATATATATATATATATATATATATTATATATAGTACATCAGAGTGGAGTTTATTTATATAGCGTAGTACAAACTATAAAAAATGGTCCTAATCAGGGTTTTGAGAGGATAACCTCTAAAATTTTAAAATAAAGTGCAGTGGACCCCCGGTTAAAAAACACTCGGCTACCGACTTTAACAGCTAAAAACAGAAAATATATCTTAATTTGCATTGATACGAGACTGTTTTAGCATTACTGTACGCTCTTCCTTTGGTGCTGATCAAACAAACAAAATGGCGACATCTGAAGAGCATCTGTTCGATGATCAATGTTTTGTTTTTTAAGGGAAACTTAAAAACAGTTGTTGAAATGCAGAGGATCCAAATTTAGCAGAAAGAAGGCACCATCTTGTTTGTTCTGGCTACAAACAGAATGCTAGCTACCACAAGCTAGCACTGTGTTATCTGGGCTAACCAAGTTCCTGGTAAAAATATTTATCAATGTTTTGCAGTTCATTTTTCCAATTAAATGAAATTTTGTAAAAGCCTGTGAATCAATTGGATATCTCGTTTTGCAACAATAAAACAGTTCTTCATCTTGAGTTTATTTCCAAATATTGTTGGGCCTTAAATTGTAGTATTAATAACCCAAACCAGCCGATCACAAACCAAATCAGCTGTTCAGATGCACAGATGTTTCCCCACAACACAGCTGCTGTTCTAAATTAGCAGTTTAATATCATTTCTGTGCCGTCAGCACCAATAAAAACTAATGGCGCTCCTGTATTGGTTGCTTCACAAACACCAGTTGCACTCCGTTGAGGCATCTTCTTTCAAATAAATCAGATTTATTCTACGAGAAGAATCATGTTCCGAAGAAAAATCTACGAAAACCAAACAAGCGGAGGTCCACTGCACTGAAGAAGAATGAAGGATTATAATGCATCTAATGCTAAAAAAACTCAAAGCAGTTTTAAAAAGTATTTGTCCAATATCAATCATGTAATTCATTGGGATGTGGGGAGTGTTAAGTGACGATTCAGAGTGAAATCAAAGTGGTAACCGTTGGCAACAGTTGTGTTTCTCTGCAAAAATACACTCTGAAGGTTATTTCAACACGCAGTGCAGTCGAGTCGTCTGCATAGATGCTCACTAGCAGGCTAAATGCTAATACAAAAGCGGGTTGGGGGCGGGGACATCAGGGGCCCGAGTACACAACCATGAGGAACGCCACATCTGACCGCATGGAGAATCGCTGCTATTTAAGGGAGTAGACCCATCTGTTTGGTGTGGTTGGTATCGAGTTTTATAAGAAGAAAACTTTAGTTACCAAAAACTTGCATTTGTTGAATCACTGCTGTATTCACAGGACCACAGAGCTTCCCTCTAACTACAAGAAGTATTTAACGCAAAGTCTGAGGCGGCCGCTGTCGTCTACTTTCAAACTGAATGAGATTTTCATGGGAGAAAAAGGGAAGAAACTAAATGTTTATGCAAAGCTCTGGTTTTGTTGTTTGTGTGTGCGCGTCGGTTCGCGCTCGGACTGCGTGATGCATCGGTTTTGTCAGGTTGTCCCCAAAGAGCTACAGGGCTATCTTCATGCTGTCATCCATGTTTGTCCGTTTGGTAACAGCGCTGTCTGTCTTTGTTGACTCAAAACGCGACGCTCTGCCGGCGCAAACGGCAACATAACCGAGAACATCTTATTCTCACTGGTGTCATTTTTGCAAATTGTTTGACCACCTGTGTTTCCTGCTCTAACGAGATTCAGTCTGCTTGGCAAAACTGAAATAAAGAGGATAAAAAGCGCTTCTGTGCTGCCGTCTGTTTCACAAGTGTGGGTTTTGTTGCTTCTTCAGGAAAATATCCTCCTGCTGGTTGATACTTTTACGTTTTAAGGGATTATCTCAATTAAAAAAAAATACTTGTTTTTTTTGTTTGCATTCTTTTAATCTGTTAAATAACAAATCACACGACATCATTTTAACCGATTAAAACTCAAATTTACAGTCACTAAAACACAATGAATGCATTTACTGGGGGATATTTAACCTACGGTGCAATGAAGGATATGGATTTTACTGAAACGAGCATCTGCCAGAGTCTTCAGATCACAGTGAGACTAAAGCGGCGCGTTTCCCCCCCACAAGAGGAGCCTGGTGCTGGTTCAGGTTATTCAGCTGCTGCTCCTGCAACAGATTCAGTGGTTAAAGCATTTAAACGCTTCCACCCATGGGTGTGTTCATGTCCAGAACCGAATCCACCGGACTCACCTGTCTGGGTCTGTAGGCGCCGACCCTAAAGCGACAGCAGACGATGTCGAAGCAGAACCCGACCAGGCTGTGAAGCATGCCTTCAAGCAGGAAGACGGGTTTAAAAATAACAGAGTATTTTTAACTTGCAGGAAGGATTATTCAAATACTGATGAGTTTGGTGGAAAGCTAGAACATGAAATGGTTTTGGTTTGATGCTAAAGGGAACATGGAACCACAGGTCCAAAAGTTCAGCCTGAAGAATTCAAGGTAAATACAAATTCAGCAATTCAGAAATAATGTGAGTGATGTTAAAACTTGAAAAGTTGAATTCTGGAATAAATTTCAGTCAGAAACCGCAGATGGATGGATGGATGGATGGATGGATGGACAGACGCATGGAGGCCCTGCTGTGTGTCTGGACAGAGTGTGGTCCTCCCAGGCTGCCGTAGCTGGTAAACATGGCCGCCGACTCGCCTGTGGTGGAGAAGATCCCCCCTACGATGCCGCAGAGCCGCACCAGGAAGCGTCCCAGCGCCATGTGCTGCTCGCTCACCGTCACCATCAGGGAGCTGGTGTCGTACTTTACGAAGATCCCCGAGACGCCATGGCTGCCCGCCGCGTGGTTGATCACCCGCTCCTCACACACACACACACACAGTTAGCACACACACTCAGGTCCGCCTGAGGCAGCCAGCCTGGCCACTCACTCGCTCCGTCACGGAGAACTGGTGTGTGTCTGCGGAGATCAGGTGTGTGTTCAGCTTGGTGGGAACCACTGTGATGAAGTACTGGTACATCTGGTTTTCTGCAGACGGGACAAAAACACACCCAAAGCACGTTTATGCTTATTTAAATTGAAAACTGTGCATTTTACACTGCAAAAACACAAAATCTTACCAAGTATCTTTGGTCTAGTTTCTACTGCAAACATCTTGGTAAACTAGAAATGATACAAAACTAAATCACAATTAACTTTTCAGCAAGATATAGGAGCTTCTTTTAAGTAAATAGTTCCTTAATGTTTGTTTTTAAAACTACTACTTCCACTGGTATATTGTCACTTTTAACAAGTTATTTTCCTCATGCTACAAGTGAAATAAGTTTTTATTAAGTCTAGAAAATATGAGCTTCATTGGCAGATTTTTTTTACTTATGGGAAAAATGTCAGCTTAGAAAATATTTGGAAGACTAACATGTACTTTCTATCAAAATTATTAACCTAAAATAAGCTCCAATATAAGTTGCATGCAAATTACTTTTGTCTTATTTCACGAGTACTAAGATATTTGCATATTTTATTTTTGCAGTATACGCATATTTGTACTTCCACTTGGGTCTCAAAAAAAGAAAAACTAAATATTTTGGTGTCTGAAAAATTTCAAAAACCTCCCGAATGTTGATTCATAAATGAGCAGAAACTGACCTAGTGACCCCAGGAAAGACTAGCCGGTTACTTAGCAACCACGGCAGAGTTCCACCCGTTACCTAGCAACCCAAACTACTTCCAGCACGCTTGCTCAAAATAGGCAGAACTGACGAGGATAATTTTGTACAAAAAAGGTATAGCGCATAGACGTATTGTAATCTGTTCGGTCAATAAAAGACAAAAGGCGCCATTTTGTCTCTTGGATTGAATAAACTCACTGTTGACGGTGATTTTCTCGGTGCCGTCCAGAGGATTGATTATGCCTGGAACCTCTTCGCCGAAAGATAAATGGTCGATTCGATGGGAGAAGTTGTACGCTGCAGAAAGACGAGGAGACAAAAGGTCATCTGTTAGCACACTGCGAAAAGACAAAGTTTATAGTGAAATATCTTACTACATTTAAAATGAAGCAAAAACTAACTTAGAAGTAACTTTTCAGCGATTTATGGGAGCTTGTTTTAAGTCAATAATTCCTCAGTGCTGATTTTTAAAAAGTACTAGTTAGAAGTGAAATAAACCTGCCAGTGGAAGAAGACATTTTAAATTACAATATGGGAAAAATGCTCTGTTCCACTGGCAGATTATTAAAATATTTTCTGTCATTTCTAAAGTTTTTTATTTAATAAAACCCATTAAAGTGAGAGCTGGTAGAGAGGACGCTTCTTACCCTCGTGACTCACAAAGGCAGCGATGTGAGCGTGGCCCTGCGGATGGTGAATCGGCCTAAAACAGGCTAAATGTTAGTCAGGAGGTTAACGTGACGTGTGTTTTTATAACATTTTGGAAATTGAATATCGGTACAAAAAAAAATCAAGGTAATAAATCTAACAAATGTTTTCCTTACAATGTAATAAATAAATAAACAAACCATGCAACATGAAAATCCAGCTGAGAATCGAGACAAACAGGCCAACCAAGTGTTTTTTAGTTTCTAGTGCAAATATATAACTACACTGAAAACACAACAAAAACTAACTTGTAGGTTTCACCAAGATATAGGAGCTTGTTTTAGGTTAAAATTATTGAATATTGATTAAAAAAAAACTGAGTTATACCGGCAAAAGGAGACACGTCAGTGTAACTAGTATTTTTATTATTGACTTGAAACAAGCTCCTGTATCTTGGTAAAAGGTTTTTGTCTTATTTCAAGTGAACTAAAATATTTGCACAAGAAACTTAACAAAAATACTTCATATTTTATGTTTCTACAGTGTAAAATTTTTCAAGTACTTCCATTTGTGTTTCTACTGTTTCTAAAAACGGCCCAAGCGCTTAAAAGAAATGATAAGAAGAAAAAAAAAACGTTTACAAGTTTTGGTGTGAAAATTTTCAAAAACCTCCCGAACTTTGAGTCACAAATCAGCAGCCCGTTACCTAGCAACCCAAGTATAACCTAGCCCGTTACCTAGCAACCAAAGTAGAACTCAGCCCGTTGCCTAGCAACCATAGCAGAGTTCCAGCACATTTGCTCAGCCAGTTATTGGTGAGTTAATTCTGTTTTACCATACCAACTTTATTTATAAAGCACTTTAAAACAACCACAGTTGATACAAAGTGCTGTACATTAAAACACAACATATTAAAATAAAATAAAAAATAAAAAACTCTTACAGTTTAAAAACAAAAACACACACTTTAAGACTAGATCCCACTGGAGTTAAAAGCCAAGTAAAATAAATGGGTTTTAAGACAAACTTTAAAAGTTAAAAGTTTTATTTCATCTCACCTTAAAAATGCGAAAACTTTACATCAGTGTGTTTAATATTTACACACTTTTGTTCATTTTTGTTGGTAAGATGGACCAAAATCATCTTCTTTTCCAGAGACGAAATTAATAATACAAAACAAATGTGATATCTGAACATAATTTTCTGCACGCTTCCTTACTTTCCTACTGTGATGTGCAGGTTTCCCGCCACCTTATTGACGTAGGCGTGTCCGTGAATCCTGCAGGCGCTGAGCGGCTCGTTGGGCGCGTCCTCCCTGAAACCCGGACCACACGTCAAACGTTTTTTGCCGAGTCGTGCTTTACCAGGCGCATGGTCCGAAAGGGGACGAACCGCGGCGGCGCTCCCTTCAGCGGCGTTTTGTACAGAACCTCCTGCAGAGCGTGCTCCTCCCTCAGCCTGCTCTGAAGGAGACGCAGCGTCCTGGAGGACAAACGCAAGCATTAACTTACCGTCTAAAACTTAAAACATCACGCTGAATACTCGCATTAAACTTCTCCTACCTTTGCCACAGCCTCTGTTGTGGGGATAATTCAAAACTAACCTGATTAAAAGCACAAAGATGAGATGAGCAAAAACATTTCAACGATTTCTTTCATCAATTTTCTGACCAACATGAGGAGCTGGAGCTGGAATTTTAACTTTTTGGTCTAAAATAATAAAATCATTTAAATACAGAGATGTTTAAATAAACTGTGTGTTTAAATCTAGGAAGGAATATTATTATCACTTGGAGGAACTGAATGTGTGTAACTGGATGTTTTTTGGTGGATTTGTTTATATTTTACAACAAAATAAAGTCAAAAACAAACAACTAATAGTTTCATTTTTTCTCAGTGTTGCTAATTTCTTTTTTACATTCTACAGGTCTTGATATATTAAATTGTTTTTTCCATGTTTATTATTGTTGTTAATGTGTTGCCATATAACTAATTTCCTTTACTTCCTTAGTTTGTTTCATGAATATTTGAGTTATTGTTTTTTGGATTATCAGGCTTTTTATCTCTTGATTCCTTGAGTCTTAGTTCAGATTCCTTTGGGTTAATTGGTTTCCTCGTTTTCCTGCTACAGCTGTTCCACATCTCCTTTAATTGGCTTATTTAGTGCTTTACAACCTGATCCAGTACTTAAGCTCCTGATTTCTCATTTCTTTCATTGCTTACTTTGAATTTAAGTTTTATTTTTGCTGGAAAAACAGAGATTGGAATAAGTCAGGGGCATCCAAAGTGAGGCCCAGGGGCCATTTGTGGCCCTTGAAGAGATTTTGTTTGACCCATGACCACAAGTAAAGAATAGTAAAACTGAAAACATTTGATTTCAACAGTTTAATACACTTTTCTTGTCTTTGAGTGACAGATTTCATAAAAATGTCGTTAAATTTAACAAACCAAACAGGTGAACTCACAGGTTCATACTGCAGGCCGTTGGAAGTGATCATTGTTTCTGCCAGATCCAAGATGTCTGCTCCCACATCTGCAATAAAAACACAGAAGTAAATCCGGAGTTAACAAATTTAAACACATTTAAACAGTTTAGTGAAGAACATCAGCTACTCACGCTGGCATTTCATTGCTACTGTGACGTCCACATTTATTCTTAGCTTACTGCGGTCAAGAAAAAGACACATTTAGCTTTATATCGCACAGTTTAACGTTTTATATAGTAAAATTGTTAAAGATTGACAGTAAATTTGAAAATATGTGTTATTTACAATACTGAAACACCAATGATAGTTTTTAAAAAAGGCAAACAAAATTAAATATGATTAAAATAAAGAAATATTACTTAAAATGGACAATGTATATTTTTGCTTTTATTTTTAATTATGTCACTTTTGGTCCTCCATAAAAATAAAATAAAATGTAATTCCATGGAGACATGTTTAGAAAAATATTCAGGAAAAATTCTGCTGCTTTGCTTTTGCTTATGTTTTTACGTACTTTTTTTCTGTCAACATTTTGTGTTTTTACGATTGACAGGAATTTAAATATTGTTTATTTCTGTACTGGTTTTGTCTTGTATTGTTTTCACCAATGTTTTAGCAGTTTTCTTTCTTTGGAAAGGTTGCAAATGACTGAAAAATAAATACATAAACACCACTAAGCCCGGTGGGGGAGTAAGTTAAGCCTGGTGGCCCGCCAGGCTTATAAAGCTTTGGAGGAAATCCTGTATTGTAGCTAATCACAATGCAGCAAGCTAACGTATCGATAAATGCTAACCTGGAAAAATCCTTGTCAACTTCATATTCATACTTCATCCAAGTGTCTCTGTACACAAAGAACTCCAAGATGGCCAGAACCGCCATGGCGCTGAACGCTATGATGGACACTGCGGAGGAGACAGACGGAGCGGTTACTCTTGGGTTGTGTTTCTGGTGCCGGTTCTGTTTGGTTTCAGGGTTCTGGTCCCACCGGTCCCCCCGGACGCAGACGTTTCCATGTAGCTGTCTGCCACTTTGGGGAAGGCGTCCAGCTCCTTCACCAGACTCAGGGCTTTTCTTCTGGACAGACGCCTCATCTTAGCGGTCAGGACGGCTTTCCAGATCCTCCAAACACAAAATATGTTTAAAACTGATCTACATCGTCATTTAAAGCTGTAGCTTTTATAAGAATATTTTTTTATGTATTAGTTGAAACTGTCACTATGTTGTGACAGTATATCGGACAGAACTAATGTTTTAAAATCGCCTGCTCAAAGTGATAAGTACAAAACAACCAATCAGATCCAAGACAAGACTTAGTGATGTCAATCTGAGCCAGTTGTGAATGCTAAGGCTAGTTAGCATAACCACGACTGAGAATACTGTAACTGTAAATAATTTCTCAGCTATTGGCACATTTAGCAGAGCGTACATGAGGTGATTGTCAGCGCTAAGACCCTTCCCCTGGCTCTGATTGGTTGCTTTTGGTCTGTAGTGGTGCATTTTTAGCAATAGTAGCTCTAGGAGAAAGTGGAAGATATTGATCTTTTCACAGATTATATTTGTATATTATTAAGTTTAATAATATACAATTTTATTTGTATTAATTTACATTGATTAATTTAATTGATTTTTAATTAATTTAATTAAATAACTTGTACTTTTTATATTAATATATATACGCTAAGTTGGGGGGGAAAATTCTATATTCTGACATTTTTCTATTTAAAACACCATTTAGTCGCATTTCATATTAAAAATGTTTATAACAAACATTTGGTTAAATATTTATTTCGTATACATGTTTTATTTTACTACTTTATTTAAATAATAGAAACAATTAATTAATCTACCATTAAAAGTAATCAACCGAGGAGGGTTAACGAAGGTATTAATAATTTGTTTATTGAGTCTCAATGAGTAATAGCTATTAAACATTAATTATACAATTTTTAATTGTGTTTAGACGTCATAATGACAGAAAATCGATTTAAAAAAACCAACAAAAAACCCTAAAATTGCCGGTTTGGAGCAGACTAGAGTTCAGGGTGGAGATAAAAGTGACCGTTAACTCTCCTTTTTACGCCTTCGCTGATGTGACGTCACTGTTTTTTAATCATCTTACCTGTTTTATCATCCGGTCGGTTTTAAAATCGGCCCTCAGTTTCCATGGCGACCCGCAGAGTCGCGTTTGAAACGCATTTCGTTTCTTTTAAACGCGTCCAAGGACGTTAAACCGCAAGAGGCGAAGCGGGCAGCGGGTCGCCTTCGTCTGTTGCGCCGTTACGTGATGACGTAAGCTGGGGCTGCGTGCAGCGTGCTCGGACTTGTAAACAGTAGTATACAATTTCACCAGCAGATGGCGCCTGAACACCGAAATATATGATTTTTAGTTTGTGAAACAGAAAATGTTGTTTTTCAAATTTTTTGTGTGTGTTCGCTTGTTTAAATATAACATGCATATGAGAATTTTAATATTAAACAAATAGGATTTGTTAAAAAAATCTAAGTGTTTACTTTTTGTCTAATTTCTATCCAAATATCAATAAAGTTGTAATGTTATGACTTTATTCTTATAAGTACTAGTTATAGTGAAATATTCTGCCAATGTAACGAGGCATTTTAACTTATAATAAAGGAAAAATGTGCTATCAAATTAAATAATATGCTAATAATACTTTTAAAATCAAATTTAGAAAATTATTGACTTAAAACGCACACTGAGGTACTGCAAACAAAATAAGTTTTTATTTTATAAGACACTGCAAAAATACAAGATCTTACGAAGAATTTTTGGACTTTTACTAGTGCAAATATCATATGAGACTTGGAAAAACTGCAAAACAAGACATTTTAGCAACAGTAGCTTGTTTAAAGTCAACAGTTTCTTGATTTTGATTTTTAAATGCAGATTATTTAACTTATAACTCACACTTTTTCTTCAATATTAAAGAATTATTACTGCTATATCTTGCAAAAAAAAATCTACTTGTAAGTTTTTCCACTGGAAATAGAGCAATAATACTTAGTAAGAGTTTGTTTTTGCAGTGTGTTAACTGATTTAATGCTATTTTCCAGTCCAAACTTGTATTGCCTCTGCAGTTCACAGTCCAATGATTATTTCCCTTATAACTCACACTTTTTCTTCAATATTAAAGAATTATTACTGCTATATCTTGCAAAAAAATCTACTTGTAAGTTTTTGCACTGGAAAAAGAGCAATAATACTTAGTAAGAGTTTGTTTTTGCAGTGTTAACTGATTTAATGCTATTTTTTTCCAGTCCAAACTTGTATTGCCTCTGCAGTTCACAGTCCAATCAGTTAAAATGAGCTGACAATGTGACAATGATCTTCTTTAGCTACCTGCTAGCAGCTCTCAGAACTGTTTGCATCCATAAGGTCAACAATCTGCAGCTGAGTCTTCATGCATCTTGAGTGGAGCTGCGATGCAGAGCAGCACAGATGGATGTGGGGGGGATGGGAGCTGTCAGGCTGTGGGTCGGTGGTCCCATTGCTATTCAGCACTCAGGCACGTAGGGCATGTCAGACATCCTCCGCTGAGACACGCTGAGCGTCTGCGCTGTGTTTGGATTTTTTTAAGCTCCTCTGAGCTGCTCAGGCTGAAAATGGATGCTGTAATGTCTGCAGCGCTGCAATGAGTCAGAGGAACAGCTTCTGTTGGCTTGGCGAGATAACGGCTTGTTTATAGGTTACTGATAAATAACTGCTGATTTTGCATAATGGCATTCAGTTTTATTTTGTTCTAATTGAATAGATCTACAGTATTTTTTGATTAATTTCTAATTGTGTTTAAAATTTACGTTTTATTGGCAGGTAAATTTGACACATTTAAGTCAGACACTGAAATGAAGTGACGTAAACGGATTAATTCATTTTAATTTAATCTGTTTTTTTAGTATGCCTGAGTATTTTATTTTATTATTTTATTTTAATATCCTTTTCTGAGTATTGTATTTTTTTATTATTGTTTTAAATATTTCCATAATAGAATTTGAATTTTACCGATAAATTATGCACCTAAATAAAGTGAAATAATCAGACTTATTTAATTAAATTTATTTTTATTTTATTTTAGTAAACTTAAGTGAGTCAACAAAATTAAAATGTTAATGATTGGTAGATTATGAACATTTGGATTCAGGCACCTAAAAAATGTGACATATGTAAATTTTATAATTTAATTCAATTATATTTATTTTTATTATACCTAACTGAATAATGAAGCTGAATGATTCTGATTCACTCATCTTATTTTCAACATTTTTAAACGTTTTGTCATGAAGAAGATATGATTTTATAGCAAAAAAGACAGTTAATAATAAAAATATATATATGCGCATTGACTCAATACACCAAAATCTACATTAAATTATACATCAAACTAAAAATCGACAAACATTCACAGTGAGATTTGGGTTTTGTTTTACATTTCTCTGTCCTGCGGCTCACTAATCCCTGCTTGTTCAATGTAATATTATAAAAGGCTGATGCTCATGATTTTTCCCCTATATTTAGTAAAAAACAAAAATAATGAAGGAAAATCAATCTCAGTTTGTTCTTGAGAAGGAAAATCATGTCACTGTTTTGTTATGTCATCCCTTTCTTTTTGGAAAAAGCCTTTTGTTTGTGTGCCTACATAGACAGATGGAAATGAATAATTTGGAAACTGACGTCAGAGGTGGGCTTCAATAGAACGGTCCGGGATTATGGCAAAACTGTTTATCATACAATAATTAAAGCGGTTCAAGACGTCACAAGGTAATTTTTTCACAAGTCTGTTGATAACATTGACTTCAAATATTTATTAGGAAATTAGGAGACACACCTACAATATGTGTTTTAGTGAGACAAATTTGATTATTCTGATGTTATTTTCTATCTACTGAACCTGTTGTTACATTTGGAGGTCAAGAAGATACAGTAAATGCTAAATATAGATGTGTATTAGTTTTATTAGCTCTGCATTGAAAAAAATAAACATTAGGAAAATATTTCTGCAACCTAAATTTGTAATTTTTTCGTTTTGCTCGTACGTTTATGTATTTGTTTGCTTCACGATTTTGAAATATTAAATCAAATGTTCAAATCAGATATTCGGCGCTTTTACACGAAGAAACAAATGTTGAAGAAGTACTATTTTAAATCGATGACCATTTTTTGGATACTCTACCCTGCCTCAGATTATATGCTACAACGCTCTGCCATACATCTCCGTCCTCGGCTTCATCCGGACGCCCCGTTATCACCTCGGGTGTTTCCGGATGCTTAAATTCTCACCTCGGGTGTTTCCGGACTGTGGGTTAAATCCCCGCCCGCTTCATTCCTGCGTTGTTTGGGGACAGTAGGAAGATGGCGGCGGCCCCGCTGTACTGTGTCTGCCGGCAGCCCTACGATGTGAGCCGGTTTATGATCGAATGCGACATCTGTAAGGACTGGTTTCACGGCAGGTAGGTTGTTCGGGATGTCTTTAACGGACGTGGCTCGGTGAAGGCGACAAACACGGGTTGTTTAGTTGGTAAAGCCGACGGTTTCTCCGAGCGGTGGCTAACTTAGCTTGCTAACGCTAGCGGTGGGCGACGGGGGCTTTAAACCGTCTATTGACGCGACTTAACGAGCGAAAGTGGGGCTGCGATGTCTTCCACGTCGTTTTGAGCTTAAATAGGTTTTCAGCTGGACACATTAAATCACCCGAGTTGAACTTGGAGGTCTTAAATGCTTTCGCAGTTGACGTTATCGAGTTAAATACTTGTTTTGAGTGTCTGTGTTGGGAGACAGCGCTGTGTCAGATCGAAAGCTTCGGGACGTACAAAGCCCGCATGTTTTCTCTAAATAAAAATATTACAATTCACTGAGATTTACAGGAGAAATGTTAGAAAACACATTACGGAGCGTGATTATTAAAAATAAACTCGACCTTTAGAGTTTACTTTAAACTTAATTAGACTCGCCTCACTCAGTAGTTTGTTTGGAAACACTCCGTAGGGTTTCTGTTTACTTTACAGACATTTCTAGAGTCGTTTGTGTTTTTAAGAAAAAAAAAATACATATTTTCACGTAATGTTTTGAACTAATTTGTTAGAGAACAAGGGGCTTGTTATGGTTGGGCTTTTTGATTGACAGCTGGAGAAATTTAAATCCCTCGTTCATGCAGAGGAGCCACATGGCAGGAGCCCCCTAGCGGCTGACAGCGGGATAATTTAAAGGAACCAAAGCATGTAGTTGTCCTCAGGTCACTTCTTTGTCCTACTTTCCACTTTCCTTTTTGATTTACTGTTCTCATTATCATCTCAAGTGAGCTGCTGGTGCGTGAGACTGTCATATGATTCATTTTGTGTGGGTGTTGGTTGCATGAATTTATTGTTGCGTAATGTGACCCAATCATCTCTGTACTCTGGCTGTGCAACATTTTACAAGTTGGTCTGATACCGTGAGCAACTTTGGAGGTTTACAATGTAACATTTTATGGCATAAGAAGTAGGGCTGTAGTGATGCAATAATCTCACGATACGATACACGATATTCTGCCCACGATACGATATATATTGCAATATTCAGCAAACGATACAATTCAATACACTTTTGCGATTTTCTGAAAGATTTTAGAGGGACAGAGTGATTTTGGTGACATTTTGTGACTGTTATAAAGTTGGATTGAATTAATTTAACTGAAAACTGATTAAAAGCTCCAACTACACAATACCTGGTTCTGGTTGGACACAGACTTAAAGTGGACAGCTGGACAAAATGAACCAAAGAAGTGGAGAGAAAACATGTTTCTTTTAGTTGAAACAGTCCAAACTGTAGCTGACATGCATTGGTAAAGTAAATAAAGTGAACCAAGTTCCTGCTCTGAATAGTTTGATGCCTTTTTAACCTGAACATCTGAAGGAATCACTCTAAGCCTGATGACCTGGTGAAGCCAGCAGTGAGTGAACAAGGTGACAGTTGGACGTTACGATATTTGCAGATGAATATCGATTTTTTTCTAGGAAAGAAAATATCTATATATCACGATATCGATATTATTAAACAGCCCTAATAAGACGGATTTGCTTGCTTAGTTGTACAGAATATATGGCTGCAGCTAAGGATTATTTTAGTAATTGGCTGTTCAAATGATTAATTGATTAACCAGATAAAAAAACTGGCACATTCTGCAGGTTTTCAGGTAATTGTGAGCTTATTTTATACAATATTAAAAATATGTAAGAAAATAAACAAAGTGAACACTTGATAATTTGTAAATTGACAATTTTTTTTTGCATGGATTCATAATTGGATAGCAGATTCTTGTTTTTGTCAGGTGAAGCTAAACTATGCCGCTTAATCTTAAATGGAAAATTAATATATTTTCATAAAGTTTTGCTTAATTACTTCTCTCAGTGTGGCGTTCTTTCACAAGAACTAAATTAGTTGATGATTATTTAAGTAATCTATTAACCGTTTCAGCCCTAAAAGGATGTAGATAAATGTAATAGATCTAAAGCAGTTGATCTTTCTTTTTTTAGTTTGTATCCTCCAGTTAATGACTAATTGATTACTAAATTAGTTAACGATTATTTCAGTAAATCAATTAATCATGAGTAATTATTTAAACTTTAACAGGATGTAGTTAAAAGCAGCAATCCAGGTCAAAGCACTCAGTCAAAATTTTAGCTTTTTTTTTTTGCCTGTATGTTCCAGTTAATTAAGCATTACTAAATTAGTTTCCGTCTATTTTGGTAGTCGATTAATCACGATTAATTGTTAGTTCAAAGTAGTAGTCCAGGTTAATTATTCCTAACGGACCAGGGAGTTGGGTATCCCTGACAAACCCGGTTTTGTTTGCATCAGGACTGTCATCATGGATCTTACTCACTTTCTGCAGTTCTCACTTTTCATCTCCGCGGCCCTGAGGCTGATCCAGACCATCTATTGACTCGGCCTGTGTGGGTGCATCTCCACAGCAACTGTTTATGAATACAACAATCTGTTTCTGCTCATGCTGAAATGACGGAAGCCGTTGCGTAACCAACCATCGGGTGTCCTGCCAAAAAACTTGGCTGTCACAATTCGTGGCTCTCCGGAGCCAGAAAACACTCGCTGTGTGTGTCGTGTGCCAACGCGAAGGAAAGGAACAAACGGTCCAGGTTCCCCCATTGATGACTAATGGGCACAAACGCACAGGGCGCACCTCCAAAGGCTTCCGCTTTTTCCAACCTCTTTCCCACGAGGCTGGCCAGGAGGAAGGGGGATATTCTCTGGCAAGTCGATTGAGTGGAAATGAGAGGAACTCGGCCTCCCAAATGCTCGTTTCTCCACTTGTTGGCTTGGTTTGTGTTTGTGTGTGGGGGGGGAACGTTGTCTTTCTCCGTCGGTTGCTGAAGTGTTCCCTGTTTTCCATCGCCTGGGTCTTTTGGTATCCAAGTTCTGGGGTTTATCAGTGCCAGACTAGTGAACGGCGACGTCACCAGGCAACAGAGACGTGTGTTTTCACCTCGATGCTCCCCGTCCAGTGTTTTCTCAGCACAAATGTCTCTGGGTAGCTGCAAGTTTTGTTTGCTATTATTTCTATTTGCCATAAAACCTCAGGTTTTAGCAAGGAGATGGAAACAATTATTTGTTGAAGAAATGTTTTCCAGTCGCTCACCTTTTGACCCTCCTCCTGTTTCTGTGTGCTCTAGCTGCACAGAATGGTTACATTGCGCTACAAACCCATTTTTGTCTTTATTTTCACATTTTGTTACCTTGCAACCACAAACTTCAATGTGCTTACAGTGATTTTATCTCGTAGACCAACACTGTGTAGTGTAAAGTTGTGAAAATACCTTCATAAATAATATGAAAAGTGCTGCAAGGATATTTCTTTAGCCCCTAAATAAAATCCAGTGCAACAACTTGCCTTCAAAAGTTACCTAAACAGTTGATATCATCATTTTAAACACAAAACTTTTCCTGGATGGTTGCAAACCTACCGAGACATTGTATGTCCAATTAATCAGAAAAGCAATGCAGAGATTTGATTTTTCTACAAATGGAAATGGGCAGAAATGTCAAAGCTTTGGGAGACAGCTGCAGCAAAACCTGGTTTAAAATATTTACTGTCCTGCAAAATCCCAATGAATACCATCAATGTTTGTGGTTGTATTGTGATAAAGAGTAGAAAGTAATGACTGTTTTGATTGGGTTTGGGGATTTGAAGATTTAATTTTTGGAAAATCTAGACTTTTAATCTTTATTTCACTAATGCACTCTTTGGGTTTCCATAGTGATAAGTGATGTCAACTCGCCAATGGCCGCCATCTTGTTTTTCAGCTTTTACTTATTAGGACTTTGAAGTCAGGTCAGCTCTACAGAATATTAGGTCCAATATTACCAGAATAAAGTTGTAATGTTACCGAAACAAAGATGTAAAGTTACTGGGATAAAGTCGTACTTTTATGAAAACTCCCAACATGTAAAATGACATAATTTATGAGGAACATTATCTCTTGAAGGTATATTTTGGCATATGTTTCACAGTTAATACTTTATAGAAATTGGTAAACTTTTAATACAGCAACAAAGTGAGCAGCAAGACTTTGAAGCGAGTCCATTATGAAAAAAGAAACACTTCAAATCCTAACGACTCTAGACGCTTTTCCCATTAGACCAAATTTTTTCTCGTAATTTTAAGACGTTCTTGTGGTAAAATTGCGTGTTTTGGTAACAACATCCTCGTAATTAAACAAAACCCCATCGTCCAACTCACTGAGGGTAGACTGAAATAAAATCCACTCTGCAAATCCTCAGCAGGTCAAGTCAGATCCCAGTGTTGATTTCAGGCCCTCCCATTGTCTGATTTCCTGACCGGGGGGGTGACGATAGATCGGCGGTCCGCCATGGGACAGAGGGAGGTGATTGATGGGAGCTCTGGGGAGCCAAGTTCAATGGACGATCCGTCACTGTCCAACGGAGTGTGAGCGCACTAAAGAGAGACGGATTGTTTCAGCCGAGGGCCTTCTTCGTGTTTACCCAAAGTCGAAGTGGATGTATGGATGAAAGAAGGGATATTGCTGTCCCTGATGGAAATGTCCAGATCGGAGTTCCTGTTTGTATTCATTGGAAGTTGAGTCTAGGAACCATGGAAACGGCATTCGGTTAAGCTTGATCAGTGTTGATAGACTCAAAAGGTCACATATTGATTATTAGTCAACCAAAATTGAGATGTCTGGGGATCCTTCAAGAGTCTGAGATTCATGTATCTAAAATTAAGACATTAAAATGTCTTAAATTAATTGTATAAAAATGAGTTGGCCTTAAAAATCCGAATCCCACAGCTTAAATTTTGTGCTGTCTGGACTATTTATAATATCATATTGTATGTAGTTTTCTGTTTTCTTGTGGTAGTTTAGTCGTGTGCAGAGATCTTCACTGCGTTCTGTGACTCAGAAGCTAGCAGCTAGTTGGCTTATGCTAACTCTGTAATGTATCCTTGCTAACTCGGACTCTAGCTGTCTTAAATTTTGTTGTGGCAGGACTATTTAATTTAATATTCTATGTAATTTTGTATTTTTTTGTGGGACTTACTTTGAGTCTCACACAGATATCTTCACTGCGATCTGTGACTCAATATGGTCATAACAACTGGAAGCTAGCTGCTAATATAGAAGCTGTAAAACTTTTACGACAAAAATACGACAAAATATTAAGGTTAGTCTAAGGTTGTTTTTTTTAGAAGAATAATGTCATGAAGTTACAAGAATATAGTGGTAGTAATAGGACATTGAAGTCATAATATTAGGAGCATGAAGTAGTAATTTTATAAGAATGCCAACATGGAAAATAAATTAACAATCTCATTAAAACTTTTTTCTCAGATCTATAAGACGTCCTGGTAAAATTTAATCTTTATTCTGCTAATATTGTTACTATATTCTCATAAACATAAATTATTGTAGCCTGGCTTTAATACTCTGTTGTCCAACCCCCTGAAGGGGTGACTGAAATAAAAGCTACTTTTTAAAAATATTAATGAAAATCAGATCTGGCAGGAAAAAATTGGATGCGTTATTTTTAAGCCATATCGTCCAGCCCTACTCTTACAGCGTTATCTTCACTAACCAAAAAAAATCATTTTGAATAATCGCCCATCATTATGTTAAATAGTTTGGAAACTAGTAGCTCTTTATTTACTTACCATCTCATGTAAACAGGATTGTAAAAGCACCATACGAGTTTGTTTTTGGACTCAGGAGGGTTGAGTGTGTGGGACACGCCATGTCGAAGACGTGTGTGAAAACAGAGCTGCATAGCCTTAAGGCATCACCAGGCGCAATTAAGTTGTTAAGCTCTTCCTGGCTCCCCGACTCGCTATAAACAACAAAGTGAGCCTCTTTGCTCACTGCAGAGTTGTTACGACCTTAAATGGTTTCACCAGTAAAGCCAAAAATGGTGGATCTTCATTCCTCTGGATGCTTATTGCTGTTAAAGTCCTCAGTGCTTTGCAAACCCTTCATTCTGCTATTTTTCTAATGTTAGTTGGACTAAATGCACTAAATAGTACAAAATTGTAGCATTAAAGGACGTTTACCTAACATTTTTGCAACTAATAATTATTTTAATAATCGGTTAATTGTTAGAATAATCAATCAAATAAAAAATGGCACATTCTGCTGGTTTTCATAGACCTTTTTAGATATAACTTTAGGAATGTATTTAAAAAGGTAAACTGGTTAATTCAATTCTTTTTTTATATAACAAAATAAACATTTTATTGCATAAAATGCAACAGCACATCATTCCTTTAGTGAACACCTGATAATTTGTTGATTAATTGATCAATTTTTGGGTTAACTGGTTAATAATTGGATAGAAAAATGTGTTAAATAATTTTGGCTTTTACAGAATTTGATTGAGATGAAACTGAAACTATCCCACTTTAGGAGTTCTGGGTAGAATAGATTTCAAGAACCACTGAAGGAAACGACAACAAAACCTCAGGACACTGAGTTCAACTTCATTCTTCACAAGATGTAAACAGAAATGGAGTAGCGCTAGGTTTTAGTGGCTGTAGGATTTCTCTTTTGATTTTGGTAACGGAACCACTTTATTTACCCAGAATGCCTTGTACTGTAGTCCACTTCCTGCTTTGGAGCGCTTTGCATTCAAACTGCATCAGATTTCACTTAAACCAAACCAAAACCAAGGTTTTCAGGTGGAAAAGTCAAACAAGACAGACCACCAAACTTAAGTTTAGCTGACTAAACATGCCTGGTGCGAATTCACCTTCAAACTTTCTCTTTCCACAGCATTTTCTCTTCCTCTTACTTGCCTAATTTTCTCAGTAATGCTCTGTAACGAACCTCTCACACATTAACAGAACCTAAGTTATGCACAGAGTAACTCTATGTACAAATATTACATAAAATCCTGAAAGAAAACAGAATTTTACATCTTAACGTGGCTAAAAGTGAGACTCGGTGCTGTGTCTGTAGGCAACAGCTTGCCAGGTGTGTTTAACTGCCCTCATCTCCTTTCCATCACCACCCATTAGGGCTGTGCCAGCTCCCTAATGTGGGCGTGTCGCCGTCCCATGCAGAGCGGTTATTTAGAGCTTAAAATAATGGCGGCGCCCGCCTCCAGCCTTTGTGTTTCCGCGCTGATCTGTGGGGACAATGAACCCCTGATGGAGCGCCGACTAATGAATAAGCCCTCTCAGTCGCACAGGAAGGAGGCCCTTGATGAGAGGAAGCGGAGGGAAGAGCGTGTGTGTGTGTTGGCCAAACACACACACACATGTTTTGTTTTATCTATAGGAGTCAGATTAGCTGTACACCGTGTGAAGCTTCTGGTTTTCTACCAACTGTCTAACTTTCTACCTCTTAAAATCCTTGAAAGTACTTCTATTTTCAGTTATTTCAATTTTAATCATTCTGATGTCTGATTTAAAGCCTCAATTTGGGAAATATTATTTACAATTGAAACCAGTAAGTATGTTGTAGTAGTCAATAAATCAATTTCAAACTAAAATGAGCTCGATAGTTTTCATTTGCATGATTGTTTTTTCTCTCTGGTTCTATCAAAATCTGGAGGATAAAAGTCTGGTGTTTTGGTCTCAACATGCTCTTTTGATGAAGGACAACTTTGGTTAGAGACTTCAACATTTATTTTATTTATTTTTTTATTTATTTTGGATATTTAAAATGTATTACTTAGTGTTTACTCCAGAAACTTTAGTATGCGATGGTGCAGTCATCCAGCAACTTACCCTGTTTTTGAGGTTAAAAATGTTTAAAATTTACAGGAAATCAAAAAATATCTTAAATAGCTTAAAACGAAAAAATATATATATATATAAAAAATGTAAATAAAACAAGCAAGTATAGCATGGCAGGAGCAAGTAAAGCCTGGTGGCCTGCCAGGCTTATAACTTTGTTCCAGTCCCGTGTTACATGTTCATAAGATCAATATTTTTTGGATGAACTTAAAATTATTATGCTTTTTTGATTATATTACGTGAAAATGTCTCAAAAATAAGAATGTCATCAGAACTTCTTGGACAATTTATCGTCCAGGATTTATCGTATCAGAGCGAACAACCAGATATTTTTATATACCAAATAAAAACCGATGTTTTTATCTTGCTGTCTGAAGTTAAATCATACTAACATGTTCTTGTTATATTTTAATTAGAATTACCAAAATTATTTGTATTTGCTAAATGCCAGAAATTCTTTTTTGGTATATTTTTAAACATTTAATTTCACTATAATATAATTTGTTTGCATTGTTTGAATACAAACAATATTTATTACTCATAATGCTCAATGATTTGTATTTTATATCTTAAAGTTATTGAAATTGGATGAATCATTTTGTTCACGAGACATTTGAAAACATTACATTTTATGTTTTAAACAATACTGCAAATTGAAATTGTTTTTTTCTTCTTCTTTTAATTTGTATTGCTTCCAGCTAGAAAATGCTTGAAAAGTGTGCAAACCGTGCAGCTCGTCACACTCGTATCTAATCTTTGCACTGATTGCTTTTCCAGTGCATGAGGTCAACTTTGGTCGCAGTGATGCAATCAAACCCTGAGCGTAGCAGGAAGTAGGAGGAAGTACTTCCCTTTCTCTTCAATCAGGTTGATGATTCATGCAGCTTGCATTGCAGCTGCTGCTTAAGCTGAGTCAGGCAGGCATTTATGGCGCAGAGTGTTTATTTCCTAATGTGTTGCATAAAGGGAATAACGAAATGGTGCTTTCCTCGCACATCTGAGCCGACCTGGCTGCATGAAGCCGTTACTCACAGGCAGCAGAGATTCCCGAGACATGAGCTGTTCAGTGCTGCTGTTGCTCAAAGCAGAGATTTTAGCCGTTTTGTTTTGTTTTTAATTCATTTTTACCAAATGTGTCCCATAAAGAAGCTAAAACTGATTCAGAAACAACCAGGGAGGCATTTATTTTATCATTTATTGTGGAAAATTTGTTGTGATAAGAATTATTGATAAATTTCACAACAAAACTGACTTAAGTGTTTTTTTTCCTATTTTCTTTGTTTTCACCTCAATTTCATTAGTAAATATCATTAAATTTGAAAAAAAAAATTGATTAAATGAAGTTACTGTCATAAATAAGAGATGCGCCAATCTGATTTAAATATTTGATATTGAAAAAAAATCAAAATCCGGTATTGGTGAGATTGTACCTGATCGTTAAGGGCAGATCTATCAAATCCAGTTCTGCGCTTTGTACTTTGACGTTATTTTATACTTAAGCTCCTAATTTTACTTTCTGAACCATTTGAAAGAAGGTTTGTTGCAGTTTATTTTTACATGTTAGACCAAAGTAATCCGCCTATCGTTTCTGCCAGTTTCAAGTTTCTTAAAAAAGCTAAGATGCAAACAAAGCCACCAAGTCGTAGAAAAATATTTATTCATACCAAAAAAAAATAAACAAATCCTGGAACTTTTTGTGAGAATTTTGCTACAAATCAGTAGTTTTGAGCCACAACAACCAGTGAAAAGCATGAAAACATCCTGGATGGATTGGTTTAGTAGCCCTCGGCCTGCCTGATTTAAAACCTTCTGCAGTCGATGTTGTGTGAGCAGAGGGGCTCTGTGGTAACCGAGCGAGACGAAGCCTCTGTTGACTTCCTGTTGGTGCAGCGAAGTCGTTTGGACTGGTACCGGCTCGCTTCTTCCTGATTAATTACTGGCTCTTTGGTTCTATTTCCGCTGGCGTTTCCTGCAGGTCCTGGCTGAGTTCATTTCAGCTCCAGGCTTCTTTTTTTTTACTTTGAAGCAGCAAAACGATGCGACTGTTGCTATTCATCGTGGCCTTGTTGGTTTTCAACCAAAGAGTTAGTTTGATAGACCAACTAGAAGCAGCTCTAAGGTGGAAAAAATGCAATTTCTTTACAAATATAAATCTGTGGAGTAAAACTATTTTAATATTTTATAGAGAAAGAGAAAAAAGTCAGGCTTTAAAATTTTGTGAACTAGACAGTTTCTGTTTTTAATTGTGCTGTAAAGGTAATTTGTGACAGTTCTGTGGATTTTGTGCTGGTTTGTGATGCTTCATCCCCCTGATTTGTGGTTGGAATGCGAGAAAGCATAAAATGTTTTTTTGCAAAGCGGCTTTAGCAGGAAAACGAAACATGGAGGCGAAGTTAAACCTTCACCTCCTAACTTCCTAACTTCATACTGTTGTGGACATTTTTACCTTTTTAAAATAGCTTCTCATGCATCAACAAACTGTTTTTACTTACTTATTTTTTACATTTTTGAAAGATTCTTGTACATCAGCAGCACTTCTTTTTCTCCTAATTTTCTTTTAGTTTAAAACTCATACATCAATAACCCATCCTTTTTATTTTATTATCACATTTGTAAAGTTTTTTTTTTTAATTCATACATTACAAACTCTTGTTTTTATTTAGTTTTATTATTTTACATTTTTTATTTTGTATTTCAACTTCATACATCATCAAAGTCTTTACTCCAATATATTTTGGAAACTCTTTTCTTTCATTTATTTACTTTTTACAGTTTTAAATTATTTTGTATATTTTAGAAACTCCTGTTTTATTTAAAATTTTATTTTTTTATTTAAAAAAAGCCTCATACACCAACAAACCCTTATTTTTATTCTTTTTTTACATTTTTAATTTGTATTAATTTTCACATGAATAAACTCTTTATTGTAATTTTTAAAAAATATTTTAAAAACTTTATTTTTATTTTCTCGTTATGGAAATTTTTCGTAGTTTTAGTTTTATTTATTATTTTGTTAAAGCTTCTCAGTCACCAAATCCGTATTGTTTATTTTTATTTTCTTCTTATTGATCACCCATCCTTCTTTCTACTTATGTTTTTAAAGTCTCCTACGTCAGCAAACCGTCCTGATTCTGCTGCTTTTGCCCCGACATGGCTGGTTCTTGTCCCCCACCGTCCGGCTCGGTCACGCAGGATGTCATCGCGCTGCACTTGTTGCCAGAGTTTCCCACAGTTCAGACGCAGCTGCTGTTTAACTCGCGCCGCTCTGGAATGGCCCTTCGCTATGCAGCAGAGGAATGAATGCACAAGCTTGTGGTTTGGCTGTTGCAGAACAGTTTCGGCTTGCAGAGTGGGTGTTGCTGCTGCAGAGTCGTCGACTGTACTGGTGTGAATTAATATCTCTCTTCTTCAGCTTGGTAGCTTTGCTTGCATGTTGGCTTTTTTTCATCATGATGTTTGCTGGATGCTCAGGTGATGTGAATGTTTTTCTTCTGATTTGGTGCGAATGAGACATGCAATGATTTGTTGCATCTGTTTCAAATTAGTTTTTACAGTTTGTGGGACTTAAAGGTTTCAGATCGTC
Organism: Poecilia picta; assembly: GCA_033032245.1. Classification (NCBI taxonomy): domain Eukaryota; kingdom Metazoa; phylum Chordata; class Actinopteri; order Cyprinodontiformes; family Poeciliidae; genus Poecilia; species Poecilia picta. The sequence goes on along the minus strand of CM065375.1, from coordinate 4,092,099 downwards.
ATCCAAATTTACCAGTTTTTACCAGCATGATGGCTTTGAATTGGCCTAGTCAAGCTCTGTACTTTGACTAGACTACGTGTGCAGGAAAAACACAGCAACAACACAAGCAACCTTTCAAATTAAAACCCAAACTTGGTGCCATCGCGCTACGTGGAAAACTCAGAAATTTAGACGGATTTTTCAAAGTTATTTGTGGCAGCATCATAGCGCCACCATTGGGCCTGTCAGAACTACTACAGCGTTTTCTGTGGCGCTGCATCGCCTCGTTATGACGCACGTTTTGCCCTTGTTCAGTTTCTGTGTGGAAGACGTTAGTTTAATGGTCACAATCACAATATTTCCACCCAGCTTCTGTAACCCCTGCGTCACACTGATGTTACTCCAGATCGTTGGATACCTTTTGGTTTTTCTTTTTTAAATAAAGTATCTAACATTTAAATTTGGTGCTAATCAAAGTTTTCCCGCCTCGTTTCAGCTGCGTTCACGTCGAGGAGCACCATGCCGTGGATATCGACGTTTACCACTGTCCCAACTGCGATGTCAAACACGGACCCTCCCTGAGTGAGTAACGCCGTCGTTATTGGCAGACGCCAGGTGCCTCCTTCCCCCAGCCGTACTTACAGCCTCTGATTGTCTTTATTAACTGCCCACCACCTCTGTCTCTGCATGTTGGAGTCCTCCCGGGGGGGAAACGCGACTCTCTGGAGTGTTAGTCAAGTCTAAGTTTTTTCTTGTCTCTCTACTTAAGAGGCTGTGGGGGGCTGGGTTGACCTTTCCGACCCCTCAGGGCAGACATTAACGGGCTAATTGAATGCTGTTGTAAACTCTGATTGGACAAGCTCCTCTGTGTAAGAGCACTGGGGTTAAGTAGGGAATTCATGTTTTCTTTTTTTTCCCATGATTTGCAGGGTAACAGATAATGACGGTTCTTCAGATTAATCAATTATTAAAATAATTGTCAACTAATTTAGTAATGGCTAATCATGACAAAAAAAATCTATTAGCTTAAATTTATACTGACTGCTTCAGCCTGGCTTACTACTTTCACCTACATCCCCTAGGGCGGAAATGATTAATCACATTAATCAATTATTCAAATAATCACCAACTAATTTAGTAATCTATTAATCGTTATCTGGAGTATACAGATAAAAAAGACGATTAGCTTAAAATTTATACTGCTTCAACCTATTACCTTTAATTGCATTCTGTTGGAACTGAAATAATTGATCGGATTAAACATAATTAATCAATTGCTAAAATAATCTTTAACTACTTTAGTAATCGAGTTACAGAATAAAAAGTGTTTTTTGCTGAATTTTCAACCTGGCATACCACTTTTGCCTGCATCCTCTTAGGGTTTAAACAATGAATTGTATTAATCGTGATTAATTGATTAATCAGTTGCTAAAATAATTCACACCTAATTATTAACCAATTAATTGTTAACTGGAATATTCAGAATTTGAAAAAAGGCTATTTGCTGAAATTTAGACTGTCTGCTTGAATCTGACCTACTTTTATTTATAGCCCGTTATTGCTGAAACAATTAATTGGATGATCAAATACTCAATTAGTAAAACTAATTACCAATTACTCAACTTACTTAGTAATTGATTAATCATTAACTGCAGTTTACAAACCAAGAAAAGGCTATTTGCTGAAATTTAGACTGCATTGACCGGTTCTACTACTGTTAACTAGATTCTGTTGGGACTGAAACAATTAATCAGATTAATCGTGATTATTTGATTACTGAAATCATCTAATGTAGTAATTGATTAATCGTTTTAATATGCAGATTCAAAAAAAGGTCATTTTCTAAAAGAAAAACGCTCAGAGCAGATATTAAGCCAAAACTATTCAAAACTCAAGAGGGATTGTTTTATCTTCATCTGGTTCACATTTTCTATTTAGCATCTTTTTCTACCCAGTTATTAATGGCTTAATCAAAAAATAATAGTCAATATATTATCCCTAAAAGGACTGATGTCAAGTCGAGCAGAAGCTTCTCACATATTGATGGTTGAAGTATTTTTTTCTTTTAAGCAATATGTACTCCAGTTAACTCCTACAAATGATCAAATGTTCACTAAAGAAATGCTATGTTATTAAATTTTAAGCAATGAAATGTTCCTTTTCTTAATTACAAAGGAATTTTTAATGTTGTTTGATAAAGTTAAATGAAAACTCTTCAGAATGTGCCAAATATTTTATCCAGTTAATCAATTATTTTGACAATCAATTGATGGAATAATCTACTATTAGAATAATGGGTTCAGTTTTTGTCAGAATAATAAAAATAAACAAGATGTTTGTACTTGTTTTGCAGTGAAAAGTCGCAACAACTGGCACAGACACGATTACACGGAGCCAGATGACGGGTCGAAGCCGGTCCAGGCCGGTACCTCTGTGTTTGTTAAGCAGCTCCAGCACAGGACTTTCCCGAGGTGTGTATCATCACACACACACCTCTAAAAATGTTTGTTTCTTTCTAGACTGAAATAACCCAGAACCAGTTTATTAGATAAACTATTCCGTTAATCTTTTTGTGTTTATAAACAAAACTTGTGATCTGGTTTGCAGTGCTGAGGAGATCCTGATACGGATGAAAGGCGAGCAGGTGACCACCAGGTATCTGGAGAGACACGGCTTCAACTACCCCATCGTGGTCACCGAGATGGAGGGCCTGGGTCTGAAGCTGCCCCCTCCCACCTTCTCCGTCAAAGACGTGGAGCAGTATGTGGGTAAGGAGGCTTGATAACATCTAGTTCCGTCAATCGATTAAAAAATTAATCACGATTAATCAGTACGGCTAACTTTGACGTGGAGCAGTATGTGGTAAGGAGGCTGATACATCTAGTTCGTCATCGATTAAAAAATTAATCACATTATCAGTACGGCTAACTTTGACGTGGAGCAGTATGTGGTAGGAGCTTGATAACATCTAGTTCCGTCAATCGATTAAAAATTAATCACATTAATCAGTACGCTACTTTGACGTGAGCAGTGTGGGTAAGGAGGCTTGATAACATCTAGTTCCGTCAATCGATTAAAAATTAATCACGTAATCAGTACGGCTAACTTGCAAGACTATGTAGAATCTCTTCGCTCAATCTGACCAATTGAAATGCCGTATTTTTTTTTTTTAGTTTCTGTACAGAAACGGAAATGAGTCTCCAAGTCAGATGTGGGAATTTATTGTATAATTTATCATTTATCGTGATGGAATTTTATCACAATAAATTCTAATTAATGTTTAAAACCCAACAAAACTGTCCGTATTGCGGGGATCATGAGTTTTACTATATTCTCCCCCATTTTTTATTGGTGGTATCAATAAATACTAATAAATATTATCAAATGCAGTTACCATGTGCAGTTCAGTGACACAATTATTTTTTTTAAGTGACTGATCTAAAGAAGGGAATGTTTTTCAGTAACAATATTTATGTTCGTGGGGCAATAATTTGTGTGGGATTCAGGAACTTTTATAACCTCAGAAAGAAGTAGTAAATAGTTATTGTGAGCTTTGTAATCACTGTAGTACCACAGAAGTCCATATTGTCCATCTTTACTGTCAAATCAAACAGGTTTGAAGATTTTCGTTTTCATATTCAGGAAGGTTTTAATAAGGAATCCATTTTGTTTTAAACACAAATGTCTGTATTCATTAATTTCCTGTGGAGACCTGTGTAACAGCCGCTTGTCCTCATCCAGCCAGTGTAATTTGTGAATTTCGAGCCTGAGCTAGCGATGCAACACAATAAAGTTAAACGCTCAACTTTTGTTGCTGTCGCAGAAAACATCCGTTATCTTCTGTCGTTCGTCTAGTCCATAATGTGCCGCTGTCAACTAGGTAACTGGAGGCTTTTAGGTCAAATCAGGCTGTTAGATTAGTTAATGCGTAAACATTTTCTGATGTATCTCCCAACGTTGCATCAACCTTGTTTCCCGCATTTACAGCAACACGTTGGTTTCTCCTGTGGCGGGTTCTCTGCAGCAGCTCCTGTTCTGCCTAAAAGCTAATGAAACGACCCGACACCAGGCAGCTAAGTGGCTGCTGCTGAGCAGGAGCCATCTGTGTGCCGATATGAGCAGGTTTCCAGGTTCATGGGGTTTTAACTCACTTATCAGGCATCAGGCGATGGCTGAATGGGTTCTAAATGGGTGATGGCTAAGCTTTCACCGCCCTCTCTGTGACCACTTCGCTTCCTTCACTGACAGCTCGCCACTTCCCAGCTCCTGTTACAAGCCCCATTACCAAGCCCACCAGTGTTTTTGTCATTAAGTTCAGATTACAGGCTCTGCCCCTCACTTTATCGCTTCCTCCACATGCACTGTTGAGCTCTAAGCCAAGGCGCAGGTGTTGTGACCAGGGACTGGGTGTCGGGTCGCCTTTTCTACACCTGGGAGAACATGGGACAGTGGAAATCAGGGCTGATATCTTCTCCAGCTTATGAGGCTTTGTTGCTGCAAACGCAGTGTGTGGTCGGGAAGTGAAAACTCGTTGTATTTTTTGTTATTTATACACAATAGTGCATGTTGACAGAACATATTTGAGTCATTTTTGTTTGAATTGGAAGCAGATCTAAAAGAGCTAATAATTTGATTGATTTGGAGTTAAATAAGTGTTTTGTTTTTGTTCCCATTGAAGAAATAAAACGTTAAGACTAGGGCTGAAGCGATTAATTGGTTTATTGTGATTAATTGATTATTGAAATAATTAATTAATCGTTAACTGGAATACATAGACTCAAAAAAAAGGCTGGAAATCAGAGTTGGTACTTTCTCCAGATAGTGAAGTTTGCAATTATTGGTGCTGAAAATGTACCTCCCTAAACAAAGCTTCTTTCTTTTCTTTTTTTTTTTTACACAATTATATATATTGACACAACAGATTTGAGTCATTGATCTTTATTTTAATAGGAAGTAAATTTAAGAGTTCATGATTTGATTGCTTTGGATTTATATAAGTGAGGAATTAAAAGGGTAAAACAAGGGATGAAACGATTAATCAGATTAATTGTGATTAATCAATTAAGAAAATCATCGTCAACTAATTTAGCAATCAATTAATTACCTATAATATACAAACTCAAAAAAGGACATTTGCTGAAAGAACAACAGACTCAAAATATAGACATTCTGCATTTAAGATTAAAAAAAATCTTTGTAAATGTTCTATCATAGTTATTCACTGATAAAATATTGTTTGGAAAAAATTGTTAAATAATTTCTTTTTTTGCTTAAATAATTGCTGTGATCGTCCTAAACTTGATTGATTTGTGTTTCAGCTGCTCTCTGTGCAGCTCTTCCCCACAGGAACAGCTATATTGGAATATATGAGTGTAGGCCACATGATGCCAACACAGTTTCTGTATTTTACTGTAAAACATTTGCATTCCTCGGAAAAATACAACTTGATGTAAAAAGTCACTCCAATCTGAGCTGAAATGTCACAGATAGGACAGTTTATCTTGACACAGGGCCTTGTTTGGCTGCAAAGTGTGGTAAAGTGTCATTGTGGCGTCACTGACGCTGCAGCTTGTGGTCGTTCGTTCTGCTGTCGGTGTCGTGAAGCTGCCGTTTGAGGTCTGTGGGGTTTCCTGGCAGCTTCGCCTCGCCGTGCGACAGACTGCCTTCGCTCCAGCTGTTCTCCGTCATCAGACACTGGCCAGCTGGGCCGTCAGAGGCGGGAGAGTGAGACAGGAACATGCAACGAGGCAATAAAAAAAAGGGAGGCGAGGGAGGAGAGTGGGGGAGAACACAAGAACCAGCTGTCCTGGTTCGACATCCAGCCTTTCTGGACTGTGATTTGTTGCGCCCCAACTGTATCGACAGAGTCTCTGTTTTGGCTTTTTTTTCCTCAGTTTTTCTCTCTGCATAACAAACATCCGGTTCCTGTACACTTTTTCTCACCGCTTTACCAGCATTTCCCTACAAGCTAAAAGCCGAACCGCCCTCTCACCTCCACTCACTCCCCTCCTCAGGGGACAGATCGTCCTTCCCCTCCCCATGCGGCCACTTCGATGCCAGTTTCCCTCAGGCTTCAATCTCTTGGAGCACACAAACATGGCAGCAAGCTGCTGACCCCTTTGAACCTCTCGCCCACTCAGAGGCCAATTAAAAACTTCTCATATTTGGCATTCAGCAGCTGCAGAAGTTGTCCTCTGATCCTCCAGGAGCTGAAGAATGCTTTTCTCCCATCTAGGTGGTGACAAAGTTATCGACGTGATTGATGTGGCACGGCAGGCGGACAGCAAGATGAAACTCAGCGAATTTATCAAGTATTTCACCAAACCCCATCGACCCAAAGTCCTCAATCTCATCAGCCTGGAGTTCTCCGACACAAAGTAAGAGAGTTCATTCAACTTTTTATATGCCCTTATTTACATTACAAATTAGGAATGTCTTAATAGAAATAAGTAGTAATAATGAATGAAATCCCTAACGTAACTGAAATTAGAGCTGGATTTGGATATTAAAAATGGTTAAATAGGAGAAACTGTAATGAATCGTCTAAATGTAATCAAATTTAACCTTGAATTATACATTTTCTTTTTTAAAAAAATGCCATTTGGTGTTGAATGTGGATGTTGCAAATGAATATGTCCTCTAAATCTAAAATAATTAGAGGAAAACTGCAATTAATCTGCATAGAATGTAAACTTAATGATGAAATTGGAGATAAATTGCAATGAATCGTCTGCATACAATGATATTCTTTAAAAATTCACATTTTATTTTTACAACCTATTTTATTTTTATAGGAAGACGTTGTAAAGCATCATCTGCATACCATGAAATCCTTTCGGATTTTACTTTTTAATCATCTACATTTCATTATGTTGCATTTTTTCACAGGAGGACAGTATTGTGTGTATAAAACTAGCTCCAATCTCTAGGTGGCTTTAATATTTAGCTTTTCTTCCTCAACCTGAAGGATGGCAGAGTTGGTCGAGGTTCCTGATGTGGCCAAGAAAATGTCCTGGGTGGAAAACTACTGGCCTGATGATTCGTTCTTCCCAAAACCCTTCGTCCAGAAGTACTGCCTTATGGGGGTTAAAGACAGCTACACGGACTTCCACATAGACTTTGGAGGAACCTCAGTCTGGTACCATGTTTTGTGGGTAAGTTTCAGATTGGTGGTAGACGGGGTGGGTAAAGGAAGATCATCCGTTGTCTCCAACATGTGTCTCTGTGACCGGCAGGGTGAGAAGATCTTCTACCTGATCAAACCCACTCCCACCAACCTTGCACTATACGAGGCGTGGAGCTCCTCGCCCAATCAGAGCGAAGTGTTCTTCGGGGATAAAGTGGATAAGTGCTACAAGTGTGTTGTTACCCAAGGAACCACCCTGCTCATCCCTACAGGTTTGTGGTTTCGCTTTCAACTGGTTTTTACAAATGTTTTTAAATATTTTGTAGCAGAACTATTGGTTTGTTCACCATAGTTCTTCTTCAGATCCGGTTAAAGAAAGTTAAGAGTTTAGAAAATATTCTAACATTCTCCGTCTTCTTGACCAACCATTCTCATCTTTTTGCCCATCAATCTTGCTCTCCATCTTCATCTGTCCATCCCTCCATTCATTCAGACATCCGACTTTCCGCTTTTTATTCGTCCATCCAACCATTTCTCCATCGGTTCATTCCTCCATCTGTTTTTTCAACCCATTCCTCTCTCATCAATCCACCTTTTCTTTCTACTTTTGTCCTAATTAAAGCCCGATCCCTCTAGAAATATCTTCTAAGTCCATTTAATTCTTCTATTGGACCTTCAAATCTCAGACTTCCTCACTCTAGAGACATGAGATGCAAGAACATGTTAGCAATTAGCAACAAGTGCAGAAACCTGAGACAGTTTCTGTTGTCATTCCTTACTCTCCTGATCCAGAGACAGATAGCTCTGATAATAACAGACTGTTTACTCCTAAGCAGCAGCCATCTTGGCCTGAGTCCAGCTCTGTGACAATGGGAACTGAAAAAACTGGTTTGATTCTGGTACAGTTCTGTGAACACGCACTGGAGCTAATGTACATGTAAACTTTGGTTTCACCTGAAGCTGAGGTCCTTGGCTTTCAGCACTCACTTTGTTAAAATAGTTCCAGTCCTGCTTTGTGTGCGCTGTCTAGTCTGCATGTTTACATTCTGGACAGACAGGAGATTAACAAGGTAAACGACTAAATGTAAAACACCTGGAAATATTAGTTTTGTGTCCAGAGTTTCTGTTTTTAATGAATTTTAACGTTTGATTTAGATTACAGTAGAAATGTCATTTATTCAGGTGAAATGGAAGCAAATTGGAACATGAAGGTCACACAAAGTAAAGTAAAATAAGCTAATTAGATTGCAAAGTCAGAGAGACTTGCATGTACAGGTATTACTTATGGCACACTGAGATTTAGTGAAATGTGCACTTGTGTGGGATAATGTCTCTAATGTTTCTGTTTCTACTCTGTAAAAACACAAAACTGCATATTTTCTCGTCTAGTTTTAACGTGGTACACTTGAAAAAAGACACAGTTAACTTGTAAGTAACTTTTTAAGAAGTTATGTGAAATGGTCTGCCTGTGAAATGCCTGTGTATTTCACAGGCATTTTTTTTAACTAAAAGCTACTTGTAAGTTGTCTTTTTTTTCCAACTGTACTTGGATATTTTCAGTAAAAACTAGATATAAAATACTTGGAAGATTTTGTTTTTGCAGTGTGTTAAAAATTATCATTAGAGAAATATACAAAATGTGCCTTACAGCACTCGGTTTTTTGTTATTATTTCTGCATGATTTTAGACGCGTTTTGTTTAAGTTTGTAAGCTGACTGAAATATTAAAAAAAGATGCATGTTTTCCTGTTTGGCCCATGTGGATAGAGTGGAAGAAAAGCCGGGATGTACTTGTGAACATATTTAATAGACGCCCACTGTTGGATCTCTGTGCTTTTATCAGACTAAATGTAAAATAAAATGTCTCTGTGCAGAAATAGAAGATAGGTTTGTTCTCAAATTCTCCTTGTTTTTCTTTATTTTGTTCAGCTTTTATTTAGTTTGTCTAAGTAGCTTTTATGCATGTTTGTTTTTTATGTTTAGGGATGATCATCTTTTTTCTTTTATAACTCCTAGTGAGAGTTTCATAAATAAATTCATTCATAATTAAGTGGAAGAAAAATTATTTATGCATTATGCAGCTTCTTCCAGCGTTGCACGTGTATAGATGGAAATTTAGCCTCATTTTTCTTTGCAAATTTACTAGATCTCTGAAAGGAGTTTGTCTGAGCATGTATTATGAGGTTTTGTTTTAGGGCAGAGCTTTGACTAGGCCATTTTGCCTGGTTAACAGGAGGAATTGCATCAGCATAACTCCACAAGATGTTCAGAATTCCTCATTTTATTTTATATTTTTACATGCTGGAGTTCTTGTACAATTATAACTTTATGCTGATGTTACAAATTTATTCTGGTAATATTATGGCTTTATTCTCTTAACATTTCGACTTTGTTCTCATAATTAAAAGTAACAAATATTAGCCTGGCGCTAACACGCCATCATAAAGTTGACCTGAAAGTTGAAATGAATAGAAAATGTAAAAGTCGCTTGTCAAAACAAGATGGCCGCCCTGAAAATCACAATTTCCCCAAAATGTAATCTTCAAACCCAAAAGCTCCATTAATAAATAAAGTAGATTTGTGACCCCGCCTGAAGATGAACTCTGCAGACGTTCAAAGGGTGTAAATACGTTTGCGGGACGCTCTAGGTCTTTTGCTAGCAGCACTTAAATGCTAATTACGTAGCTGCTAACTAATTAGCGTTGTTAGAGATGGTCGCCTCCCGTCAATCACCGAATGTCGGGCTTCTCATTCAGCGGAGTGATGAAGCTGACATGTCCGGGATTATTCGTCCGTCAAGCTTCTCAGTGGACTTTGGAAACCGATAGCATCCCCCTGCCCCCCCACCCACCCGGACAGACAAAGCTCAGTTCGGCCCTTCAACTCCTGGACATCTCCAATCAGTCTTCCTTTGCAGCCTTGTGAAAAGATCCTTTTTGGCAGAGAGGCGGGAATTAAGTGGGGGTCAGAGAGCACGGTGGGTCAGACAGCCAGTGCATTATCAGGCCTGTCTGTCAGTCTTACAAACAATCTGCTTCGTCTCACTTTGGTGTGTCATGGCTGCAGTTTGCTTTGGTTTCTTCACAATTCAAAGCCCAACAATAGGAGAAAAAAGTCTGTTTTGTATCATTCTCTGAAATGAAAGTTGGTAACCATGTTGAATTTGTTTTTTTAATGGAGTATTTTGTGATGGATTAACTGTTTGTCTGTGCTCTGCTGCCCCCTACAGGCTGGATCCATGGTGTTCTCACCTCTCAGGATTGCATGGCATTCGGAGGGAACTTCCTTCACAACCTCAATATTGGCATGCAGCTCAGGTTAGCACCTCTAAAATACTTTTTTTTTAAAAAACAAAAAAAAAAACTTATCACTTTTCTCTGCATCAATTGGGGTTTATAAATCTTTGAACATATTTTCTTGATTTCTGCATAAAGTCCTAAAAAAGAGTTTGCTGTTCAAACTGAACAGTTTTGTATTAAAGTAAAATTGAAACCAGCTATTTTCATACTCCAAATAAAATGATAAATTATTTACTCACTGTCTGAAATTAAATCAGACTAAACTTTCAATTTTTTAGGTTAGTTAGTCATCAAAGTTATTTCTGTTTGCTAAATGCCAGAAAACCTAAACTTTAGTATTTAATTTGAGCAGGAAGGTAATTTACCTTTGCAGTTTCTTTGTATCGTTTCAGTATATTGAATATTTATTATTACCCCGACTCTTTCAGAATGAGCTGCTTTAGGGCGTCTTGTCTCTTTAAATCCAAATAAGAGCTGCTCCTGGCCACGTCATGGTTGCTAGGTGACGGGGTTTGGGTTGCTAGGCGACCGGGCTGGGCTCAGCTAAAAGTCAGTTAGAATTACCAAAATTATTTCTATTTGAAAACTTAGTGGGAACACTTTCTTTCATTTTATTTTATTTTTTGAATATTTATTATTCCTAATGTCTTAATGACTTATTGATCTGTGTCATTGGAATAAAATCTTGTATTTTAAGTTTAACAGAACTGAAATTGAGGCATTTATTTTGTTAAATTAGTTTTGTCAACTTCAAAACATAAAACTTTTAGTTTATCTTGTCCCTGCTTTATATTGTAGAACCCTTCTACAAAAACATAGTAATAACAGACATTCAGAGGTGAAATGAAGCCATTAATTTTGTTGGAAAAGCTTCATTATTTACCTTGAAAATGCTTAAAAAGTGCTTGGATTTTACTGTGGGAAACATTTAGTTTAATCTAATTAAACATTTAATCAATAAAGTATTTTTAAATGAAAAGTGTGCAAACCCTGATAAATAATCTATATGCTTTGTACTGTAGGTGTTATGAAATGGAGCGTCGCCTGAAAACTCCAGACCTCTTCAAGTTTCCATACTTTGAGGCCATTTGTTGGTATGTGGCTAAAAACCTCTTGGAAATGCTAAAAGGTGAGCTCGTAATGGGACTAAATAAACATTGCTTTTTATTTTTCTTGTTGATATTCATGTATAAAGCATGAAATTTCTGTTTGTCCTTCCAGAGCTACGTGAGGACAGCTGTCTTCCACCAACCTACCTTGTAGACGGAGTCAGGGCTTTAATCGGTGCATTGAGGACGTGGTTGAAAAGAGAGGTACTTTCATTTCAACGTCACGGTTCGTCCTCAGAGTTTGGACGTCTGCTCACCGTTTCCGTTGCTGTTCCAGGTAACTGAGCCGACCAGCGAGGTTCCAGATAATATCCGGCCCAACCATCTCATCAAGGAGCTGACCAAGGAAATCCGCTACCTGGAGGTAAGGAGATTTGAAATATTACACCATCGAAATACAACTGGATGCAGTTTTATTTGGTGAAATGTTGTATTTGTCCACCTGTCCGTGTTCTCATATGTTGTTGTCTGATTTTGAAAGTAAAACGTGCTTTGCCTTCTCTTCTCAGGAGGAACCAGTGAGTGGCAGCAAGCCAATGAAATCTCAGGGAAGTGGTGTACCGTTGGGAGCAAATGGCTGCCTCACCACCCGCGCCCTGGAGAGGCTGTGCCAGGCGCGGCAGGCGAGGCGAGCCGCCCGGCGGCTCCGGGAGCAGCAGCAGCAGCAGCAGGCCCCCAAGGCGCCGTCCAACCTGGACATCCTGGAGCAGCACACCATGGAGGTGCTGAAGAGGGTGGAGGTGGGGACGCTCGAAGAGGTGATGATTTCTAATTGATCAGATCAGCTGGTTTTTAGTTTAGAAGTGTCTAAAGTGAGGCCTGGGGATGGGGGTCATTTGAATAACAATTTAAGAGTAAGAGTAAAGATCAGAGTAAAGATCAAATAAAAAATGTAAACAGATAAATGTTGGGTTGTTTATGAAAAGACTATCAATCTAGAAAACGATTATTTGGATATTGTTTGATGTTTTTTTTTTTTTTTTTTTTTTTTTTAAGTCCCAACCAGACGATTTTTGGCTATAAGTTAATGTTTTATAGTCTCTGGAAAATGAACCATTTCAAAAGTCTTCTGTAACATCACAAATCAGCAGGCACTGCCCGTTTCCTAGCAACCCTAGCAGAATTCCACCCGTTTCCTAGCAACCTCAGCGAAATTCTGCCCGTTTCCTAGCAACCCCAGCGGCATTCCACCCATTTCCTAGCAACCCCAGCAGAATTCCGCCCGTTTCCTAGCAACCCCAGCGGAATTCCGCCCGTTTCCTAGCAACCCCAGCGGAATTCCGCCCGTTTCCTAGCAACCCCAGCGGAATGTTGCCCCGCCCGTTTCCTAGCAACCCCAGCGGAATTCCGCCCGTTTCCTAGCAACCCCAGCGGAATTCAGCCTGTTTCCTAGCAACCCAAGCAGCCAGCACATTTTTTCAGCTGCCTTTACTGATCTATGCACTGTGCAATGGCTGCTGGAAAAGACAACTGTTTTGTTGTTGACTTACCATTCAGAAACTTTCTTGTTGGTTGTGCGGGAGGCTCCTCTTCTGCTTGTCATACATATATGTTTGTAAAACTCTATGAACCTCGGTCTACCAGAACTGTTGTTTGAAATGGATAAAGCCGCTTCGCTCAACTATGTCGATTTTAGCCAGAAGAGGGGTCAAAGGTCAAGCCAGAAATGTGTTGTGGACACAAAGAGGTGCAGCTTTCTAGGGGAGATTTAACCTGGTACTAACGTGGATGTAGTTTTACATTGGAGCCTGTAGGGGGATCCAAATCCTGTTTTTATCTTGTTAAATCAATCATTAAAAGTCCAAAGCTAATGAAATCCATGCCCTCGAAGAGTGATATGTACATTTTGATTTTAACCATAAATCTTGCGGTTTTGTTTCCCGTCATGACGTGTCGTCCTCGTTCCTCCAGGATCCAGCGTTTTGTGCCAAGGTTCTCGGAAAGTTCAACAAAGTGTCGACTGCATCGGCAGCAGCTGCGGAGTCCTTAGAGGACAACCACCTGCGTCTCATGTTGGTCAACGGCAGAATCATCCGGTAAGGAAGCAACCCAACACATCAAACCTACCGGATACATGGAACCAGAAGTTTACACTCATGGAAGATCTTCTCTTTTTTGACTTTTCAAGTGCAGAAATGTTCTTGATTTTTTTTTTTTTTTCTTACAATTTCTCAGAGATTAATTTAAATATTTCTGAGTTTTTTGGCAGAAATGTACTCCATCCTTTTTTTTTCTATTTGCAGTGACCCTATTATGCTGAGTTTTATTTCACTGAACTTCTAAAGTCATAGAAAAGTCCTTATAATTAATCTGCCACTCAAAATGAAAACTATTGTGGTAATTTCCTTACAGCAAAATGAATTTAATGAGTCAATAATTACAAAAAAGGTTTGTTTTTTGTGTGTTTTAGAGACTTGAGGCGACCGGGGAGCAGTCCGGTAAAGACGGAGGGTGAGCAGTCATGTGTCGACCAAAGCCCACCAAAGAGCACAGCTGAGAAAGCATCGCTCCTCAGTAGGAGAACCTCAACTTTCCACCAACAAACCAGCTTTGTTTTTTATTATAAATGCCCTGAGCTGAATGATTTGCTCCTCTTTGCAGGGCGACTGGCGAGGGTGAAGCATGAACTCAGGGAGGAGACCTCAGGACACTCCAGCGTCTCGGATGTGGAGTCAGACAGCGACTCTCCCTCCGAAGTAAACGACCTTATTCTCTCCTTCAAAGCGATTAGCTGAGACCTGCTGGTTGTTGCCATGGTTACCGAGCAATCCTGTCCTTTTTAGAGTAAATCGTCGTCGTCTTCGTCTTCTGACGACGATTCGGAGAGTTCCCAGGAGGAAGATGAGGAGGAGGAGCAGCAGCAGCAGAACGGCTCAGGCCACAGCATGAACCTGGACCAGTCGGGTCAGAAACTCAGGCACAAACACAAACCACTCAAACGGTGAGTTTCAGCTCAAACATTCAGCAATCTGACAGAAAGCCCTTGAAAATGGTGGCATTTCTATCGTTCTAAACCAGAGGTTCTTAACCCGGTTCGATGAACCCCTGGGGTTCGGTGAGTCGGTCTCAGGGGTTCGGCGGAGCCTCTGCTGCTGAGGTAAAGACACACCTGTGTAAAGTCGTGATGACGCCACGCTTTCCCATCACTTGCTGCAGAGGATCACGTTGCATTGCTTAGCCCAGAGGTTCCCAAACTGTGGGGCGCGCCCCCTAGCCGCCGTGCCATTGCAGGGGGGGGGGGGAGCCTCTGGCGGTGAAAACAAACAAACAAACAAAAAAACACATGAACGCTGTATTTGCTGGGATTTTACCTTAGAACGGCCAACTCTCTGTTATTCCTCTGTCAGTCTGATACTATAGGGGCTTCTGCACTTCCCATATCGGTGTCCTCTGTCACTTTTATCAGCAGTTAAAACTGTTTAATCCGTTGTTAACATGTGGTGACCCGTTTTTTCTGAGCCGCTTTTAAACGCAACATGACGCTACGACGCTCGCGCTGTTTACACACCTGTGCGGCAGTGAAGGAGACCTGATGCTGCTGCTGGGCGGAGCTACAGGTGTGTTAGAATCATGGCAGCAAACCAGCAAAACGCAAAACTTTTCGCAGTTTTTCCTTCAAACTAACCGACTGAGTTGAGTGAAGCTGTTGGATGCAGGTAATGTAGCTAAAAGACGACTAGCTAATGTCAATACAGCACCTTAAGCTTAACAAGTAGCCTGTAGGCTACCGATGTTGTTGTCTATGTTCAGCTACATACATTAATTTTGTATAACATTCTCAACAGATTTTAAACCAAAGCTGTTAAAATAATATATGCACTTTCCATTTAAGATGAATATATGTGCCTGGAACTCCTCCAATGAGAGTTTTAGCTTCACCTGGTACAAATTAAGTAAACAAGTCATTTTAATCAGAATTAATTATTATTAAAATACTTGCAGCCCTATTATAAACATTAATTTTCTGCCCCCCACCCCCTGGCAGGGACAGGGGGGGCGCAAGAGAAAAAGTTTGGGAACCACTGGCTTAGCCAATCAGAGCCGCGGAGGAGCTCTGTGTTGTTTGCCACTATTGTATTTGTATTGGCACTACTTTGTGAAGCGGAAGGTTACGTGCTTATAAAAACCATAAAGGCTGAGCCTCGTTGCCTCTTTTCGCTCTCTGTGTGTTCGGCCACAGAGCAGCGCAGCGTAGCGACCAGTTTACAGTCGGCGATGTCTCCTGGCTCCTATTTATTCTCATAAGTAGGTTAGTGGTTCTGCAGGATGTTTTCACGAGGTGCAGACGATGACGAGGAGTCCAGAGATTCCCGTGGAAACAGGAGATCCGCTGAAGAAGCATCAACACACTGATTGGAGGAGCTTCACCCTCAGCAGGAATTTGAACTTGTGTCTTTAATTACTTCAGGAAAGCTCACAGTTTTTACCACATTCTATAGTCTAAATCTGCTCCTTAGTTGCATCTTTTCGGGGTTGGTACTGCCTCCAGTGGCGTGGGGTGGTAACACAACTAATATAATTAAATTACTAAATCAGAAGTATTAGAAAGGTTCGGTGAATGCGCATATGCAACTGAGGGGTTTGGTACCTCAAAGGTTAAGAACCTCTGGTTTAGAGGTTTGGAAAGTTTTCGATTTCTGTGCAAAATCCTTGAAAGTATCCAAACTGCACTGTTCAGTAATGAAGTGAAATCTAAGTCTCCATTGAAACCAGATGTTTTTAAGACAGATATTTTGTTTTCTACTGTTTGAAGTCAAGTCAAGTTTATTTATATAGCACTTTAAAACAGTACCACTAACCAAAGTGCTGTACAG
The DNA here is from genome assembly GCA_033032245.1 of Poecilia picta. Classification (NCBI taxonomy): domain Eukaryota; kingdom Metazoa; phylum Chordata; class Actinopteri; order Cyprinodontiformes; family Poeciliidae; genus Poecilia; species Poecilia picta. The sequence goes on along the minus strand of CM065375.1, from coordinate 4,075,773 downwards.
CCACAGAATTAAACAAATGAAATAAAAATTAAAAGCACACTAACACCAAAAATACAATCACTTAAGATGAAGACACACAATACAATACAAGAATATACTCAAATATGCAGTCATAATAAAGACCACAATAAGTAATTGAAGTTAAATCAGACTAAACTCTTCTTGCTTTGGATTAGTTAGAATTAACAAAATTAATTCTATTTACTAAATGACTGAAGACAAAGCAGGAACATTTTTTGTGTCTTTCTATGTATATTTAATTTGATATCGACAGTAATAAATATCACATAAGAGTAGGGCTGAAACAATTAATAGTGATTAAACGGTTGAATATAGCAGCACAATCAGTGCAGTAATTAAGTCAAAACTGTACAAAATAGATATACATTTTGTTTTTAAGATAAAAGAATGTCTTATTTGTCTGTAAATATGTTCTGCCCAGAACTCCGCAAGCAGGAAGAGTTTTAGCTAAAGGAATGCTTTGTATTTTAGGCAGCAAAACGTTTATTTTCTTATTAAAAATGGAATTCAGTTGTTTGTTTGTATTTTTTAATTGCATTTCTTGTATTGTTTAGAACAAGCCTAAGTGGGTAAATGAAAAATTAGCAGAATGTGCCCATTTTTAAATTGATTAATCGTCGAAATAACCGATTAATCGGCAATCAAAATAATTTAGTTGCAGCTCTGTATAGTAGTTTTTTGTTTTTGTGTTTCTATCTCCAAAAGTTTAAAAACTTGGCGTTGAAAAGTAATTTTCCTGTGGGGAAAAGTGAAGGAACGCCGTCTGACTGGTGACGTTTGGTTTGCAGAGAACGTCCTACCTCACCCAGCACAGAAGAGGCCATTCAGGGGATGCTGTCCATGGCTGGTCTGCTGGAGGAGGCGCCGTCGCCGCAGGACTCCTGGTGGGCCGGTTCGACCCAACGCTCGCTGCCGGGGGGCCAGAGCCCCATGGACAGCCAGGGCAACAGCAGCAGCGAGGCCTGGGACCATCAAGGGCTCCCCAGCCCCAGTACGGAGTACCAGTACTGTGACCCCTCCATGTCTCCGCCGCTGCACCCGTCCAAGAGGAACGCGCCCAACCCGCCGCCCATCAGCAACCAGGCCACAAAAGGTTTGGCAGTCGCACTACTTAACAGGGAAATATTATACAAAACTCACTTTCTGAATGTTTTTATACCTTCAATTCCAGCTGCTTATAAAAACAATCCAAGTGCTTGGAAAAAAAAAAAAAAAAAAAAACCCGCCCAGCTGTTTTTTGTCAACAGTTTTAACATTTTTTTGATGTGTGGAAAATCAGCCATTTCAAAAACTTCCGGAATGTTGCGTCACATTCTATTGGCGCTGCCCGTTGCCTAGCAACCCCAGCAGAGTTCCGCCCGTCGCCTAGCAACCCAAGTGGAACTCCAGCACGTTTGGCGCCAGCTGGTTTTACTGCTGTATGCGCTGTACAAACTTATATACTAAAAACACTAAATCTGACAAAGTATTTCTGTATAATTTCTAGTGCAAATATCTTAATACACTTAAAATAAGACTGAAGTAACTTGTCAGCAAGATGTAGGAGTTTGTTTTAAGTCAATAATTCCTTAATATTAATTTAAAAAGTACTAGTATCATAGGTAGATTATTTAATTTACAACATGGGAAAAATATATTGTTGCAAGTTAAATAATCTGCAATTTTTAATGAATATTAAGGACTTACTGATTTAAAGCAAACTAATATATCTTGCACTTTTGTCTTATTTGAAATGTTATAGCATATTTGTAGTAGGAAGTGGAGCAAATATACTTGGTAAGATTTTGGTTTTGCAGTGTGTAATGTGTTTTTTTCTCATTTCTATTCACAATTCAGTAATAATTATGTTAATTTAGCCTAAATTCTGCCTGATATCTTCTGATTTTAGTCTGCCACAAGCTCTTTGAGTTTTTTGGTAGCTTTCTAGTCATAATTGTTCATTTCGCAGAATAATTTTTATTTATTACTTGAAAAGCATAAGGGAAGTAGATCTAAGATCATGTTAATGTTGCTTTTACTGCTGCTGTTTGTGGAAATCCAGTGCAAATAAATGTTATATTTATTAAATCAGTTTCTAAACACATTAACTGCTTACTTTTTAATTTATTGTTAAATCAATTAAGAGCTACAGGTTATATATTGGTCTGCTACACTTTAATGTAAAACATGGTGGTGGCAGCATCATTCTGTGGTAGTTTTCCTCAGAAAAAGTGGCTAAATACAGATTTTTTTCTTCCACTTAACAATAATTTAATTCCTAAAAGAAATATATAAGTTTTGTGTAGTTATTATTATTATTGTGGTAAATATTGCAAAAAATTTGTAAAATTGCTAGTTTTCATTGATTAATATATATATGTGTGTGTGTGTGTGTGTGTTTTATGTATTTTGTTGCTTTTTTGCAGGTAAAAGGCCCAAAAAAGGAATGGCAACAGCCAAACAGAGACTCGGCAAGATCCTAAAACTCAACAGACACAGTCGTGTTTTTGTTTGACGCGCTTCCTGAAACTTCAAACTCAAAGAAGAAAAACAATAATTTGCCATCAGTTCTCAAAGAAGTAAAAAAAAAAAAAAAAGAGAAACTTTTTTTGTTACTTTGGTGCCGGAGAAAAGAAAAATACGGAGACGACCGCAGCGGACCGGATCTGAAGACGCGCTCACTGTGCGCTGAGGAGACAGGGTATTGAGTTTGAGCAAATCTTCACAGGAAAATAATAAAAATAAAAGCACACTAAGAACAAAAACGAGAGAATTATGTGAATTTCCATGTGGATTAAACCGAAGGTTCATCCGAGTCTAAGAGAACCTGTGATGAGCTCAGCAGGTTGAAACGCGGTGCTTCGAGGATTTAAAAGAAAAAAATGGAGGCGGCGACAAACTGAAATTTCAAAATGGTGCTTCTTGTTTTGTATTTTTCTTGTTTTGTATTTTTCTTGTTTTGTATTTTTCTTCCACTCGTCCTTTCCTTCCTCCCTCTTTTTATCTCAATCACACCAGCAATAATGACTTTGGAGCGAGAGGAGAGGCGGAGAGCTGCCTCTCTGTTTGTTTTCAATAGGATTTAACTTTAATTTATTTCTCATTTTATCCGTTTTATTTTCAATGTGTTTATGGATTATGTATTTATTAATTGAAAGAATTGATGATTTTATTATGAAATGACCACGAAACCTTTAGTTTTGAGGGTTTTAAGAGGTTTTTCTTTTTTTTAATCTTTAAACATTTTTGTAAATGTGGATGTTTTTAGTCTTCAGTAGCAGTTGACCTTCGACCTTTCTAACTTTCTGTCGTCACAAATCTTTTCCTTCTGCGGTTGACTTGAGCCTGTGTTGATTCCCGTCTCTTCCCAGTGGTTTTTGGGCGATGTGCGAGTAGAGACTTAGGTTAGGTTTATTTCTTTCACGTCTTCACCTGAACATTCTCAGTTTGTGCCACTTAAAACTTTAAGGAGCAAAAAAACTAAATATCTGAGCCACTGTGGTCGGTACAAAGTACGTTAGCAGTTTTCAGACCCCTTGAACTTCTCCTATTTGTTACTTTAAAGGAAATTTATGATGCACCGAGGTAATAGTAGAGAAAAATTTAGAGTATAAGTTCTACATTCGGAGCAAATAACTTAATATCACATTAGTTTATTGTTGCTCCCATTATATTAACAACTACAGGGGGCCGAGCAACGCGCCAGAGGGGATTCCCATAACTGAAATTATACCCTCTTCTTTCTTTATTCAATATATTTATTGTTTTCAACAAAGTTCCTTCCTTTTTTTATCTAGTAAATGTAAAGATAAAAATTCATAACCTCAGCATGATTCTGCCACCACCATAAATCCCCCCAGAGTTCAGTTCAGTGTCAGTTTTCTAACAGTTTTGTTTGTTTGCACTAATTAATGTAAGAATATATTTGAATTAGTTTTCTGTTTGCTAAAAACTTGAGTCCCACAGCATGACTCTGCCACCTCCATGTTTCCCAGTGTTCAGTTCAGAGTGAGCTGCAGTGTTTGTGCTCGTATTTATCTTTTTGAATACTTCATATATAAAATAGGAAAACATGCACTTTTAAATGTATGTATATTTGTTTTTGGCTACAAACTCTTGATTTCCCACAGCATGATACTTCCACCGCCATGCATTTTTCACTGGAGGTGCTGTTTTCAGTTAAAAGTGGTGCACCGTTAGTTTTCTGCCACAGTCTGGTTTATTTTTACAAATTGGCATGATTCTGCCACCACCATGCTTCACAGTGGAGTTACTCTATTTAGCTCAGAATGGTGAGCAGGGTTAGGTTTTTTTCAACAGCAATTAAAATGAGAATTTAAAAAAATAGGCAAACTCTGATTCCCACAGCATGATTCTGCCACCACCATGTTTCACAATGTAGGCTCTATTTTTTCCCCCAATATATTCTTTAAATTAACCATTTTTAAACATGACAACTAATCAGATTCCCTTGGTATCATGTTGCCACCATCAAGTTTCAAAGTAGAGATTGCGAATTTAGGGAGGAAGTTGGGGTTTGTTTTTACTACTTAATGTACAAAAAAAAAGAATTATGCAATGCTTCAGGTTTGTTACATTAAAAACTATAATTAAATTTAGTGGTTTTAAAGTGACAAAATGGGGAAAAGTTCAAGGGGTAGAAACACTCAAAGTGTTCAGAAAAACGAGGAACCTCCGATGGGAATGAGTGAGTATTGTTGTTTTTATTTGAAGTACCAGTGATGTTGTGAAACGTGAGCAGTTCTTCACTCTCAGGGAATGATGCCATGGACATTAACCTCCGATTAACCACCAGCCACGTCATCACGGATGCAGACGGGACGCGCTCAGCTCTCCCAGGACTTTCAGGAAGTCCTGCTTCCGAGAAGCTGAGGTTTGTTTTCATATTTCAAAAAAAAAAATTAACAAAATAACCTCCATTTCGAGGTTTTTCAGGTTGCTGTCACTAGTCATTGTATCTTCTGGTGTTGTCCCTCAAACTTCCAAGTTGTGTTCAGCTCAGTGTTACTCATTCATCACCTTCCTGGAGTTGACCCTTGACCTCGTCAGTGAACTGCCATATAGCTTTAAGACCTTTCTGTGAACAGTGTGAGGCTGGGAAAACTTTTCTCAGGTTGACCTACAAGTAACTGTGTGATGATCGCCAGGCTGATTCCCTACACTACACTCTTTATAACTTTTTCATTTCTTTGCATGTCAAGTCATTTAAGAATAAAAAAGCAAAGAAAACGCGAGCTGGCCCGCAGGCAGGGTTTGTTTATAAGCTGTATTCACACAGGATTCATCACCTCCTCCCTCTTCCTGCTTTTTTTAAGCATTTGTGTTGTCGGTTCTTGCAAAAGATTGCTTCTGATTTGAAATCTACAAACACTGGCTAACTGTGACACTGTTGATGCGTTGCATTTGTTTCTGCATTTCAAAATTGCTTGTAAATAAAACGAATGAAATAAAAACAAAACATGGGTCTCCGCGCCTCCTTAAATTTAGAACGTTGGCAGCTAACTAGCTTTTTTTAGCTAGTAAGTGTAAGTTCCCATTTCAAAAACTGCTTATCAAAATTAAAACGTCTTTGTTAAATTTTGTCTAGACATGACTATTTCATTTCCTACATTGTATTTCCCCCTCGGGAGCTTTTTTTTTGTCAGCCACTTTGGTTTGAATCGCTCTCAAACATCGAGACCGTTGAGGCTACCGCTTAGCAGCTAGCTTTGTTAGCAGCTAGCTATTTAGTTAGCAGCTAGCTATTTAGTTAGCAGCTAGCTATTAGTTCCTAGCTTTTGTCTCTGAAGTCCAATTTTATCGCCCGATGGCTGGACGAATTTCGCATTTTAAGAAGAATTGCTTGTGAATGAAACTAAAATTCATAGATTTTTCCAACCGTTCTTTTAAATTGTTTTGACATGATTTTTCTGTAATTTTTTTCTAGCGGGACTTTTATGTCAGGCAAATATTTGAGTCGCACTCGGAGGTCTTTGGGGCTACCGCCGCTAGCTAGCTTGTTAGCTTTTTGCATCCATTATGGGTAAGTGGAAATTTGTCACCAGTTACCTGGACGGACTTCGTACATTTCAGTGGAGTCATAGATCTTGAATTCCGTTAGTAATTGTATTAAAAAATCTTTAAAATGGAGTTGGAGAAACTCTGAATATTTCTGTTAAACTGAATTTAAATCGAAGGTTTCATCCATCATCGTCTAACTTCAACATCACAGTCGGATTTTATAAAATTACTCTTTTGGAGAGAAAAGACCTGAAATTTGCCCAAGTTATTTTTGAAATGGGCCAAAGTTCATCAGTTTGAAACTACATTTATATGAAATTTTCTTACTGGGGTCTTTAACTCTTTCCAGCCTTCGTTTCTTGCTAGTTTTGATTTGCTTTTAGCCTAGTTCATGTTGGCAGAAAGGCTCAATTAAAGCCAAAATCTTGACTCGCAAATGTATAATAATGTAATTTCACAAGAAAGGCAGGTATTTCTATAATATTTTGAAAATATTCCATCTATTTTCTAACGTCTCTTTAGTGATTTTTATAAGAACAAGAGTTAGACATCAACTCTTTAAACTAAACATTTTTTATTTTTGTTAACTTTTTTTAAACAACAAAAAAAAAAAAACCCGTAAGTGTAATTTAAACTTTATTATATGTACAACAATGACTTCAGAACATCTGCAGGATTTCTCACAAAACTTCAGCTTGTTGTCATCTGCAAAAGAAATACGCTTGTTTATAAACGGTGGAAACAATATTGACTTTAAAAACAGGTGTAAGGAATTTCAGAGGCTTATTTAAAACAAAGGGGAAACCTCACTCCTGGTCATCCGGCGGGATGCCGAGCTCCTCGTCTGTCCACCGGGAGGCGTCGGGCCAGGGGAAGTGACCCTGTAATAAAGGTAGGAATCGTCTGGAGTCGGTTCCAAAAACCCGACTGTCAACATGACAGCAGAGCGAAGACCTCAGCTTTTCACAACCGACTCGTTAGATGATTAATTATTTTAACTCCCACTGCAGGATTTCATCTCTGGAAATCAACATAACATGCAGGATGAGGCGAGTTTCTTTGTTTTTTAGGAAAACCATCTTGGTGATGATGGGACAAACCAATTATTTATTTAGAGAGTCCAACTCATTTTGGGCCGTCAAGATCAGGAATTAAATGGCTGATTGTGTCAGAACCTTTTCATTAAACTCTCTAAACTGTTGAAATTCTAAATATCTGTATTTGAAAAGTACATTTAAAAAAAAAAAACCAAACATCTCTTCACACTGATTGGTCCCTCCAGGATTTCATTATTTAATTGTTTTACAATAAAAAATCAGATTGTTGTGAAGCTAATTTAGAAATATTTGCAAGAAATTGTGCATCTATTAGTGATGTTATGAAGTAGTTTTTGAAAACAAGAAAAAAAACCTAATAATTTGACATTTTAGTGAAGCTGAGGCAGAACGGGCATAGAAGAAATACTGCCACCTGCAGGCTGGAGTTGGCATTACTTAAACTCAATGCTTGACAATTTGAGTAAAATTAAAAATTCACAAATATGGTTTTGTATAAAAATGTATAAAAATTTAACTTTCCATGAAAAACTATCAGGGCTAATTGATGTAATTTAGCAGTTTGCAGGTAACAACTTGGATTTGATTGATAAAATATTTAAGCACACAAAGTTTTCATTTCTACATCAGTGTGGGGTATTTAAGGCCACATGAGAAGCTGTGGTGGGCCGGATTTGGCCCCCAAGCCTTCAGTTCAACAGAAGTCAGCATCTTGTTATATTTGACATCATTAAATATCCAATACATGTGATTTAGAGCCTTTAGCTGCAAAATCTGCAAAACCTGCATTACATTGAATCAGCGACACAACAGCATGTCACAACCATTATGGATAGAAAAAACAGGTAATTTCCGTCTAAAAACTAACATTTCGAGATAAAACTCTGAAATAATCTTTAAACATGTCCAAATTCTTTCCAGAAAATTTCTACATTTTTTTTTCTAACACTGCCTCTGGGTGTGATCAAGACAATTATGCAGTACCGCCTTTATTTTTACGGAAGAGGATTAGGGCCACCGGAAAACAAAAAACCTTCTGCCTTTAATCTCAGAGTTCTAGTTTTAGAATTCTGAGATTAAAGGCAGAATTCTGAGATTAAAGACAGAATTCTGAGATTAAAGACAGAATTCTGAGATTAAAGACATAATTCTAACTTTAAAGGCAGAATTCTGAGATTAAAGGCAGAATTCTGAGATTAAAGGCAGAATTCTGAGATTAAAGACATAATTCTGAGATTAAAGACATAATTCTGAGATTAAAGACATAATTCTAACTTTAAAGGCAGAATTCTGAGATTAAAGGCAGAATTCTGAGATTAAAGGCAGAATTCTGAGATTAAAGACAGAATTCTAACTTTAAAGGTAGAATTCTGAGATTAAAGGCAGAATTCTGAGATTAAAGGCAGAATTCTGAGATTAAAGACAGAATTCTAACTTTAAAGGTAGAATTCTGAGATTAAAGACAGAATTCTGAGATTAAAGACATAATTCTGAGATTAAAGACATAATTCTAACTTTAAAGGCAGAATTCTGAGATTAAAGACAGAATTCTAACTTTAAAGGCAGAATTCTGAGATTAAAGACAGAATTCTGAGATTAAAGACATAATTCTGAGATTAAAGACATAATTCTAACTTTAAAGGCAGAATTCTGAGATTAAAGGCAGAATTCTGAGATTAAAGACAGAATTCTAACTTTAAAGGTAGAATTCTGAGATTAAAGGCAGAATTCTGAGATTAAAGACAGAATTCTAACTTTAAAGACAGAATTCTGAGATTAAAGACAGAATTCTAACTTTAAAGGTAGAATTCTGAGATTAAAGGCAGAATTCTGAGATTAAAGACAGAATTCTAACTTTAAAGGCAGAATTCTGAGATTAAAGGCAGAATTCTGAGATTAAAGACAGAATTCTGAGATTAAAGGCAGAATTCTGAGATTAAAGACAGAATTCTGAGATTAAAGACAGAATTCTAACTTTAAAGGTAGAATTCTGAGATTAAAGGCAGAATTCTGAGATTAAAGACAGAATTCTGAGATTAAAGGCAGAATTCTGAGATTAAAGACAGAATTCTGAGATTAAAGGCAGAATTCTAACTTTAAAGGCAGAATTCTGAGATTAAAGACAGAATTCTAACTTTAAAGGTAGAATTCTGAGATTAAAGGCAGAATTCTGAGATTAAAGGCAGAATTCTAACTTTAAAGGCAGAATTCTGAGATTAAAGACAGAATTCTAAACTTTAAAGGCAGAATTCTGAGATTAAAGGCAGAATTCTGAGATTAAAGACAGAATTCTAACTTTAAAGGCAGAATTCTGAGATTAAAGGCAGCAATTCTGAGATTAAAGGCAGAATTCTGAGATTAAAGCAGAATTCTGAGATTAAAGACAGAATTCTAACTTTAAAGGTAGAATTCTGAGATTAAAGGCAGAATTCTGAGATTAAAGGCAGAATTCTAACTTTAAAGGTAGAATTCTGAGATTAAAGGCAGAATTCTGAGATTAAAGGCAGAATTCTGAGATTAAAGGCAGAATTCTAACTTTAAAGGTAGAATTCTGAGATTAAAGGCAGAATTCTGAGATTAAAGGCAGAATTCTGAGATTAAAGGCAGAATTCTGAGATTAAAGGCAGAATTCTAACTTTAAAGGCAGAATTCTGAGATTAAAGACAGAATTCTAACTTTAAAGGCAGAATTATTATTATTTTTCGGTGGTCCTAATCCTTTTCCGCATACTGATTAAAGATAATAATAACAAGAGGCAATAGCGAAATGGACTAATATAAAGTCCTGACCCAAAAATAACAGACAAAAACCTAATCCTTCATCAGTTAAAAGGTCATTAAGGTCTCAGTTCTGATGTTCTAGGCTGATCCTGCCTCCCGTACCAGGATCGCGTCTGGGTCGTGCCAGCAGTGCCAGAGGATCCAGAACCACATCGCCCCGCTGAGGAACTCCGACTCGAACTTCTGCTTCTTGGTTAACTGCGGATACTGTCGGTACTGCGGCTCGACGTGCGGTCCGCCGCTGGCCCTACGACCCAGAAACAGGCGTCAACCGGGCGGCACCAAAGCGCTGCTTACGCTCCTCCTGCGTGCCGATCTATGCTAACACATCCGGCTAATTCTGCGGCTAGGCTAATGTGGGAGCTCGCTTACTTTCTGCTGGTTATCCGTCGTGGGCCGCGCCGAAGCAGCCCGGTTCCGACCCGCAGGACTCCGATCGCCCTTCCAAAGGAAGACATGATCGGTAATATATTGAAACCCGGAGCGGTGACGGGTTGGAGGGGGACCGGACGCTCCCGGAGTGGAGTCACCTTCCCTGTCTGGTCACTAAACGACCTCGGAACAACGTCAGCGCCGATTGGACAGGAAATGATGTCACCGTTTGTGGATTCGGTTAACGCAGCGCCCTCTGTCGGTCAACAGGGGAAAAACCGCTTTTGTTGTAAAAAAAAAAAACAACTTATTTTTCACAACGTTGGGATAAAATTATAATGCGATGGCGCATTAGGGCCACTGCAGACTGAAAAGAAGGATTAGTAGAGGCTTTTTTCCTGCTAAATCTTTTATCTTTTCAAACTCAGAAATGTCCGTTTTTTGTTGCGGAAAGATTCATCTCAAAATGTTAGTTTTATTCTAGCTAATTGTCAACTTTTCAACCTAAAAACATCATTTGTTTATTGTAGAAAATCTCTGAGAATAATCTAAAAATTTCTGAATTATTTTGGCGAAAGTTTACTCCTCTTTATTTGTGCTGTCCTCCACCTAATGGTGGATGTATGGATGAAACAAAACTGCATAACTGGGGCTAATTCATATAGGGCCGACTCAATTATCAATCTACTGTAAGTTGCATAAGTAAAAATAATTCTTAGGGCCCACATCTTCCTAAGTTCAGTCCTGGGTACCGGAGTAATAAACCCAGCATTCCTGAAATCTATTCTGTATAATTGTTCAAAATAAATTGTTGACATCAATCCCTTATTTAATGTCAACATCAAATAACCTTATTTAAGGTGGTTCTCGTTGTCTTATTATAGAAATTCCATTTAAAGTGACCTCAGATGCTTTGAGATTAAACTGAAAAATTAGAAACTACACCTCCATCAAGGAGCAGTCCAAATAATAATAATAATAATAATAAACTATTTTCCCTTTTTAAAGAGGATATGGACTGGAAATTTTAATTAAATCATAGATGTCATTTTAAAATTATACCTAATTTAAGATTTTCATTGCCAACATTGTCAGTAATCACTTATCTTGTCCGCTAGATGGTGCTAAAGTTAAACTCATATTTAAAGTGAATATTGTGTCTGTTCTGTAGGTTCCAACTAGCTATAACATTAAGGGGAAAATTTGGTGTTTATGCAACATAAATCTGGAACTGCTGGGATGATTTAATGTTTGCTGTCGTGTGTTGGACTTTCCCCATATCAGAGAAAATATTTATCTTCTCCACCAGCACAGCTTAGGGAAAAAAACCCTGAAAAGCCAAGTCATAAAGTCAAGATCAACCTCTCGGTCTGAGGTCTTTCGTTTAAGAACAATCCAGCACGAAAACAGGAAATAACATTGTTTCGAGAACGCGCACGGCGCCGCCGCCCTAATTGAGGAAGAAAAAAAAAAATCGACGCCATCTTGTTTTAGGTCGAGATCCATCTTCACCAAATAAAAAGGCTACGTCTCATGATCTTGACAGCTATCTCGCATATTTTGTGTAGAAACAACAAGTCACCGACATAGCTGTTCTAAAAGGTAATTCATATGAATGCTTTGCTCCTAAACGGACATTAATGTGACATTGTTACCTAATGGCGCCTGGCCGTTAGCGCTCTCCGGCTGCGCCCCTCTCCCCTCTCAGCTCAGAGCCCGCCCACAAATACTAACTGCATGATGTCATCATAAACCAAAAAAAAAAAAAAAAAACGACAGTTTTCATCACTTGCTTTCTTTCTTTCCTTCTTTTTTTTAAGGGACTACCACAATTCCTATATCCCACCATCAAGTCTTAACGTGAAGAAATCGAAATCATCTTCAAAAGAAGAAATAAAGATGGCGATCGAGAGAAAAAAAAAAAAATGGCGTTCTTCTTTTTCCCCCCATGTAATTCGACCTGTGATGTCTTGTGTCCTCAACGGCCGCCGCACATTTCCGACTTTTAAACCGGAGCGGATCGGACCGAGCCTTTTATACTGCTGCCGTCGTCCTCGAAGTTTGCGCGAGACGCCAGCAGTTGCTGCTGTCTCGCAACACGGCGCATGCGCCAGTGGGTGCAGTCCAGGGTGGGGGAGGGTCGACGAATGGAAAGGATGAGAACATCCTCCATCCTCCCTGCACACATGATGTCAAAGGAAACTACACCTCCATCAAAGGGGTTTCTACACACACACTCCTACTTTAGAGAGGTGATTTTTATTTTATCCGACCTTAATTTAAGTCATACACATTTTGCACTGAATTTAGCTGAGTAAATGTATTTAATTTCAGATTTCTCATCATGCAGTGGACGTCGGATTATACACACCCATTTAAAAGGCCAAATTTTGTGATGTAAAAAAATGAGAATTTACTTGTTTTTTTTAATTTCCCCCACAGTTCAACTGAAAAAACAAATTAAGCTCTTAGTTGGATAAAAATATCTAGCTACCTTTCTATGTAAACTTACTTCAAGTCTCTTTTTTTGCAACGACTCCATATGGATTTGTTGAGTGTTTTTTTTTAATGAATTTCTTTCTTGTGGAGTCTATCTATTTGTTCACAATTTAATTTTATCCCATAAAACACAGCTCTTGTGTAAGGAGGTTACATAACAGCTTAGCCTTCTGCTGAGTTGTTATGGATTTGGGTGATCCTTTACAAGCCTGCTACTACTAGATTCAAATCCTAGTATTGTTTAACAAAAATCTACTGCAATAAATACTGTAAAAATATATTATGTATAATATAGAACAGGTAAAATGTTTGAAAAGAACAATAGTAGGAATGGATCTCAAATTTAGAAGAATTAATACCTTATCTTGTCTTTTTTATTTATTTATTTATATTTAACTTATAAGGTGAGTCTTCACTAAAACCAAGTTTTCAAGAAGACTTCATGATTTTGTTTTATTATTCGGTTCTTTCCATCCTTGGAGGGGAAAATAGGAAGCAGGAGAGGAAGCAGTTAATTGGTTTAAACAAAACCTCCTGATAAAAACATTCAGACAGCTGACTTCACTTTCAAAAGATTATCGCTTGGATAATGACTGTTTAAAAACAGCACAAAGTACTATGGTGTCTATGATTTAGGCCATCAAAAACCGTATGTTTAAAGTGGAAAAATGCTAACTATTTTTACATTTGGAGTTTTTTTATTACATCATAGTGTATTTTGCTGTTCTAAAAATCACATTTTAATGATGGAATACATGGACCACAATTCAATGCTATGGAAGCTATGCTAAAATGGAAATTATTCTAAAATGTAAACCAGAAAAGAGAAATCATGCTGAAGTTATACTAAAATGGAAGTTACACTAAAGCTAAACTTGCGCTAAAGTGAAAGTTATGCTAAACGGGAAGTTATGTTGTAATGCAAGTCGTATTAAAGGTGCTAGCATGACATGCATTGTGGCTTCTTGTTATTGTCTTATGGGTTTTGCATTTAGTTTTACCATATTATTCCACTTTTAATCTCGGAAAAAAGTTTATTCTCGTCATTTGTTTTTCAAACATTTTGACATAGTTGACCGTTTTTTTGCTTAAATTTTCTAAACTGGGGAATGACGTCATCAAAGGCAAGGTAACATGGGTAAACGGGACAAATATAATTTACTCTATTTATCTAAATGAGTGCAGATTGAACGTTTTTATAAAATAATCTGAACAGAGAGACATCCTGGAGATTTTATTTATTAATTTATTTATTTATTTTGAATATTATTATTTTTTTCTCTCGTGAACGCGCAAGGAGACCGATCACGGCGCCCCTGTCAGACGGGGCGTGTAGCCCCGCAGAATGTGGAGGCGGAGCCCGCTCGTGGGGGAGGCGGAGTCTCGGGAGTCCTGGCAGGGCCGCCATTTTTTGCACAGGGAAAAGAGACTGGTTTTGAAGGGATCTAATTTCTAAAAGTCGCCGTTGACTGGGGCTCTAAGGCTTTTTCTAACGGTTTCGAGTCCATTTTTCGCTACATTTGAGGAGCCCCAACGTAAAACAACTGGCGCGCATTTTCTTCAGAAGCAGGAAAAGGAACCTTGAGAGAACACGTCTGAATACAAACATTTTAAACCTAGGCTAGGAATCCGCAGTGTGTGAACTGAAGTATTGTTTTGGTTGTGGAAGCTGCGACTGGGGTCTCACCCAGGTCCCCATATTCGCTATCCAAAGCCTCCAGAGTGGACTTAAAAAGGTAAGTTAACTGTATTATGTGGCGATGATAGATTAAGGTTAAATGAAGCCTGAACGTGTATTGTTGTCTATAGTTAGCTAGCATGGTGTTACCTGCTAACATATCAGCTGAGAGTAGCCTGCTAACTTGCTCTTGAACCTTAGTAAATCAGAGTATCTAAGTGCTAAGTTTATTTCGCTTGTTTTATGGTGAGCAAACCTTTAAAACTCTTACAAAAGACCACCAATTTCCACTAAAATCACGAAGTTGTCAAGCCAACTGACCATTTGCTAACTAGCGCATGCTACTATCTCAAATTAGCTTGACACAAACCGAATAAGGCTCTGACTTCTCATTTACAGCGTAGTAATGCCCTACACCACCCGCAAAAAAGAGTAAATATTATGCAGAAGCCATAAACAGATTACAATGACAAGCGTTTGCAAAGTTAGAGCAGGGCTAATGATACTAATTTGGAGTAACGTAACATGAAAACGCTACATTACATCGATCTGTCCACAATCAAAACTCTCCATTGAGAACATTAACATTTCTCAAAGCCTGTTGGAAAACCCATCTATGCTCTCCGATCAGCGGCCACACATGAACAGATGTGAAGTGGGTGTTTTACTTTGACATGCTGACACTGCGGGCCATATTGCGCACAGTTTTATTCGCTTTTGTGTACATACATTAAATATGGGCAATGCGAGAGTCTATAACCCCATTGACCGACCGCGTTTTAGTGGAAATCTCCACCTCGACTTGCATAGTAAATTAACCAGCTGGATTTCCGTCTGGCATATTTGCAAATAGCCTCCGATCGGAACCTTCATTTGATTCTAATTGCACAGAATTAGATTACCTCAATGCTGACTATTTATTTTATATATATATATATATATATATATATATATATATAGAGAGAGAGAGAGAGAGAGCAATCTTGCAGCCATATTGTGATCCCTTACACTACAGAGTGCAACACCCTTTATTACCATGCCGTTATATTGCTCTACATCTGATAAAAACCTGTCAACAAACGCGCCTGCTCGTTTTATTATGTTACAAACGTAGTATTAGTATTTAAAGAACTAACTACGCGCTGCTTTTTGGACTTGCCTCGCCTTACAGTATCATTTCCGTTCAGAGAAAAAAAACTATACAAAACCACCTCAAATCCGGAGAACAATGAGCCTTTAGACAAACCGATACGTTTAGTTTATGTCCCAGGCAACTTAGAGCGAAGCCAGTTGTTGAAATACCTTAAATGCTCGGGTTGCATTACAGTCCCTCCTTGGTTTGGGATTCATAGCCGAAGCAGGATAAATAAAACCCCCAAGCAAACGCATGATAGAAAACGGATGTTTTGCTACTTTGGAGCTCAGATTGAGGTTTTGGTGACTTGTTTTGGAGTTGGTGTGTGTTGGGATCAAACGCTGCAGCCATGGGGGGGGAGGGGATCCATGAAGGTCCTCAATAAGCATCTCTTAGTCATCCTGTGTCCTGCCACTGATTACCGCATATAATGTTCAGTCGGCTTTGCTGATGTCTTTCCTGTCTCTGACGACCGGAGCATTAATCCACGTCTGTCTGTCTGTCTACGCATTATGCCGTTAGCTTCCGTTAGCTCGGTTGTTGCTGCGTTATGGCCCGTAACGACCAAATATGTCCGGTTTTTTTTTTTTGTTTTTTTTACCCTCGACGTTCTTTTTTTAATCGACTAGAAAAATACTTTTTTTTTTTTTTTTTTTTTGGTTGCTTCGATCGCCTGTTGTACCGACAGAAAAACCGTCAAAACATCGAATTTCAAGAGGCTAATCGTGTAGTGCTGATGATGATACTAATAAAAATGCCGGGCCTTCGTCGCGTTTCGACGGGTTTCCCAACAGCTCTAGGCGGTTAACAACACAGAAACTGTACCGAGAGAGAGAGACACTCGGAGCTGAGTGATTGAACGGATTCTTGGGGGGGGATTTTTCTTCCCACGGCGAGGCTCCCCGGGCTACACGCCGTCCTGAGAAAAGCGCTCTGAAAATGGCGACGTGCACCAGGGTGTTGTGGTAACATAATAGCAACGTTGTGCTCTGCTCTCTCCACACCCCTATCGGCAGGACCGACTGCAGCGCCGACACGCTCACAGAAAGGCAACTGCACAACACGGCAGGATTTATTTCAGTTCGGGGGGAAATAACGTGGAAAAGACACTGAATCCGTCTGGGCCCATGTGTGAGACATGGTTGTTCCTATTCCTGGCTTTAAATCATCTAATGTGTTTTTAGTTGGATGATGTTGGAGGGAAAAAGCGTCTGTCAGGAATAATTACTTCTCAACAATCAGTTGCGGTTGTTTTCTTCATTAAGCTGCTTGTCATCTTCTGTAGTGTGAGATGATTTAACCTGATATCTTACTTATGCCCTTGTTTGAATCAGGGCTGTGTAATAATATCGATATTTTCTTTCCTAGAAAAAAATTGATATTCATCCTCAAGTATCGTAACGTCCAACTGTCACCTTGTTCACTCACTGCTTGCTTCACCAGGTCATCAGGCTTAGAGTGATTCCTTCAGATGTTCAGGTTAAAAAGGTATCAAACTATTCAGAGCAGGAACTTGGTTCACTTTATTTACTTTACTAAATGCATGTCAGCTACAGTTTGGACTGTTTCAACTAAAAGAAACATGTTTTCTCTCCACTTCTTTGATTCATTTTGTCCAGCTGTCCACTTTAAGTCTGTGTCCAACCAGAACCAGGTATTGTGTAGTTGGTGCTTTTAATCAGTTTTCAGGTAAATTAATTCGGTCCAACTTTATAACAGTCACAAAATGTCACCAAAATCACTCTGTCCCTCTAAAACCTTTCAGAAAATCACAAAAGTGTATTGAATTGTATAGTTTGCTGAATATCGCAATATATATCGTATCGTGGGCAGAATATTGTGAATCGTATCGTGACATTATTGTATCACTACAGCCCTAGTTTGAATAAAGATGTCCTGTGATCAGTAATCCAATGTGTTTAACATGCAGGCGTCTTATCTGCTAAATTTTGTGTTGTGCATTTGCAAATAAATTAATAACTTTACATATGTCCTGTATTAATGTTTCATTTTCTCTGCTGCTGTCGGTCACAACCATGTATAGTGATGGACTGGAGACCTTTATCATAGTTATTAAAGTCTTCTTATTGAATTAAATATATAAATCCCTAAACGCTATAGGTTACAACTGAGAATATCTATTTTATTTAGGATAAGATGTACCTTATTGATCCCAGAATTGAGAAATTATTGGGTGACAGCAGCATGACGCACAGGAAACGGACAAGATGCTCAAATTAAAATATACCTTTTAAGTTAAAGTATTATATGAAAGATGTTTTTTGCATATTTTGTGCAAATGAAGATGAGTATAAGTAGATATTCTGTTCAAAATGAAAGCAATTGTATCTTTTACATGTTTTATTTTTGTAAAAAGCCATATTTTGTCTCACTTTGGCCAACACCTGCGTGTGACGTTTAGAAATCAAGCTGGAGTTTGTAAACCTACGTTTATATGTCTCCATTCATTAAATGTAACATAGCCGCTCTGTGAAGTTTACATTAAGTTTAAATTTACACACCGTGATAAAAAACTCAGTGGAGTTTCAGGCTGCCTGACTTCATCTGTATGCAGCCAGCAATTATTTGAATAATCAGTTATTCAAACGAGTAATCAAATAAAAATTATTTGATTTTTAATTTCACCAGATTTAGATTATTGTAGGGAAATGCATAAAAATGAACATAATTCTGTTCTTTTTTTATACAAGAATATAAATGTTTTATTGCCCAAAATGCAATAATGGAACACTTCATTATTTGTACATTAATTAACAAGTTTTTGCATTAAGGGATTAATAATTAGATAAACAAAAGATGCTTGCATAATTTGAACCAGGTGAAGCTAAAGCTGTGCAACTCTAGGAGTTCAGAGTAAAACATTTTTACTTAGAACAGGTATTTTTTTTATCTTAAATGCAAGTTTTTGCTTAATTACTGCACTTTCTTTCACCAAATAGATTTTTTGTTATCTGTATACGGCAGTTAACGATTAGCTGATTGCTAAATTAGTTGACGATTAATAACCGATTAATCACGATTAATCGTTTCAGCCTTAATACCTGGATATGGAGGCCTCAGCTTCAACACAAAACAGGTTTTCAGGTGCAATCAACCTGTTTATGCTTTTCAACATAAGTTGTCAGCAGTTTGTCTGAAACAGAAGCAGGAACAACTAAAAGCGTAATAAGCAGCGAAGCCAGAGTCGGTTTCAAGTCATTTAATGAAGTTAAGTGGATGATTCTCTGCCCTTTGACACTCAACATCCCAAAACATTTCTCTCTCTCTCTGTTTGAAGACTCGCTGCTCCTTCTGGTTTATGGCAGCACAGGTAGTGATGAGGACCTGGATGACGGTGAGCCTGGTGGCCACGTGCACGATGCCATATGTGTGTGTGTGTGTGTGTGTGTGTTAACGAAGACGGGGAGCCTCTCCTGTCATAGCGACGGAGCCGGTGGTGTCTCGGATGACACAGCCTCCTTTCAGCTTAGCTGCACTCTAAGAAGCTCATGGTATCAAAACGCCGGCCTGTAAGCAGGAAGCTGCTCCTCTTCCTCTTCCTCTTCGGTACCTTTAATTGATTGGAGAAGAAATGTGACGAAGGTGACATCTGGTTCTTTATTGACTTATTGATAAAACCCATAAATGCAATCCGAAAGCTTTGATACTTCGTCTTAACTAATGCAGATGATAAACCAGGGGTGTCCAAAGTGTGGCTCGGGGGCCATTCGTGGCCCTCCGGAGTAGTTTTGGTGGCCCCCTGACCTCAGTTCTATTGGTACACTTTTCCATCTTTTAACCCTCTTACACCCGAGTTTTGAGTGTCTGCCTATATAAATCTTCCTTATTTTAATTGTCCGTAGTTCTTTAACCCTTTAACGCTGGATTTTTGAACGTCTGCCTAAATAAATCTTCCTTATTTTAATTGTAAGTAGTTCTTTAAATGTCCTGTGAGATGATATACTTACCCATATATCCATAACAACTGGAACTTTCAATATCCAGCAAGTTATTTCCGAAATATTCCGTATTAACCCGATACTTGCTGGAAAGTGCAACGTCTCCTCTTTCAGAAACCGTTGGAATTTTTCAGATAGCGCTACGTGTGGCGGAATTACGGTACTGCAAATTTAGACATGTTGGCGCCGACAGGTCGGTCGTAGGAGGGTTAAGACATTTTCTTTTTAAAAAAATAGCGTCTTAAACAGACAAAAAGTAAGAAAAAAGATGTAATAAAATAGTAAAGTTTATTAATTGTTTTATTGCTGCGTTTTAAATTTTGTTTTTGTTTCTTGTAAACAAGATCTTGAATCTCAATGAGACAACCTGTATAAATAAAGGTCAAATACAAATTAAATAAAAATTAGTGTTGAAAATTAAATTATATAACTACAAAGGTGTAGTAGGGCCATTCTAATTAAATGAAATATAACTAAAGAAATGGAAAGTAAATCATAAAACTACAAGAAAAGTCATAATAGCATTTTTTCTCTTAGTTTTATGACTTTATTCTAATTTTTTAAAAATTTACTTAGCCCTAATGCTCTAATTTTATTCGCGCCCACCTTAATTTTGGAATAAGCACAATTATTGACCTGCTTTTGCTCAAAAGCAAATCTTGCTGCCCAAATAAAAACAAAAAATATATAACCCCCAAAAATATAAATACCAATGGAATCTAGCAAGAGCTTTATGTCTTGTATCTACTGTTTTCTACAAAAATCTATTCAAACATTTGTGAATTTCAATGAAATTTAAATTTTTTTAGTTTATTTTTGCACACATAAATAAAAAAAAAGGCATAAAAGTTTGTTTTCAGCTCAACCATTTCGCCGCCACCACTGCAGTAAAGGCTTCTCTCTGAGACAGTAACACCTTTCTGTGTGTGTAGCCTCCCCTCAGCATGTGGGACTAACCCGGGTCGCCGTTTCCCCGGTCTCTGGTGGTCTCACATGTGTGGTGCCCCGACCCCAGAGACCCGCAGAGTCACATGGCCTCCCAGCTGGGAAGAGGAGCCGGGGCTCAGGTGACCTGTTGTTGTGCTGCTAGCTGGGCCGTAACAGATCCCTCCTTTTTAAACTGGCTAGCTAGCAGGTGGCTTTTTTAAATAAAAAAAAAAAAAAAAACCTTCCTGTTGCTGCAGTGACGTATCACTGGCATTGAGAAAAAAAATAAAGAAAAAAAAGTGTCAGCCTTGGTGATGCAACACTGCAGTCCAGGCATGAAAATTGATCAGGAATCGGTGTTGTAATGTATCCTGAGTGGCTGCTGCTGTTGTTTTTCCCCTCCCCTCTTCCATGCACACATAGCTCAGATCTTAGCTAGCGGTGCCGTGCATTCTCCAAATGCTGGAGCCCGGCAGCGGCTCCATGTTGTCCTCTAATAACAACGGCGCTCTAAATCGAGTCAACAAAGACTTATCACGCCTCACGGGTCTATTTACCACGATATATTTGATGTAACGCACATTAAAAGGTTCAGAGGCGGTAGAGTAGCAAGAAATTGTACTGAACTAAGAGTAGAGATACTAAAGCATATTTTTACTCAAGTAGAAATAATAGTAACTGTCCAAACTCAAGTAAGAGTAAAAAAGTATTTAGCAAAAAGTCTACTCGAGTACTGATCAAATGATCAATTATTTAATATTTAAAAATTACACCATCGTGTAAAGTTAAGTGGAAACTTTTAGGGGTACACCGATGCAAAATTTTGGGACGATATTATTATAGCTGTTGTGGTCAATAACCAATATTTACCAATATTTTATGTATTTTACTGCCCTTTGAGGGAAAAAATACCAGAAACAGATTAAAATAAATGTCAGTTGTTCATATCAACCCAGTTTTAATTAGCTGACCAATATCGATAAATTTAAAAAAAAAATACGTATCGATACCAATGTTGGTGCTGATATATTGTACATCTCTAGAAATCATTGTCGGTCAGAAAATGACTCGACAAGAAGTATTCTATTTTAAATAACTTCTTTAGGGCTCAAAATTATAAAATATTTTGTCGTAGTATTGGGGCCATGGCTCATAAAATAAAAAAAATTTAATAAACGAATAATAAAACCAAAATAATACAAGAAGAAAGTCACATTATTGTGATTTCTATACTGCCAATATTGACATTATTCTCAAAATATTCTGATTTTTTTCTCATTATTTTGACTCTATTCTCATAAGGTTTTATTCTTATAATTTAATTACTTTATTCTTCATTTTTTCATATGTACCCAATACTCTGTTGTATCTTACAACTACAACTTGCCTGTATTTCGAAGATAATTTTATAATGTAAAACACAAAGTAATGTATCATAAGCGTAATATGCAGTTCAGTGTGACAAAGTGGAGGACAGAGTTAATTACTAAAGTAAAATAACAATAAACTGTTAAATATCAGTTTTTTAAACTTGTTTCTGCTCCAGTAGCCTGCTGCCATCAGCCGATGAATGTGTGCATGAATGACTGAATGTGGATTAAAGCGCTTTGGGGTCCTCTGGACTTGATAAAACGCCACACAAGCACAAGGTATTTACCATCAATGAAATGATGGAAGACATGTAGCTTAGAGCCCATAATCTAGTACATAACTGATGCACAGAAACTAAAAAACACTTCTAAAGTTCACAACAATAACCTTATATAAGGTATTTAATAAACAAAACGAATAATATATGGTTAAAAATCAAATTTTTAGCATGTTTCTCAATGTAATTTACATGATAAACATAAAAATATCTTTACAGAGCAATGTAAAAACATTTAAACTCCTTCTGCTTCACTATTTGCTTAATTTGTAGTGGCTTAATATGGAGCATCTTATTTCAATCTCTTGTTTTCACCGATTTCACCAACACCGATTCCAATCTCTAGACGTGCAGCATCACATTTATCTTTCTCATAAAGCCGAGTTGGAGTGCGGATGGAAACCCCGGTTGCCGTGGGCAACCCTGATTGATGAAGGCGGATGAAACGTAATGGTGAAAAAGAAAGCTAGACCTTGATCAGGTTCACTCGACTTAACAAATTTAATCACTAATTCACACACAGAACAGAAGAAAAAAATCTGGCATAAAACTGTCACTTTCATGTGGAAGAGGATTAGGGCCACTAAGAAAAAAAAAAAAAGAAATAATCCTGAGTTTTTACTCTCAGAATTCAGACTTTTTAATCTTCTAAAATCAAAAGTAAGAATTCTGAGAAAAATATAGACTATTTTTCTTAATGGTACTAATCTTCCTCCATACTTTCTCAAGGATTGCAAAAACTTTTCATGGCAGTATATACTGTATTAGCAGGTTGAAAACTATAATTTCCCTAACTCAAACTGTGACCTCTCTTTTCTTACAAAGTGTTTTAAATTGATTTATAGTGAATCAAGTTTTCAACTCCTCCAAAAATTTTATCCGATTAATCATCAGAATATAAGATTAAAATAATCTTTAGTTACGTCCCTAATTTAAAGTTTAAAGAAAATATGTATTTTAACATTAAATGAATTGAATTACTTATTAGCATCTTTTTAACGTGTATCTAATATCATATGAAATAAGCTTAAGTGTTTAAATAAGAAATGCATGCCATTTTCTTATCAGATTAATTATCAGAATAATCAAGTACTAAAATAATCGTTAATTGCAGCCCTAATTTGAAAGTTTGACGAAAATACTTCTTCTTAATTAAGAAGGACTTGAATTAGTTATTTGCATTTTTTTATGCATTATATTTTTGGAATAAGTTAATGTGGCCATTTTGTTTTATCCAATTAATCGTTGGAATAATCAATTAATCGGTTGCTAAAAATAATCGTTATTTGCAACCCTAATTTGAAGGTTTAAAGAAGAAAAAAGTTCTTGATTAGAAAGGAGTTGAATTACTCATTTGCGTCTTTCAGTACATTTCCCATGTCTAAAATAAGCGTAAATGGCCATTTTGTTTTATCCGATTAATCGTTGGAATAATCGATTAATTGATTACTAAGATAAACATTAGTTGCAGCCCAAATTTAAAGTCTGCGTGTAGATATTTTTAGATT
Organism: Poecilia picta; assembly: GCA_033032245.1. Taxonomy (NCBI): domain Eukaryota; kingdom Metazoa; phylum Chordata; class Actinopteri; order Cyprinodontiformes; family Poeciliidae; genus Poecilia; species Poecilia picta. The sequence goes on along the minus strand of CM065375.1, from coordinate 4,052,191 downwards.
TTATTGTAATCTGATTGTGGTCCAGATTTGTCCCAAATGGAGAGGTTGCAGTGCCGGTACGGGGGGAGTGGCGTGCGGTCCAGTCCGCCACCCAGAGTCGTCCCCGGCTCACCTCCCCCTCCGCCTAATCGACGACCTCTGGTGATTTCTAAAGCTCCCCAATTCATTTAGCGATCAAATGAATACAGAAAGGTGGACGAACGTGTAAACCACTTCCATCTTGTTGCTTCTTTTAGAAACGTTTTGTTTCTTTGTTTCCCTGTTTTAGCCGCCCTCTTGCGCCTGTCGGCTCCCCGCCTCCCCATAGCGCAGGCGGATCTAGCCGAAGGTGGCTTTAAAAGGTCCCTGTTGCAACTGTCTGCGACACTCCCCTTCCCCTCTGCTCTGCATTACTGTTTCAGGTTTATTTAGGAAGCGCAGAGAGGAGGGAGAGGAATCCGTCTGGGCGGGGTGACCAGGCGGAGGAGGTGGGGGCTCGCTGCCTTTCTCCCCCCATTCTGGCTGCATTTCTCTGAGGTGATGGGCAGCTATACTAGAGGAAGTAGGAGGAGCAGACGCAGTTGGGCTCAGATTTACTCAGGAATGTGGCTGCTCTGTACTTTGTTTTTCTTTTCTTTTTTTTTTTTTGTCAGTCAGGCTCTGTTTGCGCTTTGCTTTAAAAGCCTCGCGCACCGAAGAATGTTTGAGAGGTTCCAGGCTCAACTTTCTACGCGGATTTTTGCAGAAAAGAAACACAAACAAGCCGACTCCAGGCAAATAAACATCAACAACAATATGATAATTGTGTCTGTTATTTAAACATCTGAGCCCAAATAAAAACAGAGGAATGGAAATACAATGACGCTCTGGAAAAGTGTGCGATTTCATTTAGTGGTCTGGAAAAAGAGAACAGACTGGATAATAATATTTCCAGAGTTGGAAATGCGTTACAGTGGAAGTACATTTTTGGAAAAGTGATCCGACTCAGTGGGTTGGGGTTTTTTATTTCTAATAACTGCACAGTATCTTCTGTTGTAGTCTTTTTATCACTTTAATAACTTTTTTGTGTGAACCTTTACGCCTGATGCAGTCTTTATTGTTTTTGTGAGACTATAAAGGCTGCTTCTATTTGATTTTATTCTTCTGTGTTTTAAATTCTCCATCAGTTCAGCCATCCAAATATCTATCTGTCTAGCAGCACATCCATTTATTTAACTTTCTGTCCATTTTTCCATCCATCCCACTCTTGTTGCTGGTTCTGTTTTTAAGGCCCAGATAATGATAAACTCAAACACTGGAGATGTATCTCTGAAAAAGTAATAATGTGACACTTTAAGTTTCTGTTTATTGTATATTTCTGTCTGTACTTGCGTAAATAGTTTTTTCTGATTTTGTGTCACCGTTATTTTTTTTTTCAGAAACACCCCTCATATACATGTTATCGGTCTGGATTAACTGATTAATAATTAAACCAGTGGTTCGTAACCTGGTTCGATGAACCCCAGGGGTTCGGTGAGTCGGTCTCAGGGGTTCGGCGGAGCCTCATGGAGGTAAAGACACACTTGTGTAAAGTCGTGATGACGCCGCGCTTTGCCATCACTACTGCAGAGGATCACGTTTCATTGCTTAGCCAATCAGAGGATCACGTTACATTGCTTAGCCAATCAGAGGATCACGTTACATCTTGCTTAGCCAATCAGAGGATCACGTTACATTGCTTAGCCAATCAGAGGATCACGTTACATTGCTTAGCCAATCAGAGCTCAGAGGAGCCCTGATTGGAGGAGCTTCACTCTCAGCAGGGATTTGAACTTGTGTCTTTATTTACTTCAGCAAAGCTCACAGTTTTTACCAAATCCTGTATCTTTCGTTGTTCTTCTAAATCTGCTCCTTAGTCGCATCTTTTCGGGGTTGGTGCTGCCTCTAGTGGCGAGGGGTGGTAACACAGCTAGTATAATTACATTACTAAATCAGAAAACTGCTAAGTATTTTGTGTGTATAAGAAGGGTTTGGTGAATGCACATATGCAACTGGGGTGTTTGGTACCTCAAAAAAGGTTAAGAACCTCCGAGTTAAATCCTAAATCTTACTGAATTTGAACTGGATGATGCTAAAATGCCTCTTTAGGTTATAGCTGTTGTTTCTGAAAACGTGCCTTTTTCCAGTCCGAAAACGTCAGTTAGCGATTAATCAATTACCGACTTAATTGACGATAATTCCAGTTAGCGATTAATCAAGATTAATTGTTTTACCCTGGTTTGGAGTTGACAGCTGTCATGTCTGAAACATTTCTGATTTAGAGTCGTGCTGCTCCGTTTAACTCCCGCCTGAATATTCTCGACTGTTGCGATGACTGAAGTTTTCGATCTTTGTGTTTCTGCTTCCTCGAAAGTCGCACCGTGGCTTCACTCTCCTTGACGAGCTTCTGTGGCATTTTCCCCCCCGTCCCCTTACAGTGAGCGATTAGCTGCATTCCTCCCTCTCGTTGCCCAATCGGCACGCAGGGGGCAAGCAGACGTTCCTGGTTTGTAACCCCTCTCACCCTGTACGCTCCCCGAGACGCGATACGTGATCTGAGCCTTTGTTTGGTCACAGTTTGCCTGGGCAGGCGGAGGTGTGACCTCCAGCCTATTTAGTCTCGGCATCTGTCCCTCCCTCTAATCCTGCTTATCAACAGAGCTGTGTGCATCAGGGGCAGCCGCACTGGCACACATGCTGCTGTCTGGGTTCACATCAAACGCAAACAACAGGGTTTAAATTATTTTACTAATCAGTTATTCAAACAATTAGTCGGAAAAAATTTCATTTAATCGCTTAAGCTTTTTTTATGCAATATTAGAAATGCATAAAAAATATAAATTTCATTTTATAGGTTAAAATTAACATAACATACAACATATTAATTTAGTGAATGCTTCATCATTTGTGGATTAATTGACAATATTTTTTGCATTAACCGATTAATAATTGGATAGCAAAAGATGCTTAATAGGAGATTTTACCGAATCTGAACCAGGTGAAGCTTCAGGCATTTTTTAAAATAATTATGTTCTGAGTAGATCAAATTTACCAAAATGTTTTCCGTCTAGTAGATAAATAGTATTTACTAAATATTTAGTTGATATTTGACTAAATATTTACTTATATTTAGTCAAATATATTTAGTTGATATTTGACTAAATATTTACTCAGATGTTGGTTAACTTTTGTTTGTGAACAAAGTATGTTCTCAGTTGACCAGATTTACCAAATAAATAAATACTAGATATTTAGTTGATATGTTACTAAGTAACTACCCAGATATCAGTAAAGTTTTACTTTGTGAACAAACTAAAAATGTTTCTACTCTGTGTTGATGCCATCAAACTGCCTTTTTTGAGTCTTTATACTCCAGTTGGCAATTAACCGATTCCTAAATTCGATGTTGCTCACTCAAATAATTAATTAATCTCGATTAATCGTTTGAATACCTTTATTGCTCCCCAGGGTGTAAATTTCAACCCTTCATCCTTATTACTCTCCCTCTCTCACTCCTGATTTAGCAGTTTCTCTGTTGTAGCGTTTGTGGTTCCTGTGAATAAAACATGCTGGTCACCGTCTCAGATTAAATAAGTTTGGGCGAGTTCTCAGAATGGATCAGTCAAGCGGAGTGAAAAATGGCCTCTGTGTTGCGTTTCCTCCCGGTCTTGGTGGAGAGGTGTGCTCTTGCTCCCCTTTGTGGAGTTTTCTCACAGTGCAGCCTCTTCTATCCCCGGCTGCGTTTCACCCGTCGCTAACCTCACCCGCGCAGCTTTGTCACAGGGGGAAATCCTGGCAAACCTTTCTCTGTAATAATGACGCACGCTGGAAATACCCCGTTTTCACTATGATCTGGAAGGTCGGGTTTAATCATCCTTGCAGCATCCTTTCTGGAATAAAATATATTAATATTTGCTGTGTTTTTCTGTGTTTCCAGGCCTTGTGGATGCACTTAGATGTCTGCAATGACTGCTGTGGCTGGCATGCCTCAGTGTTTCGGACTCCCTTTCTCTGGACTCAGTAGGACAAGAACTGATCAGCAGAGAACGTCATGAGCATAGTCATCCCAGTAGGGGTGGACACAGCAGACACCTCATACCTGGACATGGCTGCAGGCTCAGAGTGAGTAAACACAGCAAAAACTTCGTCTTCAAGCAAAAACCATCAGTTCGAAGTCAGAAATACTTGGTTTTATTCCAAAGACGAACTAAACCTGGTCATAACTCGCATCATTCAAGTATCTCAAGATGAGAAGAATCTTCTGCAGATTTTCATTTAACCAGATTTCTATTACAATATCAGACATAAATTCAAAGATGCAAATGATTCAGCTCCTTTTTTGTAAACAAGGAAATATATATTGTATTTGATAAAATGTAAAAGCATACTTTTAATATCAACATGTGAATAGCTCAGCCCTTTTTGCAGGACTTGACATCAATAGGCTGCACTGTTTATTCTTTTCAATTAACAAACGATTAATCACAATTAATCTGATTAATCGTTTCAGCTCTAATTCTATTGTATTGTATAGAACTGACTTAATCACTGATCTGAGTGAGTTGTTCTTTCAGCAAATGGCCTTTTTTTAGTCTGAATACTCCAGTTAACGATTAATTGATTACTACATTAGTTGCCGATTCTTCCAGTAATCGACTCGTCTCGATTAATCATTCCGACTCCAGTTCTTCTCTCTGCTGGGTGCCGAGACGTTCGGGTCGTTCCAGCTCCTATCGTGACCCGTCTGCTTCTCGTCCTCGGCTCTAACGTGACGTTTGCCCATGTGAGCTCTGTGAAGCAGAAATGCTGCTGCATGGCGCCATGGCAACATGCCGTTGCCCCCCCCCCCCCCCCCCCCTTCGTGTTTCCTTATAGTCTCGTCAAGGACATCGCCGTAGCCTTTCCTGGCTAAATGAATTAAGCGAGACGTCGGTGTGTGACTAAAGAATACCACGTCATCTGCTCACAGAGGGAGTCCTGTCTCTTTAAGGGATGGGAAGCCCCCCCGCCCCCCCTTCGCCTTCCTGGGTGCTGTTGCTGTGACAGCTTGGGTTGCCATGGTTTCTGCCCCCTCCCTCCCTTGTTGCACTGCGCAGGGCTTGTTGCCACAGTCATTGGTGGTCCTCACACAGATACGGCGTCTTACCCCCCCCCCCCTCGTCTCCGCAGAGCCCTGCTGTCGCCGGGGGTTAGAGGAAACCCCTCCGCTCACTTCTTCTTTGTCTGGCAGCAGATAACTGGCTTTAAACGGGGGGGGGGGGTCATACCGACCAGAGGGATGGGGCTAAGCTGGATATACATCGACTATTCAGAGCGAGGCAGCTGGGTCTGGCTACTCACCGGAGAAACGGCGTCACGTCCTTTAAACGCCCCCCCCACCGGCCCCCCGAAGGCTGCTGCAGCACGAGCAGCTGCGGGCTAATGCAGGCTGCGTGTCCAAACCCGACACGGCGCCCGGCAGCGCGCGCACGCCGCCGGAGCACGTAATGTTGCCATAGCAGCAAGCGGTGTCTCTTCAGGAGCCTTTCTTCTTCTTCTGCTGCTGCTGCTGCTGGTTCCTGCGCGTCTTCTTCTGCGTGTCCTTCCTGCCTCTTCTTTGCCCTCTCGTAGAAAATGTTTGGTGATTTTAGAAATCGCCAGCCAGACCAAAATCAAGCTCGCTTCAAATTGGAGCTGCGACTAGCGTTTATTTTACTAATCAAAGCAAGTGTTCAGCTAATTCATGGATTAATCACGTTAAAAATTAGGGCTGTAGTGATGCAATAATCTCACAATACGATGCACGACATTCTGCCCATGATACGATATATATTACGATATTCAGCAAACGATACAATTCAATACACTTTAGCGATTTTCTGAAAGATTTTAGAGGGACAGTGATTTTGGTGACATTTTGTGACTGTTATAAAGTTGGATTGAATTAATTTAACTGAAAACTGATTAAAAGCTCCAACTACACAATACCTGGTTCTGGTTGGACACAGACTTAAAGTGGACAGCTGGACAAAATGAACCAAAGAAGTGGAGAGAAAACATGTTTCTTTTAGTTGAAACAGTCCAAACTGTAGCTAACATGCATTAGTAAAGTAAATAAAGTGAACCAAGTTCCTGCTCTGAATAGTTTGATACCTTTTTAACCTGAACATCTGAAGGAATCACTCTAAGCCTGATGACCTGGTGAAGCAAGCAGTGAGTGAACAAGGTGACAGTTGGACGTTACGATACTTGAGGATTAATATCGATTTTTTTTCTAGGAAAGAAAATATCGATATATATCGTGATATCGATATTATTATACAGCCCTAATAAAAATATTGTTTAACCGCTACAATATTAGGCATATTAAAATAAACATTTACATTTTTAAATAAGGAAATAAGCAGGCCAGTTACCGATTAATTGATTACTTAATCAGTTGACAGTTATTCCAGGAATTGATTAATCTCAATGAATCGTTTCAACCCTTTAAAACAACAATTTTCTATTCATTTTCTCATTTTATTTCAAGCTCTTATGTAACCTGGATAACAAACTTTTCCAAAACTCAAACTTCCACTTGCACATAATGGGAATGTCATATAATGTATCAATTAATCACCACTAATTGTTTCAAGCTTACCGAAGATGCAGTTTGGCACCAGTATTAAAATGCAGTAATAATCAAAATAAAAACATAATACTTTTTAAGTACAAAAATAAAAAAATTATTGCCTGTTAATAAAATAGATATTTTATTCCTTTATTGTATGTTTGGTTATTTGTAGCAAAATATGCATCTACAGTAAAATTTTTGTAACATCAAGTCGATAAATTTAGATGTTTTGCATTTCGCCTTCATGTTATTCCTCTAATTCCTGCTCTCTCTCACAGCCTTAATAGAAGCAGCCATGTAGGAAGTTGTTTCCTATTAGTTCACTCCGTCACCACGTCCTCACCAAAGAGGGTTGCAGGAAAAAGATCAGATTTTAGGGCTTTATCTGATCGAGCTGGAATTATGATCCCCATATGTGTGCTTTCTGTATTTCTCTTATTTGCACTTTTCTTATTGCGTATTTTACTATGTCGACATATTTTAAGTAAAATCTTAATTTAAGGTCTTAAGAGAAAACATTTTATCCTCATATGAGGGAAAAACACAACAATAGCAAAGCTCATTTGTTTGGAAAAGAGGTCATGACAAACAAGTTGGACCAGATTTCACCATCAAAGATCTTAAGCAAACTTTACGGCAAGCAACTAAATTACAGCTGAAATACTTCCCCTGGTTTCATATCACTCCTGTGATGTCAGACACCCAAACTAATATTTTTGTATTATATGTAAAACATGTTTATTCTTCAGTTTTGTCTCTTTGCTCAAGCTGATGCTTATTTTGGGCAGTAGACTTTTGTTTTGGAGAAAAAACTGCATCCACACCCGATTTGTGGTCTTGCAGGTTATATCCGCATTCACAGGATAACAGAGGAAACACGATGACAGTGCAAACTTTGACAATCAAAAATATAATTTTCAGAAACTAAAATCACTAAAATGTTGTTTCCCCTCCCCACAATCCACTCAACAATAAGATAAGGTGGACTATTTTAAACAATTAGTCAGATTTTTTGTAGAATGGGATTATAGATCCAAATGGTTTCTGCATGTTATTGATTGAAGAAAACTGAAGAAATATTTAGTCTATTCTCAGCAATAAAAACAGGATCGTTTGAAAACACTTTCTGTATTTAGCCAAGTTTTAAAACAGCAATTTGTTCACTTTAGTGAAAAAGGCAGTGAGTAAATGTGGTTGCACTAAAACGGAAGTAAACCAGAAAACTTTGAAAAGATGATCACTTTGAGTTACATCATTTTTGTAAGTAGATTTTAATTTAAGAGTTTAAGTTTTGTCCTAATTTGTTGATAGGGGGTTGCATGAAATCAGTCCTTTGAATACCTGTGATTTAAACCTTCACCGTACTTCCAGCTGGAACGATTAATCATGATTAATCAATTTTATTTTGAATGATCGTGAACTAATTTAGTGATTGATTAATCGTTAACTTCTGTATAAAAAATAAGCTATTTGTCGAAAAAACAACATTCAGAGCAATAATCAAGTCAAAATTGTGCAAAATTGTATTGTATTAAATTCGGGTTGAAACGATAGTGATTAATCCTTTTTTGAAGCAATTGTCAGCTAATTTAGCATTTGATTAATTAACCGGAGAACACAGACTCAAAAACAAGCTATTTGCTGAAAAAGCAACATGTAATTCAGCCAAAACTGTACAAAATATATACAATTTGGGTTGAAACAATTAATCGTAATTAATGAAATAATCGATTGTTTACTGGAGCATACAGACTCAAAAAGGACTTTTTCTGAAACATATTCACAACGGTAATTAAGCAAAAAACTGCTCACACACACAGAAAAAGTGTTTTGCATTTAATATAAAAACACTTATTTGTTTTACCAAAACGTCACAAGAAATTCTATGCTGCATTTTAGGCAATAAAATGGTTATTTTCTTATTTTAAAAAATGTGTTATGTTATTTGTCTACTAATGTATTTCTGATATTATATAAAACGTATGTAAGTAGTAAAATGAAAAATATGTAGAATGTTGCAAGTTTTTACCCAAGTAATCAATTAGTAAAGTAACGATTAGTTCCTCTACGGAAGAGGATTAGGGCCACCGGGAAAGAAAACAAAACAAGAAAAAAAAAACTCTGACTTTAATCTCAGAATTCTGACTTTAATTTGACTTTAATCTCAGAATTCTGACTTTAGTCTGACTTTAATCTCAGAATCTGACTTTAATCTCAGAATTCTGACTTTAGTCTGACTTTAATCTCAGAATTCTGACTTTAATCTCAGAATTCTGACTTTAGTCTGACTTTAATCTCAGAATTCTGACTTTAATCTCAGAATTCTGACTTTAGTCTGACTTTAATCTCAGAATTCTGACTTTAATTTGACTTTAATCTCAGAATTCTGACTTTAATCTCAGAATTCTGACTTTAATTTGACTTTAATCTCAGAATTCTGACTTTAATTTGACTTTAATCTCAGAATTCTGACTTTAATCTCAGAATTCTGACTTTATTCTGACTTTAATCTCAGAATTCTGACTTTAGTCTGACTTTAATCTCAGAATTCTGACTTTAATCTCAGAATTCTGACTTTATTCTGACTTTAATCTCAGAATTCTGACTTTAGTCTGACTTTAATCTCAGAATTCTGACTTTAGTCAGACTTTAAACTCAGAATTCTGACTTTAATCTCAGAATTCTGACTTTAGTCTGACTTTAATCTCAGAATTCTGACTTTAGTCTGACTATCTGACTTCAAAGTCAGAAAGTCAGACTTTAATCACTTAACTCCTTACATACGTTTTATATAATATTAGGATTCTGAGATTAAAGTCAGAATTCTGACTTTATTCTCAGAATTCTGACCTTAAAGTCGGATTCTGAGAATAAAGTCAGTAGCTGCGTTTTCCCGCCCAATAAACTCTCTCTTCGGTTCTGCTGAACAGTTTTAGTTCAGATGAATCATGAAGTTTCCTCGTGTGTAAATGAAAGCGACTTGCATGGTGTGTAATCCGGCGGTGATCTGCTCTGTGCGCACACACACACACACACACACACACACACACACACACACACACACACACACACACACACACACACACACACCACACACACACCCCTCGGGTCGGCGCCGCCTCCAGACCTCATGCCTGCTGGTACGTTTTCACTCTGACGAGCCGAGCGGCAACACTCACAGGAAGTGTCGCGCGGAGCGGCAGGACGGGCCGAGGCGGCGCTCGCACAGGTACCGTAGAACCGCGTTGGCTCGGGAGTTCGCGGGCCGGGTCGGACGTTTCGGTTCCGGACTCGGCTCCTTACCTGGAGCCGTTCCCACGCTGACGAGCCTGTTGGAGTTTCATCCTGGCTCTGGGTTTTTTTTGTGTGTGTCGGAGCTTCTTGGAGTGTCATGAGGCGGAGCAGCAGAGAGAATTTGCTCGCCTGCTGCCACACATGCTCTGCGGTGTTTGTTGTCCCACAGCTCGGAGCGATTTCTCCACAGAACCCAAGTGTGTTTTCACTTGACTAAACATGTGGATCTTTCATGAGCTGCTGCTGCTGCTGCTGCTGCTCATGTTTCCCTCGTTTTCTCTTTTGTTTTCCCCTCTTCGTACCTGACCGTGTTGTCGCACCATCCGTTATACTTTCTTGTTTCTTCTTCTTTTTGCCAGTTCCACTTCCCTCTTTCTCAACTAGCTCTCCTGCAGCGGCTGAAGTCCGGATCAGAACCGTCAAAATAAGGGCCGGTTGGCTCCAGAAACTGGTTCTCTCGCCTCGGGCAAAGCTGCTCTACTGGTTTGACGTGAATCGCTCTGAAACGATATTATGCGTTTGTTGTTGCCTTCCTTGTACGTGAAGTTGAAGATGTGTCTTGTTTTTCTGCATTGTTAGCCGCTTTATTAAAGCATGGAGGTCCAAAGTGCGACCCGGGGGCCATTTGTGGCCCTTGAGATGATTATCTGTGGTCCTTGTGTGCAATTCAAGAGCAGGACAAGTTTATTGCACCATAAGCTTAAAACAGATGGAAGTGAAGCAATGCAGATAAATTAAACTTAAGAAATAACACAAATTAATCTCATTTTTTGTTTAGATTTTAATTTCATCGTATATAAGACCAGAAACACCTTGTAACTTTTACACGACAGTAGAAATGTCACAGTAACAAGAGTTTTAAAAAGAACGAGGGCTGTTGCAATAAATCAATAATGTTGAATTTAAACAAACTTAATCATTTCTGTTTGTGTGATTTATCGTTTTCCTCTTTTCTACCAGAAACTGGTTGATAAAAGTCATAGTCATGGTGTTTTTGTCTCAACTAATTCCTTTTTTGAAGGACATTTTTGTTTAGAGACTTCAAAATTCATTTTATTTGTTTTACTTTGTATATTTAAAATGTCTTCCAGTTCCAGCGTTAAATTTAAAGTTTATTGATTTTTGAGGATGTTTTCCATTATATTTTAAAAAAAAAAACCTTCGTAACAACAACATAAAACTTTCAGCATAGTTGTCTCATGGTTACTGTAGCCTGCAGATTGTTGTACAATACAATCGTTTTAAAAAAAAAAAAGTCTTTAGCTGCTTTTAACTCTTACTGCTCAAAGTTCCCTTCCAGCTTTAGCGACACACCTGCTAATGAAACATGTTGTTGCGATTCCACCTTAATCGGGTCGTTTCTCGTTTGCGTTTCTCGCCAGCAGACCCGAGTCGGTGGAGGCCAGCCCCGTGGCGGTGGAGAAGTCCAGCTACCCGCCCCAGATTTACAGCAGCTCTGCTCACCATTCCCACAGCTACATCGGCCTGCCTTACGCTGTGAGTGCATCGCTTTGGTTTCACGATTGGCAATCGACACTCAACCAGCTCCTGTTGTTTTTATTCGATTCGGTTGGTTCCTCTGGAAGAAGGTTTAGCTGGTTTCTTCAGTAACAATCTTGTTTGTTTAAATTTTAGCCGGTCACGTCTTAAATTAACCCATTTTTTCCAACACTTTAAGTCTTGGAATATATGAATATTAAGTCTGCACTGCAAAAAACACAAAATATGACCCAAGTTTTTTTTTATCTAGTTTCTTGTGCAAATGTTTTAGTACCCATCAAAACTAACTTTTCAACAAGAGAAAGTAGATTTTAAGTCAACAGTTCCTTAATATTATTCAAAAATGACTATTTCCTCTTATAATTAGACATTTTTCCCATAAGTAAAATAATCTACCACTGGAAGTAGTAATTTTTCAACAATGTAAAGGGATTATTGACTTAAAACGAGCAATTTCTTGATAAAAAGTTAGTTTTGTCCTTTTTCTAGTGCTTAAATATTTTCAAAGTCGAAACTAGAACTGTGTTTTTGCAGTGTATATGTTCCTTCAGTCTTTTACTCCTCCGTCAGTGTCTTTCTTTCATATTAGAAAGTCTGCATTGGTTTGGTTTGTCATTTTAGCAGAGGAATGTTATGAAGCTGTGACACTGAAAATCTTTTGTTTAGTAGCTACTGATGAATTCTGCTACTGAAACTGGACTTTCCTTTCTTCATCATGGAATAATGAAAATCAGAATCCAAACAGTTAAATCGTCATATTCCTAAAAAAAAAAGGATAAATTAAACCTTCCGAAAACAATCAAGGGAATTACTAAAAGATGGAATCATGTGAACTTAGTTAACATTTTATTTGGCTTTTTACTCCAATCCATCATGAAAACATCATTAGAAACAAAAGCTCTTGTTTCTGCAGAGACTGTTTTAGCCGCTGCAGCTTTGGTCTGATCGCAGTTTAAACGCGTCTGAAGAAAGCTGGAGGTTTTCCTGTAAGCTAAAGGTGTTAGCATCTCCTTCCCCTTTCATATCAGTACAGAGAGGCGGCTAGCTAGCGTTAGCACGCTGCTCATGCAAAGATCTTCAGTAGCAGACAGACGCTCAACACTTTGTGGCTGTTTAGAGTTTTTCTGAGATCTGAGCAGCGCCTTCAAATCTTAAGATAGAAACAATGAATGAATAATTACAACAGAAATAATAATGACACAAATAAAATAAAATAAAATGTAAAATTACCTAAATATGCGTCTTTAAAAAATATTCTTATTGTATTTTAGTACAGTAATTAATATTTATATTATTATTTACTAATAATAATTTGCATATCGCTCGCATTAGCCCACTAGCTAGCATGCTAGTGTATTGTATGATAATGTACTATTTATAATCCATCCGTTTTCTAACACCCTCGTCCCTAATGGGGTCAGGAGGTCATGGTGCCTCTCAATTTTAGTAACCCCAACTAACTGACTTAATTAAATCATGTTTGTGAAAGTATCTGGTGAATTTAGGCTTTGAATCAAACGTTGGGCTGCAGCCTGAACATCAGGCACTTTCCAAACTACCTGATGGAAACTCGAGAGGCTGTGCAGCTAACGCTCCGGGCGAGAGGCGGGGTCACCTGGACAGGTCGCCAGTCTGTCCCAGACCAATTATACAACATTCTCGTATTTAAACTACTTATTATCTACGTGATTTTATGTATTTTATGTTAAGTCACTTACAATATCACTTATTTTTATAACTTTTATATTGTCATATTTTTATTTACCAATATTTAACGCTTTGGGTGTATAAGCGATTTCCCCTCCGGGGCTCGATAATGTACCTTTGGATCCTCACCCTCTACTTCCTCTCTATCCTCAGGACCATAATTATGGGGCGCGGCCCCCACCGACGCCGCCAGCCTCCCCCCCGCCCTCCATGTTGATCCGGCAGGGCGAGGTGGTTCCCTTCGGCTCCGGGCCCCAGGATGAAGCGTCCCGGGGAACGACGCTCAGCACGTCTGAGGACAGCAGCTACGGCACCGACATCACCCGGTGCATCTGTGGCTTCACCCACGACGACGGCTACATGATCTGCTGTGACAAGTGCAGGTGGAAAAACGGCGCAACTTCAACGGCGCTAAAAGTGGCGATGGAGGTTATAAATTCATCCTTTTTGTTCTGCTGTTGTTTTTTTTTTTTTTTTTTAGCGCCTGGCAGCACATAGACTGCATGGGCATCGACAGGCAGAACATTCCTGAGACCTACTTGTGCGAACGGTGCCAACCGCGACATCTGGACCGAGAGAGGGCCGTCCTGCTCCAGACCAGGAAGAGAGAGTGTTTATCTGGTGAGCAGCACCGTGGAAAACATGAAAACGATGCGTCACTGGCTGGAACCGCTGCTGTTCTGAAAGCCGGGTTCAACTTGTGACGTTGGACGTCCTCCCCAGAGATGCTCAGTTCTGCTTTTCTGGCTTCCTTGCTGCAGTAAAACGGCCAGCAAAAATTAATTTTCCCAGCCTGATTTTAGCCCACAGTGACACCTGCTGGATATTCACCAAACTACATCGTTGTAGCTCCTCGTCCGACAAGCAGCTTGTTCCATTATTGCAACCCGACTGGCTTTTATTTTGCCTGCAGCGGCTGCAGCTTTTTATAGCTCGGCAGTTTTGTGGACTTCTGTGCTCGCTCAGACGGGGACACGAGCGCGACGGAGAGCGGAGATGAGGTTCCGCTGGAGCTCTACTCCACCTTCCAGCACACGCCCACCACCATCACGCTGACCACAGGCCGCCTCGGCAGCAAACAGGCCGACAAGAAGCGCAAAAAGAGCGGCGACAAAGACCCGCCGGCCTCTTCTGCCCGCGCCAAGAAGGTCCACTTTCACTCGCTCTGCTACAATAAGCAGGTTTTGATTCAAAGTATCTGAAAGTCGTTTTTGACTCTGGTTGGTTTCTTTGTAGGCCTTCAGAGAGGGGTCCAGAAAATCCTCTAGAGTGAAGGTAAACGCACGAAAAACACAAATATTATTCTTCTAGGAGAACGATTACTCGATTAATCGGTTATCCTGGCAATTAATCGAGTAAGTACGTAAATATCCAGCACATTCTGCTGATTTCTACTTGACCACCAACCTTTTTATTACAATATCAGAAAGAATCAAGTGATTTAATCTCTTTTAAAATAAGAAAATAAACTAAAATGCAACAAAGCAGCATCTTGAACTACTTGTGCCATTTTTATACAGTATTAGAAATGCATTAGAAGTTGCAAATAAGCAATTAATTTCCTTCCTCAATAAGAAAGTAAACATTTTTTGGCTCCTTTAGGTGAAGCTTAAATTATTCCACTTCTAAGTTATTTTGGTCTTAGTTCCAAAATGTTTATATTTTTTATGCAGTTGTGGTTTAATTTCTGTTCAATGTGCTGTTCTTTTAGCAAATTAACGATTAATCCAGAGGTTCCCAAACTGTGGGGCGCGGGAAGCCGTCTGGATGGAAAAAAAAAAAACATGGACGCTGCATGCGATGGGTTTTTACCTTAGAACGGCCAACTCTCTGTTATTCCTCTGTCAATGTGATACAGCAGGGGCTTCCAGACGTCCCATATCTGTGTCCTCTGTCACTTTTATCAGCAGTTAAAACGGTTTCATCCGTTGTTAACATGTGGTAACCTGTTTTTCCGAGCCGCCTTTAAACGCAACATGAGCGCTACGACGCTGGCGCTGGTTTTACACACCTATACGCAGCGAAGGAGACCTGATGCTGCTGGGCGGAGCTGCACATGTGTGTTAGAATCATGGCAGCAAACCAGCAAAACGCAAAGAACTTTTCACAGTTTTCCCCCCAAACCAATAGACTGTTGAGTAAAGCTGTTGGATGCAGGTAATGTTAGCTAAAAGACGACTAGCTAATATCAATACAGGTAAAGTTAGCTAAAAGACGACTAGCTAATATCAATACAGGTAATGTTAGCTAAAAGACGACTAGCTAATATCAATACAGGTAAAGTTAGCTAAAAGACGACTAGCTAATATCAATACAGGTAAAGTTAGCTAAAAGACGACTAGCTAATATCAATACAGGTAAAGTTAGCTAAAAGATGACTAGCTAATATCAATACAGGTAAAGTTAGCTAAAAGACGACTAGCTAATATCAATACAGGTAAAGTTAGCTAAAAGATGACTAGCTAATATCAATACAGGTAAAGTTAGCTAAAAGACACTAGCTAATATCAATACAGGTAAAGTTAGCTAAAAGACGACTAGCTAATATCAATACAGGTAAAGTTAGCTAAAAGATGACTAGCTAGCTAATATCAATACAGGTAAAGTTAGCTAAAAGATGACTAGCTAATATCAATACAGGTAAAGTTAGCTAAAAGATGACTAGCTAATATCAATATAGGTAATGTTAGCTAAAAGATGACTAGCTAGCTAATATCAATACAGGTAAAGTTAGCTAAAAGATGACTAGCTAGCTAATATCAATACAGCACCTTAAGCTTAACAAGTAGCCTGTAGGCTACTGATGTTGTTGTCTATGTTCAGCTACGTACATTAATTTTGCCCCCAAAAAGTCCTCCCCCCCCCGGGGCAGGGAGTCTCTAAAAATCCTCTTTCTCCCCTCCCACCCCTCCTTCAAAAAGTTTGGGAACCACTGGATTAATCGATCCCTATTTGAGCTGACGATCACTTCAAAAATCGCTTAATGGTCGGAGCTCTGCGGCGTTAACGGTGGGGTTTCTCCCCCCCCCCCCCCCTCAGGGTGCCGCTCCGGACACGGAGCCAGCGGAGCCCCCTTCCATGTGGGAGAGCAAGATGAAGACGTGGATGGAGCGCTACGAAGAGGCCAGCAGCAACCAGTACAGCGAGGACGTCCAGGTGCTGCTGCGCGTCAAAGAGCAAGGCGACGGCAAGAACCTGGCCTACAACACGCACCCAGCCTCCTTCAAGCCCCCGGTGGAGGTAGTTTGCCGTTGGTTTTGGGTCTCCGTCCGGCTCTCGTTCTCTTGCTGACGTCGGGGTTGTTTGTGCTGCTCAGAGTCAGGTTCAGAAGAACAAGAAGATCCTCAAAGCGGTGCGGGACTTGCCTCCAGACTCCCTCATCATCGAGTACAGGGGGAAGTTCATGCTTCGGCAGCAGTTTGAGGCCAACGGTTACTTCTTCAAGAGGTCTGGGAATCCGAATCGCCTTTATTTTAACACGTGGACTTCACTGCTTCGCAAAGCTGATCGTAAAATGTGTCTCATTTCAACCACAAACTCTTAAGTAGTAATCTTAAAAATGTGGCGTTTGCATTTTTTTTCGCATTAATTTACTTCATTTATCGCACAAAAATCCCGACAAACTGCATGATAGCTTGTGGTTCTGCCTCAAACTGAGGGTGTGAATACTTTTCTCTGCCGGATGTTTGCTTATTGTTTCGTTGTCCTCCTCAGGCCTTACCCGTTTGTTTTATTTTACTCCAAATTCGACGGCGTGGAGATGTGCGTGGACGCTCGCAGCTTCGGCAACGAAGCGCGCTTCATCCGTCGCTCCTGCACCCCCAACTCCGAGGTGAGTCCAGCAGACGGACGAACGTTTCACCAGAATCTTCCACATACAAAGTCCTAATTTGGCACCGAGGTTCCCAGAGGGAAGAAAAGAAACGTTAAGCATTGAAAAAGCCAAGATGGCCGACAAGGAACGTTTAATTTTGCTATAAATGTAGCTAATATTTATCACAGATAATTACTGTTGGTGTCAAATTGGACAGGAATTTAAGCTGAAGTCTCCATATCCAACATGGTTATTTTTTACAGTAACATCTCAATGAGCAAATGCTTCTTCTTACCATTTATTTGTCCCGTTGTCTTGATAAACCCCCCCAGGTGCGGCATGTCATCGAGGACGGCATGCTGCACTTATACATCTACTCCCTGAGGCCGATCTCCAAAGGCACCGAAATCACAATCGGCTTTGATTTCGATTATGGCAGCTGGTGAGTTCAGCAGATGATCACAAACGGCAGAAAAGGCGATTTAAACCTGAAACTCCATCGTCTCTCTCTCTCTCTCTCTCTCTCTCTCCTCTCCTCCTTTCCTGCAGTAAATACAAGGTAGATTGTGCCTGTGTGAAGGGGAACCAGGAGTGTCCGGTGCTGAAGCACAACCAGGAGCCCACCGAGAACCTGAGCGCCGGCGGGAGGCGCCGGGGCAGCCGCAAGGACAAGGAGTCGGTCCGAGACGACCCGGGTCAGAACCAGAACGTGGCTCTGGACGGCGAGGGGAAGGGGAAGAGTTTGGGAGACGGGAAGCAGAGGAAGCTATCCCCGCTGCGGCTCTCCATCTCCAACAACCAGGCAAGTTGGGGACCTCGGGGTCCGCGTCTCGCCCTCGGCGCCGCCACCCGGGTCTTCACGTCTCCAGGCGAGCAGGCGAGGAATCCTGGGCGGCGCTCGAGTTTCGTTCAGGTGTTTTCAAGGTTTGGGAAGAGCCTGATGTTCAGGCTGCAGCCCAAACGCTTGATTAAAAGCCTAAATTCACCAGATATCTTCACAAACCTGATTTAGTTCAGTCAGTTAGTTGGGATTGCTGAAATTATTTCTATTTTCTAAACCCGAAAACATTTTTTAGATTTTTTTTTTCTAATTCTTTTTGTATTTTAAGCGTTTAATTGGAGAGTGAAAGTCATTTATTTTAACACTATTTCTTTGGATTCGTTCTATTTTAATTGTTATTCCTCATGATATATTGTTTGTATTACATTTTGTACGTTAAACGTCGTTGAAATGGGAATTTATTTAGTTAAATTAGTGTTTTGTTTTTACAGTTGGAGGAACAGGCTGTGAATGAACGAGACTTTTCAAAATATAAAATCACGTTTTAGCCTTAATTTGGACAACTTTACATGCAGGTGAAACCTATGGAAGCCCATTTCCACCATGAAAAAAACTAAACAGGAAGTCATAATTTTGACTTTCAAAGTCATAATTATGAGATTTAAAGTCATAATTTTGACTTTCAAAGTCATAATTATGAGATTTAAAGTCATAATTTTGACTTTCAAAGTCATAATTATGAGATTTAAAGTCATAATTTTGACTTTCAAAGTCATAATTATGAGATTTAAAGTCATAAAAAGTACCTTTTGTTTCATGGCGGAAATGGGCTTCCATAGAAACCAGATATTTAATGTTAAAAAAAATATTTCTCAGTTTCTGAAGTGAAATCAGATTAAACTTGGAATCACCAAAATAATCTCCATTTGCTAAATGTCAGATAACGTAACGGGAATATTTTTATTTTTAGATTTTCTTTGTAACTTTCAGGTGTTTAAGGTGTGAAAGACACTTTTGTCCCTTCCTAGTTGTAGAACAAAGAATACCAACACAAAAACTTATTAAAAACATTCAGGTCATGCCTTTAAAACTCACCTTGAAAATGCTTGAAAGTCTTTGAATTTTACCGTGTGAAAAGTGTGCGAACCCTGAAATTTGTCCTTTTTTTTGAAAAACATTCTTTGCATGTATTGTTTGTCTTTGTCGTTGCTCATCATGTGTTGTTTCCCTTGTTTTCCCATCACCCCTTTATGCATTAACGCAATCCTAATGTAGAACCTGCACACAAAATGATTCATTCTGGCTTATTTAAAACACGATTCCTGAAGGAAAAGTGCATAAAAGGCCCCTTAGAAAGCAGCAAATTGAATAAGTGTCCCCCTTTACTCCCCGTCCTCAGCTTTTCCCCGTCTCCCTCTAGTCTGTAGTCGGGCTGAGTTTTCGGCCGTGATGAGAAAAGAAATGGCCATACACGGCTCTCCCCTCCTCTTACAGGACCCTGAGTTATTTGAGGATCTAGAAGACAAAACCTCCGTTAGCAATGAAGTAGAGATGGAGTCAGAGGAGCAGATTGCAGAGAGGAGGAGGAAGATGGTAAGTGTGCAAAGTGAGGGACTTGAGCTTCTTTTGCTATGCAGCCGCCCAGCAGAGAGCAAAACTGGAAGTGATGGTGATAGAAACCAGACTGTCCCCTGATGCTGCTCCCTGTCTGCTGAGGCTTTGGGACGGGAGCCGGCGCCGGTCCTGCTGTAGTCCAGAACTCAGAGGTTTGCACCAACGCAGCATTTATTCATGCGTTCTGGGTTTTCGTGGATTTATTAGACCCATTTTGTTTCCCAGGTGGAATAATGTGAGCAGCAAGTTTGAGTTGATGGATTTATTCAGGCGATGTCACGATTAATCGCATGATGGATTAAAGATATTTCAGTATTTCTCGAAGGGCATTTTTGCTCGTTCTTTTGGTCATGTGAGAGAAATTTGTAAGATGGTAGAAATCTGTTTTGTTGTTTGTTTGGTATCCAATTCAAAAATACTTATTTATTAATCCCAAAGGGAATTAAATAATACAATTTTATTGTTAAATTAAATTTTGATTGTATCTATATTTAATTTTATTATTAATTTAATTAAATAATTCTGAACTTGAGGAATTTAGACTCACCCCTCAGCATGACTCCACCACTACCATGCTAGTAGGGCTGTATAATAATATCGATATCGCGATATATATCAATATTTTCTTAGAAAAAAATCGATATTCATCCTCAAGTATCGTAACGTCCAACTGTCACCTTGTTCACTCACTGCTTGCTTCACCAGGTCATCAGGCTCAGAGTGATTCCTTCAGATGTTCAGGTTAAAAAGGTATCAAACTATTCAGAGCAGGAACTTGGTTCACTTTATTTACTTTACTAATGCATGTCAGCTACAGTTTGGACTGTTTCAACTAAAAGAAACATGTTTTCTCACCACTTCTTTGGTTCATTTTGTCCAGCTGTTCACTTTAAGTCTGTGTCCAACCAGAACCAGGTATTGTGTAGTTGGAGCTTTTAATCAGTTTTCAGTTAAATTAATTTAATCCAACTCTGTAACAGTCACAAAATGTCACCAAAATCACTCTGTCCCTCTAAAATCTTTCAGAAAATCGTAAAGTTAATTGAATCGTATTGTTTGCTGAATATCGCAATATATATCGTATCGTGGGAAAATATCAAGTATCGTATGGTGAGATTGTATCACTACAGCCTTAGCTAAAATATTTGTGGCAAAAATAGGTGGAGCCTGCTGCTTTTAGAGTAGTAAATATTGACGCATAATGGTTCTGATGAATCCATTAAAAGCCAAAATGGACGACCTTGATGTTGCGTTTGTGTAACCTTCTGACTCCAACTGTAGCCTCCTCTTCATCACTCATCTATCACCACTATCGGCGCCTTTGTTGCTCTTCTGCTCATTATTTTGCCGTCCTTCAGCTTTTATGTTTGTTTTTTTTTCCTTGCAACACTGAAGCTTCAAGATTTATTTATATTTTTCCATATTTTCCTGACTATTTCTTTTGAAACGACATATAAACAGTAATTTCCCATCATTCATTGGAGCCTTTCCTGAGTGCACTACAGCTTCATTGCTGTCTAAAATGGCCTGTCGCGGTATCAACCACTCCCTGCACTCGCTCCCCAAATGGCCTCATGTCCCTGAGAGATGGAGATCTCACACACACACACACACACACACACACACTCTGTGGAAATTACCCTGCAGTCAGCTTCGTTTCACACGCTGGATCCAAGGTGTAAAACGCTGACTCATCTTTGGGCAACATACAGTTGTGCTAATCGGCGAAAGAGATGGATAGATTAAGGGAGGAGGAGGGAGAGGGATGACTTTAGCATAAGCGATGAGCTGCTGTCTGTGGACAGAGCTGCAACAAACAGGCTAGCATTCACACACAATCGCTAACTACTCTAGAAGATGCTAGCGGCTGTTGCAAAACACAGCGCCGCTTACATAGTCACCACTGGTCTAAGAAACATTCTGTTGGTGCAATTCAAGGAGTATTGATATGACATGATGGTAACAACGTTAGCATTTTAGCTCATTTTTAAATAGAAGCTAAGCTACAGAATTAGGTAAGGCAATGCTAGTTAACATCCTATTGACAGGTAATATTAGCATTTACACTATAGAGTTTCACACTTGATGCGTCAACTAGTTGCTGTGATGCCATAGAAACGGAAGAAAAATTGCACCACGGATTAGCTATTAGCTATTTTTACAGCAGATGTTGACAAAAGACCACTTAGACAAAAGTTTAGCTAGCCCATATGCTAATGATTTAGCTATGTTTTATGTTTTATTTAGCTATTTTTTATGCTAAGGTTTAGCTAAATTTGTAATTTCACATATACACCACTGTTTGCATACAAAAGGGTGTAAAGCAATGTTGGTCATATCATAATAGTAATAACCCTCATGCTAATGTTAGCATGTTAGCCAATTCAGATATAAAAGCTAAACTTAAGCTACTGAATGGAGTAAGTCACTGTTGGTCAACTTGATAGTAATAGCCTATTAGCATTAGCCTCATTAACAAATAAGGCAATGCTGGCTACTTTGCTAGTGATAACCTACATGCTTCTGATAGCATGAAGTAAGGTAATGTTTGGCAACTTGCTAGTGTTGGCCCACATGCTATGGACAGCATTTTAGCTAACCCTAGTAATGTATACACTATTTCTATAGTGTATGGTGTAAGTCAATGTCGGTCGATATGCTAGTGAAAGCCCTCATGCTAACGTTGGCATTAATTTTAATGTAAAACTAAACTTGACCTATTGAATGGATTAAGAATGCACTACTTTTGGTCAAAATGCTAGTAGTAGCATTTATGCTAATTTTAGCATTTTAACTTATTTTGATATAAAAGCAAGGGGTAAACTTTTGAGTAAAGTTAAGCAATATGAGCTAACTTGCTAGTGTTAGCCCACATGCTATTAGCAGCATTTTAGTGAACTTTATGGCCTACTGTTTACATACTAGATGGAGTAAGTCACTTAGTCAACATAATGGCAGTAGTCCTCATGCTGAAGTTAGTGTTTTAGTTAATTTTGGTGGGTTGATATGGACTCAGTTCTCAATACAATATTTTATGGTATTTAAGTGACAATGATAAAAGTGAAGCTAAAATGTCTTATTGCTAATTCATCCATAAAAACATGAAACTGCTCTGACGTAAAACCTGCCACATGTCTAAACCTGCAGTGCACATGTTATTTTTATGCTATTCACATGCAAATGTTGACCCACAACCACTCCATTCAGTCACATTTTCAAGTATTTTCATATTTATTGGCACTCACTCCATCTAGGGATTCCCATAAGTTACAGCTCGCCAGCATTAATAAACATCCCTGTAATGTTTTCCACCTGATAAGAGTTGACAACAGTAAGCCATCTATAACTGGCAGATCTGTCCTTTAAGCATTTTCCATCAGTGGAGCAACACTTGAGCTTCTCCTTTAACAATTGAAGGGATCTCTGGCTACTCTATTAACCCATCATTAACCCCAATGGTTGATTTTTGTTCCTTTCCGTGGTCATTTAGCCACCAAACGTTTTGGGTCACGTAGGGGTGATAATGCAGATTTGCTGCAGCTCTTTGCTGTCCTTCTATTAGAGATTAGAAATTAAGAGATATATCTACCTCCCTCATCCTCCTCCTCTCTATCTGTGGTGCCAAAAAAAAACTTGATCCTTGTGCAGTTTAGTTTATTGCTCTGCAAGTTGAACGTTTGGATCTTGATTTATTTGTTTACAACAGGGGCGTCCAAATTTTTGGTCACATTAGCCAAAATCCTTAGCTCAAAAGTACTTGGAGGCCAGAAAAATATAATTTTAAAAAATTAAAGTCACCTAAAGATTATGATTTATTATCTGTTCAACAATAAACTAAGCATGAACCATTTTAATAAAACAAGTAATTTTTTAAATTTATTTTGTAGGAAGAAGAGCATAAATCAGGTTGCTTTTTATTTTGGGCTTGATTAATTTACAGAAGTTTTAAGACAGCAGTTGAAAACTGATTTGGGCGCAACCAAGTGTACTTTAGCGTAAAGTCAATCAGTAGGTTTGATCCCAGTTACCCTGACAATAGATGGAAAACAGAAAGCTTGGAAAAGATGACCACTTTGTGTTGCAGCTATCATTTTTTGTAAGTAAATTTTAATTTAAAAGTTATAAATTTCTCCTAATTCATTTGAATTGTGGTCTGGGGCTGCATAGAATCAGTCCAGGGGCCCAAAAATGTCCCCTGAGCCCCAGTTTGAAGACCCTTGGTTTAAGATCAACACAAATCGGTACAATGTAAACGGCATGTTTCCCATTTTGAATAGTAGTTAGCAAAAATAGCACATTTTTACCCTCAAAATCATGTATTATAGATTAAAACCCAAAAATGAGTCAAATTTGAATTAAAAATTGAGATTTTTGGAATAGATTTTAATTTAAAAGCTGTAGTTTTGTTCTACTTTAATGTACCAAATCGACTGAAATTGGTCGATTTTGGCCACTGAAATTAGTCCAACAGCCAACATATGGCCCCCGGGCCCCACCTTGAACACCACCAATCTAAAAGATTCAATGCTTATTTAAACCAGGAGCTTCAGATTTGGTTTTCCACACCAAAATAAAGTCAAATTTAAATTACAAATTAAGATTTCCAAGTTAAAACTGCACATTTTTATGCTTTTATGCAGCACACCAGCGCTTAGCTTTCCTTCAGGGGAACCTGGGGTATCTTTGGCCCCCAGATTAAATGTATTTTCATCCAGACGTGGCGAGCGTTTGCGGAGAGCGTTGCTTCTCTAAACTGGGCTGTCTCTTCATTAAACATTCAGGCCAACCCAGCCGAGCAGTCCCATCTCCCTGTCGGGGCGGCTTCAAGCTGGAACGGGCCAAAACTGAAAGAGGTAAACTCGACCCCATACATGGCCAACATCATTCCAGGGTTCACCTCCGCCAAATCGGCTCGTGGCCAACTAACCCCGTCTGTCTGGTGGCGTGGGCCTTTTCTCTAAATGGTGGAGGCGGCTTCCATGCGAAGCGTTTTGGACAATCTGGAGCCACTTTTTCACTCCGCTTTTCCTACTTTTTGGGTTTCTTTGTTTGCATCTATCGCAAACCTTTTCCCTCCCTCCCGACTTATCTGCATTTTCATCTCTGCGCTCCCTTAGACTCGCTTTTGCTGTGTTAACCCTTTGTGGCTTCGGGGGGGGGGTGATCGTTGGATGCTAACGACTGTGCCGTTTCCCACCGCAGACTCGAGAGGAGCGGAAGATGGAGGCCATCCTGCAAGCCTTCGCCCGGATGGAGAAGCGGGAGAAGCGCAGGGAGCAGGCGCTGGAGCGAATCGGCAGCGTGAAGACGGAAGTGGGCGGCCGCAGCGACATCAAGGAGGAGCCGCCGGCCACGCCGGAAACCGTCGATTCCCCAGCTGTCATGCAGGTAAAAGTGCACAAAGAGACGGAATAACTGCTCTGTTTCACGGCTTATGCAGGGGTGTGAAATACCTTAACCCTTCTTGACCGGAAGTGTCGGCCCTGACGCATATGAATTTGCAGTACCGTAATTCCGCCACACGTGGCGCTATCTGAAAAATTCCAACGGTTTCTGAAAGGGGAGGCGTTGCACTTTCCAACAAATATCGGGTTAATACGGAAATGTCGCAGCTGCAGCGAGTGTAATTAATGGGGGGGGGCACTCTGTTAATAGACAGTATATTTCGGAAATAACTTGCTGGATATTGAAAGTTGCGGTTGTTATGGATACATGGGTAAGTATATAATCTCACAGGACATTTAAAGAACTACTTACAATTAAAATAAGGAAGATTTATATAGGCAGACGTTCAAAAATCCGGCGTTAAAGGGTTAAATTCAATTGTTTGAGTTCTAGTTGATCCTCACATTCAACAAAGTGAATATTTGATTAAAAGCCTGAATTTACTGTGGAAACCAGATTTTTAACACGCATAATTTTTAAAAAAAAATTCATGTTTTAGGTTAGTTAGTCACCTAGATTAATTAAATTTGCTACATGCCAGAAAACGTATTTTTATGTTAGATGAAAGAGACATTTCAAAAATATTTTAGTTTCTCTTTTCCCTGCTGTAGAATGTGGAATAATACCATAAACAAATATTAATAACAGTAAAAAAAAATTATATAATAGTGAATTGAAACCTTCTTTTTGTGAAAACTTACCTTAAACGCTGCAGAAACACAAAATCTCACCAAGTGTTTTTGTCTAGTTTCTAGTTGCACTTGAAATAAGACGAAACTAATCTACAAGAAACTTTTCAGCAAGAAACAAGAACCTGATTTAAGTCATTTATTCCTCGTTATTGATGAAAACGTTCTAGTTCCATTGGCAAATTGTTTCACTTGAAATGAGACGAATTTCCCGCCATTGGGACTAGCACTGGGTTGCTAGGCAACGGGCTGGCTTGACTGGCGTTGCTAGGTAACGGTGGAACTAGAACTTTCCATCAACATTAAGGAATTATTGACTTAAAACAAACAACTTTATCTTGATTAAAGTGACTTATAAGTTAGTTTTGTTTCATTTCAAGTGTACTGAGACATTTTACACTAGAAACTAGACAAAAATAGTTGGCAAAATTTTAGGTTTTTGCAGTGAAAATGGTTGAAAAGTACCTGAGTGAAGTTGCCACCCCCCCCCCCCCCTTCTTCAAATCAGACAAAATTGGTGTCAGACGTCTGTGCTACGTTTGTGCTGGTTTGTGCAGCAAAAATTTTCGTTTGTGCTGCTTTGGCTTTGAAGATATTAATGAAAGTGTAAAGGTTAAAAGGTCAACCAACCCCCCAAACTTTTATGAAATCCAACTTTCTTTATAGCTTCAAAATGATAGCAGCACAAACGAAAATCTTTGCTGCACAAACGTAGCACTAACGTTTGACACCAATTTTGTTTGATTTCATAAAAGTGGGGGGGCTGGTTGACCTTTTGACCTTTACGCTTTCATTAATATCTTCAAAGTCAAAGCAGCACAAACAAAAAATTTTTGCTGCACAAACCAGCACAAGCGTAGCCAAGTTGCTTGACACCCATTTTATCTGATTTGAAGAAGGTGGGGGGCTGGTTGACCTTGGATGACCTCTAGGAACATTTCTTTATATCTTTAAAATGACAGCGGCACAAACAAAAATATTTGCTGCACAAACGTAGCACAAACGTTTGACACCAATTTTGTCTGATTTGAAGAAGGTGGGGGGCGACTTCACTCAGATTTGAAAAGTGCCTGAGTGATCTGAATGTTTCAAATATGTATGTGTATTAAAAGTCTTAAAAATGATAAAAAAATAAAGTTTAAAAGAGAAGTGCCTGAGTGAATCCAGGTTTTTATGTCGCAGCCGCCTCTTGAAATAAAGGAGGAGCCCGGACTGAAGCCGGCCAAGGTGAAACCGTCCCGGAACAGGAAGAGCTTCTCCAGGAACCGGACCCACATCGGGCAGCAGCGGCGGCGCGCGCGAACCATCAGCCCTGCTCCGACCTGACGCCCAGCTCGCCAGCCGAACCCGTGGAGCCTCCGGCCAGCGACGCGCCGGAAGGAGAGGCGGCGGCGGCGGCGCCGGAGCCCGAAGCGATCCCCTCCCACGTCCCGGAGAGCAGCCCGCCACACAGCGGCTCGCCGGCGCCGGACAGAACCCGCACCGGCAGCAAGAGCTACAAAACTAAAAAGGTTAGAAACCATTAGTCTGTCAATTAATCGATTAATCACATGTAAAGTAACTGGCGAATTCTGCTAATTTTTCCTTCTGAAATGCTTAAAATACTAATAACAAATTTAATCCTTCTTAAAATAAGTAAATAAAAATTGCATTGACTGAAATGCGATAAAGCATTTTTCAAGTGAAAACTTGATCGTTTGTAGATTAATTGACTCATTTTTGCATTAATTGGATAGAAAGATTTATTTTGATTTTTACAGAATTTGAACAAGATGAAGTTAAAACTAGGTAGAACATTTTTACAACATTTTGTTTATCTTAAATGCAATAGATATGTTTATTTATTTATTCAGATTTGGTTGAATTAATCCTGACTGGGTGGTTTAATCAAATAGCCTTTTTCTGAGTCTGTTTGCTCCAGTTATTCATTACTAAATTAATTAATGATTATTTTAATGATCGATTAATCAAAATAATAATTGCTTTAAATACTCCAGTTAGTGATTCAACAACTACAAATTAGCTGTTTATTTCAATAATCGACTTATCATGATTGTTTCATCCCTAATATTTATGCTTTAATGTACCTTTAGATACTCCAGGTATTGATTCATTGATTACTAAACTAGTTGATGATTATTTGAACAATCAGTTAATCACGATTAATCGTTTCTTTCTTTCTGAAAACCCTTCAAGCAGCCAGTTACAGTCAAACTCTCGTTCCTCCCCAGCACTTTGTGAGCGAGTGGGTGGGGGAGAAGCAGCAGGACCGCGGCAGCGTCCGAACGCCGGAACCGGTCCCGGACCGGCCGCTGAGAATCAGCAGCGACCCGGAAGTACTCGCCACGCAGCTGAACGCCTTGCCAGGCATGGCCTGCTCCCCGCAGGTGTACAGCACGCCCAAACACTACGTCCGCTTCTCGTCGCCGTTCCTGGCCAACCGCAGCCCGACCACGCCCGGCGTGCCCACCGGGAGGCGCCGCTCCAGGGAGCTGCCCGAAACGCCGCCCACCAGCGGCTCCTGCAAAAAGGTATCGGCGCCGGTTCTGAAGAACATTCCTACCTGGGTGTTTTCCCGTCTCCTGTATTTTCAGCTTGTTTTCGTCTGACAGACCAATTGTATAAACGACTGCATGTGGAGAAAGTGGAAGAAACCGAAGCGCCATATTGGAAAAGATTTTTGTGTTTTGGCTGAATAAATTGTGGTTCCTTAAATATTACTATTAATTTTCCGAAGTCGATATTTAATTTTCCAGCTTTCTGATTTGAACGGATCCTACAGGATCGACCCGAGTTTTATCTCTGGACATTTTTCCATCATCTTTGACCTGCTTCCCCACAGCATGGTGCTGCCACCACCATGTCTGACCAATCTACTTCCACATGCTGCAGAAAATTAAATGCTGCCGTAGCTCCTGTTATGCACATTTCTTTTAATTTTTTTTCATAAATCCTGATTGCAGCAGTCTGTGTTACAGTGGCTCTAGAGAAACCTCTGACTGAAGACTGATGCTGTCCAGATGCAGTAATAATAAAGCATGTGCTTTCGTAACGTTCAACTACTTTCTGTTGGTCGGTTATGTAAAACCCATGGATGTTTGTTTTTCAGATGACAAAATTAAACAGTTTTGTGCCATAATCTGGTTTGAAACTATAAAATCTTCAGTGATATTTTGTAGCGGCTGCTGTCATTTGTTGACTAATTGCATCTTTTCCTTCTGCGCAGCGATGGCTGAAGCAGGCGCTGGAGGAGGAAGGCTCCACCAGCCCCGCCAGACGGCCCAGCCTCTTTCTGCCCGGCGACGGGCCGCTGAGCCCCTCCGTCAACGGAGACTCGGACAGTCCGCTGCTCTTCAACGGCACTTGCTCGCTTCCAGGTGGCCATCTTGTTTATTTTTAACACTTTCTTTTTAGGTCTTCTGGAATATTCCATATTTCTTACCATCTGATGCATAGACTGTAATTTAAAAGTCGTAGTTTAGTCCTACCGTATTTTCCGCACTATAAGGCGCACCGGATTATAAGCCGCACATTCAATGAATGGCCTATTTTAAAACTTTTTTCATATATAAGGCGCACCACATTATAAGGCGCATAGAATAGACGCCACAGTTATGTTGCCGTCACCCGTCTGGTATTCAACTGGACATGATTTGTTCCGTTCACTACAAATATGGATGTCTAATAATAAAAATTGGTCCTGAGTTCTATATATAGCATCTGCACCAGTCATTGTTTCACTCACGGTTTGGTGTTGCGAAATTGTTTCCAACTGCTTTCTGGTTAGCACAGACCAACCGACACGCTGCCGCCGCAGCCTCTGTCTCTCTTCCACCCACGGCTTTAAATGTATAGCTGCTGGTTCCTTGGTAACTCTAGCCGAAGCTCCCCGGATAAATGTCTAAAGCTACTTTGTTGACATAAAGAATGTCAACAAAACAGTCCGATTCCGGTCGCCAGGAGAACCTGGAGCGACTGGAATGGGGCGTCTGGACGATGGTCACCCGTCTCCGTTCGCGCACAGCATGTTGGTGGAGAACCTGATGCTAGATGACCTGCAGACGACCTGATTATTAGGTGGGTAGGTAGATGCATAGACATGTCTATGGGTAGGTAGGTCAGTCAAACTTTATTAACAAACCAGTTTTTTGACAACTATCCCAGCATGCACTGCGCGCTTCTTCTAAGGGGAAGATGAAGTCGGCAGCTGCTTACCGTAGTTGCTAGACCTGTTGTGGCTCAATATTGGACCATATATTAGGCCACCGGGTTATAAGACTCACTGTCGGCTTTTGAGGAGATTTAAGGTTTTTAGGTGCGGCTTATAGTGCGGAAAATACAGTAATTTATTTTATGTATTATTGAATTGTGGTTGATCGGCCACATAAAGTCAGTGTAGGGGCCAAAAAAAGGCCCCCGTCCCCTACTTTGACCATCCTCGATCTAAAAGATTCGACGTTTATTCAAAGAAGGATCTTCGGCTTCAAAATTGTGTTTATTTTTTTCCAACTAACTCAAGTTTTTATTTGCTACCGGCTAAATCTCTGATGTTAAATCAGAGACGCCGACGCCTGGGTGTTCTGAGCCCATAAGTTACTACAAACCGTAGCGGTTTCTGACCCAACGGCGCCGCCTTCCCCCAGAGCTGCCCACTCCGCTGAAGAAGCGGCGGCTGAGCCCGCTGGACGCCTGCATATCGGAGAGCTCGACGCCGTACGGCTCGCCCTGCGCCACGCCGACCCGGGCGGACCACTCCGAGCCGTCCGCGGCGCCCGGCCTCCTCGCCACGCCGCCACGCCCCCGGCCCGAAGAGGCCGGCGCCGAGCCTCCGGCCTCCGGCGGCACCCCGACGCACGCACTTAACGCCCCTCCAGAGGTACGGAGGCGCCGCCGCTCTGCCTGCTGGGATTAAAAGTGGCGACTGAGTTTGTTTCCTGATCCGCAGATGGAGACTTCAGAGGAAAACTCACCAGAGGTCAGGAAACCCTCCGTTCAAGAGGTGAGGCGCCGAGTCGGCACTTTACAGTCCGACAAGCCAGAGAACCTGAGAGGCCGAGACGGTTCCAACCGCGGCCCATGAAATCTGAGCAAAGAGCTCAGTCCTGGAAAAACAAGACACATCTGCATGGCTTTCCTTCCTTCCATCATCTATCCATCTTTCCTCCTTCCTTCCTTCCTTCCATCATCTTCCATCTTTCCTTCCTTCCTTCCTTCCTTCCCCCCTTCCATCATCTATCATCTTCCTTCCATCATCTATCCATCTTTCCTTCCTTCCTTCTTCCTTCCTTCCCATCTATCCATTTCCTTCCATCATCTTCCATCTTTCCTTCCTTCCTTCCTTCCTTCCATCATCTATCCATCTTTCCTTCCTTCCTTCCTTCCTCCCCTTTCCCTTCTTCCATCATCTATCCATCTTTCCTTCCATCATCTATCCATCTTTCCTTCCTTCCTTCCTTCCTTCCTTCCATCATCTATCCATCTTTCCTTCCATCATCTATCCATCTTTCCTTCCTTCCTTCCTTCCTTCCATCATCTATCCATCTTTCCTTCCATCATCTATCCATCTTTCCTTCCTTCCTTCCTTCCTTCCATCATCTATCCATCTTTCCTTCCTCTCCTTCCTTCCTTCCTTCCTTCCTTCCATCTATCCATCTTTCCTTCCATCATCTATCCATCTTTCCTTCCATCATCTATCCATCTTTCCTTCCATCATCTATCCATCTTTCCTTCCTTCATCTATCCATCTTTCCTTCCATCATCTATCCAGCTTTCCTTCCATCATCTATCCATCTTTCCTTCCATCATCTATCCATCTTTCCTTCCTTCATCTATCCATCTTTCCTTCATTCATCTATCCATCTTTCCTTCCTTCATCTATCCATCTTTCCTTCCTTCATCTATCCATCTTTCCTTCCTTCATCTATCCATCTTTCCTTCCTTCATCTATCCATCTTTCCTTCCATCATCTATCCATCTTTCCTTCCTTCCTTCCTTCCTTCCTTCCTTCCTTCCTTCCTTCCTATCATCTATCCCATCTTTCCTTCCTTCATCTATCCATCTTTCCTTCCTTCATCTATCCATCTTTCCTTCCTTCATCTATCCATCTTTCCTTCCTTCATCTATCCATCTTTCCTTCCATCATCTATCCATCTTTCCTTCCTTCCTTCCTTCCTTCCTATCATCTATCCATCTTTCCTTTCTTCATCTATCCATCTTTCCTTCCTTCCTTCCATCATCTATCCATCTTTCCTTCCTTCATCTATCCATCTTTCCTTCCATCATCTATCCATCTTTCCTTCCATCATCTATCCATCTTTCCTTCCTTCATCTATCCATCTTTCCTTCCTTCCATCCATCCAATATCTTTAAAAATATGGATTGTTGTTATGAAAACAATTGCGTTCCAATCTGAGCTTTATCTCCTGAGTGTCTTTGACGTGTCAGAGATCATGTGACGTGTCAGAGGTCATGTGACGTGTCAGAGGTCATGTGACGTGTCAGAGGTCATGTGACGTGTCAGGTCATGTGACGTGTCAGAGGTCATGTGACGTGTCAGAGGTCATGTGACGTGTCAGAGGTCATGTGACGTGTCAGAGGTCATGTGACGTGTCAGATCATGTGACGTGTCAGATCTGTGACGTGTCAGAGGTCGTGTGACGTGTCAGAGGTCATGTGACGTGTCAGAGGTCATGTGACGTGTCAGATCAATGTAGGACGTGTCAGATGGTCATGTGACGTGTCAGAGGTCATGTGACGTGTCAGAGGTCATTGTGACGTGTCAGATCGTGTGACGTGTCATAGAGTCGTCGTGTGACGTTGTCAGGTCATTATCGACATGTCAGAGGTCTTCTTCAATCGTTGACGTGTCAATCGTGTGTTCTGTAGTGTCATCTTGTGACGTGTCAGAGGTCATGTCTTCAGATCTGTGACGTGTCAGAGGTCTGTGACGTGTCAGATCGTGTGACGTGTCAGAGTCATGTGACGTGTCAGATCTTGTGTCAGTACTTACGTGTCAGAGTCGTGTGCGTTCGTCTGCGTGTCGAGTCTGTTGTCATGAGGTCATGTGACGTGTCATCGAGTCTATGTAGTACGTGTCCAGAGGTCATGTGACGTGTCAGATCGTGTGACGTGTCAGAGGTCAGTGATGTGATCTTGAGGTCGCTGTGACGTGTCAGAGGTCTTGTACGTGTCAGTCAGTCGTCATCGGTTGTGACGTGTCAGACGTCATGTGACGTGTCAGATCGTGTGACGTGTCAGGTCATGTGAGTGTCAGGTCTGTGACGTGTCAGAGTCATGTGACGTGTCAGATCGTGTGTGACGTGTCAGAGGTAGTCGTTCGATCGTTTTTACGTGTCAGTCGTGACGTGTCAGAGGTCGTGTGACGTGTCAGAGGTCATGTGACGTGTCAGATCATGTGACGTGTCGAGGTCAGTGACGTGTCAGATCGTGTGACGTGTCAGAGGTCATGTGACGTGTCAGATCTGTGACGTGTCAGAGGTCATGTGACGTGTCAGAGGTCTGTGAGTGTCAGAGGTCAGTCGATTTGACGTGTCAGAGTCGTCATGTGACGTGTCAGAGGTCATGTGACGTGTCAGAGGTCATGTGACGTGTCAGAGGTCATGTGACGTGTCAGACGTGTGACGTGTCAGGTCGTGTGACGTGTCAGAGGTCTGTGACGTGTCAGAGTCATGTGACGTGTCAGAGGTCATGTGACGTGTCAGAGGTCATGTGACGTGTCGAGGTCATGTGTGACGTGTCAGATCGTGTGACGTGTCAGAGGTCGTGTGACGTGTCAGGGTCGTGTGACGTGTCAGAGGTCGTGGAGTGTCGAGGCTGTCAGAGGTCGTGTGACGTGTCAGAGGTCGTGTGACGTGTCAGAGGTCGTGTGACGTGTCAGAGGTCATGTGACGTGTCAGAGGTCGCTGTGACGTGTCAGAGGTCTGTACGTGTCGTGTGACGTGTCAGAGGTCGTGTGACGTGTCAGAGTGTCGTGTGACGTGTCAGAGGTCATGTGACGTGTCAGAGGTCATGTGACGTGTCAGATCTGTGACGTGTCAGAGGTCGTGTGACGTGTCAGGTCAGTGTGACGTGTCAGAGGTCTGTGACGTGTCAGAGGTCATGTGACGTGTCAGATCGTGTGACGTGTCAGATCTGTGACGTGTCAGAGGTCATGTGACGTGTCAGAGTCGTGTGACGTGTCAGAGGTCATGTGACGTGTCAGAGTCATGTGACGTGTCAGATCGTGTGACGTGTCAGAGGTCTGTGACGTGTCAGAGTCTGTGACGTGTCAGAGTCATGTGACGTGTCAGAGGTCATGTGACGTGTCAGAGGTCATGTGACGTGTCAGAGGTCGTGTGACGTGTCAGAGGTCTGTGACGTGTCAGAGGTCTGTGACGTGTCAGAGGTCATGTGTGACGTGTCAGAGGTCATGTGACGTGTCAGAGGTCATGTGACGTGTCAGATCGGTTGTGACGTGTCAGAGGTCATGTGACGTGTCAGAGGTCGTGTGACGTGTCAGAGGTCGTATGTGACGTGTCAGAGGTCATGTGACGTGTCAGAGGTCTTGTGACGTGTCAGAGGTCATGTGACGTGTCAGGATCGTGTGACGTGTCAGAGGTCATGTGACGTGTCAGAGGTCTGTGTGACGTGTCAGAGGTCGTGTGACGTGTCAGAGGTCGTGTGTGACGTGTCAGAGGTCATGTGACGTGTCAGAGGTCATGTGACGTGTCAGATCGGTTGTGACGTGTCAGAGGTCGTGTGACTGTCAGCTTGATTCAGGTCATGTGTGTGATCAGTGTCACGAGGTCGTTGTGATCGTGTCAGAGGTCATGTGACGTGTCAGATCGTTGTGACGTGTCAGAGGTCATGTGACGTGTCAGATCATGTGACGTGTCAGAGGTCATGTGACGTGTCAGAGTCTGTGATCGTGTGTCAGAGGTCATGTGACGTGTCAGAGGTCATGTGACGTGTCAGAGGTCATGTGACGTGTCAGAGGTCATGTGACGTGTCAGAGGTCTGTGACGTGTCAGAGGTCATGTGACGTGTCAGATCGTGTGACGTGTCAGAGGTCGTGTGACGTGTCAGAGGTCGTGTGACGTGTTCAGAGGTCGTGTGACGTGTCAGAGGTCATGTGACGTGTCAGATTCGTGTGACGTGTCAGAGGTCGTGCTTTGACGTGTCAGGTCGTGTGACGTGTCAGAGGTCGTTGTACGTGTCAGAGGTCATGTGACGTGTCAGTCATGTGACGTGTCAGAGGTCATGTGACGTGTCAGATCGTGTGACGTGTCAGAGGTCGTGTGACGTGTCAGGTCGTGTGACGTGTCAGAGGTCGTGTGACGTGTCAGAGGTCATGTGACCTGTCAGATCATGTGACGTGTCAGAGGTCGTGTGACGTGTCAGATCATGTGACATGTCAGATCATGTGACGTGTCAGAGGTCATGTGACACTGATCGTCCCTGCAGGCTGATCGTCCTCCCTCGTTGGCGTCCTCTCCGTGTCTCCGGACTCCCGTCTCCGACGCCGTGTCTCCAGACGCCAAGCTTCCTGTGCCGGAGAGTCCGCAGCTTCCCGCTCCAGAGGACGGCGGCGAGGAGAGGACGGACGCCGCGCTCCCAGACGCCGCCGTCGAGGCTGCTTCCTCTGCGGACGCCTGCCCTTCCTCCTCCTCCTCCTCGTACCCGGGCTGGATCAAAAGCCCAGACAGAGGCCTGGCCGGACCAGCTGGTCTGAACTTCTCCCCGGTCAACTCTAACCTTCGGGACCTGACCCCGTCTCACACGCTGGAGCCTCTGGCGGCTCCCTTCAGGCCGGAGCCGCCGCCGCCGGCCACTGGGACGCCGGCGGCGGTGGCGGCGGCGCTGCCCGGCTCCCAGCCGCCGTTCAGCGAGGCGCAGGGGCAGCTGTTCTACTCCTGCTCCGACGAGGGCGGCTCACTCGTCTTCTCCCGGTCGCTGAACGGCGACGGCGAAGGAGGAGGATCCGCGCAGAACCCACCGCAACGGAAGAAGGTCAGAGGTCACGTCTGCAATACAGACATGCAAAATGGTTGTACTTGTACCCAGATTGGGATTAATCCATCATCGACTGTTTACGGACGGCCTAACTGCCGGCGTAAACAATTTTCAAATGCCGGTAGAATTCGAACCACGCAAGATCGAGCAAATATTTTTTTTTCCATATAAAACCGTAAGAATGAGACCGGACTCATGAATTACGACTTCACAGATTTATAGTAAACAGAGAAGCCAAACCTGAAGGTCACATCCATTCACGGTATCCATCTATATGGGTTTTATATCACTTCCTGGTTTGGATCTCCCATTCTCACGTCGACAGCATGAGATATCGTGAGATATTTTCACAGGACTTTATATCCCATCATTTCCGGGTACAATGTGCTGTACCATTCACATTGTGCCATTTATGTACACGTGGTGCAGAACAGGAAACTACATATGCGGTACACGTTTTTTTTATCTTTATTGAGAACAGTACAAACACACACGGTGTAAAATGTATGAAAAAATTCACAAAATCAATTAGACAGCAACAACATTTCTATTTTGGCTTTGGATAGATGTTATAAACTTGGCTGTATGTGAAAAAATAACTTCTGCAAAAACTCAAAATACAAGTTTTATGGCTCAGACGGCATCTGTGAAGCTTTTTGTATTGACAAATTTGGTAAATAAAATTAGGAAATTATTATATTTGCAATACATTGAAAAAAATAATTAAGCGAATTGCGTTTTTGTGATTTTTCTTTGCAGTTTTTAGCATTTAATTTTGTTGTTATGGAGTAATAACATAAATTGTGAAAGTCCTGGATTTACGGATTGTATTGATGTATTGGTTATAGAAATGCTCCAAATAATGGCTGTGCAGCATCCAGAAATGTAAAAAATCTCATGCGAAGCTTTATAATTCCAGTCTGGAAAGGGTTAATCCATCTGTCCTCGTCTTCCTGATTCTGTTTTCTCCAGTTAATGATTAATTGATTATAAATAAGTGATCAGAATCAATTAATCATTTAATTTCTAATAGTTGTGGGTTAAATTGCCTTGAAATGTGAGTTTGGACCCGACGGTTAGCTGGTGGCTGCCCCCTGCTGGCCGCGTTGAGTCGTGCATCAGAGCTGACGCCGCGCCGCCGCCGCCGCCGCTCTGTTTTCCCAGGTTTCCTTGCTGGAGTACAGGAAGCGGCAGCGAGAGGCTCGGCGCAGCGGCTCCAAGACCGAGTGCGGCTCTCCGGTGTCCACCGTGCCGCCGCTGGCCGTGGAGGCGTTCCCCCCCCCGCGGCTCTGGAGCCTCCGGCCGGCGAGCCGCCGCCGCCGTGCAGCGCCGCCGGCGAGGAGGCCGAGGCGTCGGGCGAGAAGGAGGCCGGCGAAGGCCAGTGGTACGTTTCCCCCCCGTTTGGAGTGGCTGGATGAGTTTTTGGCTTGGCGTTTGCTGAACCTGTCGCTGACGTTGCCCATCAGGACGTCGTCGACCTCAGTGGAGCAGGCGAGGGAACGCGGCTACCACCGAGCGCTGCTGCTCAGCAAGGACAAGGATGCAGGTGGGACTTCCTGGAAACGCTCTGCAGAGAAACGCCGTCATTCCCACCAGGGCTGTGGTGACGCAACAATCTCACCATACGACACGCCATATTCTGCCCACCATACCATATATATCGCCATATTCAGCAAACGGTGCAATTCGATTCACTTTTGCGATTTTCTGAAAGATTTTAGAGGGACAGAGTGATTTTGGTGACATTTTGAACTGAATTAATTTTAACTGAAAACTGACTAAAAGCACCAACTACATAAATCACGATATCGATATTATACAGCCCTAATTCTGACATTGTTTACTGGCTAAGCATCTAATGCAACCAGCGATTATTTTAGTAATCAAATTAAAGTTTGTTTGTTTCGCACGTTTCAGCATCAAGGCATTTAAAGTGCTTTACATCATAAAAAGACAAAAATACAGCATCAATTATTCAATCATCCATTTTTTCATCAATTATTCAGATGATTAACCAATTAATTGGATAAAATAGTTGACAAATTCTGCATATTTTTCATTTAGCTACTTAATTTTTTCTTATATAATATTACAAATACATTGAATTATTGCATTTTAGACAATTAAATTTTTCTTGTTTAAAATGTGAAGTAAATTTTTCATTCCTTTAGCGTGACGATTTATAGATTAACTGATTTTTTAAATAAACTAATAATTTGACTGCAAACAAACTCTTAGTAGGATATTTCATTTGGATTTATTTGTATATTATTTTGTCCAGTTTTGGTTAATTAATGTCTTACTGTGTTAATCAATTACTAAATTAGTTGCCAATTATTTCGATCATCACAACTGTCCTTCGTTTATTTGGGGAAAACTGAGTACGTAACAATTAATCGATTAGTTGAAGTTTATTTCACTAATCGATTAGTTGAAGTTTATTTCACTAATCAATTAGTTGAAGTTTATTTCACTAATCGATTAATTGATTAGTTGAAGTTTATTTCACTAATTGATTAATCGATTAATCGATTAGTTGAAGTTTATTTCACTAATCGATTAGTTGAAGTTTATTTTACTAATTGATTAATCGATTAGTTGAAGTTTATTTCACTAATTGATTAATCGATTAATCAATTAGTTGAAGTTTATTTCACTAATCAATTAATCGATTAGTTGAAGTTTATTTCACTAATCGATTAGTTGAAGTTTATTTCACTAATCGATTAGTTGAAGTTTATGTCACTAATTGATTAATCGATTAGTTGGAAGTTTATTTCACAAATCGATTAATCGATTAGTTGAAGTTTGTCACTAATCGATTAATCGATTAGTTGAAGTTTATTTCACTAATTGATTAATCGATTAATCGATTAGTTGAAGTTTATTTCACTAATTGATTAATCGATTAATCAATTAGTTGAAGTTTATTTCACTAATCGATTATTTGAAGTTTATTTCACTAATCGATTAGTTGAAGTTTATGTCACTAATTGATTAATCGATTAGTTGAAGTTTATTTCACTAATCGATTAATCGTTTCAGACGTAAAGTTTCTGTTTCTGTTGCGTCAGAAGGGGAACCAGAAGGAGGCGACACGCCGGCGCTACCAGACTGCGCGTCTCCAGTCCTGCAGAAAACTCCGACCCACACCGTAAGACGCCGCCGGTTCCGGTTCCGGTTCTGATCCGCAGGTGGACTGAAATAAGAGACCGTTTGTTCCCCGTTGCAGCCCTGCTCTCCTGGCGCCGTCCCCCAGCCTGCCGCTCGGGCCGCCGAAGGACGAAGACGGCGACGCTCAGCCGTGTCGGCCAATCCCAACATGAAGCCCGCCGAGCCCAAACCGGCCCCCCCGACCCCGACCAAACCGGCCCCCCCGGCGCCGCCGGCGTCCCAGTCCGCCAGAACCCGACCCACACCGTAGACGCCGCCGGTTCCCGGTTCCGGTCTACCGCAGGGGACTGCAAAAGACCGTGTTCCCCGGCAGCCCGCTCTCCGGCGCCGCCCCCAGCCTGCCGCTCGCCCGCCAGACGAAACGCGACGCTCGCCGGCGCCATCCCCGCCCGCCGAGCCCAACCGGCCCCCCCGACCCCGACCAAACCGCCCCCCCGGCGCCGCGCGTCCCCGTCCGTACCCGAAGCCGGCGCCGCAGGTTCCCCCACCGCAGCCAAGGCGCTGTTCCCCCGCCCAGCCGCCGCCTCAAACCGGGCCGCGCCGTTCCCCCCTTCGGCACGCAGCGACGCCCCCCCCTCCCCCGCCGCCGCCCCCGCCGGCTCCGCCGCCTCCCCCGCCTACTTCCCCAACCAGAGCCCCGCCCCCGCCGGCCCTTCGTCGCCTTCAGCCGCCGCCGCCACCCCCCTCCTTCCCGCCGCACGGCGTCCATTACCAGGCCGCCGCCGCCCCCCCCGCCGCCGCCGCCCCCTCCCCCCCCTCACCCGACGCTGCTGCACCTGCAGCCGCCGCCGCAGCTGCTGATGCCTCACCGCGCCGCCGACGCAGCAGCAGCAGCAGGCGCGCGGCCCTGACGCCCCCCCCGCCACCGCCCCCCCCTCCTCCCCCCGCCTCCAACCCCCACCACTACCAGTTCCAGACGGCCATGATGCACCCCGGCGCCGCGGCGACCGCCCCCCCCTCCTACCCGCCGCGCTGCGCAGACCGGACTGCCGCCGCCGCCCCCCCCTCCGCCGCCGCAGCAGCAGCAGCCCCCCCCCCGCCGCCCAGATGCCCCCCGGCCCCCGCGGCGCTCCGGCGACCTCCAACTCCTTCCACAGCTCGGGGTACCTGAGCACCGGCTGGCACTGACCTCTGACCCCTGACCCCTGTGAACTGCCCAGCAGAGGGGGGGCGGGGGGGGGCGTGTACTATAAGCTGTAGATGCGTTTTTATGTTCCTGAACAAGCGGCCAGTGGAAAAACAGCTGATTGTGGGGTTAAAGGTCAACTTAAAGGACGAACTCTGGGAAGGAGGAAGAAACTAAGAAAAAAGATGGCGGACGGACGATTTCCCCCCCCCCCCCCCCATTTCTGATTCTCAGTTTGGGTTTTCCTACCACTTCCTCTCGGACAGAGAGGAAACGGTTCTGTTCCCGTTGTAATTCCCGCTCCTGACATTCCAGCCTCTTCCCTCCTGATATCCGTCTCCTACACTGTAAAAACTCAAAGTCTCAAAGGGTTTTAGCTCCAGTTTCTATCTTAATTCACTTGAAACAACAGAAAACAAACCGAAATGCAAAATTTCACCAATAGCAGCTTTTTAAAAGTAAATAATTCCTTAATATTGATTAAAAATTTCTAATTCCACTTTTAAAATTGGAAAAAATGTTTTGTAAGTGAAAAATCTGCTACTTTTTATCAATGTTCAAGAATTATTTATCTTATGAAGACATTTGGAGCCAGGGTTGTTCACAGTGAGGCGCGTGGGCCATTTGTGGCCCTCAGACTGATTTTTTTGTGGCCCCAACTCCAGTGATGTAAATGTAATGTTTTCATTTTTAATAAGGGTAAATTAATTACTGATATAATTTTCCAACAATGGAAAATGTTAAAAATTACATTTATTCAGAGATTTTCACTCAAAAAATAAAAAAATTTCTGCACCAAAATAAGTTAGTATTTTGAAAGTAAGTGATTAAAATTTTATTATTATAACTGAGGATAAATTTGAACCTAAAAGTGCTATGTAACAAATTTGAAAATTAACATCATTCTCCTATGAAAATAAATTTATTTTTAAAACTTGGCTACTTTATTGGATTTTTTTTTTCTTGACCCACACGATGAAAAGTTTGAACAACTTTTTTAAGTCAATAATCCCTTAAAATTGCTAAAATTTCAGATTATTTCTCTAACATAGAATGTATTTTCGTAAATAAAAAAAAATCTGCCAGTGTTATTTACACTTTTATCAAAATTTAAGAATTATTGACTTAAAAGAAGCTCCTATATTTTTCTTAAAAGTTACTTTTTAAGTGATTCTTCAACAAGATAAGTGAATAATTCCCTTATATTAGTAAAAAAGTATTACATCCACTGGCAAATTGAAGTGGAACCAGAACTTCTTCGTAAATATTAAGAATTTATTTACTTAAAGGCTTTTATATTTTGCTAAAATGTAACTTGTTACTAAATTGCAAGTAACTTTTAGCAAGATATTTCAATAATTCCTTAATGTTGATTTAAGAAATTACTACTTAAATATGGAACTGGTACATTTTCACCAATATTGATGAATTATTTAGTCAAAATAAGCTCCTTTAGGGTTCTAAAAAGTTACTTTTCGTCTTTTTCTCTTTCAAACATGATCTTTCTTGAGTATAAACTTCATAAAAACACTTTGATACTTGGAGTTTTTGCAGTGCGTCTGTCGTCAGCAGCTCTGTACACAGTTTATGTTTTAACCTAGTGGCTCATTATAAAAGCTTTTTGTATAGATTTAAAAAAAAAACAGCAAAAAAAAAACTATTTTTTTTTTTTAATCTTCTGTCTAACAAATATCTGTTCACCGCTGCAGATTTAGGAAAGATCGGCGAGCAACGCCCCCTATTGGAGGCTGAGTGTGTGTGTGGATGTGTGTGTGTGTGTGTGTGTGTGTGTGTGTGTGTGTGTGTGTGTGTGGCAGCTTAGAGGAGCGACTTTTGCGGGCAGATTGGACTCACAAGTCGGACGTCAGCGGTTTATTTTTGAATATCAATGGTTATTTGTAGAAAGTGTAATTTAATGTATAGGTGGTAACTTCAGCTCTCACCAGAAACAGGTTTTGTAAATATTCTGCTGCTTTTCTTTTTCTATGCTTGTACATTCGGCTCCCATCCGACCCCGACGACCCGAACCCGCAAACTCCCATTTTAAGATATGGTTGTAAATACGAACGCTGTTCTCGGCAAAGCTGAATGTTTCTGTGACTGTAGCATTATTTTTATTTTATTTTTTATTTTTCTCTCCCCCTTTTATTGACTCTTCAACTTTGTCTCTTTTTTTAATTTTTTTATTTTTATTTGTGTGTGTGAGTGTTGCGTTTGTGTGGAGGAGAGACTCACAGACACTGCACTGGTTGGCTATTTTCATGGTTCATTGTAATAAATCACTGTAATGACAGTTTTATATCACTTGTGGCGACGTTTGTCTGAACGTTTTGGGGGGGGAATAATTATCTGGGGAAGTATTTGCACCCCGCTCTCTGTTTTACATCAGAATTACTTCATATAATCAGATTTTTACATTCATTTTTCAGGATTTGGCAGGTTTTTCGCTGGGTTTTCTTCACTAAATGACCACAAATTTTCTAGTTGCTAGTGCAAATGTCTTGGTATGCTGGAAAAAAGACAAAATTAACGTAAAAGTAACTTTTCTACTTGTTTTAAGTAAATTATCCTCCACTAACAACGTGGGGAAAATGGCTTCATCCGCTCTGAGTGGTTTTTGAATCCTCATTTAAGAAATTTTGACAATTTTTAGTATCAGAATCTGTGCTTTCACTTACCAGGTACATTCACACAAACATTTTTAATTGTTCAGAAGCCAACAACAATCAGCGATGTGAACAATTAGTTAGAATTGGAGCTGACATCTCTAAGTGGACCATCATCAAAAACATTTTTACTGCAGGTTACCATTGTTGATGCGAATGGCGGCCATATTGGATCTGGAAGTCGGCGTTTGAAAAATTATCGGACTTCGCTGATGTGTTCCAGTCGAATTTTCTGAGTTCTGACTACAAACGGATCATACTTGAATCAAATCAGTTAGCTACAAAAGCTAAAAAAAATTAAATGCTGGGTTTCTGTCAGCTTGTTGCTAAATTTTAATGAGAAAAATGTATTTCGCCTTAGATGTTTTCAGTTTTATTCATATTGCTCAGGTTTGGTATTCTAAAAAATACAAACTGTAGCTAGTAAAGTAAATCTTTCCTTTTTGGAAACTAATTCAGGGTTATTTTTTACTTTAGTATTTTCTTCAACATTTTTACCAGTGATTTGTTTTTAGCATTAGACAGTTTTTATAAGACTTGCTTTTTATCGAGTTCTTATGCTAACTTTAGCTTCACTAACCTACTGTTTAGAGCAGCAAACTAGCCTAGCTTAAAGTAAATATTTACAAGGATAGTAAATGAAAGTGTAGTTCAAAGTTGTTAATTTTTTCAGTAAAGATTGTATTTAATTTAGTTTAATATGGAAATAGGTAAAAAATGTTTCTTGAAATCCTAATGCTAGCTTTAGCTAAGCTAACTGTACAACAAGTTAGTTTTAAAAAAGTACATTTGCAGCAGAGGAATAAATTTACTAACTTATAATTTTAACACCAAATGTAAAGTTTTTTAAATGTTAAAATTTTAATGTAATTAATCGTCCAATTTCTTATGCATTAGTTGTAATTTGGTGTTAAATACAGTATGTGAAACAACTAGCAATATTAGCATTTTTACATCCCTCACACAGCATATTACTACATATTTCTGGGTCAATTTGCAGAAATTTTGAAGGGTAAAACCAACCAGTTGGATCAAATTACTCATTTTTCATCAGCTGCTTTTATTCAGACAGGAAATGGGCAAAGAGAAGGAGGCAAGTTCCAGATCGGGAGTCGAACCGCGAACGATGGACCTTACCACAGGGGCCGTGTTTCATTGGCTAATGCCCATTTTTACGTCACAGCGCAGCTGCCACGTGCTTGACCGTCTCCCAAACACAAGCTACTGTAGTAAATACACAGTCCAGTCACATTAATGTGACCATCTGTCAAAAGCCAGAATAACCACCTTTCGCAGAGCGAACTGCTACGAGACGTGCAGGAAGAGAGTCACTTAGGTCCCTGAAGGTCTTCTCTGGGATGTTGAGCCATGCCGACTCTAATGCCGTGGCCAGCTGCGCTAGATTACGCGGTTGAGGATCCATGGCGCGAACAACTCGATCGAGATGGTCCCACAGATGCTCGATTGGGTTTAAGTCAGGTGAGTTTGCTGGCCAGGGGAGGACGGTAAACTCATCCTGGTGCTCTTTGAACCACGCACGTACACTGGCAGCTGTATGGCACCTCGCATTGTCCTGCTGGAAGATGCCATCATCCTGAGGAAAAACAATGCGCATGTAGGGGTGGACATGGTCCGCAAGGACAGATGCGTACTTGTATTGATCCATCGTGCCTTCCACAATAATCAGTGAACCCAGAGAATGCCAGGAAAACATTCCCCAGACCATAATGCTCCCGCCTCCAGCTTGGACCGTTCCTGCAATGGTTGCAGGGTGGTTCCTTTCAGAGGTTTCACGCCTTATACGCCAACGTCCATCTGTCCGATGGAGCATAAAACGCGATTCATCTGAAAACGCTACCTGTCGCCACTCAGTGGACGTCCAGCTGCTGTACTGGAGTGCAAATTCTAGCCTTCGTCGTCGATGAACACCAGTCAGCATAGGTGCACGAACCAGGCGTCTGCTTCGGAGGCCCAGACGCAGCAATGTTCGCTGAATAGTGGTTTGGGAGACACTTGTGGTAGCCCCTTGGTTCATTTTAGTGGTCAGTTGCTCAACGGTAGCCCGTCTATCTGCCCGAACGCATCTCCGCAACCGTC
Source organism: Poecilia picta (assembly GCA_033032245.1). Lineage (NCBI taxonomy): Eukaryota > Metazoa > Chordata > Actinopteri > Cyprinodontiformes > Poeciliidae > Poecilia > Poecilia picta. Next base: position 4,007,681 of record CM065375.1, on the reverse strand, counting down.
GTTCGCCTCTGTCATCTATGGCCCGTGGTGCACCACATTTGCCACGTCGTTGATTTTGGACAGTCCCATTTTGCCATGCACGGTACACTTTTACCACGGCGGCACGCGAACAGTTCACAAACTCAGCCGTTTCGGAAATGCTTCCACCCTTGGCCCGAAAGCCAATGATCATGCCCTTTTGGACGTCGGATAAATCGCTTCGTTTCTGCATTACGCCAACGATTGAAATGTTTTCCGAAGCCCACACACACCCTTTATATACGCTCAACTGCACTGTGCTGCCACCTGCCTTCTGTGATTGGTTATTTAACTCTGAAGTGGAAAGTACGTGGTGGTCACATTAATGTGACTGGACTGTGTACATGCTAATGTACATTGTGGACTAGCAGACCGACAGAAGGTTTTTACATCAGGACTCTAAAAGAATGGTTCTCTGTCAGTGGGGAATCTGTACAGGCCGTATTTGTGGAACTAAAATTCACAGATTTCCAAAATCTGAAACGGAAAGCCTTGCTTGAATCAAAGTTGTTCACGAGGCATTTGCAACTCAACCGTTGTAGGATCAATAAGAACAAAGGAGTGTCTGCTGGTGTATTATTTGTGTTTAGTGAATGAAAAAAATAAAGTCAATAATAAACACATCCATTATGAAAACCTTTTAGCCAAGTACAGCATAATGGCAGCACCGATGCAACTTCTACACCTTGAAGATACAACTTCTACACCTTGAAGCCTGTCTGTTACAGCCTTATGTTACTGAACAGATCAATATGCAATGTGTACGGTATCTGACATACATTAAAGATTTTATTTCACCTGAAAAGGCTTTTTACTAAACTGTAATCGTGTTAGCCACGCTAGCACCGAGTACCGAACATCAGTCCTAGGCACATTCAAACCCTCAAAACCATGAATGTCCGACTTACCCAGCCTTGCAAGAACAATAGGTGTCAGTGATCTTGTCCACAGCTATATTAATGCTGAGGGTCTGCTGTTTTTCTCATCAATCGGTAGCATTTAGCTGTGACGCGCACAATGTCTGAGGCATTGTGGCTAAAACACTATGATGTCCAAAAATGATGACATGAACTTGTTGGTTCCCTTGTCTATTGTGGATGATATTTTTTTTAAAATCCGGCAGAAATGCCACACTAATCAACTCAGAAATACTCTGCAGAGAGTCAGTCAAAATGAAATTACACACAGAAACTAAGCACCAGGAGGCTGGCTTCGTTTGTGAGACATGGTGGGACTTTCGAGGGGCGTTTCTGGGCGGAGCTTGGTAAGATCTCTTAAAGCGCTTGCTGTCTACTTATCAAACCCGAAAACATGAAATGAACAGACCACTTTTTAAAACTAATTCATGTTCGTTGTAAAGTTTTAAACCAGCTAATTTTGTTTCACTTCAGACATTGGTAGTTTTAGTTTTGTTACCCAGGTTGACTGTTTCTTATAAATCCCGATTCTAACCAAGCTAATAGCGCTACCTGCTTTTTCTAGCTAGCTTAGCCTAGCTAAAACATCTGTAGGGTTTTTATCTATCCATCTAAACTATTAGCGTTTGTATGAAATTTGTTGTGGTGGGTTTTAAAGCATTAAAGTGAAAAAATGTCAGCTTACAAAACAAAACACAACCAGACTCGGTAATTAATATTTTTTCATTTTCTTTACAATATAGTCAGATAACAAGATACTCAATGGCACACACTAATAATCAACCAATGGCAGGACATTTCAGAGAATACATTCAAAGTCGAGACAAAGGGACATAACCAACATGTATGCTATTCACTAAATACATATAATCTATGCGTTCTCTTGATTGGTGCGTTTTTATTTTATTTGTACTTTTTACACAGACTTTACCAGCAAAGAAAGCTTTGATATCAACAGTTTCCATTTTAAAACATCAAATATTTCATCATAAACAAGACCACACAGTTTTTTTCTGATTGTCCAGCCTCTAGGTTTGCTCAGTTCCCAGGTTTTTGCAGACGTTTTCAGCAGGTTGAAGTTTGTTGACTTGGTAAGAAACGTCGAGGCTGTTGGGGTTTTTATTGTGTCCATCAGAGTCTGTTTGGTTTCAATGGTTGTTTTGTCTTTTTTTCTGCCCCAAGATAAACCAAAAAGCTGATTTTTTTTTTTTTTTCCCCATTTGTGGAAAAACGGCTCAGGTAGGATGACAACAAACTCTAATCCTGGAAAAAATGTCAGTTTCAGGTGAGTATAAAATCTATTTTACAGAGAAACGATCCCAGTACTGGGTTGTACGGCTGCTTTCAGGGCATTTCTTCTTCTTTTGGTGCTTTAATTTGCAGCTTCATCTCTGCATCCAGCTGCTGAGCCGGGAGGTTGATGCTGGACGCTGCAGTAAAGCCACATCCCAACTGTAAGACCTGCAGACATTAAGAAAAGCAACTACAGATATTATCTAAAACAATTCACTTCAGAAGTTTATAACTTTAAGACGTATTTATTTGTAGTTTATTGGTTTATTTCCCTCTGAAGTTTATTACTCTGAAGATGCCAAATAGTAATTTTTACTTCTAGTAAAGCTTGCATGTAGCAATGCAAATGATGATTGTTTTAACTGATTACTCTATTGATAATTTGGATGGTTATTTAGTTCAACTACATTTAAAAAAATGTAAGAAAACAATTTAAATCCTTTTTAAGTAAAAAAACAAAATTGTATTGCTTAAGATGCTAATATTTCTTTAGTAAACATTTGATTATTTGTGGATTAATTGACCAATTTTTGGATTAACTATTTAATAATTTTATAGCAAATGTGCTTAACAGATGTTTTAAAAATTATTTTCACCAAGTAAAACTAAAATTACTACGAGGTAAATTTCAACTGAGTAAATCTTGTTTGTTGTTTGAGTAAAACAAGATTTATTCTTTTTATATGTTTGTATATATAAACATATATGATATTATATCTTTATTTTCCAGATATAAATTAAAGGGAAAAAATTTAATACTTAAATATTCAAACATTTCATCAGAATAGTCTCGTTTATTAATAATTTAATTAGCAAAAAAGTTTGAATTAAAACAAAGTTTAGACTTTGATATTAAACATTTCTTGTTAAAAAAATTGGGGTGATTTTTTTTTTACATGGATCTTTTTATGTTAATTTTCTAAATATATTTGTAATTTTTGGTAACAAGTGGCATACTTACCCATGCGTGTGAATTCTTCACCGTTGTTTCCTTGTGTTATATGACATTATTTCCAGTTTCTGTGCAGATAAAAACAATACAAAAATTTTTTTTAAAGAGATGAAAAGTGACATTGCGTGTATAACCAGCAGGTGGCAGTGTTGCCTTATGTTTCAGAAAATAAACAGTCTCTAATTTGGACAGTTTATATTTTTCCACACACAAAGAAGCAACTACTACCAATTAAATCCTTATTTTATTTCATGAACAACCACCTGTGTCTCCCCGTTTTCTCCCCAATGGCTCATTATTTTTCTCATTCAAGTATTTTGGTTTATAATGACATTTTCTTTCTTCACACCAGCCAGCAGACAACCGCTTGATGGGCTGCGATTCATTTAGTCTGGCTGTGTAAAGATCCATTAGTAATTCATCCCCGGGCTTCAATTAACCCCTGATGTTTGTGTGTTTTCCGTTTCGGACTCCCATCTTCCTCCAGATGCTTCGTGTTCACTCATCTTGCTCTCCATCAATCATCCTCTTTGGTAATTGGGGCGCTTGTCATCTCGTCCAATTAGAAGAAAATACAGTTTTCATCTGGAACAGAAGCAAACAAAAGCAGCCGACCAGGTGGTGTTTTACCGATCCGATGCAATGTATGCAAATTAAAAACTTTCGCACGGAAAGGAGAGGCGTTGTGTTTTACACCTCCGGTATGACGTAAGGAGCATCATTAACAGTCAAGTACTTCCATAAAAACGAAGCCAGCTGAAATTAAAACCTCTCAAAAGTCGATAAATGGTTATTTAGATTAAAATTAGTTCCGATTATTAGCGAATACCGCCAGTTGGATCTCCTTTTCGTGCTGTAGTTCGGCCGCCATCCACCAGAGGGCGCCGCTGGTCATTCTGAAGCGGAGCCGGTGATGGAGAAACAAAGATGGCGGCCAGGCCAGAACGTGTCAGTGTAATGGTGGAAACAAGAGTCCTTTACGCGGTTTTATTTTGACATTTAAGCTCTCGACAAGCCTTAATACAAATTACTGATGTGCTACGAAGGCAAGTATAACAGAAATAAAAATTAAAATGACAGAAAAAGACGATAAATGGTTATGTAGATCAAAATTAGTTCCGATTATTTGGCCGCCATCCACCAGAGGGCGCCGCTGGTCATTCTGAAGCGGAGCCGGTGATGGAGAAACAAAGATGGCGGCCAGGCCAGAACGTGTCAGTGTAATGGTGGAAACAGTCCGTTGAGGGATGGAAAAAGCACTTTATGTGATTTTATTTTGACAGTTAAGCTCTCGACAAGCCTTAATACAAATTACTGATGTGCTACGAAGGCAAGTATAACAGAAATAAAAATTAAAATGACAGAAAAATACATTATGACAATTAGCAGGTTGATTGTCATAATTAATGCGCTTCATAGAGCGAAGTTTTAAGAGAAAACACAGATTGTACGTCTGTAAATCTTTCTATTAATTAGGAATTAAGTGTCTCACATATTTTTCTTATCTTTTATTTTTTTGAGTGTTTATTTTTTCTCTTTGTTACGGAAAGACGGTCAGCTCTCTTTATAAAAGGTGAAAACTTAAGTTTTTTCTGAAGCGTCCGCTTATCTATCCGTCGTTAGTCCATCAATAAGATAAAGTTGATTTATTTTTAATAATTTTTCAACAGGATCCCACTTCCGAAAAATGAAAACGATCCCCCAGGGGGCTTTGATGATTTATACGTTTTAATTTAAGGCTCACTTAATATTAGGTAAGATTCTAAAGAACTAATTGGTTGAGTTACTTACTAATTTATATTTTAATTCATTGAACAATATTATGAGTTTTGCAGGATTTCAAACAGATTTTACTCTCAAATTAAATCTGTGTAACCTAACAATTATTTGACCATTTTGTACAAAATGACAAATACATTGGAAGATGTAAATAACCAAATTAAAATGTTTTTAAATAAGAAAATATTTTTATTCATCCTTCAGTCAAAAACAGAATTTTACTCCTCCAATTGTTTTCTGCAGCCCACATTGATCTGATGTCGACTTTCCTCCTATATATAATTCAGTTGTTGAACGCAGCTTGTTGATCACTTTTAGGCTCTTTTAGCTTTTACACACCAAAACCTGCGCAGTTATCTCAGATCTTTTAGTATTTTACAAGCGAAATAAGAAAATCTCTTACTTTCTCCCAACAGGTCTTCAGACATCAGATTATCCTGCCGGTTGCCGAGGACGAACGCCAGGAAGGAGAGGATGAGCGCGTCCAAGATGCCCATGATGGCCAGGATGTAGGCCCAGCGCACCGAGCAGGCGCCCAGCGTGTATTTGTCTGTCTGCTCGCCGCACATCCGCTTCACCTCGTCGCTGTCCCAGCCGTCGGGGTAGATCATGCAGCCCAGGACCAGGCTGGTACCTGGAACAGGAGGTGAGACAGATGGGCAGATGGTGCTTAACACGCTACCAGGGAAGGATTCACGTTGCTGAACCTGGAAACATGTTGCGGTTTATTAAAAATGGCTGCACTGCTGCATAGGTTGTTGGCTACAAACACAGATTTATTCATAACACTTCAAATTCTTCAATTTGTATTCAACACTCCTGATATTAAATGTTGCTTCGGCTGGAATTACAGCTTTGCACATCAGAGCTGCAACTAACAATTATTTTAGCCAACGATTGATCGGTTATTCGGATGATTAATCGCATCTTAAAAATTCTGACATTTTTCATTTAAGCTTTTTATGCAATACTAGAAATACATTAAAAGAGCTAAGTGAACAAATTAAACCCTTTCTTAAGTAAAAAAAAATATTATTGCCTAAAATGCAACAACACATTATTCCATTTAGTCATCATTTGTAGCAAAAGATGCATTTAGCTGAAAAAAAAACTTCTAACATCAACATGTTTGACTCAACATCAATACAGTGATTATAATTTGATTAATCAATTATTAATTTGATAGTCAAAGGCACTTTATAAATTTATTTTAAGGAATTTGAACCATCTGAAATAGAAAATGAAAATATTAGTTCAATTATTGGTCTGATTATGTTGTTTTCTCAGTAAATGGCTGTTTTTTAATCTGTATACTCCAGTTAATAGTTAAGTGATTACTAAATTAGATGACTATTATTTCAGTAATTGATTAATCGCGATTAATCGATTATTGAAATCTTTGCCCATTCCCCTAAATACAAAACTACACCTCAGTATTTAGACTTTTGTTCATAAATGATGATAAACCATGTGTGATTTTGCTTTTATTTTGGACCTATGTTTTGTTGTTATGTCCCAATAAAGCACCTTAAAACCTAAAACGTTTGAATTAGGGAGAAAAGATTAACATGGTGCTTTATTTGGAGAGTTTGTGAGTTCATACAGGTGCTGGTCATAAATTAGAATGTCATGAAAAAGTAGATTTATTTCAGTAATTCCATTTAAAAAGTGAAACTTGTATATTATATTCATACATTACATACAAACTCATATTTATTAAAATGTTTATTTCGTTTAATTTTGATGATTACAAATGACAACAAATGAAAATCTCAAATTCAGCATATCAGAAAATTAGAATGTTGTGAAAAGGTTCAAAATTGATGGCACCTGATACCACACTCTAATCAGCTAATTAACTCAAACCACCTGCAAAGGCCTTTAAATGGTCTTTCAGTCTAGTTCTATAGGCTACACAATCATGGGGAAGACTGCTGACTTGACAGTTGTCCAAAAGACGACCATCGACACCTTGCACAAGGAGGGCAAGACAAAAAGGTCATCGCTAAAGAGGCTGGCTGTTCACAGAGCTCTGTGTCCAAGCACATTAATAGAGAGGCGAAGGGAAGGAAAAGATGTGGTCGAAAAAAATGTACAAGCAAGAGAGATAACCGCACCCTGGAGAGGATTGTGAAACAAAACCCATTCAAAAATGTGGGGAGATTCACAAAGAGTGGACTGCAGCTGGAGTGAGTGCTTCAAGAACCACCACACACAGACGTATGAAAGACATGGGTTTCTGCTGTCGCATTCCTTGTGTCAAGCCACTCTTGAACCACAGACAGCGTCAGAAGCGTCTTGCCTGGGCTAAAGAGAAACAGGACTGGACTGGTGGTGAGTGGTCCAAAGTCATGTTCTCTGATGAAAGTAAATTTTGCATTTCCTTTGGAAATCAAGGTCCCAGGTCTGGAGGAAAAGAAGAGAGGCACTTCATCCACGTTGCTTGAATCCAGTGTAAAGTTTCCACAGTCAGTGATGGTTTGGGGTGCCATGTCATCTGCTGGTGTTGGTCCATTGCGTTTTCTGAGGTCCAGGGTCAACGCAGCCACATACCAGGAAGTTTTAGAGAACTTCATTCTTCCTGCTGCTGACCAACGTTTTGGAGATGCAGATTTCATTTTCCAACAGGACTTGGCACCTGCACACAGTGCCAAAGCTACCAGTACCTGGTTGAAGGACCATGGTATCCCTGTTCTTAATTGGTCAGCAAACTCTCCTGACCTTAACCCCATAGAAAATCTATGGGGTATTGTGAAGAAGAAGATGCAATACACCAGACCCAACGATTCAGAAGAGCTAAAAGCCACTATTAGAGCAACCTGGGCTATCATAACACCTGAGCAGTGCCACAGACTGATCGACTCCATGCCACGCCGCATTGCTGCAGTAATACAGGCCAAAGGAGCCCCAACTAAATACTGAGTGCTGTACATGCTCATACTTTTCATGTTCATACTTTTCAGTTGGCCAACATTTCTATAAATCCTTTGTTTTTATTGGTCTTCAGTAATATTCTTATTTTGCTGATATGCTGAATTTGAGATTTTCATTTGTTGTCATTTGTAATCATCAAAATTAAACGAAATAAACATTTGAAATATGAGTTTGTATGTAATGTATGAATATAATATACAAGTTTCACTTTTTAAATGGAATTACTGAAATAAATCTACTTTTTCATTATATTCTAATTTTATGACCAGCACCTGTATATGATATCTGCTTTATGGAAATAAACTCTGGGGAAATCGATTTAAATCACTTTTTGCATAAAAATAAGGAAATCAGAAAAGGAGCGGAAATAAATGCAATAGAATAGAAACTGTCTTTACAGCAGATGCACAAAACTCCCAAAAGTGTTAAAAAATGTAAAAAAATATATGTATATATGTAAAAAACACAATTATTTATAACATAAAGATACTGCACAGTTAATATAAATATTACAACTGAGTACGATGACTTTAAAAATAATGTTCGTGTTTATTGAAACAGATGTGCAATCGCAGCATAAATATAATTAAAAATCAGCAGAAAACAATGCAAATGTTCAGCAAATATGCAATAAGTAATGAAATAAATTCTGTATTTTAGAGATTAAAGAGTCTGCAGACTGAATCAGGAGGGAATGAGCATAAGACGAAACATGACGGTGTTGGCAGCAGTTTAGAGTCGAGCCAGAGGCGCAAAAACAGAACCGCATGTTGCAGAACCGTGTGTTGACACGGGCCGTCTTCACACGCCGGCTGATGATGGGAGGGAGACGCCTTGGAAACTGTCATCTGATGACTGGTAGCATGGAGCTAAACGCTTTGTTTTCAGAAAAACAAGTTGTATTAATGCTTTGGAAAAGGCTAAAAGGATGCAATTTAAGAGAATTTTTTTAGATTTTAATCAGAATAACTAACTTTCCTGGGAAATACCTGCGATACTTGAACACTAATTTGAGTTACAAGTGGATTAACTGATAAATTATGCCACCTGTGTCAAATTCGAGGCCCGCGGGCCCAATCCGGCCCGGCAGAAAGTTTTATACGGCCCACAGAAACACGAAAATAGATTGTTATGAATTATAAAAAGTTTTATTAATTAAATGAAAGCAGTTTTTAACAGAAGAGAATTAGGATCAGATTTTGTTTCAGAAAAGACCAGAATTATTCTCACTCTAATCGTATAAAATCAAAAGTCAGAATTCTGGGGGGAAAAGTTCAAAAATTCAAAATTCAGAGGAATAAACTGTTGAGAAAATTGAAATTCTGAGAAGAAAGTCAGAATTCTGGAGGAGAAAACCTGAATTCTAAAGAAAAACGTTAAAATTCTTCTAAACAAAAGTCAGAATTCTAAGGAAAAAATCTGAATTTTTGGAAAAAATTTAAGGAAAAACCCCTCAAAATTTTTTCTTTTTTGTCAGACTTCTAAGTTTTGATTTCAGAAGATTAGAGCTATAATTCTTTTTTGTTATATTAGTGGCCATAATAATCTTCCATAGATTTCATACTGCTAGATTACATTAATGGGAAATGCTGTTTCTTTCAGTGAGCTGCGTCTTTTGTCTTAATCATTTGTAATGATCATAATTAAATATGTGACTCGTATATAATATAGGCAAAAATGTAAATAAAAACTCTTAAAAACACAAGTCAGCCAGTCGTTTACATAAATTTGCATTCTGCATTTCAAAATTTTTTTTTTTTTTAGTTTGTTACTCCTTTAAGGTTAAAATCAACCGCTGTAATAACACTTTTATGATGTAAGCTAATTACAGATTATTCTAATGACAGGAGGCATGTTGCACAAAGAGTTTAACTTAAGAAGGTTGGTATGGGGGGGCCCCAAATAAAAATCTGCTTAGGGCCCAAAAAAGGTTTGTGCCGGCCCTGTCCATGTTAATTCATGCAGTTCAGTCGAATCAGACTTTTTGTCTCCTGTCAGATGCATTTTTCACTGGGAAAACATTTCTCTGCACACAATCCCATCATAAATAGACATTCATAACGAAACCTTCTCTCTGCTGACTTGTCAGCTCGTTTCAGCGCCAACAGGACCGATGTTTTCAGGTCGGACAGCCTGAACGCTGAAGGCAACCTTTATATTGGCAGAGCGATCTGGTTTGCGACGCCTCATGTGATTGAGGTCAACAGGAAAATGGAGGACCGGCTGTCCTCCATTTTCCTGCCTGACTCTGAGATTCGTTCTGGCACTCGAACTCTGCAGGAGATTTGTAGTAATGAGCCGAATCTCACGCTGAGACGCTGAGAACCAAACCAAACGTGGAGAAACGAGAAGGTCGATTAACTTCCAGGGATGCAGATTCCCTCGGATCCTTCGCTGAAACGGCTGCAGAGGTCAGAGCTTCCCAGGAAAGCAGCGTCTAATTTTTACCACGGAGTGTTATAATAAAAAACATAAAATTACAATAAAGTAATGCGAAAATAAACGAGGACAAGTTGAAATAAGATGAGAATAAAGTCATATTTGGTAAATAAAATGTCATTTGGAGAAAAAAGTTGAAATAGAATAAAGTCATAATATTACAAAATAAAGTCCTAGTATTACAATAAGAGACATATGTTATTGAGAAAAAGTCATAATATTATGAGATTTAAACCGTATAAAAATGAAGTCGTAGTGATGACTTTACTGTCATATTTCGACTTTATTCTCGTAATTTTCTGACTTTTTTCTCGTAATGTAATTATGTTTTTATTTTCTTAATGTGGCCCTAATACTCCGTCATACAATTCAGATCTTTTCACTCACCTTCCAAAAAAAAAAAACCAACCATACGATTTGAGCCACTTTCATTTGTGGACGTAAATTTTCTACTTTTTTCTAAAAATCTCAAAATTTCTAAGCTTTTTTGTAGCAGATTTTCAATTTCAAAACACGTTTTTTTCCCCCTCTATCTACAATCTCCATAAAACTGCTTCAGTTCGTCCCATTACGTCTGACCGCTGATTTCCCATCGATTCGTTGGAAATAACGATGTTTTTGTTGGGCGTTTGCAGCTCAAACGTTAACGATCACGAACGTCCTCTAATCGTCTCCCGCTCTGCGCTCATCCTGCCGGTTTCTGGCCGTGGCGGCGACACAATCAGACCTTCATGTCCCACATCCTCGTCTCCCAGGATGAGCTGCTGCTTTCTGCCGTTTGGGCGTCTGCTTTAAGGTGGAGCGTGACAAATGCAATTAATGGGAGTTAATTGGGGCAGAAAGTGGCAGATGCGGGAAGGTATGAGGCTCATCCTCCCCCTCCCTTCGTCTGCGTTTCTCTTCTGGCCGGGAATCAGAGTCAGATACGAGAGGAAGGGCAGATGGAGCGTAATGTGCAACGTGGTTCCTGCACAACACCGCGAAGTTCATTAAAGCTTCCAGCAGCCGCTCAGTGATTCATGAGGCCAGTCGGAGTTTGGAGGGGAAATTAATGAGCTGATCTGAAGCTGCCGAGTACGGAGGACGATTAGGGCCACTGGAAAATTAGAAACAGACTAATATTATGGGTTTTTTCTCTGAATTTGGACTTCAAACGGAGAATTTTGACTTTAAAACTCAAATTTTTACTTTAATCTCGGAATTTAAACTGTAATGTCAAAATTTTAAATATTGTCTCAAAGTTTTGTCTTTAAATTTTGACTTTGAACTCAGAATTTTGGCTTTCAGTTTTGATTTAACTTTAAACTTAGAAATTCTGACTTTAATCTCAGAATTTTGACTTTTATCTAAAAGCTTTAACTTTAAAAAAATTACTTTAAATTTTGACTTTAAATCTCAGAATTTTGACTCTTATCTAAAAACTTTAACTTTAAAAAGTAAAATTTTTAAGTGAAATTTTACTTAAAAATTTCACTTGAAGTTAAATTTTTTTCACTTTTTTAAATTTCACTTAAAAAAGTGAAATTTTTTAAGTAAATGTTTTTTACTTGAATCAGAATTTCAACTTTAATCTCAAAATTTTAACTATAATCTAAAAAATCTCACTTTAAATTTTGACTTCAAGCTCAGAATTTTGGCTATAAATTTTGATTTTACTTTAAATTCAGAATGTTGACTTTAATCTCAAACCTGTGACTTTAAATTTTGACTTTAAACTCAGAATTTTGACTTCAAACCAAGAATTTTGGCATTAAACTAATAATTTTGAATTAAATATCAGAATTTTGACGTTCATCTTAAAACTTTAACTTTAAATTTTTTTTCTTAAATCTCAGAATTTTAACTTTAATCTCAAAATTTTAACTAAAATGTAAAAAAATTCACTTAAATTTTCAGAATTTTGGCTATAAATTTTGATTTTACTTTAAACTCAGAATGTTGACTTTAATCTCAAACCTGTGACTTTAAATTTTGACTTTAAACTCAGAATTTTGACTTCAAACCAAGAATTTTGGCATTAAACTAATAATTTTGAATTAAATATCAGAATTTTGACGTTCATCTTAAAACTTTAACTTTAAATTTTTTTTCTTAAATCTCAGAATTTTAACTTTAATCTCAAAATTTTAACTAAAATGTAAAAAAATTCACTTAAATTTTCAGAATTTTGGCTATAAATTTTGATTTTACTTTAAACTCAGAATGTTGACTTTAATCTCAAACCTGTGACTTTAAATTTTGACTTTAAACTCAGAATTTTGACTTCAAACCAAGAATTTTGGCATTAAACTAATAATTTTGAATTAAATATCAGAATTTTGACGTTCATCTTAAAACTTTAACTTTAAATTTTTTTTCTTAAATCTCAGAATTTTAACTTTAATCTCAAAATTTTAACTAAAATGTAAAAAAATTCACTTAAATTTTCAGAATTTTGGCTATAAATTTTGATTTTACTTTAAACTCAGAATGTTGACTTTAATCTCAAACCTGTGACTTTAAATTTTGACTTTAAACTCAGAAGTTTGACTTCAAACCAAGAATTTTGGCATTAAACTAATAATTTTGAATTAAATATCAGAATTTTGACATTCATCTTAAAACTTTAACTTTTTATTTTTTTTCTTAAATCTCAGAATTTTAACTTTAATCTCAAAATTTTAACTAAAATGTAAAAAAATTCACTTAAATTTTCAGAATTTTGGCTATAAATTTTGATTTTACTTTAAACTCAGAATGTTGACTTTAATCTCAAAATTGTGACTTTAAATTATGACTTTAAACTCAGAATTTTTACTTCAAATCAAGAAGTTTGGATTTAAACTAATTATTTTGATTTAAATATCAGAATTCTCACTTTTAATAAAAAAAATGCTACATTTCCCCCCCACAATATTCTAACCTTAAACTCAGAGTTGTTTATGGATCCAACATGAAACTCATTCAGAGCATCGATTTATCTGAATTCATCCCGACCACGTGAGGTTTCTGCTCAACCAGCAGAGCGATGCTGATGTCTTTGTTACACAATCTCAGCGATTCTTTGTGGTTTAGGGCATCAAACATAAAACATCTGCATCCCCTGTTTTCTCCTCTTCTAACTCCTGCAGTAACTATCGCTGTGCAGCTGCTGTCGCTGCGAGATGAAACGAAGGGAGGAGGAATATGCTGGTGTTTTCCCTGAACCGAAGATCATTTAGATAATAAAATATCTGGACCCGATAAAAGCCACATATTGATTAGTGCTGATGTCCTATTTGGGAAGAAGAGAATGCGACACGAACGACGGGGCTTGAATCCCAACGCGCTGCGTTTGAGACACGAAGGGAAAGAGAGGAGCTGTTTAAAAATGCAGCGGCTGCAAAGCATCAGAGAATGACACAGAAACAGAGAAACCGCACTTCAAAGTCAGGCCTAAATGAACAGTTCAACCGTTACAGGATGAACTCCAGAATTTATTCCATTTGGAAACTTCCTTCATGTCAGAGAAAATAGTTGGAAGAGTAAAATTAACTATCCGATTTAGAATCTAATTATCTACAAGCTGATAGAAGCACAAGCAGCTTTTTACAACTCGGTCTTGGTCTGCATTTGAACTCCTTCAGTTGTAATTTTTCTTTTAATATTGCATTTTGCTAATGTCAAATGTTTTTATTTGGTATAAACAGGGTCCAGGCTGAAGAAGTACAGAAACAGAACACCAGAATATTGATAAATATTTAAATTAGCTACTAGTTTATTCCTAATTCTAGTGTCTAAAAATTGTATGTTATTTGATAGCATTGGATTTCAATAGCTAGCATCTGTTAGCATAAAAGCTAATGTCAAAAAGGTAAAGACATAAGCAAGCCTTATAATTCAAGGAAACATGAATGTATCTGTATTCAGACTTGGATATTTCATGGAAAATGTTCTAACTTAGTGTAGCATTTTGCTAACGCTACGTGTTTTATTTATGGGTGGCTAGCTGACAGAAACAGGTTTCACACACAGTCTGAAAAAGGACAGAAATAAAAACAGAATATAAAAAAGTATTTATATAGCTACTACTTTATTTTTAGTTCTATTGTCTCAAAACTGCATCATTTGGTTTTGTTAATAGCTGCTAGCATAGCAACAAACATTGAAAGCTAGCATCTGTTAACTTAGAAGCTAACATTGATAATTATAAAGATAAAGAAGTCTGACAATCAAAAAAAATAGGTGACCTTAGTTAAAACTAGGACTGTAGTGATACAATAATCTCACGATACACGATATTCTGCCCACGATACGATATATATCACGATATTCAGCAAACAATACAATTCAATACACTTTTGCGATTTCCTGAAAGATTTTAGAGGGACAGAGTGATTTTGGTGACATTTTGTGACTGTTATAAAGTTGGATTGAATTAATTTAACTGAAAACTGATTAAAAGCACCAACTACACAATACCTGGTTCTGGTTGGACACAGACTTAAAGTGGAAGCTGGACAAAATGAATCAAAGAAGTGGTGAGAAAACATGTTTCTTTTAGTTGAAACAGTCCAAACTGTAGCTGACATGCATTAGTAAAGTAAATAAAGTGAACCAAGTTCCTGCTCTGAATAGTTTGATTCCTTTTTAACCTGAACATCTGAAGGAATCACTCTAAGCCTGATGACCTGGTGAAGCAAGCAGTGAGTGAACAAGGTGACAGTTGGATGTTACGATACTTAGGGATGAATATCGATTTTTTTTTTCTAGGAAAGAAAATATCGATATATATTCCAATATTGATATTATTATACAGCCCTAGTTAAAACATAAATGTATTTTATTTACACTACTTCAGAAATCAATTTTATGATGGGAGAAATATTTACTGGGACATTTTAACTTACATTTTGCTCATGTTAAATGGTTTCTTTGTGAAGTGCTAGCTGACAGAAACACGGCTCACATGTTGTTACATCAACAGATGCTATAGTATTTTATTATTCAGTGTGAACATTAGCTTTAACTGTCAGCCCTGGATTAAACACACTGTTGTTTCCATCTGTGTAAATGTTGTTATGAATCAAATATCAAATGAAAAAAATTGGAAAATGAAGTTTGGCTGAATGAAGGGTCACAATTTGAGATGCAAATCTTTTCTCTGGGTCTCTGGTCAGACGGTTAGAGCTGCGCCACATGTGCTGGTCCTCTGGTCCAACGCTGCTAGGATGAGATGCTAGTAGCGTTGAAATGAGCCTAAACGACTCGTACAGCGTCTTATTCTCTTATCAAACAGCGACGGTCGCATTTTTAATCTAAAAACAAGTGGTCATGCTTCAGGTCTGCCTGCTTTGCTCGCTCCGATTTGATGACGTTGCTCTCGGAGCGACAGACAACTTCAGTAGTCCTGAATCTTTTAACGGTTGCCCTTATTTTCTTTCCGAAACTGTGCTGCTTTGAAGTCAGACCGAAGGGATTGCTCCACTCCATTTCTGTATCATCTAATATGTCTCTGATCTGAGCTGATGGCCCAGAGTACATACTCTCCTTCTTTTTCTAGCTTTCTTTCCTCACCCCCCTCCTCACTCACTCTGTGCTTCTCCTCCTCCACTGCTGGGCTATAATTACAGATGATGTAAAGGGAAGAAAAACAACCAGAAACCAGCCTGGATGAGAAATTGACACATGTGGAGATGCAGAAGCAGTTCAACCCCCGAACAAAAGCTTAAGATCTTGTGAAAATGATGAATCTGGTTTAAAAAAAGAAGAATTCTGATTTTTTAGACTCATAATTCTGATTAACTGATTGGATTGCTCTTTGCCAGCTTCCTGGCGTTAAACATAAAGTAAACGGAGTTTAGAATAACTATTAATATCCAAACAGAAACCGATTGAACTGATTCAAACATAAAATACCTGTAGTCCTCCTTTCATTACAGAACATCTAGTATATTAAATAAATTAATTTAGATTATATTAAATAAATAAATGTTTTTTAGATGAAAAGGTAATTCTTTTACTCTGTATGACACATTCTGTGACTAAAGTCAGAATTTTGAGATTAAAATCTAAATTCTGACTGAATTCAGACTGACTTTTGTCCTCA
The DNA here is from genome assembly GCA_033032245.1 of Poecilia picta. Classification (NCBI taxonomy): domain Eukaryota; kingdom Metazoa; phylum Chordata; class Actinopteri; order Cyprinodontiformes; family Poeciliidae; genus Poecilia; species Poecilia picta. The sequence continues at coordinate 3,991,282 of CM065375.1, read as the reverse complement.
GCGTTTTGAATTTTAATTCTGAATACTAATTCTGTCGGTCTATGTCAAATAGGTGTCAGTTATTTTGTTAGTATATGAAAATAATCGCATAGATGTTTCTTCGTTGTCATAAGATTTGTAAACCTGAACTTTGTCGACGCTGAAAGTCTATACCAAACGTATTTGGTAGATTTGAATTTTAAGACTAGATTTGCCTGATAGTGTATAAACAATTCAAACAATTCTGAAATTAATGTGACATTTTAAAGGCAGATGTTTTTTCAGTGGCCCTAATCTTCTTCCATAGTCATGAACTGAAAGCCGCTCAGTGTAGAAGAAGCCATTACTCCAAAACCGGCAAAAGTCAGTTTGTTCTGTAACGAACATCCAACCATAAACCAATCGTCATGGTTCACGCAGCAGATCTTATGGCTCCATTCCAAATTTGGCTTAATTACAATTTTTTATGCTTGTTGTTGGTTTTGTGTGATCCTTCATGCTGCTTTAATTAATTCTTAATTCTTCTTTAATTCTTAATTAAATGTGACCGCAGTCGGATTTTTTTATGCATATGCGGAAGAAGAACGTCGACGTCACACAGCAGCAAAAACACAAAATCTTTCCAAGTAACTTTCGTTTAGTTTTTCAGTGCAAATATCTTAATACACTTGAAATAAAACTTAGATGTAACTTTTTAGCAAGATATAGAGGCTTGTTTAGTAAATAATTGCTAATTATTTATGATGGTAAATTAAGTTATAACATGTGAGAAATGTCTTGTTATAAGTGAAATAATCTGGCAGTTGAACTGGAACTGGGTTGCTAGGTGATGGGTGGGGTTGCTAGGTGACAGCTGGGCTTGGGTGGGGTTGCTAGGTGACGGCTGGGCTTGGGTGGGGCTGCTAGGTGACGGCTATGCTTGGGTGGGGTTGCTAGGTAACTGCGCCAGTGGAACTAGGAACATTTTCACCAATATTTAGGAATTGTTAACTTAAAATTATTCTCTGTGTCTTGCTAAAAAGTTATATTTAAGATAGTTTTGTCTTACTTCGACTGTATTAAGATATCATCCATCCATCTGTTTTCTTCCACCCTCGTCCCTGTCGGGGTCGGGAGAAGTTGGGGCCCATCAGAGGTCAAGGGGTGAGAGGCAGGGTCACCCTGGACAGGTTCCCAGGCCACCGCAGGGTAGTATTAATATCTGTAGTACTGAAAACTAGACTGAAATTACTTGGTAAGGTTTAGTGTTTGTGCAGGGTACAGAACCGGTGATGGACGCCGCTGTTTTCAAACCGATGTTTATTCAGCAAAGAGAGCCTACAAGGATCTAGGGCTGTATGATAATATCGATATCACGATATACAGTATATCGATATTTTCTTTCATAGAAAAAAATGGATATTCATCCTTAAGTATCGTAACGTCCAACTGTCACCTTGTTCACTCACTGCTTGCTTCACCAGGTCATCAGGCTTAGAGTGATTCCTTCAGATGTTCAGGTTAAAAAGGTATCAAACTATTCAGAGCAGGAACTTGGTTCACTTTATTTACTTTACTAATGCATGTCAGCTACAGTTTGGACTGTTTCAACTAAAAGAAACATGTTTTCTCTCCACTTCTTTGATTCGTTTTGTCCAGCTGTCCACTTTAAGTCTGTGTCCAACCAGAACCAGGTATTGTGTAGTTGGAGCTTTTAATCAGTTTTCAGTTAAATTAATTCAGTCCAACTTTATAACAGTCACAAAATGTCACCAAAATCACTCTGTCCCTCTAAAATCTTTTAGAAAATCGCAAAAGTGCATTGAATTGTATCGTTTGCTGAATATCGCCATATATATCGTATCGTGGGCAGAATATCATGTATCGTATTGTGAGATTATTGTATCACTACATCCATACAAGGATCGCAAGACAGACAAAGCTAATTATAAGAAGCACAAGTTGCTTGGAGCATTGTCTGTAACTTCTGCCGTTGGGTCTGTTTGGATGCAGTCGGAGCCGAGTCGGAACCGACACTCGGGTTTTGCGATGGACCAAAAGTGTCGCTTCGACATCTCCATGTTTTCTGTCTCCATGGCAACCGGAAAGCTCGGAAAAAGAAAGGGAGCGAGAGCATTAATGGGTCGGCCGACGAGGTGACTCCGAACGACAACCCCCCCCCCCCCTCCCTCCCTCCCTCTCTTCTCTGATCTGTGGCCTTTTTGGACTGAGACGTTTGACTGTAAACGGCATGAAAACACAAAAACTTAACACTTAACTCTGCCGCTTCTCCCCCCCGGCGGATTTATAAGCGTGTCCGGTGGGACTCAAACACGGCCACCGCTCACACTTCCTAACTCTCCCCCCCTGCTAAGTTTTTGAAATAACAAGCCTCTCTGCGCTGCCACACAGGCGCCGGAGCCTTTTGATGATCTCTCCAGCTCAGAACTCATTTGTATTCAGCGAATACCCCCGGCGTTCACTTCGAGTCCTCCCCACCAACACGGCTCCAAGTGTTAACATTGTTAGTCATGTTTTCCACACAGCGAGGCGCAACCTTCTCATTTGCAGCTCAATACTGCATGTTATAATTATAGATGGATGATATGTGCAATTAGGAGGGAACCTGTGGAAGTGGACATTTTGTGGCTCTGCTGACAGATTTTTAGGTTTCAGGATGCTTTAGAGCCCCCTTTACTCTGATATCCATAAATAAAATCCAGTGAAACCATTTGCCTTTAGAAGGGTTTGTTTATGTTTTAGCTACAGTTTTTACTGGTAAAAAACAGTGGTGACCCTAAGGGGGGAGCAGAGAGGGAGTGGCCCCCTCGTTAAAATGCTTCAGTGAAGCAGTAAATGTGAAACCCAACTAAAAATAAAAACTGAATAAATGAAATTTAAACATTTAAAATTTTTATTTCCTCTAAAATTGTAAAAAAAAAAAAAAAAAAATCTGGGGTTGCTAACAACAATAAACGACATCAAAAATGTTTATTTTCCTTTTTGTGGTAGAAACAAATTTGTTTCAGTTATGAATAGAAAATGTCCTCTTTTGTTCCTATTTTGAACCCTTCACCAAAAAACTCTGAGATTTTTAGATTAATCTCAAAAATGTTTGAGAAAAACATTTTGAAATTTCTGAGACTTTTGGCGTTTATTCTTGAAAATTTCTGAAATTAAAAATCAAAATTGCTGAGTTTTTTCAAGCAAATGTTTGACTTTTCAAACTCATTATTTTACTAGAAAAATTTTAAGATTAATCTCAAACATTTTGAGGTTTTTTGGCAGAAATGTATCCAACTTTCTTTCTAGCAATAATACTCCTAATATGCCGTCGTACAACTTCTTAAAACAGCCCAAGCGATTTAAAAAACAAACCTTATTTGGCAATAAGTTAATGTTTGTCAGTGTGTAAAAAAATTAGCTGTTTCAAAAATATTCAGAATATTAAGTCAAATTCAAGATTAATTTTAGAAATTTTTGAAAAAATAAGTTTCAAAGGTCTATCTTTGACTTTTGGAGGTTCCAGAGAATTAATTTACTCATTCTTTTTTTTCTTCTATCTTCAACAGCCCTGATTTGCCATTGCATCGTTGAGGCCCAAACACAAAAACAGGCAAAATGTAAATTTAGAGGTGTTGGCACTTCATCAACGTAGTGTATAAATCAGCGAACATCTGAGAGTCACTCAATCAGCGACATCATAACCAGCCTCTCTGCGACGGTGAGGGATAAAAACGTCCGGAGCCCAAACATCCGTCTCCTGGACACCAGCATCACTCAAACATGGCTTCGACCCAGATGGGTCGCCGTGTCCTTGTCCTGCCGCCTCCCGCAGGAGGAGGAGGAATAATAAGCGGCTGTCGCCTCCATCCCGACCCAACGATCAGGAAGATAAACCCAGGATGGGAAATCTATAAACATCACTGAACGTATGAAAACAAGCTAAAGTGACACTAAAACAGTGCAAACTCTGCAAAAATAGGAAATATTAGCAAGTATTTTTGACTCGTTTCCTGTCCAAATATGTTATTACATTTGAAATAAGACACAAGTAACTTACAAGTAACTTTTCAGTGAGATATAATTAGTTTCAAGTCAAATCAATAATTGATTCACATTGAGGAAACAATACTAGTTCAACATGCGGATTATTTTACTTCTAGCATGGGAAAATGTTTTTATACAAATTAAATAATTTGCAGTAGAACAACTACTTTTAATCTATATTAAGTAATTATTTAGTTAATAAGCTCCCATGTCTTGCTGAATTGTTATTTTTATCTCATTTGAAGTATACTAAGATATTTGCACTAAAATTACTTGTGTATGTATTTATAAAATAAGAGTGGTAGGACTCGACTGAAATGTTTAATGTAGTTAATTGTAGGGTCTGTAATTTGATTGCATTTTAATTGAAAGCCATATATCAAAATAATTTGCAATATTTTAATTCAAAAACATTTCATGGGTAAATTCTTGAGTAGACATATAAGCACAACAAAAAATTTATTTATTTTTTATCTGCTTTTTAGATTATTAAACCATCAAATTGATGCAAAGTGTTTCAGGAACTCTGATCATTCATGAAACTTCTTTTAAAAAAATCCTTTAAAAATATGGACTGTTGATGCTAACATTAGCATTTTGCATTTGCTGATAAGTTAGCATTGAGATGCTATATAGGCTTGAATAGCTTCACTGATTGGCTAACTCCTTTTAGCACAACCCAAATCTGAATCTTTTCCAGATTCTAATCAAAAACAAAAATCAGCCAATCCTCAGTGTGTAATATTTTGCATTACTATATATTTGGTGACTATTTAGAAACAGTTACTTTTCCAACCTCTTGTGCCAGGTAGCTGTACTGTAATTCATAAAATGGAAGACAAGATTCAAAGATTTTAGGTTATTTGAATGAAGGTTTTCTCTTAAAACAACCCAGCAGCTAATATCTTTGCATTCCTTTTTGCGCCTTTGTGTTATTTATTAGGATAAGGACTTTGTGAAGTTAAGTTGCTCTTTCCGCTGCGCTCCCAGTTTCCGGACTAATTGGTCTAACCTTGGGTGGTTTAGGAAGGCACATTAATCAGCGGCTTGTTGTGGAGACTCATACTAAACACAAACCTCCCATTCCTCTTCCGGCCCACGCAGTTCTAACATTTCTTTGTGTCCTCCACCTCAGCTACGTTATATTAAGTACTTTATCCTGAAATAACCTCCTTTCTACACAGCTTCATAATTACAACATCAAGCTAGGTGAGTTTTTGTTAATTAGGACCTGTGGGCAAAAGGAGAGAATATACTTAAAATAATTAATCTGAGCTCGGTGATTCGGTGAGAGGGCGATGTGTTGAATGAAAGACACGTTTACAACGATTCATCAGATCTGGCTGGAAAAAATAAATAAAACTAGCAGTATATCCAAACATTTTCCCTCAAAACATAAAACGAGACAAGAATCAAGTTATTACTAAAGATTGTATTATAGGAACAACATAACTAATTTTTAAAGCTGCTAAAGCTCATTAGCTAATTTTTAACTGTACAAAAGTTTATACTGAAATTATGAAAATAGGGGAAAAAAATCAGTCAATATTGATAATTATTAGTTTTTTTTTAACTAAATTAGTGGCATTATCTTTCCTGTTTTATGCCTTTGTTTTCTTATTTTTAAGCAGTTATGAGGCATAATGGCCAAACCTGAAACTGCTGCTGTACAAGTTACTCAAGTTGTTGCTAGGTAACAAAGAATGAGTGAGTTGCTAGGCAACCAGAGAGAGAGAGAGAGAGGGTGAGTGAGTCAGCTCAAAATTAAATTCAAATTTAAAAATACTTTGTTGATCCTAAAGGGAAATTAAATGTTGTAAGTCATATTAATTAAAATTTGTCAAAATTGATGCCTTTAAAATTTGAGTGGCCAGAGGGATTTAATTATTATTTTTATTTTAATTTTTTGCTGTACTTCTGATATTGTATTGAAAAGGCTGAAGTAGTCTAATGAAAAACCTGCAGAATGTGGCAATATTTTTATCTAATTAATCTTCAGAATAATCGCTATATTGATCAATTACTAAAATAATTATTCGATCCCAACAACATAGGACAGTAACTCCTTAATTTAAATTTGTTCTATTTTTAACACAAGCCTGAAAAGTTGTGCTTTCCTGAAAGCAAATCTTTGCCAAGTTGCATAAAAGTTGATTTGTCTGCCCATCGTCTCATCTGGTAGTCCAGTTAATCCATCAGACAAGATTGTTTTGCATCCACAAACCCTGCAGATAGACATCTATTTAAAAAATGCTGCATCTGAATTCAGCAGCATGTCTGTGGGCTGCTCTTGGCTACTTCTATATTGGCTGCAAACACAGTTTCCAAAACTCTGCTTTCAAATGTGAGCGCTGAACAAGCATCTCTAAGATGGGTGCTTTTAGTGTATTATCATCAAACAGACAGGGGGAGAACGGGGAAAAGACAAGTCTGGGAAAACGGAGAGCAAATCAAATATGGACGCTAATGGCTGTGGACTATAAGGGTTGTCTTTCTACATCTGTCAAGTTTCTGAGAGAAAAACAACTTTAAAAAGTTCAGCTGGTTTTGCCTGGAATTTCTTTGTTCTCCTTAACTAAATATTAATGCCTTGAATAGCATCATTTTTAGAGCTGGAACGTTAATACATTGGTTGATTAATTAATTATATAGATTTTAATGCCTAAAAGCCCACACTCACAAGGAAAAGTACAAATAATTTAACTGAAAATTTGGGTATTAAATATCGCAGAAACCAAAGTGGTTTCTACTGCTTTTAAAAACAGCTCAGTGATAAAAATAAATAAAAATAAAAAAGCACCCATCTGTTTTTTTTTTGATGTCTAGAAAACAATCTGTTTCAAAAATCTCTAAAATGTAAAGTCACAAATGACTGCAGAACCCATAGTAACCCATCCCTAGTAACCCATCAGAAGTCCACCCGTTACCTAGCAACCCCAGCAGAATTCCACCCGTTACCTAGTAACCCAAGCAGAATTCCACCCGTTACCTAGCAACCCCAGCAGAATTCCACCTGTTACCTAGCAACCCCAGCAGAATTCCACCCGTTACCTAGCAACCCCAGCAGAATTCCACCTGTTACCTAGCAACCCCAGCAGAATTCCACCCGTTACCTAGCAACCCCAGCAGAATTCCACCCGTTACCTAGCAACCTAAGGTGAGCTCTAGCACGTTTGTTTAGCTGGTTTAACTGCTGTACGCTCTTAACGGCATCAACAACAAATAGTTTTTTCCCGACTTACCATCCAAAGATCACTTCCTGCATTCTTATTGCTGTGCAGGAGGCTCCAATTCTGCTTTTCAAAGATGTATGGTTGTATAAGTGCACATCTGTCAGCAGCTATTTTAAGATGCGAGTGTAAACTTGGAGTTGGGGGGTTGTGGCCAGCAGCAGCTTATTTTGGATTATTGGAAGGAGCTCAAAATAGGCAGAACTAACCAGCCTAAAATCTCAATATCTAAGGATAATTTTGTGCAAAAAATGTATTGAACATGTTTTGTATAACCCACAGACGTATCTTAACATGTTCACGGAAACATAATGGGTCCACTTTAATGCACTCCGGGGTTCTCAGATTGATTCTCGAGAGTCAATATGTTCTGATAAATAATTCATGGTGAAACTACTCAAAGCGGCCATTGAAAAGGAGAAGCGACAACAGCAGCAGCAATGATGTTTAATTTGAAACATCATTCAAATTGGCTGCGAGGACGAGAAAAGGCCCTCTGGATCCAGAAGCAATCCAGTCATGTGACGCTGTTCATCCCGGGTGTCGTTCCTCAACATTCAGCCTGTCACCTCTCATAAAAGCAAAGCGAGCCTCAAAGCTCAGCCTCATTCGGACCTAGAAAGAAAGTTTTGCTGGAAGTTTCCGACCATCTGAGGTCACAGGAAGTTCTTACAGGAAGGTAAAAAGGTGGCGATGGGCTGTGGATTAAGTAATGTAGGTCTCGAAGCTGGCAGCGGTCGATGCCGGCCTGCAATCAGCCGCTCTGCTCCACCCCTCTGCCTTCAGCCCCGTTACACTAATTACATTACTCCTGGGGAGGCGGATAATCATATCTTAATGAGGCATGGAAGATTTCACTCCTCTCAGCGACTTGAACCTTTGTGAAATCTCTTGGATTTGCTTTTCAGCTCGAAAAGCCGGTTTTCAACCAGATCTTCAGAAAACATTTCTAAGCTTTCGATATTTTCTCTTTCAACTCTGTCTAGGATTTATGGGAAGAAGACAAGCACAACGATTGTAATTTAGCATCAGGATTTATGGAACAATATCCATGTCGATATACTGTACTTTGCCAGGACTGTGCATTATTGACTTATTTGCTTTCTTTTCACATGACAGAAGTTTTCTTTTGGGACAGTTTCGTTTTCATCCAGATGATCCTTTTCCTCCTTCTGGGGTTATTCGTCACTTATCCTGATGCAGCAGGCGAACTATCTATAGTCACTCCCTCAGGGCTACGTCACAATACGACTGCAAACTGAGACCATTTGCTTAAGCGGCTCTGATGCCTTCTACTTCCACTTGGACGGTCAAAAGCACATCTGTGTGCTTTTCCAAACACACACACACATATCGGGATGTCATTACTTCTCTTCCGATCCTTATTCCCCCTCTAAATCCCTCGCTTTTAGCTCTCCTGCTGCTCCATAACAAGGATCTGATTAGCAGTGTTACAACTACAACACATTCTGCAGAGAGTCCTGGAAATCCCTTGTTCTCGGCCCATCGGCCAGCTTCACCTGTCCGCCGATTGGTCACTGCACCACCATCATCATCATCCCCCAAAGCGGCTTTTTGGAAAATGCCAACATGCCTCTAAAACTTCGCAGCTTCTCTGTCCGACTCAGAAACCGCTAGGAAAATATTTGCTAAACGCTCAGCTCTCATTAAAAACCATATTTTCTTTACGTCGTCTTAACATTAGACACAACACATGACAAAAAGAAAAAAACAATGCAAAAATAACTATTTGTGGTCACATTATGATTTAATCTATTCAAGTCAAGTTTAACATATTTTAGCAAAAAAAAGGTTGTTCAAAGAGCTTTAGATCATAAGATATAATACAGCAACCAATTATGAAACCAGAAATTAAACATAAGATTTGATCAAAAACAACACCAAGCAAATAAACATCAAATATATTGATCAATTTTCCAATTGACAACTCTAAACAGCCTTGATTTAATAGAAATCAGTGTTTCAGCAGTTTTCTGGAAGCCAATCAGTCTCATTGACTTTTTTTAGGCAAACCTGTGAAAATATAGATAAATGTATGGATAAGTAAATTTGTCTTTTGATCCTGAAAATGGTGATAGAAGACCGACTTTGTTTTTGTCTCCATGTGTCTCTGAAGGTCCAGACACAGATTCTGGTCGTTTCCAGCTGTTCAGTGGGTTTGGACTGAGTCGCCTGGTGGTTTTAGAGCATCTGCATTCATGTGGTAATCTAACAGGAGCATGTAAATGTTGAACAGAAGGAGACCCAGGATGGAGCCTTGTGGTATCCCTCATGTGATTTCTTACCATGAAAAGTGGTAAGAAAGGGTTTTATTACCACCAATACCAAACGCCACCAATTTGTAAAAAAACAACCTCAACATATAAGAAATAGTGCGAGTATTTGCCCTACTCTTGGAAAATACTCAAAATAATCCAGGTTACAACAATTTACTTGAAAATAATCAAATAGCTGCTTGGGAATTCTAAGAGTTTTATAGTATTAATATGATTTCTGGAAACAGTGTTGACCATGTCAACTCATTACCAAATCTGGAGCAGCAAGGCAATTTCCACAATTCATTACTTTTGTGTCAGTTTATGTCAGAGATGTCCCTGACATTTTGAGAGCCAATTATTGGGGGAAGTTATGTCAACCCTGCTTCCTGTTAAACAGAAAGAATCTTTTTTAGCCAACAAACTCGCCGTTCGTGTGATGAAATGTGACAAATGTTTGGAAACCGAAACGTGAGCATAATCATCAGGGAACGTGGGATATTTCAAACAAACAAGTTTTTTACTTGTTAGATTTTGTTTAGTAAAAGGTTTTAATATGATGATGACGTTTTCCGGGCAATGTTGCCCAATTAAATGGCAAGTTTGGTGTCTTCAAAACACAGAAAGTAGTTATTTAGGGAAATTTAGGTGAGCGTGTAATTATTAGCATGTCAGAAATCTCGATTATTATAAATAAATTTACAAATTACTTCATTTGTGTACCTTGGATGCACAAAAATAGCATTAAAAACATTTTTAGGTATCCCATTAATAACCATTAATCAAGGAATATAATTAAGAAAAACAGAAATCAAATTTAGTTAGTAATATATTCAGTTTGAAAGTGGATTAATAAGGTATGTGAGGGACATAAGAAAAGGAAAATCCCTTTTCTGTTATTAGTTACTGTAATTTAATGTAAAAATATAACATGAATGCTGCTTTAATGTGCAGGAACCCCAGGGGCTCAAATCAATTCACAGTATAAATATTTCCCCAGTTAAAGCAACGCCGTGTTTGCGTGCTTTATCAGTGGCCTCAAGCTATTTCCCTGTGTTTATTTTTCACCAAGGAACTAATCAGCCACATTGCTGTACTTCATTTCTTAGCAGTTCAGCCTGAACACAGAAGGATCCGTTCTAATAATCACTGCCGTTTGGAGAGAAAAGGTCTTCAGGAGTCATTTTCCTCTGGTTGGCAGCCATGACAGCCTCTTGTATTACTCTCCGTCTCACATAATCTCCATCTTTCTGTTCGTTCCACATCATAACTACTCTGCAATCAAAGCTGTCAGTCACAGTTAAAGCTTTAAATACTTGACATTTCTACAGTCAGACACACGGCTCTGACTTCTGCTGCTTCTGCTGCTCCGCCACGCCGCTAATTTCTGAGGACAAACTCACCGTAGTTTCATTTTGTGAGGGGCTGACTCAGAAAAGTAGATTATGATTACAATTATCTGTTTACAGCTTCCATTTAAAAATATTAAAGTAATCTTTACAGACTGCTGGATTCATCTCTGATATGTTTTGTTTTTAGCCTACTTCATGTTCTAGCTTAGGTTACTTTTTTAAATTAGCTTAAGGTATCTTTGTCTGGAGTTTAAAGTAGTTTGACAATCTGAAGTGGCAAGCTAACACCGCTAACCATTTTTTTTCCATTGCACAGTAATCATAAACATCAGTTTATGCGCTTCACCAACATTGTATTTAGTGGGAGCTAATGCTAAAGCGCTAACTTCAGCCATGTTTAATTGACTCAAGGTTTGTCAAAAATAGTTTTATGATCTGGAGCAGTGAGCTAATACTGATAACAAAAAAATTTGTTTGCTAACCCTAAAGTGGTAATCATAAAAATTAATTCCGCTAGCGCTAAAGTGCTACCCCAACATACGGTGTTTATAGCAAGCTATTGCTAAAGCGCTAACTTCAGCCAAGTTTAATTGACTCAAGGTTTGTTAAAAATAGTTTATGATCTGGAGCGGTGAGCTAATACCGATAACAAAAAGTTTGTTTGCTAACCCTAAAGTGGTAATCATAAAAATTATTTCCGCTAACGCTAACCTGCTGCATGGAATTTAGCAAAAACTAATGCTAAGTTAATTACTGATGAGATTAATTCAATCTTGTTGATATCCATCACGTCTTTTGCTGCGTTTCCATGACAAATGCGACTTTTATGTTCTGCTAATGTTGAAAAACATACACAATTTCGTAGTTGCATTTTTTCATTTAAGACAATATCCAATTAAAATCACAAATTTGTGAATGCAAGAAGTCATTAAACATCATGGAGGCTACAGATGTACACAAGATATTTCAGATATCTTAAATTTCATAAAAAGGACTTAATATCTTCAGTTTGAGTTAGTAAAATCTGTAGAAACTCTGTAAAACGCTAAAACAAAATTAGCATGGCAAAAAAAAACGGCAGAAATAGAAGAAATGTATGAGGTGGAAATACTTTCTCACACTTCTGAGATGGATTTTAAATGTGGACAAAATAAAAAGTAGGTTTATCCAGATCCTAGAGCTTCTCTTGGTACAATCACATTAAACTGAGGCTTCACATTTGGTACTGTCCCTTTAAGATCCTCGTCAGCAGAAGAAGCTGATCCAGTTTCTTAATCCAGGAGCTGATCCTGGTTTCCTCTGACGCTGTGATTTACAGCTGACTTAGCTGCTCTCCTAATTTGTCCCATTCCTTCTTTGTCTTCATGCTAACGACTGAAACCTGGGTTAGCTTAAACACCGTTAGAACCCCCAGCTGGCAGGAACCATCCGAGCAGAGCAGGGAGTTTCATCGTAACACCTGGCTCTCACATTGTGTGTGTGTGTGGATAATGTGGGGTCATGTTGCATAACTGTAAAGCCTCTCCCAGTAGCTCATTATGTGTTTGAGAGGATAACGATTGGGCTGATGTCATTAGCACTCAGCTTCAATTTGTACTGGAAATGCACTCAGTCCACATTAACATTAACGCACTTCTTTAAATTCACCAATTATTGACAAAACTTAAATGAAAGCCACAGTTACAGAACTCTAACAACAATAATTCAACTTCCTAAAGTGACACCTGAGATCTGTCAAGGTATCAGAGCAAAATTCTCACTTTTTTCTCAGAATTTAGATTTTTTTTTTCCCCCCCAGGAATTCAGATTAATTTTGTTTTTGTAATCTTGTGACATTAGAGTCAAAATTCTTTTTTTTTTTTTTATTAGTGGCCCTAATCTTGTGTAAAAATGGACTAAAACCGGATTTTGTATGAAGAGATTCTTATATTTCATGCTGGAGCCGCCCAGCCGTCGCTCTCTCACAGCAGCTCTTCATCAGTGGATCTTCATGGCATGAAGGAGGCCAAGTAGCGGCAGCTGCGTCCTGTTACAGCGCCGCTTCCTGTTATTCTGGAAAGCAACGTTCGGATCAATACTTCCAGCTACCAAATGGACCTCTTATCGGTGCCTGGGAGAGCCAGCTCCCGCTCTAAAGCACCACTTAGTGGGCCGACCGGACCAAGAGGACTGACCAGAAAATGGCCGCCGTGCTGCAGATGTTCCAGCAGCACTTTAGAGTGAATCGCCTCTGATCCGATGCACATTTGAGGGTTTACAGCTGCTGAGGCACGAGCAAGTTTCCAAGCAGAAGTTTTCTAACTCCGTTCGTGAGCGCGGTTCTCAGATCCGGGCGGTTGTCCTGCTTATTGGGCATCAATGTGCGGCGTCACGTCACTGATTACTTCCTGCTGCTGCTTACAGCGTCCGCACTGCTTCTGGTTTTAGTACCAAAATAAGATGCTTTCTAAGCTGAAGCTGCACAAAATAACCTTTTCATCCCGACTGATATTGGCTCAAACATTTTCTGTTTTAGGTCAGGATCACCAAAATAGTTTCTGTTTTATTACTACATCTGCTTTTAGCCAATTTGTGAAAACCTATGTCAAGAATCTACAACATTTATATCCTAAAGAGCCAATTTCACTCTGAAAATAACCAAATAAAACTCAGAGGCACAAATGTCACACGATAAATATCTACTTTAGAACATTTCTTATCATTTTTGAAAGAACCAGTGTTTCATCTTTATTTTTAGGATTTAAAATAAAGATTTTTAATTGATTAAAAAAGAACAAAGATTCCAACTTCTTTACAAGGAAGATGGATGACTGACACTTTCAGTGCGATTCCTTGTGGAAATTCAGTGCAAATGTTGCTGGGAAAAGAAACTTGGAAATTTGACTTTCAAAAGTTTAAAATTTGTGGGAAAAAAAAATCAGAATTTCTGAGATTAATCTAAAAATACACAAAAAAGCATAAACATTTTGGAGTTTGAAAAGTCAAATTTTTGAGACAAAACTTTAATCTGTGAGATTGTTGCTATAATTTTTTAGAATTAATGTCAAAACCTGTGTTTAAAAATTAAAAAATCTGCTAGAAAAATCTCATAAATTTTTAGATAAATCTCAGAAAGTTTCTAGAAAAACAAGGAAATATCAAAGTTTCAAAAGTTTAAAATTTGTGAGAAAAAAAGTCTGAAATTAAAGTCAAAAATCTGTGAGAAACAACTTTTAGATTAAACTCAGAAATGTTTAAAATTTGCAAGATTAATTTAAAAACTTATGAGTTTTTTCTAGCATATTTTTGACTTTTCAAGCTCTGAAATTTCCATGTTTTTTTCCAGAAAATCTTATTTTTTTCTAGCAAATTTTCCACTTTTGGATCTCAGAAATGTCCTTATTTTTTTCTAAAACATAAAATGTGTTTTGGGTAAAAATAAGTGGTCCTCTTTCTGTCTTGTTTTCCTGTCTGCAGGGCCGCGGTGTCTTGTTGTACGGACAAGAGTAAACAGAGAAAAGTTGTTTGGTTCTCCTGTTGGTTCCAGTTTGTTTGCCTTTAATTACCTTCATCCAGTTGGACATTCACACTTTCCACCCCAGGCTGTGGAGAACATCCACCTCGTTATCCATCCGCTCTCCTCCACAACCTGTTTTTTCCTCACTCTTGTAAAAAAAAAAGTCACTTTTAGAAACACAGAAAGGTGTAAAAGCTGCCAAACTCTCTGTTTGAGTTTGGTGCTAATGAACCGCATTCACTCCCGCTTCGCCTCGGTGAAGAAAAACCATCAAACAGGAATGTTTGATTGTTCACCGAGTTTTTTAATCATAACTGCATTTCTGGAGTCTAATACAAGCCCAAACTGAAACTAATTAAACATTTGGGAACGTCTGCAGCTTTCCTGATTTCCAGAGTTCTTGCAGAGGCAGAAATCTCCTCCATGTTTGTTATTTTAGCTGCAGGGAAATGTTTTATCTGAGGAAATGATTAACGAGAAGGATTGAGCAGTAAATGGAGTAAATAATCTGGATTTCCAAATTAATAATTCAATTTGTAAGCATATTGAAGCAATTTTCAGATTATATTTTTAAAATCTAAGCCTCCTTAACTTGCTAACTTTATTAATTTGAGCGTTTTACTTGTCTGCTGTGGTGGAAAATAACTCGGATCTAAAACAGGAACGTTGTGAATCAGACGGTTGAGTCTGGAAACACAAATGAAATGTTATTTTTAGTGACGTTTTATGACTCATTTTCTATTTACTTTCATTTTCAGCTTTTAATTGAACCTGTCAAATTTGTGCAGCAAGAGAAACAAGCGAGAGCAGAAAACACGTTTTTATCGTCATCAGAAACGATTTCAGAGGGAAAGATGTGGATTTTCTTCACTGAGTTTATTACAACCAGATACGATCTTCAGATAAATGTTTTTGTCGTCTTCACTGTTCAGACTCTTTTGCATGTGAAATTTTTAATCTTCTTCTTTGGAGAATTCCACCTTGAAGGAAGAGATTAGGGCCACTGGAAAAAAAGAAATTTATTTTCTCGAAATTTTTACTTTAGTCTCAGAAATGTAAAAAATTTTCCCCAAAAGTATCAATTTAATCTCAGATTTGTGACTTTTTTTTCTTATATTGTTTAATCTCATATTGTTTTTATCCTTTCTCAAAATTTTGACTTTATTCTTAGAAATCTGACTTTATTCTATAAAATTTTAAATTTCATCTTAGAGTTTTGACTTTTTTCTCAAAATTTTGACTTAAATTATTTATACAGCATCTTGCAAACCTATAGTCTTAAATCTCCACTTTACCAAATAAATTTGTGACAAAAAATAAACAGTTTGAACCTTATGGGAGTAAAACCTCAAAATTATTATTGTTATTATTATTATTATTATTATTTTTAAAAAAGATGCAAAAAAAATTTCCGCAAAAATTCCCACCAAAAAAATTTAGAAATTTTGTCAGTCTGAAAGGCTTGAATTTAAACCAGGGGCCATTCAATCGTTTTAAGGACTACAAATGGCGAATCGCCCCGAATGCGGTTAGAAAATACAGAATAAGTTCTTTATTTTCTAACAACTTTCACTTTAACCTCAAATTTGTGACTTTTTTCTCAAATTGTTGACTTTAATCTCGTATTTTTCGCTCTTTCTCAAAATTTTGACTTTAATCTCAGATTTCTAATCCAGATCATCACGAGTTTACTTTTATTTACCGGTCAGAAAAAACTGCTGCAGGTCGAACTTTGACTAAAAAGCAGAATGTATTCTCTCTGTTATTGGTTATGACATTTAATTCCCACTGAGCTGCTGTCATTTTTCAGCAGGTGTGCAGTTCAGTGCTGAGGGATTATTTAATATTCTGGGTCAGAAATCTGGATCTATGGGGACAAATGTTGCCAAAACGAAACATTTTCAGATGCCTGTGGTGTAAATTAAGGTTTCTATTCAAATTCTCACTCTGTGGGATTCTTCTGTGCATCATTGTTTATATTTTATGCAAATATAATATTTAAACTCACTCGGATGCATCTAGAGCTATTCTTGCATCAAAAGGATTTAAAGAGAAACTTTTAATGTTTCTGCTGAAAGTTTCAACTCCAGCATAAATTACGCTTTTGTGTTTTCTTCCAGCTGGAGGCGAAAAGTGCAAAATAAAGAAATATGAGTTGGTGTTGGAGAAAAATAACACATTTTATCTGTCTAATTACAGATGTGTGAAACACTAACTGCGTTCTCACTTCTGCTGTTAAAACTGAAATTATAAACAAACAGGAAGCTGCCCTTCTGTTTGTTTTTATAGTGGATTATTAGGGAAAGTCCTGTAAAAAGTTTTGGCAAACATTTGCTAAATTTAAAGTTTCATCCCACTTTTTGTCCCAAAAAAACAAGTGATTTAATTTTGTTTCCATTTTTACTTCCTCTGTAATATTTCAATAAAACAGATTCAGATATTTAAGTAATCTGGAGATTGTTGTAGTTCTGAAGCAAAACAGTCGCAAATTTTATATTTTTACTTTTTTCAGAAAATATTTAGTTTCCAGAATCAGTTATGAATCAATTACATTTTATTCCCAGGTCTTTATTTTAGTAAATATTGCTGGATATTTGTGGTCAAACTTCCTACTTATGTAAAACAAGAGAAAAACACGGATAATTAACGACAAAAAGCCTTTAGTACTGAACAATTTTTCCCTTTTTTTAAAAAGATCTTGAAAATTTCTGAAAAAATTCAGACAAAAATTTTTTACAAATTTTGTCTATCTGGAAAACTTGAATTTAAGCCGCCTCCGTTAAATCATTCCAAGGGCCACAAATGGCCCTCGGACCGCACTTTGAGCACTGCTGTTTCAGAGTAGCACTAAATAAATATGCAGGTTACACTTTTATTTGTAAACAATAATAAAAAAATCGGATAAAATAAGTTGGTAATGAGATGAAGCATCAAAAAGCTGAAGGGCTGTGAATCCAGACCGGCGGGACGCAGGTGAGTCCTTTCTATTGATAGATTATAGGTTTCAATGCACAAACAGCTGCCAGATTACTAGAACTGATTATGTTGCCATATTGCGGCTCCCGCTCTTGCCCGACGCCCCCTCTATCCTGGCGCCCCCTCTATCCTGGCGCCCCCTCTTACCCGGCGCCCCCTCTATCCTGGCGCCCCCTCTTACCCGGCGCCCCCTCTATCCTGGCGCCCCCTCTTACCCGGCGCCCCCTCTTTCCCGGCGCCCCCTCTATCCTGGCGCCCCCTCTTACCCGGCGCCCCCCTCTATCCTGGCGCCCCCTCTTGCCCGGCGCCCCCTCTGTCCTGGCGCCCCCTCTTACCCGGCGCCCCCTCTTACCTGGCGCCCCCTCTTACCCGGCGCCCCCTCTATCCTGGCGCCCCCTCTATCCTGGCGCCCCCTCTATCCTGGCGCCCCCTCTTACCCGGCGCCCCCTCTTGCCCGGCGCCCCCTCTATCCTGGCGCCCACTCTTACCCGGCGCCCCTCTTACCCGGCGCCCCCTCTTACCCGGCGCCCCCTCTTACCCGGCGCCCCCTCTTACCCGGCGCCCCCTCTATCCTGGCGCCCCCTCTATCCTGGCGCCCTCTTGCCGCGCCCCCTCTGTCCTGGCGCCCCCTCTTACCCGGCGCCCCCTCTATCCTGGCGCCCCCTCTTACCCGGCGCCCCCTCTATCCTGGCGCCCCCTCTATCCTGGCGCCCCCTCTATCCTGGCGCCCCCTCTTACCCGGCGCCCCCTCTTGCCCGGCGCCCCCTCTTGCCCGGCCCCCCTCTTACCCGGCGCCCCCTCTTACCCGGCGCCCCCTCTTACCCGGCGCCCCCTCTTGCCCGGCGCCCCCTCTTCCCCAGCGCCCCTATGCATTTGCACCCAGAACTTTTTGTAGCTGAATGTCTGGATCCTCCGGATCAACTCCCACCTGTAGCCCCCCGAGTCTCCTACCTGCAGCCAGCTGCATCCAGCCGCAGATCTTGTACACGGTTCCGGTGCTGCAGAAGAAGAAGAGCGCGAAGCAGCCGATGCAGGTGAGCACCAGCACCATGGACATGCCGATGAAGACGGAGGCAGCCTTGAAGGCGCCGGACGGGATGCTGTGGAACTCCGTGAAGCTGCCCTGACACACCAGGTCCCGGGACAGCCCGTTCCCGATGCAGTAGTGGAACAGACCGAAGTAGCCCACCTGCGGGGTGTCCATGCCGTCCCCGATCCAGTAGGGCTGGATGAAGCACACCACGTTGACGATGGCGAACAGGATGGTGAAGATGGCCCACAGGACGCCGATGGCGCGGGAGTTGCGCACGTAGTTGGTCTGGTAGATTTTGGCCGCCTCGGAGGCGGGGAGCATCGTGGTGGTGGTGGTGCTGGGGGCCCCAGGGACCATATCCTCTGGACTCTTCTGCTCTGTCCTCCGGATCCGCTCAGCAGACGAACATCTGCCTCATCTGGGCTCGTTATTCAGCACAACTTCCTCCTTCTGGTCGCTCAGTTGGCAGCTGCAGCCACAGCTTCACCGCATCCTCGCATCCGTGGATTCCTCGCTCCGAAAACGAAACCAGGATCCTACCTGCGGAGGATTTTACTCTCCATCTGCGCTCACGTTCAGCTTCCTCCCGAGGCGGTGCGGGATGCGCCCGGATCGCTCCGTCCTCTGCGCCGACAGAGCAGCAACTGCGGCTGCGATCCGACCGAATCAGAGCCGGAGGAGATCCGCGGTTCCTGGACCAGCCCACAGGTCCTAATCCTAGTCTGACGTAGTGTTGACTCTGCAGGGCGCCAAATCTCAAACGGAAACACATGGATTAAAATGGAATTGAAACGTCAACGTTATGGATTTGTTAGATATGTTAAATTTTCTCCCATGATATGTTTGTAGTTGCGAAATATATCACAAGTTTATTTATGTTTTTCCGCTGAGTATTTGTTTATGTTGTTTTATATTAATGATATTGCTTATTTGCATTTATTCATGTTATCTGGTAATGGTTTTGGGTTTTTTTATTTTTAATTGTTTGTGTTAATGTTTTTGTTGCTTTATTGTTTTCACAATTTTTAATTATTTTCCCTTATTCGTGGTTTTATTAACAGTTTTTGTATTTTTTAAATTTGGTTTAGGTATTTTTTTTATTAATGGTTTTATTTGTGTTATTATATTCGTGTTGTATAATTATTTGGATTTATTCATGATTTTATTTAACATTTTGGTATCTTTTTATTTATTTATTAATAGTTTTATTTTTATTATACTCATGGTTTTTATTTATTTGTATTCAAACATACAAATACGTATATTTACACATTTATATGTATGTTTACGAGTTTACAAGCATGTAAAGTCGTCGTTTTATTTATCAATGGTTTTAATATTTTTATCTTTAGTATTTTAAAATTTTTTATTGTTTTGGTATTTTTATTTTTCTATTTTTATTTCTTCATTGTTTAATTTGTTTCATTCTATTCATGTGTTTTATTTATTTCAATTTTTTAATGGTATTTAAATGTGCGCCTTTAATTTTTATTTAGGGGATAGTTGAACTACATTACCCAGAAACCCTTGCATGCACGTGATTGGTCCGCTGTGGAATGACGAGCTGTGACGCAACCTGCCGGCGCGCGGGACTTTTCAGCATTTGATTCCGACTTCATCGAGGTTTTAAACTCTTTTTCTACTTGCTAATGCATTTTTTTTTCTCCACTTCTTGAGGTTTCCACAGCGGCTGCTTATGTTTTCAGTTGACGTTTTCGGTGTTGACACCCGTTTGAGTCGCATTTTCTCTGAACACGTCGCCTCTCTTTGTAAGCGTCTCTCCAGCTAAGCTAGCTTACGGTCCTCGCTGGATTATCTGCCTGTTTCTTCACCGGTTGAGGCTGAATTACAACCCGGGTGGTTTCGGCCCAGCATGGACGGGTTGTTGGCGCACCCGGGGTATGATGGGGAGAAGCTGCGGAGAGTGTCGGAGCAGCTGCCGTGTCGGGAGGTCCAGGCCGGGACGCTGCTGTCGCTCATGGGGGAGGTATGCTGCACCCAGACGTTGCTAGCTAACTGATAGCTCTGCATGCAGTTCGCAGTAGTTCCCGAAGCTCAGACTGGACTTTTTGTTGTCCTCTGATTGTGTTTGTCCAGCCACAGCAGCACTGCTACCCCTCACTCTTCATCTACGGTCACCGAGCGTCAGGAAAAAGTCACGTGGTGAACGTTTTGATGAAGGAGCTGGAGGTGAGAGGAACGTTTTCATGGTTAAAGAGGCGATTCGTTGAAGTTCAAGCAACATTTTCCCCGGTTATCCACATTTTTAAAAAAAAAAAAACACAGCATTTAAATGATGTATTATGTTTTTAATGTTAAAAAGAATTGGAAAATTAGCTTGTAAATACAAGGGCTGTAGTGATACAATAATCTCACGATACGATACTCAATATTCTGCCCACTATACGATAAATATTGCGATATTCAGCAAACGATACAATTCAATACACTTTTGTGATTTTCTGAAAGATTTTAGAGGGACAGAGTGATTTTGGTGACATTTTGTGACTTATAGAGTTGGATTGAATTAATTTAACTGAAAACTGATTAAAAGCACCAACTACACAATACCTGGTTCTGGTTGGACACAGACTTAAAGTGGACAGCTGGACAAAATGAATCAAAGAAGTGGAGAGAAAACATGTTTCTTTTAGTTGAAACAGTCCAAACTGTAGCTGACATGCATTAGTAAAGTAAATAAAGTGAACCAAGTTCCTGCTCTGAATAGTTTGATACCTTTTTAACCTGAACATCTGAAGGAATCACTCTAAGCCTGATGACCTGGTGAAGCCAGCAGTGAGTGAACAAGGTGACAGTTGGACGTTACGATACTTAAGGATGAATATCGAGTTTTTTCTAGGAAAGAAAATATTGATATAATTATTATACAGCCCTAGTAAATACACACCCACACAAAAAAAACATGTTCTTTAAACATATTTGGTTGTACTTTTAGTACAACAAACCCTTTTAGTTTGTAATATAATAATTATTTCAAAGTCCATCTATCCATCCATTTTCTTTACACCCTTGTCTCTTAATGTGGTCAGGAGGTGCTGGTGTCTATCTCCAGCTAACATTCTGGGCGAGAGGCGGGTCACCCTGGACAGGTCACCAGTCTGTCGCAGGGCAACACAGAGACACACAGGACAAACAACCAGACACACACACACACACACACACACCTAGAGGCAATTTGGAGAGGCCAGTTAACCCGACAGTCATATTTTTGGATGTGGGAGGAACCTGGAGTACCTGGAGAAAACTCACCATGCACAGGGAGAACATGGAGACTCCATGCAGAAAGACTGGGGCTGGGAATCGAACCCAGAACCTTCTTGCTGCAAGGCAGCAGCTCTACCAACTGCTCCACTGTGCAGCCCCTTATTTCAAAGTATGACTATGAAATTAAAATCTGCTTACAAATATGTTTGATGCAACACAGAGTGATCATCTGTTGTCATGGTAACAACACATCTACTCATTGATTTACACTCTAAAGTACAACCAAATATGTTTGGTTTAATGGATTAAAACTTTGCTAAGTACATTAAGTGTTTTCAAATTATTCAATTTTTATTGCAAAATTATTATTCCAAAAATATTTTCTTCACTTTTTTATCAATTGAGCCCAAAATAAAAAATGAAAATGTGCAAAAACCATTGGAAGTTTTGAAACTACAATCCCATTAAAACTGAAAAAAAAAACTACTTATGTAAAATAGTTATTGGTTATTGCTTGGTTTATTGTTGATTAAGTAAAAAAAGAACATTTTGTTGATTTTAGTTTAAAATTAAATATATATTTTTTCTTTTAAGCTGACGATTTTGACCTAAGTGACTAAAAGTTTGAATATCCTATGAAGATGAATCCAAACGCTTTAATAAACGGGAATTATTTCTTTATAATGTTTTAACTCTTAACATTTACAACTGTCACACCTGATTTCCCCCTTTGTGGGACAATAAAGTTAGTTTCTGTTTTGTGAATCTATTTTTTTGCATCTGTTGCGTCCCAACATCTAGGGGTCCAGGGGCAGAAACATGAAATGTGTCCAGAGGAACAAATGGAGTGTAAAATGATTTATTGCATAAGAAAGTTTCATAAAACGATACAATTTAGCCCAATTAATGCAAACAAAAGGGATTAACAAACTCAAGAATGTCAGGTGCAAATTAAAGTTACAAAAGTACGGTGGCCGTGAGGTGCAAAGCAATTACAAATTACAAAAACACTACAACATTAACGAAAACACTACAACATTAACGCAAAGCAATTACAAATTACAAAATCACTACAACATTAACGAAAACACTACAACATTAACGAAAACACTACAACATTAACGCAAAGCAATTACAAATTACAAAATCACTACAACATTAACGAAAACACTACAACATTAACAAAAACACTACAACATTAACGAAAACACTACAACATTTACAAAACGGAAAAGGTAGGTCTCAGTGGAGACCTAAGAAATCGCTGATTGGACTACAGCTCGTTAGAAAACGGAAAAGGTAGGTCCCAGTGGAGACCTAAGAAATCGCTGATTGGACTACAGCTCGTTAGAAAACGGAAAAGGTAGGTCCCAGTGGAGACCTAAGAAATCGCTGATTGGACTACAGCTTGGTTTACTTTTAAACCGGAAGTTATTCTGGCTTTACGTGTTTTTTTAAAACATGAATGTACTTGGTGATCCACACATAGACATAATATAAGGATAGACGCCTCATGCACCGCTCTCCCCTATTGTCGCTGACTAGATTTAGGGCGGCCATCTTGAAGCGGTAGACCACTCCACTTAGCCTTATGTGTTTAGCGGGCAAAATAACATATCAGCGCATTTAATCGATCATAACACACTTTTTTGTCACTGGAAACTATATTCAGACATCTATCAAAGCTACATTTATAAATAATCGTATTATTTATGTATGTTTTTAATACATAGTTCAGCATTTTTAAATATGATTAGTAGCTATAACAATAGAATAGGAATCGATATCAGAAATATTCTGATATCGATGTATGATGAGCATATTACAAAGCACACAGCCGTGAATAATTTATGGTGAACGGCTGTGTGTATAATTTATCATAATAATACATAGTTATACAACTATACAAACACAAATAAATAATGATTAATACTGAATAATATATATTGGATGCATGTTAATATGTATATATATATATATATATATATATATATATATATATATTGCCTATATTAAAAAAAATCTTAGATTGTAAACAAAGATCAAGACAAATATTTCACTCCACAACTGTCAGTTAACATCTAATTTGTTTTATAGAATTACACTTACATACAAATTAATTTGCACAAATTTCATTAAAAAATATATGTATATATACATACATATAAACATGCATTTAATATATATTATTCAGTATTAATCATTATTTATTTGTGCCATTATTAATTAATCATTATTTATTTGTGTTTGTATAGTTACATAAATATGTATTATGTAGTGACCATATGTCCAAAAAACTTAAATTCAAAAATCAAAAAACTCAAAACTCAAAGGTGATCAAAACAAAAGGTGAATCAAACTCAAATAGTCACCTGATGCACATGGATTCTTGTTTATGCAGCAAAAAGAAATCAAAAGTCTAAATATGGTTCTTTGGTTTTATTTGCAGATCAGGCCAAAGGTTACAGGTTTCTGCTCCCACTCCTGTACCTGTTCACTGACTGACAAAATGAAAATCGATGTGACTGATTAGCTGGTAAAAAACCTTGTGACCACCACGTGCATAATAAGCTACTTAAGACCCACCTACTTATACCGTGAAATACCCACATTCCAATCTGAAATTAATTAACTAATTAAGTGAATTACTAAACAAAAAACTTATTCTAAACAAAAATTAAAATAAAAATTCTAATGATAAATCAATTAGAAAATCAAACAAATGCTAAGAATAAACTAAACAATTTAAATTCTAAGATTTAACAAAACAATGGAAGAATAGCTCCTACAGGTATATATATGTCTATCTTTGTTGTGAAATGTTGTTTGTGGAGCCTGACATCAATAATCCATCGATCTGAACAATAATATCCCTGTTGTTTTGATTGGCAAAGTAGGAGGGACTATCGCTCTAAGATGGCCGCCGTATTTCCTGCGCCGGAGCAGCCAATGCGGGGTCTACTCTTATATTATGTCTATGCTCACTCAAACGGAGCGTGCCAGAATAACTTCCGGTAAACCAAAAGTAAACCGAGCTGTAGTCCAATCAGCGATTTCTTAGGTCCCCACTGGGACCTACCTTTTCCGTTTTCTAACGAGCTGTAGTCCAATCAGCGATTTCTTAGGTCTCCACTGGGACCTACCTTTTCCGTTTTCTAACGAGCTGTAGTCCAATCAGCGATTTCTTAGGTCCCCACTGGGACCTACCTTTTCCGTTTTGTAAATGTTGTAGTGTTTTCGTTAATGTTGTAGTGTTTTCGTTAATGTTGTAGTGATTTTGTAATTTGTAATTGCTTTGCGTTAATGTTGTAGTGTTTTCGTTAATGTTGTAGTGTTTTCGTTAATGTTGTAGTGATTTTGTAATTTGTAATTGCTTTGCGTTAATGTTGTAGTGTTTTCGTTAATGTTGTAGTGTTTTTGTAATTTGTAATTGCTTTGCACCTCACGGCCACCGTACAAAAGGGTCCAAACAAGTCCATTCAAAATAAACCAAAAGGGGAAAACAGAAGAACACACAAAGGGAATACTAAGGGGAGCGCCACGTCTCCCAAACACAAGCTTCTAACTGGTAGTTAACTACCAGACTAGAGGAAAGTCAAAATTGCTAAACTGGACAAACAAGTTCAAAAGCTGCCTAAAGCAGTTGCAAATACCAAGAGGGAGGACAGCTTCACAAAACCTCTTCCAACTAACTGACACCCTAGAGCAGCGGTTCGATGAACCCCAGGGGTTCGGCGGAGCCTCTGCTGCCACGGAGGTAAAGACTCACCGCTGCAGAGGATCACGTTACATTGCCTAGCCAATCAGAGGATCACGTTACATTGCTTAGCCAATCAGAGGATCAGTTACATTGCTTGGCCAATCAGAGGATCACGTTACATTGCTTAGCCAATCAGAGGATCAGTTACATTGCTTAGCCAATCAGAGGATCACGTTACATTGCTTAGCCAATCAGAGGATCAGTTACATTGCTTGGCCAATCAGAGGATCACGTTACATTGCTTAGCCAATCAGAGGATCAGTTACATTGCTTAGCCAATCAGAGGATCACGTTACATTGCTTAGCCAATCAGAGGATCACGTTTCATTGCTTAGCCAATCAGAGGATCACGTTACATTGCTTAGCCAATCAGAGGATCACGTTACATTGCTTAGCCAATCAGAGGATCACGTTACATTGCTTAGCCAATCAGAGGATCACGTTACATTGCTTAGCCAATCAGAGCTGCGGAGGAGCCCTGATTGGAGGAGCTTCACTCTCAGCAGGGATTTGAACTTGTGTCTTTATTTACTTCAGCAAAGCTCACAGTTTTTATCAAATCCTGTATCTTTCGTTGTTCTTCTAAATCTGCTCCTTAGTCGCATCTTTTCGGGATTGGTGCTGCCTCTAGTGGTGTGGGGTGGTAACACAGCTAGTATAATTACATTACTAAATCAGAAAACCGCAAAGTATTTTGTGTGTATAAGAAGGGTTTGGTGAATGCACATATGCAACTGGGGGGTTTGATACCTCAAAAAAGGTTAAGAGCTTCTGGTCTAGAGGAATGGAGTCAGCAGCCCTTTGTAAGGTGCAGGTGAGCCTCCTCAACGTCTGATTGGCTAGACAATCTTCTGCTGGTCCAATGGTGTAGCTGCTCTCCAGCAGCCTTCAGACAGCCAATCAGGAAGGTTTGCTCCCACAGCTGATCCTGCATAACAAAAAGGAGCCTGAAGAGGCCAGGGGCCGTAACATCATCAAATCTATATTTATATATATAAAAAAAGTTTTTTATTTGTTAAAAAATCCTATTGTTGGTTTGTATAGGAAGTTTGTCTTTCCTCCCTTGTTAATTGATGAATGGTTGTGCTGCAGCTTCCTCACGTGGCTGTCAGCTGTGTGGAGTGCGTCTCCTCTGCGCTGCTGTTTGAACAGGTGCTGCTGTCTTTCTTCGGTTGCGACGCTGCGTCGCTGCTCCCCCGCAGTCCCTCCCTCTCCGACTTCGTCCGCATCTACAAACAGCGAACCTCCGAGTTCCCCAGCAAGCAGACGCGATACATCGTGAGTCTGTTCAGTTTCCTCTTCACCTTCACCCCATTTCTTCTTGTACATTTCACAGGAAAAGGCCTTGTGTGATGTTTTTGTTTTTATTTTTTCAGGTAATGGAGCAAGCTGAACTTCTAAGAGACGCCGGCGTCTATCTTCTCCCCGCTCTCCTCCGCCTTCAGGAGCTGGTGAGCGTTTTATTTACCGCTGGAGGCGTTTGGTTGTTCTCAGGTGATGAACAGACCGTCGGAGGGCTTTGTTTGTAATGACTAACCTTGAGCTGAAAGGGACGAGTTATTTCATGAAGCTGTTAGGCGAGAATGACGGCAGCCTCTCGCTGCATCTTAATTAAACTCTCCAACCGCAATTTCTCTTGAAGAAAACCAGGAAATATTCTTCAGTGTAGCTACGTGAGAGTTTAAAGTGATGATTGGGATTTTGACGAGACTTTCCTCGTCAACATCACAGATATAAGTTAAATAAATAATTTAAAAAAAACTTCCCCCTGTTAGGGAGGTTTTGCTGCAGGTTTTCTATTCAGGCTTTTCTTTGGCTGCCATTTATTTCTGGGACATCGAATGGAGCCGAAGCATCGTTACAGAAATGTTCCTCACCCAGTTCTCCACAGGACAACCAAATTAAAAGAGTTAAAATAACTGGATGCCTGTTTGAATTATGAAAGCTCAGGATTTTTATAGAAACAAACCTGCGGCTCCTAGAGATTGAGACTCAATTCAGAATTTAATTTTTTTAGTTTAGCTTCATTTTCACCTGGAGTTAATGTTTTCAACCTGCAGATTTTGGGAAATGTTGGTTCACTGTCTTTTGCAGAAATGTTTTAATTTGGCCATTTTGGAGTTTTTTTTTGTTTAAGGTCTACTAACCTATCGGAGTTGGATTTAAGTCCAGACTTTGACTAGGCCGCTGCAAAGCTTCTGTGTTCTTGGAAGGACAGCGGACATTATAGATTATTTTTATATTGTTCGATTTAAAAATATATATATATCAGACATGTTGATTTATGACAAAATAACTGAAAACCAACAACTGCAGATTATCTGTTGACACTGAATGATGCATCAGAAACTGTCACTGATTGGCTGAAACACATTCTTTCAAGTGTTTTCATTGGTCGAGGCTCTTTTTAAAATGGGAGGTATGCAAATTTCTTAATATTTAGGTTTTTATGTTCCTTCTGTTTTTTTATAATCGTGGTAAATCTATGGTGACTTTTAAACAATTTCTGTAATAAACTCTGGAGGTTTATGATGTTTTTGGAGTAAAAACCTTGAGGTGCAAAACGTGTTGCATTTAACAGATTGAGCCAACATTTATTAAGTGATAGAAAATATAATTAAGGAATAATCCGCCCAATTTCTGAACAAAGCAGAATATTTCCATCTCAACCTGAAGGTTGTTTTCGACTGTTTTGGCTTTGAAATGACTTTTTGTTTGTATTTAACTAATTAGCCAACGCTAACAGAGTCTATGCTGTGCTTCTCGCACAGATTGCAGTTTTCTGGCCGATCGATGATCCTTAAAAAACCTGACCGGCTGATATCGACTCTTAATTTTTTACATTTTTTGTCTGGAAAAAGCAACAGATGTCAGTTTGTTCATAAAGCATTTAAAACAGATACATGTTAGCTGCACCAAAGTGCTGTGTAGCTTTCATAAAACCACATGAGAATAAAAACGCAAATTAAAACAGACAAACTTACAGAGTTGCTGAGTTGTCAGCAGTGGGTGATTTTTAGACCTTTGGTGAGTCGGATAAATCCATTTCTGATATCCAATATTGTCTGATTGCCCAAAATTAATTGAATCTTGACTGATTTATCAGCACAGCCTTAATAATAACTCCTTCTGGATCATCATCTCCCAGTTTCAACCATTTTTCCGGCTCTGTAAGCTGATTCTGACGCCTTTTGCTTGTTTTCATCAAACGTCTCCTGTTTAAACGTTTTGATTTGTCAAATGTTTCTGTCACCTTTTCAGTGTTGATATGTTTGTAACCAGGGTTACAACCCTTTGCTCTGAAGTGTGTTATTAAAGAAAACAACACATTGATGATGTTTTATTTTTAGGTGGAGGACAACGTCAGCGTCATCCTGCTGAGCGAAATCGTTTGGGACAAGTTCAGACCGAACACCGGCTGCTTCGAGCCGCTGCTGCTCCACTTCCCCGACTACAGTAAAGGTATTCACATCTTTTGTTGCTTATTTAAGCTCCTTATGAATATTCAAGCATGTTGACAAATGTTGTGACAAATTATTAGAGAAATAGTTTCCTATTAAAACCCTTAATTTAGCCTAACATTGGTAGATTGATGGATAAAAATCTGAAAATGAAGCTGCTACTTAATCTGGTTCCCACGGTAAGCAAAGCATAGTGGTGGCAGGATCAGGATGTGGGAACTGTTAATCCAAGAGAGTACAGAGGATTCATCTTCCACCTTAAACATGCCATCAGAGACTGTGTTAGAGTGGCCTAGTCAAAGTTCAGAACGAAACCCAAATGAGAATCTGCGACAAAATTTTAAAAATGATGTTTAAAAGCCATTTTTATGTAATTTATGAACCAATTTGTGTTGATTTATGACCTAAAATAAATAAATTTTGCTTTAAAATGTTAAATAGTTAAAGCAGCATGAATATTTTTGTAAAGTAATATATTTTATGAAACATTGCAAGCAGTGGATGATATGAAGAAACAACTGTTACATTAGAGGGACTGAACGATGTAGAAGGAAGATTAAACATTTTATTTCTGTAGTGCTTTTCTAAACACTCAAAACATTTTAAATAAAATAAAAATAAAGTGGGAAAGATCTCAGGTCTTATCCAAAATGAAACTAGTTAAATTTAATGTATTTTAATCTGTTCTGCTCTTTCTAATGAGTCAAACTTCTGCTTCCAGCTGAGCTGCTGCAGATTTTATCTGCAGGCAGAAATCCTTCATATTCAGCAGAGCTTTACTCCGCCTACATCAACATCCTGCTGGGAGTTTTCTACACCGTCTGCAGGGACCTCAGAGAGCTGCAACACCTGGTGAGGGACACACACCTCACTGCGAAATCAATCAAATTTTATTTGGGTAGCACATTTCAGCAGCAAGGTGTTTCAAAGTGCTTTACATAATTAAAATAAAAACAGAGACAGAGATTTTGAAAAAGACAAAAACATTATTAAAAGTAAGGATAAAAACATGGATCCACATGAGGACTTGCCCTTATGGCGTCTCCTCCAACAGAGTTTTAGCAGAGCGACATCTTACCAGGATTCTCAAACCTCAGACATCAAAACCCTAATTTATCCATAAGCAAATCTAAACAGGATGGTTTTAATTTGAGACTTAAAGGCTCTCAGTGTTTCAGCTGTTTTCTGGAAGTTTGTTCCAAATTTGTGGTGCATAGAAGCTGAATGCTGCTTCTCCTCGTTTGGTTCTGGTTCTGGATGCAGAGCAGAACAAGAAGATCTGAGGGGTTTAGACGGTTGGTACAGCAATAACAGATCTTTAAGGTGTTGTGGTGCTAAACCGTTCAGTGATTTATAAACTAACAACAGTATTTTAAAGTCTATGAGCTATAGGTGGAGGGACTTTAAAACTGGTGTTATGTCTCCATCTTCCTGGTTTTAGTCAGAACAGCAGCAGCAGCTTCTGGATCAGCTGCAGCTGTTTGATTGATTTGTTAGTCAGACCAGTGAAGACGCTGTTGCAGGAATCAATGCGGCTAAAGATAAACGCATGGATGAGCTTCTCCAGATCTCGCTGAGACATCAGTCCTCTAATCCTAGAGATGTTCTTCAGGTGATAGGAGGCCGACTTTGTGACTGTCTTTATGTGGCTCTGAAGGTTCAGGTCAGAGGTCATCACTACTGGTGGGTTTAAACTGGTTTCATTCAACACTGATTATTGTTTATTTGCTCCGTTTCAACCAGGCGGCGCTCAACTTCTCAAAGTTCTGTGAACCAGTCGCAGAGGGGAAAGGTAAAGCTAAAACATTGATATTTTAGATTCATCACACAGAGAGTGAAATAGTTCAAGCATTTATTTCTTCGTCAGATCAACAACAAAAGATATTTTAAACAAAAATCTCAGGTTCATTTTCATCCTGTCAGGCCTCGGTTGGGGCTCCTTTTGCATGAATCACTGCATCAGTGCGGCGTATCATGGACATTACAGTCAGTGTGTGGGATTCATGATTCAGTTTGAAACCTGATGTCCTTCCAAAAACTGTTTGACAATCCTCTCGAATCTTCCAAGCAATTTTTCCTTCCACTAAATTTTCTGAGCAAAGCTTGGATACAGCATGATTGAGCCTGACTGAAACTTTTTGGACCACACGTCTCAAACTCAGGCCAACAAGGTTTCATGTGATCCAGAGGGAGACATCTGACTTTTTCTCAGAATTATTGTCACTTTAATCGTATAAGAGGCAAAATTATGGGGAAGGAGTTGAAATTATGAGGAAAAAAGTCTTAATTCTGGTGGAGGACTTTTGACTCTGAATTTTCTTAGTCGAAATTATGTGAAACAAAAGTCAGAATTCAAACTAACTGGAGAAAAATAATCAGAATACTGAGAAAACAAACTCAGAATTCTGGGGGGAAAATTTGACCCAGAAATTTCTCAGCTGAAATTCTGAGGGGAAAAAATCTGAATTTTGAGGGAAAAAAGTAACGATTTGAGAAAAAATGTCAAATTTCTAGTGAAAAACAGAATTCTATTATTTTTGTCTTTTGATCTCAAAGTTTAAAGCCAGAATTGTGTTTTTTAAGTTGCTATAATTTCCCGTAGTTTTCATATAGATTCTGCCAAATTACTTTGATGGAAATGATGTTGAGTATTATTTAACTTTAAGAAGTTTTCTTTGAGTGCAGAGACACTCGATGCTTTTTATCCACATTTTGTTGATGGGATTTATCAACACATTTTACCAGAACATGTTGAGGACGTTCATAATCTTTTTATTTCTGATACGGCCCAAAATAAAAAAAAGTTTGAGGTCCCTGATGGTAGAGAATCAGTTTTGAGTTAATTTGCTTGTCAGGGTGACAGCAGGAGTTTAAAATGTTTAAACCTTCTGGGTGCAGCTGCATGATTTTACTGGCTGAGTTCAGTTTTGCTGCAGCAGAAATGAATCTTTAGTATAAATGAATCTGTTTGTGTTCAGTAAAAGAGACGGAAACACGCAAGCTGTGGAAAAACATCGAGCCTCATCTGAAGAAAGCCATGCAGACCGTTTACCTTCGAGAGGTTTCCAGGTCTGACCTTTCACCCGGGTTTGCTCTTCACGTCGCCTCTGACCTCCTCACATAAATGATGTTTTCTTTCAGTCTTCAGTGGGAGCAAATGGATGAGCACGAGACCGGAGCCCTGAGAGGTGCCAACACACAGGAAGCTTTTATTTATGTACAGATTCTGACTGAAGGTGTGACGGCTGATTGGATCCGTCTCCTCGTTTCCCAGGTTTATCGGCTCACACTCATGTTGAGCTTCCATATTACTCCAAGTTCCTGCTGATCGCCGCCTACCTGGCCTCCTATAATCCCGCCCGCACAGATAAACGCTTCTTCGTCAAGGTGTTTTACGAGTGAAGAATCACAGAAAAGTGTCTTGTTTTCACTTCACGACTTGTTTTGACTTTGTTTTCTCGCTGCAGCATCATGGAAAAATAAAGAAAACCAACTTCCTGAAGAAAAATGAAAAGGTGATCACCAGTGCAGTAATACATACAGGAAGGTGTTTCATGTGAAGCACTTTTCTCCCTTGTTGCTGAAATATGTTGCACAAACAAAGTGACTTCCTGCTTTGCAGACCAGTAACCACCTTCTGGGGCCGAAGCCTTTTCCCCTGGACCGCCTGCTGGCCATTTTCTACAGCGTGGTGGACAGCCGGGTCGCTCCGTCCGCCAGCATCTTCTCCCAGGTCAGAACCCGGCAGGCGGCCATGTTTCTGTGGTCGTCACCGTCGGCAGCAGGTTTTATGAACGAATCGATCAGGATTCCTACTCAGGCTGGTGTTTGTGGACCTTTAAATGATGAATGTGGAGGAACAGAAGAAAGTTCTTGATAGGTATTTTTCCTTTCGTACCTTCACTAAAAGAACCACAGACAACGTACATGAATTTTATGACCAAGCTTCTGCAGAAGGCGAAGTTTCGGCAAGCTACTCCTCCGAGTCGGTCACACAGCGTTCTGCCCTCTCTCTGCTCGGGCAGGACTTTGATTTGGAATAACAAAAGTCAGAAAAGATGAACAATAAAACAGGCGGGAGACTTGCTGGCTGTATCTAACACACAGGTCATCTTAACTCTTTCTCTGGAGGGAACAATCAGTTTTCAGGAACACAGATATTCTCCACAGCACTCAAAACGTCTGCGCACGTCATTTACTGATTAACATTAGACTGAATGTTGATTACCATATTTTCCGCACTATAAGGCGCACCGGATTATAAGCCGCACCTTCAATGAATGGCCTATTTTTAAACTTTTTTCATATATAAGGCGCATAGAATAGACGTCACAGTTATGTTGCCACCCGTCTGGTATTGAACGGGACATGATTTGTTCCGTTCACTACAAATATGGATGTCTAATAATAAAAAATTGTTTCCAACTGCTTTCTGGTTAGCACAGACCAACCGACACGCTGCCGCCGCAGCCTCTGTCTCTCTTCCACCACCCCACGGCTTTAAATGTATAGCTGCTGGTCCCTTGGTAACTCTAGCCGAAGCTCCAGATAAATGTCTGAAGCTACTTTGTTGACATAAAGAATGTCAACAAAACAGTCCGATTCCGGTCGCCAGGAGAACCTGGAGAGCGACTGGAATGGGGCGTCTGGACGATGGTCACCCGTCTCTGTTCGCGCACAGCATGTTGGTGGAGAACGTGATGCTAGATGACCTTCAGACGACCTGATTATTAGGTGGGTAGGTAGATACATAGACATGTCTATGGGTAGGTAGGTCAGTCAAACTTTATTAACAAACCAGTTTTTTGACAACTATCCCAGCATGCACTGCGCGCTTCTTCTAAGGGGAAGATGAAGTCGGCGGCTGCTTACCGTAGTTGCTAGACCTGTTGTGGCTCAATATTGGTCCATATATTAGGCCACCGGGTTATAAGACTCACTGTCGGCTTTTGAGGAGATTTAAGGTTTTTAGCTGCCTTATAGTGCGGAAAATACTGTAACTACTGATTAATATAAGACTGATTATGCACTACAGTAATAACAAAAATGATAATACCAAAAAATGTCTAACATTTCTGTTTGTAATTTAAGGCTTTTATTAATTTAACGCTTTTATTCCTCGTTCTGTTTGAAATTATAATCAGTCATTTTATTTGATCCGTCAATGAAACAGACATGTTTTAGTCATCCATCCATTCATCTTTCCATTTTTTACAGTTTTCTGTGTTTCTCTGTGAACTTTGCTATTTTAATTTTTAACTCTTTTGACTCCAAAACCTTAAATAAAATGCAGGAATCGTGTATTTAGTGATTCCTTAGATTAAACTGTTTGTATTGAAACTTGTGGCTCTGCGTCAAACTGGAGCGCCGATAAAAATGAACGTTTCTGTTCAGATCTCGTCTCTGGTGACGCTGCAGCTGCTGACTCTGGTCAGCCACGACGACCAGCTCGATTCTCCAAAGTACAAATGCGCCGTTTCCCTGGACTTCATCTCTGCCATCTCCAGGTGTGTGTGTGTGTGTGTGTGTGTGTGTGTGTGTGTGTGTGTGTGCTCCTCTGCTGTCACACACCCGCAGCTCTGAGTTATCCAGAGGATCTGACCTTTTCAGAGTTTGACAGACGCTCGCTCGCTCGCTGTGGTTTGTTTTCCAGGACGGTGAACTTTGATATTGTGAAGTATCTGTATGACTTCCTGTGAGGCTGCGGCGCGTGAAGGAGAGACGACGCGCGGCGACAATAAGATAAAGACGCATTTATTTCTGCAGATGAGTGTTTGGCCGACTC
Source organism: Poecilia picta (assembly GCA_033032245.1). Classification (NCBI taxonomy): domain Eukaryota; kingdom Metazoa; phylum Chordata; class Actinopteri; order Cyprinodontiformes; family Poeciliidae; genus Poecilia; species Poecilia picta. The sequence continues at coordinate 3,956,680 of CM065375.1, read as the reverse complement.
TGCTGGAAACGCTCTGAACGTTTTGCTGCCACCTTGTGGCTAATCGGTGACCTCAATGTTAAATTTTATTGTGTGAAATAAATGTAACGCTGCGGTAGTTTTAACCTGCTTTCTCTTTAAGTTTCGCCTTTTCTATCAGAGGAAAAATATTCAGTATTTATTTATTTATTCATGAGATGAAAAGCTCAGAAACATTTAGTTTCAAAAATGCAAATGAAGATGATTTCGCCTTTCCTGACGTAAAGCAGTTCTGACAACATCGGGGATGACCTTTGCCCTTCCTCCCAGGCATAAACGCACCTCTTTGCTTTGCAGTTTCACCTGTTTTATTTTTATTTTGTCCTGACCCAACCTTGGGTTCATTGATGCACATTTTACTCAAATCCTTTTGAACTAAAAGCGACTTGTGCTTTTTTTGTTCACACCACCTCTGCAGTTTGACTTGTTTTCATTTTTTTCTTCTTCTGCATGAGGAAAATAAACATCCAGTCTGATAATTTAATGCAAAATCTCCAAAACTGATATTTTAATCTCGTCCTCATTTTGTCATCAACAACAAACTTGAGTTTTGTTTGAATTTGTTCCGTTTTCAACTTTAATTTTCTCTAATTTGTGTCACATGCATGTTCTGCTTAGCGTGTTTTAAACATGTTGTGCAAATTGGCAGATAAACAAGTTCAAAAAGTGCAGTGTATTTATTTAGACACTTTTCTTTCAGGTAAATGTCTCCAATGCTTGTTGTCAGATATTCGTTAATGACAGAAAAATGCTGAAACATTTCATCTGATGCTTCAAATTACAAAAAATTTACTCATTTTCTTGCTTTAAACAGTAAATATTAAAACTGCATTCATAATTGGACACATCTCATTTAGTTAAGACAGAAATGTACTTATCAGGTTTTTATTGGGATTTGTTTTAGTGTATAAATAGAGAAAAGCTGAAATTAAACACACTGTGCAGTGAAGGCACCAGATGAGTACAGCTGACAACAGAACCGGGATTTTCTATATTAAGCCAAATACGTAGGTCAATAAAACACCCAAAGACACTTCAAAACAACAAAACCTGCTACTAAATTTGGCTTTTAAACGCAGAAAAATTATAAAATGTCTATTCTTCACTAAATCTCTTAAGGTTCCTGTTTTCCAGCTAATGAAATTCACGTTAAACAGTCGTAGTTTCCTCCTGTAGACCCGACTAATTCAACCTTATGAGGGACATCGATACAGAAAATAAAAACAGATCCGAGGAGCTCAGCTCAGGATCGACGTTCATGCAGATGGTCCTTAACAACCGGAGTGAATCAGCCCGTTTTTAAAGTGCTTAAATGTCGCTCATTTAGAGATTAAACTCATAAAATGTCTGTTTTCTGAGGTTCGGCCTCAAGTTACGGTGGAGCCAAACCAAACTCAAAATCTCACTTTTACATATAAAAGTTTTTTTTTTTTGCAAAGAGGCGGCGTTGTGAATGAGGGCGAGGCGGCTAAACGCTGTGCCTCCTGCTGTGGATCATCGCCATGATGTGACGAAGGTCCAAACTCTTCATCATCACCTCCATGAAGTCTTCGTCACTGCGTGCGCCTTCCACGAACTCCTCCAAAGACAGCTCACCTGTTCAGAGACACAGCGTTGATGCTTTAAATACTCGTTTTCTGATACAGGATTGGATCGTTAAGTTATCATGGCAACAGGAAAATGACATTAAAGGGATTTAATTGAACCTGCAGTGTAGAAAAACACAAATTTATTAAAAATGACAGATGTTTTCATAAACTAAATATAAATTTGATAATTTTATTTTCTGATGTTAAATTGAAAAAAACTAACTTTTCTTGATTCAATTATTATGAAAATTATTTCTATTTACTAAAAACCAGACAAATAACGTAAAGGTTATGCATTTTATTTTAGAAAGTATTTTCAACTGTACAATTTACAGATTAACGTGGGTGTACTTTCTTTTTGTCCACGGAAGCAGCACATTAAAAATTACAAGAAAATCCAAAGCACCAAACTCAAAAACAATTATTTAATAAACATTAATCTTGTATTTTCTATAATGTTTTATGCTTAAAATTAGACATGTTTTCTCCTTTTTTAAGATGGATTATAATATTGAACCTGCTAAAAAATAAATATTGTTTGACAGAATTATGTTTACAAATGTTTTTTATTAGTTTTATGGAATATTTTAATCTTAAATGTGTTTTTATTAACTGTAACACAAATAAAGGCTTGAAAACATACGTTTGTGTTGTATTAATTTATATAATGTGTCAATCCTGAAATAAATTAACTGTTTTACTGTAAATAAACAGTAAATAAACAGTCAGTTTTTCCTTAACTGACTGTACGTTAGTTAAGGAAAAAATTGATTCCTTTGAAAGAGTCGGGAAAAACGTTGCATTTTGTTTGCCGAACACACAGGAGGTGAACCGTTATGAAAGTATCGTCTCATAAAGTAAAGTCGGAACCAGTGGACCCAGGTACAGTAAATACAAGATTTATTATTAATCATCAAAACCCCAGTAAATAATTTCTAAACAAGGATTTCTGTATATCGGCTTCACTGTAGTTGACATGAATTGGTTTATGTATTTGCATATTTCCGTAACACTGAAATATGTAGAATTTGACGTAGTGAAGGCCGATGTGTGTCTGTATTTACTTAACTACAGCTGCTCAGTTATAACATTTATGATGTCATGAATAGTATGAATTTTAATGGGTTTAGTTACAATGTTTTAGTTTAAAGACGTTTTTCAGAATATCATTTCTGTTGCCAGATGTTAATCCAACATGTTCTTATTGAACCAACATCTCAGATGAAGGAAGACCCAGGAGTGAGAGAGATTCTTGAAAACCTGTTCACTTCAATAGATGAATAAAGCTTTGATCCATTCAAGACATTTTCTGTTTGATCAGCCAAACGTAGATTGGAGAAACTGAAACTTGACAGGGAGGGGAATCCTAAACCGCTTCCATCCTAACATCAACCAAGACTCCTTGGGCAGAGAGTTGAGACCTGGACGTATATCCTGCCTGAAATCTCCAATAACAAAACGTCGTAAACATTTGCGTTACTTTGCTGAACCAAAACTGGATGAGGTCGTATATTACTCACAAAACGTTGTTGATTCACTATATTGTCACCTTCCTAGGCGACATCTCATTCCTAATCCTAATTGATGCAGCAAAAACAGCATCAACTCTTCTAGGAAGGCTGTCCACAAGGTTTAGGAGTGTTTCTGGGGTTTTTGACCATTCTTTGTGAAGTCACGTACTGATGTTTAGCGAGAAGGCCTGGCTCTCAGTCTCTGCTCTTAATTCATCCCAAAGGTGTTTTGTCGGGTTGAGGTCAGGACACTGCAGTTCATCCACTCCACAGTCTCCATCCATGTCTTTATGGACCTGCTTTGTGCTTTGGTGCACAGTCATGTCGGAAGAGGAAGGAGCCAGATCCAAACTGTTCCCTCAAAGCTGGGAGCCTAGAAGTGTCCAAAATGTCTTGGTACGCTGAAGCATTCAGTTTCTTTCACTGGAACTTGTTTTTCAGAGCCCAGCTCCTGAAAAACAAGCCAACACCATAATCCTCCCTCCACCAAACTTTACACTTGGCACGATGCAGTCAGACAAGTACCGTTCTCATGGCAACTGCCAAACCGACTCGTCCACCAGATTGCCGGATGGAGAAGTGCGATACGTCACCCGAGCGAATGCGCCTCTAGACTCCAGTGACGGCGTGATCTACAAGGCTGCATCCGACGCCTTGCATTGAGATGTGTGGTTGGATGCAGCTGGTCACCATGGAAACCACTGTTCCTGAGCTAATCTGAAGGCCACATGGAGTTTGGAGGTCTGTAGTGATTGACTCTGCAGAAAGTCGGTGACCTCTATGCGCTTCAGCATCCGCAGACTCTGTTGCGTCAGTTTACGTGGCCGACCACTCGGTGGCTGCGGCGCTGTCGTTCCCAAGCGCTTCCATTTTCTAATAATACAGCTGACAGTTGCGAGGAAATTCCACAACAGGATTTGTTCCACATCCTGTCACAGTTCTAATTCACTGAGAGCGACCCGTTCTTTCACAAATGTCTGTAGAAACAGTCTGCATGCCTAACTGCTTCGTTTTATACATCTGTGGCCGTAGAGCATCTGATTCTGGTTATTTCGATTGGTGAGCAAACACTTTTGGCAATATAGTGTAGTTGGCTTTACGGTGAAATCTCAGGATGAAACTAACGTCCACTTAATATGACCTTCTCTGTATATGTCAGAGTTCGTGACTTTTTTCTTAACCTCAGACTGGATTTAAAGCGGGATTTGGAAATCGAACGTCATCCGCCAAATCTGCACTCACCATCTCCGTTGATGTCAATCCTATCAAAGACTTTGTTGGTGAATTCCTCTGCGGTTGTTTCCTGATTGTCGTTTCCATTGATCGCCCGGATTGCCTGGAAGAAGAGGGATTAAAATTAACATGCCACCGCACTTGTTGGGGGAAGTTTCAGGAAGATGGCGGTTGTTGATCTACCCTAATGATGTTCAGGAGTTCGTAGCGGTCGATGCAGCCGTTTCCGTCGACGTCGTAGAGTTTGAAGTACCAGCGAAGCTTGTGCTCCATTTTTCCCCGCATCACCAGACTCAGAGCCGCCACATACTCCATGAAATCTATGTAGCCATCCTGCAGAGATTATCAACGTGCCAGATTATAATCCATAACTATACTTACTTGGGATTTAATGAGAGAACGAACACCCTGTCTTACTTCTGCATCACTGATCCTTTGCCAAGACAGATTGGACTGTCTGTGTCGCATCAATCTCAGCATCAAAGCATCGTCTCGGGGATAATCTCTTTGTTCAATCAAGCGCACAGATTACAGCGGCCTTTTGTTGGCTCAAGGAGGGAGTAAATATAGCTGCTGAGACAGAAATCCTGTGACGACCCCGTCGGTCTCACGCAGATGCTCCTAATTAAACTGATCTGAGAGGAAAAATTGGGCCGAACGTTTGTAGCTGGGAGGTTGATTAAGGCCTGCCGCGTTTAAGGGGACATAAATTAGGATTAGCATGTTTTCTGGTTGAACTGTTGCATACATTTAACCAAGCATCACAAAGAGATGCTTTAAACTCCCAAACAGGAAGTGTGTCAGCTACTTTTTTTAAAATATAAACTACTAAGCGGATAAACTGAATCCTACAGCCTCTTCAATAATTCAGTTTTATTTGACTTTTGGGTTATTTATAGTCTCTAAACGGGTTTCTGCTACAGCTACATTTATATAAACACTTAAATTTATTCTGAAATTGCTGCCAACCTCTTGTAAAATGAAAACAAACCTTTAAAATATGCAGTTTATGAAATATTTGTCAAATAAAACACTAGTAACACATTAAGATGAACAGTCATTTCAATTTGTAATTTTGAAGCATGAGATAAAAAGTTTAGTTTCTTGACATCTAATGAGATTTATTTTTTAGCTTAATCAAGAATTAACCTTTCTTAAAAATAACATATTTTTAAATAACATATTTTTAAGAAAGGTCATGACAATAAAACTGGAAAAATTCCAAATTTAAGAGAAATTCAATTTTCTCTTTTTTGGGTGCAGGTTTACAGAGCCGACCCAAAATTTTATGAGGCCCTAAGCTGAATTATTTTTGGGGCCCCTGTTACATTTAACCCCCCTCAACGGTCCTGACCTCATGTTAGTGTTCTCCATATAAACTATGAGCCAACATTTAAAATTTACAGATTAACAATAGAAGGAACAGCATGTGCCAAATTAGCTAAAATAACTTTCAAACTACGAGGTTTTTCCCCTCTTATGTGTTTAAACCAGAGCGTTTGGTTAGATGTTTTGCCCAGCAGGGGGCCCTAAGCAGTTGCAATGTTCCAGTTTTACCAACTTTCAGAAATTAAACAGGTGTGCTTTCATTTTAATTTGAGCAATTTCTGATCTTAATTTCTAAAACAATAAATAAAAAAGGCATTCTTTACATAATTACATAACATAGTATGCAGGTTTTGTTTCTAATTTGTTCAAAAACAAAACATGGAAAATGTTGCACCTAAAATTAATTATGGCTTTTTTAATTTTTTAGAAACTCAATATAAAAAAACAAGTAAAGAAAATATTTTTTTAAATCTATGCATTAATCATTTAAAAAGACGCACAGATTGTCAGAAGCTACTTTAATTTACTAATTTATTTTTTCTATTGGGGATGAAAAAGTTAAATTTACATTGTCATCTTCCCAAAAATAATGACCTCAGTCATTTTTTTTGCCTTAAATATTTTTTGAAAATCAATTTAGGTCATTATTTTAGAAAGATGACAATATTTAAGAGACATTTTATTATTATTATTTTATTTTGTTTCTTTTATTTGACCAGGTAAAATCCCACTTGGATCCAGATCTCAAACTCATCATCAAACTTGTTGCACAGAAATAACTAAAAGTCAACAAATGAATCTCTCGTTATTGTTCTTAATAACTGACCTGGTTAAATAAATGTCTAAAAACGTTTTGCTCCATTTTTCACCCACCTTGTTCATGTCAAACGTCCGGAACATCTGCTCTATGTAGGCGTTGGCCTCTGGGTCCAGCCCCTTCAGCCCGAAGAACTGCTTGAACTCGTGCAGAGTGAGCTGGCCGGACGGACACTCCGTCATGAACTTCTTGTACCACAGGTGCATCTCCACGGCCTGCAGGTCGTCCACGGTGCATCCGTTCGAGTTGCCCATGTCTCTTAACAGCTGCCGGTCCGAACTGCACAAACCAATTGGTCTACTGTGAAGCGGATCTTATCCCTGTTCACAGTCACTCAACTCCTGGACCTTTAGGATGAGGGTGGCACTTGGCAAGGGCCTTTTGTAGTTCGCCAGACCTCCACACCCCCTGGACCTTCTCCTTGGCTCTAATCTCTGGCGTTAATCCAGGAAAACATGCAGTTGATCAGCTTAATCCCTCCATTAAAAGGGCAGGTTGGCCGTCCCGCCTTTGCCAGGGATGTGCTGACATGCATGATGCAGGTTTCATCCCTCACGTGCCGCTGCAGGACGCCCAACAGGCAGCATGGCGGACGAGGCGCATTGTTCTCTATGTGGACAATAGAGAACAATGCAGCAGTGTAGCTTTTTTTAAAATTATGTTATGCCAAGGAAACGAGAGAAAAGCAGTGTCAGAATAATCCAGGCATGGTGCAAGAGGCGAGCAAATATAATTAGTATGAGCAAAAAAATGTTCAAATGAAATGCAATGAAGTGAAAAAACAAACTCAGTTCCTACCTCCCTGCAAAAACAGGGAAAAATATATAAAAAATCTAATTAAAAAGATAATATAAACATATTTTACGAAAAAAATATTTACACATAGTTTATAAAAACATTTTTATATATATATTTTATTTTTAATTTATTAATATTGAAAGCTAGAATTAAATTTATTTTTTAAAATAAACTTATTTTTTAGAAGTATTTCTTCTAAAAATATATTTTACATGCGTGTCTGTCTATAAATAGATGTATATATAAACAAAAAGAGAGATTATCCTTTAAAATTCTTATTGTTTCAACTTTACAGTATAAAAACACAAAGGCAAACATTTTTTTGTAATTTCTGTTATAAGCAGGGCTGCAACTAACGATTATTTTAGTAACCGATTGTTTTAGCGATTAATCGATTAACCACATAAAGATGTAGTGATTCTGCAGATTTTTTATTTAACCACTTAAGCCTAATTTATTCAATATTATAAGTACATCAAAATATTCAAATAAATCATTTAGTTCATTTTGTTGATATATTTTTCCCTAAAATGCAATAATATAATTTATTTAGTGAATTTGTGATTAGTTGGGGAAACGTATGCAGCTGCAAAATTTTTCTAACATTAGTGCTTTTTGCTTTTCCCATTAATACAGTGTAATCTGATTAAACAATTGTTGAGTAGCAAAATGTGTTAAATAGGATCATTTTAACTAAATCTGAACAAAGTGAAGCTAAATCTGCCACTTGAGGAGTTCTGGGTAAAACCTATCAAGTTTCTTTTTATCGTAAATGCAAAATGTTTACATTATTATGCATTTTTTACTTAATTATTGCTCTGAATAAGTCCTTTCAGCAAAATTACATGTGTTCTTTTTAAGTCTGTATACCCCAATTAACGACTAATCAAATCAACTAATTATTTCAGTCACTGATTAATCCGATTAATCGTTTCAGCCCTCGTTATCAGCGATACGCTTACAGAGGTCTGTGTCGTCTGAGCTGGAGTTGCTGGGTCGTCACATGGTCTGACCTTCTAGGGAATTTCCTGGGACTTCCTCTTCTGGGAAAATTGGCAGCGAAGGGTTTTCTTTCCACTTGATCTTCCAACTGCTGATCTGAGGTCATTGTTGACGTCTTTCCTTCCTGGCAGTCCTCCAGCTATAGAAGCAGCTTCGCTCTCCTTATATAATGTATGCAGTGCCTTCGTATGCACAACCCTTCTGCTGTTGGTAACCTCAGACGTCTTTACCGAACTGCGACGTTCACACACATTTTTAAAAGAGCTCCATGGTATAAATGGCTTCAAATCAATCCACTTTTTAAGAAACCATTCAAAAGAAACTGAATCCAGAAATGAGCCCAGACGTCTTACCCTTATCCAGTATATATTGGTGTACCCCAAGGTTCGGTTTTGGGCCCACTTGTTTATATTTTCTAATTTCCTTTCTACTAATATTTTGAGGGTTAAAACACATTTGCAGTATTGTCTTAAAGTGCAAAGATGTTTCAGTACAAACATAAAATAATTGCATTTTTACACATATCTTCATAAGTGTTTTATGTTGCGCCATAAAATTTTGCCATTGTTTTGTTGCTGCTAGTTTTTACTAATTACAAAGCAACTGTTTATTCTGAAATGTATAGCTATCCCGTAAAGGGATAGCTATATTACTAAATTACTCTGCTATATTACTTCTGATGTCTTCCAATAGTTTTTACTCTTAAAAACCCACAAAAACCTGAGAGCGAAACTGAGAAAGTGTCGATCGGAAGTTTTCCAGGTCATTTGCAGCTTTAATTGTGTTTCGTTCCAAAGGTAAATTAGATTACAGGCGATTGGTGAAGACGTTTATTTAATACAGCACACTGAGAGTTCAGGAACAGGAAACCATCTGGTCTCAGTGTCAGTAGGAGAAAATAGTGCACCTGTCAAGTGGAAGTAGTTAAAAAAAAAACAATGAAATGCAACTAAAATTCACCTGTTTGTTTTTCCTAAAAGGATGTTGGAGTATCTGTTACAATTTGTGCAGCTGGAAGGATTTCTTTTTTCATTTTTACTTTTTAAGGTTATCGTAACCGTGGCAACAATTTATTGTTTAAAGAAAAACAGGTAGCAGCTGGTTGGCATGTCAAAAGCTCAGATAAAACCTGAATTACAACAAAGAGTTGAACAGATTTCATGAACCCAAAAACAGAAAGAGAGAAGGGGGAAGTTCAAACCGTCTCTCCTATTTATCATAAAGTATATTGTATCCCTCTGAAATGAGGTGGACTATGTCATCCAGGACATGTTGCTGTGAAATATCGTCTCTGCTGCCCAGATGTTGAAATGTTAGCATGTCAAACAGTCTTCAGTCAGAGGCCTCTTCAGATTCATTGGATGATTGACTGCTGCTGGAGATCCTTCCTGCCAAACAGCATCACCATGCACAGCAACTTTGAAGATACGAGCTGAGACATTAGATTTCCCTTATGCATAAAGTAATATTAAACTAAATTAATAGTAGCTGTCACGTGAACTTAGCTGTCAAAATAAAAACAAAAAATATTTTTAAAAAGTTAAATACAGAATAAAGTGTTTACAAAAAAAATGTCAAGGTTATTAAATTCTCTTTGTGGTGAATTTAATAACCTAAATTGTGTGACTTTAATTCACACAATTTAAAAATTAAGAATATTGAGCTTCTAAATGTGTAATTTAATGTCATCAGCTCTGCACGTTCCGGTCACATTATGGTGATGTTAAATGTGTTTTAATGGGATTTTATATGAAATATAAACCAAAAAAACACTCAGAACTGCTTGTCACGCGTTTGTCTTCCTGCTATTTGCACTTTTAATTATTTATTGAACTGCTGATTACAAAATTGACAAAGTTTTGGTGAGTTGGCATTACCCTGTGACACACCTGAAGTAGTCAATCAGCAGGTAGGTGAATGATTGAAAACCCATCAAACATGTAATCATACACACAAATATTCAACTACTAGTGTCTTGAGGTCCATCCTGGTCAGTCCGATTAATTAAAGTCACCGGTCCAAGCAGATCTCCTTGGTGCTGACGGTTGTCCTCTTGCCCCAGTGCAGATGCTGGTAGATGAAGTCAAAAACCGATGCTGTGCTCCGTGCAAACAGGCTGGTCCACTTCATGGCCGCCAGAATCCCCTGGACAAACCGCCCACAGTTCTCCCCAAACAGCGCGGTGTAGTGGGCCAAGAGGAGCAGGCTCCTCCCCAGCTGCTTCCCGTGGTTCACAATCAGGGTGACTCTTTGGTCATGTCTTGCCATCTTCACAAACTGTATGAATTCAGTGAAATTGTCGTTTGGGTTGGTATGTTTTAGTCAGACACTCCCCGACTAGAAAAGAGGTGCGTACGCCTTTAAATTGGCCAACGGTCTCTTACGCATCCCAGCTGTCCAATCAGAGCAGAGGAAGTTCCGTTTCCGGGAGCGTTTGGTGATGTGGCTCTAAAATCCATCCGAGGAATTAAAGGACAATTAAAACCAGACGGATTTATCTGAGCAGCATCCGCACAGGTGAGTTAAAGCTGATTTTTATCTAAAAAAACAAAAAGCTCGCCGCCGACCGGGGTGCGCAGTTGTCAGGCGGGAAAACCCGAGCAGAAAGTCGGTGAAGCTCAGGAGAGTCTGTCCTTATTTACCTTTAGCAGCGTTAGCTCGCCAGGTAGCCCCAGCTAGACTCGCTGCTCCGGGGGAAACAGCCGGTTTAAACGCCCAGCTCCCACCGAACCGCTCCGCCGACTCCATTTTATAGCATCATTTAAAAATGGCTGCCATTTAAGCTCTGGAAGTTCACCGTCAGTTTGCGCGTTTAGCTAGCTGGGATCTTTCCTCTCCACTACGGAGATCGACGCAGCCGCAGTGACGCGTCCAGGAGCTTCGGAAAGCGTTCGGCTCCTTTCGGTCTGGTCCGGAAAGAAACGAGGACAAGGGAATCTGTGCTAATGTGTAGCGCTGTGGATTTAAAGTGAAACTCAGCAGCTGCCGACTTGTTTATTTATCTCCTGGTGGGCGGACTCTCCATATCTGTTATTCCATATCAGGTGCAAAAATAATTTATTTACACGTCACTTTTTAAAGAGCCATAACACTAAATGCATTAGTGTTATGCATTAGTAATGCATTAAATGCATTAAAATGAATTTGAATGAATGAATGAATTGCATTAATTCATTTTAATGCATTAAAATTCATTTTAATGCATTAAATAACAGATACGGACTCTCCATATCTGTTATTTATGTCCGCCTCTATCAGGTGCAAAAATAATTTATTTACACGTCACTTTTTAAAGAGCCATAACACTAAATGCATTAAAATTCATTTTGATTGACAAGGTAAGTGACGCTCAACGTGTTATATTTTAAGACTTTTTCATAAACCTTCAGAAAGGACAAAAAAATTGTTTATTAATATAAATGTAATTAAAAAAAAGGCTTGTTTAGCGATTTCTGCCTCGCAGAATTCCCACAACAGAATAGCAATAAAAGTTGAATAAACCTCAAGCATATTAAAAATCATGAATATGAATTGCTGTAAAGCAGAGGTTCCCAAACTGGGGGGCGCGGGAAGCCTCTGGATGAGAAAAAACAAATCATGGACGCTGTGTGCGCTGGGATTTTACCTTGGAATGACCAACTCTGTTATTCACCTGAGTGAAGTCGCCCCCCCACCTTCTTCAAATCAGACAAAATTGGTGTCAGACGTCTGTGCTACGTTTGTGCTGGTTTATGCAGCAAACATTTTCATTTGTGCTGCTTTGGCTTTGAAGATATTAATGAAAGTGTAAAGGTTAAAAGGTCAACCAGCCCCTCAAACTTTAATGAAATCCAACTTTCTTTATAGCTTCAAAATGATAGCAGCACAAACGAAAATTTTTGCTGCACAAACGTAGCACTAACGTTTGACACCAATTTTGTTTGATTTCATAAACGTTTTGGGGGCTGGTTGACCTTTTGACCTTTACGCTTTCATTAATATCTTCAAAGCCAAAGCAGCACAAACAAAAATTTTTGCTGCACAAACCAGCACAAGCGTAGCCAAGTTGCTTGACACCCATTTTATCTGATTTGAAGAAGGTGGGGGGCTGGTTGACCTTGGATGACCTCTAGGAACATTTCTTTATATCTTTAAAACGACAGCGGCACCAACGAAAAATTTTGCTGCACAAACGTAGCACAAACGTTTGACACCAATTTTGTCTGATTTGAAGAAGGTGGGGGGTTCACTCAGGTCTGTTATTCCTCTGTCAACGTGATGCAGTAGGACCTTCCACACTTCCCTGTCCCTTTTATCAGCAGTTAAAACGGTTTCATCAGTTGTTGACGTGTGATGACCTGTTTTTCGGAACCGTCTTTAAACGAAACATTCGCGCTACGACACTTGGGCTGGTTTTACACCTGTGTTGCAGTAGCTCCGCCCTGCTGCTGCTGTGCAGAGCTACACAGGTGTGTTAGAATCATGGCAGCAAACCAGCAAAGAACTTTTCACTGTTTTTTCCAAAACTAACAGACTGAGTTGAGTGAGTTGATGGATGAAGGTAAAGTAGCTAAAATAGCACCTTAAGCTCAACAAGTAGCCTGTATGCTACCAATCTTGTCTATGTTTAGCTACGTACATTAATTTTGCTCCCAAAAAAGGCAGAAAATGTTTGGAAACCACTGCTGTGAAGTACATAACTATTTTTTTAATTAAATGTTCCTTATTTTTCTGAGTAAACCTGAAAATCTTAGAAATATTATTATTTTATTGTTCCACCAATGTGACAAAAATAAAAAGGAGTAAAATATGTAAAAACAATCCAGGGAATGTGTAGGATAGACTTTTTTAATTACCGAATGTTTAAATTTATTTATGAAGCACTTTTAAAACGTGAGCTGCACCAAAGTAACACCAAAATATGCACCAATAGCAGTAAGTCAAAAACAAAGCAATAAAATCCCTCCATAAAACAATAAAAGTCGAGATAAATCATGTTACACTTTGCTTGAATTTGAGGCCTCTGCAGCCTCTAACAGTGTTTTGTTCTTCACGGCTGAATGAAACTGGTTTGCTGCTTCCTTCTACTTGTTCTTGCAAAATAAATAAATACGCCTTGAGCCAGGTTTACCCAGCTTCATAGGACCAGTTCCTCAGGATGTCTGGTGCAGATGGGCGTCCCGTCCAACAGCTGCATCAGGAGCTCTGCACAGTTGAACTGCGTTTAATAAAAGATGTCTGCAGTAAAAAGACAAGGAAGCCTGTAAATGTTTTTTATTGTTTTTGTCTCCTCACAGTCCAGACTTTATGTTAAGCCGTCTGGCCAACGTCCTCCAGGAGTTTTCTGGAGAGGAGGGCGCAGATGGAAACCAACAGGTGACTTCAGTTCACACAATTTAAAGATGAAGAATATTGAGCTTCTAAATGTGTAATTTAATGTCATCAGCTCTGCACGTTCAGGTCACGTTATGGTGAAGTTAAATGTGTTTTAATGGGATTTTATTAGAAATATAAACCAGAAAGACACTCAGAACTGCTTGTCAGGTTTGTCTTCCTGCTATTGCACTTTTAATTATTTATTGAACTGCTGATTACAAAACGTATTACTTTTTATTTGCAACATGAATTTTATCACAATATTATGTTGTGTTATTGTTCTAATGATAAAATTAATGAACTATTTTTACATCTTTAACTGTAGCTTGTTTATTTATTTGGATTCCCATTACATCAGCATATTGATTTATAAATATACAATTATAAAACTTTATTTTAATTATAAACACCACAAACATAAATACTGCTTTTCTTCAGGAAACCATTTACTTAAAAAAGTGAGATTTCAATGCACTGATCTTCACACAATAACTACAATTAATCTTATTTTCAGATTTATTGATATTGTTTGATGCTCCCTGTTGGATGAACAGTGGATGAAATAGTAAAAATAACATTTCCAGCAGTGTTTGTGTCAGAAATTTTCATAATAAATGATAAACGACACCATAAATGTCCACTTGTAAGTCATGCTGCTGTGTTTCTTTAATTGCTTTCATGGTATAACATTTTCTGAATAGTTTTAATCTATAAGTTGCCCCTTTTACTCTGATACCCCCCCCAAAAAAACCCATTTTCCTTCAGAAATCACATAATTATTTGCGAAAAAGAATTCCTAAAGTTTTCGTGTTTAAGTTTTGCTTTTTGTCTTACTCTTGGTGTAATTACCTGTGTTTAAAGGGCTTGCTGGAGCCTCAGCTCCCCGCCGCAGAGGGCCAGACTGCGGCGGACGCCGAGGTTCCCGAGGACGCCATGGAGAGGCTGGCCCACCTGGAGCAGCTGGTGGTCCCTAGTTCATGAAGGCTCATGCTCAGCAGGCCAGGAAAAAAAGACGCTCAGCTGCTGCAGCAGGAGACCGAGCTGACCAACAAAGACGCTCAGCTCAAGGTGGAAAGACTCACAGGCTTCCTTGTTTTCCTGCCAACCTGTTTAAAGTTGCTGTAAATGTTCCTCCTGGTTTCTGCAGAATGAGAAAGAAGAGGCGGAAGCTCGCTTCACCAAGCTCAAACTGCAGGCGAAAGCCAAGATGGCGTCGCTCAACAAGCAGATAACGGAGCTGAAAGGACAAGCAGAATCAGCGGTGAGTCCAGGAGTTCGCCTTCAAACTGCCGCCGAGACATTTCCTGTTTTAATCTGGTTTTACTCCTTTTTTTCTAAAACAGAAATTACAAATCTTAAGAAACTGTAAAACATGCTTGTCAAACAAGATGGCTGCCCTGAACACTGGTGCAAAAATAATCTTCAGCACCCAAAATGTGACTTAATGCCCCGCTGTAACACAAACCCCTAAACTGATTCCTCCTTTGTACATCGATCTTCTCCTTCAACGCGTTTCGCCTCCTGCAGACTCCAGACGGTTCTTTCTCCTCTGCCGGCGCGGCGGCGGCCGAGGAGGAGCTCCAGGATCTGCGGGCCAAGCTGAGCGAGGAGGAGGCCGGCAGCCGGCGGCTGAAGGAGCGACTCCTGGCCACCGAGCTGCTGCTGCAGGAGGAGGCGGCTGCCCACGCCGAGCAGGTCGCCCCGACCACTCAAACGGACTCGGCTGACGAGCTGCAGCTAGTGTGTAATTAGTGTAACTTGGACTGGTTTGTTTGTTTTGCAGCTGCGGGCGCTGCAGGCTGTCGTCGCTGAGAAGGACGTCCGTTTCCAGGAGCAGATTCAGAGACATGAAGAGGAGCTGCTGAAGGTCGGCGCACAGGACTGCAGCGCCGAGCTGCAGCAGGTAGCAAACCCAGCGGTGGTCATTTCTACTCAAACCCTGAGCTAGGATGAAAGTTTCCATGCAGATTTTCCTCAGAAATGAGAGAAATGGTTGGTTAATCATGTATTCCTCCTATTGAAGCTGTGATGCGTCTGATATTTCTGGTCTCCCAGGCGGCTGAGCGGCGCTGCGTTGAGCTGGAAGAGGCTTTGTTCTCTCGCTCCCAAGAGCTGGAAATGCTGCAGCAGGAAGTGAGCAGCGCTGATCAACAGAAACAGGTGGAGATGCCAATAACTGCAGCCTGATGGCTGCTGTCAAAAATATTTTATTCATGAGCCAGAAAAAAAACTAAAGCAAAGTAGCAAATTATTTCTTTATTTCTTATTTTATTTTTCATTTTGCACATTTGCTGTATTAAATAAAAGCCACCAAATTGTCAGGTGTTTTTAGGTTCGATTATTTTATCCTAAGTTGTCACAACAGAATTTGGGTCACTTGCATTCAGAAAACTTGTTTATTCACCTGAGTTTAATAAATTAAATTAAACAAATTTGGTGCAGCAGTAAAAGTGTCTGAATGTTCATCCAGGCTGAGGGACGAATACTTTGTATGCGAATTAGATTAGCAATAATAATTTTGCCCTGATTAAAAAAAATCAGCTCAATAAGCAAATCTATTAACTTTGAGTTTAGAGCCGCTAAACATCTAATGGCCACCGATGGCCCCCGGGCCGCACTTTGGACACCCCTAGTTTAGGTTCACATTTTGTTTAGAGCATGTGTGTCAAACTCAAGGTCCGGGGGCCAAATCTGGTCCGCCGTAGCTTTTTATGTGGCCCTTTAGATTCCAAATTACATCAATAAGTCCCTCCAGTTTTTCACAAATTCACACAAAATCAGCAGAACCCCACATTTATTCTGATAAATGCTTTTTAGGTATTATGTCCAGTAATAGTCACATTTAACATCATACATTACACAAAAATACAAATTCTTTACAGATATTTCTAAATTGGCTCCATGAAATCTGTGATTTTGATGGCAAAAAACCCAAAATCCAATCACAGCTATTTATTAACAGTTTAATGGGTTTTATCAGTACTTTCTGGAACAACCGGCCCTTTAAGAACGTGAGGATTTTTGATATGGCCCCAAATGAAGCTGGTCTAGAGGCTCTTTTTGCAAAAATGGCAAACAAACATGATTTTTATTTATTTGTTTGCTTGTTTTTTCTTGCAGATTTTGACGGCTCAGTTCCGGCAGATGGAGCAGGAGCTAACTGAGGCCGTCCGGCTGAGGCAGGAGTGGGCCGAGCGGGCCCACAAGGGCGAGGCCGAGCTCTCCGCCCTGAGGGAGACGGCACTCGTCAGCCAGCAGCAGCTGGAGAAAGAGAAGATGGAGGTCTCCAGGTTGGAGGCGGCGCTAATTCTGATGAAAGAGGCGGAGCTAGCGGCCGCCCAAGCGCACCGAGACGCCTCGGAGAGGGACAGGGCGGAAATCGCGCGGCTCCAAAGCGAAATCAGAGAAGCAGAGTCAGCCAGGGAGGAGACCGTGGAGCAAGAGAGGTCAGAGGTCGATGACCTGCAGAAAGAGCTGGCGAACCTCAGGGAGGAGCAGGAAGGCGTGAAGAAGAAGGAGGAGCTTCTGGCTGAGGTCTGGAGCCACCTTTGCTCCCTCACCCCCGACGCGATGCCGGAGGGCGGCCCGGCTGACCCCGCTGACCCCGCTCTGCTGCTGGACTCGGTGCGGTCCGTGGGGACGCAGCTGATCAGGCTGAAGGACGAATGCGGAGATCTGAGCGAACAGTACGCCCAGCTCACCCAGAACATGGCGGCGCTGCAGGGTAAGGATCCTGCTGCTGTCCAAGGTTACGCTCCTGGTTCTGGTTCTGGTTCTGATCAGTCTCCACGTCTGATTTCCAGAACAACTTCACATAAAAACAGCAGAACAAGAGGAAGCCGACGTCAAGATTCGACAGCTGGAGCAGCAGATCGTAGAAGTCAGTCTATCTTGATTTTCCACTTTTCTGTTCATTCCTGGTTTATTTTGTCTTAATATGGAAGTTATTCAGATTTTTCTTCCATTAAATCGTAAATTCCCATCTAATACTCCTAAATAAAATCCAGTAGAACTAATTAAAGGTGAGCAGGGTTGGGATCTGAGGTTCTGTTTAGTCTGATTCAGTCCAACTCCAGTCCGTTGGTCTCGAAAGTCCGGTTCGTTTGTGGAGGTGTGAATGTGGACCAAAAACGCGAACTCTGGTCCGCCTACAAACCTCGGTCTCGCTTCGGTTAAAGTGAACTCTGACACGGTTCAAACGCTAAACGGACTGGAAACAGGAAGCGGGAAGCGGACTGCAGCACAAGGCATTCTGGGTAAATACAACCAGAGTTCAGCTCTAGAAAGAGAAATGGCTTCTGCTCTTTAACCTGAGACAAAAAGAAAAATCCTACAGCCACTAAAATCTGATGCCACTCCGTTTTTGTTGACGTTTCGTCAAGAAGGAAGTTGCGTCCATTGTCTTCTTCATGTTTCCCTCAATGGTTCTTGGTGCAGCGCCCCCCACAGGCCAGGAGGGAAACACTTTTTCAAAGGTTTTGGATTGTTTGACACAAAATCAAGTCAAATGTTGCAGTTTTGATCTCCAGTGGAACTGAGTTCTTTCGTAATTATAATTTTAACCTTTTTTTTTTTTTTGCATTTTACCTCTTCTGGCTTCTTCTGGTGCAAAATTATGATGCATGTCTCTTGCCCATGACGTAAAAGTCGGATGAAATGCAGCATGACTGTTGAAGCTGCTGACACTTTATAACGATCACATCTGATTTAGTTGCGCATGTAGAAGTGGAAAAATCAGATGTTTTGGGGGGTGAAAAGATCAGAATTGGACCGTTGAGACTGTCGATAGAAAGTTGAGTTTGTTTCAGCTGCTGTATTAACATCTAAATGTTCGAGATGATCTGTCTCACCTGGCTTTGAATAGAATTGAAATTGAATAGCATTTCCAGGAGCACTTCCAGGAGATGGAAGAGACAGGACCCATAAAACAGAGGAGACTTTATACAACTTCGCATTTCCTTCATTCTTAGTGTGCTAGTCAATTTTCCTCAGCAGCTCAGCCGTTTCTTCATTGAGTGAAATAAATAACTGAAAGGTTAAAACTTACTCAGTTCAACCGACACCTTAAACACGACTTCCTTCATGGTTCTTCCCCAACTGCGGCATTAGCTCTCAGGAAACCTTCATACATTCATTTGACTTGGCCAATGACAGCAGAGTCTCTGTCACTGAGGCCGAAGTTTACAACAGAGGGTGAAAGGAAGAAGTAGCTGGAGAGGAGAGTGACAGGACTAAACTTACTAAACTAAGTTTAGTTACTAAACTCAGTGCAGTTTGACTAAACTGCTAAACTTACTAAACTAAGTGCAGTTTGCAAAGTCACCTTTTCCTCTGAGGTCAGAAGAGACGGACTGGTTCTGTCCTCCCTGTTCCGGGTCACAGCTTTAGTCTGGACAGGTGATCTGCACCTGTCTGATGCAGGCCAGGCAGGTCGGTGTCTGTCTGGATGCTTCATCTCAGAGGGAGGAAGCGTATTTAATCCCCTCTCCACTGAGCCGACCTTCACCTTGAACTGCAGACTCATGAGCCACGCTGCTAATTCAGATTTAAACTGGGAGAATATTTCAAAACGCAATCTTCATATCTGCGTTTTGTTTTTATTTAGAGGACTTTTATTTTTAAATATTAAACCATTTTATCTAGATTTAGTAAAACGTATCGTATCCTCTTTTTTTTTTTTTTTAGATGTCCGACACTGAAACGTCTCCGGATTCTTCCCAACCTGACAAAGGTAAATACATTTTTATCACTTCATAAATTAAATGCAAATGGCAGCACAATTCATTTAACAAATTGAATCCTATTTTCCTTATTTGGCCAAGGCAAGGAGAAAAAGTCTCGACATTTATTTTAAGTTTACTATCTAGGGCAGAGGTTCCAAAACTGTGGGGCGCACCCCCTAGGAGGCACGCCGTGCCATTGCAGGGGGGGCGCAAGAAGCCGTCTGGATAAAAAAAAACATGAACGCTGTGTGCGCTGGGTTTTTACCTTAGAATGGCCAACTCTGTTATTCCTCTGTCAATTTCATACAATAGGGGCTTCCAGACATCCCATATCTGTGACCTCTGTCACTTTTATCAGCAGTTAAAACTGTTTAATCCGTTGTTAACATGTGGTAACCCGTTTTTCCGAGCCGCCTTTAAACGCAACATGAGCGCTACGACGCTGGCGCTGGTTTTACACCTGTGAAGGAGACCTGCTGCTGCTATGCAGAGCTACGCAGGTGTGTTAGAATCACGGCAGCAAAACACAAAGAACTTTGCACAGTTTTTCCCCCAAACTAACCGACTGTTTTGAGTAAAGCTGTTGGATGCAGGTAAAGTAGCTAAAAGACGACTAGCTAATGTCAATACAGCACCTTAAGCTTAACAAGTAGCCTGTAGGCTACTGATGTTGTTGTCTATGCTCAGCTACGTACAAATCCCCACCCCGTCATTTCAACCAGACAGCCATTTATAATCCATGGGGGCCCAGAAAATATTTGGAAACCACTGGGGGGGCACAGGAGAAAAAGTTTGGGAACCACTGGTCTAGGGTATGAATGTCAAAACTAATAATTATTTTAGTGATCAATTATTCCGCATATTTTTTTATTTAATCCCTTAAGCTTAATAATTGGTATTAGAAATGCAAAAAAAAAATACAATTGAGCAAATCGGTTAATTTTTTACATAAAAAATAAACACGTGAGAAGCTAAGCTACTTCTGCTTAACATCAATGCAGAGTAATCCTAACAAAAATGCGATTTAGTTATTTCTTTGCAATAACGTGAGGCTATTTAAGATTTACTCTGTAATTTCAGTCGCATTAAGTTTGAACATTACAGCTAAATGCCTCGATCACACCATCATAGTCATAGTCAAAAAAAAAAAAATTTTATCTTCTGCAGAACATATTTTGGCGCTGGAGCAGCAACTTGTAGAAAAAGACAATGAGCTAGTTGCCTTACGAGAATCCATCATAGTTCCTACAAAACAAAGCTCAGGAGAAGCTGAAATTAACCAAAGTCCGGATCAAGACGCTGCCTCAGCTCCTGCTGACTCCGTGGAAGACGCACAAGATGAAGAGACCACCTTAGTTGCAGAAGACACCTCGATCCTCTCCATCCCTGCCGACAGCGAAAGCAGCCCGGAGCTCATCGGACCCCAGTCCGAGTCTCCTGAAGAATCAAAGGGCACCTCCTCAGATGAGATGGTCACCAGCACCGATTCGGAGGTGGCCCACAGCAGCTGGACGCTCCTGGAAGCCGTGAACCACGATGGCACTCAGGAGTGGTCCTCCGCCCCGCAGGATGTTGGTCAGTCCTGGGTGGCAACAAGCATGGAGCAGGAATCCTCCCAGTCGTCATCCGTGGTCCAAGTCCACCTGACCCAACAGAGTTCCTCCTCCACCAACGAAAACGTCAATCTGTTTGCTCAGGCTTTAGCCGAGGAGCTGCAGAAGAGGTACGGTGAGCTTCTGGCAGAGCTGCAGGGGCTTAAAGACGCAGCTGCAGCATCACAAGAGAGAATCAAGACCCTAGAAGAGGAAGCGCAGTCTCTCACCGTCGCCAAAGAGGAAGCTGAGGCTGAAGCACTCGGGTTGTCCAAGGAGCTGGAAAACGGCAAAATGGTGGAGAAACGGAGTGTCGAAATGCAACTTCTGGAAGAAGAACTGGAGATTTTAAAGAAAGAAAATAAAACCAAGGAGGAGAAGATTGAGGCTTTGCAGGCAGATTTGGAAACAACGCAGCAAGCTCTGTCTGAGCAGGAAGGTGAGGCGAGGATGTTTAGCGCTCAGCTGGAGGACGGAGAGCTTCTCTCTGAGCTGCAGAAGAAGCTTCATGAAATGGAAAACAGCCTGTTGGAGCACTCTCGGACTTCAGATCTCCACAACGAGTCTCTATCAAAGAAGGACTCTGAGATTCACGAGCTCCAACTTCTTCTCACCCAGAAAGAAAAGGAGGTGACGGAGCTTAACGACAGCATGTCCGCCAGGCTCCTTCAAGCAGAAGAAGAGAAGTTTGAGATGAAAGGAGAAGTGAGTAAACTCAAGGAGCAGATGGAAGAGCTGGAGAAGGTCAGAGATGGTCAACAGCAAGCATCTAATGATGACGAAGAAGTGGTTACCTTGAGGAAGGAGAAGGAAGCCTTGGAAATGCAACTGGTAAACACAAAGAAGAAGCTGCAGGCAGCTCTGGTTCAACGCAAGGAGCTGATGAAGAAAGTTGGCGAGTTTGAGAAGGAAGCAGAACGACGGAAGGAGAAAGACGAGACAGAAGAACCTTCTGAGAAGCTCCTTCAAAGACCTGAGATTCAGGACTTGGAGGACAAGATCATGAAGCTAGAAGACTCTTTAAGATCCAAAGAGGAAGAGGTGGAGGCTCTTAAGCAGAGACTTGACCATCAGGATCAAGTCCTTGCAGAGACAATTGCTCTGAACAGAAAGCTGAGCGAAGAACAGCCTGAAGCCACCTCTGAAACGGGCATCTTGCAATCTCAAGTCGCTTCTCTTGAAGCGGAATGTGAAACGCTGCAGAAGAAGTTTCAAGAAGCCCAAGAATCCCGCAAGGAAACCATCCGCAAAGCCAAAGAGAAAGACAGGCATCATCGCGAACAGATGAAGCAGCTGAAGGATGACTTCAACGAGCTGACCGAGCGATTTGACGTGCAGAGCAGCGAACGGGAAGGTCTTCTCGACAAGCTTAGAGAGCTGGAGGAAAAGACGACCTCTGATGGAGATCCACAACCAGAACCGGCGCAGGCGTCTGCCACAAACAGTTGGGTTCAAGAGGATTGGGTGGACTTTGCTGCATCTGAAACAGATTCATTGAAACCACAGGCAAGGGATCCCGAGCAGCATCCTCAGGAGCCGTCTCCAGTTGCATTTGCACAACTGGAGGAATCTCTTAAAGCTCTTCAAGACGAGATCCAAGATTGTCGGCAAGTGAACACTGAGTTGGAGAAGCGGCTCCAGGAAACTCACAGCAGCCTGTTGCTTAAAGAGTCTGAGATACTTGAACTGGGTAAAGACCTGGAAGCACTGAGAGAGAAGGAAAAGCAGATTGATGCCCTCTATGAGGAGATGAATGAACTTCGAGAAAAGTATCTTCAAGCCGAGGCTTATACAGAAACCCTCAAGGCAGAGATAGAAACGGCATCAAAAGCTTCTGCAGAGGCCTCCATGAAAACTCTTCAAGCTGAAGTGGAAGACTTCAAGCAGTTCCTGGACAACAAGAACCACGAGATACTGGAGCTCAGCCAGCAGCTGAGTGAGCAGAACTCCCTCATACACTCAATGCAAGACTCTGTGTCTGAGAAAGATCAGCTGATATGCTCTTTACAGGAGGAACTGAAGGCAGAGCAAGAGAAAATGCACAAGCTGCAGACTGAGCTTCCACAGAAGCAAGAAGAAGACGGTGAGGCAAAGCTCCAGCAGTTTCAGCGAAAGCTTCAAGCTGCTCTGGTGTCTCGCAAAGAGGCCCTCAAAGAGAACAAGACGCTAAAGGAGCAGCTCACTTCCGCCGAGAAAATAGTTGCCGAGCTGCAGCAGAAGATCGATTCAACAGAAGAAGAGCTTGAGAGTCTAAGAGGCGAAAGGGCAAAACTTATTGAGGAGGTGGATCGAATGCTAGTGGAGAACCAAAGTCTGGGGTCGTCATGCGAGAGTCTGAAGCTCGTAATGGAGGGAATAATCAACGAGAAGGACGCTTGTAAGAAGGAGGTGGAATTGGCAAAGGAAGAGGCGGCGAGGGTGTGCAAGGAGTGGGAGGAGAAGGTCCAAGGGATGAAGGAGGAGTACGAGACTCTGCTCAAGTCTTACGAGAATGTGAGTGACGAGGCGGAGCGTGTGAGGAAGGTCCTGGAAGCTGCCCGGCAGGAAAGACAGGAGCTGGCGGCTAAGGCGAGAGCTCACGAGACTGCAAGGCAGGAGAGCGAGAGACGAGCAGAGGAGGCGCAGAAAGAGGTGGACACAGTGAAGGACAAGATGAGGAAGTTTGCAAAGACAAAACAGCAAAAGATAATGGAGCTGGAGGAGGAGAACGAGAGACTCCGAGAGAGGCAGGAAACTTCAAAACAAGATGACCAGGCCATCAAAACTGAAGCAGAGCGTCTTCAGGAGGAGATGCGAGCTGTGCAAGCTGAACTGGAAGCTGCAACAACAGAAAGAGATGCTCTAAGGCAGCAGGTTGAAGAGCTGAATGGACAACTGGCTGACATGGAGGCAAATCAACGCAGTAGAGGAACTGTTGTAGAGGAAGTCATCACTGCAACGCAATCAGTGATGACTGCAGCAGAGCCACAAGACGATCTTACGGTCGGAGAAGAAAAGGAGAAGGCTCAAGCTTTACTGGAAGATAAACTGAGGGAGCTTGAGATTCTGAATGCAGAGAAGGAACTCTGGCAAAAACGAGAAGCTGAACTGGCCTCTCTTGAGCAAGAACTGCAGGAGAGCAAAAGTAACGAGAACCGTCTGGAGAAGAACCTTCAAGAGAGCATCGAGAGAGAAACACACCTGATTGAAGACGCTTCAACGAGAGAAGCTCAGCTCAAAGAACTCCTTGAGAGTCTTGAAACCGAAAAAGACAACCTGGAGGAGCGTCTGATGAACCAGTTGGCCCAGCTCAACGGGAGCATAGCCACCTACCAGCAAGAAGCAGCAGACAACCGTGAGCTACTCGCTGAGAAACGGCGAGAGGTAGAGAGGCTGGAGGCTGAGGTCCAGAGTGAGAGAGACCGAGCCGCCAGGCTGGAGGAGGATGTGAGGCAGGCCCGGCGAGAGAGGGCCGAAGCCGAGGCAGAGTCCGGAAAGCAGAGGGAACTGGAGCAGCAGCTGAGGTCTGCCCAGAGGGTCAAAGAAGGCAGTCAAAGCCGAGCAAAGCAGCTGGAGGAGCTACTGAGGGAAAAGCAACTGGAAGTGCGGCAGCTTCAGAGGGACTCCATCCAATATCAGGAGAAGATCAGTGAACTTGGTCGTGAAGTCAAAGCCCTGCAGCTAAGCCAGGAGGAGCTCCGAGGGAGGCTGGAGCAGTCAAAGATGGAGTCCGCCAAAACGTTAGATGATCTGAAGAGGTCCGAAGCAGAGATGGAGAGTTATAAAGCCGAACTAGCGGAGGCACGGGAAGAGGCAAGCGAGGCGGTCTCTGCAAGAATGGCCGTTGAGCAAAGCTTCCAGCAGAAAGAGGCTGCGCTGAAGGCTGAGGCGGAGAAAACTCTGGACTCTGTGAGATTCAGGCTGGGAGCTGAGCTGAAGGAGACGGAGCTCCGGCTGGAGGAGGCCTACAGCGAGCGGGAGAAGGAGGAGGAAGCTGCTGTGGAAGCCAGAGAGGTGGCTGAGGCAGCAGAGAGGCGAGCCCAGGAGACCCAAACCCGTCTGGACGAGACTCTAGCCAGGTTAGCCGCCTTCTCTCGCAGCATGTCCTCCCTGCAAGACGACAGGGACAGAGTTCTGGATGAAGCCCGGCAGTGGGAGACGCGCTTCAACGGCGCTCTGCAGGGGAAGGAGGCCGAAGTCCGAGAGGCTGAAACTCGCGCCAAGGAGCTAACGGATCAGCTTCAGAAAGAGACGGCGCTGAAAGAGGAGCTGGAACTGTCTGTAGACAGGTACATCTTTTACATTTGTTTTTGCTACATTCAAATATTAAATTACTAGTTGCATCAATATCTGTTGATGCAACCAAGATGGCCATCGGCTACAAAGTTCCCAGAAAAGTGAAGTCATAGAAGAACGATGTATCTCCGTAATATTTGGTTCTGACAATGCAGCATTAAATTTTAGCTGTGAACTAAAAATATTTGTGGTTTTAGGTTACAGAAAGCAGAGAAAGACTGGCAGCTGAGATTGGAAGAAGAGCGAAAGAAAGTCGCGGAGCACCAAGCGGCTCTTGATCAGGAAAGATCGAAGCTGGAGGAAACCGCGTCCGAGTTGGTATCTGCTCAGAACGAAGTCGGCGTCCTCAAAAACGCGCTGGAGAGTCTGGGGCAGAGGGTCCGTGCTCTGGAGGAGGCCGTCGGCAGACAGACGGGCGAAGTGGAGCGGGCCAGAACCGAGCTGAGGGAGAGGGAGGCCGAGGAGAAGCGCCTGTGTCTGAACGTGGAGCAGCTGGAGACGGACCTGCGTTCCTCCAAGGTTCTGACGGAAAGTTTGCAGACGGAGCTGCAGGAGAAGGAGAGGAGGGAGGTGGAGCTGCTGGGGGAGAAGGAGCTGGCTGTCGCACAGGTAAGGAAAGACTTTCTTCTTCTAGCAAACAACTGCAGGAAGCATTACTGCCACCAACTGGTAAGGAGTGGGAACTACATTCTCTCTCATAAATTCCTCTCTTGGGATTCATTTCATCCCAGATCTGATTTACAATTTTAGTCCGTTTTTCAGTTTCTTTTCTCAAAAGGAAATTACAAATGACAGAATATATATTTTTAAAAACTGGCTTTTATTTCAGTTATCCTTTCTGTGAGTTGTATGACAAATTGTCTCGGGGTGCATCTAAAAATTAAGTTCTAGTTATCGATTAATCTGTTGACAGCTGTTTTTTTTTTTTTTATATTTAATTCAAAATGTGTTGCATGTATTTTTGTTTTTTTTTCTAGCAAATGGTCTGTTCACTAACAATTAACTGATTACTAAATTAATTGTTGAATTGTTAAAGTCGTGCTACTGAAAATAATTTGATGCCGATACCAAAGCATAACTTCACAAGATTCTCAGTATTCTGCATTTAATTTTTTTTTTATTTATTCAAATTGGAGTTTTCAAAAAATACTTTATTCTTATATATTTTAGAAGATTAATTAAAAATATAGCCTGGCTCTGATAGCCTTTTTTAGAGTTGACCTGAATTCACAGTGTAAATAAATGTTAAACAAGATGGCCGCCCTGGGCGCTGACATCACAAACCTAAGGATGTATCGAAACCCTTTTCAAATATTTTGTTTCTGCACAAAATTGGCTCCAAAAGGCAGCAGAGGAGGCGCGGAAGGAGGCTGAGAGCCGGGCACAAGATGCCGAAAGGGAGCTGGAGCAGAGAAGAGGAGAAGTGAGGGATCTGGAAGGAAAACTACGGGAAGCACAGGAGGAGAGCAGCAACCGGAAAGCCAAGCTGGACTCCTTCACCAAGGCATGGGGTCCCTGCAGGACGACAGAGACCGAGTGCTCAGCACGTACAAACAGCTGGAGGAGAAACACCTGCAGGTAACCCGAGTGCAGCAGCGAAAAGCTTAGAGACGAAGAGGAATCCAGGTGAATCTGTTGAAGGAGCAGAGATGAGTCATCCAGATATAAGTAGAAATATTTGACAGAAAAAAAAAGATTTTTCTAGGAAAAAACATTTGAGATTTCTGAATTTCAAGTCAAAACACAGAAATTTCCTAAATTAATCTCAAAATTTCTAGGGCTGTAGTGATACAATAATCTCACGATACGATACACGATATTCTGCACATGATACGATATATATTGTGATATTTAGCAAACGATACAATTCAATACACTTTTGCGATTTTCTGAAAGATTTTAGAGGACAGAGTGATTTTGGTGACATTTGGTGACTGTTATAAAGTTGGACTGAATTAATTTAACTGAAAACTGATTAAAAGCACCAACTACACAATACCTGGTTCTGGTTGGACACAGACTTAAAGTGGACAGCTGGACAAAATGAATCAAAGAAGTGGAGAGAAAACATGTTTCTTTTAGTTGAAACAGTCCAAACTGTAGTTGACATGCATTAGTAAAGTAAATAAAGTGAACCAAGTTCCTGCTCTGAATAGTTTGATACCTTTTTAACCTGAACATCTGAAGGAATCACTCTAAGCCTGATGACCTGGTGAAGCAAGCAGTGAGGGAACAAGGTGACAGTTGGATGTTGCGATACTTGAGGATGAATATCAATTTTTTTTTTTCTAGGAAAGAAAATATCGATGTATATCGCGATATCGATATTATTATACAGCCCTAAAAATTTGAGTTTTTTGGCAGTAATTCACTGCAATTGTCCCAATTTGCCAAATAAAATCAGTCTTGCTTATTGAGACGATGTTTTTTGTCCCAGTAACGTTATAATTTTCTGTTATCTCGCCTTCGTGGCGTATCAGTAGTATCCAGTTGAGAAGTTGGAGCTGCTCCGTTGTTAAGTGAACCTTAAGGAGCTTGTTGAGTTTTAATATTTCCAAACAAAACCTCATAAAGTTAATTTTCCATCACACACCAGACTCTGTTTGAACCATTTCTGTTTCCCATTGTTATGGATCCGCCATCTTTGTTTCTGTATCAACTAGCTGCACTTAAGGATCCCCAGTGCGCCCTCTGCTGGATGGCAGCCAAACTGCAACCCTAAAAGATCTAACAGTTATTAATCAATTAAAAATCACTTTAATTTAATAAACCATTAATCGATAATTGTTTGAAGGTCTGTTAAGATAAAAAAATTAGCTGGATGATAAATTAAGCCTGTAATTATTGCAGTGAATAATATTTTATTGTTGTTTTGAGACCTTTTCAAGTCGCACACTGATAAATTTGTAAAGAAGACTTAACCCTGGAACTGGACGACATTTTAGATATTCAAAATAAATAAAACAACTGAAATACAATGAATTATTGGCCAGTTGAGACCAAAACACCAGACTGAAGACTTTTATCATCCAGTTTTTGGTAAAAAGAGAGAAAAAAAACATTAAATCCTTCAAAAGGAAGTTGGAGTCTGTTTTAATTTGTCACGTGATTAACTGATTTATTGATTTTTATTGACCTAACGGCAGGTCAATAAAAGGCTGAACCTGTTTTGCCCTGTGCGTCGTCTTGCAGGTGATGATGGAGAAGGACGGTCTGATCCAGGAGGCGGCGGCGGAGAACAACAGCCTGAAAGAGGAGCTTCGCTCTCTGCTGGTCCAGAGAGACGACATGCACGCCGAGCAGGCCAAGCTGTCGGCTCAGCTCCACGGTTACCGAGACGAACTCACCCAGGTGTTGAGCATGAAGGACTCCCAACACAAACGGCTTCTGGCGGCTCACAGGGAGCACATCTCCACCTTACAGCGGGAGCGCGAGGAGCTGGAGGCTCAGCTGGGGAGCAAAACCAAAGAGGAGATGCAGAAAGTGGAGATGGAGACTCTCAGTCGAGCCTCGCAGGCGGTGGACGCGCCTGGAGCGGAGGTGGAGAAGCTGAGGGAGCAGCTGCAGGCGGAGCGCGTCCGAGCCGAGGCTCTGGAGGAGCGGCTCGCCGCCGAGAGCAGAGAGCTGGCCGAGCTGCGCTGGGAGGGCGGCGTGATGCGCACGGAGTCGGAGAGCGCCCAGGAGAGGGTGGCGGAGCTGGCCCGCGACCTGCTGATCGTGGAGCAGCGGCTGCTGGAGGAGACGGACACCACCAAGCAGCTGAGGCAGCAGCTGAGGCGGCAGCTGGCCGACGCCACGCCGGCGCCGGAGGAGCGCAGCAGGGCGGCGCAGAGCGGCGCTGGAGAGGTGTGGGGCCTGAAGAACGCCCTGCAGGCCCTGCAGAACGACAGGGAGAGGCTGGTGAGAGGAAACCTGCTGCTGCTTCATCATATCACCGTTTTAGCAACTTCGCTTCGTTTGCTGCCAACGATTGTTTTAGTGATTAATCCATTGGTTATCCTGATGACTGCAGAGTAGGGATGTGCCGATCAGGTTTTTTTCTCCCGATACCGATCACCCCTGAGGGCCGATCGTCGATTCCGATCCCCGATACCAATCACATAATTATTATTATTTATAAACATGACTGTTACATTATGTAGAAAAAGGAACCATGAATTCACCTTAATTTAGACAAAAACTTGTTTTTAATAACTTTTCCAAGAAGAAAACTAAACAAAACAGGCATTGTGCAAATTGAACTGCCATCAATAATACTATCTTTAACAGACTGATAACATATGAGGCTCTGAAGAAGCTAAATAATGCAAAGAGCCAAAATAAAACCTCTCAACATTGCAGTATAAAACTTAACATTCAAAGGCAAAAACAGGATCCATTACAATAAACAATCCAGAGTTACTGAATGAAAACTTCCTGTTAGCATAGCGGCTAGCTGGTTACTGCTAGTTCTGATTGGCTGTTTCTGACTGAGCGGAGTAACAGGGAGGAGATCGATTATTTTTTAGAGATTATCTGTCTCACGTTAGGACAGAGAAAGTTTTAATACGTATGTAAAATGTATTATTTTAGGTTAGATGCTGCAGCTTTAAACAGGTTCGGTGTGAGAGTCACCGAACCTGTTATTACTAAATATTAAATATTACTACCTGTAGCGTAGCAGCGGTTCAACAGCAGAACCAGCGTCTTACATCGCAGCTCCAAGACTTAAATCATTTAGCAGGTTATTAGTTTATCTTTCTGACCGTCATGCTAATCCGGTGAGTGTTTGTAGCTGTGCTGCTTTACCTGCTGTCTGATCCTCCGTGTCTTTTTACTGCACTGAGCCTCGATGTAGCCAAACTCCGTCATTGTTTTTATGTCTATTAGCTTCGTGGTGTTGATGCATTTTGTCCTGCTTCTCTTTTCCGCCGCAACACGCAAACGTCCTCATTCACTCAGTGGTTATAGTTACACATCGCTTAGGATTTGTTGCTGCGCGTTTGAGCAGTGAAGGAAAGAGGAGACCAGCTGGACAGACAGGCTGGGAAATGAGATGCAGGTGATCGATATCGGTAACGGAGCCAATGATCACCGATCCCGATCATCACCGATTTCATGGAAATCGGCCGATTATGATCGGTGACCGATCGATCGGCACACCTCTACTGCAGAATGCTCCAATTCTCTTCTGTCCAGATTTTTATTAACCACTTCAGCCTTTTTTTTTACAATGGAGTATTAAAGCCACACCAAGAAGATAAAAAATTTAGTTACAAGAGTAAAGTCGTATTACTGCTTTATGTCGAAGCATCGTTTATTATCATGTTATTACAACTGGACTTGATTCATTGGATTTTTTTCTTGCACTACGACTTTATTGTCATTATTTTGACTTAATTCTCGTCATATTGTATCTTTATTGTCAAAATTTAACTTTACACTCGTATTATTTTGAATTTTTTTCTGGCTATATTCTGGATTTTCACATTATTCGTATTATTTTGACTTTTTTTAATTTTATTTTATATGTTTTCTTGGTAAAGCCCCAAATATTTTTCATATATTACAAATAAACTAAAACTTCTAATAAAAAAAATGTATTCCATTTTTAAATGAGGAAATCAACTTTTTCTTTTTTTTTTTTTTTTTCAGTGGACATTATTTCAGTAAACGATTAACCACGATTAATCGTTCCTGCTCTGTTCTCGTTATGTGCAGCTGGAGCAGCTGAACACGCAGACGGCCGAGCTGAAGCAGCAGAAGTCGGACTTGGCTCGGCTCGGAGCCGGCGAGCTCATTAAGGTCAGCCAGGAGCTTTTAGAGGAGAAGAAGAAGAACGAGGAGATCCTGGAGGCCATGATGCGGCTGGAGAGCGCGGCGGAGAGAAGCAAGCAGGAAACGGAGTCCCTCAGGTTCCACCTCTCCACCAAACAGAAACAAGCTTCCCCCAAAAATCGCAACATTTTGAGATTAAACTCAGATATTTTCTACTACACAAATCTTTAAAATGTTGTTAGTTTATATAGAACATTTCTGAAATTAAGTTGAAAGTTTCTATCACTTCATACTGATAGATTATTATGACGATTGGTTGATTTTTTTTTTTTTTTTTTTTTTTTTTTTTTTTTTTTACATATTTAGCCTTTTTTTTTTACAACTGAGCACTAAGACCATGTGAGAAAATGAAAATGTGTGTAAAATCATAAAATTACAGGAACAAAATCAAAATATAAAAAATTTGCTAGAAAAAAAATCAAATTTTTAATCATCTAATATTTTAGAAAACATACAGAAATTTGCAGATTCAAACAAAAATGTTTAACTTTATAGAAACTTTTTTTTTTAATTCATGAACAAATTTTCAGCATTTTGGAGTTTTTTTCTCACACATTGAACTTTTGTCCAAGTTTTTTTCCAGAAAATTTCTGAGATTAAAAATTTAAGAGGTTCTTTTCTTGCAAATTTTAAATTTTTGGAGTTTGAAAATGTTCTTTTTTTTTTCTAGAGAAATTTAGATTAATCTCAAAATTTCTTAGTGTTTTTTGCCAGGCAAGTTTGTAACTTTTTCTAAGTTTTTCTAAAAATGATTAAGAAAAATTCAGAGATTAATCTTAAAATTTAAGGGGAGATTTCTCACAAATTTGAAATGTTTGGAGTTCACTAATTTTTTTTATTTTTTTTCTCTGACATTTTGGGATTTCAGAAACTTTCTAGACAAAACAAGAAAACTTCTGAGTTTCTGTGTGGAAATTTGCTCTTTTTGTATTTTTAATATTTTTCTTCTGACACGCCGTTGCAGATCT
Organism: Poecilia picta; assembly: GCA_033032245.1. Classification (NCBI taxonomy): domain Eukaryota; kingdom Metazoa; phylum Chordata; class Actinopteri; order Cyprinodontiformes; family Poeciliidae; genus Poecilia; species Poecilia picta. Next base: position 3,924,653 of record CM065375.1, on the reverse strand, counting down.
TTCTGCGCTGTTAAATTTAAGTGTTGAAATCAACCTTTCTTTAAACTGGTTTGACTTCCAGGCTGGAGCGGACGGACTGGCTGGCTCAGGCGGAGCAGCTGAAGCAGCAGACGCTCGCCACACTCTCGGAGAAAGACCAACAGCTGCGGCAGCTGGCCGCCATGTTGGAAGAGGCTCGACTCCAGAAGCCCAAACTCAAACGCGAACAGCTACAGAGACAGGTGAGCAGATGGAAATATGTAATGGACCTTACCAAGCTCAGAAAACGCCCCTCGAAAGTGTCACGTGACTCATGTCTCACAATATCTACGTTGCCTAAACACCATATTTTTCGTTCAACTGACTCTCTGCAGAGTGTTTCTGAGTTGATTAGTGTAGCATTTCTGCCGGATTTTCACAAAATATCAGCCACGACATGGACAGGGGAACCAACAAGTTCATGTCATCTTTTCTGGACGAGATCAAGATGTTTTAGCCACGATGCCTCCAACATTGTGGCTTCACAGCTAAATGCTACTGGTCGATGAGGAAAACAGCAGATCCTCAGATCCTCAGCATTAATATAGCTGTGGACAAGATCACTGACTCCTATTGTTCCTGCAAGGCTGGGTAAGTCGGACATTCATGGTTTTGAGGGGTCGAATGTGCCTTGGACTGATACTCAGTGGCTAACACGATTAGCATGGCTAACACGATTACAGTTTAGTAAAAAGCCTTTTCAGGTGAAATAAAATCTTTAATGTATGTCAGATACGGTACATGTTGTATATTGATCTGCTCAGCTAACGTAAGGCTGTAACAGGCAGGATTCAAGGTGTAGAAGTTGTATCGGTGCTGCCATTATGCTGTACTTGGCTAAAAGGTTTTCATAATGGATGTGTTTATTATTGACTTTATTTTTTTCATTCACTAAACACAAAGAAAGCAAAGCAATAATACTGACACCAGCAGACAATCCTTTGTACTTATTGATCCTACGACGGTTGAGCTGCAAATGCGGTCGTGAACAAACTTTGATCCAAGCAAGACTTTCCGTTTTAGACATTGGAAATCTGTGAATTTTAGGTCCACAAATACGATCAGGATACCTGACATCGCCTGTACAGATTCCCCACTGACGGTGAAGAATCATTGTTTTTAGAGTCCTGACGTAAAAACCTTTTGTCGGTCTGCTAGTCCACAACGTACATTAGCCTGTATTTACTACAGTAGCTTGTGTTTGTGAGACGGTGACCCACAGGCAGCTGCACTGTTGCGTAAAATGGGCATTAGCCAATGAAAAGGCCCGGCTGGGGTAAGGTCCATTGAGCAAAGTGTTTTTTCTAGCTTATTTATGTCCAAATCCCTGCAGGGCACAGAGGAAGGAGACAGTCCGCCTGGAGCGCCGCAGGAGCGGAGCAGCCGGACCGACGGCCGGACCGACGGCCGGACCGACGGCCGGTCATCCCAGGCGGAGCTCCTGGAGCTTCACCAGAGGTTTTTATCAAACGCTTCATCCAGGAAATGACACAATAGATGCTGATTTCTTGTTTTCTGTACGTCAGACTAGAAGAAGAGACTCGGCAGCGGCTGGCGGTTGAGGAGCAGCTGATGGCGACACAAGATCTGCTCAAACGGTACGAACTTTAAAAACGAAACGAATCCTCCTGGGCTGTGACAAAACTAAAACAGATGAGAAAAACTACAAAGAAACCAGCTAAAATTGAGAATTAAAAAAATACAGCAGTATTAATAAGCCTGGATATAATAAATGATCAAAAATAAAATTAATTGTTAGGAAAATAATTAAATATATAATTATTAATTAACAAAATAATACAAGATACTATTATATGGAAAGCAGTTTTCATCAATACAAACAAAATGAATAACAAAATATAATATATAACGTTAGGTGATTATTTTATAATCCATTAATGACTAATAATAACCTAAATAATAAAAAATAAGGTCCTAAAATAAATTTGAATGCAGGAGTAGTAACAATAAAAGTAGTCAATGCATAAATAAATTAAAATAATTTTAAATATGTTTTAATTTTCTTGAAGCTATGATTGAGAAAAATTATTAATAAAACTTGTGAAAATAGAAAATATTTTATTCTTTAATTAAAGTTTGAAAAGGATGATTGTAAAAAATTATGCAAAATTTAAAAGTAAAATTATCTAATATAAAAATTGGACAAAATGTAGGAAAGATTAAGAATAAAAAGATCGTAGGGATAATAAGTATGAATGCAATAAAATTAGTATTTAAGTGACCAGTTTTGGTTAATATTAATTCAGTTTATAGAAAAAAGCATCAAATACTGCCTGAAAATTATTTATTGATTTATAGATCACTTTACAGAAATGTGGAGTTGTCCTTCATGTTACCTTTAATAAAACTTACCTGCACACTTTTATTCATTTTAACCCAAAATATTTTTATCTTTAACCTCATTCCTGTTTAATTACTCAATTTTCTGCCTCCTCCTCATGGATCGTTCACAATATCATCATAATTTGACAAAATAATCCATAATTGATGATCTGAAGGATCAGCAACGACTCACCTGAGGCGTTTATTGTCTCCATCAGTCACAGCCAGGCGTCCTGGGACCCTGCAAACGAAGTCGATCTCTCCGAGACGGCCGTGTTCATCGAGCCTCCGGAAGGCGCCGTCACCCGGGTTCGTCTCATCCGTCACCTCAGCGGCCGCAACAATCGGCGCCGGTGATCCTAACGCTGCGTTTCCCCCCTGCAGACCCGCAGAGGCGGCCCCAGCTGGCCGCGGAGGCTCCGCGTGGCGGCCTGCTCCCGCCAGCGAACCCCTCTGCTGCTCGGCCTCTACCTGCTCACCGTCCACGTGCTGCTGCTCCTCTGCCTGGGCGGGTTCCTCTGAACAACCCAGCCCAGTAACGCCGCTGAAGGTCCGGGACAATAGAAATGCGTTGGTTGTGATTCGTAGTGTGGTAATTTAACGAAGGGTCCGAAGGATGTTCTGTACAAACGGTGCACTTTAATCGTTTAGCCAAAGTATATACATTTACTTCAGGGGGTGTTTCTTTCAACTCTTTTGTCTTTTGGTGGGAGATTTTGCTTCAAAACCGATGCAAAGGGACAATATCGTAATATTACTTAGTAAAATAAACAAATGCAACCCTCAACTATAATTATGGAGATAAGAAATTGGCTTCTTTTGTAGATCTGAGCCACCGCTCCTCCGCATCAAAGGATCTGTAAGTAGTTGGGCCATCTTGTGAAGATCCCCCAGTCTGAGGGCTTCTGAGTTGAAGGAAAGATGATGGATGGAGGAAGAACAGACGCACCAAGTGTTCTTTGGAAGTGTTGTACATCATGTGCCTTGTAGATTTGAGCTCTGAGTCTTTCCACTGACAGGAAAAAATGATGAAAATCCACAAAATGAGTCTATTTTACTGAGATTTTACAGTAGGAACCAACATGAAGCAGAGCGTAATTGAGAGGTGGATGAAAAGTGAGGCAAATTTGTGAGGCAAATTTGTGGAGCGCACAACTAGTTCCCCCTAAGCTCGGCTCTTTATTTGTAAAAACATGGAAAACTATGCACAAAGTCTCTTCAGCTTCACAACCGATGCGAAATAATTCAAGAGGTGTGAATACTTCTTTAAAGCACCACATACCGGAGCTGAAATCCTGTGAAAGAGCGAAATTTGCATCGAAAAGTAGCTAAAGTATCTATGCTAAGTAAGCTAGCTCTGCTAAGCTTGCTAAGCTAGCTCTGCTAGGCTTGCTAAGCTAGCTCTGCTAAGCTAGCTCTGCTAAACTTGCTAAGCTAGCTCTGCTAAGCTTGCTAAGCTAGCTGTGAGATTAACGGTTGTTTCCAGGAAGCATTTTAAAATGAATTACTTCCAAGTTTATTATGTGATATTTATCTCCTCCTTAACTTCCTTTTATGCACAAAAATGGTGAACGGTGCCGTTTCTGGTTTTACATATCTCCGTGTCGCGTCTCTTTACATTAATTATGCAGTTTTTAATCCGTTCTCCGGTACCGTTTACTGTTCGTCTTAGAGACTGTTTCCCTTTATGTCCATTATGATGTCGCTGCATTCCAACGGAGGAAGGATGACATTTATTTAACGATATCTCCATTAACTTGGATTTAATGTGATTCCTTGTTATGAAATGTATACGGAAGAGGATCAGGGCCACTGAAAAAAAACGAATTCTGACTTTAATCTCAGAAAGACAGAATTCTGACTTCAAATTTCTGAGATTAAAGTCATAATTCTGACTTTAAAGTCAGAATTATGAGATTAAAGTGAGAAAGTCAGAATTATGACTTTAAAGTCAGAATTCTGAGATTAAAGTCAGAATTATGACTTTAATCTCAGAATTAGTCAGAAAGTCAGAATTATGATTTTAATCTCAGAATTAAAGTCAGAAAGTCAGAATTATGATTTTAAAGTCAGAATTCTGAGATGAAAGTCAGAATTATGACTAATCTCAGAATTAAAGTCAGAATTATGAGATTAAAGTCAGAATTCTGACTTTAATCTCATAATTCTGACTTTAATGTAATATTTCTGACTTAATCTCAGAATTCTGACATTAAAGTCAGAAATATGACTAATCTCAGAATTATGACATTAAGTCAGAATTATGACTTTAATGTCATAATTCTGACTTTAATGTCATATTTCTGACTTTAATCTCCCTAGTTATGACTTTAAAGTCATAGTTATGACTTTAAAGTCATAACTATGACTTTAAAGTCAGAAAGTCAGAATTCTGAGATTAAAGTCAGACTTTGTTTTTTTTCTGTATCCTCTTCCGTAAATATAGGTTAAATCACCTTCCATATCTATCATTCCTGTCTCCTAACACTGGGCTGCTAATTCTGCTGTCACATCCTCCATTAATCTTCGGTGTTTTTTCTTGTAAATACCTGTGCAAAGGGCTGTATATGTAAAGTATATAATTAAAAAATCTTGGTGGTTTGGATCGAGGGAGACGTTGATCTAAAGTTAATTTCCTCTGTAGGTTTTCGTTTCCATCCCGGTTGGGATCATGGTGACTCAGAAAATCTAATCATCACTATGTTTTTGATTATTAACGGAAGCTGAGGTCCAGACCCTTTTTACAGTGGGTACCGGTGTGTGTGAAGCACTACAGTCGTTTTCCTCCATGGCTGGAGGGCAGGTTGTTGTTACTGATGTTCAAAACTTTTAATAAAGGATGTTTTTAAGTGGAAGTGAAGTTTTGTTGGGTTTTTCTTGTCTTGTGAGAACATAAAAGTACACGAGATGGAGCGTAGTTTATTTAACAAATGATACTCTAGTGTCTCCTAGTGGTGTAACTGCATTACTACAATATAAATCACAACCTGCCTTGGTTTCAGTTCTGTTGGTAAAAACGTAAGTAGCGACTCTTAACATTTCCGAGGGTGTTTGAATGCACCATGTATAAAAGACGTATAAAAGTAAATTAATCCGAACTACTGAAGCGGCAGCAAATATTTTTATGTGTTGCTGATATTGTGAAAGATATAAAAATGTAACTATTTAGATTTTTTTAAATTGATTTATTTGTTTTGGTTTTACTTTGTTTTTGTACCTCTGCGCGCTCCCGTTTGCTGGATCCGCGTTCACGTGTCGCCCATCAGACCGTCTCAACCTGTGAAGACTCTGGAAAACATTTTTTTCCCTGCAAAATCCGCCTAAACGCATCAAAACTGCGCAGTAACTAAAAGGTAAAGTCATTTTTTTTTATCTCTTCTGCACTGACTGACTATATCTGCAGCCATTTCTTTTAAAAGTCATAAATGTTGACGCCCTAATTAAGGAAGTAGCTCTATCATAAGCCAGTACACCGTTAATCCTACTCAATAATGTAACAATTTATATCTTAAAGGTTGTTTAAATATGATGAAAGAGCTCCAGAGATGTCATGAAACATGTCAAATAAAGATTAATCGTGTAAATATTTCATATTTATGAGAATGAATGAACATAAGCTTGAGTTTGTCATAATGATCAGAATTTGCATGTCATAATAACAGCTTATAATATCAAAATTGTCCTGTTTGTTTAGACGTTTAGTGAAGAATCCAATAAGTCTGCACAGTATTGGTGAAGTGAAGCTTCAACTTCCTTTTTGGGACTTGATGGTTGCTCTTTGCTCCGTTTCTTCTTCCCTGCCAAAAGAACTTCCAAAAATAAGACTGATGCACAGAAACGGCAGGTTTAATCTGAGTGTTGACGTTTGTGCGTTTCCTTCCCCCAGATGTGGAAGTCAGTGGTGGGTCACGATGTGAACGTGAAGGTGGCTGCAGAGGGGGACGACTGGGAGACGGACCCTGACTTTGAGGTACTGGATACTTCCTGGAGTGAACATCAGTCAATAAAAAAGGTTATTTATCTGTAAACTTTGTTTGAAATGTGTTTCAGAATGACGTATCCGAGCAGGAGCAGAGGTGGGGGGCCAAAAGCATTGAGGGCTCCGGGCGCAAAGAGCACATCAGGTGAAGATGTTTTTATCTTTGGTGGCATTTATGAGGAGAGTAAATACAAGTCTTAGTGGGAGTTGCATTACAACAGGAAGAGGAAGTAAGAGCGTGTTGTCAGAGAGCGAGTCGCTCCAAATATGGGTAATAGCAGATGACACAGAGGGCTAGAAAGAGCTTTAAACCAGTTCAATGCAAAGATTTTCCCTCAATAAAACTCATATAAAGTTTAAAATCACTTCTGATGGAAATAATCAAAGATGCACCGATTGTCTGATTCTAATTACCAATATTTGTAAACGTCTGACCTGATTGTTATTTTTTGTCATTTTTAACCTCACCTTAAGAACTATAGCTACTTTAAACCCTCGTTTTCTTTCTTAATGTCTTGTTGATTTGAATAGATTTTCCACATTCACAATAAAACATTTGCAACGTACAAAATTTTTATCAAAACAGACTTTATAAACAGCTCAATCTGTTGAAAGCCGTCCATTATAATGAAAATCAATTGTTTTTTTTTAAAATGTTGTTCATGTATTTTATTTTGATTTTATGCTTTTAGATTTTCAGTGTGGTGGATAGAAGTGGAGGCAAAATTGGTCTTTTCAAAACTATTTTGTAAAAGTTAAATATGCCGAGACGTTTTCATTCTGTTTGCATACCACTAATAATTTCCCAAGCTCTGAACTCAAGTTGTAAAGCAAAGAAAAATAGATGACAGATGCTTCTCATATGTATCTGTTTTCTTCCACTTTAAAATGACTCACTACTTTGCATTGATTGGTCACATGAAATCCCAACAAAGCACCTTGAAGGGGAAATATTGTGTAAAATTCACATTTTTATATTTTAATCTGGGTTTCTACTGCTGCTAAAAACACACCAAGTCCTTAAATAAATAATTTCATTATTTTTGGTGTTTCAAGAAACTCAAAGGCAAGCAGCCTCATTACCTAGCAACCCCAGTAGAGTTCTGCTCGTTACCTAGCAACCCCAGTAGAGTTCTGCTCGTTACCTAGCAACCCCAGTAGAGTTCTGCTCGTTACCTAGCAACACCATTCGAGTTCTGCCCGTTACCTAGCAACCCCAGTACAGTTCTGCCCGTTACCTAGCAACCCCAGTAGAGTTCTGCCCGTTACCTAGCAACCCCAGTACAGTTCTGCCCGTTACCTAGCAACCCCAGTAAGTTCTGCCCGTTACCTAGCAACCCCAGTAGAGTTCTGCGTTCTGCCCGTGAGCCTTAGCAACCCAAGCGGAGCTCCACCACGTTTCGCCAGCTGGGTAGTGGCTCTACTTTTGTCTTTACTGTTGGACCTCAAAATAAGCCAAAATCTCATTATTGAAGAATGATTGGGGCAAAAAATCTAATATGTTTTGTGTGGCCCATAGGCCTTCAGAACCCGTTGAAGGTGTGGCTGTAGCATTCCAGAGTGTGAATACTTTTTTGCAAGGTGCTGCTTCTGAAAGCCTTCTTCGTCTCCATGTCTTTGGTTCCTACAGCGTCGCTGAGCTCAGGAACCGGGTCGCTCAGGAACACGAGCAGGTGAAGCAGAAGGATCAAACTCCCAAAGCATCGTACGGATATGGAGGGAAGTTTGGTGTGGAGAAGGACAGGATGGACAAGGTGGACGGACGGGTTTCATTTACCTTTCGGTCCCTCACACTCCGTCTCTGTCCTGCCGTCTGACCCTCGTCTTCTGTCCAGGTGGCGATGGGTCACGACTACGTGGCGCAGGTGGAGCAGCACTCCTCCCAGAAGGACATGGCCAAGGGATTCGGTGGGAAATTTGGTGTTCAGAAAGACCGTGTTGACAAGGTCAGGAAACAAAATATGTCCCTCTTGACATACTAGGGCTGGGCGATTAATCAATATATTGATTCATTTAATTTTAGTTTTTTTGATGGTAGCATGCCCAAAGCAGACTTCTTGTTTTACAGCTTCTATTTATTACCCTGAGTTCAGGTCAACTACAATGGAATATTAGAGCAAGATTTATTTAATCAGGAGAATAAAGTCATAATATAACTAGAATGAAGTTGTAATATTGGGAGAATTAAGTGTAATAATCCAAGTGAAATAATCAATAATAAATTATATTAATATTGTTTATAAATAATTAATAATAATCATAGCTATTGCAACATATTAATCATCAATAGCAGCTCTTTGAAATGATTGTACAAACACTGTCTGTTTTGAAAAAAGAACCAGACAAACTGAGCTGGTCACATTGTCATAACTCTATTTTAAGCTTTTTTCTCATTGAAATTACTGTTTTTTCTTATAATCTTACAAACGTTTTGTGGAAAAAGTGGCTCTTCATTCTTTGCAGTCTGCCATGGGCTTCGAATACAAAGGAGAGGTGCAGCAACACGCCTCTCAGAAAGGTTCGTTGGACATGATGCTCATGAATATTCACTTGTTTCAGATCTTCAGGCTCCAGATTTAATTTTTTAATCTCCACTCTAGATTACTCAAAGGGTTTTGGAGGGAAGTATGGAGTTGATAAGGAAAGAGTGGACAAGGTGGCTTTGGGTTACGACTATAAAGCAGAAACAGAGAAGCATCAGTCACAGAAAGGTGGGTTTTATGTGTTTGGTTAATGATTGGACCTGATTGATCCAGGTCCAATCAGAGGTTTGGTCTTAATCAGCAGGGCAGTCGGATTGATTCTGGACTTCTAATGATATATTTGAACCATTAAATGGTGGGATGATTCAGTTCAATGTGCAACGTTAGCTCGTTTTAAAAGCTAGCGTTGGAGTTTAGACTTAATGTGGATTTTCACTTTTCTACATGAGGCAAAATGTAATCAAAATGACTCAAAAATACAAATACAACTCAAACATTTAGGTCAAGTTTATGGACAATGAAAAAAAAGAAAGCCAAACAGGAAGTCATAATTTCGACTTTCAAAGTCGAAATTCAAAGTCATATTTTTATTTTTTCTTGTCTATTATTGTAGTATTGTATGGAAGCCCATTTCTGCCATGAAAAAAAATGCTAAACAGGAAGTCATAATTTCGACTTTGAAAGCCGAAATTATGACTTTAAATCTCATAATTATGAATTCGAAAGTCAAAATTATGACTTTTAAACTCTAAATTGACTTTAAATCTCATAATTATGACTTTGAAAGCCGAAATTATGACTTTAAAAGTCGAAATTATCACTTTGAAAGTCGAAATTGACTTTAAATCTCATAATTATGACTGAAAGTCGAAATTATGACTTCCTGTTTAGCATTTATTTTCATGGCAGAAATGGGCTTGTGCTTGTCGATCACTAAGACCGGAAGTGAACGGTAAAATTGGACGGCATTCATATTTGTTGTTAGAACTCCAAACTTCCGACTTCCCCGTTGGAGAAATAAACCGAAACGCCTCCTGAAGTCGAACTTCCCACCAGAGAAGAGAGGGAAACTCCGAATACTCCCAGTTATGACTCGTTAGGCTGACTAACTTCAATTTACGCGCTCCGAGCATCAACAGTTGAAAAGGAAACAAAAAACACTCTAATTTCCGAGGTACCTGGAACGCAGCATAATTCCCGCCCTTCCATCAGCGCGCACGTCCCGTTGCCTAGCAACCATGACAACGCTAAACAAGCTGGTAGAAAATGAAAGTCTCGCTGGGTTTTTTTTTATTACATATGTGAAATTTAATAAATGAATAAAACACATTTACTCCTTACAAAAATTATGAATAAAAACCACGTTTATGGAAATGTATAGAAGCCCATTTCCGCCATGAAAAAAAAGCTAAACAGGAAGTCATAATTTCGACTTTCAAAGTCATAATTTTGACTTTCACAGTAATAATTATGAGATTTAAAGTAATAATTTCGACTTTCAAAGTCATAATTTTGACTTTCACAGTCATATTTGAGATTTAAAGTCATAATTTCGACTTTCAAAGTCATAATTTTGACTTTCACAGTCATATTTGAGATTTAAAGTCATAATTTCGACTTTCAAAGTCATAATTTTGACTTTCATCAGTCATTTGAGATTTAAAGTCATAATTTCGACTTTCAAAGTCATAATTTTGACTTTCAGTCATATTTATGAGATTTAAAGTCATAATTTCTACTTTCAAAGTCATAATTTTGACTTTGAGTCATATTTATGAGATTTAAAGTAATAATTTCGACTTTCAAAGTCATAATTTTGACTTTCACAGTCATATTTGAGATTTAAAGTAATAATTTCGACTTTCAAAGTCATCATTTTGACTTTCACAGTCATATTTATGAGATTTAAAGTCATAATTTCGACTTTCACAGTCATGACTTTCCTGTTTAGCTTTTTTTTTTTTCATGACTGAAATGGGCTTCCATAGAAATGACATAAGCTACACAACTGCTTAAAACTGTACTTTTCTCCTGCTTCTGTCCGCCATTGTTACAAGAGCACAAATCAACCGTCAAAATAATCCTGTGCGATGAATCCATTACTTTTCCATTTGTGCTGTGGTTCCCTCAGACTATGCCAAAGGTTTTGGAGGGAAGTACGGCGTGGAGAAAGAGAAGGTGGATAAAGCCGCCATGGGTTACGACTATAAAGGAGAAACTGAGAAGCATCAGTCCCAGAAAGGTGAATAAACTCAAAGTTTGCATCAGATACACGGTGATACCAGCATTTTCTCTTCACATTCAGATTATGCAAAAGGATTTGGTGGGAAGTACGGGGTTGAGAAGGAGAAGGTGGACAAAGCGGCGCTGGGATACGACTACAAAGGCGAGACGGATAAACATCAGTCCCAGAAAGGTGGGAAAAAGTCCAAATGGATTCATTCTTTAAAAGCCTGAAGTCTTTAGCTCAATAATCTGAAGAAATGTTCTTCTGTTTAGATTACGCTGCAGGTTTCGGCGGTCGTTATGGAGTTCAGACAGACCGAATGGATAAGGTTAGTGTCCAGGATTTGATCAATTAATCTGACATAAAACCATCAATTGAATAATAAAACTCGTATAATAAAATATTAAAGTTTTAAATGCTGTATAGAAAGACACATGACCTTTTTAAAATCATTTTGTTCAAATTCAGAAGGTAAATAAAGTTCAGATGATGAACTTTATCATCTGATTAAATGGAGGCAACACCTAAAATACATTGCTTCCTTGTCTAATCAAAATAAAACACCCAAAATATCAGGAAGACAACGGAGGACTTCAATAACGTAGATCCAAACCCCACAGCATGACGCTGCCGCCACCATTTTGAACTTTTCTCTTTTTCACTAATTACAGAAAGTGAAACTCGTATGAAATAGATTTATTACACATGTTGTAAAACATTTCAGCCCCAATTTCTTGTACTTTTTATGATTTTTGCTCACAGATTATGAAAACTCAGTGTTTCCAAAAATTAGTTTCTATTCACATTGTCAAATATTTAAACCCTAATCTCTTAAAGAAAATCTAATCTGGCTGTTATGATCCTCCAGAGTGCAGCAGGATTTTCAGACATGGATTCCCCAACTTCTGCTTATGAAAAGACTCAACCTGTAGAGGCTTGTGAGTTCATTGTTCTAAATATAGCAGTAATTATTGGTGATGTTGTGCTTTACGTTAAATTTAGTGTCTGATTTCTGCAGCAAGCGCAGGCGCTGGGAAACTCAAGGCTCGCTTTGAGAACATGGCGAAGGCTTCAGATGAAGAAAACAGGAAGAAAGTAGAAGAAGAGAGAGCAAGAAGACAAGCCAGAGAGAGCAGAGAGCGAGAGGAAGCCAAACGCAGGCAGCAGGTAGGCAAGATGGCCGCCTCACCGTCTTCAAATCGAACTAAAATGGTCTCAATCTCATCGTCTTCATTTGTGTTGGCTTGTGCTGATAACTTTTCAATTTGTGCTGCTTTTGTTTGTAATGTAGCCCTGAAAGTTTAAAGGTAAACAGTTCAACCTTCCTCTACCCACATTTCCTCCAGTTAAACCAAACTTTATATTAATATATTTAAAATTATGGCAAAAAAATTGTTGCTGCACAAAAGTCTGACACCAATTTTGTTAGATTTTGAAGAAAAAATGTGTGGGAGGAAACTTTAAGCAGGTCAGCGTTAGCTTGTTTAGCATTAGGTCCCACTAATTTTATTGTGTGCTTAGCGTTAGCTTCCATAAATTTTCAACATGTGCTTAGTGTTAACCTCCACTAACTTTTTTGTTTCTGATCATTTATGTGGTTAGTGTTTTAACATTTGCTTCTGCAATTTTTGTGTGTTTAGCATTAGCTTACACAAATGTTTTAATGTGGTTAGTATTAGCTTATACAAATGTTTTAATGTGTTTAGCATTAGCTTTACAAATGTTTTAATGTGTTTAGCGTTAGCTTCCACAAATGTTTTAATGTGTTTAGCGTTAGCTTACACAAATTTAGTTTTAAATGTTTTAGCTTAGCTTACACAAATGTTTTAATGGTTTTAGCATTAGCTTACACAAATGTTTTAATGTGTTTAGCATTAGCTTACACAAATGTTTTAATGTGTTTAGCATTAGCTTCTGCTAATTTTTATGGTTTAGTTTAGCTTCTTACTTTATTGTTTATGCTTAGCTTCAACTTCTAAATTTATTTAAGTTGCGATTAAATGATAATATGTATCTGTTGCTAATAACGGCTCCCTTACGACCATGGCAGTCATTTTGAAAAATGTCCACCAGAAAAAGAAAACACAGGATCAATAGTGGTTCAAATGTGTAAATTGGACACCAAACCCGTCTAATTGGCGATACTAGTGCAAAAAATAAATCTCCATGACAACCATGGTAGCCATCTTGAAAAATCAAAACATTATCAGTAAACATGATTCCTATGGGTTCAAATATGTGTGGCTTGACATCAAAAGTATTAATTTATGATGAACATTAGGGGGGGGGGGGCGCCATCTTGAATTTTCATTAAAGCTAGCCACTGGAATCATTTTCAGTAATCGATTTGTTTCTTTAAGGAGGAGGATAGTCGGAAACAGGAAGTCCATCCTCCTCCTGCTCAGGAGGAACCGACGTACGACAATCCGCCTGTAGAAACCCACCGAAACGTCCCGGCGGTTCCAGAACCAGAACCAGAGGTAAACTCGCATTCAGACGTCTCTACTGTTTCACGGCAGCCCAACGTCTCGTTTTTACCTCCAGGGAGACGAGTTGTACGAAGAGCCTCCAGACTTGCCTCCACGCTCAGATGATCTCCTGGAACCGGCGGACCCTCCTCTGCCGCCGCGGTCCGCCGCCGCGGACGAAGAGCTGGACGGCGGGGATTACGAGGATCTGGGCGAAACACCTGCTCCTGAACCAGAAGGTCCGACCAAAGCTCTTCTCGTTTGGATTTTCTCATCTAAACATCATTTCTGCTCACAGGAGACGGCGGCGGCGTCTACGAGGACGTGTCGGCCGGCCAGAGGGCAGTTGCAATTTACGACTATGAAGGAGGTAAGACGTCCTCTGCAGATCAAACTGCGAAACTCAGACGCAGATTTGGGCTTTTAATGATTTATTTGAGCCGTTTAGTTTGGGATAATCACTGCGTCACTGGAGTTTTACTCCTTTTTTCACACAAGGATACAAGAACCTAACTTGGGACTTACTTTTTTGAAAATAATTCAAGAGGGTTGTCAAGCAAAATTTATTTTTTTCCACTACATCTGCCAATATTTATCACAAATTAATATTTTTGATGTCAAATCACACAATTGAACTCAGAGATTATAATTACTGATAATGCTTAGATTTTTCCTGGTTGTAATGGAGAAAATATGTTTACAGTATAGCTGGCAGTAGGTTTTAGCAACAGCTATCTACTAATTTGCTAAATAAGAGTCTTATCTCTATCCCACACCTGCTAAACGCATAAAAAAACTAGCACGAAGCTATTGCTACATGTTAGAAAACATTTAGAAGCTAAATTAATTAGCAGAAGCTAATGCTAACGTGCTAAACACATTAATAAAAATGGCAGAAGCTATGCTAACATTAAGACGATTGTCTCAGTTATACCCTCATCTCCTTCCAGTTGAGCAGTTTCTCATTTCTGATTTTGCTGCATATCATCACTTTAAAGGTGTATATAAAGACTAAAAAACATATAAAGTTCACCTAAGTCATAAAAATGGGTAACATTCATGGCAATAATTAGCTAAAACGAATCAGAGACTGTGGCCATCTTGAAAAACATCCGTCACGTGTCTAATGGTGAAGAGTAAAAAAGTACGACTGAGAGGTGAGCTTGAAAATGTCGGGGTCTTTCCTAACGAGTTAAAGGTTGCGTGTTTCCACAGAGGCGGACGACGAGATCTCCTTCAACCCTGACGATGTCATCACCAACATAGAGATGATCGACGAGGGCTGGTGGAAGGGCCAGTGTCACGGCCGCACCGGCCTCTTCCCATCCGCCTACGTCCAGCTGCAATAGCCGCTTTTTGCACACGCTTCCCTTTAAAATCCAACTTTTTATCAACTCTAACTACTTTGTCCTTCTATTTATCCAAGCATTTTTTTCTGATAACATAACATTTTATTGAAAATCTGAACGGGACTCAGATCCTCAACTTCAATTAAAGACAATAAAGCATTTTTTAAGGTTTGAAACGTTTATTTCTGTCATCAGACGGATGATTTCTATATCCAGAAGCAAACAATCTTCCTCTGACCTTCAGTCAACAAAAGTTTAACTCATAAAACGTTGCTGTCCCGTAAGAACAGATGCAGAAATCCCCAAGTCTCTGAAACAAGCAAAGCGCCTCGCTTCCCTCACCAGGCGATTCCCTTCTTCTTCTTCACTTTGCCTGTTTTCTTGGTCACGCGTTTGGCCTTCATTTTCTTGGCCTGCCGCTGGCTCATCCACACCGGGTATTGTCCGTGTTCGTCCAGCAGAGTCGCCTTGCTGCGCTTCGCGTCCATCTCCATCTTCCCGTCTAAAAACGCAGCAGAAAATACTCAACTGCCACTTATGTGCCAGAAAGAATCATAGGCTGCGTTCACACTGCAGCCTGAAGTGACCCAAGTCGGATTTTTTTTTTTTCCGGGTCCGTTCACACTGCCAGTAAATGTGACCTGTATGTTTCTGCAGTGTGAACGGGAAACGACCTGAAAGTGTCCCGCATGCGCAGTAGAGGGCGCTATAGCGTCAGCGTTCTAAATGTTCTGCCATCCGCCATAAAAAGAAGAAGAAGAGCTCAGTGTTTGAGGAAGTAAACATGGAGGCTAACGGTGGAGCTTAGCTTATATATTTGAAGTTGTTGTCCAACCGGAGCAACATATTAACAACTTAATCCTCATAAAGTCGTCATGATTGTTGTTTTTCTTCCCACTTGCGTATCAGGACACAGAATAGTGAGATTTGTTGAGAATCAGTGACGTTCAGTACGGATGAATGAGACCTGGACGTTATGGTCCATTTGAATCGGATACGTATCGGATACGTGTCACATTCTAAAAGAATCCGACCTGAGCTGTTCACACTGCCATGAAAAGATCGGATACAGGTCGCATTACGTCAAAAACATCGGAACTGGGTCACTTCAGGCTGCAGTGTGAATGCAGCCTTTTTTAAAAACTAAAATCACTAAATCAAAAAGCTAAGCATTATTTAAACAGCTAACGTATGTTTTATTTTATTTTGTAGGAATAGGATTACAGATCTAAACCTTCAAATGGTTTTTCCTTAAAATGAAAGTGTGCTCATTATTTTGACGTCTTTTGAACTGAAAATAAAAACAGGATCTATGTCGGTCTTTGTTTGAAAACACTTCCTGTATTTAGATTTGGATTTAGATCAGATTTGCACCAATGTTCACTTTAAAGTTTAAGTCGATGAGTCCGTCTGGTCCTAGTTACTACGACAACAGAAGTAAACAAGAAGGCTTGTAAAATACTATCATGTTGTATCTAGAGCTTTTTCATGATTAGATTTTGATTAAAAAATGTGCAGTTTTGTCCTAATTTAATTTATTCTTGAATTTTTGTTGGTGAGGCCACACAAATTTCCTCTTCCTCCTTTGTGCACAACGATTTTCATGAACTTCAACATCCAGGCAGGATTTTTGCTTAAAACCTATAATTTAACAACTTAATCTGTCAACTGCAAACAGATGAACATGTTTTGACTCACCGTCGTCGTCGTCCTCCTGCTGCTGCTCTGACATCTCAACGTCGCTCTGCTTCGTTATCTTGTCGGCTGGAATCACCGTGGCGACGTCCTGCAGGTCGGCCATGTCCGCGCCGCCTTTCTTATCCAGACTCAGAGCCTGTTTGAGTCGCTCCAGCTCCTTCGGGGCGTTTTTCTTCCTCTTCTCCGCTCGCATCTTCCGCTTCCATTTGCTACGAAGACTTTTGGCCATTTTCTAAAAGAAGAAAAATGTAAATACCTTAGTTCACTTGAAACAAGAAAAACTAGGAGTCGATTATTAGATGTTTTCATGGGAAAAATGTCATTCTGTGGTGTAAAGGAAGAAACTGTACATGTATTTAATTTTTCCTGGGTTTTGTAACATTCAGTTAGATTTATGAAACCAAGAAAATATTTCAATATTTGTTTAAGTTTCAAAGTAAAAATGATCCGCATCAGAGGATTCTTCACAACCACTGCAATACAGACTGCTACAGGAGTAATACACACTGCTTTACTAATGCCAAGTTGTTCCTTTCAGCAACTTTGGGTTGACAAAAAGAGCTAAATTTCCACCAAAAATACTCAGAAATGTTCAACTTTTCAAGTTTATTCCTAGAAAATCCCTAAGATTAATTTTTACATTTTTGAAGTTTTTTCCAAGTAAATTTTGACTTTTTAAATTCCGAAATGTTCAAGTTTTTTTTTTTTTGTTGAGATAAATTTAAAATCTTTGCCAGAAATGTAAAAAAATTATATTAAGAAATTATTGGCTTAAAACAGGTTCCTATCTTGCTAAAAAGTTACTTGTATCATGTTAAGTGTTAAGATATTTGCACTAAAAACTGGGCAATGAAAACTTTAAGATTTTGTGTTTTTGCAGTGAACGCAGTAAAAATAAAATCATGGGCATTCTCACTTTTCTTCCATCAGTCTGATGCCTTGTTTTCATTTGTTGATTAAGCTTTTATTATGTGTATTTTTGCAGTTTAAACATTTCAGATTGCAGAAAGCCAGTTAATATGAAATGCAGAATTAAAACAGTGATTTATTAAAGGAACAAAAACATCCAAACCAACTCATCCCTGTGTTAAAAGGTAAATTAACCATAATTGTTCTTGTTCAATTTCACTCAGCCTTGATTATTCCCAGATCTGTAGAATAATAATAGTTAATTTGACGTAATGGAGGAGAGTAAAAGCTTTTTTTCAGCTACTTAAATGTTTAATCTTTTCCTTCGAAAAAAAGCCAATGTTTCTCCTGGTGGGAGACAAGTTTGGATTTGGAGATGAAAATATTTTTTGACGATTTTCACTGAGAAAAAACACATTTTCAAGTTAAGAGCCCAAGAAATCCAAGTGCAGCAATTTACAAGCAACTTTGCACAAAACTGATCAAAATGACTGCTGCCAAAGTATTTACAATATACTTTTTTTCTGCTTTAGAGGCCAATAAAGTTTCAATTTAAGGTTTTTAAGACATCTCAAAGGTTTGAACCGGTTTCTTGAGAAAGGAGGAAGTTTAAACATCTCTTGTATCAATAATAACGAACAAGGATTGATTGTATCCCCGACTCTAACATCTCTATATGACCAAGCAGGGGTTAAAGAAGACTGGGAAATGATGTGCCAAGAACTGATGATTAGGGCTGTATAATAATATCGATATTGCGATATATATCAATATTTTCTTTCCTAGAAAAAAATCGATATTGATCCTTAAGTATCGTAACGTCCAACTGTCTCCTTGTTCACTCACTGCTTGCTTCACCAGGTCATCAGGCTTAGAGTGATTCCTTCAGATGTTCAGGTTAAAAAGGTATCAAACTATTCAGAGCAGGAACTTGGTTCACTTTATTTACTTTACTAATGCATGTCAGCTACAGTTTGGACTGTTTCAACTAAAAGAAACATGTTTTCTCTCCACTTCTTTGGTTCATTTTGTCCAGCTGTCCACTTTAAGTCTGTGTCCAACCAGAACCAGGTATTGTGTAGTTGGAGCTTTTAATCAGTTTTCAGTTAAATTAATTCAGTCCAACTTTATAACAGCCACAAAATGTCACCAAAATCACTCTGTTCCTCTAAAACCTTTCAGAAAATCGCTAAAGTGTATTGAATTGTATAGTTTGCTGAATATCGCAATATATATCGTATCTGGGCAGAATATCGTGTATCGTGTCGTGAGATTATTGTATCACTACAGCCCTACTGATGATGCGACCATCAGATACATTTTAAGTTAGTTTTTGATATGTTTACCCTTAAGCCGCTCCGAAATAAAGTCTATTAGTCCCTTAGTTCTAACCCACACCAGGCATTTGGAGAGAAAATAAACAAAACAACATTAATTGGTGCGGTAACCATTACATAAACGACACAAACTGTGAAAAAATAATGATAAATCCTGTATTCGAGCCAGCTAGCTGCTAACGTAGCATGTTAGCCAACCAGACGTTTTGAAAACTATTTAAAAAAAAAAAAAAAAAAAGCCTAATCGCTTCAAAATAAACTGACAGAAGTCATAAAGTAGCAGGGCTTGTTCCGGAACGGCGGTTACTTACCGTTAGTTTGAAACTCCGGCGCTAAACGTGCTAAACGTGCTGCCCTGCGACACAAACACGCTGCTCCGCTCACACACGGGGGCGGGGGGCACCGTGAAGGAAGCTCGAACGTGATTGGCTGCGTCGAGACCTCCGCTGAAGACGGCGGCAGTTGATTGGCCGTTGATCCCGGAAGTTCCCGCTCGTTTCCATTTGTCAACAAACGGATGCAAGCGAGCAAAGGAGGCCTTTGCTCTGTCGAGTTGGACACAAGTTGATAACTGTTCTCACTCGGCGCTGGTTAGCAGTTGGTTCTGGAGTTGTGAGCCGAACTTCTGCTGTTCACAGCGCAGTTTAGGGCAGTTTATGATCGGGTCCGATCCGCCGCTCTCCTGCTCTTCTTCTTCGCCGACGCCTCTCCACATGCTGGACTCCGCCGCGGAGCTCATGATGGTCCAGGGCGACTTCCAGGCGGCTTTTGACGCCTGTAACGCGGGTCTGGAGGGTCTGGGCCGCCTGGAGCCGGAGGGCAGGTGAGGCGCCGCGTCGTGGCTCCGGCCGCAGCTGCGTGTTGTTCGGGTCAGCAGCGCGTTTGCTCTCTGCAGGTCTGAGGAGATGAAAACTGGGTTCTGCGTTCTGGGGATCCAGGCGCTGGCGGAGCTCAACCAGTGGCGCGGGGCCTTTTCCTGGGTCCTGCAGCACTACGGGCAGCAGGAGGAAAACCTGCCTGCTAAGGTCATGCAGCTGTGGTGAGCTTTACTCTGAGTTTTACTTCATTTTCTCTGCTGTTTTATGGGTTTATTTTGTATGTTTCTGTTTAAAAAGCGCACTTTCCTTGTTTTTTTTATTTTAAGTCTTTTTGCATGTTTTTACATTTTTTGTACATATATAAAATTAAGAGAATACAAAATATTTTTCTATTTTTAAATCGTTTTTTTTTAAAAATAAACATATACACTTTATATGATCTTTTTCTAAGTGTATTTTTAAAATAAAAAATAAAGCATGTTCTAAAATTCAAAATGGGGACATTAGTTTTGATGTTTTTTTCTATTTTTAGTTTTTGTATTAAAGAAAGAAAGAAAATATTTTTAACATGAATTACAAATGGAGCAGTGGTTTGATTAGTTTTTATTATAATTATTTTTTCTATTATAATTGTTTATTTTTAAAATAAAAGAAGTATTTTCTAAAATTCAAAAAAGTAACATTAGTTTTGATGTTTTTTTTCTATTTTTAGTTTTTGTATTAAAGAAAGAAAGAAAATATTTTTAACATTAATTAAAAATGGAGCAGTGGTGTGATTAGTTTTTATTATAATTATTGTTTCTCTTATAAACAACACTTATTTTAAGTGTATTTTTAAAATAAAAAATAAAGCAAGTTCTAAAATTCAAAATAGGAACATTAGTTTTGATGTTTTTTTTCTATTTTTAGTTTTTGTATAAAAGAAAGAAAAAATATTTTTAACATGAATTAAAAATTGAGCAGTGGTGTGATTAGTTTTTATTATAATTATTGTTTCTCTTATAATTGTTTGTTTTTAAAATAAAAAATAAAGCATTTTCTGAAATTCAAAAAAGGAACATTAGTTTTTTTATATTAGTTTTTGTATAAAAGAAATAACATTAATTAAAAATGGAAAAATATTTTAGAGAGCAGTGGTGTGATTAGTTTTTATTATAAGTATTTTTTCTATTAATTTTAAAAAATAGTGTGATCATTTTATACATTGTAGGATTACTTTCTTTTTTATATTTAAATAAAAAATTAAGGTATTTTTTAAAATTTATAAAAGCTCTGATCAAATTTGATTGTAAACATCTTTTAAAAAGAAATAAAAATATCCTTAGCAGCACATCTAACAGTCTTTCTGTGTTTTATTCTAATTAACATTCTGATTCACCTGCCATTTTTAAAAAACATTAAAATTTAAAAAGATGAAATAAAATTTATCCAACTGAGTAAGAAAATAGTTAAAAGAAACTTGAAATATTCAACCTTAAATGTGTTTCGTTATGCAAAGTAGATCCATTCCAATCACATTTATGTGTTTTTTTTTAAATTCTTGTCGTAGATAATTTGTAAATAAAAAAAGTGTAATTATCCTATGTGATCTGTGACGTTTGCTCCAGCATCCTCCTCTACTCCAAGGTCAGGCAGCCGGCTGTGATGCAGCAGGCGACCCGGGCCTGGCTGCTCAACCCGCAGAACGTCCGGGCCGCCGGGTTCCGGCTGGTGGCGGAGCTCTACCTGCTGCACATCCTCCTGCCGCTCGGACAGCTGGATGAGGCGCGCGAGTTTGTCAGCGGTGACTTTGGACACAGAACGTTCACAGAGGAGCAACGGCGAAAAGCTTTGGACGTGGTGGAAGAAAAGAGTCGACAGAATCAAGAAGACCCGATCGATCCGGAAGAAACTCCAGATCCTGGGGCTGTGCAACCGCAACCCGACTCAACTCAGAGTAGTATTTATTTTTTTCCAACATTATCTTTATTGGTTTTACACCAATGCTTTCATTAATATACAGGACATAAATGTGCTGTCATATCAGAGGAAAAGGAGTTAAATTATTGTCCATCGTTCAGACTTAGAGCAGCACTTATTATTACATACAGAGTTTATTAGAAAAGCAAACCAACTCCCTTAACCCCCTGACAGCCCTGAGGACAAAAAACAATTACGGTAACAGCGGTTTCCCTTTTTTCAAGAGTTAGCCCAAATGTGGTTCAGAAAATACAAACTTGAATGTATATTTCAAAGTAAAAAAATCAAGTATACAAATAAAGGACATTATCTTAGGACACTGCAGGGGACCAACTGTCCTTCATCCGCCCCACCCCTCACATTCATGCTCAATAAAACTCCACCAAATATTTTGAAATAGTGATAGTTTTCCTTTTATAATGTAAGTAATCTTTTCCAATGGTAATGTTGTGGACATTTCTTTAATTGAGGCAATGAATTTCAGCCTAGTGGTCCTCTTCCATGAAAGTGCTTTGACTCTCTTTGCAAGTAGCAGACATAAATCCACGGCAGTATTTATTTTTCTCGACATATAATGTCTATCAGGATACAAACCTAGAATGAACAATTTGGGGTCCGAAGCTAGTTTTATATCTAAGATGGCCTCTAGTTCAGCGGTTCTTAACCCTTTTTGAGGTACCAAACCCACCAGTTCCATATGCGCTTTCACTGAACCCTTCTGTAGTGAAAAATATGAGTTTTCCCCCCCAAATCCATGACATAGGGGTGGCCAAAGTAGAGTCTAGATGGGTCTCACCAAGATCACTAAGTCTTCTTAAAGGTAGAGTCTCTGAGGACAGATCTTCAAAATCTAGTCAGTGTTTTCAGTAAAGTTGAGCTGAATGTCCAGGATCAACCCAAGGTATTTAAAACGAGCCACAATTTCAACAGGTTGGCCATCGAGAGAAACTGGAACCACTTTAAGGTTTAGATCATTTAATTAGCTCTACATTCTTAAGAGAATGAAAAATTAATAATAAATAATAAATACTTAGCGGTATTGTGATTTAGTAATGTAATTATACTAGTTGTGTTACCACCTCACGCCACTAGAGGCAGCACCAATCCCGAAAAGATGCGACTAAGGAGCAGATTTAGAAGAACATAGAAAGATACAGAATTTGGTAAAAACTGTGAGCTTTGCTGAAGTAAATAAAGACACAAGTTCAAATCCCTGCTGAGAGTGAAGCTCCTCCAATCAGGGCTCCTCTGAGCTCTGATTGGCTAAGCAATGTAACGTGATCCTCTGATTGGCTAATCAATGTAACGTGATCCTCTGATTGGCTAAGCAATGTAACGTGATCCTCTGATTGGCTAATCAATGTAACGTGATCCTCTGATTGGCTAAGCAATGTAACATGATCCTCAGCAGTAAGTGATGGCAAAGCGCGGCGTCATCACGACTTTACACAAGTGAGTCTTTGCCTCCATGAGGCTCCGCCGAACCCCTGGGGTTCATCGAACCGGGTTTAGAACCTCTGGTCTAGAACTTCTTTAATCTCCCTCCAGAATTGTTGAACTTTCTTGCGTTTCCAGACACAATGGAAGAACGATCCCTTCTCTTCTCCACATCAACTCAGAGTATTTCACTTTAATGGCGTCTATTAAACACAATAAATGGGACCATCAGCATCTGATCTGACTGAGGATGTTTTTTTGCAGGGCCTTTGCTCCGTAAAGTCGAAGCGACGTTCAGGACGTTTTACAGAAAGTGCTTGAGTGCCGGATCCAACTCCTCCCCCCTGCAGAAGCTCCTCCTGGCCGCCATTCTTCTCTACATGCTTCTCTTCAGGCTGGACTCAGGTTGAAGGAAGTTCTGCTGCTGGTTTTCATTAAACCGTCTCGGTTGGATATAATCGTGTCGACCGTTTTGTTTCCTCTGCAGCTTTCCCGTCGTCCTATATGTGGATTGTCAAACTTCTTCAGCTGATCAAGCAGACGTGGAGACTGAAGTTTACGTCATATCGCCCTCTGGTGTAGAGGAGGAAACTGCACATTTATTTAATCTTTGAGTTTTGCAATAATATTCTGTTAGGTTGATTAAATTAAGAAAATATTTAACTATTTGTTGCATTTTTTTCTATAAATTAAACATTTATATTTGCTGCGGAAATCCTGAGCATTCGCATCATCAACAACAACGTCTTCAGTCAGAGGACTCTTCAGAACCACTGCAACACTAACTGCTACAGGACATTCTCTCTGCAACGAGTTTTGAAGGAATTTGGATAATATAAAATTTCTTTTTAGGATTAGTAAAGGATTTTGTTCTGAATTGAATCTTGAAATTTGAGAACAATCTCAGAAATATTCTAGAAAAATCTGGACACTTCTGAGTTTGAAGGGTCGAAAATTTGCTAGAAATAAAAATTATTTTGTTATTAAACTTAGAAATGTTCTGAAAGAAACAGATTAATTCAGAAAAACCCATAGATTTAGCCTTAGATTTCAGATTTTCTCTTGCAAATTTAGTTTTTTTTTTTTAAACTCAGACATTTCAAAGTGTTTTTCAAAAAAAAAAAAATCTCGGATCAATTTCAAGATTTCAGATTTTTTAGCGGATATTTACTCCTATTTTCTATAATGTCCCTGATAAAAAGCTCTTTATGTGTTGATTGTAAGTTTTCCCCGTTAAACATCAACTCGGCTCATCTGGTTCCGGTTATCCTCCATTAATGAACCCAGTTCTCCACGCGTGGACGTGACGAACCAGCAGCAGCGTCACGGTGGTCATAATGTTTTGCCTGATCGGCGCAGCTTTAAGTTTCGTTTTCAGGGAAGCGAATAAGACCGGAAGTATCGCAGCTGATGTTGACGGACCGGACACGGAACCAGCGGATCGACAGAACCCCGCTGATGGTTTTCTGGTTCGGAACCTCCAACCGAACCGAACCGAACCGATGTCGGTTCGGATGTATGTGTGGCTTTTTTCCAGACCGAGCCGATTTCTGGATCGCACGGGGTTCGGTAAGTTCTGCGAAGGTTTATTACTGGACTTTAAGAAGGAAAAACTTTATTTTAAAGCTCACTGGTTTGTTTTTTTATTGTAAAAACTCGTTTAATGTGACTTTAAATAACGCAAAAATATGTTTTTACATATGAATAAATAAATATAAATAAATAGTTTAGATGTTTGAAAAAAACATCAAATAATCATGGAGGATTTTTGACCTGCTCAGACTTTGACTAGGCCACTGGTTTTCTTCAGAGGTGACCTGCTGGTTCTGATCCAGTTTGGAGAGTCTGGAATGATGGAATTTCAGGGTTTTTTAATTTGAATGAAAAAACAAAATATCGGAGGAAAAACATTTCAGTCGTTCTTCTTTCTTATCTAAATGTTCTGCCTTTCACTGCATCCTTCCTTCATCCCTCCATCCCTCCTTTCCTTCTTTCATCCTTAGTGTCCTTTTGTTTACCTTCTTTCTTCCTTGTTTCTTTTCTCTTTAATTTTTCCATCCTCTTGCCTTTCTTTTTCTATTTCCTTCTTTTCTTCCTCCTTTCATTATTTCCTTTCTTCCTACTTCATGTCTTATCTCATGTTGTAGAGTTACAAGTAAAACACTTCACTACTTAAGTATATTTGGAGTACTTCAACTCTCCTAATATGACATTTTTGATAACTTTTACTCACTATATTCAACTTAATTTCATACTTTTACTCCGATACATTTCAATGTGTGGTTTAGTTACTCGTTTCAAAACAGAGAGAAAATTGTAGTTTTGACCCACCTACTGATTGTTGCTACAGTCAGTAGCTACTTACCTGGGTTTGTTCATCACCACCAATAGGAAACACCTGTTTGTCCCACTCACCAATAGGAATACACCTGGTTTGTTCATCTCCACCAATAGGAAACACCTGTTTGTTCATCTCCACCAATAGGAAACACCTGTTTGTTCATCTCCACCAATAGGAAACACCTGTTTGTTCATCTCCACCAATAGGAAACACCTGTTTGTTCATCTCCACCAATAGGAATCACCTGTTTGTTCATCTCCACCAATAGGAATCACCTGTTTCTCTTCTCCCATTAAACACAAAGTCTGGTGATGAGCAGCAGCCACATGTCCCTAATGCCACATAATGACCAGTTGTTGCACCAATAGTTTGTGAAGTAGAGTAATTAATCGTTAACGGCTTTTTTCTTCATGTTGGCCACATTTTCTGTATTGACTATTTTTCTCATTTTCAGCTCTGACCACTAGAAGGGAAAACTTAAGGCTTACAAAAACTTAGTATTTTCTGTCCTGGAGGGGAAACTAAGAAGCTGGTTCAGTTGTAAAGCAGGTTAAGTTATTAACCTTGTAGGTGAAGCACCTAATTTCTCTTAACTAAATGATGTTTATCTATTAGCAGGTTTAATTTTACCTGCACTTGGTTGTGTTTATTACTTTAACTGTATTTGACAAGTTTACCAAAATATAAAAAATGTCATTCAAACTGCATTTGCCTTGTTTTACTTTTTACTTATACTTTTCATTACATTACTTCACTACATACATTTTTACAGTAATTTCCATACTTAAGTATAAGAAAATTCAGATACTTTAAGACTTTAACTCAAGTAACATTTCAGTCAGTGACTTGGACTTTTACAAAAGTCATATTTTGGAGAGGAACCTAAACTTTTACTAGACTCTGAGATTTTAGGACTTTATAGTACACTGCTTATTCTTTCCTTCCTTCTTTCTTTGCGTCTTACTTTCATTTCCTTCCATCATCTCTTCTTTCATTCATGTCTTCCTAATTTAATCATCAACACATTATTTTCTTAATTTTGGTCATCCAGAAAAACAAAATAAATCTTTAAAAACACCAGTTTGACATTTAACTGTCAAAAAGTGAAAATTAAATGAAGAAGAAAAACTAGCACTGAGTTGCTTCTTGTTTCTCCGTCAGAGATGAGAGGCCTCAGAAACCACCATCTGTCCTGCTGCGTCAACACTTTGCTGCAGACCCTCAACGCCACCTGGGAGCTGGCAGACATATTGGAAAAGTGAGTAAATTAACAGTAAACCTGAGCTAATAAGCTAATGTTAGCCTGGACAACCGTCAGGGCGACTGAACCGGACATAAACGTGTTTTTATGGCTTCATTGTAAGGTGGGAACCCGCCGGTGTGAGAGCAGAAGATGCTGTTCCCTTCCAGCTGAAGCGAGTCCTGAAGATGATGCAGGAAGACCTTCCTCATCCCGCTCCTCATCAGGACTTCCTCCGCTGCCTGGACCGAAACCGCATCCGGCGTAAGACTCCCATCTTTGCAGCACAGAGGTCTCACTCCGATCGCCTTCTGACGCCCCTGTGTGTGCAGTGAGGACGCAGCACGACGCAGACGAGGTTTTCTTATCCATCCTGGATCTCATTCAGCGGCAGATGGAGGAGCGAAACCTGGTCGGGAGTCATTCTCACACTTGGCATTTAATGCTTACGGAAGAGGATTAGTGCCACCGAGAAAAAAAAAATAATAATAATAATAATTCTGACTTTAATAAAAGTCAGAATTCTGAGATTCTGACTATAACCTCAGAATTCTGACTTTAATCTGACTTTAATCTCAGAATTTTGACTTTAATTCTGACTTTAATCTCAGAATTTTGACTTAATCTAAGAATTCTCTAATTAATTAATTCGTTTGACTTTAATCTGATTTTAATCTCAGAATTACATGACTTTAATCTGATTTTAATCTCTCAGAATTCTGATTTTAATCTGACTTTAGTCTGACTTTAATCTCAGAATTTTGACTTTAATCTAAGAATTCTCACTTTAATTCTGACTTTAATCTGATTTTAATATCAGAATTTTGACTTTAATTCTGACTTTAATCTCAGAATTTTAACTTTAATCTCAGAATTCTCACTTTAATCAGAATTCTGACTTTAATTCTGACTTTAATCTCAGAATTCTGATTTAAAGTTAGAATTCTTTTTTTTTTTTCCAGCAGCACTAATCCTCTTCCGTAAATCCTTAATCTAGCCAGGATTGACTGTCTTTTCTTCTTCCAGGCTCTTGAGGTCCAGAGTTTGTATAAGATCTCGGTGGAAACACAGGTGCGATGTTTGGAGTGTAACAGCGTTCAGACGCGGCGCAGCCACCTGCTCAGCCTGCCGCTACACTTAAAGGAAGACCGAAACTCTCTGGTGTGTTTTCTTCTGTCGCTCTTTAAAGCTTGGCGATAATAAAAATAAAACTTAACTCATATGCTGAGTTAAGTTTATATGCTAATGTAAAACTCATTATAAACAACTTTAAGTTTAAAGCTTTGTTGCAAGGTAGCTGACGGCAGCAAGAAGAGCATTAGTGGGGGGAAAATCCAGATTTTCAACAAATTAAGCTTGAAAAACAAAAAATTGACCAATAAATAAATCCATTTAACACCCAGTTTATTGCTTATAGTCTTCGTGTTGGTTATCCGGCTTTAACTCTTTTTCAGAAGGACTGCATGATCTCCTTCTTCGAGCAGCAGGACCTGCGGGGGATTGACTGCTGCTTTTGTGGACAATGTGAAGCCAAGACGCCAACCAAGCAGGTCAGGACGGGTTTCAATCTTTATCACCGGAGAACCGATAAAAACAAACAAACGACGAACTAACGAGTCAAAGAAGATAAAGCATGGAGAGAAAATACAAAAATTCTGATGATTTGAAGGACTACATGAAAAAATATTCAAAAAATAATTACAAAAGCTAAGCTAACTACAGTGAACCCACTTCTATGCGGTTCATCAAGTTTGCATGAAAGCACAAGTTCACTGTAGTTACTTAGCATAAAAGCTACTTTTCTGATAGCTTTTATGCTAACAGGAAATTCTCAGACTTTCAGTGGGTTTTTATTTGAAAGTACTTGTGGAAAATGTGCTTATTCACGTAATTTTTTGATATTGATTAACAAAAACAGTCCAAAGAAACCACGACCCAGGAAACTGGGGACTGCTGCTTGAAACGTTATTGGCTACCTTTTAGAAAGCAGCCAATCAGGAAGCGGGGTTAATATTCCTTGCTGGTGATTGGCTGAATACTTTGAGGGAGAGATATTAGCGGATATTAGCTTCTGTTAGCCAGAGCTAACATGGTTTTCTGTGAGGATTTGGTGTTTAAATTATTAAAACTAGCAGTTACCTTTGTTTTGATGTATAAAAACATGAATTGGTAACTTTTAGGTATTTTAGCTGTGTTAGTTTTAGTGTTGAGCGATTTCTTGATATTTTAGGTCTGACAGTAAACGGGCCTGTTAGTTTTTAGGTAAAACTTGCTCTCTTGATGTCAAATTCTGTTTCAGATAAACTAAAGTTGTCCCTCTAAATCTGCTTTTCAGGGTGTCAAGCTTTGCTCTCTGCCTCAAATCTTGTGCATACAATTGAAACGCTTCAGAAATGTATGTGGATTCACCCGAAAACTCAACTGCAGAGTCACTTTCCCAGAAAAATTCAACTTCTCTGAGCTTCAGAGAGACGCGTTCTCTTCAGACTTCACCCAGGTACCTGACTTTTCCGCTGCGTATCTGGATATTATATATATTTTTAATTAAGAAGTTCTTGTTTTCCTTGCAGAATGACTGCTGGTACACTTTATATGCTGTGGTCGTGCATTACGGCGATGCGATGTCAGGACATTACACCGCTTATGTCCGCCACAGAGAGAGCAGCTGCTGGTATTACGCAGATGACAGCCGTGTTTCTCAAGTACGTTTAAATCTGTCTCATTTCAATGACTGTTATATGGCTTTTATAAAAACAGACATGAATACAATTATTTTTATGATTGAAATCATATAAAACAAAAAAATGTGTGTTGAATTTATATACTGTATATATTGACAAATTTTAAAATTTACCTTCAAATTTGTGCTTTAGCTAAAATTATTGAGCATAAACAATTCATAACGTTTAACATAATTATTATTTTATAATATTTTCTTTACATGCTGCAGTTGTAGATCTTGTATAAAAATTATTTCAGATTTCTGTGCAAATCTGTGATTAAATCAATATCTTATTTTCTTGGTAACTTAAAGTCATCTTGGGAAGATGTGCAGAAAACTGAAGGAAGTTCCTACAGGTAACTGTCTCATAAAGTTTTGTTATTATGCTCTATTTAAGAACACATTTTATAAAATATTGGATATTATTCTCATTACTGACTGAAGCTAATTGATAACGTTGCTTCATTAATGATTCAAAGAAATCTAAACAACTGGGTGCTAGCCTGTGCAGCTAGCTGTAATGTTAGCTTAAACAGAACCGCGAATTGGAGATGTGGATTCAGGTTCTGTTTTACTGTTCTCTTCTTTAGTGGCAGCTACGTAATACAAATTCTAAATGTTTGTAAATTATAATTATTTTTGATATTATTCTTCAAAAGCAATTAAGACTATTTATTTCCCAGCATCTTGAAGTAGCTAGTTGTTCTGCAGTGCTACTGCTAGCTTTTACAGCTAGCAATGAAGGTTGGTTTTAACAGAATCAATAAATTGACGTGTAGATTCAGTTTTTATTTTTAGTCTATTTTATTGCAGTTAGTAGTTGTAGCCATATTAAAAACTTATTAACTTATTACTTTTGATGCTAGGAATTTCTAAAGTACTTGTAGCTTCCAAAAGCATCTAGCTTTGTTACAAGGCTAATGCTAACTTGTCTAATAATAACAATAGGAATCTAGTTAAAGCTGTTAGGTACAAATAATGGCATTATTGTTGATGCTACGTCTTATTTAAAATGGCAGTTTTCTAACTTTATGCTACAACTAGCTCTACTACAGCGCTAACACAAGCTAGCACATGTTCTTAAACACGAACAATAAATTGATTCATTTTCAGACGTTTTTATTTTTGTTCTCTAAAACAGTTGAAGGTCAGACATGTTTTGTTGTCTCAGCTATTGTTTATGGAAAAGCTAGTTAGCTTAGCTTTTATGCTAAAGAATCAGTTTTGTATTCCTTCCAGTTCCTAAATCAGAAAACTCTTTTTGCTTTAAGGGGAATATTTTATTACTTAAGAACTTTATTCAATGTTTAATCAACAGAGATGTTTGTCAGACTTATATCTTTTGAGTGCTAAAAAAAAAGGAAATCCAGTTTTGCTGTTGCTCTGAAATCAGTTTGTTTGTTTTTTTTAGAGGGACAGCATATATGCTAATGTACAGAAAAGATCCAAAAGAAGACAACCAACTACCGGATCTGTCCGGCTGAAGCAGTGGAAGAAGAAAAGCTGACGATGCAACATAGGAAATTATAAATTATTTACAAAGGATTTGTGGTGTTTTTATTATCTCTGGTGACAGATTATATTTGTTAACTAGTGTTAACCATTTAAGGAAGCTTGTCAGGATTGTTAACACACCAGCATTTTGTGACAAAGGCCAGAAGATGGCGCTGCAGCATTAAAGTATTAATCCGCAGTACAGGGAACTTGAGCAGTAACACTCATTTTGGTGTTTAAAGGGTTAATATGCGTTTTGTTCTTTTATTTACTTATGAAATAAATTTTATTTACATTTCTTTTGATCACACAAGCTTTATTTTAGCCAATATTGTGAAAATGATGGATAATTAAACTTTTAAAGGTTACCAAGTTATTGAGAAAGCACAGAAATCGGTGCTTTTTCACCTTTTACTAATTTGTACCTGACTTTATTGGGTACAAATAAATATTTGTCTGTCCCAGATTTTATTGTTGAAAATCTCTTCTGCTTTAAAATAACACAAAGACTCTAATATGCAGTAGATTTTTATTTATTTATAATTTTTTTTTGCTTTTCTCACTTTCGGGGTTCCTCAGGGATCCATGTTGGGTTCACTGCTTTACGTTTCTATATGTTTTCTCTTGGGTTTATTTTATCATTTCATTTCATATCTAGTTTCATATTTATCATTTATCATTTAATATTCAGATCAATTTACAGAATTAATGTTGCAATAAGAATCCATGTTGAAATAAAAAAAAAAACCTGCCTGAAGTTGAACTTTACTTTAGAAGATGCTTCTCTGATTTAGGATTTGGATGTTTTTCTTTACTTTAATATAAAATATTAGGCAATTACGGTTATTGAAACTCTATTTATGGATTAGGTCAATGATGTTGTGGTAAATGTTTAAGGGAAGATATTGTTGCTGAAAAGTTAAGGGACATTATTGCTGTCAACAATAACTTGTTTTAGATTGCTGTGGAGCAAATCTAAAACAAAAGCAGTTTTATTTTATTGCCCGTTTTTTTTACAGCATTGTTGTCAAAAGTAATTATTTTAATTAATTAACATGTTGTTAATTAATTAACATGTTTTATGGCATGGAAAATTACCCCCCCCCCCCCTTTTTTTTATCAAATATAGTAAAAGTTAATTCTATGGAGCTAAATAGGGGCCATATAATTTGTTCAAAACTTGTTTTATAAAACAAATATTTTGAAACTGAAAAATGTATTTCAAATAAAAAAAAATTAAAGTTCAAAACTTTTCAGATTCAATGTTTTTTTCCTGTTTCAAATCTTGTTTTTCTGTTTTAAAATAATATTTTAATTTCAGTTAAAAATTTTTTAAGTTTCATAGAAAATGATTTTGAGTAAACATTATGGCCCCAATTAAGCTCCATAAATTGCCTAAAATGAAAACTCTTCTGTTTCATAAAGACTATTTTGGTGTTTGTCTTTATTTTGAATTTAAATATTTGAAGTTTTTGTTAGCAACTTGGTTGTTGTAAATGTCATATTGTGTTTCATAAAACCCAGCAGTTTGCTTTTGTCCTCGTTTTAGCCGGTTGTAGTTTTGATGCAGTCAGGCGTTTAGTTTGATGCGTCGGCGTGCTGTTTTAGCCGGTTGTAGTTTTGATGCAGTCAGGCTGTTGGCTGCTCGTTTTAGCCGGTTGTAGTTTTGATGCTGTCAGGCTGTTGGCTGCTCGTTTTAGCCGGTTGTAGTTTTGATGCTGTCAGGCTGTTGGTGCTCGTTTTAGCCCGTTGTAGTTTTGATGCAGTCAGGCTGTTGGTGCTCGTTTTAGCCGGTTGTAGTTTTGATGCAGTCAGGCTGTTGGCTGCTCGTTTTAGCCGGTTGTAGTTTTGATGCTGTCAGGCTGTTGGTTGCTCGTTTTACAGGGCCGCGTTGTAGTTTTGATGCGTCAGGCTGTTGGTGCTCGTAGCTTTTAGATTTTTTTTTTGCCGGTTGTAGTTTTGATGGTCAGGCTGTTGGTTGCTCGTTTTAGCCGGTTGTAGTTTTGATGCTGTCAGGCTGTTGGTTGCTCGTTTTAGCCGGTTGTAGTTTTGATGCTGTCAGGCTGTTGGTTGCTCGTTTTAGCCGGTTGTAGTTTTGATGCTGTCATGGCTGTTGGTTTGCTCGTTTGTGCCGTGGTTGTAGTTTTGATGCTGTCAGGCTGTTGGTTGCTCGTTTTAGCCGGTTGTAGTTTTGAGTGCCTTAGTGATCTGCAGGCTGTTGGTGCTCGTTTTAGCCGGTTGTAGTTTTGATGCTGTCAGGCTGTTGGCTGCTCTTTAGCGTTGTAGTTGATGCGTCAGCTTTGGTGCTCGTTAGCCGGTTGTAGTTTGATGCGTCAGGCTGTTGGTGCTCGTTTAGCCGGTTGAGTTAGCGTCAGCTGTTGGCCTCTTTTGGCTGGTGACGCGTTTGCAGCAGCAGCTCCTCTCTGTCCTCCATTTGACCTCGACTCCCATAACAAGCCAGACAAAGACACAAACTCCTCCTCACTGCCAAATTCTGGACATGTGAAGCTGACAAAACCCAAACCAACACGGCTGCCAAAACAAAGTCCCACCATTTATGAGGTTAGTTTGGCTTTTTTTCTTTAAAAGATAATCCCGTTATTCAGTTTTGACACCTAAAAGGCTTTAAAATGTTTTACCTTGAAACTATAAAGTTAAAATATTTACGCATAGTGGTGTGAAATTCCCATTAAAAGAACTAATTTGATTGCATTAGTAGTTAAAATGCAGCTTTCATTGAGTTTAACATAAGTGGCAGCCATGTTGGATTTTAAAATCCGTGTTGCTTGATTGAAAAGCAAATCTCAACTAGTCAGAACTGGCTTAAATTCCCATTTTTAATTTTAGTTAAAAAACTGAAATACCATTTTATGAAACTTGTTTTACACTGGGCTTTCCAACAATTTAACACAGTTTTAAAATTGATTATTTTCTCCAGAACAACCCAGTGCTGTGTAAAAATTCAACCCCCTTTCTTGGTTAAATTGAAAAATAACTGCTTTTACTTTATCAAATGAAATCCTCATTTTGAAGCTGCATTTTGTTATTTTTCTAAGATTGAGAATCTCAAATATTGCAAAAAACAAAAACAAAGCGTAAACAGAAGAAATTTAAATGTTAACTATATTTTTTATGTCAGAATTCTGCCTTTAAATCTCAGAATTCTGAGATTTAAAGGCAGAATTCTGAGATTCTGACTTTGAAATCAGAAAGTCAGAATTCTGCCTTTAATCACAGAATTCTGACTTTAATCCCTGAGATTAAAGTCAGATCGAAAAATAAAGTCAGAATTCTGAGATAAAGTTAAATAAAAAATAACTGCTTTTACTTTATCAAATGAAATCCTCATTTTAAAGCTGCATTGTGTAATTTTTCTAAGATTGAGAATCTCAAATATTGCAAAAAAAACAAAGCGTAAACATAAGAAATTTAAGTGTTAACTATATTTTCTATGTCAGATTTCTGACTTTAAATCTCAGAATCTGAGATTAAAGTCAGAAATCTGAGATTAAAGGGAGAATTTTGACTTTCTGACTCCCCCCCCCAACACACACACACACACACACACACACACACACACACAACACAAATGTACATTTAAAAGAGCCAAACAGCGAGTAAGAAACGTATACACAGTCCAGTCACATTAATGTGACCACCACGTACTTTCCACTTCAGAGTTAAATAACCAATCACAGAAGGCAGGTGGCAGCACAGTGCAGTTGAGCGTATATAAAGGGTGTGTGTGGGCTTCGGAAAACATTTCAATCGTTGGCGTAATGCAGAAACGAAGCGATTTATCCGACGTCCAAAAGGGCATGATCATTGGCTTTCGGGCCAAGGGTGGAAGCATTTCCGAAACGGCTGAGTTTGTGAACTGTTCGCGTGCCGCCGTGGTAAAAGTGTACCGTGCATGGCAAAATGGGACTGTCCAAAATCAACGACGTGGCAAATGTGGTGCACCACGGGCCATAGATGACAGAGGCGAACGACGGTTGCGGAGATGCGTTCGGGCAGATAGACGGGCTACCGTTGAGCAACTGACCACTAAAATGAACCAAGGGGCTACCACAAGTGTCTCCCAAACCACTATTCAGCGAACATTGCTGCGTCTGGGCCTCCGAAGCGGACGCCTGGTTCGTGCACCTATGCTGACTGGTGTTCATCGACGACGAAGGCTAGAATTTGCACGCCAGTACAGCAGCTGGACGTCCACTGAGTGGCGACAGGTAGCGTTTTCAGATGAATCGCGTTTTATGCTCCATCGGACAGATGGACGTTGGCGTATAAGGCGTGAAACCTCTGAAAGGAACCACCCTGCAACCATTGCAGGAACGGTCCAAGCTGGAGGCGGGAGCATTATGGTCTGGGGAATGTTTTCCTGGCATTCTCTGGGTTCACTGATTATTGTGGAAGGCACGATGGATCAATACAAGTACGCATCTGTCCTTGCGGACCATGTCCACCCCTACATGCGCATTGTTTTTCCTCAGGATGATGGCATCTTCCAGCAGGACAATGCGAGGTGCCATACAGCTGCCAGTGTACGTGCGTGGTTCGAAGAGCACCAGGATGAGTTTACCGTCCTCCCCTGGCCAGCAAACTCACCTGACTTAAACCCAATCGAGCATCTGTGGGACCATCTCGATCGAGTTGTTCGCGCCATGGATCCTCAACGCGTAATCTAGCGCAGCTGGCCACGGCATTAGAGTCGGCATGGCTCAACATCCCAGAGAAGACCTTCAGGGACCTAAGTGACTCTCTTCCTGCACGTCTCGTAGCAGTTCGCTCTGCGAAAGGTGGTTATTCTGGCTTTTGACAGATGGTCACATTAATGTGACTGGACTGTGTATATTCCAATGCGCCTCGTAGTGCTTTTATTTTGACGGTCCAGGCCGGAACAGCGCGTGTTGTTTCCGGTTAGCTTGATTTTCTGCTTCGTCTGCATAACCATGTAGCTTCTCTATGGAACAGCAGGAAGAAAAAAGATCAACTTCACGCCCTGAAATGTAAGTTTTTAGATTTTACTTTACAAAAATCAGGCTAAAATGTAAACTTTGTTTTTTTAAAACCGCGCGGCGCTCATAAAGTCTCCCACCTGTTTAAACTGTTGTGTTCAACGTTTCCGGGAGTTTTTAACCTTGAATGTGAGTCATAAAATAAGTGAGTTAAATAATTATTTTATTTAGAACTGTAATATTTAAATTTACAGTTTTTGAGCCAAACAGCTGAAAACGAAGATTTAGATTTTAATGATTTGTGTTAATCCAAAAGTGAATAACAAAAAATAATCTCAACTCCATTTTCTTGTTTTCATAAATGTACATTAGATTTAAAAAATTCCATTATTTTTTAGTATTTTAATTAATTTTACATAAAAAAAATATATTTTCCTCAGATTTTTGTATAGATTTGGTAAAATAATAGAGTCTACAATGTTAATTTTCCAGCACAGTTGGTATAAACCTTGTGCATCTTAAGTGAAAGTCCAAACTGGACCAGATTTGGGTCCAGAAGAGGAACATTAAAGGACAGAAAACATTTTTTAAAATGCATAAAGATTTTTTTTCAGCCTTTTGTATTTTTTCTTACAGAACAATTAAATTAATATTAATCTTATGCAGTTTGACTTGTTATCAGTTATTGAACTGCATATAATCTAAATTTGTCCAGATCAAAAATAGCTTTTTTAAAAAGTTACATATGAATTACTTATTTTTTTATAGGGACTTTGAGTGAAGGATTTTATTTTACCAGGAAGTCACTTGCAAACAGCTACATTACAGAAGAATAAATTAAAGGTATTTATAATTAAAACATAAGTACAAAACCAAATTAAAACCATAAATGTAAGATTTTTTTTAAGAAAAGCGTTTATAATAATAATATAATAATCCTAATTTTTAAGTAGTTCACTTTGGACCAAACTGTCCTGTTTGCTTTTTGTTTAATCTCCATTTTTAGCTAATAAAATATTAGCATTTAGCTTGTAAAGTTGGTTAAAAATGTTTGATTTTAAGTCAAAAGTTAAGTTTAAGTCAGTTTTCTTCTGCCTCTGGTTCTTGTTGTGTAACTGACCCGCAACCTGATTCCTCCTCCCCATGTGTAAGGTCAAAGGTCACTTCAGTAAGTGTGGCACAAGATTTCTTTTCCCCCAGTTATCACAGCTTATTGATATTGACTTATTTTCACAGCTTTATTCTAGATATAAACGTGGATATCGTTTTCACAACATGTCATTTTTTACTTTTAAGCAGTCGTGAGGCAAAACCTGGAACTGCTGCTGCGCAAGTTACTCAACAGGTTGTTGCTAGGTAACAAAGAATTAATGAGTTGCTAAGTAACCAGAGTGCGTGAATTAGTTCATTCCACCAACTTAGCTTAGCTTAGCCGTGAGAGGTTGAGCGGTTAAATGCGGTTTTGGATCAGAGTTGTGTATATTTTCTATAAACTGCACATTCAATCAGATGATTTGTGTGTTGTTATTTATCATGGAATTTTTCACAGGGGAAAAATGAAAGCTAATGTGCGTTAGCTGCTGATAAACATGTAAAAACTGATTTATATACCAGTTTTTTTTCCTCCCGTTCTTCTTCAGGCTGCGGAGACGATCTTTGCTAGCAGCGCTGCTGGCCGTGGTGGTCGGCGTTTACCTCCTGCCGTCTCCCATAGATCCCAAACCGCACATGTAAGGTCCAGCGTTATAATTTGGTGTTGAATTTCTTGGATTAGCGTCGCTAACTGCGTGTGTTCAGTCTGAAAGGACCTCCTCCGGCCCTCGAAGGGCCACTGGCTGTTAACACCCGGCTGCAGAGGGGCCGCAGGCTGTTCACTGGAAAACTACACGGACCAGAATCCTTTGCTGCTGATGCTCATGGTGACTCTTTTCCTTCATTAAAGCTACATCCTTCACATATAAGACACATTGACTCCCTGTTTTTAACTATTTTCTTTATTATACGCAATTAGGATTATTAATGTGGTTGCAGTAATTTGTTTTCACCACTAGATGTCACTACGTCCTGATCACTTTACCTTTAAGCTGATTTTAGGAGCAACGCTGAGTTTTTGCTTTGATAAACTGAAGTGAAAGTTGTAAAAGTTTTAATTTCTTGTCCGTGTTTCAGGTAACGTTTATACGGGGACGGTGGACGGGAAGCTGTGGAGAATCGGCCCAGATGACAGCCTAGTTCTCATCACACACATGGGACAGGATCTGCCAGAATGCGGTTCGGATACTTCGTTTAAGAAATCATTTCATCTCCATGGCAACCATTCAGCTGTGCGAAACGCCTGACTGGGCTTAGCCCCGCCTTCAAGACGCAGCTCCTCCCCCACTCGGCCCCTTCAGACTAGCCAGCAGCAATTAGCAAACACCTGTTTGGAACCGCTGAGCTCGTTATAGGAGCTACTTAGTGCAATGCTGGTAAAAATGTTGTTAAAGGGTTAATAGAGGAGCCATGTTGTGATGACTTTCAGAAGGCGGAGTTTCAAAAAGATCTTCTTAAAGAGACAGAGGCGTTAAATTACAAAGTCACGTTTCTTTTAAGTCATATATGATATATAAAGTGTTTTTTTGCAACCAAAGTTACCATAGTTACTTGATTGTTTTCTAAATGTGCCTGAAAAACAAAAATACTTTCAAGGAGTTTTATTCTAATTAGTCCATTTAATGTTTTCTAATCATGTCGATGTATTGGAGGTAAAAGCTGAAGGGTGTTAGTCGCCTCGTAGTACCGCTGCTGGTACCAAGAAAGTAACTTGCAAACAAAACATAACCTCTATCATATCCTGCTTTTTCTTAAACATGCTTACATCCTGTTGCTATAGTAATTCAGTAAGGTAGTTTAAACTACCAGGACGTGTGTTGGATGTTTCCAGGCAGCAGCGCTGACTACGAGCCGGTCTGCGGCCGTCCTCACGGCGTTCGCCTGGACCGCCATGGTCAGCTGGTCGTTGCCGACTCTTACTTCGGCCTTTACAGCGTCGACCCTGAAACTGGAGGCAAGACTCTGCTGGCGGCCAGCTCCGACGGTACGACAGCTTCCGCTGGTTTTTACAAACGCAGACGAATGAGGAGAACGTCGCTCTGTCACCAGGTGCTGATGGCGTTCCCTTCGCCTTCCTGAACGGCCTGGAGGTCTCCTCCCAAACGGGGATCATTTATTTCACCGACTCGTCCAGCCGCTGGGGCCGCAGACACGTCAGACTGGAGGCGAGTGGGTTTTCAGGAAACCTTATTTTAGTGTTTTCACTGTTTTAAACTAAAGTTCCTGAATTTCAAGAGGGATGTTTATGCATAAATAACAGAGATTGTTGAGAATTGATGAAGCGGCGCTTCACAAACATAAACCAAGCTCAGGCTTTAGCTGGAAACACCCATTAATTTGATATTTTCTTTATAAGTTAGGAAGAGAGCCACCAATCCACAAATTGTACTCAAGTAAGAGTAAAAGCGTTTGGTAAAAATGCTACAGATGCTGATCAAATGATCAATCCAGAATTTTACTCAAGAGTAGAAATACTTCACAGTAAAATTACTCCTAAAAGTACATTGTTTCCAAAATGTAACTCAAGTAAATGTAAGTTAGGTTAGGAATGTTTGAAAAAGTGTTGAATCATCTGTAAATTTTAGTCTAGAAAATACATATTGTTTTATATGTTCAAGTTAAAAAAATCCTAAAGAAAACCATAATCAGCTTCACTGACCAAGATTGTTTTCACAAACAGAGTTTGAGTTTTCAGGATTTCTCCCCAGAGTATCATCAGCCTGGTGGGCCACCAGGCTTAAGTTGCCTCCCGCCAGGTTAAAAACATTGTTTGTTTAATTTTTAATTTTTATTTTTAAATATACCAGTGACGGTAAAGATGGATTAAGCTATCCATGTCAACTAATTGTTTGGTTGTAGATTTGCTATACCGTTGCTTTTTTCCAGGTTTAGTTGATGGTTGGCAGATGAGATGAAGCTGCTGTTTCCTTTGATGCTTCAGGTGATCGAGTTGAACAGCCTCGGCCGCCTTCTCTCCTTCGATCCCGTGAATAGAAAGGTCACGGTGCTTCTGGGCTCGCTCTACATGCCCAATGGAATCGCGTTGTCGCCTGACGAGAACTTCCTGCTGCTGGCTGAGACCAGCATCGGACGGATACTGAGGTACAGTCGAGTATTTGTACCTGTTGTCACGAGGTGTTTCATATGGAAACCAGTGGTAGGCACCTCTAAAGATAGTCGCACTAACCCTAAAGCTAGTTCCGCTAAAGCTAAAGCTAGTTCAGCTAATGTGCTGCTAAAACGACATAGTATTTAGCAAAAGCTAAAGCTAACTTACACAAATGTGCTAAATTACACAATGTTGGTCTTGTATCAAAAACTTGTAATTTTTGCTATTACACACCCGGATTTTTGGTTGTGATTCTGACTGAAGTTTTATCATTGTTTTGTTTTGCTAACTTTGCCGTTGACACAGATGTTGAACCTTATTCAACTGAAAGTTTACAAAACAGCCAAGAATTTATAGAATTTATCTGGAGAAAATAAATTTAGAGGACGCTAAGTTCGCTAAATGTTTTCAAGGTTAGCAAAAATGCTATTGGCGGCTTAGCGGAAGTGATATGTGGCTCTAAATCTTATTCTTAGTAATAAAATTTCTTCTCAGGTATTGGCTGAAAGGCCCAAAGGCAGGAAGTAAGGAGATCATTCTGGACAACATGATCGGTTACCCTGACAACATCCGCCTTAGCAACCGCGGAACTTTCCTGGTTGGCATGACGACAACGCGCTTCCAGAAGCTTCTGCCGCCCTTCCTGGACATGATCGCTCCGTACCCGGCGGTGAAACGTCTCCTGGCCAAGGTTGGAGGTTTTCTATTAAAATTAGATTTTATGTTTTAGTAAATAATGACATGCTATTTTATTCTTGACATTTTGAACAACGTAAACAGATTAAAACTGTAGTTTGTACATTAAGTATAACCTATACAGTTGGGGGCAATCTGGAGTTAAATTTCAGTATGTTCCAGGTTTGGAGAACGAATGTCTGTCTGCATAGTGATATTTTAAAGTCTGTTAACCATTAGGACTGTAGTGATACAATAATCTCACGATACGATACACGATATTCTGCTCACGATACGATATATATTGCGATATTCAGCAAACGATACAATTCAATACACTTTTGCGACTTTCTGCAAGATTTTAGAGGGACAGAGTGATTTTGGTAACATTTTGTGACTTATAGAGTTGGATTGAATTAATTTAATTGAAAATTGATTAAAAGCACCAACTACACAATACCTGGCTCTGGTTGGACACAGACTTAAAGTGGACAGCTGGACAAAATGAATCAAAGAAGTGGAGAGAAAACATGTTTCTTTTAGTTGAAACAGTCCAAACTGTAGCTGACATGCATTAGTAAAGTAAATAAAGTGAACCAAGTTCCTGCTCTGAATAGTTTGATACCTTTTTACATCTGAAGGAATCACTCTAAGCCTGATGACCTGGTGAAGCAAGCAGTGAGTGAACAATGTGACAGTTGGACGTTACGATACTTAAGGATGAATATCGATTTTTTTCTAGGAAAGAAAATATCGATATATATCGTGATATCGATATTATTATACAGCCCTATTAACCATGTTGGTGGTTTCCTGGTTCATGTTGGTGCAGCTGGTTCCTCTGAGCTGCTACAGCTTCCTGCTGCCGCGCTACGCTCTGGTCCTGGAACTGGGATCGGACGGGCAAATCGTAGGGTCGCTCCA
Organism: Poecilia picta; assembly: GCA_033032245.1. NCBI lineage: Eukaryota > Metazoa > Chordata > Actinopteri > Cyprinodontiformes > Poeciliidae > Poecilia > Poecilia picta. The sequence continues at coordinate 3,883,073 of CM065375.1, read as the reverse complement.
CGACCCTGAGGGACGCCTAACGTGGGCCATCAGCGACGTCTTCCAGCACCGAGGCAGAACCTACCTGGGCAGCACCGACTTACCTTTCCTGCCTGTCCTAGACGACTGGGCCAGCTGAGGAGTGAGCGCACAGACCCTTTACATTTAAAGTGTTTTTATTAGAGCAGTGATTCTTGAGAACAGGGACAAAACAGGTCCTGTAGATGAAACACAAAATTTGAATAAAATATACACAAAATATAATTTTTTCAAATATCTGACTAAACTAACCTGGTCATGTGACACAACAATGTATATTTTCCAGGTATTTGCTGAATATTTTTTTATTTTAAACATTCGGTGGATGATGCCTGTAAAAGCCTTTGTCCAGGAGCAGAAATCAATACATTATAATAGTTTAAAACAATTTAAAAAATACTAAAATTATATATTATTACAATTAGGTATAAGAAGTCATATAAATAATTATAAAAAATTATATATTATACTTTATATAAATTATAAATAATTTATAATTTATATAAAGTCATATAAATTATAAATAATTTATCAATATTTATATATAATTTATAAATTATATATAAATTATTTTTTATAATTTATATAAATTATAAATTATAAAAAATTATAAATTATTATAATTATCAATAAATTGAATTAAATTTTTTTTTTTTTACATATTTTCCAACTCCATTGAAATTTGTCCCTAGTTTTTGTAAAACCGTCAGAAATGAAAAGAATGTAAAAAAAAATCAGGCATTATTGGGGGCACCAGAACATTTTATTGTATTTTACATAAATTGCATTACTTCACATGTACCACGTTTTTCATTCTACTCACCTTCTTGTCACCTTCAGTTCTGTGTCAACTCCGTCAGATGGACTTTTTATGGTTTTTTGTTTTAAATATTTATTTTGTTTCTTGAGAAGCTTTTGTCTGTAAAATGAGTAAAATATCACTAACAGGGTCATTAAAAATTATTTTTGATGTACTTTTGTCAGATGGTGATGACAACGTTCTGGGTCAGGTCGATTAAAAATGTAATTTTTTTAAAAAAAATGTTGCGACTGGGAGCCTGTAGCTCCCAGGTCTTTATATTTTCAAAACATTATTTGACATATTTGTATACATAAATTTGAGAAATAAAAAAAAATATTATGGGAAACTTAAAACCCATTTTGTCCCTATTCTCAAGAATCACTGAGAGGTTTAACACCAGGGGAGACGGATGGATGATGTTTCCATCATCTAAAATGCCCCATAAAGGCTCGTCCCTTTTAATTACTGCTAAATCATGTTTTAGGAAATCTTAGAGCTATAAAACTGAGGTAAACTAAAATCCCCAAATTGACAATCTGTGGTTGAAAGTTAGACCTAAACTTTTAATGTGAAACACTGAAATAAATGTTAAATTTAGTTAAATTGAGTTGGTTGAATTTTTAAGTATCATAGATGCAAAAAAGAAAAAACAGGGTGGAAGATTTAAGATGGCCGCCGCAGAAATAGTTTTTTCCTTTGACTCCTAATTTCTTTACTAATTGTATAATTTTTTCCTCTTTCATCCTTCCTAAATAACTAATTATCCCTAAAAGTCAAGAAGCCAACCATTTTAATCCAATCAGGGCAGGAGGTTGATTTTAGACTTTTAATCAAATATTAATGAAACAAATCTATAAATTTAACCTGCAGCATTTAATTAAATCACTAAAAGTTTAATATAAATTCAACTTCTTTTCGATATTTAGAATAGAAAAAAGAAATGAAAGCAACAAAAGTAACGGTGATTTTTGAATCACCGTTACTTTTGTTGCTTTCAACACAACACAACACAAAAATGCATGAAAATCTGACATATTTAAAAGTTCATGTTTATTTTTAAACTAGGTTTGAAGAAAAAAAAAACATTTTCTATGTTACTGTAGTAAAGATCATCATCAGTAGCAGCTGGAGAATCTGGATATGATTCGCAGGTTTTATCTTTTTCCCTGTTTAATAAGACAGAAAAAGCAATTTAAGCTTCACAACATAGGATATTTCAGAAATGCTAATTAATAAATAAAAATACCTTACATCATCTCCCTGATCCAACTTTGAATTAAAATCAAAAATAGGGCAACATTTGGCACTTCTTCAAGTTCTTGTCTCATCTGTTTTACATGTTTAAAAAATGTGAAATTCTTGATTAAACACTGAAATGCAGCCAAACTATTTAACTTCCTGCTTCCTGTGGGCAGATGGGGGAGAAACAAACATGACAATCTGTGCTGACGGAGACCTTTATAGTCTCAACTGAGAAACATGAAGCTTAACGGCTGATTTGGCTCCATCCAGAGAAGATGGCGGCTCCAAAGCAGCAGTGGCAGCAGGAACAGGTCCTCCTCTTACTGCCTGAGTCTCCTCAGCCTCCAGCTGCGGCGTGAAAACGGCTGCTGAGGGTTGAACAAAAATAACATTTTAAGTGTTGAATCTGCAGGGTTTTTAATACTGACTAGTATCGGCTGTGAAAACCAGAATATTACATCTAATATTACTTAAGTAATATACAAGTAATGTGTAAGCTGACCTCATTTTTTACATACTATAATGTTGTCAAAAAAGTACTAAGTTCTTTAATATTTCTTATGTTGGTTTCAGATTGTGGCGTAAATTGTGAACATTGTGTGTGCTAATGTATTGCTAAAATTTGAAGCAGCCATCTTATGTTGATATTTTCTTATTGATAAATAAATAATGTGAAAGTAGTTGTTCTCCTGTTCCTCTGTTAGGCTGAGCTGATTGATGAAACCAGATGCAGATTTGAAGAGTACAGATTTGACGGTAACAGATTGACAGAGTAACAGAGTTGACAGAGTGACAGATTTACAGAGTAACAGAGTGACAAGTACAGGTTGAGAGTACGAGTTGAAGAGAAGAGTTACAGATACAGAGTGACAGAGTAAGAGTTGACAGAGTACAGAGTTGACAGAGTACAGAGTGACAGAGTTACTCTACCCTGGATGTTCAGATCTACATGATTGTTATATTGAAGTTTTTAAAAAGTGCATAGAGATGAACTGACTGTTTGGAAGCACCGACCTCCTTTGTCTCCAGCTGTCCTGCTCACACCTGACTGGACCAGACCTGAAGAACTACCTCAGGTGATTGGCTGTCACTCTAACCCAACTCACTGTCATTTTGACTTCCCTCATCAGCAGCAACTCAGTTCTGTAGAGGCTTATAATGGTCCAGGTGTGATAGAGAAGGAATTCATCTAAAGTTGCAGATGGAAAAGGAGACTTGTGCAGCCCTAGCATAAATGTATGAAAATACAATGTTAAAAATAGATTAAACATCAAATAAGCTTTGAAGTTTGGTTAGGAAGCAAAACCTTTGGCTGAAATGGTGCGATAAATTCAAGTCTCCATTACAGACTAAAGAGAATAAGAACGTCCAGTTTATCTCGAGGAAATAAATAACGACGCAGAAGTTAATTAGGCGCTGCGAAGAATTAAAACCGCTGGAAGAAGCTCATCCAGCGGATTTAGCAAATGGAGCCTCCAGGGTGGAGAGCGTCTCTGGAGGAGCTGCAGAGTAACATCTGCCTGTTTCGGAGATTCGAAACCACATAAAATAAAATAATCCTGTAAAAGCCAAACCGGACCCGCAGGGTGAAACACTCAGAGTTCAGCTGATCTGTTGGATCTGACTGATGAATCAGCGCAGATTCTGCAGATGGGAACCAGGAAGTGGTTCAGACCCAGGCGGGTGAAGTGAAGCCGCTTAATTTAACTTATTAAAAGTTATTGGGGCCTCAGTCAGTGGTTTGTGTCACTACGGAGAAAAATGTAGATACATTTATCTGCTTAATTAGTGATGAGATCTGGATTCACGGTGAATATTAGCTAAACCGCATAAAATGCGGCTAATTAGCCGATGCTAACAGGATTGTAATTTCACGGATAAAACCAGAACATGAACGATTCTTTTGTTGTCGGTCAAGATGACGGATAAAAACGTCCAGCTCCACCTGCCGCCATGACACCAACAACACCTTCATTCACAGTCTTACTTGTAAATCTGTCTCTTTTCTTGGACATTTTGATATTAGCTTGTCGATGTCTCAGTTTTATTCGCTGGTAAAGTCAATAGAGAATCCGCGCCGTGACGTCACGCGTGACGTCGGAGGGGTATCGGCGCCATCTTTGGTGTCCACAAGCAACGGTCTCACAGTATAAAACCAACAGGCTCGCAGATTTTTTCAATCCAAGTTACTTAAAATAATTTAGCTTTGGCTCTAACTTGCTGCGTTATCGTCTGTAATATCCGATCACACGACTGGAACGGTAAATAGATGGAAAACGGACTTTTGTTTCACTATTTTCCTGCTTGGAAAGTGAAGAGGCTAAGCTAACGAAGCTAACAGAAGAAAACAAATGTCCTGGTATCAGCGGTGAGACGCTGATTTCAGCTCCAACATCCAGATTCCTACAGGTTTGATCCAGACATTTACATTCTGGTGAGTGAATAAATTTGCTTTGTTGGTTTTGTGTCATAATTTATTTTGCTATGATTTTGTCCGAGTGTCTCATGATCAGTTTCTGTTGAGTTCATTAAAGTGGGTCAACCTGGTTTAGGTCGGACTAATATTGTTTATGTAGCAAAGTCCGAGTTTAGTCAGTGGACATCGAGGTTATTACATTATTGTGAAGTAAACTATTTTACTAGTGTTATTAAATTTACAGTATTAATACTGATGTATTTTCTGATTTGTCCTCTTGAAGGCAAACCGACGAATGAAGGTAAACGACACAAACCGGACCGACATGGACGACAATTAAAGAGGAGATACAGCAAAACCATCAACAAGTTACTGAGACTGTTTTTATTATTTACCCCAGAAGAGGTAAATAATGAAAACACAGTGGAGGCAACAGAAGAGGAGAAGTTGGAGGCTGAGGAGGAAGAAACCAGGATTTGAGCTCAGCAAGACTGAAGAGGATCAGGAACCATTTGGGTTAAATACAGTATTAGTGGCTGTTTTCTCTCATTTAATCATTTAATGTATTAAACATCCATGAATCGTTTGATTCAAGCACTTCAAGTTGCATGTAAACATGAAAAAATGAATCACAATTTAAGTAAAAATTTGATATTTAAATATTTCAGGTAATAAACATACATGTAATGAGATTATATTTTTAAATAAATATTTTATGTGATTAAAGTAAACAATTATATAATCAGACATCTGTCAGGACTCTGGGTTTCTGGGTTTGTTTTGCTTTTCATTTTATTTAGCTTCATGTTTTAATTCACTTTAGGACCTTCATGGTCCTTTTGAGGTACCTTATTGGAGGTATTTAGTGTAGTTATTAGAATTATATTATTGCTTTTCTTTGTCTGAGTCCATGTCAAACCTTTAATGACTATAGTTTAACTCTATTTTTTCCTTCTAGTTATTTCTAATTTCAGCCTCCCTGCAAGGTCATGTTTATTTCTTAATTTGATCACCGTAGGTTCAGTTATTCTTCCATGTCAGTCTCCATCTTTCTTTAGTCATTCTAGTTGGGTTATTTCTTTAGATCTTATAGTTTTTCTTGCTCTGTGTTCCTTAGTTCTTATTGTTAGATCAGCCTTGTTTCTACATCCACATAAGGTTTGTCCACTGCCTGCTGCGTTTGTGTCCATCACCACATCATGACACAAACCAAATGAAAGAGCCCAGCTTTAAACATTTAATGTGTAATTAAACAACAAAGGTGACAAATTTTATGAAATAGATCACACTTTAATAAATATTTGTTGTATTTAACATATTTCAGGTAAGTAAACATGTAATGAAATAGATCCTGTCCTAGAATTTTATGTAATTGAACATTACGGGTAACAAGTGATGATCATCTGAGGTAATACGTTTTATTAATATTTTTTTTAAATATAATTTTGGTTAAAAAATAAAAAAGCTGTCAATTCCAAAACTGGAATAAAAATATGCCTAATCTATATAGTATAGTAGAATAATTTAACACAGATTTTGAGTTAATAGGTTAATAGCTTCTTAAAGCTATTTAAGAAAAGTAAATTTTGACCACAGCAATAGCTAAAAATATATAAAAAGTTTTAAAATGTAATAAAGATGAATGTGCCTCATCTATACTGTCTAGTAGAATAATTTCACACATATTGAGTTAATGGGACACGATTTGGAAGCTACTAAAGAAAACATTTAATATTAAAATGATTGAATATGACTTAAAATGTTAATAGAGGATAATGTGTCTCGTGTAATGAATGACCACTTTTATGTATCAGTTGGTCAAAGACAAGACATTTATTTACAGGAGTTCGGACATTGACAGCAGCTGTGAAACTGCGAGGCTTTAGGAGGGACCAGTAAAGAACAGCTGGCCGAAATTAGCGATCATAAATCGGATCAGCCTTGAGCTGAACGTCCCTTAACTCCGTGGAGCTCGAATATCCAGGATCCAACTTGAAAACAACTTTACTGCGGTCGGTAACACAATGACAACACCGGTGATGTTCTGAATAGTTCGTTTTGGTCTGTGGACACCAAAGATGGCGCCGAGCGACGAAAACGTCATATCCTGTGACGTCAACGCGGATTCTCTATAAGCAGCTTGACGTGACTCTGCTGCTCTCTAGTGGTGAGACGCCGCAATGTTGGCCGGTAACAATCGGAATGCATTGTGGGAGATGTAGTTTGAAGTCAATTCGTGCTCAAAACCTATTTTAAGTCAATCATGGGCCACATGATTCACTGGGGGGCCACATAAAATGACATGTCGGGCCACATGTGGCCCTCGGGCCTTGAGTTTGACACGTGCTCTAACCAATGGCGCAGCAATGGCGCAGCAAAGGCGCGATTAAGGGCAGTTTTTACGTTACATATGACGTTGAAAAAGTGCAAAAATGATTCAGTACAGTACGACATCAAAAAATTAGTTTTTTTAAAAAAAATTGTTAGTAATTAGTAAGTAATACGTCAAAAATATGCAAAATTTGACATATTACTATGACATCAAAAATTTTAAGAAATGAGTCATATTATGGCGGCAAGTAAATGTATGTGAAAAAAGTGCTAAAACAACACAAAGGTTACTATGACCTGAAAAAGAGCATAAAGGAGTCATCTCGAAAAATTTAAAAATGAGTCGTAGCATTTTTTTATGACATCGAAAACTACCAAAATGAGTCATAGTATAGTAATATGCCGAAAATATGCAAAAATAGTACAGTATGACATTTAAAAAGTTAAAATATTACAGTGTTATGTTGAAAATGTGCAAAAATAACAGCTTAGCATGAGCTTGAAAACCTGCTCATGCTAAAAATGAACTTACAGTTTACAACGATGTTCAAAATGAACAAAAAAGTTTTATAGTACACTTTGAGATTTAAAATGAGTCCAATGAGTCACAGTTAGCATTTAAATTCTTAGTGGAATATGGATTAACAAAAAAAATGATTTTAATTGGAATTTAAGAAAGTAGACGAATTTTCAGTTCTAAGAAAATAAATTGTAGTATTCTATCAAAGTATAATCAAGTATACCGAGTTTCAAAGAAAATTGAAATGTTTCTTTTTATCTTTATGCACATTTGTATGAATGGTTTGCTTAGTTGCTTTTGTAGTGAATTTACTATTGAGGAAAGTGGTGGTTAAAAACTGTAGATGAATTAAATAGAATCATGCATCTGAAGTGGAAAGTCAACATTAAGGGGGATAAACAATCAGTTTCATCAATGCAGTTTGGATGTAGTTTCTAATTCTGCCCACAAGGGGGCAGTGTTGTCATTAAAATAAAACGTTTCTTCTTCATGAAGCGTCAGGACTAATTTAGGATAATAGTACAATTTACTCTTAATGCGCCTGAACACCTGAAGCAATATACACGATATAACCAATTAAAAAACTAATTGGCTATTTTAACACCCAATTCGTTTTGTTTAATAGTAATTGAGTTAATATTTTAAAGTTAATCCAATTCTAGTGGCAGTGCCTAAAAATGAGCTGCTTTACTTTGATATTTTTAGTCTTTTAATGGCTCATCTGATGACAAAGCTGGTTCTCATCTTTTTCTAAATATAAATTTACCGTATTTTCCGCACTATAAGGCGCAGCTAAAAACCTTAAATTTCCCCAAAAGCCGACAGTGCGCCTTATAATCCAGTGCGCCTTATATATGGACCAATACTGAGCCACAACAGGTCTAGCAACTACGGTAAGCAGCCAGCGACTTCATTGTTGCCCATAGAAGAAGAAACGTGCGGTGCATGCTGGGATAGTTGTCAGAACGCTGGTTTGTTAATAAAGTTTGACTGACCTATCTACCGTCTAGAATCAGGTCATCTAGCATCACGTTCTCCACCAACATGCTGTGCGCGAACGGAGAAGGGTGACCATCATCCGGTGACCATCGTCCGGCCCAGGAAGCCTCTCCTCACCGACCCGAGTCGGACTGTTTTGTTGACATTTGTAGGAAATCGCGATATATATCGATATTTTTTCCTAGAAAATCGATATTCACCCTTAAAGTATCGTAACGTCCAACTGTCACCTTGTTCACTCACTGCTTGCTTCACCAGGTCATCAGGCTTAGAGTGATTCCTTCAGATGTTCAGGTTAAAAAGGTATCAAACTATTCAGAGCAGGAACTTGGTTCACTTTATTTACTTTACTAATGCATGTCAGCTACAGTTTGGACTGTTTCAACTAAAAGAAACATGTTTTCTCTCCACTTCTTTGGTTCATTTTGTCCAGCTGTCCACTTTAAGTCTGTGTCCAACCAGAACCAGGTATTGTGTAGTTGGAGCTTTTAATCAGTTTTCAGTTAAATTAATTCAGTCCAACTTTATAACAGTCACAAAATGTCACCAAAATCCCTCTGTCCCTCTAAAACCTTTCAGAAAATCGCTAAAGTGTATTGAATTGTATAGTTTGCTGAATATCGCCATATATATCGTATCGCATCGTTAGATTATTGTTGTTAGATTATATACAGTCCTACACATTTGTAGAGTACGGAACAAATCGCGTCCCGGGTGGCAGGTAGAGACTGTAGCATCTATTCTATATCATCTACATCTGCCTTATATATGAAAAAAGTTTTAAAATAGGCCGTTCATTGAAGGTGCGCCTTATAATCCGGTGCGCCTTATAGTGCGGAAAATACGGTGCCTCAGGTGTAAAGATTTGCGTTGCGGTGAAAATCCATCGCCGTAATGTTGAAAACACATTTCTTAACTCCTCACTCTCCTGGTTTCAGCTCAAACTTTCCTCTTAATCAAACCGCAAACTCAAAACAAGTATCTACAGATTGAAAATTAGACCCACAGAGTTTTGTTTTTTTTTACTCGTATAGTCTTTATTCATATTATGAGACTTCCTTCCACAACCCAGGTTCAGTACATTTCAGTTTCCATCAGTTTTTCACAGCAAATAAACAAAACAACAAGAAAGGCATCGGCTTCATGAGGTCTGATGGTGAGGAGCGGCCGAAGCCTGCAGTCGCTCCCGGTCCAGCGCGGCACAGAAGGTTTTACGAAATCTATCATCAAACAGTAACAAAAGCAGAAAAACCTGAAATATGGCAAGAGAAACGTCAGATTTGAAGAGTCAGACGTCCGTTTCACCCTGAAGATGTGAGAACAAGTCTGAGCAAATTAAGCTCGCAGCTTCCACATGAGTGGTGACTTTGGCTCCTGATCCAGTTGGAGAGTCGATCCTGTTCTGAGGTTTGAACGGTTCCCACAATCCAGGAACTAATCCGGCCTTAATTCACCTAAACTCAGCTTAAATCCCTAAATTAAACAGTAAATTAAACTGGATTTGTGTTGGAGCAACAAACAGACATAAAGACTAACCTAAAGTTCACACAAGATTTAAAGTCATTAAGAAAGTTTTTGATCTATTAAGAAGATACTTGAGTTTGTCAGTTACAGATAATAAAATAATATTTATATAAAGTTTCTGAAGCAGTTTTATACATATGGATTAATTCTACCTCTAAGTTTTTTAAATGTTTTCATGAAATTATTTAGAGTCAGGTTCCCAGATTGGCCACCAGGTGGGGCTCTCGAGTCTTTTTCATGCTTATTTTTGGTTAGATTTATAAATAAATACATAGGAAACCAAAATGTTAAATGTTTGGTTTTATGTGTCTGTCTTATTAGTGCACATTTTATCTATTTTACAAATAAAAAATATTTACTTTTGCTTTTTTGTTGCAATTTAACGCTTGAAAAAATCCTCAACAGTGATGAAAATCACTAATTCCTGAGGGGAACAAACCAGTTAAGTGGTTTCCTCCCAGTTTGCTGAAAGCTCTGCTCTGGTTTTAATCCCAGCAGCCGTTCTAAAAGCGGCTCTCTCTCCTTTCAAGTGCTAATTTTAAAAAAGCTTCTCCACGCAGATAAAATTACACTCCAACTAACGGGAGTCAATCTCAGGTTGGAAAGACTTCGCTAAGTCCTGAGGCAGAGGATTTATCCTCCCCGATGTACGGAAGAAGGAAAAACCAAATTTAAATCCCTTTCATTTCTGAAAAATATAAAGTGTAACCTTATAAAGTCATTAGACATGCAGAAAAATAAATGCTTTTCTATAAAAACTGAACTATTACGGCAATCCACAGCTGCCCAGTGGCATTTTAATTCAAATTTAGGTACTGGAGATGCTTATGAAGCCATATTAGAGCCACTGTAGAGAGGAGAAATAGGGGGCTACATTGCTGCCATAAAACAAAACATTTTCTAAAAAGAAATCAAGGATATTTCTATGCTTCAAAAGTCAACAATTTTCTTGGAAAAAAAAAAAACATCTTGAAATTTTGAGGTTAAACGTCAGAAATCTTCTGGGGAAAAACATCGGAAATTGCTGAGGCGCAAAAGTTGAAAATGTTCGACATTTGCAACTCAAAAAATTTTTAAATGTACAAAATGTATGGAAACTCAGAAATGTCCATGTTTTTTCCAGACAATTTCTGAAATCAATCTAAAAATTTCAGTTTTTTTGTAGCAAAATTCCAACTTTTCAAACTCAGAAATTTCCAAATTTATTCCAGAAAATTTCTGATTGAACTCAAAATTTCTGGAATACATGTTAGACATTTCCAACTCAAAAAATGTCTAAATGTAAAAGATTTATCACTTTTGAGACTCAGAAATTTCCATGTTTTTTCCAGACAATTTCTGAAATCAATCTAAAAATTTCAGTGTTTTTCTAGCAAAAATCCAACTTTTCAAACTCAGAAATTTCCCAATTTATTCCAGAAAGTTTCTGATTGAACTCAAAATTTCTGGAATACATATTCAAGTTTTCAAACTTTGTTTTTCAGAACATTTCTGAGATTAAGCTCAAAGTTTTTACGTTTTTCAGGATCTACAAGGATCCTAATACACTTCTTGAATTAATCCATTTAAAGATTAGGCTTTAGGTATCTTAGTCTTAATTTACATATATGCTGAAATATTGCTTCAAATCAAGATTTCCTACAAAAACACGACTACACTGTTGGCTAACTACTGTTAGCTAACTATTGTTAGCTGAGCGTTTGGCTACAGCTGATACTTCTTTACTCTCACGGCTGGTTTATTAGAATTAAGACAATCCTAACAAACAGATAAATGTTGGTTTATAAAACTAGATAATCTGGGAAATTAATTGCTAGCTAGCCTGCGAAGCTAGCAATTAATTAATTAATAATTAATTAATTGCTATTAATTTCGCTATTAAATTAATAGGTTTTAATTTAATAGCGAAATTAAAACCTGCAGTTTGTTCACAAACGTAGTTTTCTGTGAAAAGGCAAGACCATAAAACAATCATGTCAATAGTTTGTTTTAACTACAGTTAAAACAAATATGCAGTATTTGTTTTAACTGTAGTTAAAACAAATACTGCAGTTAAAACTGTAGTTAAGTGTTTAGACCCTCAAACATGCAGAATTAAATACATTTTTCACTGAAATAAAATTACAATTTTATATGACTCTTTATTAAATTGTAATAAAATATAGATAATAACTGTAAATATTATAAATATGTGAATTTTCCAAACTACTACCTGTCTATAAAAAGAATGAAACATGAACCGTTAGCATAGCAGAATTATTTTTGAATGTAGTTAATAAATACTGTATAAATATTAAATTATAAATTTGTATAATGTTCTGACCAAACTTTTAGCTTTAGCATTAGCTATGCTAAATCAATCAGTTTACTACCTTAATAAAAATAAATAACTAGTGCATTTAAAAAAATTAAAAGCAATTTTTACAGAAATATTTGTTGTTATAATGTTATCAATAAAAATTCTTCATTAATACATAAAACACACCTTGAATAAGCAGAAGAAATGTTGAAACGCTGATAAATTATTTCAAGTACAATTTTAGTTCAACATGGACAGTTTGTTCTGAAAAATTCAAAAGCTGAAAGTAAATATGTCTGCCTTTGTCTTCCTTTATCAATGTAAATAGACCAAAAGTAAGATAATTTATTTTTGGTTAGTTTTAATGGCTTCTTTGAAGTTAAAGTCATATAGCGTATAGTTAGCTTTCAAAATAAAATGTTGTTAGAGAAAATCTTAAGTTGTGCTTCTAATGTCAGAAATGTAACAGTGTTGAGAAAATGTAAAATTAGTTAAATGTGTTTTACATTTTAATGCAAAAACAATTTATGTGCAACTGAATTCAACATTAAACTGGGGAAAAGGTTCAGGCCAGTGAAAAAAACTGAATGCCAACTTTACTCCTCAGAATTTTACTTTATCCTAAAAACTCTGACTTTAAATTATTTTTTTCCTCAGAATTCTGACTTTAATTCCAAAATTTTGACTTTAAAAAAAAAAATCAGAATTCTAATAATTCAAATTCTCCAAATTTTGACTCTTCGGCCTTTAAAAAATTGTAGAATTTTGACTTTAACCCAAAATTCTGACTCAGAACTCTGACTTTTTTGTCTCTCAAATTGTTGACTTTAATTCTGATTTAAATTTCAGATTTCAGACTTTTATCTCAACATTTTTTATTTTTTTTCGCAGAATTTTTACCTTAACCTCAGAATTTTGTCTTTAATCTCACAATTTTGACTTTAAAATTGTGAGACTTTTTTGAAATCAGTTCAAAATTCTGACTTCAAACTCAGAATTCAGGCTTTTCTCTCAACATTTTGACTTTAATCCCAGGCTTCAGACTTTTTTGAAATCAGTTCAAAATTCTTCTAATTTTGACTTTAATCTCAAAATTCTGACTTTAAACTCAGAATTCAGGCTTTTCTCTCAACATTTTGGCTTCAGAATTTTTAAAAATCAGAATTCAGAATTTTGACTTTTTAAAAATCATAATTCTGATTTTTGATCACAGAATATTACAGAATTCTGATTTTTTTTAAAAAAAATCTAAATTCTTTTATGTTTTTGGCACTACTCTTCTTCCGTAGCGAAACAGACAGTCCAGCCATCGTTCCTTTAATTTGTTTGAAATGGTTTCTGTTGCCAAATCGTTGTTTTCGCCGGGCAGCTGCAGCAGAGCCGACCCTCGTTGACCTCTCACCTCGTCCGGGTCGGGGTCCAGAGCGAGCGGCTCAGTCCATCAGAGACTGAAGCGCCGTCACTAAGCTGAGCCCAACTGCCAGTCCGTTCCAGGCGGCCGCCGCCGCGGCGCCGCCTCCAGGCAGGGAGGAGTAATTGCAAGTCGGGTTCAGCTCGGCTGGAGCGCGGGCCGTTGCCGAGGCGACGCGTCGCAGCTTAAAGTCGTGCTTCTTTGCAGAATATTGATCGGGTCCGTACGGGACGCTGAGCGTTTCCGTCAGAACCTCGTGACCCGGATACGACACCTGAGACCGAAGTCAGAAAGAAAGAACAAAATGAGAAATTTTAACTTTTTGTTCTTACATTTACTTGAAAAACTGTCGATTTAGGAGTATTTGCTTTTTACTAGTAGTTTTATTATGAAGTAAAATTTCTGGATTTTCTTCCCACTGAATGAAAAACAAAAAAAATTCACCAGACTCAGACACACACCTGCATTTTCTGTTAAAGCCTCATGAGTTTTTTATTGAAATAAACTGATTTGGAAAAAATATTTTGCCTGATTTTGTTATTTTTGTTACCAATATGAGTAATTGTAACTTTTGCCATTAAAACTAAAACATTTCTTTCCTGCAGCCATCTGAAGTCGCCTGATTCGCTTCAGATGGAAACGAATCAGCATTTAGCAATTAGCATTTAAAAGAAAATGCTAATTTGCATTTCTTTTAAGAATTTGCATTCCTCATTTGAAAATATTAGTTTTGTCCTTCCTGTGCTGCCGTACACAGTTTAACACCTGAGATCTAATCAGTGCAGGTAGAGATTAAAAAGTAGTAATTAGTATTTACTTTGAAGGTGTAGTTTCCAGGCAGCAGCAGCCGGTAATATTCTCCATGCTGGTTGGTTCTGAACGGACACAGGTTCCTGCGACCCTCGACCTCCACCACCGCGTTCTGCACCGGTACGCCCCAACCGTCAAACACTTGACCTTTCACCCCTAAGGGTGACAGACAGAGACCCATCAATCCCCTCAGCGCTGGGTGTTAGCTTCAGGCTAAAGCTAACGCCCGGTTCTCACCCAGGTGGACCTGTTGGATGTTAGCTAGCCTGGTGTTAGCTTCAGGCTAAAGCTAACGCCCGGTTCTCACCCAGGTGGACCTGCTGGACGTAAGCTAGCCTGGTGTTAGCTTCGGGCTAAAGCTAACGCCCGGTTCTCACCCAGGTGGACCTGTTGGATGTTAGCTAGCCTGGTGTTAGCTTCAGGCTAAAGCTAACGCCCGGTTCTCACCCAGGTGGACCTGCTGGACGTAAGCTAGCCTGGTGTTAGCTTCGGGCTAAAGCTAACGCCCGGTTCTCACCCAGGTGTGACACTGCTGTGACGTAAGCTAGCCTGGTGTTAGCTTCAGGCTAAAGCTAACGCCCGGTTCTCACCCAGGTGGACCTGCTGGACGTAAGCTAGCCTGGTGTTAGCTTCAGGCTAAAGCTAACTCCCGGTTCTCACCCAGGTGGACCTGCTGGACGTAAGCTAGCCTGGTGTTAGCTTCAGGCTAAAGCTAACGCCCGGTTCTCACCCAGGTGGACCTGCTGGACGTAAGCTAGCCTGGTGTTAGCTTCGGGCTAAAGCTAACGCCCGGTTCTCACCCAGGTGGACCTGCTGGACTGTAAGCTAGCCTGGTGTTAGCTTCGGCTAAAGCTAACGCCCGGTTCTCACCCAGGTGGACCTGCTGGATGTAAGCTAGCCTGGTGTTAGCTTCAGGCTAAAGCTAACGCCCGGTTCTCACCCAGGTGGACCTGCTGGACGTAAGCTAGCCTGGTGTTAGCTTCAGGCTAAAGCTAACGCCCGGTTCTCACCCAGGTGGACCTGCTGGACGTAAGCTAGCCTGGTGTTAGCTTCAGGCTAAAGCTAACGCCCGGTTCTCACCCAGGTGGACCTGCTGGACGTAAGCTAGCCTGGTGTTAGCTTCAGGCTAAAGCTAACGCCCGGTTCCACCCAGGTGGACCTGCTGGATGTAAGCTAGCCTGGTGTTAGCTTCGGCTAAAGCTAACGCCGGTTCTCACCCAGGTGGACTGCTGGATGTAAGCTAGCCTGGTGTTAGCTTCGGGCTAAAGCTAACGCCCGGTTCTCACCCAGGTGGACCTGCTGGATGTAAGCTAGCCTGGTGTTAGCTTCAGGCTAAAGCTAACGCCCGGTTCTCACCCAGGTGGACCTGCTGGACGTAAGCTAGCCTGGTGTTAGCTTCGGCTAAAGCTAACGCCTATCTCACCAGGTGACCTGCGACGGTATCCGTCCCAAGTGGACGCTGGACGTAAGCTAGCCTGGTGTTAGCTTCAGGCTAAAGCTAACGCCCGGTTCTCACCCAGGTGGACCTGCTGGACGTAAGCTAGCCTGGTGTTAGCTTCAGGCTAAAGCTAACGCCCGGTTCTCCACCCAGGTGGACCTGCTGGACGTAAGCTAGCCTGGTGTTAGCTTCAGGCTAAAGCTAACGCCGGTTCCCACCCAGGTGGACCTGTTGGACGTAAGCTAGCCTGGTGTTAGCTTCGGCTAAAGCTAACGCCCGGTTCTCACCCAGGTGGACCTGCTGGACGTAAGCTAGCCTGGTGTTAGCTTCAGGCTAAAGCTAACGCCCGGTTCCACCCAGGTGGACCTGCTGGACGTAAGCTAGCCTGGTGTTAGCTTCAGGCTAAAGCTAACGCCCGGTTCTCACCCAGTGGACCTGCTGGACGGTTCTCGCCCATGGACCTGTGGACGTAAGCTAGCCTGGTGTTAGCTTCAGGCTAAAGCTAACGCCCGGTTCTCACCCAGGTGGACCTGCTGGATCGTAAGCTAGCCTGGTGTTAGCTTCAGGCTAAAGCTAACGCCCGGTTCTCACCCAGGTGGACCTGCTGGATGAAGCTAGCCTGGTGTTAGCTTCAGGCTAAAGCTAACGCCCGGTTCTCACCCAGGTGGACCTGCTGGATGTAAGCTAGCCTGGTGTTAGCTTCAGGCTAAAGCTAACGCCCGGTTCTCACCCAGGTGGACCTGCTGGATGTAAGCTAGCCTGGTGTTAGCTTCAGGCTAAAGCTAACGCCCGGTTCTCACCCAGGTGGACCTGCTGGACGTAAGCTAGCCTGGTGTTAGCTTCAGGCTAAAGCTAACGCCCGGTTCTCACCCAGGTGGATCTGCTGGATGTAAGCTAGCCTGGTGTTAGCTTCAGGCTAAAGCTAACGCCCGGTTCTCACCCAGGTGAACCTGCTGGATGTAAGCTAGCAGAGCCTTTTTGTTGTCCATCCACAGGGCTGGAAGTTCTTTGGCTGGAGGAAACTTGCAGCAGGAAACCTCCAGCGTCAGCTCCAAACATTGCGCCCAAACGTAGTTGTAGTCCTGCATCCCACCTGCAACCACACAGAGGCTCTTAAAGGGGCGGCGTTATGCATTTTCCATCGTTTCTTTAATTTGTTTTAAATCATTTCTGTTTTATCTGGTTGTTAAAACGTTATTTCCACCTGGCAGCTAATTTTGACTTTAACCTCAAAATTCAGACTTTAAAACCAGGATTCAGGCTTTTTAATCACAGGATTCAGACCTTTTTGAAATCAGTTCAAAATTCTTCTAATTTTGACTGTAACCTCAAAATTCAGACTTTAAAACCAGAATTCAGGCTTTTCTCCCAAAATGTTTGGCTTCAGAATTCAAAACTTTTAAAAATAAGAATTTTGACATTTTAAAAATTATAATTCTGACTTTTGATCCCAGAATATTACAGAATCCTGATTAAACAAATCTATTCTTTTTTTTGGCACTAATCTTCTTCCATAGTGAAACAGATAGTCCAGCCATCGTTTCTTTAATTTGTTTTAAATCATTTCTGTTTTATCTGGTTGTTAAAACGTTATTTCCACCTGGCAGCTAATTTTGACTTTAACCTCAAAATTCAGACTTTAAAACCAGAATTCAGGCTTTTCTCTCAAAATTCTGACTTTAATCACAGGATTCAGACTTTTTTTAAATCAGTTCAAAATTCTTCTAATTTTGACTTTAACCTCAAAATTCAGACTTTAAAACCAGATTCAGGCTTTTTAATCACAGGATTCAGACCTTTTTGAAATCAGTTCAAAATTCTTCTAATTTTGACTGTAACCTCAAAATTCAGACTTTAAAACCAGAATTCAGGCTTTTCTCAAATTCTGACTTTAATCCAGGATTCAGACTTTTTTGAAATCAGTTCAAAATTCTTCTAATTTTGACTTTAACCTCAAAATTCAGACTTTAAAACCAGAATTCAGGCTTTTTAATCACAGGATTCAAACCTTTTTGAAATCAGTTTAAAATTTCTAATTTTGACTGTAATCCTCAAAATTCAGAATCCTATTAAACCAGATCAGCTTTTTTATAATCACCAGGATTCAGACCTTTTTGAAATCATTTCAAAATTCTTCTTATATTTTTGACTTTAACCTCAAAATTCAGACTTTAAAACCAGAATTCAGGCTTTTTAATCACAAGGATTCAGACTTTTTTGAAATCAGTTCAAAATTCTTCTAATTTTGACTTTAACCTCAAAATTCAGACTTTAAAACCAGATTCAGGCTTTTTCCAAATTTGCTTCAGAATTCAAACTTTTAAATAGTAAAATTTTGTACATTTTAAAAATAAAATTCTGACTTTTGATCCCAGAATTACAGAATCCTGATTAAACAAATTCATTCCTTTTTTGCACTAATCTTCATTCCAATAGTTGAAACAGAATTCAGCCATCGTATTTAAATCAATTTCTGTTTTATCGGTGTTAAAACGTTACTTTCCAATGTCAAGCTAATTTTGACTTTAACCTCAAAATTCAGACTTTAAAACCAGAATTCAGGCTTTTCTCTCAAAATTCTGACTTTAATCACAGGATTCAGACTTTTTTTTGAAATCAGTTCAAAATTCTTCTAATTTTGACTTTAACCTCAAAATTCAGACTTTAAAACCAGAATTCAGGCTTTTTAATCACAGGATTCAGACCTTTTTGAAATCAGTTCAAAATTCTTCTAATTTTGACTGTAACCTCAAAATTCAGACTTTAAAACCAGAATTCAGGCTTTTCTCTCAAAATTCTGACTTTAATCACAGGATTCAGACTTTTTTTGAAATCAGTTCAAAATTCTTCTGAGTTTAACCTCAAAACTGTGGCTTCACACTCAGGGTGTCTCACCCTGCAGCCTGTACCAGCTGTAGCCGTTGGTGATGCCGTCCCGGAACGGGCCGCTGTCCTCGCAGGCGTCGCCCCTGTGCATGGAGGCGTGGTTCTGAGAATAGGCCTTCGCCAGGTGGACCAACACGTCGTCGTCGGGCGCCAGGCTGGGCTCCACCGTCCACACAGAACCTGCCAAACTCACACCGGTTCTGACACCAACTGGCTTTAAACCCGCAGCAGTGAAAAAACACTGAATGCCAACTTTATTCCCCAGAAGTTTTACTTTATCCTAAAAACTCTGACTTTAAATTATTTTTTTCCTCAGAATTCTGACTTTAATTCCAAAATTTTGACTTTAAAAAAACATCAGAATTCTAATAAAAGTAAAAATTCTCCAAATTTTTACTTTTCGGCCTTTAAAAAATTGTAGAATTTTGACTTTTTTCGCTCTCAAATTGTTGACTTTAATTCTGATTTAAATTTCAGATTTCAGACTTTTTTCTCATCATTTTTATTTTTTTCTCAAAATTTTTACCTTAACCTCACAATTCTGGCTTTAATCTCATAATTTTGACTTTAATCCCAGGATTCAGAATTTTTTTGACACGAGTTCAAAATTCTTCTAATTTTGACTTTAACCTCAAAATTCAGACTTTAAAACCAGAATTCAGGCTTTTCTCTCAAAATTCTGACTTTAATCACAGTATTCAGACTTTTTTTTAAATCAGTTCAAAATTCTTCTAATTTTGACTGTAACCTCAAAATTCAGACTTTAAACTCAGAATTCAGGCTTTTCTCCCAAAATGTTTGGCTTCAGAATTCAAAACTTTTAAAAATAAGAATTTTGGCATTTTAAAAATTCTATGTGTTTGTTTCTACCTCGGTCGCTGTTGTCGTACGGATAACTGGCCACCATGGCGCCGCCGTGCAGGTTGGCGGACAGGACGAACGTCTCGCTTCGCAGCCAGCCAATCACAGCTCGCACCTGCGTCACATGACCGAAAAATCCGCTGAGCAAAACACGACGACGACCATCGCAATGACGTCTCGGTCGTCTGAAGTACCTCAGTGATTCTGGACAACAGGGACAAAATGGGTTTCAATTGTCCCATAATTTTTTTTTATTTCTCAACTTTATGTTTGCAAATATGTCAAATAATGTTTTGGAAATGTAAAGATCTAGCTACAGCCCAGTTAATTTTTAAAAAAATTAAATGTTTAATCGACCTGAACCAGAACGTTGTCATCACCATCTGACAAAAATAAATAAAAAATAATTTTTAATGACCGTTAGTGATATTTTTACTCATTTTACAGACAAAAGCTTTTCAAAAAACAAAATAAAAATTATTTAAAACAAAAAGTCCATCTGACAGAGTTGAAACTGAAGGTGGTGACAAACTAGTGAGTAGAATGATAAACCTGGTACATGTGAAGTAATGCAATTTATTTAAAATACATTAACATGAATTATTTGCACATTTAAGTGAGATTTTACAACAATTTCACTGGAAGAGTCTCAAAAACTGACTGAGTTGACATCTGACGGAGGTGACAAAAAGCCAAACTACCTCAATTTATATGATGTAATTTATATGATGTAATACAACCCTAACCCTGAAGGAGGCCATATTGTAGCTCATCAGGTCCATGAAATCTTTATAATATACTAAAATTAAGCTTTTATTTCACAAAATGTCATCAACATTTTGTAGAATGTCAGTTGAACATCATGGTTGTGACAAACAACTTAGGATTAAATTTAGGATTAAACAATTTAGGATTAAAAAGAAGAAAAAACTAAAGAACAGCTTAAGCTAACCAAAACTAACTAGCCTTAAGCTAACCAGAGCTAACTAGCCTTAAGCTAACCAAAACTAACTAGCCTTAAGCTAACCAGAGCTAACTAGCCTTAAGCTAACCAGAGCTAACTAGCCTCTTAGCAAAGGAAGAAACAGGAAGAGGTCATGGGGTCCTCAGAAGTTCTGCTGCCCCCAATAATGCCTGATTTTTTTTACGTTTTCATTTCTGACGGTGTTGACAAAAACTAAGGACAAATTTCAATGGAGTTGGAAAATATATAAAAATGATTTTTAATTAAATTTATTGAAAACTTTATATTTATATATTATATTATTTATATGATTACTTGTATATGATTAATTGTCATATAATTTTAGTATTTCTTTAAGTGTTTTAAATTATAATGTAATTATAGGATAATTATAATTACATTATAATTTAAAACATATTTAAATTATAAATATGTTTTAAATTATATAAATTTATATTAAGGAGTTTATAATATAACTCCTTAATATAACATTAAGGAGTTATATTATAAACATTAATATAACTCCTTAATGTTTAACATTATAGGACATTAAGGACATTAAGGAATATAACTCCTTAATGTCCAGGAGTTCTGCTCCTGGACAAAGGCTTTTACAGGCATCATCCACCGACTACAATGTTTAAAATAAAAAAATATTCAGCAAATACCTGGAAAATATACATTGTTGTGACCCAGGTTAGTTTAGTCAGATATTTGAAAAAAATATATTTTGTGTATATTTTATTCAAATCTTGTGTTTTATCCATAGGACCTGTTTTGTCCCTATTCTCAAAAATCACTGCCTCATAATTAATCGTGATAAACAATAATATTGAACTTTTCCAATGGTAATAAGTCAAGAACACAGCCTTCATAATAGATAAACTATTAATGCTAATGATTATTAAACACTGCAACTGGAAGATCCAGAATAAATGAAGCAACAGAAACACCTAACAAAACTGTCCTTCAAAATAAGAGCCTAGTTGAGCCCAAATCGCCAAACTGAAGATTTTATCATCCAGTTTTGGGAAAAACAATAAATCCTGCAAATGGAAATGATTGCGCTAGTTATAATTTATCATGCGATTAATTGATTTATTGCTTATTAAACATGGATTAATGTAGCTCTAATATGGGGCTTTAGGAATAAAACACTTGTTTCCACAGAGCCGGTTTGGATTGATGTATTTATCATTTTATGTCAGGATGTGGTTTTTGCTGAGCTGAGGGAGGAAAGGAGCAACATGAACGTCGTTTCCCTTCGTTAGCTGCAGGTCCAGACAGAAACGCCAACATCTGCTGCTGGCGTTTACCTGGCAGCTGCAGGAAAACATGACTGAACACAGAGACGTCAGTTTAAAACTGGATGGATCGGCCAAAGAAGTTGGTAGCTTCAAGCTACACGGGTGATTTAATGTTTAATAAATGTCCACCATGACGTCCCCCAAGGCTCAGTACTGGAGCTTCTCCTGTTGCAACATAAACCATCATCAAATCGTCTGATCAGCTGGATCTGAAACGATGCTAAGCTGTAAAAACTGTTTATTCTTTTGTTATTTTTATTTTAATTATGTAAAACACTTTGAAATGCGTTGCTGCTGTACAAATGCTATACAAATAAAATTTGATTGATTGACTTTTAATACAAAGTTGAAATTATTGAAAATGTTGTTATGACAACTTGACATTAACCAAGAAATCTTTACTGTTTAAACTTTACCTTTAATAATTAGATAACTAATTATGTAATTAGGTATCTAATTACATAATTAGTTATAATTAGGTATCTAATTACCTAATTAGATAGCTAATTAGGTAATTAGGTATCTAATTACCTAATTAGACAGCTAATGAGGTATCTAATTACCTAATTAGATAGCTAATTAGGTAATTAGATACCTCATTAGCTAATTAGATACCTAATTAGCTAATGAGGTATCTAATTAGATTAGATTAGGCAATTAAGTATCTAATTACCTAATTAGGTAATTAAGTATCTAATTAGATACTAGGTAATTAAGTATCTAATTACCTAATTAGCGAAGTAATTAGGTAATTAGTAACTAATTAGTTACCTAATTAGTTACCTAATTAGGTAACTAATTTTTAAAGTGCAGTCAGTAATACTTTTATAATAAATTTATATTAGTAAAGATTTTAGTTAATGTCAAGTTGTCATAACAAAGATATTTTAAATTATGTCAACTTTGTATTAAAAGTGTCATAATTTACCAAATGAGGCTTTATGACAACAGTCCTAAATATTCATGAAGGTTTATTCATGTTTATGACAGGAGTTATGACATGTTTATGAAACACCACCACCTTCAAATAAAGTTTTACCAAGTTAGCTAGAAATTCATGTGTCATGACCAGCTGACCTTTATAGGGTAATGGTAGCTAATAGTACTTTTAGCTACAGAGCCACTTTGTTTGTTAGCTAACAGTTTTTACAGCCACTTTGAAGGGTAGCTAACAGTCCTTGTAGCTAACGTCCTTGTAGCAACAGTCCTTGTAGCTAACAGTCCTTATGATGGTACCTAATGGTATCATAAAACAACCTTAAAGGGAAGCTAATAGTTAGCCACCTGATAGCCATATCTACTACTGTGAAGTAGCTAGCAGTTCTTATAGCCATCTTAGCTAATAATGCTAACAGCCAATGTGAGGAGTAGCTAACAGTGTTTTACACATTTACCAGGAATCAAACCTAAATTATTTAGTTATAGATCTCAGAAACCAGTACATCTGATTGTCAGAGTGTGTAACAGTCTAGAAATGACTCAAATTCCGTCATGTTCATTAAATAAAAGC
This sequence comes from Poecilia picta, assembly GCA_033032245.1. Taxonomy (NCBI): domain Eukaryota; kingdom Metazoa; phylum Chordata; class Actinopteri; order Cyprinodontiformes; family Poeciliidae; genus Poecilia; species Poecilia picta. Next base: position 3,859,735 of record CM065375.1, on the reverse strand, counting down.
TCATAAACACGACAACAGGAGGAATCCCCACTGAGACCGACCTCCGGCTCCCTTTGCTCCTCCTGCTTCGGGAGTCCAGAGAAAGCGTCAGGAAATCCCCGGTTCAGATCGACGCCGTTGTGGTTCGGCCTGCAGCGGACAGAGACGTCACAAACGTTTGACAGACACAGGGAACCAAACTGCAACAAAGTCCGTAAAATAAAACAGTGAGGATTTTCCTGGAAGGAAACCAATGTCCAAATTGTGGTGCGTGGGCCATTCGTGGCCCTCAATGTGACTTTGAACTTTGAAAAGAAAAAGCTCAAAATCTGAAAGAACTTTAAAATATTTATAAAAGACAATAATCTCACAATTTTTTTTTTTTTACAATCGTCCCTATTTCTTAAAAAAAAAATATGGCAGCTAAGACACAAAGTACTCATATTTTATCACGTTAATTCAGTTTCATATTAAAGCCAGAAATATTCTGTGATTTGCACTGAAAAGCAGGTGAACGTCTTTTTTCCCCGGACGTTCAAGACAACGTTTAGCGGACGAACTCCAAACATTCAATGCTAGCTGGGTAATCAGAAAGGCTAAAATAAAAAAACATTTCAGAATTAAATCTGTGAAAAAGTTTGAACTTCAAATAAAACAAATTTTTTTTTAAATCCAGTAAAAATCTGAACCCAATCGAAGATAAAACATCGAGTTTGAAGAAATTGGTGCAGAACTGAGAACAAATCAAGTTTCTGCCTCGTTCTGTTTAAATATATCCTGACACTCTGTTCTTCTTATATCGTTATTTTGATAAAATGTTTAAATAATATAATGGTAACAAAAACACATTCTCAAAGATCAATAAACTTAAAATTCTAATGAACATGGAGGACATTTTAAATATCCAAAATAAATAAATAAAAGCAACGTATAAAATGAATTATAAACAAAATGTCTTTCAAAAGAGTGGAAATTTGAGACCAGAGCAACAGATGAAAGAGAGAAAAGAGAAAAACAATAAATAAATTTAATTCATTTAATTCATCATAGCTGGTTTATTTATAATTACAACAAGCTAACCCAGCTAGCAAGAAAATGTTAGCACAACGTCGAATGTTCGGACCTGAGGTTCAGCAAACGTTGTCTGAACTTTCACTCTGAACATTTGTTCACAGATAATTTTATTTTTTGCTGTCTTTTCACTTGATTAAGTTTTTATATATTTAAAACTTATAATTTTTAATCATTTTTTTATTTTTCACTTCTTATACAAAGTGCATACTTCCGAATGTTGTTGAACGTTCTTGAAAGTCTTCCGGACATTTTTACAAATGCTGCTTTAAAAAAAACTTCCAAAAAAACAGACACATTACAAAGAACTTTATTTCTACCTACAAAATTAATTTTTAGGATTTTTTTTTGTTTTTGGAGTTTAATTTGGACGTCGATCAAACAGAATCACAACGTTCAAGACGACGTTTAGCGGATGAGCTCCAAACATTCAATCAGAAAGGCTAAAATAAAAAAAAACATGCCACACTTTTCAGAATTAAATCTGCGTAAAAGTTTGAAGTTCAAATTAAACAAATTTTTTAAAAAATGCAGTAAAAATCTGAACCCAATTGAAGATAAAACATCGAGTTTGAAGAAATTGGTGCAGAACTGAGAAAAAATCAAGTTTCTGCCTCGTTCTGTTAAAAGCAGGAGGAAAAAAAATCCTTTTAAGACCAAACACTCTGTTACCGCGGCGACTCGGCTTAACGAGGCCGTAACACACACACACAACACACACACACACACACACACAAACACACACACACACACACACACACACACACACACACACACACACACGTCCACGATCTGAGTCGTTTCCTGCTAATCCGCTGTTTACGTTTTGCACAATAAACATCTGATGCCACGAAATGTTCAACTGGATTATTAGCTGCCTGTTGAAAAACTTTCTTCCTATTTTTATTTTCCATTAAGATTTTAAAATGTCTAAAAACATTTGAGGAAAGTGGAGACAACAAGAAGTGACCAAACATCCTCGTTCTAACAAAACATTTTAGCTACGTTGCCATAAAATGCCTCATTTTATGTAAGTTTTAAATTCAAATCTGTTTTTAAACATTTACAGAATGTATAAAAAAGACGAAATATGAAAATATTTCTCGCTGAAATTATCAAAACAAAAAAATCTGAACATATTCAGACATGAAATCTCCAGTAATAAAATAGTTTTACACATTTTCGAAAGTAAAAACTAATTTTCAAGATTGAATTTCAGACAGAGAAATTTTAAAAAATCTGTCTTTTTATTAAACGAATATAAATACCTGGTTTCAACTGTAAATAATCTTTGCTAAACATTACATTGCACTTTATTACCAAAATGTTCGGCATGAATTTCAATAACTTTCAAGCACTTTAAATAGAATTCAAGTACTTTCCAGACCCTGAAAACACCTAAATTTAACTCTTCTTAACCGAAGTGTCGGCGCCGACGCGTCTGAATTTGCAGTACCGTATTTCCGCCACACGTGGCGCTAATGGAAAACTCCAACGGTTTCTGAAAGGGGAGACGTTGCACTTTCCGGCAAGTATCGGGTTAATACGGCAACGTCGCAGCTGCAGCTGCAGAGAGTGTAATTAATAGTTAATATTTCGGAAATAACTTGCTGGATATTGAAATTTCCGGTTGCTATGGCTACATGGGTAAGTAAATCATCTCACAGGACATTTTAAAACCCACCTGAGTTGCTTAGACTGAATGTTTTTACTTTTAATAATGATTTTAACTCTTTAAATCTTTTTCAAACTCCGTCTTGTTTTGTTTTTATTTTTATTTCAAATTGTGAAAAGCACTTTGAAATGCCTTGAATCCTTGTAAGATACAAAAACTGAGGTTTGAATCCTTGTATGATGTCGAGGTTTGAGATGTTTTAAAATGTTTTCACTTTTAAGTTTTACTTTTAATAATGTTTCTATCTTCTAATCTTTTTCAAAATCTGTCTATTTCTGTTTTCATTTCCATTTTAAATGGTGTAAAGCACTTTGAAATGCCCTGCTGCTGAAATGTGCTATACAAATAAAATTTGATTGATTGATTTAAAGAAATACTTACAATTAAAATAAGGAAGATTTATTTAGGCAGACGCTCGAAACTCCGGCGTTAAAGGGTTAATGACTTTCAAGGATTTCCAGCAGCGCACAAACCCTGGAACATAACTGCTTCCATTCATCAAAAAATAAAACTTTTAAAATAAAATAAAATAAAAATAAAACTTCAGAAATAAGAAGAATATTAAAAAAAAACATGCCGCACTTTTCAGATGGGAAACAAACGGCGAAGCTCTAAAGTCGTCCTCCATTTTGTGAGATGAATTCACCTTCCCTGGCTCATCACGCAGTTTGTGTCGGCGGCGTCGAAGCCGTCCGGGTTCAGGGTCGGCAGGATGTGGATCCGCGTGGCGTTCAGCAGCCGCCGCGACCAGGCCTCGTTGGCACGGTAACCGCGGACCAGCTCGGCCACCAGCTGGAGGAGCAGAACCCGACCCAGAACCTGAGCAAAGCAAAAACACAAAGGCGGAGAGCAGCTGGTCAGCTTGGGCTCAACAACAAACAGGCGGCTGTTTCCATGGCGATTCCCGCCTTTTTACAGCCGGAGACGCAAACGTCATTACAGCGTTTTATGCTGTAGATATGCTAGAAGATTTACAGAAACAATTCAGAAGTATGACTTTTTCTCATGTTTGAAGAATTTTGACTCTAAAGTATTTTTTTTCAGAATTAGACCAGAAGTCAAAATTTTGAGAAATTAGAAAAAGTCAAAAATCTGACATTTTTTCAGAATTCTCAAGAATAAAAATCACAATTTTGACTTTTTCCTAACAAATCTGAATTTTGACTTTTTCCTTACAATTCCGAATTTTTCAAAAAATTTCTCGGAATTTTGACTTTTTCTCATTTTCGAAGAATTTTGACTGACGATTCCGAATTCTTCAAAAAATTTCTCAGAATTTTGACTGAGATAAGATCAGAAGTCAAGATTTTAAGAAGTTAGAAAAAGTCAAAATTCTGACATTTTTTCATAATTCTCAGGAATAAAAATCTGAATTTTGACTTTTTCCTAACAATTCTGAATTCTTCAAGAAATTTTCTCAGAATTTCTCAGACTGAGATGAGACCAGAAGTCAAGATTTTAAGAAGTTAGAAAAAGTCAAAATTCTGACATTTTTTCAGAATTCTCAGGAATAAAAATCTGAATTTTGACTTTTTTTCCTTACAATTTCGAATTCTTCAAAAGATTTTCTCAGAATTTTGTCCTTTAGCTCAGAGTTCAGGGTTTTTTTCTCAGAATGAGACCCCAACTCAAAATCCTGAGAAAAATGTCTGAATTCTCAGGGAATTTTTTTTTTCTCAGAATCTTGAGTTTTGTTTTTTTACTTTTTTCTAAGATCTATGACTTTTTTCTGAAATTTTTCTTTAGTGGCCCTTCTCTTCTTTGTTTCAAGATCTAATTGAGGAAAGTTTTTTAAAGCTGAAGTGAGTGAATTTAGGGTTCGTCGGCGTGAACTTTGAACTCTGAGCTGATTTGACATGAAACTTGTTTTATGACACGCTGGGTGGAAGAACAGAGAAATATATTTGTTAAAATGAACATTTAAATCATTTAAACTGATTTGAAATCAGTTTAAATCTGAAATAGTTACTGAATATTTGAAAGTGTTAAATCCATCATCATGTGACATTATGAGAAAAAATGTACAAAAAATTCCACAATTTAATATGCAAATGTATAAAAACCGAAAAAGGAATCAAAGTTAAAATGTATTTAGGAAATGTATAACTTTGTTGTTTCTGCTGTGAAGTATTACTATGGAGCTACAATGAGACTTTTGTTTTGCTAATTGCATGAAGATTGAAAACTGTCGTCACTAAAAGCAGGAGCTCATTTTTCCTGACTGACTCACTTGTTTAACGTTTTCGTTTTCAATTCTAGACTAAAAATGGGTCTAGAATGGGAAATGAATAAAAAACACATCCAGAATAAAGATAAACATGCTGCGACGCATCGTGAAAAGAGACACTGTAGCAGATATATTTAGTTTCTCTGCGTCGTTGAAGTCGGAGGGCTGGACACCGGATCCTCCTCCTGGAAGGGATCGGCCGGGATCGGGAGGAAAGTCTGTGAATGACTGGGAGTTTCAGGAAGCAGAATGGGAGACGGGTGGGAAAGGTGAGGAGGCGTAAAGTCTTTAGAGACGAGTCCAGGCGAGTCGCTGCCTCCAGCCGTCGTTCTTCTCTCCTTTGTCATCCACCTGAACCGCTTCCTGTCAAACACGCCCAGCTGGGCCCGACAGAAACCCTCCTGTGTCGAAAGGCTGAGATCTCGATCTGCTGGGCTACATTGTTCCCAAGATGCTCTTTTTTTCCTTTATCTGATGTTTATTTAGTCTCACACACAAACTGGATGAATGCAAAGGTCTTGCATTGATTCAAACACTTCAGAGGAGAAGATTGGGTTAAGCTTTTGTCCCCAGATTGTTCCAGATTTTTGCCTCTAAACAGGTAGAATCTAGTTAGTACCAAGCTAGCTGCAGAAAAGTTTGATATCCAGCCTGGAAGCACATATGATGGAGCTAAAACGTTAGCTGCACTAACCCTAAAGCACTAATCATGAAGATTAGCTCTGCCAAACACAACAACACTGCTATTTACAAGAAGCTAACACTGAAACAGATTCAACACACTGTTTAACTAAGCTAATGCTAAAGCGTATCAAACACACTGTTTAACTAAGCTAATGCTAAAGCGTATCAAACACACTGCTTACCTAAGCTAATGCTAAAGCATATCCAACACACTGTTTAACTAAGCTAACTAACTAAGCTAATGCCTTTGTCAAAAATGACTTTTACTTTTAACCTTGTACATGCATTTTAAAAACACAAAATTTTTCCTCACATTTCATTTTCTTACATTTTTATATATAGCACCTGCTTGTGAAGACACTTTTCACTGCACCTCTGTTTTATTCTGCGCCTCTGTTTTACTCTGCGCCTCTGTTTTATTCTGCGCCTCTGTTTTTCACTGCGCCTCTGTTTTACTCTGCGCCTCTGTTTTTCACTGCGCCTCTGTTTTACTCTGCGCCTCTGTTTTTCACTGCGCCTCTGTTTTACTCTGCGCCTCTGTTTTTCATTGCTCCTCTGTTTTCATTGCCCCTCTGTTTTACTCTGCGCCTCTGTTTTACTCTGCGCCTCTGTTTTACTCTGCGCCTCTGTTTTACTCTGCGCCTCTGTTTTACTCTGCGCCTGTTTTACTCTGCGCCTCTGTTTTACTCTGCGCCTCTGTTTTTCATTGCCCCTGTTTTTCACTGCGCCTCTGTTTTTCACTGCGCCTCTGTTTTACTCTGCGCCTCTGTTTTTCTCTGCGCCTCTGTTTTACTCTGCGCCTCTGTTTTTCATTGCCCCTCTGTTTTACTCTGCGCCTCAGTTTTACTCTGCGCCTCTGTTTTACTCTGCGCCTGTTTTTTTTCTGCGCCTCTGTTTTACTCTGCGCCTCTGTTTTTCATTGCCCCTCTGTTTTTCACTGCGCCTCTGTTTTACTCTGTTCCTCTGTGTTTCACTGCGCCTCTGTTTTTCACTGCGCCTCTGTTTTACTCTGCGCCTCTGTTTTTCACTGCGCCTCTGTTTTACTCTGCGCCTCTGTTTTTCATGCCCCTCTGTTTTTCATTGCCCTCTGTTTTACTCTGCGCCTCAGTTTTACTCTGCGCCTCTGTTTTACTCTGCGCCTCTGTTTATACTCCTGCGCCTCTGTTTTATCTGCGCCTCTGTTTTTCCTGCGCCTCTGTTTTACTCTGCGCCTCTGTTTTTCACTGCGCCTCTGTTTTACTCTGCGCCTCTGTTTTTCATTGCCCCTCTGTTTTACTCTGCGCCTCTGTTTTACTCTGCGCCTCTGTTTTACTCTGCGCCTCTGTTTTACTCTGCGCCTCTGTTTTACTCTGCGCCTGTTTTTTTCTGCGCCTCTGTTTTACTCTGCGCCTCTGTTTTTCATTGCCCCTGTTTTTCACTGCGCCTCTGTTTTTCACTGCGCCTCTGTTTTACTCTGCGCCTCTGTTTTTCACTGCGCCTCTGTTTTACTCTGCGCCTCTGTTTTTCATTGCGCCTCAGTTTTACTCTGCGCCTCAGTTTTACTCTGCGCCTCTGTTTTACTCTGCGCCTGTTTTTTTTCTGCGCCTCTGTTTTACTCTGCGCCTCTGTTTTTCATTGCCCCTCTGTTTTTCACTGCGCCTCTGTTTTTCACTGCGCCTCTGTTTTACTCTGTTCCTCTGTGTTTCACTGCGCCTCTTTTTTACTCTGCACCTCTGTTTTTCATTGCCCCTCTGTTTTACTTCTGCGCCTCTGTTTTACTCTGCGCCTGTTTTTTTCTGCGCCTCTGTTTTACTCTGCGCCTCTGTTTTTCATTGCGCCTCTGTTTTACTCTGCGCCTCTGTTTTACTCTGCGCCTCTGTTTTTCACTGCGCCCATACAGTAAATGAATGCTGGCTCTGTTCTTGCAGTGAAGGCGGGGATCCAAACAGCTGCGTTCCTACAGGAACATGAAACCTCAATCAAGCCTCTGTCTCTGCAAACAGTTGGAGGAATTAGATTTAAAGAATAAACTCAGCAACATTAGCTGCTTTAGGTAACGGTTGGAATAAAAACAATGGAGAAACAGGAGAAAAAGCATAAAAACAACAACCTCTCCGCCTTAACACGTGTTTATTATTTTTGATTAAGCTGCTTTAGCAGTTGTTTCTTTGGGGGAAAAGGAGGAGACTTCCTGACATCCTGTTAAATGTTGCTTCCCTGAGGCTTTGTCTTTCTGAAGACGGTTTCAACACGTTCCACCTTTACTTCGCTGAAAAGCCGAACCCTTCTGCTAATGCACAGCAAGATAAACAAAACTCAGCTTCTTATCTAAACCGACCAGAAACATCTGATGAGGAGAAGATGTGGCCCAAACACTCAACAATGCTGGAGCTAAATTTTGACACCTGCAGCTGAGATGATCTCTGAGGCTCAGGCATTAATCCAGGTTTAATCCCTCCATTAAAATCATTCCAGCTCCTTTAGCTCACAGCCGGACCGAAAGGCTGATTTCTGCTGTTGGGAACCACAGGAGAGCAGTGGACGCGCTTCCGCTAACCCGCTAATAGCATAGCTAGTTTTTCACTTAGCTCTTTTGCTAACTTTGAAAACATTTAGCGCACTTAGCTTCCCCTAAATTAACTTTTCCAGATTACTGGGATGTTAACTTTCAAAACATCCTTAAAAAGTTTTAAATCCATGAAAATAAATTGATGTTTGGGGGATTATAGTTTTTCAAGGGGAGATATAATTTGAATTGAAGTTAGCGGTTTAGCCTTAGCTTCCACTAAATACTAATGTTGGTGTAGCTCTTCAGCATTAGCTTGGTTAAACATTGTTTTTGATATGCATAAGAAAAAGTAAAGTGTATAAGAATGTGACAAAAGTATATTTTGACAAATATTTGTGTATAAAAGAAAACGGACAAAATATATTTTTATAAAAATATAAGGAAAAAGAAATTTTTTTTATACATTTTTGACATTTTGTGTATAAAGAAAATGAGAAAAAAAATAGAAAATACACATATATTTTGAATTTTGACAACAGAAACAAAAATACACACATTTTGATAAAAATGAATGTATAATTTTTTGACAAAAATGCGCGTATAAAGACAGAAAAAAATCCATATTTTAGCTTTTTTTTTTAAATGTCATTTTTGGTCTTCCGTATAATGGTGATGGTGAAAGTGGCTCCAGTTTGGATACGCTCACTATGACGATAATAAAACAATCAATGATTCTGGCAACATGAGTGTGTGTGTGTGTTTGCATGTGTGTGTGTGTGTGTGTGTGTGGGGCATACGAATCGGGAAGAAAAGAAGTCTTTTTCCGGACATTTCCTCTGAAGAGACACACTCCACTGGTTCTGTTAACCAACCCTGTGTGTGTGTGTGTGTGTGTGTGTGTGTGTGTGTGTGTGCGCGTTCCCATTGACGACGGACAGCCACGGTTACCACGGTTACGAGATGCTAATCGGCAGCTCTTCTGTTTCTTCACTGTTTGAACAGGAAGCGGTTCAGAAACGCAGGACGAATGCGCGCCGATCCGTTTTAAGCCGAATTTATCCGTAAGACGCCGGATAAACTCGCGTTGCGTCGGCTCGTCTGCTTCGCCACGACGATGAAGAAACTCGTTCAAAAGCAAATAAATCCGCACTGTTGGCCCTGAAGGCAGCAGCGCTGCAGCTTCACGTCTGGAATATTTCATTAGGATTCTCCTAGCCAGACGGAAAACGTCTGCATGCCTGTCAGGGCTTTGACTAGGACATTTGGGGTGGTGATGAACCTCTAGATCAGTTGTTCTTGGTTCAATCGAACCCCAGGGGTTCGGCGGAGCCTCTGCTGCCGCGGAGGTAAAGACTCACCTGTGTAAAGTCGTGATGACGCCGCGCTTTGCCATCACTACTGATGACAGATGATCACGTTACATTGCTTAGCCAATCAGAGGATCCGTTACATTGCTTAGCCAATCAGAGGATCACGTTACATTTCTTAGCCAATCAGAGGATCACGTTACATTGCTTAGCCAATCAGAGCTCAGAGAGCCCTGATTGGAGGAGCTCCACTCTCAGCAGGGATTTGAACTTGTGTCTTTATTTACTTCAGCAAAGCTCACAGTTTTTACCAAATCCTGTATCTTTCATTGTTCTTCTAAATCTGCTCCTTAGTCGCATCTTTTCGGGGTTGGTGCTGCCTCTAGTGGCGTGAGGTGGTAACACAACTAGTATAATTACATTACTAAATCAGAATACCGCTAAGTATTTTGTGTGTCAGGGGGATAAAAAGGGTTCGGTGAATGCGTATATGAAACTGGGGGGTTCGGTACCTCAACCAACTGGGGGGTTAAGGAGGTTTTCTGATCTGAATCATGTGTGAACAGCTTCCCCTCAGCATGACGCTGCCACCGCCGCATTCAGGTTGGAAATGGTGCATCTATAGTTAAATGTGAGACTTTACATCTTAACCAAGGAGTTAAAATTTATCCTGCTAATGTTACGACTTTATTCATGTAATTTAACTAATGAGAATCTCGACCCAATTACTCCATCGCAGAGTTAACCAAATGAGCAGAGGCGGCCATCTTTATGAACCAAGATGGCCGCCCTGAGCGCATCCTGATTTTCCATGAATTAAATCTTGATAAATCTATAAAGCGATGTGGTTGGTATCTGAGGAACCGAAACCAAAGCAGGAAGTGGGTAAAGGACCGTCTGCTCTCTGATTGGCTGCTTCCTGCATGAGTTAACCGAAGCAGGAAGTGGGTAAAGGACCGTCTGCTCTCTGATTGGCTGCTTCCTGCATGAGTTAACCGAAGCAGGAAGTGGGTAAAGGACCGTCTGCTCTCTGATTGGCTGCTTCCTGCATGAGTTAACCGAAGCAGGAAGTGGGTAAAGGACCGTCTGCTCTCTGATTGGCTGCTTCCTGCATGAGTTAACCGAAGCAGGAAGTGGGTAAAGGACCGTCTGCTCTCTGATTGGCTGCTTCCTGCATGAGTTAACCGAAGCAGGAAGTGGGTAAAGGACCGTCTGCTCTCTGATTGGCTGCTTCCTGCATGAGTTAACCGAAGCAGGAAGTGGGTAAAGGACCGTCTGCTCTCTGATTGGCTGCTTCCTGCATGAGTTAACCGAAGCAGGAAGTGGGTAAAGGACCGTCTGCTCTCTGATTGGCTGCTTCCTGCATGAGTTAACCGAAGCAGGAAGTGGGTAAAGGACCGTCTGCTCTCTGCTTAGCTGCTTCCAGTCGGACTCTGAAAGCCTTTTGTGGGCCGGCCAGCCTCCAGCTGGCCGAGTCGGTTCTGTTGGACATGTGTGTTCCGGGTCGGTTCTGTTGGACATGTGTGTTCCGGGTCGGTTCTGTTGGACATGTTGTCCGGTCGTTGTTGACTGTGTGTTCCGGGTCGGTTCTGTTGGACATGTGTGTTCCGGGTCGGTTCTGTTGGACATGTTTGTTCCGGGTCGGTTCTGTTGGACATGTGTGTTCCGGGTCGGTTCTGTTGGACATGTGTGTTCCGGGTCGGTTCTGTTGGACATGTGTGTTCCGGGTCGGTTCTGTTGGACATGTTTGTTCTCCCACCTCGTTTCCATGCATGTTGGCCACATATTTGAACTCCGGGACGCCGACGGCGTGACGGTGAGGGTGGAGACCCAGAGCCAAGACCCACAGCTGATGACCTGGAGGGGGGAGGAGGGGGAGAGAGGGAGAGAACGAGAGACAGAGATAGAGAGACAGAGAGACACAGAGAGAGAGAGAGAAATGTTTCAGTCTGGAAACAATCAGTACAGAACTGAACCAAAACTGATTAGATTATAATTAATTAACTGGATGGATGGGTGGTTGGATGGTTGGTTGGATGGTTAAATGGATGGTTCGTTGGTTGGTTGGTTAGATGGTTAGTTTGTTGGATGGATGGTTGGTTAGATGGTTGGATGGATGGTTGGTTGGATGGTTGGTTGGTTTAGATGGTTGGTTGGATAGTTGGTTGGTTGGTTGGTTGGATGATGGTTGGTTGGATGGTTAGATGGTTGGTTGGATGGATGATGGTTGGATGGTTAAATGGTTGGATGGTTGGATGGATGGATGGTTGTTTGGATGGATGGTTGGTTGGTTAGATGGTTGGTTGTATGGTTGCTTGGTTAGATGGTTGGTTGGTTGGATGATTGTTGGATGTATTGTTGGTTGGTTGGTTGGATGGTTGGTTGGCTGTGTGGTTGGTTGGTTGGTTAGATGTTTGGTTGGATGGTTGGTTGGTTAGATGGTTAGTTAGTTGGTTGGATGGTTGGTTGGTTAGATGGTTCATTGGTTGGTTGGTTAGATGGTTGGATGGTTGGTTAGATGCTTGGTTGGATGGTTGGTTGGTTGGATTGGTTAGATGGTTGGTTGGTTGGATGGTCAGATGGTTGGATGTTAGATGGTTGGTTGGATGGATGATGGTTGGATGGTTAGTTGGTTGGATGGATGGTTGGTTGGTTAGATGGTTGGTTGGTTAGATGGTTGGTTGGTTAGTTGGTTGGTTGGTTGGTTAGTTGGTTGGATGGTTAAATGGTTGGTTGGATGGTTGTTTGGATGGATGGTTGGTTGGTTGGTTGTATGGCTGCTTGGTTAGATGGTTGGTTGGTTGGATGATGGTTGGATGTATGGTTGGTTGGTTGGATGGTTGGTTGGCTGTTTGGTTGGTTGGTTAGATGTTTGGTTGGATGGTTGGTTGGTTAGATGGTTAGTTAGTTGGTTGGTTGGTTGGATGGTTAGATGGTTGGTTGGTTGGTTTGATGGTTGGATGGTTAAATGGCTGGATGGTTGGATGGATGGATGGTTGTTTGGATGGATGGTTGGTTGGTTAGATGGTTGGTTGGTTGGATGATGGTTGGATGTATGGTTGGTTGGTTAGGTGGTTGGTTGGATGGAGGGTTGGTTGGATGGTTGGATTGGTAGATGTTTGGTTGGATGGTTGGATGATGGTTGGTTGGTTGGATGGTTGGATTGGTTAGATGGTTGGTTGGTTGGATGGTTGGTTGGATGGTTAGATGTTTGGTTGGATGAATGATGGTTGGATGGTTAGTTGGTTGGATGGATGGTTGGTTGGTTAGATGGTTGGTTGGATGATGGTTGGATGGTTGGTTGGTTTAGATGGTTGGTTGGATGGTTGGTTAGATGGTTGGTTGGTTTAGATGGTTGGTTGGTTGGTTGGTTGGTTAGATGGTTGGATGGTTAAATGGTTGGTTGGATGGTTGAATGATGGTTGGATGTATGGTTGGTTGGATGTTGTATGGATGGATGAATTATGGATGTATGGTTGGTTGGATGGTTGGATGGACGATGGATGGATGTTGGTGGACGTTTGGATGGACGATGGATGGATGTTGTATCATTAGTTCCATTTTTTTCCGTAATAAATTTTCTGTTCTGAATATTAATTCTGTGTTTTGTGTCTAAACTCTAAACTGGATCCTTCAACATTAATAGATTATTAGAAAAGATTTTCTCGTATTGATTTTACAGGAGTCACTGCCGGACCGACCCGGACCGACCGGACCAACCCGACCCGGTACGACCGGACCCACCCGACCCACCGGACCGACCCGACCCACCGGACCGACCCGACGACCCGACCCGACCGGACCGACCACCGACCCGACCACCGGACCACCGGACCGACACCGGACGACCGACCCGGACCCACCGACCGACCCGACCGGACCCGACCCGCGACCGACCCAGACCGACCCGGACCGAACGACCCGGACCCACCGGAGACCCGACCCGAGACCGACCGGACCGACGACCGACCCGACCCACCGACCGACCCGAACCCGGACCCACCGGACCGACCCGGACCCACCGGGACCGACCGGACCCGACCGACCGACCGCCCCGACACCGGACCCCACCGGACCCCGACCCACCGGACCGCACCGGACCGCCGACCCACCGGACCGACCCGGACCCACCGGACCGACCCGGACCCACCGGACCCACCGGACCGACCCGGACCGACCCGGACCGACCGGACCCACCGGACCGACCCGGACCCCCGGACCGACCCGGACCCCGGACCGAGGACCGACCCGGACCCACCGACCGACCCGGACCCACCGGACCGACCCGGACCCACCGGACCGACCCGGACCGACCCGGACCGCCCGGACCGACCCGGACCGACCGGACCCACCGGACCGACCCGGACCCACCGGACCGACCCGGACCGACCGCGGACCCACCGGACCGACCCGGACCCACCGGACCGGACCGACCCGGACCGACCGGACCGACCCGGACCCACCGGACCGACCCGGACCGACCCGGACCCGACCGGACCCACCGGACCGACCCGGACCCACCGGACCGCCCCGGACCGACCCGGACCCACCGGACCGACCCGGACCGACCCGGACCCACCGGACCGGACCCCGGACCGACCCGGACCCACCGGACCCCGACCGACACCGGACCGACCCGGACCCGACCCGGACGCCGACCCGGACCCACCGGACCGACCGACCACCGGACCACCGGACCGACCCGGACCCACCGGACCGACCCGGACCCACCGGACCGGACCCGGACCCACCCGGACCCGACCCGGACCGACCCGGACCCACCGACCACCGGACCGACCCGGACCACCGGACCCGACCCCGGACCCACCGGACCGACCCGGACCGACCCCGGACCACGCCACCGGACCGACCCGGACCCACCGCGACCGACCCGGCGGACCCACCCCCGACCGGACCGACCCGGACCCACCGGACCGACCCGGACCCCGGACACCGGACCGACCCGGACCCACCCCGGACCCCCGGACCACACCGGACCCACCGGACCCCGACCCCCGGACCGACCCGGACCCGGACCCACCGGACCGACCCGACCCACCGACCGACCCGGACCCACCGGACCCACCGGACCGACCCGGACCCACCGGACCGACCGACCCGGACCCCCGGACCGACCCGGACCCACCGGACCCCCGGACCCCGACCCCCGGACCCCCGGACCGACCCGGACACCACCGGACCGACCCGACCACCGACCCACCCGGACCGACCCGGACCCACCGGACCGACCCGGACCCCCGGACCGACCCGGCACGACCGACCCGGACCCACCGGACCGACCCGGACCCACCGGACCGACCCGGACCGACCCGGACCCACCGGACCCCGACACCGGACCGACCCGGACCCACCGGACCCACCGGACCGACCCGGACCCACCGGACCCAGACCGACCGGACACCGACCCACGGACCGACCGGACCACCGGACCGACCCGATCGATGAGGTGAGAACAGGAGGAAGGAGGCGTTCTGGAACTGGGCCAGCTGGCGTCCTGGATTAGCCCAGATTAGCGGCGCGTCGGCCTGCGCCTGATTACATCGTCCCGTCATTCGATGGCCACAGCAGACGCCGGCCGCCGTCCAGGTTGCTACGGTTACAGACACTTGATACCGCTCGGGTCGAGGATCAGAACCGTCAGGATGTGGAAACCAATGACTTAAAACATTTTCTGCTCGGATTTACTTGGAATTGCAACCAAAAGTTTTTCTAATTCAGGTTTATTTTTTACTTTCCTTCCAATTTCTCTTGATTTTTCAAATAAAATTTAGATAAAATTCAGATTTTTACAGGAACTGTGCACAAATTCAAAGTTTATAAATACTATCAGAATCAGGGCTATAACAGTTTGTCTATTTTAGTTTTTTGAGTCTATTTACAAACTGTTATTATTAAATATTGTTTAGTTAGTTGTAGCAGTAGTTTTAGTTTTTACACACTTTGGTTACATTTTAGGTGCAGAATTCAAAAAGGTCAAAGTATTATGATTATTGATCGGTTATCAATACTCACAAGACATTTTAAAAGAATAAAAAAATAAAATTTCTGTTCTTCTGATATTTTCCTCGTTGCAGACGAGCGTAATTTGCCGACAGCTGATGTAAACTGCTTGTGTAGGGAAAAAATAACAGGAAAAACAAACTTCAGAAGGTTTTAGTTTCATAAATGTGCTCAGATGTTGTAAAAATAATTTCCTGCTGACTTCAAGTCCTGCTTTACTGACGACCTGTCAGAAAGTTAAACTTTTTACATTTTTAACCTAAACACATCAAGTTCTGCAGCACATCTACATGTTAAGGTTGTCATAGTCAAGCTAGCATAACTAGCTACTCTCCTCTCTACTCACTACTTTTTAAATAAAAACATTTACCTGACCTCGTTATCTAGCTATCAAAGTGTTGACAATTAGAACCAAAGCACTTTATACCTTTTAAGTTTAACATATTACGTAGATAACTTCACAGCTAATCGTTAGCTAGAAGTTATCTGCCCTCCAGGAGAGAAGTTTGTCATAGTCAAACTAGCATAACTAGCTATTCTCCTCTCCCTCGCTACTTTTTTAATGAAAACATTTACCTGACCTCGTTATCTAGCTATCAAAGTGTTGACAATTAGAACCAAAGTACTTTATACCTTTTAAGTTACGTAGATAACTTCACAGTTAGCTAGCAGTTTTCTGCCCTCCAGGAGAGAGATGGAGGGCAGCCTTTTAGCTCAAATCCTCGCCTTTTCACTGTTCAGTGTTTGTGCATAATTCTCCAAATTATTCGTGCTTTATTTTTCACAGAGTTCATCTGAAATTGGTTTGGACGCTGTAGAGAAGCAGCCAATCCAGGAGCACCATTCGCTTTCCTTCCTGCTCATTAGCTAAACCGCTAAGAGAAGAGCCAGACTGTAGATGTTAGCTCCTGCTCTAGCGCTTTCGGCTGCCGTTACCTTTCACCGACTTGCCGATGCTGTACAGGTGTGTGATGTCGGGGTTGTCGGCGCTGACCTGGGCCAGGTACTGCTCGATTTCGCTGTTGTCATGGTAACGGAAGTCCAACATCAGCGTGGGGACGAGGAGGGAGAGGAGGAGGAGGAAGAGGGATGAAGACATCCCTGCAGCGTCACCTGGAAGGTAAAAACAGAGGTTTGATTTTATGTTTTACTCTGTTTTTATGTGATTTGGCTTCAATAAACTGTCAATAATTTTTTTTTTCTTTTAAATGGGAAACTGAAGCTAAAACAGAAAGTGTTGTTCGTCTGTCAGCCATTTTTTCCTTTATTTTAATATTATCGTAGAAGAGCCACAAGTGTCCGGCCATTATTGTAATTATTTTATATTATTTTAATTTAAGAAAAAGAATTATCACTAGCAGTATTTTAGTTCATTTAAATTAAAATGTCCCTGAGGATCAACAAAGTATTTTTTAATTTAATTTGAAATAGGAAAGAATTTCAAGGACTGAAATAGTAAAATTTGACCAAATTAAAAACTGTACAACTTTCATTTATTACGCCACAAATCTGAGTCCCTTTCTCAGTGGGAAACCTTTCAAAATACATATTTTCCAACTATAACAGGATTTTACAGTAAATCTTTGTCTAATTTTTATTGCAAACAGGTAAAAATAAATGAAAACCAAGTAAATTTAATCAACTTTAATTAAAAATGTCACTTTATGGCACCCCTAGTGTGAGTCATTTTATCATTTATAAAAACATCAATATTTTTAATTTATGGTTATTTCCTGAGATTGTGATAAAAATGTTCAGCTTTTGGTCTCCATGGAGATAAACAAGATGGCTTCTCCACCAGTTTCAAAACACTAAATGCTAAACGCTAAGTGCTAAACGCTACTTTCAAGGACAAGAGATGTAAACATTAATTAACTTTCCCAGCAGAATCTGGGAATAATCTGCCAGACGTTCCTGGTAACTTATTACAACCATCAGGTCAAAGTTCAACCCAATTCTGTTCTGACTGAACCTCTCAGGCTCTGTGTCCTGATTGGTCGAATAACTTCCCGTTTCTGTTAAAATTCACAACGATGATGAACTTTTTCTGCAACACAGTCTTAAAATCTTCTGTGTACAAAGTTCTTACAGCTTCACTTACAGAGACGAATTGGAAAAATAAACACATTTTAGAGACTTTAGGTGTTTTTATATCAATAACTAAACAGGTTGTTGAAATTGTTTTTAAAAAGAGGCAAATGTTGATTAAACACCAAAGATGGCACTTAAAAAAGAGAAAGAAAAACTTATTAATAAAGAATATATAGGTTTATAAGTAAACGTTTCAGAGGAATTAAATGTTTCTTTTAATTTAATTTATTCTGTTTTATGTGATTTGGTTTCAATAAACTGTCATTAACTTTGTTTTAGAAATGTATATTTTTTTAAATGGGAAACTGAAGCTAAAACAAAGTGTTGTTCATCTGTCAGCCATTTTTTTCTTTATTTTAAAGTCAGTAGTCAGAGCCACAAGTGTCCAGCGCTTAACAGAAGTTTTGACTTTTTTTGTTGCTTTTTGGAAAGTATTTTTAATAAAATACATAAGATATTTAGATATCTTTATGTATATAAATATCTAAATATTTAGATGACTTTAGATATCCTCTAAAAAAGGAGAATATATTTATTATTAGAGAAGAAAACGTAAAACTTAGATGTTTTAAATGGTGTCGAGTTAGTTTCTGTGGCCAAATTAGTGTCAAATTACCTAAATTTTTAAGTAAAATAATAAATGTCACCTAGCAGAAATCAGTTGATTACAAAATTAATTAAAATTAAAGTGAAATAAGTAAATAGACCCTTTAGTTTGAAATAAATTAAGGCATCTCAAATAACAAAATGATAAGTAATAATAATTTTACATAACTGTGACAATGTGCTGCTGTTGGTAAAGACCCTCAAAGAAGCTGCAGTAAATAAATGTTGCAATAAATAACCTTTATTACCAGCTGTTTGGTTGCATTGACTGATTATGTTCAGTTAAAGCTCGTGGTTTCCATGGTGAAATTAAAACTTGACCAAGAAAACAAATAACTAAACAAATAAACCACCAAATAACTACAGAACCATCAAATAAACCACCAAATAACTACAGAACCAACAAATAACTACAGAACCAACAAATAAAGCACCAAATTAACTACAGAACCAACAAATAAACCACCAACTAACTACAGAACAACAAATAAACCACCAACTAACTACAGAACAACAAATAAACCACCAACTAACTACAGAACAACAAATAAACCACCAACTAACTACAGAACAACCAATAAACCACCAATAACTACAGAACCAACAAATAAACCACCAATTAACTACAGAACCAACCAATAAACCACCAAATAACTACAGAACAACAAATAAACCACCAACTAACTACAGAACCAACAAATAAACCGACAAATAACTACAAACCAACAAATAACACATAACAACAAATAACACATAACCAATAAATAAACCGACAAATAACTACAGAACCAACAACTACAGAACAACAAATAAACCACCAACTAAATACAGAACCAATAAACCACCAAATAACTACAGAACCACCAAATAAACCGA
This sequence comes from Poecilia picta, assembly GCA_033032245.1. Taxonomy (NCBI): domain Eukaryota; kingdom Metazoa; phylum Chordata; class Actinopteri; order Cyprinodontiformes; family Poeciliidae; genus Poecilia; species Poecilia picta. The sequence goes on along the minus strand of CM065375.1, from coordinate 3,840,710 downwards.
CAAATAACTACAGAACCAAAACTACAGAACCAAATAAACCACCAAACAATAACAATACAACAAATAACACAATAACACAGAACACAATAAACCACCAAATAACTACAGAAACAACAAAAATAAACCACCAACTAACTACAGAACAACAAATAAACCACCAACTAACTACAGAACAACCAATAAACCACCAAATAACTACAGAACAACAAATAAACACCAAATAACTACAGAACCAACAAATAAACCACCAACTAACTACAGAACAACAATAAACCACCAAATAACTACAGAACCAACAAATAAAGCACCAAATTAACTACAGAACCAACAAATAAACCACCAACTAACTACAGAACAACAAATAAACCACCAAATAACTACAGAACCAACAAACTAAATAAACCGACAAATAACTACAGAACCAACAATAATACAGAACCAACAAATAACTACAAACTAAAAAGAACACAAATAACTACAACCAATAACTACAGAACCAACAAATAAACCACCAAACTAAACACTACAATAAACCACCAAATAACTACAGAACCAACAAATAAACCGACAAATAACTACAGAACCACAATAACTACAGAACCAAACATAATAAACGCACCAAATTAACTACAGAACCAACAAATAAACCGACAAAATAAAACACAAATACTAGAACCAACAAATAAAGCACCAAATAACTACAGAACCAACAAATAAACCGACGAAATGCTCAGAACACATAAGACAAAAACAGGCGAGAACGACCTAAACGACCGAAGCAGCTCGGGTCAAAAACAGGACGAGTCTATGCGACGGCGTACGACCGGCGGCTCAGGCACCGACACCGGCAAGAGAGGTTTACTCCTGCTCCACCGGTCGTCTCCCGTCACGGTAGGGACCCACCGAGCTTTAGACGGTCTACTACCAGGGTTCTTAGGTTAAAGGTATGAAGAGACAAGCCGCGATTCATCCCGCTTTAATAGATTCAGCTTTTACCTCATTCACATTCTAGTTTCACTGGCTGGGGACGGAGAAAAGACGTAAAATTACTCAAAAGAATAATTTATTTGAAGTGGACAACAAGCGCTCCTGTCTATCTAACACATACAGTTTGAGTTTCTGATTCTGGTACCTGGACAATAACTAACCTTTCTTCTTCAGGAAGAGAAAACTAAAGAATTAAAAGACTTTACTAATGTTGGTGACCTTTGAGGAAAGCTCTGTGTTTTGAATATTCTCTAAACATTTCCAAAAAGTGAAGCTTTCCAGGTTTGCCTCTGGGAAAATCATGGAATGAATGAAAAGTTCCCTGAAGGATTTTTACTACTTTCAGATATTGACATCAATTAAACCTTCAGGAAATATCACTAGATGATTCCATGAAAATTTATGGATGAATGAACCTAGTAAGCTTTCACTAGCTAGTAGTTTCTACTAATAGTTTAGTTTTTACTACTACTATAGTAGTTTAGTTTTTACTACTACTGTAGTAAAAACTACAGTAGTTTTTACTACTACTGTAGTAAAAACTACACAGTAAAAATGCCAGTGTTGAATTAACACCCAAAAGTGTCTATATGTGTCCAAGTCAGCTGGTGTTAAATTCAACACTACAGAGAGTCACATTAACATTTACAATGGTGCTGGTGTTAAAATATATTAAAAGTAACACCAGTGCAGTGTTGATCACAATATCAATCATTGTCAATATCAATCAAATCCAGTGGAAAATATTCAAATCAATACACAGAAATGGAAAGTTTAACTTTTCTTAAACCCATTTCAGTGTTAATTTAACCAAAAATGGGCGTCAATCTTTTAACACTTTCAAAAGTGTTACCAGCTGACTTGGACACATATGGACACTTTTGGGTGTTAATTCAACACTGGCATTTTTACTGTGTATCATAGCTACTAGCAAAAACTATTAGATTATACCAGGAACTAGTTTCTACTAATAGTTTAGTTTTTACTACTACTATAGTGAAAACTAGCATAGCATATCATAGCAAAAACTATTAGATTACACCAGGAACTAGCAGTTTTTACTAATAGTTTAACTACTAGTTTTACCACTAGTATAGTAAAAACTAGCATAACTACTAGTAAAACTATTAGATTACACCAGTAGCGAGTAGTTTCTACTAATAGTTTAAACTAGTTTTTACTATTAGCTAGAAGTGAAAGCGAGTAGATTTTTATTACTAGCTCAGTAGTAGTAACGTTTGTAGTTTTAGGGCATATTTAGGCATGTTTGGTGTTAAAATATTAAAACAAGCAGTTTTAATATAAAGATATTTGTGTGTTTTAGCTTTTTGTTGTGGTCTGTAATCCACAAAAATACAAATAATCAACTGTTTACAGCTTTGACCTGGAAAAGTCATATCGCTGAATTGGATCTAATAAAAGTAAATAAAACGACAGAATTGAAAAGTTATTTATGAAAAACACATTAAATCCTATAAGAAACAATTAAATGTATGGTAACAATCCCCAGTAATGCTGGAAATAAATACAAATAAATGCTGTTAAAAGTCAAGAACTACTGCCGGTTTGACTTTATAATTTCTCCATGAAATTAAGTCTTTTGTGTAAATGAAAACCCTAAAACATTTAATTTCAGCCTCAGTGGGTCTAAAGTTAAAATAACAGAAATACAGCAAGAAAAAAGAAACGTCTTCAGTACCACGACGTTTCTTTTAAAGGACGATGGCGCCATCTGGTGGCTGGACGTCCACACTGCAGGACTGAAAATGATTGAAACGAGCTGAAAGGGGTAATTTATTTTTAAATAACTGGTGGGAATATTTTATGACATTTATTGAGGTTCTACAAGTCCTTAAAAGGACAGATGGGCTGAAAACCAACATGTCATATAAATCCTTCTAGATTTCATCTTTCTTTTGCTTTGCTGTCTCACTAAAATATCTAAGATCAAACTAATTTATAATCAGCTAAGAAATATGAGTAAAAATCAATTTTCAAATGTAACTTGGGTGTAAAACTGATCCAAAACATCTTAAATTAATGGCAAAATTAACTTCTCTCCTTTGCTAAATCATGAATTTAATGAGGAAAACATATTTTTGTACAGAATATAAAAATCTCAGTAGTCATGAACGGACCTTAATGCTGCTAGGACTGTGGAATCAAGTTGGACCAGTTTGGCAGCACAAAATAGGACAAATCCAACCAATCAAGCTCCACACACAGAGAAAAACATGTAAAGCAACTCTTTGACCTACGACATTTAATCTGGGATCAATACGGTATTTTTAATTCACTGAGATCACAAGGCAGTTTGTCCACCAACAGATTTGCTTCAACTGGAGAACAGAAGTGCAACATTTGCTACATTTTCAGTTTCTGCGGTTTCTGTCACAGTGTGTCAAACAAACAGAAAACCTGATCCGCTCCCAGCCTGAAGCACCAAGAACCGCTGAAGGAAGTGACACAATAAACCCCTGAAGACGCTGAGCGCAAAGTCCCTCTTCATGAAATGTAAACAAAAACGGAGAGGCGGTTGGAGGATTTCTCTGTTGTCTTTGGCTAAAGAACACGAAACATTTCTCCTGCTAGCACGATTGTTTTGGTTCTATTTACCCAGAATGCCCTGCTCTGTAGTTATGGCCTCCGGTCCGGTTGGCGTCCAGTTCACTTCAACCGAACCGGGACCAAGGTTTGTAGGCGGCCAGAGTTCATACCTCTCAGGCAAACGGACTGGAGTTCGATTAAAGTGGACTAAACTGCTGGTGTGAACGAACCGTAATGTGTCTCGGTGGGTTTTTCCTCATATAAAGGTGTTTTCTGAGACATTCCTCCATCAATTTGATAGCAAACACTAAATCAGGCACACGACTGAGCCAAGTTAGTAAAAGTCAGAACTTTTTACTTCTTTTTTTAGCCGTAATACTGCAGAAATTAATATTCTGATGTCTCAACCATCCGGGTTTTTTCACTTCTGCTGCTATTAAAGGACATCCACTCCTGTATCTGTCTGTAAGCCTCTGTGTGTTGCACTGAGGTAATAATGTCGGAGTAATTGCAGCTCTTGGGGCAGAACCGGTTGACTGACAGCTTATTTAATCAGACACGGTCAAGAAGATGAGGAGCATGGTTTAGAAACAGGAAGTTAATGAATCTGGAGGGACGACAACACCGACACACCCATCTGTCTCTGCGTAACTGAAATCCTTATTTAGTGGAACATTGAGACGCTGATTCACTGACTGTTTTCTTGAAGATGCAGGAAGAAGTTTGAACTGACCTGAGAACAGGATGAGGAGAGTTGAATCAGGGCTGTATAATAATATCTATATCGCGATGTATGTTTTCTTTCCTAGCAAAAAATCGATATTCATTATCAAGTATCGTAACATCCAACTGTCACCTTGTTCACTCACTGCTTGCTTCACCAGGTCATCAGGCTTAGAGTGATTCCTTCAGATGTTCAGGTTAAAAAGGTATCAAACTATTCAGAGCAGGAACTTGGTTCACTTTATTTACTTTACTAATGCATGTCAGCTACAGTTTGGACTGTTTCAACTAAAAGAAACATGTTTTCTCTCCACTTCTTTGGTTCATTTTGTCCAGCTGTCCACTTTAAGTCTGTGTCCAACCAGAACCAGGTATTGTGTAGTTGGAGCTTTTAATCAGTTTCCAGTTAAATTAATTCAGTCCAACTTTATAACAGTCACAAAATGTCACCAAAATCACTCTGTCCCTCTAAAATCTTTCAGAAAATCGCTAAAGTGTATTGAATTGTATAGTTTGCTGAATATCGCCATATATATCTTATCGTGGGCAGAATATCGTGTATCGTGAGATTATTGTATCACTACAGCCCTAGGGTCAGGTCTTAGTTGGATGTTTGATTCAGGTTTTACTGAAAACAGAAGTTGGTGAAAGACTTAAAGGACATGATATATACAGTATATCATGTTTTATAACTTTTAGACATTAGAGATGTGAACTACCAGCCTGACAGAGCTGCCATTGCCTGGATTAATATCTTAAATAAAACAAATACCTTCGGATTTGGTCAATAGTTGTGTTTCCAAGCCAGATTTACGTAAAACCTTGTCGATGTCCCGCTAATGTATAAACACTTTCACAATTGCTGTGTGACCATTAAGTGAAAACCGTAACTAAAATCACCATCAATAAGTTTGTTTACACAGCCATCATCCTCCTACATCATCCTCCTACCACTTCCTGTCGTCTTCTTCTTTGTGGCTTCCGCCTGTTGTAACATCTGGTCCTTGATCTATGGAAGCCCATTTCCACCATGAAAAAAAACTAAACAGGAAGTCATAATTTCAACTTTCAGTCATAATTTCGACTTTGAAAGTCACAATTATGACTTTCAAAGTCATAATTATGAGATTTAAAGTCATAATTTCGACTTTCAAAGTTAAAATATGACTTTGAAAGTCGAAATTATGACTTCCTGTTTAGCTTATTTTTTCATGGCGGAAATGGGCTTCCATATTGATCATATGACTTGAGAGAACAAAAAAAAGAAGTTTTGACTGCAGTTTTACAAAAATACATTTCAAAACTTGCTTCATCCAAGCATAAAAACTTTTTATAAAATAACATGCGATTTCATTTCGGATTTTGTGTTTCCATTTAGTAAATTTATTTTCGTAATTTAAATTTGCAAAGTTCTACTGCTAATGGAAACCAAGCTTAGTTCGGAATGACAGAAAAAAACACCTTAATCAGGAAAAAGAAAAACGTACTATGGGCTAATGAATAAATGTTAATGACCGGTGTGTGTGTGTGTGTGTGTGTGCTCACTTTTTATTGAAAAATTAAATTTTTTTATCGGAGAGTTTCCATTAAGCAAACTTATCTTCGTAATTTGCGCAATATTATAGTAAATGAAAACACAACTGTTGATGATAAAGACTCATTTTAACGATGGAGTCAATCGTTGGCTGGTTAACTTGCTCATTATATCAACATTAGAGCCACTGTAGATAGAAAAATGGAGTCAATTACTGTCCCCCCAAAAATCAGGAATTTTGAGATTAATTAATTTCTAGAAAAAAACATGGACATTTCTGAGCTTGAATTTTTTTTTTTTAGAAAAAGTCATAAATTTATAGATTTTGGAAATTTTTCTGGTCTTGAAAATTTCTAAGTTTTTCTAGAATATTTTTGACATTTGGGGCTCAGATGTTTCCTTGTTCTAAAAAATTTCAGAGATTAATCTAAAAATTGTAGTAGAAATGTACTCATTTTCTTTCCTTTCCTGTTGTGTCTTGTATTGGCAGCGATTTCAACCCCTACAAGTTAATTCAACCAGAAAACGTGTTTCTAATTCAACCAACTCAACATTTTGTCTCAGTTCAAGAAAAAAAAAGTTTTCAGGTTTGGACACATTCCTATCGCTACAGATTTGTCGTTGCCTCACAATCAAATAAAAAAAATTTCTAGAAAAAGTCAGAAATTTATAAATTTTGGAAAACTTCCTGAGTAAAAAATTTGAAAGAATATTTTTGACATTTGGAGCTCAGATGTTTCCTTGTTTCTCCTAGAACATTTCTGAGATTAATCTAAAAATTTTAGTAGAAATGTACTCGTTTTCTTTCCTTTCTACACGTTGTGTCTAGTGAAAATTTGTTTCTAATTCAACCAACTCAACATTTTGTCTCAGTTCAAGAAAAAAAAAGTTTTCAGGTTTGGACACATTCCTATCGCTGCAGATCTGTCGTTGCCTCACAATCAAACAAAAATGCTGCATTGGCTGGCTGACAGGCTGACTGCTTTTATGTTGTGTGAGTCACGGGTCTCGGTTTGGCAAAGACAAAATATCTGCAGGTTCTAAACCTGAAACGAGCCGAACAGGAACAACTAAACCCCAGACTGTTAGCAAAATGCCGGCTCCTCTTTTAAAACACGAACACTGAGAGGCGACTATCTGTTTGCGTCTTTGAGAGAGAAACCGATGAGTTCAGAGAAAACAGAGAAAGTTAATCCAGAGGAAAGACTTTGAGAGAAATCCCAGATCCAGACGGTCATATTTCCATAATCTGCCTGATGCTCTAATATTCCAACCAGCCGGTTCTGATGCATTTCACATTACCATAATCCATCCAGTCTGTAGCGACGCTAAGCTGCATACGGCGAAGTGCAGCTGATATGCAAACAGTTTGTGCCGTAATTATTCCTGAAGTATTAACATCGCAGGCAGAGCAGCAGCTTCAGGTTGGGCTCATAACGCTGCAGGAGGAAACTTTAAAGGTTTCTACATATTAAACTGTCACCATGTTGTGTTTGTTCTGAGACAGATTACAGATGGCGGATCAGGGCCATTTAGATAGGAAACAAAAATGGAGTAAATTTCTACCAAAAAACTGAAATTTTGAAATTAATCTAAAAAAATTCTCAGTTTTTTAACCTTTGAAACTCAGAAATTTCCAAGTTTTTTGTAAGAGATTTCTGAGATTAATCTCCATGGTGCTCATGATTGATAGCGCTAAGACCCGCCTCCTGGCCCTGATTGGCCGTTTCTACGGAGGAGCTCGATTTTTTCCCCAGATTGTTTGTTTCAAACTTTACTACCATGACTTGATGGCAATTTCTTTCTTTTTTTTTTTATATTAACGTTTTTATTGAGAAAGCACCTTACAATACAATTATATAATTATACTGAAAGTGTCTCTCTGCACATTAATGGAATAAGACAGTCTCTCCAGAACATAGGTCTCTTTCACCACACTTATCCAGTCTTCAGTTGTTGGAGGTTCCCGTTTGAGCCATTTCCATGCTATCTTACAGATGTGGTCCCAGTTTTCTTCTGAAATCATCAGGCTGGCTTCTTTTTCCCACTTCTTTTTAATATAAGGGCCTTTTTGCTCCCGGCCAGTAAAATGAACAGAAGTTTTTGATCGTTGTAGTTCAGTTTGTCAACCGGAATGTTACATAAAAATATGGTTAAAGGAAAATTAGCTGTGAAGATGTTCTGTAAATGTTCATGGATTTGAGACCAATATTGCTGAATGATTTGGCAGTCCCAGAAAATATGGAAATTATTGGCCCCATCCCTTCCACATCTCCAGCAGGTAGAACCCTTTCCCTGGTATCGTTTCTGCTTTGGGGTTATAAAAAATCGTATATTTTTTCCAGCAGAATTCCTGCCAAACCTTCGATCTTGTTGTTGTCCATGCTATCTTACAGATGTGGTCCCAGTTTTCTTCTGAAATCATCAGGCTGGCTTCTTTTTCCCACTTCTTTTTAATATAAACAGTGCTGTCCTTCTTACACCGCAGGACGGCGTCGTATAACCTGGAAATAGTTTTGCCTGGTTTTGATTTCGTTAGTAATATGAACGTTTCCACAAATCTCAGATTGTGTAAATGTACTTTTAGATCTTTGTTAAAATAATTTCTGACCTGTAAAAATCTAAAAAAATCATCTGCACGCAAGTCATATTTTCTTTTCAAGGTCTCAAAACATTGGAACGCCCCCTTATGGACAAAAGAATAGTAACTAGTTAGGCCTTTAGAAATCCACTTCTTGACTCTATCATCATGTTGATTTGGGACCACCTCACAGAATCAAAAGCCTTTTCGGCGTCTAAAATGTCTCTATTTTTTGTCTATGAACTTGGTTCATTATATGTAAAACTTTCCTAATGTTCTTGGTGGCAATTTCAATACATATGTAGACAAGTTGCTGCAGCTTTAACTCCAAAGTCTAAAACACTTCTTGGGCATCATGACTGTTGAACCTAAACCAGGTGATGTTCGCGTCAGCAACACAACAAATCCCTATTATTTAATCCCTAATATTAAACACAAATATAGAAACAGACTGGAAATTATTGACTATAGCTGAACAACATTAAATGAAATGCCTCTCCAGGATTTTTATTTGCTGCAAAAAAATCAGTTTAGTTGAAAAAACATTGCGTGTAAAACTCTGTCATTCGTGCTTTGGGTGTTTCTTTGAGTCAGAACGTGAGAACTGTGGTGGTACAACTAAATACTTTCTCTTCAAGGAAACAACAGTGATCTGTGAACTGAAAGGACCAGATTGCAACGTGGACTTCAGCCTGAAAGGAACATCAAAATAACTGCTGCTTAATTAGAAACCACCAGAAAGTTGAGTATGTGAGCCAACAATAGGCAGAAAACGTGGTTTGATTTAAAAGTACATCGTGTCACCGGTGTGTCTTTGGTTTTATTAGATCGATGCAAAGTGGATCTAACAGGCCTGGACAACTTGTAGCTGGTTGTTTACCTGCAGACGCCTATTTCTAATATTTAGTAATATTTGACACGGAGCCGCTTCTGCTCCACCTGGTTGCAACTCTCACACCGAACCTGTTTAAAGCTGCAGCATCTAACTTAAAAAATACATTTTACTTACATATTAAAACTTTCTCTGTCCTAACATGAGACAGATAATCTCTACAAAAACTGGGTTGGCATCAGCTGTGAACTCGTTCTTCCTGTTCTTTGCCAACAGTAATTACCTTTCTCATGTTTATGACATGGGATGATTCACTAACGATAATACGTAACTTAGTTGGAACCAGAAAGAATTCAGAACTTCATTTAGATCTGCTATCTGGGACAATTATATGACTGAACGCTGTCAACGCTGACATATCGATGAAGACATATGTGCCACTCTTCAGATACGGCATTGTTTTCCTGCCTGGTGCAAATAAACACTTTGACTTACTTTGCAGTAAATTTATTTATCTCCAACTGGAACAAAACAAAAACTATTTTTCTGGCCAGATTATTTCTCCCACACCAAATCTGGAGCTAATCTTAGTTGGTAAATTTAGGTTTTACAATCAAAAGCTATTTTCTGTGCCATGTTGAAAGTGGATAATCTTTCAATTATCAACAAATATTGGTAAAAAAAGCAAACTGATGTTTACTAACCTTACTTTCTGTTTCTTTACAAACAACTAGATTAAAAGTTAAAGCAGCTAAATATTAAATTATGAAGGTAATTTCTAACTTTTGTCTATAAACATATTTAATTTTTGCATTGATTCTTGTACTTTTTCCACTTCTGTATCTCCGTTCTTGGTGATGCAAAACTGGAAAACAGTTTTTGTATTTTGTATTTTATATTTATTAAAAATACATATTTCATATATTAAAACTCAATATTTATAATGCCATCGTTTCACTGAGAAGTAGCTCAGCAGTTCCATCAGCTGTTTGCTAATTGCTGCTGGCTAGTCTGAAGGAGCTGCGTCTTGAAGGCGGAGCTAGGTCAACCCAGGCGTTTTGGTTGCCGTGGAGATTAAGCGATTGTAGTCAAAGCAAACCTCCATGTTTGTTTGTGAAGAGGGAATAACTCCATAACATGTGACACCGCCGCTTTAAGAGAAAATCCTGACTGACGTCTGCGTTATTTTTCCGCATGTTGAGTCGGAGGAGCGATGATCAGAGGAGCAGAGTTCCTGCCGCCGTCGTTCGGACCGGGACTGAAGAACGGGAAGAGTTTCTCTGTGAAGGAAAACCCGGTGAAGGAGTGAAGCAGAACCGCCGCTTCCATGTCGTAAAACGACACCTGACCCTCCTCGTAATCCACAAACACTCGCACCCAATCCGGATTATAGCCCACCGACAGAGGAAGCGGCTTGCTGGCCAGCGCCACAAACTGCTTCCTGTTCTGGAGGCGGATGGTCCAGAAGCCGTTCTCCGGGCTCAGCTCCAGTTCCACCTTCCGGTTGACGGACTCCCTGGCGACGCCGAGCGTCCAGCCGGTTTTCCCTGTCACCTGGACGTCGTAGTGAAACCGGCCGCAGGCGAAGCCCCGCCTCCCCAGGACGCCGACCAAAGCCTCGAAGCGTTTGGACTGGTATGGCGGCGGCGGCGTCCCGCCGTCTCCCAGCCGAACCCGCCTCCGATCGTCGGACAGCCTGAGGGCGGGATGCGCCGTGTCCGGGTCCAGATCGACGTCCACGGCGGCGCGGTGGAGGTTCGCCGCCGCCGCGTCCTGCAGCGTCTGCATGGCGCTCCTGATGGCGTCCGTCAGCTGGTTGGTGGCGCTCAGCAGCGCCGTGCGGGTCAGGCCGTCGTAGACCAGCGGACACATCCTCAGCTGGGTCCAGTCCTTGGTGGCCGGGACGGCGTTCAGAGCCGGGAAGCTCCGCAGGAAGGCGAGCGGATCGCTGGAGAGCGACAGCTGCTGCAGCTGCACCTGCCGCCGCCGCAGCTTCCCCACTTCCTGCTCCAGGTCGGCCGTCAAACTCTGGCTCTGCTTCTCCCTCGCTCTGCGCTTCTCCTCGATCGCCCCGATCAGCTCCGCCTGCGCCGCCTCCAGGGTCTGGATCAGGGAGCTGAAGATCCGGACGCCGTCCGCCATTTCCCCGTCTGCGGCGTCTTCGCTCTGCTGCAGGGAGCGCTTCAGCTCCTGGATCTTCAGCCGCCGCTGCCAGATCACCTGCCCAGGTCACCAAAAGTAGAAAAAGTGACTACAAAACATCCCCAAAGACTGAATCTGCACCATCTTAAGCCTGGCGGGCCACCAGGCTTTACTTTCAGAAATATCCTAATTTTTTCTACAAGATCTAGTTTGAAAAGTTGAAAATTTGCTACAAAAAAACTCAGGAATTTTCAGATTAAGCTCAGAAATATTGTAGAAAAAAGTCGTCATGAAACTTAAATATACATTTTTTGTCTCTAGTCAATTTCCTGGAGAAAATGTTTTTCCAAAATACTCAAATTTTATGATTAACCAGAAATCTTGTAGAAAAAAAAGGTGAAACTTTTGATACTCAGAAATTTTCCAAATGTCAGTTTTTTTTTATTTATTTTTCAAACTGAGAAATTTCCAAAAATCTTTCTAGAAAATTTCTTAGAATTTCCTGGCAAATTTTCAACCTTTCAGACTCATAAATCTTCTGAGGAAAATGATCCGGATTCTATGACGGTGAATCTGGGCCATCGTAAGTCTGCAAAGAAAGGAGGAGTAATTTACGCCAACAATTTCAGAAATTTTAAGAACTTCAGAAATTTACCAGAAAAAACCAAGGTAATTTTTGAACTACAAAATTCAAAAATTTGCAAGAAAAACTCTGAAATTTTGAGATTAATCTAAAAAACCCCTCAAACTCAAAAAAATCTGATTATCAAAAATGGAACATTTATCAAGTCTAGAAATTTCTAAATCTTTCCAACAAAATTTCTGAGAATCTCAAAATTTCAGAGTTTTTTGGTATAATTGTACTCCTCTATTTTCAATCTAAGCTCAGAAATTATCTAAAAAAAAAGTTTAAAAAGTCGAAAAATGTAAACTTTTGAAACTCAGAAAGTTTCAAAGTTTATTCTGGAGTTTTTTGCTCCTTTTGCGCATCGTTCTGAGATTAAAACCAGAATCCTGGATCATTTTGGTGAAAACCTGCTCCGTAAAGGTCAAATGAACAAAGGACCTGCTGGATGCGGGCCTCCGTCTTGTCGAGCTCGGCCTTCTTCTCCTGGTACTCGTCGCTGAGCGGAACCAGCCGGTGGGTCCGGTGCGCCGTGGCGCCGCAGACCCGGCAGATGCTGATCTGGTCGTTCTTGCAGAAGAGCTCCAGCGGCTCCTGATGCTCGGAGCAGACGCTCTCCGCCTCAGACGGCGGAGTCTCGCCGCCGCTCAGGCTCTGATGGAGATGCAGGTTGGCCGTGAGCAGCAGCAGCAGCAGCAGCAGCGTCAGCAGCGTAGCGGCCAGCAGCGACCGGGACCTGGAGGACCGCGGTTTGGGTCGGACTGGAGCTCCGCACGGCGCTGTTCTCGGCTCTGAGCGGCTTCCGGACTTCCTTCCTGCGCTCTGCCTGTACTGAACGGCCAGCTCGCTTATGAACGTGTTCACGCCCAGCTTGTGCTTCTTGTCCACGCGCTCCTTACACATGGGGCACTGGCGCTGGGGGTCAGAGGTCAGGTGCTCCTGGATGCAGCTCCTGCAGAAGTTGTGTCCGCAGGGCAGCGTGACGGGGCTGCAGAACACGTCCAGGCAGATGCAGCACCACAGTTGCTCCTCGCTCAGCTGGTAGCCGCCGACGGACATGCTGGCCGCCGGCTGAGCGGCTCTACAGGGAGTCAGAGGAATCCTGCACGCAAAAATACATCCACCGCTTCAAACACGGGGAAACACCTGGAGCCGGCGACAGCTTTGGTTTTCCATCGCGATAAGTTAACAAATAAACTCTGGACTGTTTTATACGACGGATTATTACACACAGTAAAAATGCCGGAGTTGAATTAACACCCAAAAGTGTCAATATGTGTTCAAGTCAGCTGGTGTTAAATCCAACAACACAGAGTGTCACATTAACATTTACAACTGTGTTAGTGTTAAAATATGTTAAAAGTAACACCAGTGTAGTGTTGATCACTAAACATAATCTGGTGTTAAAAAAGTAAATAATTGACCCACAAGGTGCCGATATCAATCAAATCCAGTGGAAAATATTCAAAACAAAACACAGAAATGTAAAGTTTAACTTTTCTTAAACCCATTTCAGTATATAGACCAATGTTAATGTAACAAAAAACATGGGTGTCAATCTTTTAACACTTTCAAAAGTGTTACTTTAACACCAGCTGACATATAAACACTTTTGGGTGTCAATTCAACACCGGCATTTTTACTGTGTGTCCACAATGAGGAAGTGCAAGAATAAAGTCAAAATAAGGCAGCTTGTGACTTTATTCTTGTACTACGACTTCACTCTTTTGATATTTCAACTATATTCTCATATGACTTGTAATTTTATTTCTTTTTTTATTATGGCGTGATACTCTGTCATAATTTTGTATGTAGAGTCACATTGATTTTGCGAAAGCATTTTGAACGTTTCTGCTGCGTTTATCCCTCCAAAAAGATAGAATACTTCAAATAATTCACTAACAAGTCACTTACATGTAATTCCTACATTGAAAAACTTTAGATTTGCTCTAAGACTTTCAGTATTCAACTTGCTGCATGAACTGAGGAGTAAATACATCATTACAAGGGAATGAAGAAGAAAAATTCCCCTAAGGAAATCTGAGAAAACAGGAGGTTCAGTTTCAGAAACACAAAAGTTGTGCAGGTAGAATAAGAAGCAGCTCAGTCTGGTCGGTTTGCTGTGTCTGCAGCAGGCAGGACTCACCGGGTCGGGCTGGAACCGGGCTGGATCCTGGAAGAACTGCGCTCTTGTGACACGAGTCAACCCGTTTCAGGTTCGAGAAGCTCCACCCTGACAGGAAAACACACCCAGAGATAAAACCACTATCGATTTACAGAGTCACCTGGGAATCTGAACTAAAGTTAAAGCGACTTTTGCTGCATTTCAAGGAAATACGTTTAAATGCAGAAATAAGGTTTAAGTTCGATTTATTGGAAAGTATTTTATTTCAGCAGGTAAATCAGCTTCTTCTGTTTAGTGGCCAAATCAAATGACAATGATAAGAAGATGAAAGAAGAAAACAAAAACAGAAATGTTTGCTGTCATAAGAGTCACACACTTCTTCTAACTGAGTCGTAGATGAGAAATTACAGGATCAAAAGGTTAAAACTTCATAGACAAGTTTGGTGCAAACATGCAGAAAACCACAGAACAAGCTATAAACACAACAATGTGGTAATCTCCACAACTGGAAAAGAAAAAATAAACAAATTCAAGAGAAAAATGCTGCAAGCAAAAGGACCTGTTGAAATAACTCATGCAGAGTTATTTCAAAAATAGTTTGAGTAGTTCTAACTTTTTCGAGTGTTAAAATGACTTAATTTCTTGTTGAAATAACTCTGAAAAGAGTTAAATTAACACCAATTCTGATGAGGACCACATAGACTCGGCATAGTGTTGATTTAACTCTGCAGAATTTGTTGTGCATCGAAGCGTTGATCCATCATTTACTTCCGGTTATCCAGGGTCGGGTCTCGGGGGCAGCAGCTTCAGAATGGAGGCCCAGACTTCCCTCCCCAGCCACGTCTTCCAGCTCCTCCAGGAACCCCAAGGCGTCCCCAGCAGGGAGACATCGACCCTCCAGGTGTCCTGGTCTCCCCTCCTCCCGGTGGGACCTGAACTCCTCACCAGGGAGGCTCCATCCTGACCAGATGTCTCAACTGGCTCCTCTCGACGTGGAGGAGCAGCGGCTCGACTCTGAGTCCCTCCTGATGGCTGAGCTTCTCTCTCTAAGTTAGAGCCCAGCCACCCTGAGGAGGAAACCCATTTTGGCCGCTTGTATCCGTGATCTCGTTGTTTCGGTGACCATAGATGAGTGTGGGAATGTAGATCGACCGGTAAATCGAGAGCTTTGCTTTTTGACTCAGCTCTCTCTTCACCACGACGGACCGGTACAGCGCCGCTTCACGGCAGACGCCGCCCCAATCCGCCTGTCGATCTCCCGCTCCCCTCTTCCCTCATTCGTGAACAAGCGTTGATCCAAATTGTTGAACCAAATTGTTGAAAGATGACATAATCTTCTGTCTTTGACCACACAGTGGAAAGATTTTCATCTTGTTTTTATTAATTCATTCAAAGAATCACCAAACGTTTCCTCAAAAACAAAATGTAACTGGTTTCTTGTTGGTTCAACATCATCCATCCATAACACTTCAGAAAACACAACCCGTCCTCACACAAAGCCTTCTCCTGTTCAACATGTTCCTGTACAAGTTCCTGTACAAACAAACTTATACCTTCAGGACAAGGAAGGCGATGATAAATGGGAAAGTCAACAGATGGACAGATAAGGCCGCAGGTGTCAAATATACCATCTAGACCAAACAGGTGCGGTGGCTCAGCTGAGAAGTATCAAGAATAATACGGTAGGTTCAAAATGTAAGGGACAGCAGCACCGGGTTCATATCACCCTTATAATAAATGACGAATTACACAAAACATCGTTTATGGCAGAGGTTCCCAAACTGTGGGGCACGCCCCCTAGGGAGGGCGCTGTGCCATTGCAGGGGGGGCGCGGGAAGCCGTCTGGATGTAAAAAAAAAAAAAAAAAACTGAACGCTGTATGCGCTGGGTTTTTTACCTTAGAATGTCCAACTCTCTCTTATTCTTGTCAATTTCATACAGTAGGAGCTTCCACACTCCCATATCTGTGTCCTCTGTCACTTTTATCAGCAGTTAAAATTGTTTAATCCATTGTTAACATGTTTTTCCGAGCCGCCTTTAAACGCAACATGAGCGCTACGACGCTCGCGCTGGGTTATGCAGGTGTGTTAGAATCATGTCAGCAAACCAGAAAAACCCAAAGAACTTTACACAGTTTTTCCCAAACTAACCGACTGAGTTGAGTGAAGCTGTTGGGTGCAGGTAAAGTAGCTAAAAGATGACTAGCTAATATCAAGTAGCCTGTTACTGATATTAGTAACAGGCTCAGCTATGCTCAGCTATTTACATTCATTTTTTTGCCCCCAAAAAATCTCGCCCCCCTCCGCACCAGACAGCCTTTTCTAATCCATAGGGGGGCCCAGAAAATGTCTGGAAACCACTGGGGGGCGCAGAAGAAAAAGTTTGGGAACCACTGGTTTATGGTAATTCAGAGCTCATAAAACACACTTTTGCTTTGTGTTTGTTATTTTTGGGTTTTCTGTGTTATCCTGCTCCCTGTGAGTCTCTGTCGCTGCGTTTTTCAAGTTGATTGTCTCCCAGGTGCGTCTAGTTCCCTTGATCACCCCGTGTGTATTTAGTCCCACCTGTTGTCTGTGTTCTTCGTCGGGTTCTTGTCTACGTAACGTACATCTAACGTACATCCAGGTCTTCTTTGTAGTCAGTCTGACCGCACAGTTGAACTGTGAAGTCCTGTGTGGGCGTCAGCTCATCCTCACTCTTTGTTGTCGGTGCTACCGGTAGTTAGCTGCATGCTAACTTCTGTGCCGTTCCGCCTGTTTTTGGACTGTTTGAGCATCTTCACCATTAAAACCATCATTATCTTCATACCTGGGTCTCTGCGTCTCTCCTCACCACCCCATGATATGCTTATATTTTGTACTGAAGTCTTGTATGTAAAAGTAAAATACTTTATTTGGGATCTTGGTGTTTCTTTAGTTTCTTTATGTCATATTACTGCAGATGAGGCGTGAAGGACGAGTGAATCGAGAGATTTGCCTTTTGGTTCTTTCTTCACCACAACAGGTCAAACTCCAGTCCGTTTGTTCAGGGATCCGGTCTGTTTCTGGAGGTGTGAATGCTAATCGAACCAAAGAGTGAACTCTGGTCGGTTTGAATGTGAACGCCAAGCGCCCCAAAAGCAGGAAGTGCGCTACAGAGCAGGGAATTCTGGGTAAATACAACCACAACAAATGTGTTAGCCTAGAGCTAGTGGTTGAATGGCTAATGGTCTTTAACTAGACAAAATCCTAAACACTAAAATCTACTTTGGTGTCATCAGTTCACAGAATATTTTCCCAAAAGTTTCCGATCATCAGAATGTTTTATAAATGGAGGATTTTTGGGACATTTTTAGTTTTTTACTGAAGCTATCGGTCTGTTTCATGTTCATGTTGGATTTTGGGACTTGATAAAAATTTTTAATTTTCCTACTTGTGTTTTAAAAAGAGACTACGCTTCATCAAACAGGTTAGGGTAGAAACAAGAACTGGAAAACATTTTCATACAATAATTATTGGACAATATTTCAATCAATATTCTTAAAATTTTCACAATAAATGAGAAATTCTGCATTGAAATCCATATGATCAACTCTAAAACATGTAGAAACTGTGGCTGTGCTGATCCATGTTCCAAGTATATGGTTGATTTTAATGAAATTGTTTTTTATTATTCAGCAGATTAAATAAAAAAAGGCTATTTTTGTGACCCTGTATATTTTCAACTTGATGATTTTAGCCCTCATGCCAAAACCTGAACCTGTTACCATGGCGATTAAAGCAGAGACTCCTCCCACTAAGTTGAATATTACATTAATATGCATAATGTTGGCTCATCATAATATTAACATAATAATTCATAGTATTAATATTGTGCATGTTAATATTGTACAGCAAAACTTTTTCCTTCCACTGAACTTTCCAAAGACCTTTTTTACATTATTTTATTTGTCAACTTTGATGGTCAAAACTGAATTTTTGGATTTTAAACATCTGTTTTTATTTATTTATTTATTAAAAAACATTTTAAATTATTTCCTGCAGAGATTAACCTGCTGGGTTAGGGTTTCATCATGTTTGAACCTTTAAGGTTTCCAGACCTGAAGCATCTGAAGAAAACTGTCACATTTCCTGTAAACACTGCAGTGTGAAAGAGTCACACAGCGTGTGTGTGCGTGTGTGTGTGCGTGTGTGTGTGTGTGTGTGATTGAATATAATTGGTTCCCGAGGGAATTCGAATTGTTCTCATTTTCTGCTGAAAGTCTAAAGTTTGCAGGAATCCAGGAGCAGAGACGGAGACGGACCAATCAGGCCGCGGCTGGAAGTTTCCACCAATCAGCACATTTTGCTCCTAACGAGCCTCGTTAAGGAGACAGGAAGCCGACGGAGGCCCGGACCTTCCTGCTAATTAATCCCAGATAAATGAGGCGCGGCAGGATTAGAGCAGGATTAGCCCCGCCCCCTGGTTATCTGGGTCATGTGACCATCCGTCAAAGATGGAGGACAAGCGGCTCATCCATCCATCCATCATGTTTTTAATTCTGACTCGGTTCAGATCCTGCTGATGACCCTGTCGCCTCCAACCAGAGAGAGGATCCATCTTCAAAATGAACGCCAGCGGGGGGATTACTGGAATCTGATTGGCTGCTGAACTTTCATATCTGCTCTGCAGCTTCAGTTCATATGTTTCACTTACAGACAGATGGTTGAAAAGTAACCCGTGGTTCCCGTCGACGTTTGGGTCCGTTTGCTCTGCGGCAGGTCAAAGGTCAGGGCTTTTGTTTGGCTCTGTGAGTCAGATTGGAAAAACAGAGACAAAGTGAGGAAGAACTGAAAAATGAATAAAAAACCTTTTCTTTGGATATAAAAACACTAACCGCCATCCTGGCTTCTGTTCTGACTTGGCTGCAAAACTGATCAGAAATAAAAACACTTCAAATCAGTCCATATCAATAATTATTGATTCGTTTTTTTTGTTTTAAAGCTGTTGTTTTAGATTTTTAAGCTGTTTTGGTGAAACTTTAAACTGCTGCTGTTTGTTACTCAGCAGGTTGTTGCTAGGCAACCAAAGCCAGGGGGCGGGGTGAACTTTCAACTGTTTGTTACTCAGCAGGTTGTTGCTAAGCAACCGAAGCCAGGGGGCGGGGTGAACTTTCAACTGTTTGTTACTCAGCAGGTTGTTGCTAAGCAACCGAAGCCAGGGGGCGGGGCAAACTTTCATCTGTTTGTTACTCAGCAGGTTGTTGCTAGGCAACCGAAGCCTGGGGGCGGGGCAAACTTTCATCTGTTTGTTACTCAGCAGGTTGTTGCTAGGCAACCGAAGCCTGGGGGCGGGGCAAACTTTAAACTGTTAGCAGGTTGTTGCTAGGCAACCGAAGCCTGGGGGGGGGGCGGGGCAAACTTTCATCTGTTTGTTACTCAGCAGGTTGTTGCTAGGCAACCGAAGCCTGGGGGCGGGGCAAACTTTAAACTGTTAGCAGGTTGTTGCTAGGCAACCGAAGCCTGGGGGGAGTCGGGGGGGGGGGGGGGCGAACTTTCAACTGTTTGTTACTCAGCAGGTTGTTGCCAGGCAACCGAAGCCTGAGTCAGCCAATATTAAGTTACATCTTTCAGCTGTTTTCAGAAAAATAGCTGAAAATGGAGCTGGAGTCATTTTTAAATTAATCAGTTATTATAAAATTAAGAGGCTAAGTAGAAAAAACTGAGTCAAAGGAAAGACTTAAAGAGTTCAAAACGCAAATAGATTACCATAAAAATGAACTTCAGAGACATCAGAATGAATCCTCTGGAGGAAAGTAGCAGAACATTCCTTTAATGACACCTTTTTAAACTTTAGACACACTGCAGGTGGGAAGCTGTGTGGAGGAAATATAATTTATTTAATGTTTCATTACGTTCTGAAAGGAGGAGAGAGGCTCGTTTATTCTCATCAGGAGAGCGGCAGTGAAACAGGAATTAACTCCATCAGTGAAACGATGTGGGGCTTTTATTGCTCGTGTGTGAGGATGCAGTTCTCCCTGCCACCACTGGGGGGGGCTGCACGTCTGTCCATGGCTTACCTCTACTCTCCTGCTTCATCCCATTTCCTTCCTGTCGTGTGTTTCAATCTGCTGGTTTGAAGAAAAGAGGACAGAAATGATCACTCCTCTTTCCTGTCGTCATTCCTCTAACTTCCTGTCTACACCTTTGTCATCTTGTTCTTTAAATCCACCTGACGCTCCACCTCCGTTTCCACTTCTTTGTTTCAGTATTAGCAGAAGGAAAACTTTCAGATTCCTCCATCAGCTCGCCATGTTCACTGAAAACCTCCTGTTTGCTCCAAGATGCTGAAGGTTAAAGGTCAGCAGTGTCTGAAAGGGCCGACGCCCTGCCTGGTCCGGATGTTTCCTGGTTTAACACGACTGGACCAGACAAATGGGAGATTACTGGGCCTCTGCAGAACATTATGACCAGCTGAGAACCGAATTCAGTCAGTTGTGCTGGAGAATGGAAACATTAGGGCTGTTTTCCTCCTGACAGGCCGGCAGATTTGGTCCGATTGGTGGAGAAACGTTGCATCATCTGCTGTGGTTCTCTGAGTCAAACCAGCCTGTTCCCCTCCTGGCCTGTGGGGGCGCTGCACAAGAACCAGCAACGTCCTTCTTCACCAGATGGAAACAAGATGGAGGCGTCAGATTTTAGGAGGATTTCTCTTTGGTCTTTGGCTGAAGACCGTTAGCTATTTCTTCTGCTAGCGCCAGGCTATCACATTTTTTTTGGGTTGTATTTACCCAGAATGCCCTACGCTTCCTGCTTTTGGAGCTGAGCATTCACACAACACCAGAGTTCACTTAAACTGAACCCAGACTGAGGTTTTAGCCGGACCGGCGTTAGCTTAGCATTCACACAACACCAGAGTTCACTTAAACTGAACCCAGACTGAGGCTTTATCCGGACCGGCGTTAGCTTAGCATTCACACCACACCAGAGTTCACTTAAACTGAACCCAGACTGAGGCTTTATCCGGACCGGCGTTAGCTTAGCATTCACACCACACCAGAGTTCACTTAAACTGAACCCAGACTGAGGCTTTATCCGGACCGGCGTTAGCTTAGCATTCACACCACACCAGAGTTCACTTAAACTGAACCCAGACTGAGGCTTTATCCGGACCGGCGTTAGCTTAGCATTCACACCACACCAGAGTTCACTTAAACTGAACCCAGACTGAGGTTGTAGCCGGACCGGCGTTAGCTTAGCATCCACAGCTCATCAGCCAAACTGGACTTTCTAAACTTTCTGTTGTTGGATTGAAGCTTCAAGTGAGACGAATCATGTCTGAAGAAACGTCCCGCTCCAGCTGAGAACTGGCTTCTTCCTCATTATATTCCTTTTCTTTATTTTATTTTATATTGATTCGCTTCCTTCCTTCTCCTCCTCCTACTTCCTCGACCGTCTTGAAGCCTCGTTTAAAAGAAAAACTCACTTTAACACTCCGATAGTCATTTTTCTCCTTTTTGTCCTCCTTCAGATTATTCTCCCTCATCTTCTTGGGCTCTATTTTTTGCTTCGTAATCTGTCATTTCACCTCATCTTCCTCGTCTCTTTGTCCCCAGATTAGAAATCGAACGTCCAGCAGATAGACGGATGAGTCTGAACAGACGGGTGGCCGATTTTCTGCCTCTCTCCTCCACCTATCGATCCGCCTGTCCTCCTATCAATGATCCATCATGCATCCATCAGTCTTCGTAAAACAAAGTGAGGAAGAGGAGGGTTGACCTCTGCTGTAGGTTCTTCGGTTTGACGCAGGCAGGAAGGGAGGAGTGGAAGAGTTTGGGTCTAATTTAAATTCCTGCTGATGCATGAAGCGCCGGCTCCTCACTGCTTCATCAAGTTTCTAACGAATTAAAGAAAAGATCACAGTTACAGGAACTGAAAATAATTCTCAAGTCTTTCTGTTTTACAGCTGAATTCAGTTGAGGATGAAACTAAATGTAGACAAACGTTGAGGTGCCGTTAATCTCCAGGGGAATCTTTCTTCCAATTCCTTTATTTTTTAACATTTAAATGTCCTCTGATGACGCGCCATTAATTTTGCATCGTTTAATTCTTTGCAGATCTTTTTCTTTCTGCTCCGAGTCAAACCGGCCTGTTCCCCTCCTGGCCTGTGGGGGCGCTGCACCAAGAGCCACTGAAGGAAACGACAAAAACCTCACTGAGAGCAACTTCCTGCTTCACCAGATGGAAACAAGATGGAGGATTTTAGCGGTTGGAGGATTTTCTCTTTAGCCCAGGAGACATTTCTGCTGCTAGCGCTAGGCTAGTATGTTAGCGTTTCTTGTATTTACCCAGAATGCCGTGCGCTGTAGTTCACTTCCTGAGGTCTCCGGTCCACTTGGTGTTCACATATTCACCCAAACCGAACCAAAACCGAACCCAGCCTTTGTAGGCTCCAAAAACAGGAAGTGGACTACAGCGCAGGGCATTCTGGGTAAATATAACCAAAATAAACAGGTTAGCCTAGGCTAGCAGGAGAACTGACTCGTGGTCTTTGGCTAAAGACCAGGAGACATTTCTGCTGCTAGCGCTAGGCTAGCATGCTAGCTTTCTTGTATTTACCCAGAATGCCCTGCGCTGTAGTCCACTTCGTGTTCACACATTCACCCAAACCGAACCAAAACACTTAAACCGAACCCAGCCTTTGTAGGCTCCAAAAACAGGAAGTGGACTATAGTGTAGGGCATTCTGGGTAAATACAACCCAAAAAAACATGCTACCTTAGCGCTAGCAGCAGAAATGGCTAACGCTCTTCAGCCAAAGACCAAAGAGAAATCCTCCAACATGAAATCTGACGCCTCCATCTTGTTTCCATCTGGTGAAGCAGGAAGTTGCTGTCAAAGTCTTCAGAGGTTTCTGTCGTTTCCTTCAGTGGCTCTTGGTGCAGCGCCACCACAGGCCAGGAGGGGAACAGGCTGGTTTGAGAAACAGAACCACAGCAGCTGGAAATCTAACCGAGTGAACTGGGCTGTGAGGAGGGAAAACAGCCCGAGTCGACTAATTAATATTTATTTATCCTTCATCATCCTCTCGTTATGCTGCAGCTCTATCTGCTCCACGTTTATTGACTTCCAGCTGAAGTTTTGCAGAAGTTTCAAAAACAATTATGTGCATCCTGCAGCTGGTTGAGCCGCTTTGTTACAGCAAACATTTTTATTTCCTCACCTCGTTTCCCTGGGGGACAGGAAGTGTGGTGTGTGTGTGTGTGTGTGTGTGTGTCAGGTAATCGGCTCAGCTCAGAGCTCTCAGACCTGTCCCGGGGGATTGTGGGTGTTTTTGTGCGTCAATTCACATCAGGTTCAACACACAGAGAGTTCAGCACAGCTACATTCAGGTCAACACTGCGCTGTGTGTGTGTGTGTGTGTGTGTGTGTGTGTGGTGTTGCTTCCCCCCGGTGTATTAATCACCCAGGTGCGGAGCGGCACTCGGCCGGGGCGCAGCAGAGGCACCTGGCTGTGTCCACCGCCTGCCAATCACCAGGTCGGCCTGACGGAGTGACGCCCACCGGCCAGAACTTCCAGCTTCACTTGAGGCGAAGCTTCAAGTTTCACCTCCAGCACAAACTCAACCAGGTGAATGGACTGAACTTTACTGCGCTTTATCCAATCATTTCATTTCTTCACTAACATTCATACGCGGCTCGGTGGGCAGGTTGGGTGCCTTGCCCAGGGGCACATCGACATGCGGCAGGAGGAAGCTGGAATCGAACCTGCAACCTTCCGATCACAAGACGACGACTCTACGTCGTCACCCGCAACTGTGGGCGGCTGTAGTAATACAATAACCTCACAATACGATACGATACACGATATTCTGCACACGATACGATATATATTGCGATATTCAGCAAACGATACAATTCAATACACTTTTGCCATTTTCTGAAAGGTTTCAGAGGGACAGAGTGATTTTGGTGACATTTTGTGACTGTTATAAAGTTGGACTGAATTAATTTAACTGAAAACTGATTAAAAGCTCCAACTACACAATACCTGGTTCTGGTTGGACACAGACTTAAAGTGGACAGCTGGACAAAATGAATCAAAGAAGTGGAGAGAAAACATGTTTCTTTTAGTTGAAACAGTCCAAACTGTAGCTGACATGCATTAGTAAAGTAAATAAAGTGAACCAAGTTCCTGCTCTGAATAGTTTGATGCCTTTTTAACCTGAACATCTGAAGGAATCACTCTAAGCCTGATGACCTGGTGAAGCAAGCAGTGAGTGAACAAGGTGACAGTTGGATGTTACGATACTTAAGGATGAATATCGATTTTATTTCTAGGAAACAAAATATCGATATATATCACGATATCAATATTATCATACAGCTCTACCAGGGATAATGATGTTTTAATGTGTTTTAGAGATTAAAATCACTGATTTTTAACTGTCAGCTGCAGCAGGAAATCTTTTATAAAATGCTAATATTGTCCTTTGATTAAATCTCAGCTGAAAAAATGTGAAAACCTCAAACCACGGACACTTTGCTCATTTCAGGGATAATAATAAATTATTTTATATATAAAATTCAGATCCATCACACTGCAAAAACAAAGTCCCACTAATTTCTAGTGGAAATATCTTGAAATGAGACAAAATTAACTTACAAATAACTTCTAGGAGCTTCTTTTGAGTCAATCATTTATGAATATTTATAAAAGTTCTACTTCCACTGATATTATTTTTATAATAATATGAATAAAGTTTGAAAAATGTCCTGCTAGAAGTGAAATAATCTGCCAGTGGAGCTGAGACTTTTCATAATCACATTACTTAAAAATGGTCTCAAAACAACAATTTTATCAATGATTGCAGAAATTTGTTGTCTCCTTGTGCAAAAAACCAGATTTTAAAATGGTTTTAATTCAGTTTTTACTGAGATTCATATCAGACCCAGCAAAGAAATGCTAAAATAATGGGATCAAATTTACTGCAGAAAACATTTGCCACGTTTTCTCAGCAAGACAAAAGTGATGATAGTTGAAGTTTATCTGGGGAAAAAAGTCTAAGTTACAACAAAATTCAAGCAAAAATAAAAAAATATTGGGATCGTTTTTTTATTCAGAATAAAAACAAACTGTCGCTTTCTGCGATCGGTTCTGGTTCAGATCAGCAGAACTGGTTGTTTGGATTCCTTGTAGTTTGCTAACCAAGTTCAGACAGTTTTTAAACATCCTGACTGACTCTGTTCTGTATGGAAGCCCATTTCTGCCATGAAAAAAAAAAAACTAAATAGGAAGTCATAATTATGGCTTTCAAAGTCATAATCCTGACTTTAAATCTTATAATTTCGACTTTGAAAGTCATAATTTTGACTTTCACAGTGTTAATTATGACTTTAAATCTTATAATTTTGACTTTGACACTCAAAATTATGACTTTCAAAGTCATATTTATGAGATTTAAAGTCAAAATTATGACTTTAGCAGTCATAAATATGACTTTAAATCTTATAATTATGACTTTGAAAGTCATATTTATGACTTTAAATCTTATAATTTCGACTTTCAAAGTCATAATTTCGACTTTCACAGTCATAATTACTTTGAAAGTCAAAATTATGACTTCCTGTTTTCATGGCAGAAATGGGCTTCCATAGGTTCTGCCACAAAAGTAAAGTGTAAACATTAAGAGCGTCGCTGTGCCGCTTCATATCCTCTCTGAGACGCTGCAGCCTGGGAGCCAACCAAGACGGATAATTACAGCGGTGAAATCAAAGAGCAGCGGCGGCAACGACGTTCATCCATAAGTGATGGTTCAGATGATGGTTAAACACTCTGAGCAGCGACATACGGCTCACATTTAATGTGAATTAGAGAAGCGTAAAGCCTTCTGTTTTCATCCAGCATTAAATATGAATAGTCATCCTTCATCGTCTGCCTCAGAACGCTGCAAGGCGGCGATTCACTCTTCGTTATTAAGAACTTAAGATGAACAAGCCGCCAGTTTCTGCTGCAATAATAGAAGAAAACCAGACGACTGATTTATTTATAAGTGCAGGTAAAAGTTGGAGGAAGTCTGAGTTCAGGAAAAGTTACACAGGTAAAAAAATTTACAGCTATAATTTGGCTTAGCTAGCATGTAATGACAAATAAATGTAAAACATAACATGTTTACACCATGAATTTTTAAATGTCATAAACTAAACATTTAATTAGAAAGATAAATATATACTATTTAAATATTAAACTCCAAATTAAATATTTAGCTTTTTAGCAGCTAGCTCTGTTAGCTTGTAGCTAAATATTTACTTACAAAGATAAACGTTTAGCTCCGAGTTAGCTAAATATTTAACTAGCTGATTTATTTGCCAGCTCAGGTCTAAATATTTAGTTAGCAAAAGAGATATTTAGTTAGGAGGACAGATATTTAACTCTCAGATAGCTAAATATTAACCTATCTTAAATATAAGTAGTTAGCAAGGCAAATATTTAATTAGAAGTTTAATACTTCGTGTAGCAGCTAAATATTAAGCTCCAAATTTAGCTCCTAAATATTTTGTTAGCAAGATGAATATTTAGCTAGCTATAAACATTTAACTCAGACCTAGCTAAACATTTAGCTATTTTAGAGGTAAATATTTAACTCTGATCTAGCAAAATATTATATATATATATATATTATTTGATATTATTCTTATATCTTTAAATTATAAGTAGTTAGCAAGGCAAATATTTAGTTAGAAGTTTAATACTTCGTGTAGCAGCTAAACATTTAGCTACTTTAGAGGTAAATACTTAGCTCAAAGCTAAATATTTAGCTAATATGCAAATTCACCTCCCAATAACAGGAAGTGGACTATCAAAATAAAAGCTGGGTCTTCTCAACCTTTATACAAACTCCTCTCATATCTATATCAACAACCTTTAAAACATCTTTTGGTTCAAGCTGAAATTTTGTTCAAGGAAAAAAGCAATGATTCCGATGATGAGCATTTTGAAACGATTCAGAATTACAAATCTGCCGCAAGCAACAAGGATAAGGAGGAACAGAGTTAGGATGTGGTATAAATCGAAGCCTTCTATTAGTCAAACAGTAGCTTATGAAATGTGTGTGTGTGTGTGTGGTGTGTGTGTGTTTCCAGCTGTATAATGGATCCTCTGTCATGGCTGCCTCCAGGTCAGTTCCCTCCAACCTCCCATTCATCTTCTTTGCCTCCCTGCAGGAGGCGTATTGTTGACTTCATTCTGCAGAAACCGCAGCAGCAGCTTCACTTTAATCCAGCTCTGACTCATACAGACTGGATAATGACTTTTTTTCTATATTTTATTACCATCTCAGCTTGACTGTGTCCTGCTGAGAGCTGTGATGAACATGCTGAGGCAGTCACAAAGTGATGCAACACAGCCTGTTTGATTGCTAATGAGCCACACGCGGCTAAAAACTGCAGGGAACTGACCAATACGGCAACCTTTTACAGTCAACAACCAGAGAAAATTCAGCTGGAGAAGCTCTAGCATCTAAATCTTTCTGACAAAATGTAACTGGGACGTAAAATGAGAAACTGAAGAAACAATAAGTAAATAAAATCCCCAAGAATGTCAAATTAAATACATGTATTCACCGTTACTGAGCCAGTTAGCTTCACATAACCAGAAAGCTAGCTTTGTTAGCTTGTAGGGTTGGGAAAACTTTAGCCGGCAGTTAGCTACAGAGCTTGTTTACTTTGCTAACAGTTTCTGTTAGCATAACTGGAGCAAACAGGGTTAGTAGGTTATTTACAGGCTCCATTAGCGTATCTTATTGGGATGAGATACCAATAAGTACCAATAAGTATAATGAGATACTTCAGGGTGCTAGCATCATTCCATTATGTTGGATATGGCGCAACCTAGCTTACATACCTGTTAGCAATTGCATGGTGCTAACTTAGCAAACTTTGTTAATTTTCCATTAGCTTGTATGCTACTACCAACTTCCATATTCTGTTAGCTTGAAGTGCTAACAAACCTAGCAGATCCTATTAGCAGTAGTTAGTTATTAGCTGTGGTTTTGCCTGGTACTTGTCTGTTAGCATGTTTCTTGCTAACCTGTTAGCATATTTTGGTATGGCTGCCTCACACCCCTCAAAACACAGAAGGATATTATATTCAGTGGTTAATTTGTAGATTTTTTTGAAATATAGGATGTTTTAGAAACTGAAAATTTCTGTGATTTTCAGTTTCTGTGATTTTCTGATTTATTTATCAAAGTTAAATATGTGTTTGCAGATTTGTATCAAATAAAGCTGCATAGCTGGACATATAATTTAGATTGTATGATGTTTATTTATGAACTAGTGGTTTCAGATCTAAACTGGGTTCTTCAGTTCAGTCCCCTGATACTCTGGATCTAAAGATGTTTATAAAATAAAAACCAATTATTTCTGCCTATTTCTTGTCCTTCATTCTCCCCCTATTACCATAAATCCATACATTTGAGCTGCTTTTAATCAAAAGTGGCATTTTTTCTAAATTGACACTAAATGTGAAGAATGAAGATCTGGTAAATTTTATAGAAGTTTGTTTTGTCGTCTGGTGGTCAACCTGTGATTACCTCTGTTTCAGATTAATTAGATCTCATTCATCTTTTTCCCTCAAGAAGTCAAGGACACTTTATGCTCACAAACGAACACAGAGGGAGTTTCCCCACACATCTGTCCTTGTTATCACCAACTATTCCTCTGATTATGATTCATATCGTGTCATTTGGAGCAGCTTGATATATATATATATATATATATAAAAAAAAGATTTTTCCATTCTTCAAACCAAATGTTTCCTCTTTGGTTAGGAATTAGCTGCAAGCTAACGTGGCAGCTAGCAGGTTCTGACCAACGGCGGCGTCTAAAACCCAAACAGTCGCTCTGAGATCAAGCTGCAGATCTGCGTCTCGTATCGGCGGCTGAGCCATCCATCAAACCGCAACCCGGCATCCATCATCCAGAGGAGAGAAACAAGAGGCAGAACAGACAGATCTGTCAGAGGAAGGAGGAGGAAGTGGAGGAGGAGATGATGGAGAACAGGAAACGAAGACGAGACGCAACGAAGAAATGGGACCGGGGAGAAAAATGGCTCTTCAGAGGAGAAACTGGAGGAAAACGAAGAAAAGAAATGAGGTGCAGCAAAAATAAAGTATTAAACAACTGTGATGTGAAACCGACACCAGGAGGAAAAGAAAAGAGATAAAAGAGGTAAAAAAAACATCAGGATGGAAACCGACCAAAAGAGGTAAAAACCGATCAGCATCTGAGTCAATCCATTACTAAACTAGTTCATTATTTCAATAATCGATTTATGAATCCAATTAATCATTTCAGCTCTAAAATAAACAGACAAATAAATAAATAAATAGACAATAAAGTCTTAGAGAATCAACAGCTGTAATGATCCACTGATGAAAGTAAACCTGAGAACGCAACCGACCCTGATAGGGACGAGTTAAAAAAGAAGAGAAGACACACAGTAAAATGCCAGTGTTGAATTAACACCCAAAAGTGTCTATATGTGTCCAAGTCAGCAGGTGTTAAATTCAACACTACAGAGTGTCACATTAACATTTACACCGGTGTTAGTGTTAAAATATATTAAAAGTAACACCAGTGTAGTGTTGATCACAAAACACAATGTGGTGTTAAAAAAGGTAAATACTGTAATTGACCCACAAGGTGTCAATATCAATCAAATCCAGTGGAAAATATTCAAAACGATACACAGAAATGGAAAGTTTAACTTTTCTTAAACCCATTTCAGTATATAGACCAATGTTAATTTAACAAAAAAAATGAGTGTCAATGTTTTAACACTTTCAAAAGTGTTACTTTAACACCTGCTGACTTGGACACATACAGACACTTTTGGGTGTTAATTTACCACCAGCCTTTTTCCTGTGCGTCTTCCTGCTGCCACCATCAATTATTCACGCCACATCAACGCCATCATTTTTACTTCTTCACGCCCCAAACAAACCGATTCGATCATTTATGAGAAAAAAGCCCCAGAACATGGCGCCCAGTCAGAGCTGCTCATTAGTTCCTGTAAACCGAGCCTGAGAGGCGCCGCCACGACCCGCCTCCAGAGAGCCGCGCTGACAGAACCGCCGGTGAACAGGACGGCCAACGTGTGAATATGAGGGCAGTCGATATTCTGATTGGAGGTGAGGAAGTAAAATCGGCTGGAGGGAGACGGAGCGCCAACAAGACGCCGCATCGATTTTTCTGTTCGGCCAGAGGAAGCTGCTCACGCGGCGCCGGATCCAGAAACCAGAAGACGAAGCGACTCACCGTCAGCAGCAGACGTAATCACACAGACAGACGGGTCTGATTATGTCGTTGTTTTAAAGTTTCTGCAGTTCAAGGCTTTACTAACGCAGACTGACCAAAAGGCTAAAGTCCGTCTGTCTAAATTGGTCCAGAACCGTTTTCAGGAATGAAAACCGATGTGGTTAATAGACGATATATTTCGAAAATAACTTGCTAGATATTGAAATTTCCGGTTGTTATGGATACAAGGGTATCCATGTTTATCATCTCACAGGACATTTAAAGAACTACTTACAGTGGAAGATTTATTTAGGCAGACGCTCAAAAAAATCCCGGGTTTAAAAGATTAAACACGGTGGTGGCAGTGTGATGATCTGGTCAAGGAAACCAGTTTAAATTGGCTAACAGACAAACTGCTGCTTCATGGCTGGTTTGGATTCAACAATTCATGGTTTTATTGGAGATTCTGGGAAAATTGAGGCCAAAGATCTGGATGACTGGGATGACTGGGACAACTGAGACAACTGGCAGGACTGGAACGAGTGGGACGACTGGGACCACTGGGAAGACTGGGATACATCCCAGTTGAGCTTCGACAGAGATTTAAAGCATGTTTTAAACACCTTCATATTCATTAGTTTGGTTCTTAGAGTCCTCAGTTTCTGCCCAGAGTTGATGAGTTTTCAGCCCTGGTCGGTCTAAACATCTGTCTGGTTGGTCTAAACATCCGTCTGGTCGGTCTAAACATCCGTCTGGTCGGTCTAAACATCCGTCTGGTCGGTCTAAACATCCGTCTGGTCGGTCTAAACATCCGTCAGGTCGGTCTAAACATCCGTCAGGTCGGTCTAAACATCCGTCTGGTCGGTCTAACATCGTCTGGTCGGTCTAAACATCCGTCAGGTCGGTCTAAACATCCGTCTGGTCGGTCTAAACATCCGTCTGTCGGTCTAAACATCCGTCAGGTCGGTCTAAACATCCGTCTGGTCGGTCTAAACATCCGTTGGTTGGTCTAAATATCCGTCTGGTTGGTCTAAACATCCATCTAGTTGGTCTAAACATCCGTCTGGTCGGTCTAAACATCCGTCTGGTTGGTCTAAATATCCGTCTGGTTGGTCTAAACATCCATCTAGTGGTCTAAACATCCGTCTGGTCGGTCTAAATATCCGTCTGGTTGGTCTAAATATCCGTCGGTTGGTCTAAACATCCATCTAGTTGGTCTAAACATCCGTCTGGTCGGTCTAAATATCCGTCCGGTTGGTCTAAACATCCGTCTGGTTGGTCTAAATATCGTCCGGTGGTCTAAACATCCGTCTGGTTGGTCTAAATATCCGTCCGGTTGGTCTAAACATCCGTCTGGTCGGTCTAAACATCCGTCTGGTCGGTCTAAACATCCGTCTGGTTGTCTAAACATCCATCTAGTTGGTCTAAACATCTGTGGTCTAAACATCTGTTGTCTAAATATCTGTCTGGTTGGTCTAAATATCTGTCTGCACACATTTAGATTATATCGATTCATATACAGGAAACTCGACCTTTAACCTAAACCAAATTTTAATCTACCTATTTACTGACTTTGCATGAGGCGAGCCTTATATCCACTGAAAGCGCCGCTCTGAATTATTCATGGCTCTCCCTCATTGGCCAGTCAGACTTATTCATATACAGAGTGGAAATACGGCGTCTCCTCCTCTTGGCACCAACATTTAGGCTGGACGGTCTGACTTATTTGCAGAGCCATAAATATTTTCTGCTTGTAAATCAATGGAGATAATAATAGTGATGTGAAGCTCAGGCTTGTACTTTTAGAGAAAGACTAGAAGACAAACGCTCATCCAGATTAATAATAAGATTAGTTATCATAGATGATACATTACAAAGTAACTCTAAACTCTTTGATTCACTCAACAAATGCTTAGATATTGTAGATATTATGGTTGTATTTTAAATATTATATGATTTTAAAGCCAATTGTGTCACCGCCTCCTCAATTATGTAATTAGATTATTTGAAAAGCGTTAATGTCTCAAACTACACATACCTCTGGTTACTGTCAGACCTGTAGATTAGTGGTTCTTAACCTTTTTTGAGGTACCAAACCCATAAGATTCATATGCGCATTCACTGAACCCTTCTGCAGTGATAAATAAAATATTTTTTTCCAAATCCAAGACATAAGGGTGACGCAACTAGAGTCTAGTTGTTTCACCCCAAGATCACTAAGTCTTCTTAAAAGGTAGAGTCTCTGAGGACAGATCTTCAAAATCTAGTCAGTGTTTTCAGTAAAGTTGAACTGACTGTCCAGGATCGACCCAAGGTGTTTAAAATGAGCCACAGTTTCAACAGGTTGGCCATCGAGAGAAACTGGAACCACTTTAAGGTTTAGATCATTTAATTAGCTCTACATTCTTAAGACAATGAAAAATTAATAACAAATAATAAAGACTTTGCGGTATTGTGATTTAGTAATGTAATTATACTAGCTGTGTTACCACCTCATGCCACTAGAGGCAGCACCAATCCCGAAAAGATGCGACTAAGGAGCAGATTTAGAAGAACAATGAAAGATACAGGATTTGGTAAAAACTGTGAGCTTTGCTGAAGTAAATAAAGACACAAGTTCAAATCCCTGCTGAGAGTGAAGCTCCTCCAATCAGGGCTCCTCTGAGCTCTGATTGGCTAAGCAATGTAACGTGATCCTCTGATTGGCTAAGCAATGTAACGTGATCCTCTGATTGGCTAAGCAATGTAACGTGATCCTCTGATTGGCTAAGCAATGTAACGTGATCCTCTGATTGGCTAAGCAATGTAACTTGATCCTCAGCAGCAAGTGATGGCAAAGTGAGGGTCATCACGACTTTACACAAGTGAGTCTTTACCTCCATGAGGCTCCGCCGAACCCCTGAGACCGACTCACCGAACCCCTGGGGTTCATCGAACCGGGTTAAGAACCACTGGTCTATAGAGTCATTAAATAAAGGAGCAGTGAAAACACAAAGTGGGTTGAAAGAGCTGTTGCTACACGCTGTAAGAGTTTTTGATTAGTTTAGTGGGTTAATCAATGAACTCAATCTAATCAATGGATGTCTTGAACAGTAACCAGCTAAAAAAGATGCTTATTTTTAAGCATCTTAATTGCTGGTTGTTTTAAACTTCAGGCTGCAGTTTAATCTGGAAATAAATCCACAAGTTCACCAACAAAACTGACTTTTAGCCTTTGCACCAAAGAAAAGAGTAAAAAAGTAAAGTCTAAACTAGTAAAATAAAGTTTTTTACTCAGCTAAAAGTGCTGAGTAAACCAAACCCAGTCCATCATCATTTACATTAACTCAAAGAGAATAAATCATCACCATGAGAAAGAGAGGAATATTAACTAAAGCTTGATTAAATGCTTACAGTTTGTTTTCCTCTGCTGCGTTTCCCTGCGTCCTCCTCCACAGCCCGACGGTTTGGTCAGATGCAGAAACAGGAACGTTCCTGACAGAAACTATGGACGGCAATGTTTATGTAACATATATTTGGTTAGCAATGTAGACGAAATATTTCCCTCAACAGTCATGACAGGAGAAGGGCGTGAACACAAAACGTCTTAAGCCTCTAAACTTTAGTCACACAAGTTCCCAGAAGTCGTATTTTTAGGAGCTGAAACAAAAAGAAACATGTGAAACGGCTCAGCTGAGGTCTCAACGTATCGGAGAAATATTCTGGTTTTACCAGTTTCTAAAGTAATCAGACATAATCCAGAAGAGCAGAAACAAATTCCTCGTTGCTCCAACAAAGACGAAACGAAATGAGAAAACTTGTGGGTGGAAAACGACAACAACATAATTCATCACAAACAAAACCAAGGTAGAGGCGGCTGTTGAGCCAGAGGTCAAAGTTCAAAAGGGAAGATTGGAGCAGCGCTGCTCAGGGCTGGGCGTTCCTCCAGCATCTTACTAACAATGAAGCACAGACTGGAGTTTTAGTTTGGCTTTGTCTGTACAATTTGATTGATTCCTGGATGTCTGCTTATTCATCTGTTTTTATAGCTAATTAATATCTAACTATGTAAGCTATGAAGAGCTATAACTAGCTAGGTGGCTAGCTAGGTGGTAAGATAGATAAGTACACAGATAGCTGCCTATATAATTAGTTAAATAGCTAGATAGCTAGCTATACAGCTTAGAGAGGTAGATATCTAGCTTGGCAAACATTTAACTAGCTACACAGCTAGTTACATAGCTAAATAGCTAGCTAGACAGTTAGCTTAGACAGATATTTAGCTTGGCAAACATATAACTAGCTAGATAGCTAACTACATAGCTAAATAGCTAGCTAGACAGTTAGTTAGCTTAGAGAGTTAGATATTTAACTTGGCAAACATACAACTAGCTAGACAGCTAGCTAGCAAGCTTGACAACTAACTACATAGCTAAATAGCTAGCTAGACAGTTAGTTAGCTTAGAGAGTTAGAGAAATGACCAAACATTTGCTGCTCCAGATCAGAAAGGCCTCTTCAATGTTTTACCATCATGTCTAAAACCTTTTTCATCATCTTTAAACCCAAAGTGAGGCATAAGCCACTGCTTCATGCTTTAGCTGTGTGTTCTTTGCATCTATTCAATGCTCAGCCCTTGGTTGAAGTTCAACAGTAAAACCGCTTTGTCTTCATCTCCATTTGAACATCCCATCTCAGACGAAGTGACCTCATTTGTGTTTCCAATAGAACCAATCACGTCTCCATTTCTCCTCAGCAAGCCAATGGGTTCCGCCGTCCGAGAGCCTCAACCATGTGGATAATCAGCTCTCAGCCAATCAGCTTCACTCAAGCCGATATCTTATTGGACGAGGAAAATGGTTGTTTCTGAGTTCAGAATGCGAGTTTTCTGCAGCGTACAATATTTATTCGTATATGGTGAAAGTACTGGCACGACGAAACGTCACATTTACCCATGTTGGTTTGAGAGACAAGTCACTGCCAGAATAAACCAACGTTTCAGGACAATATCTGGACTTTTTGTGTGTTTTTATTAGGACTGTAGTGATACAATAATATCACGATGAACAGGTTAAAAAGGTATCAAACTATTCAGAGCAGGAACTTGGTTCACTTTATTTACTTTACTAATGCATGTCAGCTACAGTTTGGACTGTTTCAACTAAAAGAAACATGTTTTCTCTCCACTTCTTTGATTCATTTTGTCCAGCTGTCCACTTTAAGTCTGTGTCCAACCAGAACCAGGTATTGTGTAGTTGGAGCTTTTAATCAGTTTCCAGTTAAATTAATTCAGTCCAACTTTATAACAGTCACAAAATTTCACCAAAATCACTCTGTCTCTCTAAAATCGTTCAGAAAATCGCAAAAGTGTATTGAACTGTATCGTTTGCTAAATATCACAATATATATCGTATCGTGAGCAGAATATCATGTATCGTATCGTGAGATTATTGTATCACTACAGCCTAGTGGCCTGGTGGAGGTGCAGCTGGTCCAGTTAAAGCAGCCAATGGTTTCTCCCTGAAGTCATCGCTGGTGAGAGACACTGCCACCTGCTGGTGGGAGTTGGCGTCACTTTATCCCAAAGTGTTGGAACGATTTTGAGTGAAATTAGTGTGAAAAAATGTTGTTTTATTTTTATTTTTGTGTTAATTTCTGCAAAAAACCTTTGGGACGTTTGATGGCTCTGCAGAACAAATACATTTATAAAAAGATTAAATTAAAATAAAGGTGAACTCTGCTTAATAAATCTGGATGTGAATGTATTTTGTGCTGATAAAATCCTAATAAATCATTCCAGGTTTAGTTTTCATTAGAGGTGTGCCGATCGATCGGTCACCGATCATAATCGGCCGATTTCCATGAAATCGGTGATGATCGGGATCGGTGATCATTGGCTCTGTTACCGATACCTGATCATCACCTGCATCTCATTTCTCAGCCTGTCTGTCCAGCTGGTCTCGTCTTTCCTTCACTGCACAAACGCGCAGCAACAAATGCTAAGCGATGTGAAACTATAACCACTGAGTGAATGAGGACGTTTGCGTGTTGCGGCGGAAAAGAGAAGCAGGTCAAAATGCATCAACACAACGAAGCTAATAAACATAAAAACAATGACGGAGTTTGGCTACATCGAGGCTCAGTGCAGTAAAAAGACACGGGATCAACAGCAGTAACACACAGCTACAACACCATGCATGACGTCAAAAGATAAACAATAACTGAAATGATTTAGTCTGGCTGCGATGTAAACGCGGTTTGCTGTTGACCTGCTCGCACAGTATAATTATATAGTAATATTTGACACGGAGCCGCTTCTGCTCCACCTGGTAGAGACTCTCACACCGAACCTGTTTAAAGCTGCAGCATCTAACTTAAAAAAATACATTTTACATACGTATTAAAACTTTCGCTGTCCTAACATGAGACAGATAATCTTTAAAAAATAATCGATCTCCTCCCTGTTACTCCGCTCAGTCAGAAACAGCCAATCAGAACTAGCAGTAACCAGCTAGCCGCTATGCTAACAGGAAGTTTTCATTCAGTAACTCTGGATTGTTTATTGTAATTGATCCTGTATTTTCCGTTGAATGTTAAGTTTTATACTTGAATTTTTTGTCAATGTTGAGGTTTTATTTTGGCTCTTTGCATTATTTAACCTCTTCAGAGCCTCATACTGTATGTTATCAGTCTGTTAAAGATAGTATTATTGATAGCAGTTCAATTTGCACAATGCCTGTTTTGTTTAGTTTTCATCTTGGAAAAGTTATTAAAAACAAGTTTTTGTCTAAATTAAGGTGAATTCATGGTTCCTTTTTCTACATAATGTAACAGTAGTGTTTATGATAAAAAATAAATTAATAATAATTATGTGATCGGTATCGGGGATCGGAATCGGCGATCGGCCCTCAGTGGTGATCGGTATCGGTATCGAGAGAAAAAAACCTGATCGGCACATCCCTAGTTTTTATTATGATAAATCCCATTTCTGATGGAAAGAACACATCTCTCTCTCTGTCTCAATTTGTTTACATATTTTATTCAAAATGTTGTTTTTTCTTTGAACATTTAGAGAACAGACAGAAGGAAAATCATTTCCCTCACTGTTCCTGCCAACATCTCTCTACTACCCAGTTACAGATAAAACAGAAGCTTCTTTATTTCACTCCTTATTTGAACCTTAAACTCTGAGTCTGGATTTAAACATGTTTTTACTTCCTGCCGCTGTCTAACTTGAAAGCTAGAGGTTGTTAGAGAGGAGGAGAAGGAAGTAAAGAAGTGTTTTCTCACCTCCAGAAAGACATTAAAAATTAAAGAACAGAGACAGACGCACCAATCACCCTGACACACCTGTTTTACTTCCTGTCCGTCTGGAACAAAGAAATAAAAACAAGTCGGTTTAATGTTTAAAGCTGCTGCAGAATAAAGGCCTGTGAAGCCGAAGCGTCTATCAGCTGTTTGATGCTCAAAGGATCTGAGCATCTTCTCCTCTTTTCCTGCCCCATCCATCCTCTCTAATCACAGCCTGGCAGCCTGCTGGCTGTGTGTGGAGGCATGAAGCATTAAAACAGACAGAGGACGTCGATTCAAACAGTAGAAGAAGAGTGGAAAGTATTATGAACGGAGGTTTTATAGGCCTGGAGACAAAGGAACAGCTGCAGCTAATGGGAGATGTTTGTTCACTGGCGTCCAGATGCTCCCAGTTTGTTCCAGTTACTCATGAACGCATGAAGAGCAGCTTAGAGTCGCTAATTTCTACTAACTTTAAGTGGTTTTCCAGTTATCTTGAGGACAGAGAGCAGAGGGATAAAATAAACCATCCCGTCTGTCACCATAACCAATTCTCTCAGAAGTTATTATCATGATAAACGATAATATTGTTAATTAATTTAATTCTACTGGCAAGAAAACATTCTCAAAAATCAATAAACTTTAAATTCTAACAAACATTAAACACTGGAACTGGAAGAGATTTAAAATATCCAAATTAAATTAAATAAACAACAGATAAAATTAATTATGAAGTCTCTGGAAACAAAACTGTACTAAAAAAACACCAGAATGAAGATTTATCATCCAGCTTTTGGGTGAGAGAAAAACAATAAATAAGGCAAA
Source organism: Poecilia picta (assembly GCA_033032245.1). Taxonomy (NCBI): domain Eukaryota; kingdom Metazoa; phylum Chordata; class Actinopteri; order Cyprinodontiformes; family Poeciliidae; genus Poecilia; species Poecilia picta. The sequence goes on along the minus strand of CM065375.1, from coordinate 3,802,267 downwards.
TGGAAATTTTTGAGCTCATTTAAATATATTACGCAATTAATTGATTAATTGTGACAGACTCAAGACATGGATAACTGAGCTACAGGTGAAGTCCAACAGCTTTCTCATGAGCAATAGGGCTGTACATCCATACATCATACATCCAACCATACATGGTTGGATGTATGGTTGGATTGATGTATGGTTGGTTGGATTGTATTGCAAACGATACAATTCAATACCCTTTTGTGATTTGCTGAATGATTTTAGAGGGTCAGAGTGATTTTGGTGACATTTTGTGACTGTTAAAGTTTGACTGAATTAATTTAACTGAAAACTGATTAAAAGCTCCAACTACACAATACCTGGTTCTGGTTGGACACAGACTTAAAGTGGACAGCTGGACAAAATGAATCAAAGAAGTGGAGAGAAAACATGTTTCTTTTAGTTGAAACAGTCCAAACTGTAGCTGACATGCATTAGTAAAGTAAATAAAGTGAACCAAGTTCCTGCTCTGAATAGTTTGATACCTTTTTAACCTGAACATCTGAAGGAATCACTCTAAGCCTGATGACCTGGTGAAGCAAGCAGTGAGTGAACAAGGTGACAGTTGGACGTTACGATACTTGAGGATGAATATCGATTTTTTTCTAGGAAAGAAAATATCGATATATATCATGATATCGATATTATTATACAGCTCTAACCTCCACCAACCCTCAAACTGAACTTTCCCGTTTAAAACAACTTTATGGTTTCTCTCTGGAGACGACGCACTCGATTGTCTTTGTGTTAAATTCAGAAAGATTTTTCTCTAGAAACTTTCTTTAAACAAATAAAACCTACATGAACGGTAAATAAAATGAATTGTGGAGCTTCTGAACAAAACTGAGACCAAAGGACCAAACTGAAGATCAGTTTCTGGTAGGAAGAGAGAAACGATAAATTATTTTAATCAATCATGTGATTAATTGATGTTTGTGACAGGCTGAGATGTACTGTGTGTTCACACCAACAGTCAAATGGCTTCAATCCAAACAGAAACAAACTGATGAGTCGGACAACAAGCCCCATTTATTCGTTAAAAGTTCTTGCAACTGACTGATTTTTGTGCTGACGTCCATTTTGACGCTTCCACAGACTGAAGAACCAAATATGTCCACATCACATCCCAACACTTCAGGAGTCGTGAGTCAAACTCAGTGGATCATTTTCCACCAAACTGCTGATGAGAACATTCCAGTTTTCAGGATCAACTTCAAACCTTCAGAGAAAAAGACTTCAGGACAAACGAGAGTCTTCTTCATCCGACTTGTCAAGCTGCCTCCAGTGGAGCGTGGTGGCTTTTAGACCGGTACCTCCAGACCAGCTGCAGCCTCACTTTCATGATTATATTTACAATTTCTCAGCCGAACCTTCACCTCTTTGCTCCCTGGACCTCCTGTTCTCTATGATTCAAAGTGAGAACAGCCTGAAAGCTCAGAGAAATGTTCCACAAACACATTGTGTGAAGTACGTGGCCTGGCTGTGAATCACGGCCGTGACGGATCGGTGTTGCCAAGGGGAAAATATACAGCAATTTAAACATCACATTCCCAGAGTGAGTAATGGCCGCGCCGGACGAGTGACAGGAAAACAAGAGGAGGGAGAAAACAGCCACGGAGCTGAACTGTCTAACTGTACGTCTGTCTTCCTTTCTGCTGATTTATTTTCCTCCACTCATCGCTGTGTTTTTGTCGCTGTGTGTGTGTCGTGAATTATGATTTCTGAAGACGTTGACATGCTGAGATGAGATGCGAGGCTGAAACGGCGTCAAAATAAACCAAATCAACTCACTTCAGTTGCACATTTAACCATAAACGATGTTTTTCTAAGCTGTGAATACAGTAATTAGCCACAATTATGTCCTCAACCCTCCGAACCATTGAACTTCACCAAATGAAAAGAGCTTCATGGAGCGTCTCAGACTGCTGTATGACTCTACGTCAGAAATGTTTTCTCTTGAGCAATGAATCTGTCTGGCAAACCACTTTCAGAGCCTCGGACTGGGAGTTACCAGCACAAAGCTACGCGCCTGGCTCATTGTGTTAAATGTAAAGTTTAGTGGAGGGATGATTATGGTGTGGAGCTTTTGTGAAGTTGGACTCTGCCTCTTAAACTGAGATGGTGTGGGAAGAGTTTGGGGACGGAAAGAACCTTTAACAAGACGACTGGGACAAGTTGGAGAAGAGCTTCTGTGCCATCCGTGGGAGGGAGGGAAGGAAGGAGGGAGGGAGGGAGGGAAGGAGGGAGGATGGTAGAGGGAAGAAAGGATGAATGGTTGGATGGATGGAGGGAGGGAGGACAAGGGACATGGATGGGATGATAAAGACATGTTGGTTGTTAGAGAATAGATAGAAAGAAATGTTGATTGGAGTTGGATGGAGGGATAGACGGATGGAAGGTTGGTTGGATGGATGGAGGGATGGATGATTGGTTTGATGAATGGATTTATGGTTGGTTGGATGGATGTATGATTGGATGGATGGTTGGATGTATGTATGTTTGGATGGTTGGATGGATGTATGATTGGATGGATGGTTGGATGTATGTATGTATGTTTGGATGGATGGATGGATGGATGGATGTATGGATCCATGTTTTGATGGATGGATTGTTGGTTGGATGGATCTATGTTTGGATGAATGGATGATTGGATGTATGGTTGGATGTATGTATGGTTGGATGTATGTATGGTTGGATGTATGGATTTATGTTTTGATGGCTGGATTGTTGGTTGGTTGGATAGATGTATGTATGTATGTATGTATGGTTGGATGGTTGGATGTATGGTTTAATGGATGGATGTATGGTTGGATGTATGGTTTAATGGATGGATGTATGGTTGGGTGTATGGATCTATGTTTTGATGGATGAATTGTTCGTTGGTTGGTTGGATGGATGGATGGATGCATGTATGTATGGTTGGATGGATGTATGGTTGGTTGGATGTATGGTTGGGTGTATGGATCTATGTTTTGATGGATGAATTGTTGGTTGGTTGGTTGGATGTATGGTTGGGTGTATGGATCTATGTTTTGATGGATGGATTGTTGGTTGGTTGGATGGATGTATGTATGGTTGGATGGTTGGATGTATGGTAGGATTGATGTATGGTTGGTTGGATGGATGTATGGTTTAATGGATAGATGGATGATGGATGGTTGGATGTATGGTTTAATGGATGGATGTATGGTTGGATGTATGTATGGATCTATGTTTTGATGGATGGATTGTTGGTTGGTTGGATGGATGGATGGATGGATGGATGATTGTATGTATGGTGATGGTTGGATGGTTGGATTGATGTATGGTTGGTTGGATGGATGTATGGTTTAATGGATAGATGGATGGATGTATGGTTGGATGTAGACAGAATTTCCATGGTGACCACAGATCAATCAAAGTCCATATAAACTCTGATTTTCTGATCATTATGGTTAAATTCTCTCAACATAAACATTTCTAACCTTTAAAAACCACAGAAAAACAAACGGCTGCTATCAAATCGTCATTAGCAGCATCTGTGAAACCTGTGAAACTCCAAACACCACAGATAGCTGCTTCTCTTCCTTTGACTAGGCCACACCCTCGCACGCCGTGGCCTTTTTAAATCCCAGTTACTGCGGCTCGCCGCGGCGGGACGCTTTATTACAAAGCATCACTTTCTCCTCTCTAATAAGTGCAACAATGGCGGAGCACTTTACTTATATTACAGCTCTTTATTTCTAAAAGCTGTTTGCACCTGCAGTGAGTCAGGAGGCTGCAATAACAAGGCATCAACACCTAATGGAGAGCAGGAGAAAAAGGGCTTTTAGAGAGAAACAGCATTAACCTTTCAGCGCTCCGGCTGAGCCAAAGGGATTCAATACAACCACACAACAAAATGGATCCAGCTGAATATGCTGCTAAATTAGATTCTCAGCTGTTTACTTATTGGGCTCATTTTTCAAAATGAAATGAGATAAAAATCATCTAATACAAGAAAAACATGTTTTATTGGTTCTCCGTTTGATTTTAGTGCTGCAATCATCCGTTATCCCACTGAAACGTTGGCGAAGGATCAGAGAAAAGCTCTGCTTCATTAAACTCTAACCTTCCTCCAACTTTAATGTGTTTATTGGGGTTTTAGAACGACACAAAGTAGACTTCAAGGCTGCAGTCACACCGGCCGTTCAGTCCGACTGAATCCAACTCCAGTCCGTTTGCTTAGAAAGTCTGGTTTGGTTGGGGAGGTCAGAGAGCCTAGTCAAAGTCTGGTCCACCTCCAAGCCTCAGCCTCAAGTCGGCTGAAGGTCCAGAGGTTGGTGTGAACACCAAGCGGACCAGAGACCGCTCCAAAAGCAGGGAGTGGATTAAAACCCTGAGAAATCCTCCAACCGCTTAACTCTGGCTCTACTCCATTTTTGTTTCCATTTCATGAAGGAGGAAGCTGCGTTCAGATCGTTTTAGGTGTAATGACCTCTGTAATTTCTGCTTCAATAAACAATCTGATTGGACGCGGGAGAAAACTATTGTTGTGCTAAAAGGAGTTGGTCTCAATGCTAAACATGTTGCTAATGCTAACGTTAGAGTCCACATTTTCAAAGACGTTCCATGATCAGAACTTTCTAAAACAGTTTGGTCCAATCAGAATAACAGATTATAAACAATAAATATTTCTGTTGAGCTCGTATGTATGGAAGAGGATTAGAGCCACCGAAAAAAAAAAAAATTAAATCTCAGAATTTTAATCTCAGAATTCTGACTTTAATTTAATTAAACAATATTGACAAAATAAACATTGAATAAGTAGACATACGTATGGAAGAGGATTAGGGCCACCGGAAAAAAAAAAAAAAATAATTCTGACTTTAAAGTTAGAAAGTCAGAAATCTGAGATCATTAAAGTCAGAATTCTGACTTTAAAGTCAGAATTATTATTTTTTTTTTTCCGGTGGCCCTAATCCTCTTCCATACGTATGTCTACTTATTCAATGTTTATTTTGTCAATATTGTTTGATGAAAACTTGATTAGTTACAAATCTTCCAATTAACCTGTTTAAAACCACCAGTATAAACAAAAGTTTCATGTTTTTAGTGTTTGTACAGATTAAGTTCACCAAGAACGAATCTGCAGTTCTCCAGTCGTCTCTTCCATCAGTTTGGATCTCGGAACCAGGTCTGCAGAAGACCCAAACATGCTTGTTTACATCCAGTTCTCTTAATGCCGGACTCAAAGCGGAGTTTTTCCAGCAGGATTCGCTTCGTTTTTATTTCATCTGCTGCTTTTATCTTGTGTGCGATTGCTCTGTGGGTATGTCGCGCTTTGATCTCCCCTCTCATACTGGATGTTTAATGTATACTGTCTGAGCCGGCCCTCTCTGGGTCCAAACCCGACTGCAGGGGAGGATAGAAGAAGCAGATGAAATAAAATCCATCACAGCCTAAAAAAATGGAGAGAAACAAATGAAAAAGACTAAAGGAAGAGCTGAGCAGGTTAAGTGGAGCAGGTGATAAAGCGGGAAGATAAACGAGCGGAGTGCAGCGGTGAAGAGACGGAGCAGGATGACCTCCATTAGCCTCTTTGATGCAGCGATGGGAACCAGGAGGTACAAAAACGTTACAGAGAGAAACTGGAGGAACGTCACAGAAAAGTGGGTCTCCATTAACTCAGCCGCCTGCTGCAAATTAAAACGTCCAAACGTCGAACTCGCAGAAACACTTTGCAGCCAATCGGACGCGTCAGGAGGCTAAAATGTAGCTTCGATGTTACATTGTGATGCTAATAAACCGGCGCTGCTGCTGGCAGGCCAACGATTAAACGATAAGAAAGGCGACTGAATTAATGCAGAGATGATGTAAAAGAAATTAATTTTAAACTAGTGGCTCAATTATTCTGACAGCTTTCTGCATAATCTTCAAAACTAAACCCCTTTCTTTTATTTATAATCCTGGCATTCGATGTTAACAATAGACAAACTGTGTTCAGCTTTATGAGTATTTGTGTTTGATCAACTGTTGAAATGACAGGACTGAACGGAGAAGGCTGCAGGGCAATAAAACCTTTCAAAATCCAGAAAATATGTCCGTCTATGATTCAGACCAGAAATATGGTGTTAAATATGTCACACAGACATTTATTGCAACACATGATGGAAAAAAATCATCCATCCATTTTTTAAAAGATATTTTACATTTTTCTTTTATGTGTTTGGTGTCAGTTGGGATTATTTCTATTTCCCAAATGCCAAAATAAAATAAGTAGGTTGTGATTCATTTCCGCTGTATTTGGTAAAATCTCCTGGATTTGGATCGAATTTAGTTTGCTGGAGTTCTGGCCCATTCCTCTGCACAGAACCGGAGTAACTGGGCCAGCACTTTGTGGTTCAATGTTTGTGGTTCAGAACCAAACGGGGAGAAGCAGCATTCAGTTTCTACGCACTACAATTTGGAACAAACTTCCAGAAAACTGTAAAACAGCTGAAACAATGGGTGGCTTTAAAATTCAACTTAAAACCCACCTGTTAAGAGTTGCTTATGGCTAAATTAGGATTAGAGTGTCGGCTTTGATGTCTTGATGTTTTTATCTTTACTTTTTATTTATTTATTCTCACTGTTTACGTTTTAATGATGTAAAGCCCCCCAGAAAATGTCCCAGTTAAACAAAAGTCCTACAGGGTTTAGAGTCCCAGTTGACGGCGTTTTAACTAAAACTCTGAGGTGTGAGTACCCTTGTTAAATAACATTTTAACTAAAACTCTGAGGTGCAGTGCCCTTGTTAAATAACATTTTAACTAAAACTCTGAGGTGCAGTACCCTTGTTAAATAACATTTTAACTAAAACTCTGAGGTGTGAGTACCCTGGTCAAATGGCGTTTTGGCTAAAACTCTGATGTTTTAATCTTTTTATCTGTTTTGTTTTTATTTGTTTTAATCTTTTTCAAAATCTCTTTCTCTCTCACACTGTCACTGTTTTTATTTTAATTATGTAAAGCACTTTGAAATGCCTTGCTGCTGAAATGTGCTATACAAATAACATTTGATTGATTGATTGATTGATTGGTTGGTGCCATGGCAAAATGTTGACGTTGTTTTCCTGAAGCTGAGGACCGTCGTCCGTCCAGAAAACCTATCTGGACCAGAACTACAACATGTTCTTGGGTCAATTCACACATTTGGGACCAGAACCCGTCTCCATCCTGAACGATACGATGTTCGGACTTAAATCAACTTGTTTCCACGCTGGAGGTCGTCCTTTGGAGACGCCAACAGAACCACATCGTCTCCAAAAGCCACAGCCGGTTTCCAAACCCGGCGCCGCCAGCAGGGTGAATGCTGCTTGTTCTGTCCGGGTTCTGCTGCCAGTGGGTTAAATAATTGCGGGTCTCTGCGTGTGAGACAGATCTGTATCTGTTTGTCGCTCCGGCTGACAGGAAAACGCCCAGCGGAGGCTTGCGGGCCTCCCACATGCTGCCGTTATCAGGCGTGTCATCTCGTCCTATTAAGGAGTTTCTTCTCCTCTTATCAGGCCGAACCTCGGCAGACACCAACGCGGATATCAGCCCGAAACACATGAAAGTGCCGTCACTCTTTCAGCTCCATTCAATTTAAAATCGCAGCCACGGCGATACGGATCTGTTCCCCAGGAAAATCTCTTGGACCACGTCTGTTTTCCAGGGGAGTGGAGGAAGTAAACGTGTGATCTGCATGTTTGGACTCTGATGTCAGAAGGTTTTATTAGAACAGAAGTAAAAGTTCTGGTTCCGACGAGTTTTACTCTTTATGTTTTTGATCATTTGACAATCAAATCATGAAAGTTATTCTATAAACTTCATGTTTTAATGCAGTGGTTCTTAACCCGGTTCGATGAACCCCAGGGGTTCGGTGAGTCGGTCTCAGGGGTTCGGCGGAGCCTCATGGAGGTAAAGACTCACTTGTGTAAAGTTGTGATGACCCTCGCTTTGCCATCACTTGCTGCTGAGGATCATGTTACATTGCTTAGCCAATCAGAGCTCAGAAGAGCCCTGATTGGAGGAGCTCCACTCTCAGCAGGGATTTAAACCTGTGTCTTTATTTACTTCAGCAAAACTCACAGTTTTTACCAAATCCTGTATCTTTCATTGTTCTTCTAAATCTGCTCCTTAGTCGCATCTTTTCGGGGTTGGTGCTGCCTCTAGTGGCGTGAGGTGGTAACACAACTAGTATAATTACATTACTAAATCACAATACCGCAAAGTCTTTATTATTTATTATTAATGTTTCATTCTCTTAAGAATGTAGAGCTAATTAAATGATCTAAACCTTAAAGTGGTTCCAGTTTCTCTCGATTTTAAACACCTTGGGTCGATCCTGGACATTCAGCTCAACTTTGCTGAAAACACTGACTAGATTTTGAAGATCTGTCCTCAGAGACTCTACCTTTTAAAAAGACTTGGTGATGTCTTGAATTGTCTTCAATTTGTCTTGAATTTGAAGAAAAAAAAATCATTTTATTTATCACTACAGAAGGGTGAATGCGCATATGAAACTGGTGGGTTCGGTACCTCAAAAAAGGTTAAGAACCACTGTTTTAATGTTTGGTTGGTTGTTATTTTACCTATTTTGGCTCCATTTCTACGTTCATATGAAGAGAAGATGGTTTGAAGATGTAGATGTGAAAGTTTTGAACAGAGAAGTGAAATAATCCGTCTGTGTTGAACATGAAAAAGTAAAACTCAGATTTCATCTTTCCTGCCCTGCAGCCTGGACTTGTCAACTCAGGTGGATTTTCAGTAATTTCCAACTTGGAGAACACGATGGAAACAATTTATGGAACCGTTGAGAACATGTTTGTTTTGTTGTTCGAACACAACAAAAAGTAAATATAACTAGAAAAATTGAGTAACGCGGGTTGATCGTCTCAGACTCCTCACAGCTAAAAGCTGTAACTGATATCCAGAGTATATTGAAGTCGAGATGTTTTAAAACTATAAATCAGCTCATGTCTCTTCATGCTGCCATTCAGCAGACAGATCGATTCAGAAATGATCCTTTGAACCGAGAGTGACTGAAAATATGTCCAACGGCGCCCAAAGGAGGAAGGCGGTGCGATTCCTGCGCTTTGGGAGAGTTTTAAAGAAAACTGTGAAAACTTCGGCTGTTGCGCTTATATTTCCGTAAACCAGACATCAGTGGCTGCGTTCTGATGTACGAATTTTCCCATAGAGTGAAATTTGAACAAACAGCAGCATTTTGTTTGAGAAAAATCCCTGACGTTTGACAAAGCGTCTGTTGCTATAGCGACAGTTGGATTACACTGTAAACCCGAAAAGGACCAAAAATGTCCGTTAATCCTTAATGGTGACTATAGAAAAACCGAGATACAAAAACGTTGAGCCATTTGAACGTAGCTTAACGGCTTGTGGTTCCTTTAGAAGTTGAATAGAGTTTCTGAAATAATCTGTCAAAGGCACAAAGTTGGCAGAATAAAGAGATTTTCCATGTCTTTCATTGAGGCAAAAAAGTTAAAACATTTCAAACACTAAGTGCTGGGAAGACAAAAAGACAGCTGATTGTTCTGATATATGAACTGTTGATACAATAATCTCACGATACGATACAATATTCTGCCCACGGTACAATATGTATTGTGATATTCAGCAAACGATACAATTCAATACACATTTGTGATTTTCTGAAAGGTTTTAGAGGGACATTTGGTGACATTTTGTGACTGTTATAAAGTTGGACTGAATTAATTTAACTGAAAACTGATTAAAAGCACCAACTACACAATACCTGGTTCTGGTTGGACACAGACTGAAAGTGGACAGCTGGACAAAATGAATCAAAGAAGTGGAGAGAAAACATGTTTCTTTTAGTTGAAACAGTCCAAACTGTAGCTGACATGCATTAGTAAAGTAAATAAAGTGAACCAAGTTCCTGCTCTGAATAGTTTGATACCTTTTTAACCTGAACATCTGAAGGAATCACTCTAAGCCTGATGACCTGGTGAAGCCAGCAGTGAGGGAACAAGGTGACAGTTGGACGTTACGATACTTAAGGATGAATATCGATTTTATTTTAGGAAAGAAAATATCGATATATATTACAATACTGATATTATTATACAGCCCTAGTTGAAACATACAGAGAAACTGAAGACGTGGGAATGATGGAGAGCATTCGCACCAATAAACCGTTCTGAGGTTAAATGTCTGATCCGGTCCAGCAGAGGGCCATCGATTCAAGTTTAATTAAACTCATTCAGAAATTCACACCAGCCTGAAACATTAGCATCATTGTTGTTGCCTTCAGACCAGCGGCTATTTGTTCGTTTCAAGGGGAAATAAATCTTAATGCTGACTTGAAACGAGGCCGGGCCTGATCACCGTGACCTCTGGTTCCTGATCCGACGCCTCCTTCTCTTCTCTCATCTCGGTTTCCCATTAAAGCCGTGTTCTCCCGCGTTTAATCACAGCACTTAACGTCGCTCTGAGGCAGGTTTGTGATGTCGGAGGTAAAGAGAAATGAAAAACCGACTGCAAGTCGTCGTTCCGGTTCTGAAGGCCCACAGGCTGCGGCCCAGAGCGGCATCGGCGCCGTTAGAGGAGCTGCTCCTAAATTACAGCCGGAGTGAAGCGAACGCAGCGAAGTTCAGCAGCGGGAGGCAGAAAACTTCACTTCCCTGCTTCTGAATTTAATTTCAGGATTTATCTGGAGGAGGAAAGGCTGGTCTGTTTATCACCCTGCAGCCTTCCTCCCTCCTTTCAGATGTCTCCTTCCACTGAAGCGACTCAATTTGTTTTGTTCCCCGCGCATGTCTGAGAGCGCGTGTTGATAAGGGAGCTCGTGTGATTATCAGCCACAATTACAGAGACGGAGGAGGAGGAGTGGGTGGAAGGAGGTGAGCTCCATTGATATGCTAATATCTGACAACACACACACACACACACACACACACACACACACACACTCTGAGTGAGGCCTACTGCGGTGTGACAGCCGGAGAATAGAGGCTCTCGTTCTCCGTCTCACCAACATTTCATTACAGTACAGCGAGAGATTGAAACTGCTCATTAGAGACAAAGAAGAAAGGTGTCGCATTCAAGGAATTCATGCAAACTGGAGCGTGCAGAAGGTGACACTTTAGTGGCTTTCAGATCTTCTCACACCAGAGCAGACTGGCAGGGTTGTGCGTAGAAGTGGGACTGTATATTTAATGAGGCGGTTCGTCAATGTTAAAGGCAAGAACTTCAACAGCTCACAAGGTGCTTTTATGCAATAAAGTGATATGCAACATTTGGTTCTAGTGCAACACACTGACTTTAACCAGAGTTAGTGTCTGGGATGAAAGTGAGTCTCTGAACGATTCAATGGAAAAAGCTGTTTCACACCAGATAGTTTGGTAGATTCGGTTTGATCCGGAGCTAAAACTGCAACATTCGTTTCATTTCCAGCTGCTGTGGTTGTTCCTCACTTCACTGAGTCAAACCAAACAAACCTTTTAAAAACCTGTTCCCCTCCAGGCCTGTGGGGGCGCTGCACCAAGAACCACTGAAGGAAACGACACATACACCTCTGAAGACACTGAGAACAAATGGAGTGGCGTCCGATTTTAACGAGCCTCTCGTTATCTTAGGCTAGCATGTTTGTTTTGGTTGCATTTACCCAAGATGCCCTGCTCTGTAGTCCACTTCCTATGTTCACATAAACATTCAAACTGAACCTCTTCAACCGAACAGAGTCCAGGGTTTGATTTTTGGTCCAACTAATCACTCACAGCTGCCCAAACGAACCGGACCTTCCAGACAAACCGGAGTTGGTCTAAAGCGGCCCAAACAGGTCTGGTGTGAATGCACCCTTAGTTTCCTTCAAATGGACCAAAGTTTATATCCCCCGTTGGTCCGGATATTTAGTGCACACACCTGAACCCTGGCGTCTCGGCTCGGTTCACTTCTGGTGCCAACAGAGAGCAGCTTCGATCCGAACCAGCAGGAACTATTCAGCGTTTTGGACTTCATGAGCCACCATTGGTGGGTGTTGTGGTAAAAATGAGCCCTTCAGTGTTGCTAACGCTTCTGCCGCAGGTACTGATTGGACTGGAATCGCCCCAAAGTTTGACTTCTGTCCCACCCCGTCATTTCTGTCCAATGGAACCAATACAACATTCAGCTGCATGGTTCTGTTTACAAACTAAACCACAGTGTGAAAACAAACAGCACTAAATAAAAAGAAAAAGTCCCATTTTGGACCAGACCAAACCAGCGGACCAGAACCAGATGAACGGAACCAGATCAAGTTCTAATTGGATCAGTGGTACCGAGGGAAAGTTTTCAGTTTGCTTCAACTTTTATCAACTTGTTTAGTGGATATAAATGTTGTGATGAACTTTATCCAAGACATGAAGCTGAAAAATCTTTAAACGTAAAGACAACAAGCAGCAAACCTTCCTATGAAGCTACATGTTGTTTATATTCTAATATATGCACATAAATGCAACATTTGCTCCAGTTTAGTAACCCGAGCTGCATTCTGCAGTTTTCACCGTCATGTTAAATACTAAGGTGGGTGATGTTGTTTATTCCATTTAATTTACAGCAGCAGATTTAGAGCACAGATGGGCTGAACATCTGCTCTAACGTGCGATTATTTTAAATAAGCTGCAGACGACAGTTTCCGTCGCTTTCATGCATTAAAGTTGGTTCGACATTCGACATTGAAACTTTTCTCTTAAAACTCGCAGATGTGCTGCACCTCCAGCAGCATTTCCTACACAGACGAGCACGTTGTAGCGATGTCAGATTAATAGTCCTGGGTGTGTTTGAGGCCTCAGGCTGCAGATAGAACCTCAATCATCCATCAACCATGACTGCTGATATAATTACTACACACACACACACACACACACCTTTCTGTTTTCTTAACGTGTCCCTATGAAACAACCACTTTCCTCTGAACATTTCCATTTACCTCTGAGCTCCTTCTTCTTGTCTCGTCAGCCTTCCTCCTGATTGGCTCTGAAATAAATTGATGAATTATTATTGAATGCTCATTAATTACCACCTACTCAGTCAGCACTATTCTCTGGAACTAATTAAAGGTCACCAAAGTAATTAAAATACCATATGGTTCAGCTGGCTAACATCTGACATCACTTACAGATTCTAACAGATCAGATAAAGCATGAATAAATCAGTCATATAAAAAGGAGCTAAAATGAGCAGGATATGGTTTAAAAATCACCTTTATATATATATATATAATATATATATATATATATATAAAAATCTGAATTTTTTTTAATATATATATATATATATGATGTCAAAATATGCAAAAAAAGGTCATAGTATATAATGTGTAAAAATAAGTCATAGTATGATGTCAAAAATATGCAAAAATAAGTCAAAGTATAGTATGATGTCAAAAATATGCAAAAGTCATAGTATAGTATGATGACATCATACTATACTATGACCTTTTTTGCATATTGATATTTCTAGCTTTATGGTCTTAAAATAAAGACCATAAAGTAAAGAGTTAAACATTCAAAAGTTTAAAGCAGGTCACGTCAGGTTTACCTGTAAAGGCTCTTCAGTTTAAACTCATTTTTTAGTTATAATCCCAGCATAGATTATGAGCTTTATGAGAATATGCTGAAGCGACAAACTCAGACAAATCCTCTGAGACGTAAACAAAGTTAAGTAAAAGTGTTTGAACCTGTAAGAGCATTATCCTGATTTACATTAAAGCACCTCACCAGTAGCAAACGCATTAAAAGCAGTGAAATAAAAGCAACGAGTCCAGCTTTGGTGTCTAAATGTGAGCAAAGTCAAACAGAAATTGAATTAAAATTGCAAATGAATCCTGGATGTGTCTCGACCCGAGGAAAATCAGCTCAGCTTTCATTCATATTGAAATGAAGCAGCGAGGAAGCAGAAACAAAGTCGGATTAGGAGGAATAAGAAAACGACAGAAGAGGAACGAGGGAGACGGCGGAGGAGGAGTCGAGACATAAGAGGACAGAAGACGGAAAGAACGTCAAATCATCTGTTTGTTGGTTTTCAGAAGAAATAATCCACCGTCAGCCGACAAACGTGTAGGATGACGGGAAAACGAGTCAGCAGAGGTCAGGAGATTTCTGATGAAATCAACCAGTTCAAACATCAAACCAGCCTGAATTCTGGTTAACTGGTCCATTACAAACTGGTCCATTACAAACTGGTCCATTACAAACTGGTCCTTTACACTGGTTAGTTAGGGCGTTCCTGCACCTTCAAGTGGTCAGAAACTGGCTGCGTTTCCACTGCAAATCTGCACAAAACTTTGTCTATTAAAAAGAAAACCAAACTATTTCACAATTGTTGTGCTTCAATTATTAGAGAAACTCAATTAAAATCACACATGAACAGTGTTGTATAGTAACGAAGTAAAAACACTTCACTACTTAAGTATATTTTGGAGTAATTCATACTTTCCTCGAGTATGAAAATGTTTGATAACTTTCACTTTTACTTCACCGTATATTCAAACTTAATTTCATACTTTTACTCCGATACATTTTCAATGTGTGGTTTAGTTACTCGTTACAAAAAAGTGAGAAGTCGGACACAAATGGAGCCCCATATAACATGAACCACATATGTATGTGTATGAACCACATACATATGTGTAGTGGTATGAACCACATACATATGTGTATATGTATGTACACATATGTACATACATATACATATGTGTACATACATACATATGTATGAACCACATACATATGTGGTTCATGTTATATGGTTCATATGACATGAACCACATGTGGTTCATATGACATGAACCACATGTGGTTCATGTCAGAAGCTGGTTCAGTTGTAAAGCAGGTTAAGTTATTAACCTTGTTGGTAAAGCACCTAATTCTCTTAACTAAATGATGCTGCAGGTTTATCTATTAGCAGGTTTAATTTTACCTGCACTTGGTTGTGTTTATTACTTTAACTGTATTTGACAAGTTTACCAAAATATAAAAAATGTCATTCAAACTGCATTTGCCTTGTTTTACCTTTTACTTATACTTTTCATTACATTACTTGAGTACATACATTTTTACAGTAATTTCCATACTTAAGTACAAGAAAATTCAGATACTTTAAGACTTTAACTCAAGTAACATTTCAGTCAGTGACTTGGACTTTTACCAAAGTCATATTTTGGAGAGGAACCTAAACTTTTACTTGACTCAGAGATTTCAGTACTTTATACAACACTGCACATGAACACGTTTGTAAACATGACAAATCCTTAAAAACACGCAGCGTCATCATCCTCCACTTTCTGTCATTGTCTTCTTTGACGTCTCTGGCAGTAGTAACATCCTGTTTTGATCTAGGGTTCCCACTGCAGTATTACAGAATAAACCAATTTCAATACAGCCAAAAAACTATTTTTAAAAATCTTTTTAAATGGTCTTGTTTCTATGCAGCAAATGTATTTTCATCTTCCATCTGTAACACAGTTAGTGAGCTTTAGCATTACTGCTCCTGCAAACATCCAAACATGAACGCAGGCAGCTACAGTCTGTCCTCAGCATCCATGGCACATTTCAATCTTTTTCCAATTGAAACACTGTAAACACCCCAAACTAGAGCGACACGACACACTGAATTACAACAATCACTGCAGCAATAAGATCAAGGGGCTGCGCTGCACTATAAAACTTGTATTTTGAATAAATCTGAATAAATGTGGTGGGTGTCTGCAGGGCAGCTCCAGCAGATCCGTCCTGTTGTAAGACGCTGATCTCTGTGGTTCTTCTCGTCCCGCTGAGATCAATAAAAGCTACCAGAACATCACGTCCGTCTGAACTGCAACTCCACTAATGCGCCGAGCACAATGCGAACATCTCACTCCGCTTCAAACGCCCAACGCGGCTCAATAATGCACAATGAAGACAATCTATTATGCATTTACAGCGACGCAACGCAGAGCTGCTTTATTATTTCAGCTTTTTCCAATAATATTAATAATACAAAAATATATGTATTATCCTTCCAGTGGTGTAATTACCATGGCAACCATGTCTCATGAATGTTATCAGAAAATGTATTATGATATTTTCTCTTTTTGCCGTCCGTCTTCCTGTCCTCCATTAAACTGAGTTTTATTGAAAAAGGTTTTCCAGACAGACGACATTTAGAATAATGACAGATTCTCTCTTTTCCAACTGATGAGTCACAACCTTTGAATTTTTCATAATTACATCAAAAAATAAACTACTGAAAGGTTAAAAACACCTACAGCTACAAAAACCTGTGAACATTACAAGTACAAAACTAAATCATTTAAAAACAGGAAACGAGTCCAAATATGGACGATGATGCAGTTCCTGGTTCCTGGAGGGTTATTGATAAACGTTACGTCACATATCAGCTAAGTTTTATACTAATAGCCATAAAAAGTAAAAACAGAAGCCAAGACAAGATTTTCTCATCAGCTAAACTTTATGCTCACAAACGACACCTGTGATTAATGAGTGTCCAAACTTTTTGCAGTGGTGGCAAAATTAGCTAATTTAAACTAGTATTTAAATGAATTTACTGTGATTTTTGTTTTTACCTGCTCAACAATAATTTTTTGTATTAAATCTGTACATCCAAAACATAAATATGGCGTCAGGCTGTTGCCTTTTTAAAAGAATGCAACAGCTTTCTTTTATTTTTTATTTTCAATTTCCTGTTTTGTTGGGCAACAAAAACCATCCTATCAGGGGCCAAACAAAATCCTTTCAAGGGTCTCAAATGGCCCCCGGACCACACTTTGAGAACCCCCGCCTTAAATCGGAAACTCCTGAAATCATTTGTTGCCTTTTACATCAATTAGCACAAAACGCTGCCGATGTGTGACGTTACACTGCAAAAAACACCAGATCTCCTCTAGTTCTGAAGCTAATATTTTAGCACACTTTAAAATCACAAAACTAGCTTACAGGTAACTTTTCAGCAAGATATTAAAGCTTGTTTTAAGTATATAATTAAATCAATAATTAATTTAATTTGTAACAAGACATTTTTCCCTCATTACTACTTTTAGTTTTGAAGTTAGACAAAAATATTTGGTAAAATTGTGTTTTTGCAATGAAATTCAAAAACCCTGTTGCATTTTGAGCTGCTAATGTTTTTCTCCGAGTGTCTGAGCTAAATGAAGGAGTGACTGACTGTCGTTTCTTTGTTTTGATTTCCTTTCGATCCACAACATGTAGAACCAGATAAAAGTGACTTATCAGGTCAAACATGTAGAGTTGTTAAAGTGGAAATAAATCAGCAAAGATATCAGGGTCAACAGGCTAAAGGTCAAAGTTCACGACAGGAAAGTAAGGCTGTTTGGAAGATTGAGTCCAATTTATCTAATGAAACTGAACTAAAACATGAAACCTCTGCCCCTTTATTTCAAAAAGATGATTTAGTAAAAAGAAAAACGACATTTGGCCAAAAACACCAAGTTGGAGAACTCAACTACTCGTCACTATTTTTTGTCTGAATGGCCTAGTCAAAGCCCTGACTGCCCAGAAACAAACAGAGCCAAGCTTTCACCCCAGTATAACCGTTTAGTTGTGTTTTTAACAGCAGCTCTTTCTCGGGTGAAGCGACACGTCGACTCCTCTGCTTCCATTCACAGAAACACTCCTCCGTCTCTCTCTCTCTCCATCTTCTGTTTGCCTCATTTCTCTTTCTGTCACTTTCCTTCCCGGCGCCATTAATCTCAGCAGCCTCCGCCCACAAACGCACCGCCGCGTTTCTGCGAGATCTCCAGACGTTTCCCTGACGTCTTCATGGCAACGGGAAGCAAACGCAGCAGAAAACTCATTGGTTGCTCTGAAAGCTGATTAGAGGAGCGAAATGAGCGGAACCGGTCCGGCAGGATCGGTTTCCCTCCTGACGCGTCCTCACAGCGAGGGTAAAGCCCTCCCGAGTCTCCGTGGAGAGATTTCCCATGATGCCGTGGGAAAGCGGCGGCGTCATTCATCACCGTGGAAGACGTTTGGAGAGACGTCGAACACACGCCGCGCTCTGAGGGTTCTGGTTCTGATCCAGTCCCTGAACCCGACACTTCCTCCTCCTCCTCCCTCAATCAAATTAGTAAAAACTGCTCCAGCTGCGGTTTGCAGGGGATTCTGGGAAAAGTGGGCCAGCGGCAGTCACGGTGGGAACGCTCATCAGCTGCAGCTCCTCAAACAACACGAACTGGTTTCTGCTTAATTATTCATGCCACAAAGCAAATCCTGGGTGAATTACTGCACGTTTTCCTGCTGCAAACATTTTAAAGTCTCGCCGTTTAAACAGATATTGACGCTTAAAGTGATATTCGCCTGTTTTTTTGTTTGCAGAACTGATTAGGAGTCGAACCGGCAGAGAACCGGAGCGCCTGCTGGGAGGATGATTGTTCTCAGGCTCCACAGCTTCCCTAACGATGGAAACACAAAACCAGAACCGGGTTGATTCTGCACAACTCACATTTGATTACAAGCGACTGTAAAACCAACTTTTCATCAGCAACGTTATTTCAGCTCAAAGAAAAAAACCCGACATTTCCTAAATGTTCATTTTCTATTGACTAACAGTTGTGTGCAAGTAAAAGAAACATTTTAAAATTTTAGGAAACGAAGATAATGGCAAAAAATATCAGAGGTTAAGCAAGAAAAAGGTAAAAGTATTTTATTTTTCTGTCCTTCATGAGTTTATTTGCCTTATTTCAGCAAATGAGTAGAAATACAATTAACAAGAAAAGGCTCAGAATTTTTTTTCTTTTGTGTTTTGGATGGGAAGAAAAAAAATCCCATCAGTTTTTTCCCACTTGCCCTTCAGAGTCCAAACAAAAATAACGTGAAAAAAGTATTCTTTCTTTTTTGATCTTTATTAACCAAAAGGAAAATAAAAAGCCGTTGTTGCTGTGGAGATTAAATAAATGAAGGAAATAAATTAATTTCAAATAAAAAATAGTAATGAATAAATGAGTAAATTTCTATTATAGCAAGAATTGTTAGAAATATACAGTCAGATTTCACATAATTTATTTATGGTCACCTTTGAAAAACTTTAAAAAATGTGAAAATTAAGTTATTAGATAGTTTTCATTTAACCAAAACGTTTAATTGTTTGATCATAATAACCTTGCTGTGGACGTTAGTGTTAGCATTAGCATTGAGATGCTATTTTAGGCTTGACTAGCTCCGTTGACATGCTAACTCCCGTTAGCTCAAAACGTGAACAGTCTTCTCCAGCGTCCAGTGAAATTAGATTAGGATGCAGAAATTAGCGTCAGATAAACCGGCAAAGAGAAACCGTAGAAAACAAGATGACTGAAAAGAACAAAACATTTTCTAAATGTATGTAGTCTATCAAAATTAATTGGTTAAAGTGTTTTTCTCGTCATTTCAGAGCTTCATTCTCAAATCTCAAAAATTTTGGAAATCCCAGATTATTGAGCAGCTTCCCAGATTATTGGCTCCCAGTTCTGGAAAAAAACACTTCCTGAAAACCTAAAAACCGTTTAAATCATAACATTAATGTTTGATCTACTTCAGTAACGATCTGCCAACCATCCTGACCACATGCAGAGATGTTTCTCTGTGTTGTAGTTATTAATAATTCATTTGTCGTCTGTGCAGATAGAACCTTTAAAAGCCGTTATGTTCTGTGATTCTCCCATCGGCTGAGCTGCTCGTCCTGCTGCAGGCGAGGAGATGATGGATCTAAATCACCGACGCTCCTGGCAGCTATGCTACATCCTGCCTACAGGGGGAGCAGGGCAGTAATTCATCCTGCTGGTAATGGAGGAACGATGGACTTCATCCAACATCTCTGAGTGAACATATCACCTGGTGCAGGCTGTAGACAGCAGGCTGACAAAAACACCAAAGCAGTGCTTTTAAATGGAAGAGCAGCTCCTTATAAACTGTTTTAACAGTTGATAAGATTTTTTTTTTTTACATTAACAGACATTTATGGCTTATTTAAAGAAGCAGCACCATGTAATTAAAAAACAATCTTTCCATCATGTTATGTTTTTCAAAAACAAACCTGCAGTGTTGTTTTGACTCTTTCATGTTTGAGAAATCCTTTAATCTCCATAGCAACCATGGAACAAAACGCCTGGGTGGATCTAGCCCCGCCTTCGAGGCTAAGCTCCTCCCCCACTCAGCTCCTAAAGACTAGCCAGCAGCAATTAGCAAACATCGGCTGAGCTCACAGTAGAAGTTACTCCTCTGGTTAATAAGAAGGCCCAATTTCAAGGTGTTAAATTACAAAGAACATTTCTTCCAAGTCATATCTGATATACGTAGCATTTTTATAACATTAACATAGTTACTTTTTGTGCTACGAAATGACTAACACATAATTCTGCCCCTTTAAAGGACCAACTATTTCCCTAATTTGCAGCTGAAAAATTAGGGAAGCCATCTCCAGCTACGACAGACTGTAGCTGAAAACAGTCAACTCGTCCTCCGTTTGTTTGGGTTTCTCATCGTCTGAAGTCGAGATCTGAACCAGAAACAAGGAAAACCCAGAGAAACCAACAGAAAGCACAACTGTGGAAGAAAGCTTTAAAGGTTTGCAGAAACATCTGGATGCTTGAAAGGAAAACACAGAAGTCTGGTTTAGAGCAGCGCAGCGACAAAACGGATGATTTCCAGTAATGACAGAGCGGAAGAGACTGAAATCATCTCCAGTCACTCAGGTGTCAACTTCCTCCGGAAGAGCAGCTCTGATGTCTGGCAGCCTGTATTCATCACATTCAAACTATTTACTGGAACATAACAATCATGGCGGCTCGGCATGCGGCGCTCTGCCCTCCGCTGGACATTTTATTAAAAAAAAAGATTTAATTTATTTATAAATAACATTTTATGCAATTTATTTAATGGGAAGAAAACAGCAGGAACCGTAAACGGAGCCAGAGTTACAGCTCAAAGTTACAGCAACCACAGCTTGTTACCTAGCAACCCCAGCAGAGTTCTGCCTGTTACCTAGCAACCCAATCTGATCTCCAGCACGTTTGGTCGGCTGGTTTTACTGCTCTGTGCTGTACAATGGCTGCTGGAAAACGATGAGTGCGTTTGCTGGATTCTTGTTGGTTGTGCAGGAGCGTCCACTTCTGCTTTTCAAAGACGTACAGTTGCATAGTAGCACATTTCAGCCATTTTCGTGTGTAAGCGTAAACGTTGAGTTCGGGGGCGTGGCCAGCAGCGGCTTAATGGATTTTAAAGTGACAGAACCACAACAACTAAAACCTCATTTCCTGAAGGTAATGAACATGTTTTATAAGTTTAAGGAAGCCTATCAGGTCAACTTTAAAATCCCATTAAGACACATTAAAGTTTGATTTGTCCAGGTGAGAAGGGGAATTTTTTTTTTACCTTTGCTGCTGGTTTTTCTTCCCAGCGCAGAAAAGAAACTGTTCAGAAAGAAACTGAGTTCAAAAAGCTCATTTTCTCCAGTCAGCTCACATCCGCTCACAGGGAGCTCTGAAATCAATCAGTTCATGGACTCATGCTTTGTTTACACCTCTCCCCCAGATGACATGTTTCAAATAACAGCCACAGAAATATTTGTCAAAATCCTGCTATCAGCGGCACTCAGGTGTTCCCAGAACGCCATCAGGAATGCCGATCGCCATCCGGGGAACGCGGCGTAATACGGCGCTTCGCTGAGAACAAGCAGCCCCTCCACCCGACCCGCCGCCTGCTAACAGCTGCCTGGCTGCTGTGTTTATTTGCATTTAGAGTAGAAAGGCAGGAACCCTTCACAAGTGGACACCAGAGATGCATGTTAATGTGGGCCGTCCACTGGAGACGGCCGCATGTGGAGCTGCATGTTAACAGCAGGCGCAAACAGCGACACGACACGGGGCGGTACACTCCCACCGAGACCCACTGAACCCACCAGACCACTGAAACCCACCGAGACCCCTGACTCACTGAAACCCACTAAACCCACCAAGACCCACTGAAACTCACTGAAACCCACTAAAACCCACCGAGACCCACTGAAACTCACTGAAACCCACCGAGACCCCCTGAAACCCACTAAAACCCACTGAAACCCACTAAACCCACCGAACCCACTAAAACCCACCGAGAACTAAAACCCACCGAGATCACTAAACCCACTAAAACCCACCGAGACCCACTGAAACCCACTGAAACCCACCGAGACCCACTGAAACCCACTAAAACCCACCGAGACCCACCACTGAAACTCACTGAAACCCCACCGAGACCCACTAAAAACCACCACGAGACCCACTAAAACCCACCGAGACCCACTAAAAACCCACCGAGACCCACTAAAACCCACTGAAACCCCTAAACCACCGAGACCCACTAAAACCACACCACTGAACCACAAGACCCACTGAAACCCACTAAAACCCACCGAGACCCACTAAAACCCACGAGACTCCACTAAAAACCCACCGAGACCCACTAAAACCCACCGAGACCACTAAAACCCACTGAAACCCACCGAGACCCACTGAAACCCACCGAAACCCACCGAGAATCCACTAAAACCCACCGAGACCCACTAAAACCCACCGAGATCCACTAAAACCCACCGAGACCCACTAAAACCCACCGAGACCCACTGAAACCCACTAAAACCCACCGAGACCCACTGAAACTCACTGAAACCCACCGAGACCCACTAAAACCCACCGAGATCCACTAAAACCCACCGAGACCCACTAAAACCCACGAAACCCACGAGACCCACTAAAACCCACCGAGATCCACTAAAACCCACTGAGACCCACTAAAACCACCGAGACCACTAAACCCACCGAGACCCACTGAAACCCACTAAAACCCACCGAGACCCACTGAAACTCACTGAAACCCACCCGAGACCCACTAAAACCCACGAGACCACAAAACCCCGAGACCCACTAAAACCCACGAAGACCCACTAGAGACCCACTGAAACCCACTAAAACCCACCGAGACCCACTGAAACCACTGAAACCCACCGAGACCCACTAAAACCCACGAATCCACTAAACCCACGAGACCCACTAAAACCCACCGAGATCCACTAAAACAACCACTGAGACCCACTAAAACCCACCGAGATCCACTAAAACCCACTGAGGCCCACTAAAACCCACCGAGACCCACTAAAACCCACAGAGACCCACTGAAACCCACAGAGACCCACTAAAACCCACAGAGACCCACTAAAACCCACTGAAACCCACAGAGACCCACTGAGACCCACTAAAACCCACAGAGACCCACTAAAAAACCCACTGAAACCCACAGAACCCACTGAGACCCACTGAAACCCACAGAGACCCACTGAGATCCACTAAAACCCACTGAGACCCACGACCATAAAACCCACAACCAGACCCACTAAAACCCTGAAAAAAGACAAAACTAAATTTTCTGGGTCTCAATAATAAATAAATAAAATAATCATCTCATAAATTAAAACAAACTCATTGATTTCCATTTGATTTATTGTTTTTCTCTCTTTCTCCCAAAATCTTGAAGATAAAGGTTTTCAGTTTGGTGTTTTGGTCTCAACTGGCCAATTGTGTTTACAGAAACTTCATAGTTATTTTTGTTTATGTTGGATATTTAAATCGTCTTTCTGTTCCAGTGTTAAATGTTCATATGAACTTGAAAATGTGTTTATTATGATTATTATTATATTTCTATAAAAAGGTTTCAAAATAATATCGTTTATCACAATAACTTCTGGGACAATTTATCGTCCAGCTGTATAATTGTGACAGGCCCACTAACACCCTTGTTTTAAGTAAATAATGGATCATTAGCTACTGCGGTAGATTTGTTAACAATTGTTTTATAACATATATTATTTTTTCATTGCTAAATTATTTAAAAGAATCTCATTTATTCTGCTGAGAATATTTTGAGAAAAAAGTCAAAAAAAATGAGAACAGAGCCATAATATTACCAGAATAAAGATGCAATATCAGTAAATTTTTTAACTAAATACCAAAACTAAAATTAAAATGAGGAAAGTTGATGTCAGTTTTAAAAATAATTAAACTCTTAATCAGCATCAACTCCTTACTGGCACCAGGATGATTTGAGTGGATCTGAGTTTTGCTCCCGTTAAACATTTTGTTGTGATTTGAAGCCTTTCATCTGGTAACACTGAGACTTTTTCCCGTATCTTTTTAAAAAGCTCTTCGTCTTTCCCTGACTCTCTGCTGCACCACTTTAGAAGATGGTGTGATGGTCAACGCGTTTCCTCCTGAATACATTTCCATCTCCTTTCCTGCTAACCACAGTATTTTATTCCTCAAAAAGCGACGGACATCAACCGATTTGTTTCCTCACCGGAACGTTTCCTTCAGGTGAAACTCGCTCTGGTTTTTCACACAAACAGAACAGCTTTTGTTGTTTTTGTTTTAATACGGTCCAACACAACAAACCAACACAACGTAAACAGGAAGTAGGGCTAAAATGTCGCCTGCAGCTTCCTGTTTCCTTCAGATTTTGATCGTGCGCCTTCATAAACACCATTTTCACCAACACAAACAGTTTCGGATTGCACTTTCTCTTTAAATATCACATTTGTATAATTTACAGTGTTTATCGTACATGTGGTGTGCTTTTAATGCCTGTAAACCCGATTTCCCTGACTGGACGTTAACGGCTGATGATGAACACAGTAATTGGCTTTTTTCACGTCGTCAACAATTAATGCAGCCGCCGTCATTCGCTCTGCCTTTCCTCCTGATCCAATTAGAGCTTCTAATGACCAGAATCGTAATTAGCCGTCCTCATTCTGCCGGTCCCATTATCATCATCATCTTCTTATTCATCATGACTCACACGCCACTGGACACGATGTACAGAAGGAGGCAGGCCCGTTCACTCATATATGGCTCAGTTATGAACATCAAAGCTGGACCAAACAGCAGAGGAACGACTCCGGAAAGTTTCTCAAAATGTTCTGTCGAGATCCGTCGGAAAGTTTAGTATCTCCAGAGCAAAAATAAACGGTACAGTTCAAGTAAAGTTCGTCATTTGTTTCAAAAAAAAAAAAAAAAATGCGTCCAAAGACTCCACCGTGCTGAAGACGACCAGATATGTCCAACCGGACGATGAGTTCAGAGAACACAGAGCAAACCGGAGAATCCTGTGAAAAAATATTCACTGCACACAGAAAGCCGAACTCTGAGGTCCATCGGGACGTGGGTCTCACTGTAAAGTCCAAACTCTTGTCCATAATCATGTCCAATCTGGTCCATCGTCAACATAGGAAAAGCTGCT
This sequence comes from Poecilia picta, assembly GCA_033032245.1. Classification (NCBI taxonomy): domain Eukaryota; kingdom Metazoa; phylum Chordata; class Actinopteri; order Cyprinodontiformes; family Poeciliidae; genus Poecilia; species Poecilia picta. Next base: position 3,776,988 of record CM065375.1, on the reverse strand, counting down.
GTAAAAAGCAACATCATCTGCATATAAAACAACCAAATCTGGATGGGATCCGCCGAGTCAGCAGATTTTATTCTCCATGTTAGGTCAGAAAAACAAAATGAGTTGATAGAGATGTTACGTATTTGATCATCAGTGAATTATTACTATTAGAAATAAGGATTTTGTTCTTGGGGTTTCAGTAGGAAATGAAACTGGACCAGATTAAAGTCGGATGTTGGATGGATTTTAGACATGGTTTGGCCTCCGTACTTAATGAAAGGTCAGGAAAACTGAGGCTTGGAGATAAAAGTGATTTAGTTTGTTTTGGAAAAACTATTTTTTCTATATTTCAGTTTGTTAGCTCACCAAATGACCACCATCTTGTTTGATAAGCATGCTTTAAGAAGGAATGATTGAAATAATAAGATACTTTTTGTAATTTATTTCTTTTACAAAAAAAGGGGCAGAAAATAAATTTAAAATTGAAAATCATTTCATTTTTAATCCATGTCAAATGGATCAAATTTATTTTTAAATAAATAAAAATTCAGTCGATAAACATCTGCTGCCCATATAATCAAGTTGGTAGGTTCTGCAGGACGGGACAACTGGCTGTAAACTATTTTTTAAATCTACCCCGTTTTACTGCCTTCACTTCGGTTGGAACGTTTTTAATGAAAATAAAACTTTGCAGTGTCACAAAGTCTCAAAATCACAGCAGCAACTATTTGATTTGAAGAAACTAAGCAGAAAAACTTTATAAACTTTTTCAACAGAAAATGAAAGAGCAGACAACCTGATCCAACCCTGGAATCATTTAACAACATCCACCTTTTCCTTCCAGCCTCTTTCTGTTAATTTACATTTTAACCGTGTAGCTCAACCGGATTTGGGTCACACGCCATAAAATGTTAATTTATTGGGACTGTCCTTGTTAAATAAAAATAATGAGTGATTTTCACCCTCTGAGGTAAACACGTCTGAATTTACAAACAGAAAACTGCCTTAAATAGAAAAAAAGGGTGAAAATTGAGACTTTCATGTATAATTAATAGCTTTGTCGTGAAATGCTGTCGGACATTTAGACTTCAAATGTTTGTCAAACCTGTTATTTTACAACCTGCCAGGATGAAATGTCTGACAGCATCGTGTGTTTCATGTTGCAGCCATTTTTGTTTTGTTTTCTCTTTGAAATCTTCAAACATTCTGCAGCTCATTAAAACAAAAGACCGACCAGAACATCGTCGCTCATCAGAGAACAATTATTCCTGCACAGGTGGGGCTCCAAGTGCTCAAGCTGCTGTCATCTTTATTCATTTTTTTGGTTTTGTTTCTCGTTCTGAAGCAACGAAAGCCTCAAACTGTTGAAGTTTTAGCTGCATGACTTCAAGCTGCGTCAGTGTGAACGCTGCGAAGCCGTAATGAGCAATAATCTATAAGATTATTGCTCAAATAACTTCCGGTCTTAATGCGACTAACATTTCCCACTAATGCCTGTTGATGCATATTCCACACATTCCCCTGGCAGACGTCCTCTGCTGCCATCTAGTGATTTGAAGTTAAAGCCAATTATGTTTAATTTCACCAACTTTTGCATCTATATTATGTGCTATATTTAAATTAACACTCCCTTACTTAATTTAGCATCTTAGACAACAAAATCAATCATTTATTTATTTTTTTGCACATAGTTGTAAAGAAATTCAGCCAGGAAAAGGTTTTTGTGTGTCGTATAAAAAACATTTAAGAGGTTGTCGTAGATATGATTGTGTTTGTTTCTGTAGGCTCATAACTGATTTACGAAAACTAAACTCAAAGTAAAATAAATTAAAATAATTTTGTCAGTGTCTATTTTGTGTCTGTTGCCTAAAGCACAGATAAAGGAAGAGGGTTGAATTTTCCACAAAAGAATAAAACAACAATGTTGTACCCCTGCCATAATGCTATCAATATAAATGTACCTTTTTATTTTAATCAACTCTCACAAAAAGCTTCAACTGCCCACCTCCCTGCAGATGAACCATTTAAACTTTAAAGCCTAACGGGACATTGGGTTTATACGCAACAATTGGCCTCGTTTTCAAGATGAAAGTCAACAGAAAACAGATTCACTGATAGAAATCACAAATATCACTTATATGGCTTATGTTTCATTAAAGTCAAGATTTTAGCAGTCAGTTAACTTTTGTTAAGAAATAAAACATATGCATTGGGGCTTAAGGGTAAAGTCGGCCAAACATTTCGGTTTTCTTTAAATTCCAAAGTTTTTGTTATTTCATTTTGCTGGTTGTTATTTTGTTGACGGACATAAAGTGTGAGGCTAGCTAACCCATGCCTGGATCAACCGCTGTCACGTTTTTACAGCACAGATTGACCACAATTGCTTCATGTTGAGAAAAAACCATCGATGAACACATTAAACGTCTTTTAAAACAAAACCAGTTGAGAAACCGGCCCATTAACAAGTCAGGCCAGTTGTCCCGAGTCCCGAGCTTAGCAGTCAGAGTGCGGTTAGCTTCGTCCAGCGTTAGCCGTAGGTGGAGCTCGGAGGTTTGCGAAGCCACTGGTAGAAGTGGCGCCGGTGGAGGCGGTGCCAACGGACGTTCCCCTCTACGATCTCCAGCGCCCGCGGCAGCGCAGGCCCCGCCCCCACGCCGCTCGACTGGATGAACTCCTTTAACTGGAGGGGCAACGGTGGAAGGGGAGGATGGGGCGAAAACAGAAACGTTACAAAACGAGAGTTATCGCTGTTGGAACCAACATCGACTTCAACCAACCCAGTAAAACTGTGACGGTGCAAATATTCAACAAATATTTTTATCTCAAACAAAGTGGTAATATGACAAACAGCGGCTTTGGCTGAGTTTTTATTATAAATGTACAAAACAAATTTCACTAATGGTGAAAAAATTAAATTTCGCAATTGTGGAGTTTCAGATAAATAAGGAAAAATTAAAAATGTGTTAATAAACATGAACAAGTCATAAGTCATCAAAAAACATGCCACTTCATGTCGTCTTCTTTTTTGTCATTTCTGCCAGTAGTAACATCCAGGTTTTGATCATGTGACTCATGACGCAAAAAACATGTTTTGCAAAATAAACCAATTTCCATAAGGCCAATTAAAACATCTCCCCCAAAACTAGCTGGCATGTTTCTGTTAAGCTAATAAATGTTCAATTCTGTCAGTAGAAACGCAGCCAATGTGTTTCTGCATCCTGGTCCTGTAAACCAGACAGAGGAGCGATTACTGACTGGAGACTTTTAATGACACTGGACTCCAACCGGGGACGATCAGACAGTTTCTGAGCAGTTTTATTTTTTCACTGAACCAGTTCTGATCAAGCACTGGAAACACTTCAGCTGAAAACCCCAAAGTGTGTGACAGTAATTTAAAGAAAAACATCTGAAAAGAAGATTTTTTTAATGTGAAAAGAGAAATAATTCAACTTGTTTCAGGTCAAAGACCAAAGAAAGAACTTGGTTCTGTACACAGTTTGACAGATCCAGCGGAGCACAGAAGGAAATCTTTCCCTTTAAGTCTCTTTACTTTGAATCATTTGTTAACGCTGCTCCCTCTTCCCTCTCCACAGTTTCAGTTTCTATTTACTTTTTCCTTCCCTTTCTTCCTTTTTGCTCCCCAGAGTGATTCACCCAGACATTTGTTCAGATCTGAAATAAAAACCCCATGTCAATCTTTCCCTTTGTTGAGGTTTTGTATTCAGGCGTCCCGAGGGAAATAATGATGTTTTGTTCAGAGGTTTCACTGACAGTCAAGGCCGTACAGAGACTGTAATTTGTTACCATAACAACAAGAAGAGTAGAAAAAAGGGCGAAGGGATAGATTTTCATTGAGGAACACCGTTAACCTTTCAGCGTTTATGTTATTCCTGCTTCATGTATTTATCCAGGCGTCTTTGCTTTTGTCTGAATAAACAGGTGAAGCGGCTGTGAAATGATTAATCCAGCTTTACTTACCCAGATTAATCAACCCTGGATGTAAAATATTGATGAGGTGGTGAGTCCCAGGAGGACGTGTTAATACGCCGTGATTAATTGGTGTCTCAGATTTCCTAACGGCCGCAGATCAAATGCTTTTTCAAGTCCTGCTGCTTCATACTTTACTGAAGTACCACGAGATTTACTTTTGCTAAATTGGTAATAAAAAGGAGCATTTATCCTGGTCGACAGATTTCCTTCTTCTTATAACCAAACTCATAACAGTACATCAGTTCTACTAAATATCATAGGGCGGGGGGACAACATTAGCTTAAAAATCGAGAAGACATACAGTGTTTTCGTCCCTGATAGTCCGTTAGATTCGATTCTGAACCAAAGTTGCAACATTTGTTATATTTTCAGTTGCTTCAGTTCTTTCTCAAACTATCCTAATTAATTAAGTAACCTGTTCCCCTCCTCACCTGTGGGGGCGCTGCACCACCATGAAAACCTCTGAAGAAAACAAAGTGGAGTGCTGTCAGATTAGAGGATTTCTCTTTAGCCATTTCTTCCATTAGCAATAAGCTAGCGCACTTGTTTTGGTATTTACCCAGAATGCCGCGCGGCGTAGTCCACTTCCTGCCTTTGCATATCAAGCAAACAGAGCGTTAGGTTTGTAGGCGGACCAGAGTTTGATTCTCAGGTCAAATACGCATTTGCATCTCCCCAACAAGCCAGACTGGAGTTCGACTAAAGCTGGTTTCAGTCCTGATCGTCCGACAGACTCGGTTTGTTTGAGTTTCTGTGTTTACCTCATTGAGTTCTCGCTCCGTGTTCAGGAACTCTGTGACTCCACCGATGAGTTTTGAATTCATGAACAAAGCTTCTCCGTATCTGGACAGAAATGGCGACGCGGTTAGAGGAACACGCAGAAACGGGAAGTAAACCGGGACAAGGTTCTCCTGTCTCACCGGGCGTTCAGGATGTCCCACTTGTCTCTGAAGTATTTCCAGGCCAGGTTCCGACCTTGAGGGTTTCGTCCAACGTGGATGATGACGTCGATCACGTCCTGCTCAGGGACCAGGTCAGAGGTCAGAGACAGGTTCAGCAACCTAGAAAAAACAAACGCAAGAAGAAGAAAAACCTGATTTAAAGAAGATTTATAAAAAAATATAAACTTCTGCCAACTATAATTCATTTTAAAACAGGATGTAAAAGTCAAAAATCGGATCATCAAAGTAGAAAATCACTTCAGAAAAAGTTCTGATAGATTATTTGACCCTGCCATACGTTCTATGTGAAATATCTAGGGCTGAAACGATTAATAGGGTTAATTGATTACGGAAATAATCATCAACTAATTTAGTAATGAATCGCTAACTGGAGAATACAGAATAAAAAAGGCCATTTGCTGAAAAACAAAAACACTCACAGCAGTAATTAAGTCAAAATTATTAAAAAACACATTTTGAATTTAAAGTTAAATATGTTTACTGATCAAATCTAAACTAGGGCTTTAATGATTAATTTAATTCTTCGTGATTTCAATTATTGAAATAATCATCAACTAATTTAGTGACCAATTAATTGATAATTGGAGGATATAGATAGAAAAAAAGATAATTTGTTGAAAAAAAAAACAGTCCCTGAGCAGTAATTAAGCCAAAACAATACAAAATATATATACATTTAAATTTAAGAGCGAATATCAAAGTGTTTTTTAAATATTCAATAAAAAGGTTTCATTTCTTACCTAGTCTAAACTAGGCCTTAAATGATTAATTGTGAGTATAAACTCAGAAACTAAACATAGCCATAATTAAGCCAAAATTGTACAAAAACATCAGCAGAATGTGTCAATTTTTTCATCCGATTAATCGTCAGAACAATCAATTTCTAAAATAATTGTTAGCCGTCACCCTGAAAACACCTCTGAATATTTTAAAATTCTTCAAAGTCTATAGATTATTATTCAGTTTCTTGTTATAAACGCAGAGAACCTTTAAACCCAGTCGCAGCTGACAGCTTCAAAAGTGACACAATGTTGACAAAAATAACTTAGATTTCAGTTAGAGACTCTATATTAATTGTAAAGTGTAGTTTCTGTGTTAGTTGACGATCTTCTTCAACAAAACATCCAGTTGAGAGTCTGTTTTTGAGAAGCGTCTGATCTGTGAGAATTTCTCTGATTCAGAGCGGTTTTCCATCTACACTGAGCCCTGACCTCCCCCCCGATTTCATTTCCCAAAAAGAAGAGCGCGCCTCCTGCGCTGCAGGAAATAAAGACTTTGGTCACTTTGGCAGAGACTCTGTGACCTTCAGCCACACAAACGTGGAGCTGAGGCAGGAAAAGGTCAGGTGGTTTGATGAAAATTGATATTTTCTCGCCGTGTTGTTGGGAGTCTCTCCACTCGCTGTTCCTGTCAACCAGAAATCACTTCCTGAAAGGACAAACCTGAGCTACAGTAATCAGATTACTCCAGGCTGCAGCTGACTGACAGAAATATTTCACAAACACAAGAAGTAGCATGTTTCTTTTTTTGTTTTGATTTTTTTTTTTTAGATGTGGGAGGGAAAAAGTTCAGAGTTTTCTTTCACTTTCCTTTTTCCCCCATTTCTGTTTTCCTGTTGGTTTGGTTTCTGTTGCCGTTTCATTAAACCCTGAAATCAATTTCCTCTCCTTTCCCACAATCCCTCTGTGCTGAAACCATTTCCTCTGTGACCAATCAGGGAGCTTCACGGCTTCGCGTGTCGACTCCTGTGTGTGTGTGAGGCTGATTGGATAAGGTTTACCTGAACACACACATTCGTGCAACAACCCGGCTCCGAGTGTGTAGCATCCATCTTCCACAAGTTTCTGAACACAATATCTGCAGCTAACGGCTGATAAACTCTCTGATGTTCCCACAGACGCAGCCAAAGCTGCTTTAAACTCACTTTGCACCATCTTTAGCCAGAGCATCACAGGAACAATCTGACCTTTCACCTCATTTAAATGGAAATATTTAACCTCTGAAGCTCAGTAATCTGTAATCTGATTACTGGATTGATGTAGTAGCGCTTGGAGATTTACTCGTTACTGAAAAAAGAAGTCAGATTACAGGAGAGGTTCCCAAACCTTTTCTCCTGCGCCCCCCAGTGGTGTACAAACATTTTCTGTGCCCCCCTATGGATTACAAATGGCTGTCTGGTTGAACGACGTGTTAGCGAAGGGAGGGGCGACTCTAAGAACGAGGGAAGGGGGTGGATCGACTTTGTTGGGAGCAAAATGAATGTATGTAGCTGAACATAGACAATGACATCGGTAGCCTACAGGCTACTTGTTAAGCTTAAGGTGCTGTGTTGATATTAGCTAGTCATCTTTTAGCTACTTTACTTGCATCCAACAGCTTCACTCAACTCAGTCGGTTAGTTTGGGGGAAAAACTGTGAAAAGTTCTTTGTGTTTTGCTGCCGTGATTCTAACACACCTGTAGCTCCGCCCAGCAGCAGCATCAGGTCTCCTTCAGGTATAAACCCAGCGGAGCGTCGTAGCATCATGTTGTTTAAAGGCGGCTCGGAAAAACAGGTCACCACATGTTAACAACGGATTAAACCGTTTTAACGGCTGATAAAAGTGACAGAGGACACAGATATGGTGAGTGTAGAAGCCCCGACTGTATCAGACTGACAGAGGAATAACAGAGAGTTGGCCGTTCTAAGGTAAAAACCCAGCGCATACAGCGTCCATGTTTGGTTTTGTTGTTTTTTTTCATCCAGACGGCTTCCTGCGCCCCCCCTGCAATGGCACGGAGCCACCCCTAGGTGGCGCGTCCCACAGTTTGGGAACCTCTGGATTAGAGTAGCACGTTCCTGTTATGATCCAGTATTAGAGCAATTGCAGATAGACTAAAAAAAGGAGTAATTTTTCTGCCAATAAAAATCAGAAACATCTGAGTTGCCAAAGTGAAAACTTCGCATGAGAAAAACTTAAATAACAAAATGTAGCAAAAAACTTCACAAATGTAGAGAATAATCTCAGAATTTGCCAAGGAAAAACTGAAGTCTGGAGATTAATCTCAGATATTTTCTCGGATGAACCTAGAACATTTTAGTGTAATCCCAGAAGGAAGAGCGATCGGTGATCGATCGTATTGATCAGGCTTTATCCCCCTCCTGTTGCGGGTGAAGTGACGGCGCACCTGTTGAGGAGGAAGGTGTTGTCGGAGCAGGTCAGCGCCTCCAGCAGGATCTTCTTCTCCGAGACGGCGCTGGTGGAGTGAAACTTCATCCAGATAAACTCCCACACGTCCTCGTCCATCAGGCTGACCCCGGTGCAGTAAACGATGTCCCGGATGTTGGGAGGGATCCTGCAGACGGGAGGAAAATAAAAGAAAAAAAGGAGAGAGAGTTCAGACATGGGAAATGTAAAGCGTGTTGATAAGAGCTGGATTTAACTGGTGAGGGAAGAGCAGGACGGGAGCAGGAAACGTAATGAATCCAAAAGCCCCGATAAGACGCCTCCTCTGGATTAACCCCAACACTTTCTGGGTGCTAATTTCCCTTTCAGCAGGAAGCTGCTCTGAAAAACCTTCAGCTGGACATGAAAAACACAGCGTACACTGCAAAAAACAGCATTTTTATATACTTTCTTGTGCAAATATACTAGTAGACTTTGAATAAGGCAAAACTAACTTAAAAGTAACTTTTTACCAAGATATAGGAGTTGAAGTAAATTATTCCTCATCAGTAAAAAGTGCCAGTTTCACTGGCAGATTATTTTATTACAACATGAGGAAAATGTCTTGCTATAAAGGAAGTAATTTGCCAGTTCAACTAGTAGATATTTATCGATACTAAGGAATATCATAGAAACAATCTAATATGTATTTGTGGAAAGTTACTTCTAAGTTAGTTCAGTCTTATTTCAATTATAGTAAGATATTTGCACCAAAACAACTTGGCAAAATTTGATATTTATGAAGTGTAAGACACTCAACACATCTGTCAAAAATAATAAAATTCACACCATTTCACTGTTATGCTCATTAAAATCGGTGCCAAACTCTGACTGGTGGAAATGTGGGATTTTTAAAAATCCAGAATCGTTTCAAAATAGACTTTTCTCTTTAACACAAAAAGAAAAACTGCATGTGTAAATGAGAGTAATCAAAATCAGGCCTGGCAAATCTGCAGCCTCATTATATTCATGTTCAATTTGCTTCCCATCTGTGGCTTTTGGCAGTTGTATCATCCCCAGTAAACACTTGAATGGAGCGAAATGGGATGTAGAGCGGAAGTGTTGACCGACTGACAGCAGCTCCTTTCAGATGCTGCTCATCACACACAGCACATCCACAACTCAACATTTACACTCGCATGGGAAAACGGCTGCAAACCGACGTGCAACTATACATCCGTACATCTTTGAAAGGCAGAAGTGGAGCCTCCTGCACAACCATTAAGATTGCAGCAAGTGGTCTCTGGATGGTAAACACTTGACTTTTCCAGCAGCCTTTGAGCCAGCTGACCAAATGTTCTGAAACGCTGCTGGGGTTGCTAGGCAACAGGCTGGGCTTGGCTGGGGTTGCTAGGTAACAGGCTGGGCTTGGCTGGGGTTGCTAGGTAACAGGCTGGGCTTGGCTGGGGTTGCTAGGTAACAGGCTGGGCTTGGTTGGGGTTGCTAGGTAACAGGCTGGGCTTGGTTGGGGTTGCTAGGTAACAGGCTGGGCTTGGTTGGGGTTGCTAGGTAACAGGCTGGGCTTGGCTGGGGTTGCTAGGTAACAGGCTGGGCTTGGCTGGGGTTGCTAGGTAACAGCCTGGGCTTGGCTGGGGTTGCTAGGAAACAGGCTGGGCTTGGTTGGGGTTGCTAGGTAACAGGCTGGGCTTGGTTGGGGCTGCTAGGTAACAGGCTGGGCTTGGTTGGGGTTGCTAGGTAACAGGCTGGGCTTGGTTGGGGTTGCTAGGTAACAGGCTGGGCTTGGTTGGGGTTGCTAGGTAACAGGCTGGGCTTGGTTGGGGTTGCTAGGTAATGGAACAGTTTCTGCTGATTTGTGGCTTAAAGGAGGTTTTTGAAATGGTTTGTTTTCCAGACACCTGGCATTAAATTATAGCCAGAAAATGTTTGGATGTATTTTTGAAGAGTTTAGTCTGTTTTTGGAAGCAGTTGAGGCACAAATGGAAGAATAAAACAGCAAAATGTGAATTTTGCATAATAATCCCCCTTTTAACAAAAAAGTAATTCACAGCATACCTGTAAACTTAAACTTTAAAAGGGTTACCCATAACCCCACTGGGTTAGTATGTGGCTTTTGTCCCCGTTTGGTTGGTCATTACACCAGAAAAGGTCCTTATTTGGCTACATAAACGGGTATAAACACACACACACACACACACACACACACACACACACACACACACACACAAACTGGATCCTCGGTAAAATGAAATTATATTCATTTCTTTCACACTGTGAAACTGACCTAAATGGTCAGAGAGCAAAACTAAGTGAGCTCTTTTGACTGCAAAATCACATAGTAAACTGCTGAACAGTGTGTGTGTGCGTGTGTGTGTGTGTGTGTGTGTGTGTGTGTGTGTGTGTGTGTGTGTGTGTGTGTGTGTGTGTGTGTATGTTACTGATTTAGGACCTGTTCTGGTATAATGACCAACCTCCTTAAGACGGTGGGTAATACGGGGACCAAAGTTCAGGACCTCATGTTTTAGGATTACTGTTTAGAACAGGGGGGTCCAAAGTGCGGCTCAAGGGCCATTTGTGGCACTTGGAATATGCTTATGTGGCCCCTGACTGTAGATGAAGAATGGTGCAAATTTCACTTGTGACAAAACAATTATCACATATTACATGTGAATTTATCAGCCAGTGGAAATAATAGTTTCTCGTTGAGGAATTACTTATTTTTAAAAAGTGAGTTAGTTTTTGTCATTTTTTTAAAGTGTACTAACTGATACTTGCACTAAAACTACAGTACACCAAAATGACAGTTTCTTTGTGTTTCTTTGCAGGTGTTCAGGTCTTGATCAATGATCTCTGCTTCCCTTCTTGCCAACTTCAATGTCAGCTGTTGTCATTGGGTTGCCACGGTAACGGGTGTCCACTGGGAGTAAAGCTAACACAGACGGCAAAAAAAACAAAAGATAGGAGTCAATTTTAGTTGTTCTTTGCCCTTTGTTCAGTCTTATTTTTCCTCTGCTGTGGCGCACTGCAGCTGCTGTAACTTCAAAAAGATCAATAAACCACAAAAAAACTGGATTAACTTCCTTCTTTGTAATATGTCAAACAGGATAAAATATTTCATGAGGTTTTTAACAAATTACGGCTTCTGCAGTGGAAATCATGTCCAGTACGAAGGAGAAATTCGCTTAGTCCTGGCTTTTTTGAAGTGTAAAATGAATGTAAGTCAATACACACTCCTAATGCAGGCAGAAAGACAAACCAGAGTGTGTGTGTGTGTGTGTGTGTGTGTGTGTGTGTGTATGTGTGTGTGTGTTAGTGAGTGATCCAGGGACAATTGCATTATTTACCGACCTGGGAAATCTTTTTAGAGATGCTCCACTTAAGAGCAACACAAACACATTCCTGCTGACGGAGGCAGGAAGTTTTCCTCCATGACAGCAGCTGCCGACGCTAAGCTCCGCCTCCGTCGGTTTGAACCTGCAACTGGACGTCCGTCCCGTCTCTGATAAAACTTCAGAGTGATAACGTGACGTTCTCTCGCCGCGTCTCCCTCCAGACGGCTCTGATGCCATTAGCTTCCTCTCTCTGAGTCGGTGTGTGTGCTGCAGTCTGCAGAGGATGTTTCGGGTCCTGAAGCTATTTTTCCTGAAATATCTCGTCCTTCCTCTGCATCAAACTCCCACTCTGACAGTAAACATGCCTCTGCACCATCTGCTCGCTCTGTCTGTGGGATTCTGCAGAGTAAGTGTCACTCTGGCGTTCCCCAGAGCTGCTGATGAAACGTTTAACTGACCGGGCAGAGAAACAGCGGCCTAGTTAAAGGTTAAAGGTTGAGACGCGTCAGGAGAGACTTGCTTCAGCAGACATGAAGTTTTGAACCTCGTTCAAGAGCAAAAAGCCGCTTTCCGACTGATTCATTGGGTTTATGATGAAGTAAAAGGGCCAAGAAAATGAAACAAATAATTTATTCTCGTGATATTATGACCTCATAAACATAACAGTCGGCTGTAATCTCTCCCGTCTTCGTGGAGGAAAATGGAAACTTTTTTCCAGACTTTTTTATTTTCTTTGGGTTTTGCAGACACTCATCTTTGAATGTCCATCACGTGGGCTTTGACTAGGCCCTTCCAAACACCGACTGTTTTCTTTCTCAGTCGTTCGAATTAGTCCATCCCTCACAGGCCTGACTGACTGACTGACAGTGAAACGTGTGTTGATGCTTTCACACAACTATAGGAGATAATTTAATCTCCATGTTCAGTGGTTGTACCTCCATTTCCTGTAACCTGATTAGACATAGACATGCTGCCTCTGCTGGAAGAAGGGTCTAAGCCAATAGTTATGCTCTGCTGCAGACCTCAGCGGTCTAATTTGTTAACTATTATTGAGCTTTGTAAAAATATTCACAACCCCAGGACCTTTTTTCATGTTCTGATACACTGGAAACGCAAAAATGAATCTGTTTCACTGAGATTTTATGTGACAAAGAAAGAGGAAGAAAATAACTAAATAATCTAAAATGTGAAGCAAAACTCAGCGTGACGAACACAAAGAAACTCCAGTACTTTTCTCAACTTCTTTGATTCTCAATGTGCTTTGGACGGACAAAACTGTCGCCCCCTACAGGCACAGCTGTGAAACGAGGCCACGGATTAAACAGCAGCTGAACCTTTCCGCATTAAAAGGCATAAATTTAAAGCCAGACTCATTTTCTTTAGAAATGCTGGGTATAATTCATAAAATAGTGGAGAAAAGGAGGTTAATTGAGGTGAAGCAGTTTATTGGTGCCTGTAACCCCGTTACAAGTTTAATCCATCCATTTGTCACCAAGATAACTTCAACAAAGATCTTCTTACGGCCATTTAATTTACAATGAATCCCCACTGTGGTTTGATTAATATTCCATATACTGCTCTGTGCAGCAATTACTCTCTCCCTGTTCTGGTCTTTGTGGTTTTATATTCAGGTGCGACTCCTCTGAGCAAAATAAGAGCCAATATTTAGTCCTGATTGGAGCAGGCTGGGGTCAGATTAGCTCTTCTCTGTCAAGGCTTTAATTATTGGATTCTGATAATAAAGAATGTTTGGGATTTAAATATACAGACAGAAGGACTGCAGATGGGATTAAAAATCCCCCTTTGGAAAAATGTATCCTGAATGAATGTGGAATTATTAGGCACTTTTCCACCAAGATGGATAAAAATATTTCCAAAATGACAAATTTAAAAGAGAAAGTTTAATTTATTGGTAGAATTTGGATAATTTCAGCATATTTTTTGTCATTGTAATATAAAACTAACATCAAAAATAATCAGCAATTTCAATTAAAAATTGTTATTCAACCATCAGATGGTGCTACATGTTTATCACCGAGGTGCTATTTTAGGCTAACTCTCTTTAGCACAACTTGAACTTTTCAAGCGTCCAATCAGATCGATTTTATTACAAAAACAAATGTTGATGATTGTGCATCAGATTTAACGGGGGAAGCAGAAACGCACAAATGCAAAGGTTCCAGTCGGGAAAGTGTTTACTAAACAGAAAGTTTTATAAATATGTGTAATAATGTTATATATTCATAACATATTTTATAAGTCAAATCAAAGCAGTTTGAATTTATTGCAAGTTTTCCAAAAATATTAGGATTAAGTGATGCCAACTCCCACCTGCAGGTGGCAGTATTTAGTACTTCTACTCCTGCGTCAGCCCAAGTTAAAGTCAAATTTTTGCAAAATATTACGCAAAAAAGGAAAATATTTCCTCATTTGCTCAACATTTTATTGATTTTGTTACCTAAAAAAATCACAAAATCCTGGAGGAACTCATGAGTTTGTAAAGATGGTCCACATTTTATTTGAAGAAGTACAGAAACAGCTGTTTATTTAAGTTTTAAGAGTTCATTATTGGGCTTTATCACAACTTGCTTCATTGTTTTAGATGGAATCCTGACGTGTAAAACAACCCAGAAGATAAATATTCATTCCTAAACGTTGCTTAATGAAGTCAGACCGTTTTCTTCTGGGTTGTATTATTTAAGGAAGCCTCTCATCATCTGCTCCCTGCTGTCCTCCACAGAACTCAAGCATCTGTTTCTATTTAATTTGCCGTTTGAAATTTAATTTCACAGATCTCGTTAGGAACCCGCAGGGAGCGAACACGGACGAGACACAAATAAACTTTGATGGAAACACAGGAGGAGAAAGACGGGATCGTGTGACCAAATCTATGATCAGAGGTGGCTGACGGAGGTTTGTTGTGTTTTCAGGGATGTCAAACTCATTTTGGGATAAATCAGGACCATGAAGGTTCTTAAAGGGCCGGTTGTGCCAGAATAAAACGCATCAAACTGTTAAAACATTAATAAATAGCTGTTTTTGCATCCGATAAGTACGTCATAAAATTAAATTGCTGATTTGTGGAGCTAATTTAGAAATATTTGCAAAATGTCTTTCAATACTTACACTTGTGCATGACGGTAAATGTGAGTTTTTGTTCGACTATAACTAGACTCAGGTAAAGCTGATGAAGCAGTGTAGTAGAATTAAATACTGCCCCCTGTAGGTGGGAGTCAGCATCACATAAACCCAAAGCTTTTGACTGTTTTGGTAGGAAGTTTAGAGAAAAATCTAAATTAAATATTTTTGCAAAAACGTCTGTGGGTCTGCTGATTTTTCATGATGGTAGTTTACAGATAAAACCGCTTTGATTTGACTGATGCGATAATATTTAAGCAGGTAAACGTTTAAAGGTTTCATTCATGTGACCTGGGCCTCGAGTTGGACACACCTGGACTGAAGTTTAAGGTTTAATGTAGCCGTGTTGCATTCAGGTAGCCTCAGAAAAGTGTGTGCTGCACCTGTTCTTGTTGCTGGAGATCCAGTCGGAGATGTAGGCGACGGCCTGGCGGTGGCACTGCTTGTTCCCGAAGCTGCAGGCCAGCATGATGAGCTCCCGCTGCAGCTCCCTGCAGGAAACAGGAAACAGAGACGGAGGATTTAATCTGGACTCCGCCGGAGTGACCATCACTCTCCCTGCTAATGAGCCGCAGAGACGAGTTTCTCATTTAATCGACTCGGGACAAAGCCAAGAGAAAAAACAGAGTCTGGAGAATTTCCAAATATCTGTCGGGTATTTCTTCTTCTGCAGAGAAAATGAAGCGGCTCTACTGTGACCTTCAATCGGGATTTGTTTGAGCCGTTTTGTTTCCAAGAGGGAATAATTATAACCAACATGTACATTAATTTACTCAGGATTTACTCTGACCCACACAGGGTCATAAGTATGGCTGTATAATAATATTGATATCGCGATATATATCAATATTTTCTTAGAAAAAAATCGATATTCATCCTTAAGTATCGTAACGTCCAACTGTCCACATTGTTCACTCACTGCTTGCTTCACCAGGTCATCAGGCTTAGAGTGATTCCTTCAGATGTTCAGGTTAAAAAGGTATCAAACTATTCAGAGCAGGAACTTGGTTCACTTTATTTACTTTACTAATGCATGTCAGCTACAGTTTGGACTGTTTCAACTAAAAGAAACATGTTTTCTCTCCACTTCTTTGATTCATTTTGTCCAGCTGTCCACTTTAAGTCTGTGTCCAACCAGAACCAGGTATTGTGTAGTTGGAGCTTTTAATCAGTTTTCAGGTAAATTAATTCAATCCAACTTTTAAAGTCACAAAATGTCACCAAAATCACTCTGTCCCTCTAAAATCTTTCAGAAAATCGCAAAAGTGTATTGAATTGTATCGTTTGCTGAATATCGCAATATATCGTATCGTGGGCAGAATATCGTGTATCGTATCGTGAGATTATTGTATCACTACAGCCCTAGTCATAAGTATACATACACCCTGATTGAAGTAGTTTTAGTGCTAATAATAACACTATAAAGTTTTAAACAGATCGGACCCGGCTGACCAGAACCGTCCTCGTCTTACTCAGTCTGGTACGACGCCTGCAGGATGTTTCCCTCTGTTCCCGGTCCATTTGTCGGCCAGCCCATCTGATGGTACCGGGACGCCACCTGCTTCAGCACGTAGTCCTGGACACACACACACACACACACACACTGGGTCAGCACCAGCGGCCCATCGTGGAGCTCGGATGGATCATGATGGATCGGTTGTTTACGCTGAACAGCCTGTAGTCGTCTGTGCGGTCCAACAGTTTGTCCAGCTGGTACAGCGCCCGGCTGGCGGCGTGCCACGGCAGGAAGGACGTCTCCTCCGGCAGGTAGCCAATCAGCTGCAGGGGGACGCCCTGTGGGAGGTACCCCGCCCTGAGTGTGGGAGGAGGGGGGAGTCAGGACGGAGACCAGAACATCACCGGTCCACTGGCTCAGCCAGAGAGATGGAGACTGTCTCACCAACACACCTGAGTGTCCAGGGTTGTATAGTAACGAAGTAAAAATACTTCACTACTTTACTGAAGCATATTTTGGAGTACTTCATACTTTCCTCGAGTATGAAAATTTTTGATAACTTTCACTTCACCATATTTCCGAACTTAATTTCATACTTTTACTCCGATGAGCATTTCTCTCTCTCTCTGTTACAAAACAGAGAGAAAAGTTGGAGTTTTGACCCACCTACTGATTGGCTGCTACAGTCAGTAGCTACTTACCTGGGTTTGTTCATCTCCACCAATAGGAAACACCTGTTTGTTCATCACCACCAATAGGAAACACCTGTTTGTTCATCACCACCAATAGGAAACACCTGTTTGTTCATCACCACCAATAGGAAACACCTGTTTGTTCATCTCCACCAATAGGAAACACCTGTTTGTTCATCTCCACCAATAGGAATCACCTGTTTGTTCATCTCCACCAATAGGAATCACCTGTTTGTTCATCTCCACCAATAGGAATCACCTGTTTGTTCATCTCCACCAATAGGAATCACCTGTTTCTCTTCTCCCATTAAACACAAAGTCTCCTGATGAGCAGCAGCCACATGTCCCTAATGCCACATAATGACCAGTTGTTGCACCAATAGTTTGTGAAGTAGAGAAATTAATTGTAACGGCTTTTTTGTCTTCATGTTGGCCACATTTTCTGTACTGACTATTTTTCTCATTTTCAGCACTGACCACTTGAAGGGAAAACTTAAGGCTTACAAAAACTTAGTATTTTCTGTCCTGGAGGGGAAACTAAGAAGCTGGTTCAGTTGTAAAGCAGGTTAAGTTATTAACCTTGTAGGTAAAGCACCTAATTTTCTTAACTAAATTATGTTTATCTATTAGCAGGTTTAATTTTGCCTGCACTTGGTTGGGTTTATTACTTTAACTGTATTTGACAAGTTTACCAAAATATAAAAAATGTCATTCAAACTGCATTTGCCTTGTTTTACGTTTTACTTATACTTTTAATTACGTTACTTGATTACATACATTTTTACAGTAATTTCCATACTTAAGTACAAGAAAATTCAGATACTTTAAGACTTTAACTCAAGTAACATTTCAGTCAGTGACTTGGACTTTTACAAAAGTCATATTTTGGAGAGGAACCGATACTTTTACTTGACTCTGAGATTTTAGTACTTTATACAACACTGAGTTTCCCTCCCACCACCTTCAGATCTAAAAACACTGGTGTCAACATTAACGACGCCGAAGCCCCGGACAACAGGAAGTAGAACGCTTTAATTTGAAAAGTCCATATTTGACCTAATCAACAGAAAGTAAGTTGGTGCGAGTTGGTGTCCATTACTACCAAACATTTGGCTCTAATTTAACTTATTGACGCCTGAATGCTATTGTTTACATCTGGAAACACTGTAAACAACGCTGGAGGGCAAACAGATCGTTCTTTTACTCGCCATCCACAGGCGCAGTGGAACAGAACCGTTAACAAAATGATCCTGGAGATGAAGGTTTTATCGGTTTTATCGTGTCACAGCAAAGGGGAAAATCATGCAGGAAGAATAACTCAAAGCCACTTTTTTCTCACTCTCTGTGTCACACAGGCAATACTCGTTGCCACGGCAACTGGCAACAACAACAACACATGTTGCAAGATTCAACACCAAAAAAAAAACACTCAAACATTTCAAACACAAAGAACAGAACATTCAGTCCGTTACAGTTTTGTTTTTAGGCTCCATGCTGATCAAGCCGTTTCTGTGGTAGCATAGCTACTGCTGCTAATAGCTAAGCTAACACAGCAGAGGTAGATTATGTGGTTTCCTTATTTTTGTAACTGAACCAAATTCCATGTCTACATGTTAAGATCAAAGTCAAGTTAGCAGAACTGAGCTACTTCTCTATCTCTTTCCATTTTCCAAAAACTTTTTTCCTGACCTTGTTTTCTCGCGGTTGTACAAAGCTCTGTGTCCATTTTTTATTTATATGTCAGGTGTACGTTTAAGCTTTAGTGCGTCATATTGACAACTTAACAACTAAACCCAATGCTAGCCATCGTCTGCTAGCAGGTTTTGATTGGAGTTGGTGCACTCCAATCTGACCGCAACTTCATCCAAGTTGTTCACTTTTGTTAATAATTTCACTAAACAATATTATTCTTGTAATTCATAGCCAAACAACACCTTTCGCTGCACAACACAGAGGCCGTAACAATCATCTCGTCTAAAACTTCTGGTTTTCTCTAATAACCTTCCTCTACTCTCTTTAAACTGCTGCTGAGGATGTTTGGGACTCACTGAGGCGCATTCAGGGTCATTAAATCAATGTGAAGTCAGATTCCACGGCGCAGACTTGCTCTTCATTTCAACTCTCAGGAGTGATCCTCAGAATAGCTCAACACAGAAACAAGTTGAGGGAAAGTTGGCCTCTAAATGCCACAGCAGCTATTAGGCAAGCCGAGCCACATCCACAACCTGCCGCATAGCAACGAGATCTCTGTGTGCGTTTGTTAACATTCCTGCTGGTTTTGTACCTGCTTCCTGCTTCAACCTTCAGCCTGAACCTCATGAATATCGACGGGGGCCTGTGGTTGAGCAGGGCAACGTATACTCACGAGGTTCATACATCTTCAGAGAGGGGAAGAGGTTTTTTCATTCTACAGATCCACACAAACACTTGACTGAAATGTTCAGGGGACACGCCGACACCCTGACGTCCACCGAAAGTTAATCTGTCGGAGATAAGACGCTCCAAGTCTCAGAGCAGCAGAGAAACCCCTCGATTCCAACCCATCACATTTCCATAATCTGCCTCGTATCGTCGCCAGGACCCATCATGCACCTGGGCTCCAACGCATTTCCATAATCCATCCGGTCTGCGGAGACCTTTTGGCTCAAAACGATCCAAAACGCTGACAAGATTTTACATGAAAGAACCAGGAACGAGACAGAAGGATGTGGCGGTAACCATGGCAACGTCAGTCGACGGTTTATCCGTTTTCTTTCCTGTACTCGCCCCCTCAGCGTTTTCCATTTTTATCAAACTCCATCCATCATCTACCTGTCCATATTAGCATTCACACTCTCCTCAAACCGAAAGTGAGATAAGAGACGGACATGTTGACGCCTCAAAGCTGCATCGACCGGTTTGAACCGGAGACACGATTACGACGCCGTCAACCAAACTCTGGGACGTCAACAGGACGAGCGTCACGGTCTGGGTTTGTGTTTCGGACCCATGTTCCGTTATTCTGCTTCTTCACTTTGTTTACGTCACTTTCACCATCAGCTATACAGGCTTTCCCAGAACACATGAGGAAAGTTCTGGTTAATCTGAGAACTGACATGTTCCCTTTCCAGAAGTTACAGAATACTTTCCCAGAGCTGTCAGGTGACTTTCTAGAATATACAAGCCATGGACTGGTACTGTCTTAGAGCTTGAAAGATTAATTTAAAAACGTACTGTTTATTTTTTGTACTTTTTAGAACTTTCCAGAATAATCAGGTTATTTCTACGATGTACAACGTATGTTGTGGTACTTTCCCAGAGCTTACAAGTTGTATTTTAAAATACTTTTCATAATTTAAATGATACTTTTCTAGAATATACAAGCCATGGACTAGTAGTGTCTTAGAGCTTGAAAAGTTAATTTAAAAACTTACTGTTTATTTTTGTACTTTCTAGAACTTTCCAGAATAATCAGGTTATTTCTACGCCAAATTATTTCCCAGAGCTTACATTTTTAATTTCAGAACTTACAAGTTGTATTTTAAAATACTTTTCACAATTTAAATGATACTTTTCTAGAACTATCAGGTTACTTTCTAGAATATATAAAGTATGAACTAGTACTGTCTTACAGCTTGAAAAATTAATTTAAAAACTTCTTGTTTATTTTTTGTACTTTCTAGAACTTTCCAGAATAATCAGGTTATTTCTACGATGTACAACATACGTTGTGGTACTTTCCCAGCGATTACAAGTTGTATTTCAAAATACTTTTCATAATTTAAATGATACTCTTCTAGAATATACAAGGCATGGACTAGTAATGCCTTAGAGCTTGAAAAGCTAATTTAAAAACTTACTGTCTATTTTTGTACTTTCTAGAACATTTTTGAATAATCGGGTTATTTCTACACTGGGTTATTTTCCAGAGCTTACAAGGTTAATTTCAGAACTTACAAGTTGTATTCTAAAATACTTTTCACAATTTAAATGATACTTTTCTAGAACTACCAGGTGACTTTCTAGAATATACAAGGTAGGTTCTGGTACTTTCTGTTTAAGAACTTCCATGTTTTGGTACTTTCCAGAACTTAGAGGGTACTTTCCTGAGAACCATCAGTCCACTTCCTAGATTTCCTAGATTATAGAAAGTATGTACTGATACTATTATAGAGCTCATATGGCTAATAAAAAGATACTATAAAAAATAACTTTCTGTCCATAAAACAGACATGGACAGAAAACAGGCATGTTTCTGGTCCTTTCTAAAACTTGTTATTTTCATAAGTTACTGTTTCTTTTATAGATTTTTCCAGAGTTACATTCAGGAACTTTCTGGATTTTACTTGTGATCTTACATAAACTAAAGGATTAATTTCCAGGACTCAGAAGATGTTTGCCTGGAATTTCCAGAATCTAGACAGCTTTTTTAGTCTTTTAATATTTTTCTTTCCTGACCTTTTCTAGAACATTCAGGATACTTGTTGCATCATCCATTGTGAAACCTGTTTAATTAGCTCATAGTTTCCTTTCAGGGACTCGTCTGTGTCATGATCTAAAGCATAAACCAGTTTTCATTAGTGTGTGGATTAGGAAGCCACATTTGCAGCAGAAGTGTTTTTCTCTGCAGGGTTTTTATATCTGTTTTGCCACTGCAGACGTCAGAGTCACCTCTCTATTCTGAGCAGAAGCATCAAATCTCTGGTGAGAAGCTACAGGGTTAAATGTCTGCATTTCTTAAAGCCTTTTGCTTTTAAAGAACAGTTTCACCTCCACAGCAGAGCAGCGGCTCTCTGGATCCGCTGAGAAGTGGAGGAAGCTGAGGAGATTAGCAGGTAGATTTTTAATTTTCCCTCCCAGTTGTTGTCTCCGTTTGGGTCTCTCTCCCGGCGTTGTCGTCTTAATGAGCTCATTATCTCTTTAACATCGTTAAGGGCCAGTTAATTGTTTGTCCATTAGCTATTAGCAAGGCTCAGTGGAGAGCCAACAAGGGACGGCTGTGATCACACACACACACACAAAGGGAGGCGACATCCATCACTGTTTAAGCACAGAGTCAAACAGACACAGTCATTTATTACTGCAGCAGCAGCTTCACACACACACACACCAGCATGCTAACACACACACACACACTGCCACCAATTGCCATTTATTGCTCCTGTTCTCAGTCAATCGAACTGTGAGCGGGAGGAGAATCAGCATGACTGAAATTAATCCTGAGATTAAATGTCCTTCCAGACGTAATCAATTCACTGAGCAGAAATGCTGAAATAACATCTTTGTAAACAAGAAGTATTTTGCGGTTTAAACGGGCTAAGCAGGCGGTCCTAACAAGGATGGAGTGGATCTCCGTCTCTCATTCGCTTCAGCTGAAATTCATCACCAGCTGGCAGGAGTTTTATTAATCCACTTTTATCAGAAGTTTAAATTAAGCAGTGATCTATTAAAGGGTGAAAATGTTTCTCTGGGATCAATAAGTACAATAAACACAAATCCAGCGCCGAAACTTCAGCCCAGATGTAATCTACAAGGAAAACTTCTGATAAATAAAATTAAATTATATCCAGGAAGAAAACATGTCGGTAAGACGAAGCAGCTCTGAGAGAGTTTAACTCTTCTGCAGGTAAATTATTGTTAGCACATTTTAAATGGGTTGGAAAAAATGACACAAGCCACAATTTAGTCCATTTGTAAAGAATTAACAAAACATTTGATTAAATCTAAACGATGCAGAATGATGCAGTAGCTCCACCAGGCCTGTAGGAGGCGACAGAAATTCACCAAAACAGTGAAGCAGGTGTAGAATGAAACATCCCTGGTGAGGAAATGGCATCATAATAATGGAAATCCTCTCCAGTTTGTTTTTTCTGATGGAGCGGAAACTATTTAAACAATTCTGATTCTGATTCTCAGTTTCAATTCTGAGCTAAAATCTGAATTTTGTGGAAAAAATTGTATTTTGAGACTGAAGTGAGAAATCTGATTTCCTCTGATTCTATCAGCTCCTTTAACATGTGAACATATTTTATAACTCTTTTGTTTGGTTTAAATTTGTTTTGCTCAGCTTATAACTTTTTAAAAAAATTTTTTAATCACGCTACATTCAATAAAGTCAAACTAAGTAAAAAGAATTCAAAACTAAAATTCTGGGATTAATGTTGGAATTTACTGTAGAAATAGAATTATCAGATTAAAATCTGAGATAGAATTCATGAGATTAAAGTCAAAACTTTTAAAGTCAGAGTTTTTTGAAGGTTTAAACTGGACCATTATTACACATGAACCCTGATAAAAACTGATGGCCGTTTTTTATTTTCGGGCGGCAGCGGTTGGCGCCTGACGGATTAAATGCAGCTTTAATGCAGCAGGAATTTCTCCTGATATTTCCGAATCTCACAGAATCGATAATGAGGATTTTATGCGTGGTGACGAAAAATGTCAAAGGTTTCTTCATCCATCCATCCATCTTATCCAGGTCGGGTCGCGGGGGCAGCAGCTTCAGAATGGAGGCCCAGACTTCCCTCCCCAGCCACGTATTCCAGCTCCTCCAGGAACCCCAAGGCGTCCCCAGCAGGGAGACATCGTCCCTCCAGGTGTCCTGGGTCTCCCCTCCTCCCGGTGGGACCTGAACTCCTCACCAGGGAGGCGTCCATCAGAGACATCGTCCCTCCAGGTGTCCTGGTCTCCCTCCTCCGGTGGGACCTGAACTCCTCACCAGGGAGGCGTCCATCAGAGACATCGTCCCTCCAGGTGTCCTGGTCTCCCCTCCTCCCGGTGGGACCTGAACTCCTCACCAGGGAGGCGTCCATCAGAGACATCGTCCCTCCAGGTGTCCTGGTCTCCCCTCCTCCCGGTGGGACCTGAACTCCTCACCAGGAAGGCTCCATCCTGACCAGATGTCTCAACTGGCTCCTCTGGACGTGGAGGAGCAGCGGCTCGACTCTGAGTCCCTCCTGATGACTGAGCTTCTCTCTCTAAGGGAGAGTCCAGTCACCCTGCGGAGGAAACCCATTTTGGCCGCTTGTATCCGTGATCTCGTTCTTTCGGTCATGACCCAAAGACCATAGATGAGGGTGGGAACGTAGATTGACTGGTAAATGGAGAGCTTTGCTTTTTGACTCGGCTTCTCTTCACCACGACGGACCGGTACAGCGCCGCTTCACGGCAGACGCCGCCCCAATCCGCCTGTCCATCTCCCGTGAACCCAGAGATACTTGAACTCCTCCACTTGAGGCAGGACGACCCCCTGACCCGGAGAAGGCACTCAAAGGTTTCTCAGTTTTTTTTTTTTTAAAAAAACATAAAGACAAATAAATGAAGAAAAGTTGATGGAAGTTGTTGCGGAGCTGCGCGGCGGCTGATCGCTTCCCGTCGTGACAGATTCAGGCTGAGGAAGCCGCTTCAGCTGTCAGGGTGAATATTAATGGATATGTAGCTCCTTTTTCTGTGCAGATGGGAACTCGTCAGCGCGCGGATCCTCAGAGGATGACAGCGCAGTCGTCTGGAGCTGCTGCTCATTCGACATGACAGAGCGCAGATGGCGGAGTGAGGGGGAGGAAACGGAGAAGACAGCAGTGGATTGAGTTACAGAGCCGGTGTCACCCTGGATTTCTGTTACGGCGCCGCGGGCCGAACCCGCCGCGGTGAGGCGGGACGGCTGCAGGAGATTAACCGGCCGCGTCTTCAGCAGGCGGCTCACTTTCTGCTCACGCTGACCGGATCGGCTCTGAATGCAGAGCAGATCCTCCTGCTGCACTGCAGCAACTCACCGCTCAGGCATCATCCAGACTAATCTGATAACAGCTGCTTTATTTTAACCACTTAAAGCTGCAGAAATACTGCAGTCAGTCAGAAACAGCCAATCAGAGCCAGGAGGCGGGGCTTAGCGCTGTTAATCATGCTGGTGTACACGCTGTTCACACACTCTCTGCTACGTCACCGATGATGCCAGATAAGCAGTTTTCTTCGTTAGTTGTTTCTCAGCGCGTATATGCGGATGATTGACAGCGCTAAGACCCTCCTCCTGACTCTGATTGGCTGTTTTTAACCGGGAGCGGTGCATGTTTGCAGATCGCTGTAAAAGCTCAGGGATTTTTTTCTTCTCTCTCATAACATTTCGTCACAACATGGTGTCAGTTTTAGCAAACAAAAAACAGATTTATTTTTTCAGTTACATACTACGTGGTAAATAAATGTATAGCAAAAGGTGCTCAGTAAGAGTTGGGTTTTATTTTTTACAGAATTTGAACCAGGTGATTAAAAATGGAGTTACACTTTGAACATATTTACAGACAAAACGTTTCTCACCTTAAATTCAAAATGTTTATGTGTTTTGTCCAGTTTTGGCTTAATTTCTGCTTTGACTGTATTGCTTTTTTTTAGTCTGAATACTCAAGTTAATGATTAATCGATTACTAAATTAACTAGCAATTATTTTAACAATCGATTAATCGTTTCACATTTCACATATTTCTGTCTGATCTGCTCCTCTGGCTGAAGCTCTATGTTAAAAACAGAAGGTCTTTTAGGTAAGTCAGTGAAAAGTTTCTATATTTCAGTAATCCAATTAATTTTTTCAGTTTCATTACACATTCTGGTGTTTTTCAAGCAGTTATTTCCTGAGAAACGTTGATTATGGTTTACAGCTGAGGAGAACCCAATGAGTCAGGACACTGGTTTAGCCCCACACCAATAAAAACTGGATTTTAGTAGAGAAATATTTCGTTTCTATGCCTATAAAGTCACGGAAAAGCTGCTGGCAGAGAGTCACTGCTGAAGAAGCTGCTTCACACGTTGCTACGTGTAAGGAGCTAAAATCCTGTTGTATTTATGAGAAACAACTAATATTATTATGTAAATATATTTAATGTTGGGTGAGGACTTTAACATGTTTACTTTGATTAATTATTTATATTGATTTTAATGTGTTAAATATGTTAACACAATTAATTTCTTTCTTTTTTAAACATTCATAAGTCCAAAGATGGAACCTTTCTATTTGTTTCTGGTACGTCCATAAATTCTGACGCACAACCGACATCCACAGAAACAAAGCCGATTCTCTGGTCCCACTGGGGGTTAATTTCTGCTTTTAAACTGTCTGACTGGACGCTGGAAAAGACTGTTGTTGTGTTCAAGTTGTGCTAAAAGGAGTTAGCCTTGAGGCTAAAATAGCATCAATACTAAACGTGTTGCAAATGCTAATGTTAGCGTCTACATTTTTAAAGAAGCTCCATGAATGATCAGGGTTTCCTGAAACACTGATCCAGTCTGATGGTCGAATAATCGAAATTACGGATTAAAAACAACAAATGTCTTTGTTTTTTAAGTTCATATGTCTATTTATGAAATAATTTACCAGCAAAATTTGTTTTTTAACCAAAAGTGTTGCTTATTTTGTGGATATATCATTTTCAAATGAAAGTGATTAATTTTATCGAGTCCCACTGATATTAAATTGCGTTTTTAAATCTGTAAACAACGTACAGTTTTACTTTCTTACAGTTTCTCATCAGTCACCGTTTGTTTTTTTATTTGGAGTATAAAAAAATCTGTGACACTTTAAAAATGGGGTCATCTGCAAATGTATAGTTGATTCCTATTGGTAGCATTTCAACAAAACAAGATGAGAAATCAGAAATCCTGTGAGCGGCACAATAAAATGGACAAATGAGGAGAAACGTCCGTCCATAAAACCGTGACAACAAAACCAAGAAGTTTTCAGCCGAGACTCAAGAACCAAGTGAAACTAAGTAGCAGGGGGTCAGACAGATAAACGACACTGCCAAATAAAAGTGCAGAGCTCTTGGTAAAACTTGAAAAGATCAAAGATGAGATAAACTTCAAAACGTCTTTCAGCTACAAGATAGATCAATAAAACGTATCAGGACTGTTTGTACTTTGACCGACTTGTTCTTCCAACCCAACTGGTTGAGGTCATGTGACTCACCTGGCCAGGTTGAAGGCGTCGTCGATGAGACCTGCTCTGTTTCCAACAGAAATGATCTGGAGAGGAGAACAAACAGCAGGAAATGAGTTGATTTGGTGATCGGATTTGGAAATAATTCAGAAAAATCACAGCAGACGAACAGAGAAGGTTTACCTGGGGGTTGTTGTGGAGCTGCTGGATGAGCAGCTTCCAGTTCTGGAGGTCATAGTTCACGCGGAAGTAGCCAGTCTGGTTGACGTTTCCCAGCAGCCAGGTGCTGTCATCCATCTGACCAATCCTGTGGCTTTCTGAGTGAAACAACACATTAAATTAGATCCGTGAACTAAAGCATTAAAGTGATTATCACCCAGTATGCTGATGATATCTTGATGTACATTCTAGTCGGTTATTGGCGTCTCCTTCAGGTCATTCAGTCATTACCCAACTGTCCCTTGATGAACTTTCACCTCTGACTTGATAACTAAATCCTGAGGAGGAGCTCTTGGGTTTTTGGTCAATTCTCTGGGATGAACCTGCAGGAACGTCGATTCCTGGGAAGATTTGCAGATGTCGTTGTCTTCCAGTTGCGAATAACCTTCAGATACTTTGTCAGGGTTAGATTTGCAAAAACACAAAATCCTACCAAGTATTTTGGTTCCAACATCTTAATATACTAGAAATAAGACAAAACAAACTTACAATTGAGTCAATAGTATCTTCATATTGATGAAAAAGTAGTGTACACTTATAATATGGGAAACATGTTGTTTAAGAGACAGATTTGTCACTTCTAGTACTTTTTCATCAATATTAAAGAATTGTTGAAACGTTGCTTGTAAGTTTGTTTTGTCGTACTTTAAGTGTAATGAGTTATTGGAAAAACTTGGTGATATTTTGTGTTTTTGCAGTGTTAGTGTTAAAACCTTCCCAGACTGATTGGCTGCTTCTCTAGATGCCATCGCTGATGTTTTTCTGCCTTGGATTGTTTTGAAACTTGCTTCAATAAAGGTCTCAAAATGGATAATCAGTTAGTTTATGCACTTAGAGCTTTTCCATTTTAGCTTCATCTACATCAAACCTCTCCAGGAAGTAGTGTGAGCCAGGCTGATGGAGCGTTTACATTTTGTAGGTTTGTAGCACATCCTGCTGAAATTAGGTTGAAGCTTCAGTGAAGCAGCTTGTAGGACGTTTCCCACTTTGAGAAACAGCCAGGTGATAAAAACAGAACGCAGCTGCTGCCCCACTTCTCCTTTTTGGATCTAAACCAACTCTCCTTGCATCAGATTGGTGCCAGAGCGGCGGCGGCGGCGTGGAGATTACCCTCGTCAGGCTGTAGCAACACAAACGGAGCGATCTTCACGTTCACAAAGCAAAACAAGTGTTTTATTAGCGGGGAACGGAGCCAGCAGGAGCCCGTTTCCACCAAAACCCAACACCAAGCAGTTCAGGATCAATTCTCAAAACATTTTGTTCAAAAACGGGACGAAAATTAGCTTTATTCACTAAAACAGAACCCCCAGAGGGTTTTGTTCTGCCGAAACAATGATGAAAAGAGAAAAACAAAAAAAAAACAAAACGGGGTTTATTCTCAAAGCTTTTTGTTTGTCAAAGTAAAGAGGGGACCTACGATGGAGACTAATCCGAGCGAACAAACGATTGATCAAATCTTTGCGTCAGAAAGCTGACCTGTTAACAAAAGAGTAATCCTTTCAAAAGAACAGCAGAAGCAGTGCCATTTTAAAAACATGAAAGGATAAAAAGCAATCAGGATTTTTCTTTTATGAATAAAAAGCAGACGCCAAATTACAGGAACCGTAACGATGTTTATTCCCTCCGCCTACAAACCTGAGAACAGAGCAACACGCTGCACCTGCGAACCTCCGAAGCCCCGGCAGAGGCAGCTCACATGTACGGAGCTGAGCAGATAATTAATTAGAGAACCTGA
Organism: Poecilia picta; assembly: GCA_033032245.1. Taxonomy (NCBI): domain Eukaryota; kingdom Metazoa; phylum Chordata; class Actinopteri; order Cyprinodontiformes; family Poeciliidae; genus Poecilia; species Poecilia picta. The sequence continues at coordinate 3,748,421 of CM065375.1, read as the reverse complement.
GCCGGTTTGATCCGCTAACAGATCCTCCCAAGGAAACAGCTCGTTATCTCCCGGCAACAAGATAATTAAGACACAGGTGGAAATAAAGTTTCAGAGTGGTTCAGCGGCGTCTCCGGCGGCGCCGTACCTGTCCTGTTGTTGATCCAGATGAGGCTCTCCAGGCAGACGGCGGACGTGTTTCCCACGGCGATGGTCAATGGGACCTGCCACTGTAAACTGCAGAGGGGGAGAAGGATATCAGCGACGGTCAGCGTGATTGGATCGGGTTTTACTGCCCCTGTTAGGGGAGTGAGGGACATCGGTCAGCTGGAAATGAGGCGAGCGACAGCGTCGGCGGCGGAGCGAGGGCTTAACGGCCGCAGATATCAGCAGATATCAGTCAAGAGAAGCCGACTGGAGGCCGGCGTCCCTCTCAGGGAAAAACTAGCTTAGCATTTTCACACCTCTAGGAAGTTAAATAAACTTTAACAGTGACTTAATATGCTTCTTTGAGCAGGTTAGGCTAGTGAAACAAAACATGTTCATCACATTTTATACTCATTTTGTTTACACTCGCGTGAAAATGGCTGCAAACTGATGTGCAATGAGACAGCCTTTGAAAAGCAGAAGTGGAGCCTTCTGCACAACCAATGAGAAAGCAGGGAGAGGCTTCTAGATGGTAATTCAACCACAAAACTCTTGTTTTTTCCAGGAGCCATTGTACAGCACATAGATCATCTTCAGTCATAGGCTTCTTCAGATCTGCAGTAACACAGACTGCTACAGGAAATCTTTAGTGCCAACACCCAACAGCCATCACCATCGACGACAACCCTGAAGAATCTGAGTTAATATGAGTCATGACAACGTCGACTTTGAAATCAATAAAGTGGCTAGGAAATTGACAACCAACTGACCAAACATGCTGGATCTCAGCTTTGGTTGCTAAGTAACACTGAAACTCAGCTTTGGTTGCTAAGTAACACTGAAACTCAGCCTTGGTAGCCAAGTAACACTCTGAAACTCAGCTTTGGTTGCTAAGTAACACTGAAACTCAGCTTTGGTTGCTAAGTAACACTGAAACTCAGCTTTGGTTGCTAGGTAACACTCTGAAACTCAGCTTTGGTTGCTAGGTAACACTCTGAAACTCAGCTTTGGTTGCTAGGTGACGCAGTGCCTGCATTTCACTGGTTTTTGAAACGCCTCATTTTCCAGACACCAAAAAAAAACATGAACTTCTTGCAAAAGAAGTTCATGTTTGAAGTTCATGGCTGTTGGATGTTGCTGTTTTTAAAGTTTTTTAGACCCAAATGCTTCTCACCTGTTGAGTTAAACTGATCTCACACGTAAATACTCCATTTTTTTCTAAATGTGCTCTAGACTGTTCAAGCTTTCTTTTATCCTTTATCCATGTACATCAGCAGTGTTTTACTTCACTAAAACTATAAAATCAAATTCAGTTTTTATGTTTTTCTTTATTAAAAACCATTATTACGCTATTTTACAGTAAATTGTGAATAAGTGCAATACATTAAAACTAAAATTTTATGGGTGAAAGAATTAAATCAAAGAACATTTTCTGTCCTAAAACAGGCAAAAACATCCAGTCGTACATTTTGAAGTTTAGGAGTAAACTGTGTGTGAATAAGCTGTGAATAAGAAAAAAGATGTTGCATAATAACCATAAGAGCCAACAGCTCCATAATTAAATATATAAAATAAAATGCACCATCTAGACCCAGAATTATTTACTTAACATTCCTCCACCGGACCGACTAAGAATTATATTATTAGGTGAAAAACTGGTACATTGTTTTTATTGAATTGAAGTAAAAATGGCTTTAAAAATAAAAAATAATGTTTAATTTATTTTATATTACAATCATGCATTTATTTGTTTAGCTCATTGCAATAAAAAAAAATGAAAATACTGAAGTTGCAGGGCTACAAAATACGAAAACATTTTGTGTTGTTGATAAATGGCCCAAACTGAACAGATTCATTCATGCTAAGTGTTTTGTGGAGGTGAATTAGACTGCTGGTACGTGAAGAAAATAATCTTTCATCTAATGTTGGATCCACACAGATGAAAACAAAGGAACATTATGAGGATTTTTGCCTCAACGCCTCTCACACGGTGGTTTGGCCATTATATTGAAGACTGTTTATGAAAATAGGAGATGCTGAATGTTTTGCCTGCGACTTGAAAGAGTTTTAAACGTGAGTTGGAGCTTGAATGTGTTTTATGATGGATTTGTTTTGTTTTAAAAACAGAAACTTGTAAAAATAAGAATAGAGCCAAGTTGTCACTGTCAGTTAGCAAAGCTAGCTTTAGCGCAGAAGAATTAGCTGCTAAACTAGTCAATGAAAAGCTTAAAGAAAATTTTAGTTTCTATAAGTGGTTGAAAATGTGATTTTAGTGGTTAAATGCTTCACTAAAACATGAAGCTCTAAATCAATACGTTTCTTAATTTTCTTGTATTTTTTTAATCTAAAACTGTTACTGAATTTACCAACAATTAGCCAAACTAGCTTTATTCAGTAAAGCTAGCCAAACTAGCTTTAGATTTTATTTATCTAATGCCAGAAGCTAGCTAAACAGTTTCACCAAATAAATCAATCTGTGGCAAGTTAGAGTTAGTTTTTAATCATTTTAACCATCAGTTCCCCTAATTCTGCCAATCAATTTGGAGATCTGTATTGTTGTATTTAGTCCTCAAATCATATTTAGTTTGATGAACTAACTCTCACCAGCTTTATTCAGTTACTCTGTATGAGGTCTTGGTTGCTGTATTTTTTCAGGCAGACTGAACTTTTATTTTAACAAGACTTAAGTTTAGAGTTATAAAACTTTTGATTCTGTGGGTTCAGCTAAGGAATTAGCTTCAACATGTGATGAGCAAAATGCTACTAATAATTTAAAACACCAAATACACCAAATATTCATCGATATGCCGAAGCTAACATTCACATTGTTCTTTATTTCTGCTGCTATGTGTCCAGCCAATCAGCAGCAAGGAAAATAAATGCTGCTTCTGGATTGGCTGTGTTGCATGTGTAACTGGGTCTATATTAATAGTTGTATATATTTCCACAAAATGTGTTCTTTAATGTATTTGTCTGCCTCTGCTTGACTGTTGCCGTTCCTCTGTGTCTACTATAAGGGGTCTGGTCCTCCAACTCCGCCTTATTTTCTTCTTCTATTGTTCAGGGTCCTCCAGAACTTCTATAAATATTAAGTTATTAATTTCCTCTTCCCTTTTCTTATTCGTTCCACTGGGAAGAGGCAAGTTTTATAATTTATTGTAATCCTTTCATTTATATTGTTCAAATGTTTATTTTTCCTTCTGTATTAATAACAAGTGTTTGGATATTTTCATTTGAGTTGCTATTACACCTTATATCATCATTTGATGCATGCTAACTATTATTTTGTATAGATCGGGTTGGAGAACTGGAGCACATGCTAAGTGCTAATGCTAATATCTCCCGATTGACAGATTGAATAAACGGAGACCCTCCAAACCCAGACTTGATGTCTTGTGGTTTGTCTGACCACCACACAAAAACACACAACGCAGAAATCCACCGGTCATACATGTAGCATTGTGTGTATAGATGTCTTAGGCTGCGTTCACACTGCAGTTCACTGACGTTCAGTTTGGATGAATGAGACCTGGACGTTATGGTCGCATTTGAATCGGATACGTATCGGATATGGGTCACATTCTTAAAGAATCCGACCTGAGCTGTTCACACTGCCATGAAAAGATCGGATACAGGTCGCATTACGTCAAAAAGATCGGAATTGGGTCACTTCAGGCTGCAGTGTGAACGCAGCCTTAGCTTCCTAAGCTACATTGTTTACCAAAATTATACATATATTTTACTATAAACTGGTGAAGTAATTGGAGTTATGCTTCACTTTCACAACATTAATTGTTTTCATCCTTTCAAGTTCAGAGACATTCCTGATGTTTTGGTGTTGTGGAGTTTGTTGTGCATCTGCAGATCAGCTGTGTGAGGAAAATCATCAAACTATTGTTTCTCTCCGTCTTTCACTCGGAAGCCGTTACTGTATGCGAGTAATAATGGCACCAATAGAAAAGTGGTTAAAACATTAGATTTTTCTCGGTTCCACTAAAACCCAGATTTTAATTAAACTCATTTTGATCAAACTCATTTAGATTTTAATTAGACTGGATGTTAATTAGAGGTTGAATACAATCGGCTCGACTCGCTCGCACCAGTTAAACACAGATGCGTGTTTATGGTTCGGAGCGTTATTGTACCCAAAAGAAACTTTCCTAAAACCGCCGCAGGCAGCAGAGGATCAATACGAGGCCCAAGCAACCAAATATTTAATCCTACATTTATATCAGAGCGACTGACAAGAAGAGAACTCAATCACAAGCAGTCAGCAGCACGGACAGCAGAATGTGTTTATTAATATTGATGAGCGCGCTCGTCCTCAGAGTTTATAGTTTATTCATCAAAGCCAGAAACCAACTGGATGTATAAGAAGAAAAAGCAGCAGGAAACCATCAATGCATATTTTTACAGTCAAAACTCTTCAGATAACAGAAACCCCTGTTGCTCCTCATCCTCTGCTCCAACACACATCAACCTCATTGATATGTTAGAAAACCAAAGATTAAAACATCACCTTCAGCAAAAGAGTAGATTTTTTTCCAGTGGTTGGGAGTTTAATGTAAGGGTGGAGCTTTACAGCGATACATTTAGACTGTTCTCATGATAAATTCATATTAATGAAGTTTGAAAACAAACTGTCCATCTTGTCATTTTAAAGTTTTCTCCAGTTTGTTCAATAAATTTTAATTTATTTGTGTTTGTAGGGATTTAATTACTGTGGTATTTAGTGCCAGTCATACAGTTGCGTAAAAAAGTGCTAGTTGATGTCGTCACTTTTATCGCGATCACAATAGCAACAAAAAAAATATGGTGACCAAGCTTTACGTCCGTATCGCACCCTCCTAGTTTGATGTAAACAAATTTTAATGTTGGACAGATTTCACTCGTTATCCTATCCCTGGGAGTGATGAGTTCACTAAGGCCTGGTTACAAAAAACATTAAGAATCAGAAGCTTTCCGATGACATGAAAAATATCCGAAAAAGCCAAAAATCTCAGAAAATTAATTAACGGATGAGAAAATCTGCAAAGGGTTAGAAAACCATTCGTCAAATTTTGGGACTCTGTTAAAATCAAGCTATTTTAAAGGGGCAGCACCGTGTAAAATCAACCTTTTAAAGCTTTATATCAAGTTTTAATGTTTTCCCCTCATCAGACACAAACCTCGAGTCTTTCACCATTCTTAAATCTCCATGGCAACCATTTAGCGTTGCAAAACGCCTGGGTGGACCTAGCTCCGCCTTTAAGGCTAAGCTCCTCCCCTTTTTCGGCTCCTTCAGACCAGCCAGCAGCTAAAACGCTGGTAAAAACGTTGCTAAAGGGTTAATAGAGGAGCCATGTTGGGATGATTTCCTGGAGGCGGAGCTTCAGAAAGAGCAGGAGTTCTTAAAGAGACAAGGCGTTAATTACATGTTTGTGTTATAAAATGGCTCTCTGTGCCTGTAAAGCTCGACTCAGGTCTGCAGACACATCAGCTGACAGGTAGCAGAATGAGCGTCTGTGTTGATTTTAGGAGTTTTAATGCTAAACAGGACAGTTATGAATAATTCCCCACTCAGTTTATGTTTATAATGTCTATTTATGAACAGCTTAGCCGTTTTGAAGTGAAAGGTGTCTCTACGGAAACGTCCCAGAGGGAAACGGGAACAGAAATGGAAATGCTGAGTGAAATGTAAACAGGCTGCCTGTGAATGTTTTGGTTTTTTCTAACAGCCAAGGTGAGCGGAAGCGGACGGCGACGGCGCGTGTTCGCACCGTCTGTGACAGTTTGCACCTACAGACACGCTGCTGCGAAAAACTAATTGCTCAATTACAGATTTACTCAGAAGGTAATTTTTTTTAGCAGGCAAAAATAACCTGGTTGCAGTTTTCACACGATTTCATTTTTGAGCTAAAAAAAAAGTTCAGAACAACTCGACTCCATGTGCCAAAGTAAGTGACCCCTAAACCTGATAGCCGGGTGTCCCAGACCGACGTCAACATGTCTATAAGGACACTGAGAGACATCTTCTCCAGTTTGATTTAGCCACAGTGGAGCATGAGGCACGGCCTTTCAGTTTGATTTACGTCCGTACTTTGACTAGACCTTTGTTTTGATCGCGGATCTTAAGGAGTTTTCGGTGTCTCAGTTTTTACATCTGGTTTCTTTAGGAAGCAGAAAGATCTGAGCGAACGTGAAAACATCTCATGTTTAGTAACTGATGAAATGAGCCTGCAGATGTGAAACCTTTAGCAGCGACGCTGGATGACCGTTTCCCCCTTTCACTGTCTGAACTGGATGAACTTTCCTATAATTATTGTAACTAAATCTCCACTTTCTTCATGTTTCCAGCCGTCTCTCTTCTGCAGCGACTTTCAAAGCTGCTTTGATGAGTGAACATCATGAAAAATACACACAGCAAATAAACAGCATACGGCCTGATTCTGAGTCTTTACGCAGAGACGGGACTTTGACTGGGACTATAATCATCGGCAACAAACGTCCGAAGAATAAAGCCTTGTGTGATTTAAAGCCAGGAGAAGAAGCAGCAGCTCATTAAACTCCACAGATAACAGCCTGTTTAACTATTCCTAAAGCCTTGGACACATCTAACAGAAACGCAGAAAGCTGCTCTCGCTCTTCCTCCGCAGCCATAATGTTCTTAGCAGAAACAGTTTCAGTATTTATTGGACTATAAACCTGAGAGCTGCAAATAAAGGCTTCATTTAACCTTCGAAATAAAAGAGACAACAAAACATCAACAGTTGCGTCTGATTTGAGCCTGGATTTAGTGTGATGCAGAACAGGAGGAACACACTGAATTCATGTAGATACGATGCTAATTAGCAACACTAGGCACTTTGTCATATTCATAAAACTAGAATATTTTCTTGAACAATAATTGCCATTTTCATCACTACATAGTTTCAAATACAGCTTTTGTTATTTCACAATAACAAAAATCATTCTATTCTAATATATATTTATATAATGAATTATTTATCATTATTCATTGATTATCTAAAACAATTATTTCATTCAATGTTGTATTATTGAAATCCATGTACACAATTTTTAATTTCTACAATTGTACCTAAATTATACATATAATCGGTATCCATTTAAAAATGCTTTTAACTGCTTATCTTAATAGTTCAACATTAAATACACCTTACTATGCTTTAATACACCCAGTAGAGGCAGTCGTGGCGCTACCATTAAAGAAAACATCCACACTATTCCTTATTTCCATTCTCACACTACAGCCAATCAGGAGCTAGGAAAATAAATGCCTCTTCTGGATTGGCTGCTTTGCAAACACCAGCCAATAGCGTGTCAAGCAGTGATGCCCCAAGGTATTTCAGCTCCTGAAACAGTACTTTCTTGCAAATATTTGAAATAATTCTACAACTAATTTGGAGAAAAATCTATAAATAGCAGGAATCAATTATAATACCAAACTAGCATTATTCATTTCCATTCCTCAGTAGCCTAGAGTCGCTAAAAAGCATCAAACTCAAAATTAAACATAAGATTGAGTATATATGTATATATGTCATTGCACAATCTACACCAACGTTACGAGTTTATCCGAGTTTATGAGCCAAACTTAAGCTCTGGTCAGTTCTGCGTAGTTCACACTCCGACCACTAGATGGTATCAAAGCCCCTCTAACCGCATCCTTAGAATGAGAGGAATCGGCATCAGCCAGAGTTTGTGAGATTCATACATCACCTTGGCTGCATTCACAACCAAACAGGCGTCACTCGTGCATAAGAGGTTTGATAAAGGAAATCTGCTCCTGAACGCAGCTCAAAACGTTGCTGTTTGTTTACCAAAGGGCTGGCGAACGCTCTGGGATCACCGAGCGAGTTTCTGACTCAAAGAGAGGAAAACCAGCAAAGCCTGAAGCGGACGGCTTCAATTCAACAGCCAACCGAGGCACAAAGGGCGCAGATGAAAAGACGACAGAGAAAAGGAAACTTCCAGCGAGAAGCAGAGCGGGACGGAGCGACTGTAAACTGGAGAAGGAAAGAAGGAGGAGGAGGAGGAGGAGCAGTGAACAACAGGTAAAGAGGACTGCTGAAGTATTAATGGAGGAGAAAGTGGGTCGATAAAACGCAGAAGAGAATAAACTCCAAAGATTGTCAAGGATGTGAATAAAACATCATGGGAATAAAATATGAATGATGCATAAATGATGGAAAAGTGTAAAGGAGGTGAGGAAAAGTGGGCAAAGGGGGAAATGCGTGATTGCAATTTAACAAATTTAGTGCTGAATGCGTCACAAAATTTTAAGATCATCCTGAAACAGCAGATGAGTCATGAATTTACGTCACCTAGACTCTCCTGCATGTTTCACTCAGAAGAAATGAAGCTTCAACTGTTTTTAGGACAAATTATTGCTTGAAGATTTGATAATTATCTGTTAATATTTCTTTTAAACCCTAAATATTTTATTCACATGCTAAAAATCATTATTTAGCACATTAGAAATACGAGCAGCCGTTTATTTTCTAAGACAGAAAACTGTTAATGTTGATTTTCTGCTTTCCAGTCTTTGTAATGACTATTATACATCACACTAAGTCATGAACAGATTGTTATCAGACATTAACATCCCATAATAATCCACCAATGTCACTGGTTAATAATCAAGCTCATCATTTTGCAGCTGCAGCTAATCGCTAACAAACCGGCTTCCTTTCATTTCCGTAACGTTGGATAAAACTGGACTCAGAAAAGTCCTGCCTGAAATCTCAGGTATTTATGAGTCTAAAACTCCAGCTGAGAAATTTGTATTTACAGAACAAAAGTTTGGTTAAAACCCAACTTTTAATCACTGCTGATGAAACTTAATGACGCTTAGAGCTGGAAACCCTGAAGACAGGAGTGAGAGCAGATAACAGATATTTAACTGGATAAAGGCCATTTAAAACCTGCTTAAGTTAAGGTCAGTTAAAGCTTTAATCAAATTATCTTTTTGTAATTTGTTCTTAAATTGTGATTGTTTTCATTTTTGAACATTGCAAAAACCCTGAAGTTATCAAAACTCACCATCTGATGATTAAAAACACACTAACGGACCATTTGTCTTGGACTTTGTTGCTACCTGAGGTTGTTTCTGACTTCCTCTCCGTACAGGAAGTGCTCCTGGGTGACGGTTATGTAATGTGTTGGCAGCTGCTCTGATTGGTTCTTGCTGATGGTGACGACAGGGTAGCCCATTTGTAGAGTCCATCTGTCCATCATCTCCCCGATGTCAATGTCCCGCCCTTCTGAGCGCATGGCCTTCAGACAGAAACAAACGCAGCGAGCTGATTAGGGAAAGACGAATGACCTTCAGGTCAATTAGATGTCTAATTGGCTGCCTGTTAATCAAAGACTTTCAGCATATAAAAAAACAAATCGATGGTGATCACATTAAAAACTTCTTGTTGAGACAACAACTCACTCTGGTTACCAAGGCAACAAACTTTCTCCATCTCATCAAGTCTTAGCGAGCGTCGGCCTGGCCTTGGTTAGGATTACTCATTAATTACCAACCTCAGTGAGTCAGCCTGCTCTCCTCTCCTCTCCTGCTGAGGCTAATGTGCCCCAAAGCCTCAAGTCCAAATGAGGAAAAGAAAAATGGCTTAAAGCCAAACAGACGGACCTACCTGAGTTAGTTTACTCCAAAGGTCGTCTCTGGCTGCGTTGCTGTACATGTGACTCAGGAGATAATCCTGGAACAGACACAGAGACGTATGATGGCAACGTCTCCAAGACCACAAACACTTTGAGTTTCACACATTTAACTGCTGTTACGGCTTCCTTACTGGACTCACCAGGACCAGAACCACTTACTCAGAGATGCTCACCGGTCTTTGAGAGGAAGGCCTCTCCATTACATTAGGGGCAAGTCAAAGATAATCCTCCAGTCGAGTCTTTCAGGGGTAAGTCAAAGTCCATATCAGAGGTTCTTAACCTGGGTTCGATGAACCCCAGGGGTTCGGCGGAGCCTCTGCTGCCACGGAGGTAAAGACTCACTTGTGTAAAGTCGTGATGACGCCCCACTTTGCCATCACTTGCTGCAGAGGATCACGTTACATTGCTTAGCCAATCAGAGGATCACGTTACATTGCTTAGCCAATCAGAGGATCACGTTACATTGCTTAGCCAATCAGAGGATCACGTTACATTGCTTAGCCAATCAGAGGATCACGTTACATTGCTTAGCCAATCAGAGGATCACGTTACATTGCTTAGCCAATCAGAGGATCACGTTACATTGCTTAGCCAATCAGAGGATCACGTTACATTGCTTAGCCAATCAGAGGATCACGTTACATTGCTTAGCCAATCAGAACTCAGAGGATCCCTGATTGGAGGAGCTCCACTCTCAGCAGGGATTTGAACTTGTGTCTTTATTTACTTCAACAAAGCTCACAGTTTTTACCAAACTCTATAGTCTAAATCTGCTCCTTAATCGCATCTTTTCGGGGTTGGTGCTGCCTCTAGTGGCGTGGGGTGGTAACACAACTAATATAATTACTTTACTAAATCAGAATACCGCAAAGTTTTTTGTGTGTCCGGGGGCTGGGGGGATGATCCAACTCAACTCTTTGAGTCCTAGAGGCCAAAGTCTTTGAAGGACAAGTCCAACACGTCTCGTGTTTGAAACAGGTTGAAGACAGATCCAAGTCCTTGACAGGAAATTCCTTAAAGGTTTCCAGGAAACGTCCAACTCAACTCTTGAGTCCTTGAGAAGCAAACTGAAGTTTAATCTCAACTGTTTAAGACGAGTTCAACTCTCGGATGATCAAGTTTAAGTGAGTCTCTAACAACAGACCCAATAATGTGCTTGATAAACTGCATCAGCGTAAGATGAAGTTTGTCACATTTAACTGTTATATGTTAATCTTTTATTCTTTAGCCGTAATTATCCTTGTGCTTATGTTTTATATTTATATAGCACTTTTATATATTTTTTAAATTTTATCCCATTTTTCAATTATCCTTTATTCTATTACCATATTTACACATAAGCAAAAAAATGCACTAAAGGAAAAGGTGTTGAATGTTTTTATGGTCTGCTGTACCAGGTAACACCTTTTATATTTTCGACCTCTGAAAATGTAATATTTAAAGTTTATTTATACATTTTACAGGAAATATTTGGGAAAAGAGCTAATTTAGGCCTTTAAATGAATTTCTCAAATTACTGCACTAGTCTACAGGTAATAATTTTTATCTATGCCTATCCCGATTAAACACAATTATGTTTAAATTCTCTCATTTTTGTTGTTTACATCACAAAAACTTGATGTAAATAAATACATATAAAGATCTGATTAACACCTTTCAAGGTATGAAGCGATTTTAACCAACATTTCTGCAGAGACCAGTATGACCTGCAAATGTAAACTTTAAGTTTTACCAGATTAAACAGACGCATTTTTTTTTTCTTTGGCTAATCCAAAACTTTTAAGTTGAATTGAAGAGTCCCAACGAACTAAAGCAAAACTACAGCAGCAGATTAGCTTTCTTACTCCAGGCACAGAGGAACTTTAAAGTCCTGGGAGGCTTCCTAATTTACTTCTTCCTCATCTGTGTTTTGTCCCCCACATGATCAAAGTTGGCTCCTGCTCGGCTGTCACCGCTGCTGCTGTATTCCAGGACATCTTCATGCAGCTGACGCCTCCCAAACAAAGTCTCTGCTGTGAAGCTGTGAGCCAGTTAAAGTCACAAGCAGCAGAGCTCATTTATTTTGACTTCACTGTTAGAGGAAATCTGCTTTGTTCACCGTCTGCAGGCTCTTCCACTGAGCTGAGAGAGAAACAAAGAGCTGCCAGTTTTAATAATCTCCCAGTCGTTGCTTGGATTTGTACAACACAACCAAAACAAGGAGCGTCTCATTTCTGCCGCATCAAAATGAACTGTGGACAAAGCAGCTAGGGAACGAAACCAGCTGAACAGAACATGCTAGCGGCTACAGCGCCCTCTGCTGGCCAGGTGGAGGTAAATTTAGGCTAAATCCACGAGCAAAAAGTTCAAAGTTTTTCCACAACTGTCCTGTTGGGGGCAGCAGAGCGTCTATTTCCGATTGTACGTTGGCGAATGTTGTCGCCTAGCAACCATGGAAGAGCTAAACTGCTAGCAAGTTGGTAATAACGGAGTTTAAAATCTCACTGATGATCTGATAATGTCAATAAAAATATTTAAAAATAAAAGCCTAGAAACGCAACCGTACAAAGTCCCTGAATTTGGACACAAACTCCGCCCACATCAAAGATCCTCAGAAGAGCGAGATGCACGTCTCCAGGAGAATTTTCAGTCGCATAAACTGGTGGGGACAAAATGTTGATTGCTGTCAAAAAACAACTTCAGTAAGGCTCCAACATAAAGGCTGCCGGGTTCAGATCATTAAAAATGTTTTCTTTGGACAAAAAAAACTATTTGAACCAAAAATATAAAAACACAGTTTGGACAACAACTTATTCTTAAATTATAAAGTAAAGAAAATCCGAAACCCTGAAACTTAAGATTGAATATTTTTTAAGATGAATGTAGCTTTTGTGGTAAAGTCAACATGTGACACTTATTACTGTATATTACATTTTGTTAACTAAAATCCTCTACACTGTCTGGGAATCAAATAGCTCTAATTTCAGCTAATTAATACAAATACTTTGATTTTTATCACAATATTTCATGTTGCTGTTGTGATAACAACAGGAATGGTTTATTTTAGGTAACTGAATTGCTGTGCAGCCCCACAAACACAAACAGGTTTTGAAAAACTTCCTCCTAATCCTGACATAAAGGTCGAGGTTCGATTTAAATAAATTTGAACGTTCGTTACCTGATCTCCGGTTATCAGAAGATGATGAGCGGATGAGAATATCTGCTGCTCTCCTGCTATTTGACAGAAAGTGTAAATGCTAACAGGTGAGAGGATTCCTACATTTGAAAAGCTTTTACAGTGAAAAGCTTTTAGACAGGAAACATGTGAGAACAAAAGAGTTTAATTTTTAATTTGTGTGGCCGGCTGGGCGGCGGTCAGGAGTTTTAAGAGCTTCGTGTTTCTCTCTCTCGTTCTCAAGGCAGAGCTTAGCGAAGTGAGAGGCTTGGATGAGTTCAGGATCCCACAGGCAGGATCCAGAACCCGGATGAGGTGGTACCAGCTCCTGTGTGACTCCGACACCTTTACTGACGGGAACAGATGTAGAGAACGCAGCGCCGCTCCAACACAAACAGATCCAAACAAGCAGCCGGTGATAAATATGGGCTGCAGGAATCTCATTAGGAGAATCTGTCTGCAGAATAAAGGTGGCAGCTTCATGGCGGAGCGGTTACAGCTTCACAGTCTGTTAACGAGGTCTTGTTTTCCTTTTTGAAGGATCTCTGTCAACACAGCAAACACTTCAGCTGCCACTTTCCTCCGTCTGCAGACGGATCCTCACAGCATCGACAGGTTGCTTCTCCTCAGCAGCCCAACATCTCTGAGTGCTTTACGTCATACGTGAAGGTTAGGAAATAATTGAAGATAGGAATGTATGTCAGAACAGAAGAAATCTGTATGTTTTCCTCCTTTTTGTTTCTTTTCAATAGATTTGATGATGTTTTGTGTATTTTTTTAGAGGTGTGCCGATCGATCGGTCACCAATCATAATTGGGCCGATTTTCATGAAAATGTGCCTGACTGGTGATCAGCCGATCATTGGCTCTGTTACCGATACCTGATCACCGGCATCTCATTTCCAGCCTGTCTGTCCAGCTGGTCTCGTCTTTCCTTCACTGCTCAAACGCGCAGCAACAAATGCTAAGCGATGTGAAACTATAACCACTGAGTGAATGAGGAAGTTTGCGTGTTGCGGCGGAAAATAGAAGCAGGTCAAAATGCATCAACACACGAAGCTAATAGACATAAAAACAATGACGGAGTTTGGCTACATCGAGGCTCAATGCAGTAAAAAGACACGGAGGATCAGACAGCAGGTAAAGCAGCGCAGCTACAAACACTCACCGGATTAGCATGACGGTCAGAAAGTTAAACTAATAACCTGGAAAATGATTTAAGTCTTGGAGCTGCGATGTAAGACGCTGGTTCTGCTGTTGAACCGCTGCTCCGCTACAGGTAGTAATATTTAATATTTAGTAATATTTGACACGGAGCCGCTTCTGCTCCACCTGGTAGCGACTCTCACACCGAACCTGTTTAAAGCTGCAGCATCTAACTAAAATAATACATTTTACATACGTATTAAAACTTTCTCTGTCCTAACATGAGACAGAAATCTCTAAAAAATAATCGATCTCCTCCCTGTTACTCCTCTCAGTCAGAAACAGCCAATCAGAACTAGCAGTAACCAGCTAGCCGCCATGCTAACAGGAAGTTTTCATTCAGTAACTCTGGATTGTTTCATTGTAATGGATCCTGTTTTTGCCTTTGAATGTTAAGTTTTATACTTAAACCTTTTGTCAATGTTGAGAGGTTTTATTTTGGCTCTTTGCATTATTTAGCCTCTTCAGAGCCTCATATGTTATCAGTCTTTAAAGATAGTATTAATGATAGCAATTCAATTTGCACAATGCCTGTTTTGTTTAGTTTTCTTCTTGGAAAAGTTATTAAAACAAGTTTTTGTCTAAATTAAGGTGAATTCATGGTTCCTTTTTCCACATAATGTAACAGTAGTGTTTATTGATTAATAAAATATATAATTATGTGATTGTATCAGCAGAAAAAACCTGATGGGCACATCCCTAGTATTTTTTGTGCTTTTTGGAGTCATTTTTAAAAATTAGCAACCATTTTTCCACAGCTCAAGTAAAGATTTTATTTTTCCAGCCTCCATTTCTCAAGTATAAGTGGGTCAAACTCCATGTTAAATTAGTTAGATTTTATATCTTTTCTTCCGTAATGAATGAAATCATCCCTGTATCATCCTTGTATTTAATATTTGCCCTGGTTCTGATCATCTGAAACATAAAATAATTCAGTTTGGTCCAGAAACCGTCTTTAATTCATTCTGTGACCTAATTTTAAGGGTTGTTTTCTGTGTGGCTCCTGCGCCGTAAAAAGCCTCCGTTGTTTGTTTTCATTGTCTTATTGCATTTGTCACCTTTTATAGACTCAGGAGCTTCATGCATGGGAATCAGCAGCGTTTATATCTAACCTGGTTCCTGAAAGTTCTGGGTCACCTAAATTCTGCCGGAGAATCGGGACACAGCATTTATTCTGTGTGCAGATGAACAAAGCATTTTTTGTTTATTTAGAGCAAATGGAAATAAGCAACCGTCTTCAGGAAGCATTAAATAATATTTTACTGAACTTCTCTGTGATCTGAGTCCAGTTTTATGGATTAAAAAAACAATTTCTGGCTGTAAAATAAATTTAAGCGTAGCGGCTGGCCTCCATTTTATTGGCCGGAGTTCGTCCGTAATGCACAAATGAGACTCCTGGGTCTCTCCAGTTACTTTCTTTGGATATTTATCTGCTGGAAAATCAAACTTCTGTAAAAGTTATTTCTGTCACTAAACTCCTCCCAGCTTCCTCTTTGATCCATTTTTCAGCCAGCGGCTGATTCTGTCTTTGAACTCAGTAAAGAAAATAAAAGCATCATCCAGGAATGTGATGTTTTTACTGAGGATTTACTTATTAATGTGTGACTCCTGCAGAATCAGCAGCTTATTCTCAGGGCCTTTCATGTTTTTTTGACGATATTTGATATTTTTTTGTGTTTATCTAGAAAGACAAAAACAAAGAAAAAAAGAAAGTAAGAAGTGTTTTTTCTTTGGAAGGAAATGTGAAACATGCAGAGTTTTTGCTTTTGTCTTTAAAAACTGAGTTTTCCTGGATGCAGAGAGAGAGAGAGAAGCAGGTGTGATGATTATTATCCCCTACTCCAGCATCTTTCTAGCCAGACAGATTCAAAGTGGAGCAGCTGAAACAAACCAGGTGGATGTTTTTACTCTTTTTACTTTGAAATGTGCTGAAGCAGAGCTGCTGCCGCCTCTCTGTGAAACTAATTCAGACACAGAAATGATTGTTTTCAAAACGTCTGCAGTTTATTTCAACCGACTCATTTTTAATTAGCAAAAATCTCAATAGTCTTCTCAATAAATTAGGATTTATTGCTTCATAAAAAAGATTAATTTTAATTCAAGTGATTCCTAAAATCTCTGGGAACAAGTGGAAGCAGAGTGAGACCATTTTCCAGATGGGACTGTTTTCCCCCTGCAGTTAGAAGTCTGGACCAGCGATGCCTCGTCTTACTGCCTAAAACACATCGTGTCCTCCTTCAATCTGCTTAAGCTTCTTTCAAAAAGAAGAAGAAGCAGCTAAAACAGCTTTAACTCAAACCAAAGAGCTTTTTACACAAACTGCCTCCGCAGCTCAACCCTACAATTAGCATAAGCTCTTAACGGTGAGAGTGTTTCTAAAATATGGCTCGTTGGCGTTTCTGCTCAGATCGTCTGTCTGAAACCTTCAACTTGACTCGCTGACAAATCTCTTAAGAACCCTTCAAAACCAGCGACCAGCTGTCGGTTCAAACGTTAAAACCTCCAGGAAGAGATCTGCACTCACGTTGAGCCCCTTCTGGAACAGCGGCTTCCCCATCACGTTGGCCAGCATCCGGATCAGCGCCGCCCCCTGCAGACAACGCACAGGAACACAGCTAGCGTTAGCTTAGCATCACACCTCACCAACCGGACTGGACTGTCTGGACAAGCGGACTGGAGTCGGGTTAAAGCAGTAGAGCTGTATAATATCAATATCGTGATATATATCGATATTTTCTTTCCTAGAAAAAAATCGATATTCATTATCAAGTATCGTAACATCCAACTGTCACCTTGTTCACTCACTGCTTGCTTCACCAGGTCATCAGGCTTAGAGTGATTCCTTCAGATGTTCAGGTTAAAAAGGTATCAAACTATTCAGAGCAGGAACTTGGTTCACTTTATTTACTTTACTAATGCATGTCAGCTACAGTTTGGACTGTTTCAACTAAAAGAAACATGTTTTCTCACCACTTCTTTCATTCATGTTGTCCAGCTGTCCACTTTAAGTCTGTGTCCAACCAGAACCAGGTATTGTGTAGTTGGAGCTTTTAATCAGTTTTCAGTTAAATTAATTCAGTCCAACTTTATAACAGTCACAAAATGTCACCAAAATCACTCTGTCCCTCTAAAATCTTTCAGAAAATCACAAAAGTGTATTGAATTGTATCGTTTGCAGAATATCGCAATATATATCATATTGTGAGCAGAATATCATGTATCGTATCATGAGATTATTGTATCACTACAGCCCTATAAAGCAGCATGTCTGAATCCTCTGGGCGACTTGCAGCAGATTCCTCTTGTTTTGACTTTAATGTGTTTGACATCTGGATTCAACACGTTCAGAAAATGAACAACTAAATAAAAACCTTGTTTCTGGTTTTATTGGGGTCGGTTTTGATCAAACCAGCTCTGGAACTCGGCCCAAACGGCTTCACAGAACCAGAACCTCCTGGTTTTGATCTGATGAGAAGTTAACGATGTTGTGTTTGAAGTTCTGCAGAACAGTCGGAATCGCTCTGGTCTACCTTCTTGTAGGCGATCCAGTCGAAGACGCGGTCGATGTCCGTCGCCTGCTCCACTTCCTGGGAGATGGGATGCGAGGAGCCGAGTCCGTCCAGCAGCATCACCTCGTGGAGGACGTCGGTCAGGAAGCGCTGCTTCTCCTGGAAACACAACCAGAACCGAGACGGTTTCCACTGGGAGCGACGGAGAGAGACGGGCTGGATGAGCCTCGAACAAACCAGCAATCAGGCCCGAAACCTGGGAGTAGTGATGACCTCTGACCTGAACCTTCAGAGCCACATAAAGACAGTCACAAAGTCGGCCTCCTATCACCTGAAGAACCTCCAGGATTAGAGGACTGATGTCTCAGCAAGATCTGGAGAAGCTCATCCATGCGTTTATCTTTAGCCGCATTGATTCCTGCAGCAGCGTCTTCACAGGTCTGACTAATAAATCAATCAAACAGCTGCAGCTGATCCAGAAGCTGCTGCTGCTGTTCTGACTAAAACCAGGAAGATGGAGACATAACACCAGTTTTAAAGTCCCTCCACCTGTAGCTCAGAGAAGAGACTTTAAAATACTGTAGTTAGTTTACAAATCACTGAACAGTTTAGCACCACAACACCTTAAAGATCTGTTATTGCTGTACCAACCGTCTAAACCCCTCAGATCTTGTGGTTCTTGTTCTGCTCTGCATCCCCAGAACCAGAACGAGACGAGGAGAAGCAGCATTCAGCTTCTACGCACCACAAATTTGGAACAAACTTCCAGAAAACTGTAAAACAGCTGAAACACTGAGAGCCTTTAAGTCTCAAATTAAAACCATCCTGTTTAGATTTGCTTATGGATAAATTACAGGTTTTAATATCTGAGGTGTGAGAATCCTGGTAAGTTGTCGCTCTGCTAAAACTCTGTTGGAGGAGACGCCATAAGGGCAAGTCCTCATGTGGATCCATGAGGATCCATGATCCATTAATAATGTTTTTATCTTTTTTAATATTTTTAAAAATCTCTGTCTCTTTCTGTTTTTATTTTATTTTAACTGCATAAAGCACTTTGAAATGCCTTGCTGCTGAAATGTGCTACACAAATAAAATTTGATTGATTGATTGATTGAACCAAACCAACCAAACTGTCCGGAAGCTGAACTCTCACATCATATTTACTGTATGCGGTGTCACCTTTACGCCTGTCCCCTTTATTTATCGCTTTTTCACTTCCACAGTCTCTCCTGCCCACTTCAGTTGGAAATGGTTTAGTCAAAGTAAACCCAGAAGCATCCAAAACATTCTTTTGCTGATTGGCTCCTTACGGAGGTCAGAGGTCGTCATCTGCTGAATAAATATTATTGAAAAGTGATGAGACTGAACTGATGAGTGACTCAGTCAAAGCAAAAAGTAACAAGATCTGATTTTAGATGAAAAGCTTTAATCGGATTTTAAGATTTTCCTACATTAAAATAAATCAATTATCCATGTAAACCAATTTATCTGGAAATTATAGCTTTAATTTGGTGATTATGAGTTAATCTGTTATTATCCGTTTGTTTTGTTGTGACTTCTAAAGTTTTATACATTTCATTTAAAGTGTTTTATTTGATCTTTTATTTTCCAATTCCACCCAAAGTTTAAATCATATTTTAATCCTTCCTTTCAGCCTTTATTTCCTCCCAGTTCTCTTTTTCTTTCTCCACGTTTTTAATTGATTTCCGCCAACATGTCCGCCTCTAACGAGCTCGGCGTGTTTTACCCCGGGGATCAGGCTAAACCCAGACAGAGGCGGCTCTGTCTAATTTATGGATTACAGTGTTTACCGAGGTTTAAGATGATTATCTGTTGTGTAAAGAAATGCTGATGCCGTTTAAGGAGAAGAAGAAAGAAGAAGAAGAAGAAGAAGAAGAAGAGAGAGGCGTCTAGAGATCAGCAGCATCGACAGGGATCAGTCTAAATCCTGGTTTACGATGGATCTGTGTAATTCCTGATGTGAATAAACCTGAATGAGACGTCATCTTAGTTTAAATTAAACCAGGTTTTCACATTTCATTTACATTTGTCTTTTCTCTTGACTGAAAATATGAATCTAATAAAATCTGATTGTTTCAAAAAAAAAAAAAATCAGCTGGTTTTGATTCGGGGGGTTTTGTTGGATAAAAAAGACAAAGAGTGGATTTAAATAAGAAAATGCTTCTTTCTGTTCATTTGATCCTGATGTTGGACTATTTTGATTATAACTTTACTTGGTTTTTATTCACGAATGTTTGTTTGCGTTATTAATTTTCACAATAAAAAGCTTCGATGTAACAAACAAACTTCACCGAACCAACAATTCGGTTTCAAAGCAGCAGGAAAACAGAAACTCCAGTAGATTTCTTTGTTTTGTGACTCAAATTTCAACCCAAACCTGATAAAAACATCTGTCTGTCTCTCTGCTGAATGTTTCCTGATCTTTTATTTCCACTGAAGCCACCCGGGTTCAGTCGCTGCGTCATTTTATCATTTCTTGGTAATTCGCTCTTTAAATGAGGGATTTTATAAACTTTCCTACAAAGTAAATTTGATGTTTCCCTCCAGTTGCCATGGTTATTCTGTGACTCAAAGCTTGTATTTTTCCAGAAGCTTTGATTTGAGCAGAAACCGACTGTGTTTGTCTGAGAGATAAATTAATTTCATTGAATCCCTTCAGGACCAAAGGGACAGTCGGATCGGACTAATTCCTGGATTTTCTAGATGTTTAAACAGGAGACGGATCTGATTATGGCCCAAACTCACACTGGACGGCTTCCACCACAAATCACACGATTAGTTCATCAGTTAAACTGCACATTTGGATGAAACCGGAACGACTGAGAGGAACGGAGCAGAGAACCGGACTAAATGAGACATCAGCTCTGATTAACTCAGACTTTATATCACCTGGAGAGGTGAAACCGGCGGTTCAGCTGCTTCATAATGACCAGATGGACCCAAACTGAGCCAGTCAAAGACACAGATGTCGGGTCGGCGCCGCGTTCAGGAGCAGCTGGTGAACTGTAATCCTCCATCACTTCCAGAGCGCCGCTCCTCCTCTCCACCTGTCCTCCTCCTCCAACACCGACCCGTTTAAACTCGTCTGGGTCGCGGATCGCTCCCCGTTAATCATCGCTCACAGAGCTGGAGGCGGGGCTTCAGATGTTTACCAGACGGACCGACACTTTCAGGTGGAAATCTCATCTTCTCCGTTTCTTGAATTCACAACAGTTTGGAAAATCCTCCTGACCCTAAACATCCACCATTGATGGTGTTCCACCAGGTTCTGGACTCGGTCCAGTTTTATTGTAGCTGTTGTGACCACTCACTTGGTGAAACCTGTTCATTGTGTCGGTGTGTGTGAATATTTCACCCTGCAGTTCGTCGTTTCCCAGGTTTATTTTACAGAGAGATCATCTCAACGTCCAGCGGGGGAAACAATCCCCAGGAAACTGAAATCTTCCTCTACTGGTCTACAAAGGAGGACCTACAGGAAAATCATCCCCAATTCCTGACTACGCAAAAAATGCAGTTTATTCCATCAATCTGACCGGAAAGTCATATGAAATGAGACTGAATACAAAATTCCCACAAGTCTGAACCTCAGTGCACAGCAGAGCCCAGTGGAGCCAGTGGAGCCAGTGGAGCCAGTGGACCAGTGGACCAGTAGAGCCAGTGGAGCCAGTGGAGCCAGTGGACCAGTGGAGCCAGTGGAGCCAGTGGACCAGTGGACCAGTAGAGCCAGTGGAGCCGTGGACCAGTGGAGCCAATGGAGCCAGTGAACCAGTGGACCAGTAGAGCCAGTGGAGCCGTGGACCAGTAGAGCCAGTGGAGCTGTGGACCAGTGGAGCCAGTGGACCAGTGGACCAATGGAGCCAGTGGAACCAGTGGACCAATGGAGCCAGTGGACCAGTGGACCAATGGAGCCAGTGGACCAGTGGAGCCAGTGGAGCCAGTGGACCAGTGGACCAATGGAGCCAGTGGAACCAGTGGACCAATGGAGCCAGTGGACCAGTGGACCAATGGAGCCAGTGGACCAGTAGAGCCAGTGGAGCCGTGGACCAGTGGAGCCAATGGAGCCAGTGAACCAGTGGACCAGTAGAGCCAGTGGAGCCGTGGACCAGTAGAGCCAGTGGAGCTGTGGACCAGTGGAGCCAGTGGACCAGTGGACCAATGGAGCCAGTGGAACCAGTGGACCAATGGAGCCAGTGGACCAGTGGACCAATGGAGCCAGTGGACCAGTGGAGCCAGTGGAGCCAGTGGACCAGTGGACCAATGGAGCCAGTGGAACCAGTGGACCAATGGAGCCAGTGGACCAGTGGACCAATGGAGCCAGTGGACCAGTGGAGCCAGTGGACCAGTGGACCAATGGAGCCAGTGGACCAGTGGACCAATGGAGCCAGTGGACCAATGGAGCCAGTGGACCAGTGGACCAGTGGAAGCAGTGGACCAGTGGACCAATGGAGCCAGTGGACCAGTGGACCAATGGAGCCAGTGGACCAATGGACCAATGGAGCCAGTGGACCAATGGGCCAGTGGAACCAGTGGACCAGTGGACCAGTGACCAGTGGACCAGTGGAGCCAGTGGAGCCAGTGGACCAGTGGACCAGTGGAGCCAGTGGAGCCAGTGGACCAGTGGACCAGTGGACCAGTGGAGCCAGTGGACCAGTGGAGCCAGTGGAGCCAGTGGAGCCAGTGGAGCCAGTGGAGCCAGTGGACCAGTGGACCAGTGGACCAGTGGACCAGTGGAGCCAGTGGAGCCAGTGGACCAGTGGAGCCAGTGGACCAGTGGACCAGTGGACCAGTGGAGCCAGTGGACCAGTGGAGCCAGTGGAGCCAGTGGAGCCAGTGGACCAGTGGAGCCAGTGGACCATGGACCATGGACCAGTGGAGCCAGTGGACCAGTGGAGCCAGTGGAGCCAGTGGAGCCAGTGGACCAGTGGACCAGTGGAGCCAGTGGAGCCAGTGGACCAGTGGACCAGTGGACCAGTGGAGCCAGTGGACCAGTGGAGCCAGTGGAGCCAGTGGACCAGTGGACCAGTGGACCAGTGGAGCCAGTGGAGCCAGTGGAGCCAGTGGACCAGTGGACCAGTGGAGCCAGTGGGCCAGTGACCAGTGGACCAGTGGACCAGTGGAGCCAGTGGACCAGTGGAGCCAGTGGACCAGTGGAGAGACCAGTGGACCAGTGGACCAGTGGAGCCAGTGGACCAGTGGAGCCAGTGGACCAGTGGAGCCAGTGGACCAGTGGAGCCAGTGGACCAGTGGACCAGTGGAGCCAGTGGACCAATGGACCAGTTGGGCTTTGAGACCAACAAAAGAAAAACAAGTGGACAATCTTTACCAACATGCGACAGAAAGACAAGATGGCTGCTGGCAGGATCGGCTCGTTAGCATGTCAGACAATGTGGACAAGCTGCTCCGATTTGCTGTATTTGTTTTATTTTAAAGCGTTTAAAGTGTTTGTCCGAGTGGCAGCAGATGAGCCGGGATTTAAAACTCAGCAGCAGCTCCAGCAGCTGCAGCAGCTCTAGCAGCAGCAGCAGCATCAGGCCGTGTGCTGCAGCTGATACGCCTCCTCAGTCCAGGCAGCAGTGGAGGTAAATAACGCCGCACTTCAGCAGAAACAATTTAAAGTTGTGCAGCTCAGAGCTGAAGACGTTTTTAACCAGATCCGCCTCGTCTGTAGCAAATCTGATGAGGAATCACATTCTAATTTAGCCGGATTTCATCCGTTATTCTCTGCATATTTGTTTGGCAACGTGAGCGAAACAGAGCAGAACTGCTTCAGCTGAACATTATCTGCTGAGCAGCAGGAAACCAGATATTGATCCGTGGATTTGCAGAGCTTCACCTTTTAACTTCAGCCTTAAATTATGTCACATTTTACACAAAAGGACGAGGAGAAACAGCAGGAGGCCAAGTTTACGGTGCAGGAGGAGGAATATTTCTCCTTCGTTCACGTTTATTCACCAGAGGAATCCAGACAAACTCAACGAGCTGAGCTGGACGTTTCTGTTTCTCTCCTCAGTAAGAAATGTTACTAATTATTTACTTCATTCTGGGAAAGAACAAACCTAATTTGTTCATATTTTTACTTTATGAAAATAACATTATGAAAATAATAATAAAAAGTGATACTTGAGGATAAATTTAAGTATTTAACCTGAAACTCTTAGTTTATTTAATCATTTTTAGTTGATATGTAACAATAAAACAATATAAAACTTCTATAAAAAGTAAAACCTTTAAACAAATTTGATTTTTAAAATTTGGTTTAAAACATACTTTTGAGCCGAAAATGTAAATATTTTTAAAAATGATTTAAATATTCAGTTTCAGAAACTATCAAAATGTTTCAGGTCATTGTAGATGTATAGAAACCTACAGAACATTAAATATATTATGTAACACTAAAAGATAACTTTACTTTTTTTAAGTATTTGAGATATTTTTCAGTTTTACAATTTTCCTGTTCACAAAGAAAAAACAGTCTTAAATTTATCTGATCAAACGTTTTAGGTAAACCTGTTGCAGTTTGAATTTTCATAATGTCGACATGAGGTCTTGATTATATTGTTTTATGTAAAATTTGTAAAAAAGATTTTTAATTTAAAGATTGGCTGAGGTTTAAAAATTCCCAAAATGAATAAAAATTAGGAAAATATTCCAAGCATTTCTAAAAATCAAATGCTACGTTTGTAAATTTGAATCTAAGACTTCTAGAAGTTTCTTATCTTTAAGTTAAACAAGTAAATAAATAATGTTTTATTGTGGAAAAACAGAATTAAGCTTTCCTTTGAACTGCAGCTCACTGATTGTAACGGATCTAAACTGCAGTTTAACTGTCCAGAGTCTGATTTTAGCCCTGAAGGTCCAGACTGACGTTGGACAGAAGGAGAGTTTTGCTCCACTCACCATGTTCCACTTTGGGAAGAGGAAATCTGTGCCGACGTACTCGAAGAAATGAGCGAATCCTTCCTTCAGCCAGACGTCCTCCCACCACACCGGCGTCACCAGATCGCCAAACCACTGAAACACACAAAGATTCGTCTGGTTTTAAATTATAGGCAATTATTTCCTTTTTCCATGAACTCCTGAAGGGAACGTCTGAGGTAAAATGTTAAAACCTACCTAGTGCTGCAGTAAACAAGTTTACTAGCTAACGCTAATGGCTAAGCTACCTACTAGCACTGCGGTTAATACACCAATATTAGTGTTTGCTAAATGTTAGCCTTTACAAAATAACAGCTAATAAACAGTGGGATTAGCATGCTACACCTAGACTCGGCTAACCATAGCATGTTAGCATGCTAACATGAGTTAGCATGATATATCTATAAGATGAGGGCAGTTTTAGCATAACAACCCTGCTAGAATTTACATTAGCATACATTAGAGGCTAATTATGGCTAAAGCTAACATGTACTTTTAGCCTTGGTCAATATTTAAGCTAACTTTAACAATTATCTACATGAAATCTACCAAATGGTTTTTGATTGTTGCTGTTGACGATTGGTGTTGCTAAACCTTTGGATTAACAAAACCAGCCGTTATTTAAATTAAACAAAGTTTTCTCCAATTAAATGTTTGAAAGTTTGTTTTCAGCTAAATTAGGTTGTTGACTGTTAGTAAAAATAAATGGGAATATTTAAAATGTAAATTTCAAACCACATCTTTTCACATATGCAGATAAATTTCAACAAATTCTCATCTTTTAAAACCTTAACATGCCATCTGGTATGTAAATTATACTGTAATTTATTTCTCTTTTCAATCATTTATATTTGTATGGAAACACAATTTTGCCAACATTCCACTATAACTTGATCAAAATGATTTATCACGTAGACAGTCAAGCATTATAAGTTACCTGCTGGGACACATAAACACATTGCATTATAATAAAATCTTATTTTATTTTTTGTAAATAGTGTGTTATAAATGTTTGGTGTTGAACTTTGACTAAAAGTTGCAGATTTCTAACACAGTGAAATCTTCTGAGTTCCTTTTCATGACCTTTAACTTGATGAGTTCACACAGACTGAATTTTTTATTTAAATCTTCACTTTTGTTTTAAATTTAACTTCCACTATAAGTAAAAAAGATGAACAGCTTTATGGTTTGAACTGAGCAGATTTTACTCTAATTGCTCCTTTTGACAGTGAAATTTTTCATGTGTTTTTTTATATAAACACCCAAAACTCAGAATCTGAAGAAATAGATTATATGATTTGAGTGTAAGTGGAATGGAAAGTTTAGTGGAAGTAAAACAGTGTGGTAGGAAAACCAAAGCCTGATGGAGCAAACAAGGCAGGTTTTTGCTTTGATTTTACATTATTTTATGTCTTTCTTGTCATTTTGTGCCTAAACTGAGTTTTTCTGTTTTCACACCAAGCAGGAGGAAAATTCAGCTGCTTTAGTGAAGCAGCTTTACGCTGTATAAAACACAAAATCTATTTTTGATCAAGCTTCTAGTTCAAATATCTTAGTGCACTTGAAAAAGCTAACATAAAAGTATCTTCTAAGCAAGATATAGGAGTTTGATTTAAGATTTGTTTAAACGTTCCAGTTCAATGGTGGATTGTTGTTATAAATTAATAATCTGGCAGAGGAACTTTTCCATCAATATTAAGGAAAAATTGACTTAAAATCTTACATGTCGCAGAAAAGTTACTGACAGGTCGGTTTTGTTTTATTTCAAGTCTAATAAGACATTTGCACTGAAAACCAGGCTGAAAATACTTGCTAAGATTGTATTTTTTGCAGTGTGTGATGAGCATTTTTTCCAATAAACACTTGAAAACATGGCTGAATTTCTGCTTTAACAAGCCGCCCAGCTTCTCTGAGTCGTGTTGGAGCGAACCAGAGGAAAAGTTTAATAAAAGCTACTTTGCAGAATATTTCAGTTTGTTCTGCCTGAATCTGAATGTTAATGTCCACAGAGTGACATTAACATGTCACAGGAAACAGAAAACAGCTCGACTGCGACCCACATGAGAAAAGCTGCAGGTTCAGTCCGAGTCTCTGGAGGTCAGACTGAACAGGAAAAAGCCTCAGATGGCGCGACGCTCATTAGGGCTGTAGTGATACAATAATCTCACGATACGATACATGATATTCTGCCCACAATACAATATATGTTGCGATATTCAGCAATCGATACAATTCAATACACTTTTGAGATTTTCTGAAAGGTTTCAGAGGGACAGAGTGATTTTGGTGATATTTTGTGACTGTTATAAAGTTGGATTGAATTAATTTAACTGAAACTGATTAAAAGCACCAACTACACAATACCTGGTTCTGGTTGGACACAGACTTAAAGTGGACAGCTGGACAAAATGAACCAAAGAAGTGGAGAGAAAACATGTTTCTTTTAGTTGAAACAGTCCAAACTGTAGCTGACATGCATTAGTAAAGTAAATAAAGTGAACCAAGTTCCTGCTCTGAATAGTTTGATACCTTTTTAACCTGAACATCTGAAGGAATCACTCTAAGCCTGATGACCTGGTGAAGCAAGCAGTGAGTGAACAAGGGACAGTTGGAGTTACGATACTTAAGGATGAATATCAGTGGAGATCAGTCAGCTGAGAGGATGAAACCAGACGCTTCCTGTTGTTTAATTGTTTATGCAGAAACCACATGAAGGGACAGAGAAACTGAAACTCACTGTCTATTCCTCTATTGTCATGTCTGAGTTCATTTTTCTAGATTTTTGCCATATTTTATGTTGTTTTTTGAGCATATTTATCATTCAAAACTCAGATTGCTGTTTCTGCGCCTCATCTTTCACTTCAAGTGTCTGCAGGTGATGATCCATGGAGTCTCTGCAGCTCAGTGACGCATTGAGCATCAGACTAATGGCAAAACATGCTAGTTTGAGAAACTACAGGCTTTTCCCTGCATCTAAACATAATTTAAGTTTTGCGAAGAAAAAATACAAATAAAGAAAAAGAAAAGCAGAAACGGCTCAGTGGAAACGTTGCAGGACGAGATTCATTAAACTGAAGGGAAATTGAACATGGAACAGAAACAAATCAAAGTTTCCTCGACTTCCGGGTCTGTTGATGAATCACAGCAGAAACAAAATGTTTATGTTTTAATACGCAGGACAGACGCATCAAACAACAGGAAACCCTGGCAGAGCTTTTCAAATTAAAGTTTTATTTATTTCTACTTATTTGACAGAGTTTACAGGAAAAGCTGCTCGACTTTAACCAGAAGATTTTAGATTTTACTTTGGTTAAAATATAAACAATTATATAAAACTGGGTTCATAATGTTTCTTAATCTGCTCATAATAAAAAAATCTGCATTAAAAATGACTTTGGGCGAATTAAAGGTTTTGCACATTGGACAAAAAAATTACAATATAAAAATATTTTTTATCTTCTCCACAAATAAAGCTTTTAATATTTTAAATGTTCTTATTTTCTGTTGTGGCTTAAAGCAGCTTTACTTTATTAAAGATCATCTTAGATTATTTTATTTTGCCTGTTTTCATCTGTAAAGAGGAATTAATTTCATTTCTTTAAAATAAACCTGATGTATTTAGTCAATTTAAATAAATCCATTAAAAATTTGTGTTTAAATGAAAAATATTAGATGTGATTTTATTTAAATTAAGTATAAAATACATGATTAATAAAAGACAAAAACCTTGTATAAGATTTTAATTTGTCTTTAGTAATTTTGCTGTTATTAAATTTAAAAGTTTCATCTGCAGCTTCTTGAATAAAACAAAATGAGTCCAGAAGCAGAAACGGACCAAACGAAGCCCACCAACCTCATGTTGATCCAACCAGGATTTAAAAAACTAAAATGATCTGAAATGTTTCTGGTGTTTGACTCAAAATGTTTAAAATGTTTAACAGTGTTTACACATTTTATAAATGTGTAAATTATTTTATAACCAATAAAACATTCATAATTCAATTAGTCGTTTGTTGTTCTCCTTTGTTGCCGTGGAAACGCCTCATTAAAACGATGTAAAGTGTCATTTTCCTCAAGTTTCTATTGTCACAGTGAGAGTAAAGTCTTTAATTAGGCCAAATTTAACTTCCTCCAGTGGCAAACTGAGTGAAACGTTATTTTCCCAAACCCCCAACGACTAAAACGCCTACAAATACAAACCAGGAAATGTACGGAATGCCATTCATGTAAACATGTGAATAAATAGACTCTTGTAATTATTAGTATTTATGGCTTCATTAATTAAATGTAACTTATCAAAAAGTAAATAAACATCAGAGATTGTTTATGATAGAAATCTCAACAAATGTCACATTTTAATACAAGAAAAGTGGGATTATATTCCTGTAATTAGTGGATTATTAACAATTATATTGATCTGGACTTTAAACATTCTTCAGTTTCTTATTAAAAAACATAAAAAAATAAATTATTTGACCATTTTCGGGTGAAATCATATCTATATTCGTTGACTGAAACCAGTCTGATGTTCTGCTGAGTCAGAACCGACAGAATCGTAAATGTTGGCCAAACATCAGGATTAAAACGTTCCAGCAGAACCGGACCGATTCATTTCTCCCTGAAGCTCTTCCTCCGCAGTGAAACTCGACTTCCTGTTGAACAAACCGCCGCCGCTGATCTGCTGAAGGTCTGAGTTTGGTTCAACTTTTCCTCCAACTGGCTGCGGCTCCAAGTGGGTCAGGAAGTTCTCGGTTTGCTGAAGCGTCCAGACAAACAGTTAATTTTACACTGGGGAGGCTTTTAGTGACAGAAATAAAATCTCCTTGTGCTTCTTCCTAGTAATTAAAAATGACAAACGACGCGGCCGAGTTGATGAGCTGCTGGTTTGAGGCTCATTAAAACATGAAAACGCCTCCAGCAGGTCAGACGTTTCTGCTGAGGAGGTCGACGGCGGCGGCTGCTGTTGTCATGGAGGCAGAGGTGCATTGTGGGTGGGGGAGACGAGAAACATGATGAGTTGGTGGAAAAAGGCAAATGTTTCCAGCAAACAACTCAGCTCAATATTCAGCCGCTTTCTCCTGATCATTAGAAATTATAGGTAATAAAAACCCAAAATTAGACTCTCAGGAAAATACAACATTACATAAAACCAAAGAAAATGTAATTATTTCCACATTTCCTTCACTTTGGCCCCATTAGAAAGATTAGAGAATCTGTAGATAACTCAAAATACCAGAGAGAATTGGTTTTAGCTGCTATATTAACAGATAAATGTATTTATTTCACTGACATTTTATGATGCATCTAAATGACACATTTTCATATTATTTTTATATTGCATTGGCTGTTTGTATTTATATAAATTACACTTCTGCATGTTTGTAATAAGTTATGAAACAAAATGTAAAATATTGTAAAGAATCTACCATGTTTTTGTTTTTCATGTCTACATTTTTAGAAAAAAAAAAACACTAATCAGAATAATTGAATTTATGTAGCAGGAAATAACGAAACAAACAGAAAAAATAAATTCAACCCAGTTATTCATATTATTATTGTTCATACTGAGCTGCATGTGCGACAGTGGAGAGGAAACAGGAAGAAACGTCCAGCAGAACCAGAACCTCAGAGTCCCACACAAAAATACACAATAAATGTAAAATAATCCATATTTTAGTGGATTAAATAAAGTTTAGACATCTATAAATTTAACGACTCAAAATAAAATAAAATCTAAGTTTCTCCTTTGTGCCTCTAACAGAGACATTTTATGATTATCTAAAAATCTGAACGTAGTTCAGATTATTTTCAAAAATACATATTTAATCAATCTTAACGTTTTAAATCAAGTCGTCTCACATCAGTAAATAATGAAAAATAACTCAGTCTCTTTCTCCATGCGGTCGGCCATTTTTAATTTCATATAAACCTTTCAGTTTGTTTTTAATCCTGGCAAAAGGTCACGACCTCAGTGTTTTCCCAGTTTCTCCCCTTAAAGCTTCTGAAACGTCTAAATCACCAAATTAAAGTGATTTAAGGGTAAATATTCAGACAAGTTTTCTTTGTAGAAAAGTTTAAATGGATAAATGAACTGAACTGATCCAGAACCTTTCCAGTCACTAAGTCAGTCGCACTAAAACTCATTTATACAGATCAGTGTTTCTCACCCATCTGTCCCTCCAGGGTTTCATCATGTTTTTGTATAAAGTGTTATACAAATATAAAAACCACTTTGGATAAAAACCACTTTGATTTGATTAATAAATAGTATTTAAGCACATAAGTGGTTCTATTTACCTCTGGAGTCCAGGGGCCCCATCAGAAGCCGTGGCGGGCCGGGTTTGGCCCCTGGGCCTTGTGTTTGACACGCATAGTTTAACATGAACATGATTAACTTAAATTTGTCTCTGGGCGTCTTCCTGCAGCTTCATTATCGTTATTGACAAAAGCTTTGAGTCCTAATCTTTGTTTTCAGGCCAAATCGTCTTAAACTCGCTGGAGGAGCAGCTGCTGCTCGAACAACAACAGAAAGTCTTTAAGCAGCGAATCAGCATGAATATTCGGCAGATCTTGGTTCACGACGCACCAATCAGTTTTATTAGTAATTCACAGATTTAAACTGACTGTAAAATGAGTTGCATGATGCATTCAAAGACCGAACACAGTGGTAATTCTCAGTACCGACTGACCGGCTGCTCGGCTCTCTGCTCATATTGTTTTATAAAGAAATGCTGGAATTTTATTTGACAAGAGAAAAATTAACTGCATTTATTTTAAGACTCATTATGTGAAATCTTGGCGCATCTCAGACCATTAAAGGCCTGAAATTAGGATAATCACATGTAAGACCTTGCAGAAACCTGGTAAATAATTCAAACTGGAGATAAAAAAGATGAATTTGTCCCAACGTCTCCACCTTCGTTCTTCTCTCCCTTCGTCTTCGTCATCGTTTTTGTTTTACTCTCCTCTGGAACAAAGCGGATCTGTGCCTTTGATCATCGTCCTCCTTCCCCTCTTCTGGCTCCGGCTGATAAATATTCATCCAGCGGAGGAACCGGGTCTGATTCTCGCTCCGTTCAGGTTTCCGTCCTCGCAGCCAGTCGGGTCCTGGCTGCCGTTTGGCTCCAGAACTGTTTACATCCACACATCTGTGGAGCCATCGAGTCTCAGAGTGTCATCAGCCCCGACTGGATCCATGTTAGAGCAACGGAAAAAAACTCTGCTTTTGAAATTGGCTCCCTGGAAATCTGGTTTGGTTTGGGATTTAGAGCTGGACGTCCGTCAGCTTGGTTACAGATTTAGAGGAAATGCTGAAGATGCCAGCAGGAATAACTGCAACGCTGTGAAAAAGTTATTCGCTTTTTTTTGTCCCAGAAATGTTTCAGATCAACAGAAAACCTCCATCCATCACTGATGTGACTGTTAGATTGAGAAATCTCTTAAAAAGGATCCAACAACATGCAGGAGGAAAAAATATTACCAAACCCAGATGTTTGGATTTATCCAGATAGAAAAGGACACAAAGCTGCTGCAGAAAACCACCTGAGATCAGCCACGACTCACCCAGGAGGAACCAGGCTCAGATATAACGATGTTTTCACACTGTACAGTCTGGTAGATCTGATTTGGACCCAAAATCACATCATCTGTTCCACCACCAGCTGCTCTGAGTCAAACCAGCCTGTTCCCCTCCTGGCCTGTGGTGGCGCTGCACCAAGAACCACTGAAGGAAACCACACAAAAACCTCTGAAGACACTGAGAGCAACTTTCTGCTTTACCAGATGGAAACAAGATGGAGGCGTCAGATTTTAGGAGGATTTCTCGTTGGTCTTTGGCTGAAGACCAGGAGAGATTTCTGCTGCTAGTGCTAGGTTAGCATGTTAGCTTTAGTTATTTTTACCCAGAATGCCCTGCACTGTAGCCCACTTCCTGCTTTTGGAGCGGTTTGCGGTCCGCTTGGCATTCAATAATGATTAATAACTTTAACAAAAACATACATTGTTTAATGCTTTACAGCTGAAATGTTGTAGTTTGAGCTGTTAATTAATAAAAATTGAGTATTTAAATATTGTCTGCCATATTTAAATTTGTTGGGTTGTTTGAGTTTGTTTCTTAGTTTCTACTAGATCAGCGATGTTTGTTTTTATTTTTTAGTCCTTTCTTAATGTCTCCAGTTTTATCTTATGTTTAGTCATTATTATTAGTGTTACATTAATTTTCCTCCAGTGTGTGTACCCTCGCTCGCCCTCCGTGCCACTTCTCTCTCTCTCTTCTCAGCCTGAAACTCGTTTCTATCCGTTTGTTTCTTCTTCTCTAATCAAACTCACCGTTAAACCTTTTCTCATTTCCTCCTGTTAAATACCGTTTCATTCTGCTGGCTTCCTGTTCTTGGTTCTCGTGGTTTAGAGGACGTTCTTTGGTTGGGATGGGCGGTGCTCATCTTCTACCATAACAATGCATGTTAAACTGTTGAATCACAGCAGGTTGCCCCTTTTTGGTTGCGGTGACTTAGAGGGAGGTTCTTGTTCTGAAGAGGTTTTGATGCATAAACTGTCTCTAGAATCCAATAATCTGATCAGCGTCAGGATCTAAGGACGTTCAGATCAAGATGAAAAACTTCCTGGCTGCTCACTTAACTCAGATTGCCACCTACGCTACGATCATTGTGATTTTCACGCACAATGCTTTGTTTGATAGAGAAGTGGCCTGTACCTGCAAGGACCAGAAACTTCACTGCAACTTATACATCAGTTTGCCGATTTTTATAATATTCCTTTTGTTACTTTGGAAGGACAAGAACTTCAATGGTGCCTGCAGGGCATATTGGGGTATGAAGACAAGGAGTGAAGCAAACTTTTGCTGTGTTATTCTTATTCAGATGGGAAAGGTTTCTGTGATCGGTCTGCTGTGGGTCGTCTCTGTATTGTTTGATGGCGATTGGTACGCCTGCTGTCACAATGGCCTGCCTAAAGAAAAGGCTCAGATCCCTTGCAAGACAAGCAGAAGCCTGGAGGAGCAAGCCACAATTGATCACCTGAAAAATGAGTCAAAGGTGGGTTTTAAGATTTATGTACAGGATTGTAAAATATTCATTTTGGTTATATTAGTAACAAACATGCTCTGCTCTTTGCTTCAGATTATTGGCCTTTTCATACTGCTGGGCCTCTTCTTCCTGGTTGTCTGCTTCTCTTTACTAAAGTGGTGCAACTGCTGCAAGGAATGCTCAAGTTGCTCTGACTTCTGCAAGAATTGCCAAAAATGCTCTGACAACTGCAAGAAATGCCAAAAATGCTCTGACAACTGCAAGAAATGCCAAGAATGCTCTAACAACTGCAAGAAATGCCAAAAATGCTCTGACAACTGCAAGGAATGCCCAGAATGCTCTGACAACTGCAAGAAATGCCAAAAATGCTCTGACAACTGCAAGAAATGCCAAGAATGCTCTAACAACTGCAAGAAATGCCAAAAATGCTCTGACAACTGCAAGAAATGCCAAGAATGCTCTGACAACTGCAAGAAATGCCAAGAATGCTCCGACAACTGCAAGAAATGCCAAAAATGCTCGCATTGCTGCAGGAAATGCCTAAGTTACTCTGATGGAGATGCACCCTATGAGCTGATCATCATACAAGAAGAAGAAAATGTTGTGAATCAGATTTTGAAAGAAAGAGCCAAAGAAGCTCTGAGAGAAAAGGTTCAAGAAATACTGGAAACGGAGAAGACGAACAACTATATGAACTGCTATGATGCTGCTCAACAAGTGATCGATCAAGAGTGGCCAGAAGAAAATCAGGTAACCACTAAATATCTGTAGTTGTTTTTTAACTAATCTGAGAACAAAAACATCTCATCTCAAAGCAGACAGTACAAAATGTTTTTATTCTCTGTTAAAAAGAATAAATAACATCAAATCAGAGGAAACTTCAGTTCAAAAAAATCATTTAGAATAGAGATTTTTTTATCATCTGAAAAGTCAGACATTTAAATTCACTGACATCACTATGTCTGATAGGGAATTTATGCTTTCTACCATTTATTTACTGATATATCTGCTGTCTTTTTACTTCTAAAAGATGCGACTTCCTGTTGAAGTTTCCCGACGATGTGAAGACGCTTTTGCAGCCGTCTACAAAAATACATAACATCCTGTGTAAACCTAAGCCGACTTAGAGTCACCGTATGCATTTCCTGTACTCGGCTTTGCTGTTGAATCATCACTACGACGACACGCCTGTGGTTAGAAGTGAATAAATACTGAAGGGCTGCAAGAGTTGGCCGGTTGGAGTTAACTGGTCTGACGCAGTCAAGTCTGAAACACTTGTGTCCTTGTGATCAACTCAGAGTTTATTTGAAGAATAAACCTAACAGTGTCTTTAAAGAATCTGGCAAAATCCAAACCTGCCGATTGGTTGGTCCCCAACAGCTGAGTGTGTCAGTACCACTGGTTCCTGTTCTGCTTCGGTCCAGAGGTTGGTTCTGCTAGAAGAACCAATCTGGAGATGTTGGATCTCTGGGTTTCAGGGAATCTGATGAAGAGTCTCTGACATCTTCCTCAGATGGATCCAGAGTCTGGGGTCCCTGTTTACTTGAACTAGACACCAGCAGGTTTCCTGATGTGGAGGCAGAAACTGGCGTAACCAGAAAAACCCCACATGAGCAGAGCTCTGGGATTTGAACCATCAACCTGGTTGCTATAGCAACAGCTTTGGTCACCATGAAGCCCATCAACCAGTCCAGTTAATCAGGACGGGTCAATTTATCCGTCTGTCCGTATTATCTGGACTACTAAATGTTGATCATCTCCTTAAATTTGTAAAATGTGATGTTGAATTAAAACAACTCTAGAAATATAGATCTAGACTGATTCCTACAAAGCAGCATAGATCCATAAACCAGCTTTTTGTTTTCTATATTCTGCAACATTGTGAAAGTGAAAGAATGAAATCCTGAAAATCTGTTAAATGATGGATTTAGAGGACATGTCCTAGTCAAAGACCAGGAGTAACTAGCTGTAAAGTTGGAGATTTGGAAACTTCTAGATTCACAAACAGATTCATGGTCCTGATTTAAGGTCAACAGAAACAGATGATTGTTTTAACTGAGAACCAGAATATTATCATTTATCATCTATTTATATTTAACTGAGGAAAAACTCAGCATCTGTTTTGTTTTCTGGTTTCTATGAAGTTTCTTCTAAATGATTTAACATTTTTCAGGTGGAGAAACTTTCAGAGGGTCAGAGGACAAACAGCAGCTCATAAACCCTCAGCAACATGTTAAACTTTGGTTTTTGTTTTCCTGACACCAGAAATATATTTACATTTTGAAACTTGGGTTCTGTGGGGTCAAAGGTTAAACCCAGCTCATGTCTGGAGGTTTAGTCCTCAACACAGAGGAAGATTTCATATTGTTCATACTGTTTACTGTCTGTGCATATTGTCCTTTAGGCTTGTCGTAGCTGTGAGAAGACGGGCAGTTATTGAGAGATCAAAGAATAACTTACAGTATTTTTATTTACAGCGTTCAAGAAGTAAGAAAGTCAATAAAGCTGAAATTCATGAAGACGGTTGGCAATTGACAGGAAATGTGACCATTACTCGTTCACCAGGAGAAAAGGTAATATGGTTATGAGTCTGTTGAATAAATCAATCTAATCTGAGGATAAAAACATGTTCATGTTTATATCTTAAACATGTTTATTGTTTAAACAATATTTCATGCTTCAGGCCCGTAAATTGGTTTCAAAATGGCAAATCCATCAATTTCCTACAAACATTAGATTTTAATATTACACGGTTCACATATTTAAACTTT
Organism: Poecilia picta; assembly: GCA_033032245.1. Taxonomy (NCBI): domain Eukaryota; kingdom Metazoa; phylum Chordata; class Actinopteri; order Cyprinodontiformes; family Poeciliidae; genus Poecilia; species Poecilia picta. Next base: position 3,712,004 of record CM065375.1, on the reverse strand, counting down.
ATTTTCTTAGAGAACTTGGATGAGCTGCAGTGATTCTATAAGAAATCATGATAATCTGATCATTTCTCATTTATGAAATTCAGCTCTGGAAAAACATTTCTGCTTTATTTTTCTTCTGTTACTAGAATGAAAAAACTTCCAAAAATGAGCAAGAAATGGTAAATCTGTCTCCTGTCAAGACATCATCATTAAAATCATTTATCTATCAATTGAATAAAAATCAACAGCATTGATCATCTCAATAAACAAATGTTACATTTATGTATCTGTGGTCTGTTTTAAAATATTAGTGTTTATGGGCCCTGAAGCCCTTGGGGGACCTGAAGGTGCTGGTGACTTAATTTGGATTAAACAGAAGTTCAAATGTGTTGTTTTTAAACTAGTTGTGGGTTTAAACATTATTTCACCGGAGATATTTTCCTGTAACATATAATCACACAGTAATACTTTTACATTTCCTGTCAACTTAACATCTTCTAGTAGAAAAACACGGTGGACCGACTCGACGCCCCGACCACCAGGCTTAGCAAGTTTTCTGGGGGAAACTCTGAACCCTGATATTGTCATTTCCTGTCTGTCGATGGCGACAGGAAACCAGGAGGAAACCTGGTTCTGTCAGGCCTCCCAGGGCAGCTGAGGCTACAATCAGTAGCTTCTGGATGGATGAATGTAGTGGAGGAGCTTTGGAGTCCAGTGGACTGGATCAACACTGTACAAGTACAGAGATCTACCATGTTAATATGAAAACATGGAGACCAGAGGCTGAATAATCAGATTCAAAATAAAGACACTGAAGAAACTGAAGATTTAATTAACCTGCTGACATTCAAACCAGAAACTAAAACAATCCATGATTTAAACTTTGTTCTTCTAACTGTCAGCAACAAACTCAATAACTGGACTTTCTCTGTTCTGTTTAGGGTCCTGGTCCAAGTGTCACAGCTTCAACACTCAACCCGGTGAGTTAACACACACAGACACCTCCATGCATGAAGTCCCTGTTTACTTGAACTAGACACCAGCAGGTTTCCTGATGTGGAGGCAGAATTTGGCGTAGATCCAGAAAAACCCCACATGAGCAGAGCGCTGGGATTTGAACCAACAACCTGGTTGCTATAGCAACAACCATTGAAAGATCAAAGAATAACTTACAGTATTTTTATTTACAGCCTTCAAGAAGTAAGGAAGTCAATAAAGCTGAAACTCATGAAGACGGTTGGCAATTGACAGGAAATGTGTCCCTTACTTGTTCACCAGGAGAAAAGGTAATATGGTTATGAGTCTGTTGAATAAATTAATCTAATCTGAGGATATAAACATGTTTGTGATTTTACCTTAAACATGTTTATTGTTTAAACAATATTTCATGCTTCAGGCCCAGTAAGGTTCATTTGAGTTGGTTTCAAAATGACAAATCCATCAATTTCCTACAAACATTAGAATATAATATTACACAGGTCACATATTGAATCTATTTTCTTAGAGAACTTGGATGAGCTGCAGTGATTCTATAAGAAGTCATGATAATCTGATAATTTATCATTTATGAAATTCAGCTCTGGTAATGGTAAGTCTGTCTCCTATCTAGACATCATCCATCCAACACTATAAAGGTGAAAAGGTGTCATGTTATTTTAGTGAACCACATGCAGAAAGACTTGATGCTGAGTATTTAGAGAAAATGATCTAGAACAAAACTTCTATGTAATCTGAAAAACAGGCATCATGTCATCAGGAAACAGGAACAAAACGACTTTAAAAGGAGGAAAGAGAGAGACGAGATTATATACTGGGATTCAATCAGCCGCCACCTGATTGGCTAACAGGAGATCCAGAGTCTGGATCCAGAGTCTGGATCCAGAGTCTGGATCCAGAGTCTGGATCCAGAGTCTGGGGTCCAGAGTCTGGGGTCCATCTGCAGCAGAAGCAGCTTCACTTCCTCTTATTCAGAGGAACCAGATAAAATAACACAAAAGGTTTCTCAAGGTCCAACCAAAGCCATGTTTTAAGTCAGTTACCTCTGATGCTGACCAAATGTTTATGAACTTATGAATCTGAGGAAAATGTTCTTAATTTTCCTACATTTAACAAATACAAATAATTTAGGTAATTCTACCTGATCTAAAACAAAACAGTTTGGTTTGAATTAACTTCAGACAGGCAGAAAAATGTAGATTATATTCAGTGTAATAACCTGGTTTCTACTGTAAACAAACTGATCTCATCTTGAATAGTTTCATTATCATGGATCTTTTCTGAATCCAGTCAGACTCCATGGTCTCTGAGTCGCTCAGCAGCTGAACGGATTCCTCTAGATCTAGAATCACAGATCTATGACAGACTGAGAATCTCTGACAATACACACCCTGATATTGTCATTTCCTGTCTGTCGATGGCGACAGGAAACCAGGAGGAAACCTGGTTCTGTCAGGCCTCCCAGGGCAGCTGAGGCTACAATCAGTAGCTTCTGGATGGATGAATGTAGTGGAGGAGCTTTGGAGTCCAGTGGACTGGATCAACACTGTACAAGTACAGAGATCTACCATGTTAATATGAAAACATGGAGACCAGAGGCTGAATAATCAGATTCAAACTAAAGACACTGAAGAAACTGAAGATTTAATTAACCTGCTGACATTCAAACCAGAAACTAAAACAATCCATGATTTAAACTTTGTTCTTCTAACTTTCAGCAACAACCTCAATAACTGGACTTTCTCTGTTCTGTTTAGGGTTCTAGTGCAGGTGGCACAGCTCCAGAACCCGACCAGGTGAGCCAACACACACAGACACCTCCAAGCATGACGTCCCTGTTTACTTGAACTAGACACCAACATAGAAATATAAAATCATAGAAGACGCAGTGAACCAGTGAACATTCAATGTTATCAAGTCGTTTCACGGCAGAAACTAAAACAATACATGATTTAAATGTTCTTCTGTCAGCAACAAACTCCATAACTGGACTTTCTCTGTTCTGTTTAGGGTCCTGGTGAAGGTGACGAAGCTTCAGAACCCGACCAGGTGAGCCAACACACACAGACACCTCCATGCATGAAGTCCCTGTTTACTTGAACTAGACACCAGCAGGTTTCCTGATGTGGAGGCAGAATTTGGCGTAGATCCAGAAAAACCCCACATGAGCAGAGCGCTGGGATTTGAACCATCAACCTGGTTGCTATAGCAACAACCATTGAAAGATCAAAGAATAACTTACAGTATTTTTATTTACAGCATTCAAGAAGTAAGGAAGTCAATAAAGCTGAAACTCATGAAGACGGTTGGCAATTGACAGGAAATGTGTCCCTTACTTGTTCACCAGGAGAAAAGGAATATGGTTATGAGTCTGTTGAATAAATTAATCTAATCTGAGGATAAAAAATGTTTGTGATTTTACCTTAAACATGTTTATTGTTTAAACAATATTTCATGCTTCAGGCCCAGTAAGGTTCATTTGAGTTGGTTTCAAAATGACAAATCCATCAATTTCCTACAAACATTAGAATATAATATTACACAGGTCACATATTGAATCTATTTTCTTAGAGAACTTGGATGAGCTGCAGTGATTCTATAAGAAGTCATGATAATCTGATAATTTATCATTTATGAAATTCAGCTCTGGTAATGGTAAGTCTGTCTCCTATCTAGACATCATCCATCCAACACTATAAAGGTGAAAAGGTGTCATGTTATTTTAGTGAACCACATGCAGAAAGACTTGATGCTGAGTATTTAGAGAAAATGATCTAGAACAAAACTTCTATGTAATCTGAAAAACAGGCATCATGTCATCAGGAAACAGGAACAAAACGACTTTAAAAGGAGGAAAGAGAGAGACGAAATTATATACTGGGATTCAATCAGCCGCCACCTGATTGGCTAACAGACTGCAGGAGATCCAGAGTCTGGATCCAGAGTCTGGGATCCAGAGTCTGGATCCAGAGTCTGGGATCCAGAGTCTGGATCCAGAGTCTGGGGTCCATCTGCAGCAGAAGCAGCTTCACTTCCTCTTATTCAGAGGAACCAGATATTTACACACCATGAGTAAAACAACACAAAAGATTTTTCAAGGTCCAACCAAAGTCATGTTTTAAGTCAGTTACCTCTGATGCTGACCAAATGTTTATGAACTTATGAATTTGAGGAAAATGTTCTCAAACTTTCTTCTAACTGATGTGATTTGATATTTTTCAGGATCCACTGATGTAGGGTCAGGGGGGATTTTCATTAATGAAGACTTAACAGAGGCGGTAAGGAAAAGGAGGGCGGAACTAATGCAGGACTTAAAAGCAGCACGTCAAAGAGGGGACATTGCTTACCTACGTTATGATAAGTTGATCACCCATCCTCGTACTAGTACCCCTAAATAATCCAACTATGTATGACAGACAACCAGACACAGCTGACGTTCACCTCTGAAAGACAAACATGCAACAGATCGCGGCCTATGAGGATATAGAGCTACCCGTATTCCAACACAGAAACTATCAGCAAGATATTGAAAATGACATTGATCCTGATAACTTCTATAATGTCATCAATGACAGTTGTCACTATTACAGCAATGATCAGTTCAACAATAGGATTAAAATGGAACAAAAGCTGTCAATAATTCACTTTAATAGCAGAAGCCTTCATGCAAATTTTGACAGCATCAAACAGCACCTTCAGACGTTCAATGTTATTGCCTTATCAGAAACTTGGCTCAATAGTGACAAAGGCATAGACTTTGAAATCAATGGTTATGAAATAGTTTGTAAGAACAGAGAAAACAAAAATGGAGGAGGAGTAGCTTTATTTGTTGACAAGAAGATTAATTATAAGTTGATCGAAACAATGTCAACTGTCATGGACAACATGTTTGAATGTGTGACTATAGAAATACTCGTGGAAAAAAAGAAAAACGTCTTAGTCAGTTGCATTTATAGAACCCCTGGATCAAATACTGAAGTACTCAACTGGATAGAAGAACATTTTTTAACAATTAATCAAAAAATAACATTTTTCTGTGGGGATTTCAACATTGACCTTCTTAATCCAAACAAACATAGAATGACTGAAGAATTTATTAACACCATGTTCAGTCTAAGCCCAAAAAAATGAACAGTGGATCACAAAAGGAATACAAAAGGCATGTAAAAAGAAAAACAAACTTTATAGAGAATTTCTAAAACATAGAACGTCTGAATCAGAAATCAAATATAAGAAATATAAAAATAAGTAGCAAACCAGCAAAAAACGCAAAGAACCTGTTACAGTTTTTCCTCCAATTTGACTGAGTTGAGTAAAACTGTTGGATGCAACAGTGACGTGTGGTGAGGTTCATAGCTGGTGAGGCTCTGACTCAGATTTACAAATCTAGACCCCATGCAAGTTATTGTTTACATAAGAAAATTTTGCGCATGCGGACAATGCTGGAGGGAAAAAAGGCTTTTCCTTTACATGCCATCCATAGCCGCGCCGCCGCCATAGAATAATTCCGTTAACGCGATCAAACTTTGACGTAGATATTATTAATTTTGTGCTGTGATCCACAGCAAAGGGAAAAATCGCTAAACAACTCAAATCCACGTCTCTCTCGCTCTTTGTATCAGCGCTGCTACGAGCAGACTCGTTGCCATAGCAACTGACAACAACGCCACAAAAAAGAAACACTCAGATATTTCCCACACTGAGAGCAGAACATTCAGTCTGTTGCAGTATCATGGTTTTAGGCTTAATGGTTACTTTGGGATTATTAATTAGTGATTGCTGTGGTAAGAGGAGAAAACTATAAATATATCGCTGTACTTGACTTTGCTGCATGGTAGCTGCTAGCTCACTGTTACTGTGTCTTACTCTGCAATTGTGGAGTCATAATGTCTGGGGTCATGAGCGCCCCCTGCCTTGAGGCCAAAGAACTGTCTGCCTCACCTCGAATCTGTTCTGCTCGCTGCTAACCCCCCCCACCACTCACACACATCATTCAACCAAGTAGCCTCTTCCATTTTGGTAATCCACAGGGGGGCTGGGGGGGGGAGAAGCGCAGAGAATGTTTGGAAACCACAGGGGGGGCCCAGGAGAAAAAGTTTGGGAACCACTGCTCTAAACCATTAACTTATATTTGCAATTTATCATTCCAAACGGGATCATTTCCCAACAAAATGAAAATAGCTAAGGTCAAACCAATGTATAAAACTGGCAACAATCACCTCTTCACTAACTACAGGCCTGTCTCTCTTCTCCCACAATTTTCTAAAATCCTGGAAAAACTCTTTAAGAAAAGAGTGGAACAATTCATAGAAAAACATTCGCTACTTAGTAGCAGTCAATATGGATTCAGAGCAAACCGGTCAACATCGCTGGCCATAATTGACTTAATAGAAGAAATAACCAATGCAACAGATAGTAAGAAACTGGCAGTAGGGATATTTATAGATCTAAAGAAAGCTTTTGACACAATAAATCATGAAATCCTACTTAAAAAATTAGAACGCTATGGAATTAGGGGAGTAGTTTTGGACTGGATGAGGAGTTATTTAAAGAGCCGAAAACAATTTGTGAAATTGGGAGATGTGGAATCTGACTGGCTGGAGATTGTCTGTGGAGTAACACAAGGATCAGTACTGGGACCAGTTCTATTCAATCTTTATATAAATTATATAAGTACAGTGTCTAATGTATTAAAATTTATATTATTCGCTGATGACACAAATATTCTAGCCTCTGGCGAAAATTTAGAGCATCTTCTCTCAACAGTCACCTCAGAGATCAGTAAGTTAAAAATATGGTTTAACAATAACAAATTATCACTAAATTTGGACAAGACTAAAATCATGGTTTTTGGGAACTATTACAAAAATACTGAAATCCAAGTTCAAATAGAGGACGTAACTCTAGAAAGGGTTTTTGCTAATAAGTTCCTCGGTGTAATAATAGATGACAAAATCAGTTGGAAACCTCAGATTAAACATTTACAGAGTAAACTCAGTAGAAGCATATCCATACTGGCTAGAGCCAGACATGTACTGAATGCTGAATCACTTCATATTCTATATAACTCTCTGATTTTACCATATCTTATCATATTGCTGTGAAGTGTGGGGAGTTACTTACAAGAGCTCTTTACATCCGGTAACCATCCTACAGAAACGAGCCATTAGAATTATCCATAATGTTGGTTATTATGAGCACACAAACCCACTCTTCATAAACTCCAGAATTCTCAAATTTGACGAGCTTGTAGAATTTAAAATGGCTCAATTTATGTTCAAAGTATCTAAAAAGTTGCTACCTGAGCACATACAGAGCATGTTTTCTGAAAGAGAAGGGGGGTATAACTTAAGGGGTCTCTCAAACTTAAAGATCCGCAGTTTGCGAACAACAAGAAAAAGCTTCTGTATTTTAATTATAGGTGTAAAGTTATGGAACAAGTTAAATGAATATTTGAAACATAGCAATAGCTTAATACAATTCAAAATAAAATACAAGGAGGTCAACAGATATAGACATATGGGTGAGAGAAAGCAATAATGTGTGTATTGAAGATAACAATTTGGTGTAAGGGTTTGGAAAGACAAACCAGCATAATAAGGGAAAATGTATATGTAAATATTAGTAACTGTTGACTCCCACTTTGACTTTGATTTTTTATTTTTATTTTTTTTTTCTTTGATGGTAGGACTGTAAAGGTTTCATGTGCTTAGGGGGTAGGAGTTAAGTTCTCACTTCTTCCTACCCCATTTCGACCATGATATGTTAACTGAGACAAAAAACTGTATCTTTCTTCTTTTTTTATGCACTTCTTGTTACTGTACACTATCTTATTTTTATACTTGTCTCATGTTCGAATAAAATTTCATTTCATCTGCAGCAGGAAGCAGCTTCACTTCCTCTTATTCAGAGGAACCAGATATTTACATACCATGAGTAAAACACAAAAGTTTTTTCCAGGTCCAACCAAAGTCATGTTTTAAGTCAGTTATTTCTTGTGCTGACCAAATGTTTATGAACTTATGAATTTGAGAAAAATGTTCTTAAACTTTCTTCTAAATGTCGTGATTTAATATTTTTCAGATGCCGCTTTTACTACGGAACCAAGATTATGGGGCAACCGGCAGGTCATAAACCATCAGTAACATGATAAACTCTGGGGGGTTATTTTGTTTTCTTGACACCAAAAATCTGATTAAATTTGGGACAAATGGTTGTGCTGTGGTGGTGCAGCGGTTAAGCTCAGCCCACATATGGAGGTTTAATCCTCCACCGCAGGTTCGATTCCTGGCCTGGTGACCTTTACTGTATCTCCTCCCTTTTCTCTCATGACCACTTTCCTGTCCATTCGCTATCAAATAAAGGCCACAAGTTCCAATGAAATAAAAAATATATCAGCAAAACAAATATTCTTTTAGTGTCAAAAATATACATTTCCAGGGTCTGACTGGATGTGATATGTAAACAGATTTTTAAAACATGAATAATATTTTACATTTGGGTGCCACAGCCACTGGTTTATATGTTTTATATTAGTATGTTATATATTCTTTAATACTGCAGCATATTAGGGCAGATATAACGTTAAAACTAGATAAAAGACACTATAAAGGCATTAAATCAAATTAAACTTTTCCTGTTTTAGATAAATTATTTATATTTCTTAAATAATTGAATATTGAAAGAAATTATTTTTCATCTTTTACAGCAGATGTTGAGATGCAGAAACAAGGTTTAAGTTTCTGATGTCATTCTGTCCTGTGAGCTGATTGGACTAAAAATCGATGGTTAGTCCAATCTGTCTGGGTTAGCATTAGCATTAGCATTACTGTTAGCATTAGCATTAGCTTTAAGGTTGGGGTTATGACCCTGGCAGTTCCTCTAGTGGATCAACTATTTTCTTAAGTTTTGTTTGGGTTTTTCTGGCCACATGTCCTAGTTAAAACCTGAATCCCAGCTCTGTTGGCGTCGTTCATTCGTGTGATCCTGAAAGCTGCTCGGTCAGCTGATCTTAACTGTCGGGATCATGTCAGGGTGACCTTTGACCTCCAGGTTATTGAAGAGCATATAAATAATTCTGCAGCAACTGGAGCTTTAAAAGATTTATTTAGATCATTTTCTGTAGAGCTGCTGGATGTAGTGGCTCGACCCCTTGACCCTGTGACCTTTTGACCTCAGGCTGTGATTCCACATGTCTAAGAAACGTTTGACCTGCTGCAGGACGCTGAGGGACACAGATCTGTCCTCACATGGACGGCGTCCCTCAGCATGAAGCTGGTTGTTGAAATGATTTCAGTAATTCAGGGAAAGTTTCGTCTGATTTAATAAAATTATGATTTTTATCTGGTTCATCTGTAAATTCAGTTTGGTGTTGATTTTAGCTTCAGGAGGGAAACATATCAATATTAGGAACATTTATTCTAAATGCTGTAAATAGTAAAGTTTGAATTCAGTTTGTTACACTGTTAATTACAGGATTTAACTTTGATCTGAATATGATTGCAGCGTTTTGTTGTATTTTTTACATTTATAAACATAAATACCATTTGCAGTAAAGTTGAACATTTAATGTCTGTTTCCTTGTCAATTCTGATCAATAAAGAATAAAGATTATTGACTGAAGTTTGTTACTGCAGTCTGACTGATAGAAATATATATTTATAATCAAGCGAACTGATGGACAACATAAATACGTGGTGTCGAGAAACGTCGTCCTCATCCCACTTCCCCAGGCTGAAGATTTTAGTTTAATAGTAACAATGAATAAAGTTACCTTTAAAACTGATAACACTACCTCAGTAGTGGCCGCGCGCTGCCGCCTCCTTTCACTCAAACTGGACACAGGCTGACCTGTATGGATGTTTACGTCAACTTACTGTGACGAATTATGATCCTTTGGAGAAATCTAGGTAAGAGTTAAAAACCCGCCGCATTAGCTCTGGTTGCACAGCTCCAAGTGAACCGCAGGAATAACTTGTAGTGTATTCAGGGATCGCGTTGTGGAGTGGTGAGAATGATTTATCTTTGTGAACCAACAATTATATGGGCCGTTTACATCTCAACACGCTGCCCAGCGTGTGGCTCTGTGTCTGTCTTCCCTGTAAAGTTTGTCTGTGGTCGGACCGTCTGTGGATAACAAGCAGCGCTAACATCATGCATGTTCAGCCCGGAGAGGAGCTTTCACGCCCTCCGGTCTGTAACGCATCACGCTGATTTTATATAATTTTATTATTATTTTTAGTATTATTTTTCAGGTTACACGATGCTTCAAACCATTTGAAATGCGTTGTCTACTTGGAGTTAATGCGCACGGCCGCGCAGAGATCTGAGAAACTTGTCCCATAAACTCGACCAACCAGAATAGTCTCTGTGACGATTAACAACTCAACAGACACGAAATGGAAGAGCTACTAAAGCCACATTAGCAGCATTGAATTAAATCTCCCGTTTGTTGCGCATCTCTGCGTAGTGCAGCAGATTACAGGGCCGGTCTAAGGCTGATGAGGCCTGGAGCAGAATCTGACTTATGGGCCCCTTTTGTTCCTAAAAATATCAGCACCTCTAACAGCTTCTGTGTTAGATTTAGTGAAATATGGGAGAAGGGAGTAGTTTAATTGGCCAGTCTAAAAAGGTATTTGTAAATTCAAAGATTAAACTTCCAGCATCAGATTGTTGCTATGGTAGATCTGACAAACTTGTCCCATTAACTCGACCAACCAAAATAGTCTGTGACGCTTATTAAAAACTCGACCAACACGAAGTTACTAAAGTCACATTAGCAGGATTGAATTAAATCTCCCGTTTGTTGCGCATCTCTGCATAGTGCAGCAGATTAGAGGGCCGGTCCAAGGCTGTATGAGGCCTTGAGCAGAATTTAATTTACGGGCTTTAATTTGGATTAAACAAAAGTTCAAATTTGTCATGTGTTTAGATAGCATTTCACTGAAGATATTTTCCCTTAACATATAATTATACAGTAATACTTTTACATTTCCTGTCAACTTAACATCTTTTAATACACAAACACTGTGGACCGTCGGTGGACCGACTCAACCCCCGACCACCGGGCTTAGCAAATTTTCTGGGGGAAACCCTGAACAGTATTTAAATATCGTCTGCCATATTTAAATTGGTTGGGTTGTTTGAGTTTATTATTTTCTTAGTTTCTTAGTTTCTCTTCTTTGATTAGATCAAAGAAGAGATCTTTTTTGTTTTTATATTTTGTTTTTATATTTTAGTCCCTTCTTAATTTCTTCAGTTTATCTTATGTTTAGTTTAGTATCTTATGTTTCGTTATTAAACATTATCTTGTGTTTAGTTATTAAACATAAGACAAACTGTTGTCACCAAGCAGAAACCCAACAGGTTTATTTTCACCAGTGGAGTGTTGGTGCTGTAAAGTGGACCCTCAGCCTGGTGTCTCCGCCGCTTCAGAGGCGACGCGGTCAGAACCAAGTCCAGTATGAAGCCATGAATGTGAGAAATGAGAACGTCACAAAAAAAACACATCTGGTAAGAAAAGACGATCAAACTAAATAGAAAAACTTCAATTTTAAAACACAAGAGTTGAATGTATGACAGATAATTATGATTTGATATTTATTTAGTATTATTTATAATTAATCAGATCAGAAACCAGAACAGCAGATCATTGATTTTATCCCTCAGAAAAACAGAAATGAATTAAATCTGTGGTTACCATCTGGATATTAAGGATCTATATACTTTTTGTTTCCTCATATTAAAACGGTTTTTAAACATTTAGCTGCTGACTGAATGATGTTTCACTGTAAAACTGCATCTTGTTCAGGAAGAGCTTCAGATGAAAAGCAGCAGAAGGAAACGTTTCACTGGACAGTTTCAGTCTGGATGGATCTGATGATCTGATACAAAACATCAGTTTATAAGATTATTAAACTCCCCGTTATTCTCATCTGATCTGAAATGTGTGGCATCTATTCGTTTCTAAACCCACTTTAGTGAAATCAGCAGAGCGTTGGGGCAGAGAGTTCAAACCAGCTTCATCAGTTTCTGTTTGTTTTCCACTCATGATGCTTCAGGTTTCAGGTGAACAAAGAGCCATTTTCTCTTGTCTCTACAAGTAGGAGAGCAAATAAAGAAATTCCAGGAATGTTTCCAAGAACCAGAAGGTTACATGAGTGCAGAACGTTTTCTGTTAAACTATTGTTTCTTTATTCACGTTTCTTTCATGTCAAAAAGATTTTCACCCGTTAGAACTAAAATAATGTTTCCTTTAGACTTACACTCAAGCTTCACATTATTACAGCATAAACTCAGTGTTAAGTCATTTAACATACTAATTATTATTGATCTTCGCTGGTTTTACTATCAAAATTCACAGTAAATAATAAAAATGAACATTTGAAGAGATCTTGTTTCAGGACAGATTTGCTCCGTCTTGTTCCTGCACATCAAGTGGCGACAAGATGAAAGATGTAAAGAAATAGAGGAGGATCTTTGGTTGGGATGGGCCGTGTTTATCTTATACCGTAACAATGCTGCAGCATGTTAAACTGTTGAAGTTGACCAATCACAGCAGGTTGCAGAGGGAGGTTCTTGTTCTGAAGAAGTTTTGATGCATAAACTGTCTCTAGAATCCAATAATCTGATCAGCGTCAGGATCTAAGGACGTTCAGATCAAGATGAAAAACTTCCTGGTTTCTCACTTAACTCAGATTGCCACCTACGCTACGATCATTGTGATTTTCACGCACAATGTTTTGTTTGATAGAGATATGGTCTGTACCTGCAAGGATCAGACATTTCACTGCATTACATACATCGGTGTGCCGATTTTTATAATATTCTTTTTGTTACTTTGGAAGGACAAGAACTTCAATGGTGCCTGCAGGGCATGTTGCTGTATGAAGACAAGGAGTGAAGCAAACTTTTGCTGTATTATTTTTCTTCAGATGGGAAAGGCTATCGTAATCGGTCTGCTGTGGGTCGTCTCTGTATTATTTGATGGCGATTGGTACGCCTGCTGTCGGAACGACCTGAAGGGAGAAGAGGCTCAGATTCCTTGCAAGACAAGCAGAAGCCTTGATGAACAAGCCAATTGATCACCTGAAAAATAAGTCAAAGGTGAGTTTTAAGATTATTGTTTATGTACAAGATTGTAAAATATTCATTTTGGTTAGATTAGTAATAAACATGCTCTGCTCTTTGCTTCAGAGTTGGGGCCTTTGGATACTGCTGGGCTTCCTTAGTCTGGTTGTCTGCTTCTCTTTACTAAAGTGGTGCAAGAAATGCAAGGACTGCTCAAGTTGCTCTGACAACTGCTGCAAGGACTGCTCAAGTTGCTCTGACAACTGCTGGAAGGACTGCTCAAGTTGCTCTGATGGAGATGCACCCTATGAGCTGATCATCATACAAGAAGAAGAAAATATTGTGAATCAGATTTTGAAAGAAAGAGCCAAAGAAGCTCTGACCCAAAAGGTTAAAGAAATACTGGAGAAGGACAAGACATACAACTATATGAACTGCTATGATGCTGCTCAACAAGTGATCAATCAAGAGTGGCCAGAAGTAAATCAGGTAACCACTAAATATCTGTAGTTGTTTTTTAACTAATCTGAGAACAAAAACATCTCATCTCAAAGCAGACATTACAAAATGTTTTTATTCTCTGTTAAAAAGAATAAATAACATCAAATCAGAGGAAACTTCAGTTCAAAAAAATCATTTAGAATAGAGATTTTTTTATCATCTGAAAAGTCAGACATTTAAATTCACCGCTCTGGAGATGTTGGATTCTCTGTGATCAGCAGCAGAATCTAACAGCTTTATATCTATATCATGATGCTGCAGAGAAGATGAAGCTCCATGGTCTGACGACGGACTTTCTTCAGAGAATTTCAGGATCAGGTTTATTTGTATATGTCGGCCTGAAGGCAGTTCAGTGCTCCGACTTTATTCATCGTCTGTTCCTACATCCTCCGTGTTCTCGGCGGGTTGGTTGGTGAATACAGATGTAGCAGGAATGTCCAGACATGTTCAATGAAGCTCAAACACGTCTGATGAAGCTCCTTTACTTTCCAATGCCCAGACATGTCAGTAACAGCCTTCATTTTGTCATGATCTGGTTTTAGAGCCTCAGAACCGAAGCTCAGGTTTTCTGCTCATTGTAAAACTAAAACAACAAGCAGAGTTTCACCTGGTGGCCCATCGGACCTGTAGTAACGTGTATACTAGAGGTGGGCCATCCTGGTCCTGGAGGGCCGGTGTCCTGCAACTCTTAGATGTCTCCCTGGTCCAACACACTTGAATCCAAAACTGAATCACCTCGTAACTGCAGTCAGGTTCTCCAGAGTCCGTCTTCAGGTGAGCCGACCCAACAAGAGGTCACCAGTCATGATATCAGCCAAGATTCTGCATCACAAACCAGGCAGCAGCACAAACTGACAGGATGGAAACTCAGAGCACCAACAACAGCGAAGTTATGCAGCATCTCTACCAGCTACAGAGGAACAACTTTGGTTTAGGAGACAGAAAGAGACCAACAGCAACCGACCTGCAGACTGGAGAAAACGTATTCAACCAACTAATGATGTGGGGTTGAGGTTTATTTGATATTTAACGTTATAAAACCTGCTCCAATTCTTCACTGATAAAACATCAATAACGTGTAATCAGCTTTACTTATTTCAATTATTCTGTGGGCAGGAAAACTCAGGAATATTAGTATGTTATAATATGTAAACATGGAGACCAAAGGCTGAATAATCAGATTCAAACTAAAGACCCTAAAGAAACTGATGAGTTCATCAACTTGCTGGCATTTAAACCAGAAACTAAAACAATCCATTATTTAAACTTTGTTCTTCTGTCTGCAACAAACTCCATAACTGGACTTTCTCTGTTCTGTTTAGGGTCCTGGTGCAGTGGGCGAAGCTCCACCAGCCGGCCAGGTGAGTTAACACACAAGCACCTGCAAGCATGAAGGTCTCTGAGTCGCTCAGCAGCTAAACGGATTCCTCTAGATCTAGAATCACAGATCTATGACAGACTGAGAATCTCTGACATTACACACCCTGATATTGTCATTTCCTGTCTGTCGATGGCGACAGGAAACCAGGAGGAAACCTGGTTCTGTCAGGCCTCCCAGGGCAGCTGAGGCTACAATCAGTAGCTTCTGGATGGATGAATGTAGTGGAGGAGCTTTGGAGTCCAGTGGACTGGATCAACTCTGTACAAGTACAGAGATCTACCATGTTAATATGAAAACATGGAGACCAGAGGCTGAATAATCAGATTCAAAATAAAGACACTGGAGGAACTGAAGATTTAATTAACCTGCTGACGTTCAAACCAGAAACTAAAACAATCCATGATTTAAATGTTCTTCTTCTGTCAGCAACAACCTCAATAACTGGACTTTCTCTGTTCTGTTTAGGGTCCTAGTCCAAGTGGAGACCAGAGCAAAGCTTCACCATCCAACCAGGTGAGCTAACACACAGACACCTCCATGCATGAAGTCCCTATGAAAAGACAGGCAGCCATTGAAAGATCAAAGAATAACTTGCAGTATTTTTTTATTTGAGAGTTGGGGTCAGGGGTCAACCTGGACAGATCGCCAGTCTGTAGCAGGGCAACACAGAGACACACAGGACAGACAACCATGAACACACACACACCTAGTGGCAATTTGGAGAGGCCAATTAACCTGACAGTCATGTTTTTGGACTGTGGGAGGAAACCGGGGAACCCGGAGAAAACCCACCATGCACAGGGAGAACATGGAGACTCCATGTAGATTATATCCTGGGATTCAATCAGCCGCCACCTGATTGGCCAACAGACTGCAGGAGAGAGAGTGGCACCGTGGGCGAGGGACGGCAGTGTCAACTTTATTAGTAAAACACATTTCAGCAGCAAAGCAGCTCAAGGTGCTTTACGTCATAAAACACAGAAATATAAAAGACGACGCAGTGAACCAGTAACATTCAATGTTATTAAGTCTTTACACTTCAGATTATTGATCAGCGTTTCATTGATTGTTTCAAAAGCAACTATATATTTGAGTTTGAAGGTCAACGTTCATCACCCACAAAATGAATCCAACCCAGAGTAACAAATAAAAACGAGACACAAGGAATAAATAGACATAATTAAACTAGAATCACTGGGAAGAACTGAAGTAAGGAGGAAACTAGGAAACACTAATAATAAAACTTTAAAACGAGGAAAAACTGAGGAAAAACTCAGCATCTGTTTTGTTTTCTGGTTTCTATGAAGTTTCTTCTGATTGATTTAACATTTTTCAGGTGGAGAAACTTTCAGAGGGTCAGAGGACAAACAGCAGCTCATAAACCCTCAGCAACATGTTAAACTTTGGTTTTTGTTTTCTTGACACCAGAAATATATTTAAATATGGAAACTTGGGTTCTGTGGAGTCAGAGGTGAAACCCAGCTCATGTCTGGAGGTTTAGTCCTTAACATGGCCGTCACAGGAAGAAGATTTCACATTTTTTATACTGTTCACTGTCTGTGTATTGTCCTTTAGGCTTGTCGTAGTGAGAAGACAGGAAGCCATTGAAAGATCAAAGAATAACTTACAGTATTTTTATTTACAGCCTTCAGGAAGTAAGAAAGTCAAAGGAAATGTGTCCTTTACTTGTTCACCAGGAAAAAAGGTGATATGGTTATGAGTCTGTTGAATAAATGAATCTAATCTGAGGATATAAACATTTTCATGTTTTTATCTTAAACATGTTTATTGTTTAAACAATATTTCATGCTTCAGGCCCAGTAAGGTTCATTTCAGTTGGTTTCAAAACGACAAATCCATCAATTTGCTACAAACATTAAATTTTAATATTAGACAGTTACCATATTTAATCATTATTTTCTTAGAGAACTTTGATGAGCTACAGTGATTCTATAAGAAGTCATGATTATGATAATTTCTCATTTATGAAATTCAGCTCTGGAAAAACATTTCTGCTTTATTTTTCTTCTGTTAGGAGAAAAAAGGAGAAACTTCTAGAAATGAGGACGACGGGGTGAGTCTTTCTCCTGTCAAGACATCATCATTAAAATCATTTATCTATCAATTGAATAAAAATCAACAGCATTGATCATCTCAATAAACAAATGTTACATTTATGTATCTGTGGTCCGTTTTAAAATATTAGTGTTTATGGGCCCTGAAGCCCTTGGGGGACCTGAAGGTGCTGGTGACTTAAATTGGATTAAACAGAAGTTCAAATTTGTTGTTTTTAAACTAGTTGTGGGTTTAAACATTATTTCACTGGAGATATTTTCCCGTAACATATAATCACACAGTAATACTTTTACATTTCCTGTCAACTTAACATCTTCTAGTAGAAAAACACGGTGGACCGACTCGATGCCCCGACCACCAGGCTTAGCAAGTTTTCTGGGGGAAACTCTGAACCCTGATATTGTCATTTCCTGTCTGTCGATGGCGACAGGAAACCAGGAGGAAACCTGGTTCTGTCAGGCCTCCCAGGGCAGCTGAGGCTACAATCAGTAGCTTCTGGATGGATGAATGTAGTGGAGGAGCTTTGGAGTCCAGTGGACTGGATCAACACTGTACAAGTACAGAGATCTACCATGTTAATATGAAAACATGGAGACCAGAGGCTGAATAATCAGATTCAAACTAAAGACACTGAAGAAACTGAAGATTTAATTAACCTGCTGACGTTCAAACCAGAAACTAAAACAATCCATGATTTAAACGTTGTTCTTCTGTCAGCAACAAACTCAATAACTGGACTTTCTCTGTTCTGTTTAGGGTTCTAGTGCAGGTGGCACAGCTCCAGAACCCGACCAGGTGAGCCAACACACACAGACACCTCCAAGCATGACGTCCCTGTTTACTTGAACTAGACACCAACATAGAAATATAAAATCATAGAAGACGCAGTGAACCAGTGAACATTCAATGTTATCAAGTCGTTTCACGGCAGAAACTAAAACAATCCATGATTTAAATGTTCTTCTGTCAGCAACAAACTCCATAACTGGACTTTCTCTGTTCTGTTTAGGGTCCTGGTGAAGGTGACGAAGCTTCAGAACCCGACCAGGTGAGCCAACACACACAGACACCTCCATGCATGAAGTCCCTGTTTACTTGAACTAGACACCAGCAGGTTTCCTGATGTGGAGGCAAAAACTGGAGTAACCAGAAAAACCCCACATGAGCAGAGCTCTGGGATTTGGACCATCAACCTGGTTGCTATAGCAACAGCTCTAGTCACCATGAAGCCCATCAACCAGTCCAGTTAATCAGGACGGGTCAATTTATCCGTCCGTCCTTACAGGTTATTATCTGGACTACTAAATGTTGATCTTCTCCTTAAATTTGTAAAATGTGACGTTGAATTAAAATTATAGAAATATAGATCTAGACTGATTCCTACAAAGCAGCATAGATCCATAAACCAGTTTTTTGTTTTCTATATTCTGCAACATTGTGAAAGTGAAAGAATGAAATCCTGAAAATCTGTTAAATGATGGATTTAGAGGACATGTCCTAGTCAAAGACCAGGAGTAACTAGCTGTAAAGTTGGAGATTTGGAAACTTCTAGATTCACAAACAGATTCATGGTCCTGATTTAAGGTCAACAGAAACAGATGATTGTTTTAACTGAGAACCAGAATATTATCATTTATCATCTATTTATATTTAACTGAGGAAAAACTCAGCATCTGTTTTGTTTTCTGGTTTCTATGAAGTTTCTTCTGATTGATTTAACATTTTTCAGGTGGAGAAACTTTCAGAGGGTCACAGGACAAACAGCAGCTCATAAACCCTCAGCAACATGTTAAACTTTGGGTTTTGTTTTCCTGACACCAGAAATATATTTAAATATGGAAACTTGGGTTCTGTGGGGTCAGAGGTGAAACCCAGCTCATGTCTGGAGGTTTAGTCCTCAACACAGAGGAAGATTTCATATTGTTCATACTGTTTACTGTCTGTGCATATTGTCCTTTAGGCTTGTCGTAGCTGTGAGAAGACAGGCAGTTATTGAAAGATCAAAGAATAACTTACAGTATTTTTATTTACAGCCTTCAGGAAGTAAGAAAGACGAAGGAAATGTGTCTGTTACTCGTTCACCAGGAAAAAAGGTGATATGTTATGAGTCTGTTGAATAAATGAATCTAATCTGAGGATATAAATATGAACATGTTTATGCCTTAAACATGTTTGTTTAAACAATATTTCATGCTTCAGGCCCAGTAAAGTTCTTTTCAGGTGGTTTCAAAACAATAAATCCATCAATTTGCTACAAACACTAGATTTTAATATTACACGGTTCACATATTTAATCTTTATTTTCCTAGAGAACTTGGATGAGCTGCAATGATTCTATAAGAAATCATGATAAGCTGATCATTTCTCACATATGAAATTCAGCTCTGGAAAAACATTTCTGCTTTATTTTTGTTTTGTTACTAGAAAAAAAAATCTTCCAGAAATGAGCAAGAAATGGTAAGTTTGTCTCCTGTCTAGACATCATCCATTCATCCAACACTCACGGTGAATAAAGGTGTCATGTTGATTTTAGTGAACCACTTGCAGAAAGGCTGATGCTGAGTATTTAATAAAAATGATCTAGTTCAGTGTTTCTCAATCTTTTTCAGCCCACCGCCCCCCTTCCCCTTATCCAGGTCCCTCACCGCCCCCCACCAAAGAATTTGCAGGCTATTTTGCACTGACCATTATTTTATCATTAATATTACCATCACTATTGTAGATGTTTTTATCCTTGTTTCTGTATTTATCATCAAAAATAATTTCCCAGAAAACAAAAAAGTCATGGGAATAGAAATTATTTTCAGACGTCTATGAAAAATACAATGAACATTCAAGTTAAAACTGGTAGAACTAACAGCAGCCAATCAAAGTGGAAACAATATTCTTATTTTCCATTTTCTAGTTGTTAAATATTCCACAAAATGACCAGATAAAAGATGTTCAACATGCCAGTTTAAATTTTGATCTATTTGCAAAACAACTGAGCTCTGCAACATTAAAACATGGATAGAACTGTAACTACATTAATCATAGCTCTTCTTCTCTTCAGTGTTTCTGTCGGTTTCTGGTGGTTCAGCTCTGTGCTGCCTTCAGGAAAATGAGACATCAGGGTATCATCCATAAAATTTCACCCACATGGCGAATGTCCTTTTGTCCTTTTAATGCCATACAAATATGAGACAGAAACATGGATTATACCTTGTATTGAACTGTCTATTGATTATAGATTAACAGTTTTACTGGACAGAAATTACAAAGAACAAATCTGGTTCTTAATCAAATCCTAATGAGTCAAATTGAAAGTGTCATTGAGTCATCAGCCTCATGACATTAACACTGACATGAAAAATAATATTGAAGAAATAAATATATCAAATCTAATTAAAAACATAAATAAGTGATCAGTTTTTTACTGTTATGTTTTGTAAGATATATTTATTCTCAGTACTAGATGTGGTCTCAACAAACCCATGACACTAAAACAATATTATTTTACCTTTTATCTGGAAATAGTGTCTGTTTATTCTTGCCATACTGTCCTCTGTATTAATTATTGTTCGAAAGGTCTTGCCATACCAGTTTATTCCTCTGTTATTTACTTTAGCTTCTTAGTTTATTCTTGCATTTTGTTCTTCATTCAATTCTATTTAGTTTCCTTTGATTAGTATTATCCTCTCTTGGTTTATTGCTATGTCCACTTTAGTTTCTTTCCTGTTGCTAGATTTATTTTATTGTTTATTAACCATCAGTAATATTCACTCATCACCTGCTGCGCCTCCTAATCATATGTTTCACATCATGTGTTGATTTTCACTGTTCAGCATCGGATTCTCTGTTATTATGCCATAATTCACATCCAGTTCGTTTTATGTCTCGCTTCTCCTGTTTCAGAGTTTTGCGTAATGTGCACGTCTTAATTTAAGCCCCTAAGTTCGGGAAGCATATAGGTGGGGAAAAGGCAGACTGACATAAACCTTTTAAAACAGAAACAATTTCTGCATTCTGATTATTGAAATTTAAAAGTGCTGTGTTGTTCTGTCACTCTGTTTCATACCAGACCACTTACAGCACCGTGTTAACGCTATGAAATGAACGCTCTCTATCGTGGTATCACCCATGGAGGGATTTCTTTATTTAAATAGGTTCATTTTTCAGAGGGAGACACAGGCAGGGTATCGTGATTTTAGCTACCAGTAGCTGCCATCGATACAGTTGCAGCCAAGCATGATTTAATGTTACACAATACAGTTTTACCAACTTGCTCAAAGTCTAAACTGGTATTGTTGTGCATTTAAGGTGTAAAGTTTATCTTCGGCCAAATGCCCCCCAAAGGCATCCCAGCGCCCCCCTTTTGTAAAAATGTCCGCCAGCGCCCCCTGCCGTCCTCTGAACGCCCCCTGGGGGGCGGTACCGCCCACGTTGAGAACCGCTAATCTAGAACAAAACTTCTACGTAGCCAGAAAAATGAGCATCATGTCATCAGGTAACGGGAACAAAACGGCTTTAAAAGGAGGAAAGAGAGAGACGAGATTATATACTGGGATTCAATCAGCCGCCACCTGATTGGCTAACAGACAGCAGGAGAGAGAGTGGCACCGTGGGCGAGGGACGGCAGTTTTAACTTTATTAGTAAAACATATTTCAGCAGCAAAACAGCTCAAGGTGCTTTATGTCATAACACACAGAAATATAAAATAATAACACTAACAAACATTAAAATAACAAAACGAGGAAACAAAATAATAAAACTTTAAAACGAGCCAAAAACCAGAACCTGACAACAAGTAGAAAACCACAGAGACCTGCTGAGTCACTTTAGAGAAACTTGATCATAAGATAAAGAAAGTAGAGAAATGATCAGCCATGACATTTCAGACAGAAAGACTCTGGGATTCAGCAGGGGTGGAGGGATCAGATGGATCCAGAGTCTGGGATCCACAGTCTGTTTAGGATCCAGAGTCTGGATCCAGAGTCTGGGGTCCATCTGCAGCAGAAGCAGCTTCACTTCCTCTTATTCAGAACCAGATATTTACACACCATGAGTAAAACAACACAAAAGGTTTTTCAAGGTCCAACCAAAGTCATGTTTTAAGTCAGTTACCTCTGATGCTGACCAAATGTTTATGAACTTATGAATTTGAGGAAAATGTTCTCAAACTTTCTTCTAACTGATATGATTTAATATTTTTCAGATGGAACTTGAGCAACTGATCCAGGATTAGAGGACGACCAGCAGCTCATAAACCATCAGCAACATGTTAAACTTTGGGGGGGTTTTTTCTCCGGTTTTCTTCTCTCATTACCACTTTCCTGTCCATTCATGATCAAATAAAGGCCACAAGGGCCAATGAAACAAAAATTATAATATCAGCAAAACATATATTATTTTAGTGTCAAAAATATAAATTAGTATGCTATATATTATTTAATACTGCAGCATATTAGGGCAGATATAACGTTAAAACTAGATAAAAGACACTATAAAGGCATTAAATCAAATTAAACTTTTCCTGTTTTAGATAATTTATATTTGTTAAATAATTGAATAATGAAAGAAATGATTTTTCGTCTTTTACAGCAGATGTTGAGATGCAGAAACAAGGTTTAAGTTTCTGATGTCATTCTGTCCTGTGAGCTGATTGGACTAAAAATCGATGGTTAGTCCAATCTGTCTGGGTTAGCATTAGCATTAGCATTACTGTTAGCATTAGCATTAGCTTTAAGGTTGGGGTTATGACCCTGGCAGTTCCTCTAGTGGATCAACTATTTTCTTAAGTTTTGTTTGGGTTTTTCTGGCCACATGTCCTAGTTAAAACCTGAATCCCAGCTCTGTTGGCGTCGTTCATTCGTGTGATCCTGAAAGCTGCTCGGTCAGCTGATCTTAACTGTCGGGATCATGTCAGGGTGACCTTTGACCTCCAGGTTATTGAAGAGCATATAAATAATTCTGCAGCAACTGGAGCTTTAAAAGATTTATTTAGATCATTTTCTGTAGAGCTACTGGATGTAGTGGCTCGACCCCTTGACCCTGTGACCTTTTGACCTCAGGCTATGATTCCACATGTTGAAGAAACGTTTGACCTGCTGCAGGACGCTGAGAGACACAGATCTGTCCTCACATGGACGGCGTCCCTCAGCATGAAGCTGGTTGTTGAAATGATTTCAGTAATTCAGGGAAAGTTTCGTCTGATTTAATGAAATTATGATGATTTTTATCTGGTTCATCTGTAAATTCAGTTTGGTGTTGATTTTAGCTTCAGGAGGGAAACATATCAATATTATGAACATTTATTCTAAATGCTGTAAATATTCAGTAAAGTTTGAATTCAATTTCTTAAAATGTTCATTACAGGATTTATTAACTATGATCTGAATGGTTGCAGAGTTTTGTTGTATTTTTTACGTTTATAAAATCATTTACAGTAAAGTTCAACATTTAATGTCTGTTTGCTTGTCAATTCTGATCAATAAAGAATAAAGATTATTGACTGAAGTTTGTTACTGTAGTCTGACTGATAGAAATATATATTTATATGGACAACATCATAAATATGTGGTTATTCACTAAAAGAATCAGATTTTCTACTAAATTAAAGTATTTATTTCAGTAAATATCAGTAGAAATGACTGAATGACTCACCAGGTGTTTCTTTCCTCCCGCGCCCCCTGCTGGTCCAGGAGTAAAAACTCCGGACGAAGCTGAAGTTGGTTCTGATTCGGGAAATGGCTAAAGGTCGATTCCACCTCATTTTTCACTGCCTTCCGCATCTTTAATCGACTCGAGTTTAAAAACTACATTATTCTGCTTGGCTAACAGAATATCTAAAATAGTTTGACTGTTATTTGTGAAACTTCAGTAAAATTCAGATCACTATTCAAACTCGTACCATGTAGTTTTTCTTTCCAAATTCAAATTCAATTCTAATTTAAAACCACTTTATTAATCCCAAAGGGAAACTAACCATTAATGCTTCAAAGAGTTATTGTAGATGGTGATGAGTTTGAAGAATTAATGAGTTACACTAACATTTAATTTCCCTTTGGGATCAATAAAGTGGTTTTGAATTAGAATTGAATTTGAAAGAAACTGAAAGTGGAATTTTGGACGTGTGATTATTTTAGAATGAAAACAACTTAACCAAAAAGATTAGGTTCAATCTATGAATGTAAACTGCAATATTTATATTTTAACCTCATTCATACGGCCGTAGTGCATCCTGGATAAGAATAAATCCAATGTGAAGGACATGCAGTCTTACTCAGTAACTTAGGACACACATCCTGATGAGGCCTGTAATATTAATGCTACTTATTAAAAAAAAAACCTTTTAGAAGGTATTAAAGATGCTGAGATGTTGAAACATCAGTCGTCTAGTTCATCTGTATAACATCTTTCGCTTGATGATGGAACTACTAACATATTCAGCCATGTTATAACTTATGGCACGAGTCGGTAAATCAGTTGAAAACATTTACAGAATTCAGCTCCGGCTGCCCAAAAATACTTGATGATTGTTTTGATTGTCGCCACGTTCAACAAACAGATGATGCAGTCGGTCCAGAGACGCAGAAACCCAGAACAACTTAAAACCAGTTGTATAATATTTCCTTTCCGGTCACATGCAGCCCCGTTGCCATGGCAACCGTCGGACAACAGCGCCACGAATCGAGAGAGCAAGGATCACGACGTTAAAGCGTATTAGGGATTAACATCAAAAACTCCCACACAAAGTAGGCAGAAATACCAAAGTTCAGAGCTTTGATGTCTTACAGTTTCAGGTTTTTTTGAGTTTTCAGGCTTCTTTATTTTGAGATCATTAAGACGTGATGGTCTGATACTCGAGGTGGTTGATCAGCTCATTTAAACACCTGCTCCACTGATAACCTGTCACAAACATAGAGGCACATCTTCTAATCATGACATTTGTCCCTTTAGGCTGGACGACACTTTGGCCTAGTTAAAGGTTCATGAACTGGACTGCATCACACTGCAGCGTTTTCACGCCTGTTTACTTGGACTGTTGCTCATATTTAGTGTATTTTTTTGTACTTTTGCTGGATTTCTGAGTTTCCCAGGAGTATATAAATACATTTTTACTTTTGTTTTAACATTTTTACCTCCTAGTAAATCTGTTTCCATTTACATCTCAAGTTGCTGCTGGATTCCTGAATTTCTATTCTACTTGATTCTATTCTGTATTTAACCAAAATCAGTGCGACTGTGTGAAATCCGTCTCATTTCCTTAAAAAATCTGTGTTTGACAAACCAATAAAATATCCCGGATTGGTTCTCCATAACTCCATATCTTGTGTTGACGGATAGAGAGTCGGTTTGTTCAGACCCAGTTCATTAGAGGTTGCTTTAATGTCTCCCTCTAATGGTTTCTCTCAGCGATTCCCCACTTCCTGACGTTCGGAGCAAAACAAGTCGCAGCCGAGGAACCTTTGATGCGCCACAACAAAGAGCAGAGCTCACAGAGTCTCTGTCTGTCTGAGCCGGCAGCTTCTGTCAATTAAAAGAAGAACCGGGAGGAAAATCAATTAGAGCAAAAACACTTTGAGCCCGGAGACAAAGCCAAACGGGGAAATGTACCAACTCATCTCATAAGACACAGCCTATAGAAAATCAATCCTGGATGAATACTCAAGATACATTTCAATAAAACACACCAGACGCCATTTTTATTCACTCAGGGTGATCAGCTATGATCACAGAGATGGAGGAACATCGTCTGCTTGGCTTCCATCCCAAACGCTCCAATGTTTCCTCCTCTGTCATTCAGGAAGCTTTAAATCGACTTCAAGATGCTTTTCTAGTGGAGGAACTCGATTAATCTCTGTAATATGTAATCAATCACAATTATTCAACCACACATCCACAGAAATAAGCAACATTTTCAGTTCAAATATCTTTTTTCTGCTAAGTTATTTATTAAACATGTGACTTCAACATCAAATAGTTTTTACTGTAAAACATTTATTTTAAACCAAGGATTTAATCTCATGTGTTTATTAATAAGAACATGAAATAAATACTAAATCTAGTCCAATATTTTGGAATAGATTTAAATCTCTTCAAACAATCTGTTTGAAGAGATTGTTGTTTTTATGTTTAAATCATGTAATCACCTCACCTGACCTTGTTGAACTAATAAACTTTGTTCCTCTGATGCCTGAGCCGTCGATACGACGGCCTGGAAATTATTAGGGCTCAAGGGAAGGAGGCAGATCTAGATTTCCTCCTTTACAATAAACATGAAAGGTATTAAGGGATCTAATATGCGTCTTTTCTTTTATACAGCTCAAAATAAAGCAATAGCCTAAAAGTCCAGACTCCGTTTCAGGCAACAAGATTCAGCATTAAAGCATCCAGGTAACAAGTAATTTATCCTCAACCTGATTGATGCACAGCAGATTTCTGGCTGAAGTTCTAAGGATTTATTCACAAAGCCGTTTCTCCAGCGAACTGCGAAATGTTTCATTAGATGCGTTTCCCTTTAAGGTCAGTTTTTAGCAGCCAGAATATTCCTTTCTAGTGGGATTTATCCACCCATAAACATAAAAAGTAATGATTCCTTCCAGCTGTATTTTTATGTGAAGGGTTGTTAATCTGATTTTCGTACCGAGAGGAAAAGAAAGTTGGTTTTTTCTTGTTTCTCTCATTGATTAATAAATACAATAAGCCCAGAGAGGCTTTGAGTGTTTCATTTCCAGCCAGCCAGAACCAGTTCAGCCTTATTCTGCAGCTTTTTAAACATTCTACACAAAAACCCAAAGCCAACATAAACTGACTGTTTTGTGGTTCATTAGTTTGCAGTTTGTTTTACAGAGTAAATATATTTTTTTCAGGTGTTTCACCTCTAGTAGAGCGAATGTGGGCCGTCATGGTGTTAGATGTTTGTGGTAATTATGAGCTGAAATCAGCCACAGTTACAGTTAAATACAGCTACTCCTGAAGGACGTTCACATTGACCATCAATGCTTTTCTTCTTACTAGACTCTACAGCTGAGTATTCAGCTTCAGCAGAGAAAGAGAAGCCTTGTGTTGCTGCTAATTCCTAATTTCATCCCTCAGACCGTCGTAAAGATAAATGTAGCTGAAATAACAGTACAGTTGGTGTATTTAACTAATGTGGGTGAAAAGAGAACCAAAAACCGGAGAGAAAAGAAGGACTGATGGAGGACAGGAGGATGATGGAACAGTAAACCTAGTTTACCTCCAAATCATCGGAATCCTTTGCAACTGGACCCAGTTGGGTTTGGAATGGACCAAGCAGGCCAACTCTAAAGCGAACGGTACGGTACGGAACGGTTCCGACCGTGTTTGCATTACAACTTCCGACCGGTTCCACCCGGCCCGATTGGAACCACAAGAGCTGTGGTTCGGCCGGGCCGGCCAAGCGGTTCTGCTTAGAACCAGCAGCTGATTGGCCATTGGTTGTTAAGGAGTCAGACGTTGATTTTCCGTTGACAGCTGGCTCTCACTGAACTGTATTTTGCGCTCTTTTCAATTTTTTTATTATTAGTTTTAATTAGCAATGGATTCGTCTCAATATAGTGAAATCACCTGGTCTAATGATGAGGTAAATTTTTTCCTCTGCTTACTCGCTGATGAACAAGTGCAGAATGATTTAGATCGGTCAACGAGGAAAGAGAAAGTTTTTCACCGCATCTCTGAGGAAAAGGCTTCGGCCGCTACATCGAACCCATTGTTTAGTTTAAAGAATAATGACGTCTGGTACGGCTTCGATGTTGCCCTCAGTGTATATGCAAACACAACAGGGCTGGAACCGTTCCATACCGTTCCTTGCAGTGCGAAAATGGCTTAAGAACGCAGCAGAAAAATCAACCTGTTGTCTCTGGAATAAGCTGGAGGCCTGAAGACGATGAGCCAATACGACGACGACGAGGTTAAGGGTCAAAACGTCCAATGAACTTTGACCATTACCTCAAGACATCGCCTCCTGGCCAAAAGCCGCAGACATGAAGAGGTGACTGAAAAGTCCAGTTTAAACAGAGCAGTTTGTTTCCCCCGTTGTTCCGATCGTTTGGTCCCAGACCATAACCTCTGGTACGTCAACTTCTGGTGTGAATACAGACCAACAACAGGAAATGTACGTCTTTTTGGACTCCATGTGCCACCATAGCTGGGCATTAATGCTAAAGAAAAGCCCTTCAACGTTGCTAACGCTGCTATGTACTAATTGGACTGGAACATTTTCTGCTCAGTGATGCTGCTGGCAGCAGGTTGCAGCTCTAGATCCAGCTTTCAGCAGCGTTTCCTGACGCAGAATCAAAATCAGGAACATCACATCAAAACCTGCAATGCAAGAGCTGCTCTTGACATTAAATTTGGTATTTCAGTTTTAATAACAGAAAATCAGCAAGCAGGACTCCCAAAGTCTGCTTTTGGGTCTTCTCTGTCCCGTCTCCATCATGTCTGTCTAAAGGTAATAATAATCATTGTTTAGAAAACGTATCTGATTTTGTTCTGGCCCTAAATACACCCTAAAGATGGACACTTCTGACTGAGGAACTTCTACCTTATAACCAAACTGACGCTCCACATTCAGTCAGTACCTGCAGCTTAATTAATTTTTTTGGAAACATCAAACGTTTTCCTCCTACTCTGAGCCAGAACTTGGATGAAAATGTAAAAGAAGGACTGGAGGATCTATAGCTAAAATTAAAACTTCATTTCCTCAGAGATATAAACAGATTTTTGTCAGTCTTCTGGAAACATTGCGAACTTCCAGAATCAGAACAGATGGTCTGGAAGTTTAAGGTCAGAGGTGAAAACACACAGCAGCAGCAGAAACATAGACAGCAGAGGAGACGCAGCGCTGAGCTTCAATGTGACACAAATATGAAATAAAAGCAGAGGGGAGAGAGGGAGGAACAATCAAATGATTTATGGCTCCCTGTATTGTAATGAACTCTATGCAAACACTGACTGCAGCAATAAATTATCCACTTTGAGCCCAAACTCTGCAGAGGAACAAATACAACTCGACAGCTGCTGTTCTCAGGAGGACGGAGTGGATTTCTGAGTGGGTTCAGCCAAAAGCAGTGACACAGCGTGATGAAGTGGGAACTTGTTTCAACAACTGAACTGCTCTCTCATTTTTACAATAAACCGATTTACGTGGCTGAGAGGAACAAACAAAAGCAAGGATTCAAGCATCTGTGGGGAAAACCCGCTGGTGGGGAACGCTTAGCAGCTGAAGGTGAGTCCTATTGTTTTCCAACCGGAACTGGTTCCGGTTCTACAGCCAGTGCTGGAGGTTAATACCAGCTTAAAAGCAAAACACAAAGTAACACTGAAACACCACCAGCCAGGTTTAGTACGTTTTAATCCAACTCCAGTTCACTTGCCTAGAAAATTGGTTGGTGAGGTGTGAACGCTAATCGAACCAACAAACTGAACTCTGGTCCACTTACAAACCTCAGCTTTGGTTCAGTTGAAGTGAACTCTGGTGTGGCTTGAATATATATGTGACCTCCAAGCAGACTGGAGACCGCACCAAAAGCAAGAAGTGGACTACAGTGCAGAGCATTCTGGGTAAATACAACCAAAGCAAACACGCTAGTTAGCATGTTAGCGGAGAAATGGCTCATGGACTTTAGCCAAGTTCCTACAGTCACTAAAATCTTTTTGATGAGCTCAGTGGTTCGTATTGCAGCGCCCCCACAGGCCAGGAGGGGAACAGGTTCTTCAAAAGATTTGGCTGGTTTGTGAAAGAGAAGCACAGCAGCTAAAAATATAACAAATGTTGCAATTTTGGTCTCCACTTTAACCGAGTCCATCGGATGAAGTGAGTGAAAACAAATGCGATGTGTTCCCCTCTGGGAGTGCGAGTTAAACGGCGAGTCGGGGCAGCGCGTGGCGCCTCCTACTAAGACTATTTGTCTTCAATGCAACCGTCTCGATTTTGATTCCCAGCGCTGGGAGCCTTGCTGCATGTCTTCCTCCCGTCCTTCTTTACCCATTTTCTGTCTGAGCCGCTGCACTAACAGATACTTGTGCCTGAAAAACCTTCAAATAAATTGTTAAAAGGCGAGATGCTGTATTCAGACAGAGAGCATCGCTATTGTCAGTTCTGGAGTTGATAAAGCCACAACGGTCTTCTCCAGGTCACAAAGGTTTGCAAAGCGCAGAACCTCTGTTAGAAGCTGTCAACAGTAAAAGCCAGACCAAACTGTAGAGGCGACTGTCAGATTTTAAGTTCTTGCAAAACATGAGCTCAGGGTTTTTTAGACAGTAGTCAGAGCTTACAGTACAGCTTTGCCGTCCAATAAAATCCATAACTTTTTTTCCCCATTAAAAAAAACACAATTTGATTGAAGAGATGGATTCCAAGAGAGAACGTTTGGGATCACTGCATTATCAATTTAATGGTAAATAAATCTGCAAATGAACTGCATAATAATGGAATATTGTGTTGGTTTATGATTGTCCCAAGTGGCAGGAGGAAAGCAGAGGACATAAAATGGAGCAACATCAGTCCCAAATATCTAAACTGTTTAATAATGAAACTGATTCACATCTCCATAACCTTAAGAGAGGGTTGGGTCAAAAATAGACACAATAATTCAGAAACACGTCTTATCTCAGCTTCTTCCAGACCAAAATAACACTCCAATCAGTTTCTCCATCTCAAAATCTACCTTTATAGAAAACCTGACTTTAACTTTCCAACCAATCAGGATCCTGTTTCGTTCCTGATGGCGCAGTCAGTGAACAAAGTAAGACCAGCATTCATTAGGACGTTAATCAGTACAGTAACAGATATGTGTGTGTGTGTGTGTGTGTGTGTGTGTGTGTGCTGTCATCGTTCCAGATCCCACGCGGTGCTAATTCCTTCTGCATATGGCTGAATTAATGTGAGACAAAGAGATCAACACATAAAGAGCAGAAATCTGTTCTCCTGAACTCCGTCTCCCTGTTGGTGGCTGTTTTAATTAGAAGAAAGCTGACAGGAAGAACTTGAGTCTGATAAAAAGACAGTGATGCATTAATGCTTTGGTCCAGCATTTAATAGAAGGAAGTTGGACTGTTGAACTCTTCGTTAGACGTTTATAAAAAACCCTTTAGAACTAAAGAACTACTGATTTTATTACCGATTACCCAACATTAGTCAAGCTTTAGTAACCAAGGCATTTACAGGTTAACATCTCCTAGTAATCTGTGCCAAATGATCAGTACTGGGTGGCTGGTAACCTTAACATGATGTGGTAACATTACACCTTTATCAGTTTGGTGAAAGATTGGTTTGTTTCTGGTTGGTTGACTAGATGGATGGCTTTTTGGTTTGAAAGTAGGATGGATATTTAGTTGGTGTCTGTGGGTTAGCTGGTTGGGGAGACGAACGGATTGAACGGGTTCAACAGCAGGTAGGAAGGTTGGTTGGTGTTTCTGATTATGACCGTCAGTAGGCTGGAGAAACGTTGGATGGATGGATGTGGGTCAGGCAGCTGGTTGGATAGACGGACAGATGTTAGTGTAGCAGATGGATTTGGGTTAGAAAGTGGTTAAGGTGTTTAGTCAGTGTCAGGGTTGGTTGGTTGGATGGATTTTTGGTTGACTGGTTGTTTGGATGCAGAATGGGTGAATTAAAGAATGGTGGGTTGTTGGCATAATAAATGGGGTTGGTTGGTTGGATGGTGGATGGATGGATGGATGGATATAGTTTTGGTTGGATGCTTGGTGTGTTGGATTGTTTGGATGAGAAAAAAAATTGTACACTGAAAGGATGTGGGTTGGTTGAACAGATGGATGGTGGGTTGGTTATCATAGCGGATGAAACTGTTTGGGTGGTTGATGGGTTGGATGTTTAGTCAGTTTGTTTGTGGAATGGTGGATGAGATGGATGGATGGATGTTTGGTTGGATGGACGTGGAAATTTTGGTAGATTACATGGTGGGTTAGTTAGTTGGTATTTTAAACAATAGTTGCTGGAAAGTGGGTTTGATGGGTTAATTGAATAGATGAATGGCGGGTTGGTTGGTTGGTTGATGAATTGCTTGTGGATTGGTCAATGAGGTGGTTGGACGGCTGTTGGGATCTTGGTTATGTTGGATGGTATAGATTAGATACACTGGATGAGGTGGATTAGTTGAACGGATGGATGGTGGGTTGGATGACTGGTTCATCTGTTTGTGGGTTGGTTGGTGAGAAACATGTGGTAGCCTGTAGGGTTTATGGTGGGTTAGCTGGTTCTTGGTTGGATGTTTTGAAAGTTACCACGCTCTTTGTTAGTTAGTTAATTGACTGCATGCTGGATTCAGATTTTTGTAAAATGTGTTTTCCAGCCTCCATTTTTCATTCCTGTTTCATTCCTTTCTGTCTGTCTTGGTGGATGAGACGAGCTCAGACTCAGAGAGACGAGCTGATGTGTCAAACGTTTAATGAAGAGGGACGTCACTGCTTCACGGCCTTCACTTTAATCCAACTACAATTAAACTTGATGGATGGCTGAATCCGTAACTACAGTTGTGTTGCAGTGCTTTGCTGCTTTAAAACATGTCAGATAAGTATAAAGGCAGTTTGTGGCAGAATACATATTAGAATAAATTT
Source organism: Poecilia picta (assembly GCA_033032245.1). Taxonomy (NCBI): domain Eukaryota; kingdom Metazoa; phylum Chordata; class Actinopteri; order Cyprinodontiformes; family Poeciliidae; genus Poecilia; species Poecilia picta. The sequence continues at coordinate 3,679,422 of CM065375.1, read as the reverse complement.
ACATGATGGGATTAAGACGTCATGGCGTGTTCAAATGTCACCGATGAAAAGATTTCTGCTTTTGAGTCTCCGGAAACCTCTTTAAATGAATGTCAGACACTAAAAACGTTCTCTGATTGATTTTCAGATTACAGGTAGGAACCAGACATTAAAAAATACTGGATTTTATTAATAAAACGGCTCCGATGCCTCGTTTCAGGGAACTGAAGATGCAGATTTTGGGTTCTGCTTGCAGCGCCGTCGATGGAGGGAGGCCTCAGTGAGGCAGAGGTAAATATCAGCTGTGTTTGTCTCATTATCTGAACCGACACTCTTAGCGCCTCCATCTGTGTTTGCTCCGGCTGATGAAGTGAAACAGCCACATGCCACCCATCTGTTCACCTGAGAGCAGCAGCAGCAGCAGCGGCAGCCATATGCATGCATGACCCTGAGAACTGCAGCAGAAGACGTCCAACAGTTCAGCAGCGTCACTTCATAGCGGATATTATAAGGCCAGATGTGTCAGAATAGTATTTAACTATTGCTAACAACGTGCTGCTATGTTTCAGCATAAATTAGTCCAATATTGTTTTTTTTTTTAATTTGAGCTCAAGTGTACTCTTGTTGCAATCTGGACTTGTCAGAAAATATGCGTTTCCATGGCGACACGGAGTAATATTTTGATGGAAGTGAACTTCCCTTAATTATTTGCTTCTTTATTTTAGCAATTTCAGGAGCAAACGAAGATAAAAACCTGTTTCTTCTTAACCAACCTGTTCCAGTGCCGCCTCAAGAGTTTCATTCTCTCAGTTTCTTTTTTTTTTACTTTTCTTATTTTCCAAGTTTGAAGCTTTTAAACAGTTATTCTCCCAAAGACACAGACTCTTACTTGCAGACAGATCAGCTTTAAACAGAAATGACGCAAAGCAGAAAACATCCGCTGGGTGTTGAAAGTTATGATGATGAATAAAGTGAATAAAAATACCGCTTGAGATTAGGGTGGATTTTTTTTTTTTGCACCAAAATAACTTTATGGATCTTAAACAGTTTCCATTTTCTGACTATAATTTTAATAAAGTACAGCTTTGTTCCTCTGAATTGTTGATCGGCCTAAAATGTTTCAGAACCATCAATCCGATATGAACAGAACCATTTAACAGGTGGCAGCTCGTTGGAGCGGTTCAGTTCTGATTTATTCTTTTTGTAGATTTTTTGTTCATATTTTTCTGTTTCAGGTTTTGAATATCTGGACAATTATTTCCTCTGATTCTGGATGCTGAGCAGCTGGAGAGATTTTCGCTCCTCCTTTAAGTCTGAGACCGTTTTAACGATCCGTAACCATGGCAACAAGGCTTTTACAATGGGAACAGCTAATTGCTGTCTAAAAAGCTCAAATAATCCCTGAACTTTGACCCCAAATCCCAGAGGAAGTGACAAAGAGGAAGTCTCTTCTAGTGATTATAACAGCTAGGATCTGATCCTCTACTCCAACATCTCTCTGAATGAACAGAGATTTAAACTGGAGTGACAAAACTGACATTAATTGATGGTGTCGTCCAGAACACGTTACTAGTTTGTTTCCATTAATCATATAACTGCCCAATTTGATATTTTGAAAATTTGTTAATACAAACACGTCAATCTAAAAAAAAAAAGGTTTTCGGATTAAGTTTTGTTGCCGTATTGAAATTGTTTTATTTTGCAAAAAAAGTACAACGGAGACACTTTTTGATGACCAACAATCGGTGGTTACTACTACCGCAAACCATGAAGAAGACAACAGGAAGTGGTTTTAGCAACAGGATGATGATGGCGCGTCATGCTTTCAACGATTTATCACATGAACAAACTTAATCATGTTTGATCTTAATTATTTAATGGAAAAACATTAGTTTTTACATTAGTGGAATATTGACCAAGTCCTATTAATCAGGATTCTACTGAAATGTTTATCTATTTTAGATATTAGTTCAAGTGAGTCCCGTTTACAGACATGTTGGTTTCAAGGTTCATTTCTGGTGATTCTGATGATTCAGACCAGCAGAAAAACTGCATTGACAACTTTATATCAAAGAAACAGATACGTTTCTGGATCTGATGTGGATAAAAGATGTTGTTCTTCCACAATCGCTTCCCCAAAACGCCAGAAATACTTTGTTCCTTCCGTTTTCCATCTTCCTCCAGCCGAACCTGGTGATTATCTCCATGCAGCGGCTCTGAGATAAACGTCCTCAGACAGAACAGAAGAGATCATCATCACTCTCCTTCCTTCAAACGAGCCGTGCGGCTGAACATCAACGCCGGCAAGACGGAAGAAAGCAGAAGGAAAGTCCATCCAAACAAACACCGTCGGTGATTTTATGTGGAATGTCATGAAAGATCAATACACTGTAGCTTCGCCTGATGTGTATTTTCTGCGACATGCTGAAGCTAGCGATCGTCCCGACTCAGCAGATAGAGAAATGTCAGCGTGAGGTCACTTCCTGCCGCCGTTTTAATGGGAGCTGCAGAAACGGAAAGACTCACACTGCAGCGCCGCGCGCTAACCTGATTATTAAACCACTGCAGGTGCAAACCGAGCTACCCAGTTTTAGACGAGCAGCTTGTTAGCTGACCTTTGACCCTCTGCTGCCGCGCGCTGATCCTGTTTTTACTCGGCTGATTTTAAAACCTGGAAGCTCTGAGGATCCTTTCAACACCAGCATCTTGGAAGCTCCAGGAAGTGAAGCGTCGCTGTTATTAGTCAGAGAGGAGAAAAGCTGCCGGACGGCCTGCAGGCCTCAGCAAACCGCCAGCAAAAGGCTGAAGAGATTAAATTCACTACAACAGGATATTTATAGTCTAAAAATGAATATGCAGAACCACAACAGTCATTAATCCTGCATAATGTGAAACACTTAAGAAAATAAACAGTTTGTCTGAAATTTCACCTTTCATTAGGAGTTAGGATGTTTCACCACCTGATGAATTTAAGACTCTTTAAGGCCTTAATTTTAGATACACAAATTTAAGACTTTTTAAGTCAGAGTGGACGTCTTGCTAATTATGGCCCCGTTTGATCCCATTTCACTCCACATTAAAACCTCGTTTCATCTCATTTAATCGCCTCATTGCTTCCTATGTTCCCTAATCTGTCATTATGCTCTCATTTCATCCCAGTTATCCCTGTTAATCTTCACTTTTCCTCTTTTTTTCTAATTTATTTTCCCTTTAATTAAATTTTATGTAAAGGTGACCTGTTATGCTTTCGTGAACAGTTTGGGATTTTTTATGGCCTATTCAAAACATGATCGTTACACTTTCTGCACATCATCATTTTTAGATAGGGACGTTTTAATCTGCTCAGTACAGCAGAACTCTGCTTGGGTTGCTAAGTAACGGGCGGAACTCTGCTTGGGTTGCTAAGTAACGGGCGGAACTCCACTGGGGTTGCTAGGTAACGGGCGGAACTCCCCTGGAGTTGCTAGGTAACGGGCGGAACTCCCCTGGAGTTGATTGGTAAAGGGCGGACCTCCACTGGGGTTGCTAAGTAACGGGCGGAACTCTGCTTGGGTTGCTAAGTAACGGTCGGAACTCTGCTTGCGTTGCTAAGTAACGGGCGGAACTCTGCTTGGGTTGCTAAGTAACGGGCGGAACTCCACTGGGGTTGCTAAGTAACGGGCGGAACTCTGCTTGGGTTGCTAAGTAAGGGGCAGAACTCCACTGGGGTTGCTAGGGAACGGGCGGAACTCTGCTTGCGTTGCTAAGTAACGGGCGGAACTCTGCTTGGGTTGCTAAGTAACGGGCGGAACTCTGCTTGGGTTGCTAAGTAACGGGCGGAACTCTGCTTGGGTTGCTAAGTAAGGGGCGGAACTCCACTGGAGTTTCTAGGTAACGGGCGGAACTCCACTGGAGTTGCTAGGTAACGGGCGGAACTCCACTGGGGTTGCTAGGTAATGGGCGGAACTCCACTGAAGTTGCTAGGTAGCGGGCGGAACTCCACTGGGGTTGCTAGGTAACGGGCGGAACTCCACTGTGGTTGCTAGATAACAGGTAATTTGTTACATTCTTGAGGTTTTTGAAACGCCTCAACTCTGAGTAAACCTACATTTTATCTGGACTCATTTATTTATAGATGAACATATTTTGATGCTTGTCAGTATTTTATTTTATATTTAGGTCAAATTTAAACATTGACTGTTTTTCTAAGCCATAATTTTCTTCTACTTTTATTCTATTTTCCAGACACCAAAACATCAATTCATTCCCAAAAACCGGCAGTGTGTCTTTTAAGTGGTTGGGCTAAAAAACCAAAGTTACATGATGAAAATCTTTTGGCCTTTTTTTTTGGTATCATTTCCCTGAGAACGATTTGGAAGGTTCCAAGATGGCCGCTCGGCCAAGTCGCAGCATCAACTGAACCCAACCAGCCTTCAGGCTGCAGCCGCCTTAGGCCTACCTGGTGGCAGATCTCATGGACGACCACCATGGTCAGCTCCATCTGGTAGGACGATGACGACACGTCGGCGTCCAGCAGGATCTTCTGCTCCACGAAGACGCTGAGGCCCCAGTTCTCCATGGCGGCGTAGGGATGTTTGGGCACCGCCAGCAGGTCTGCAAGAACACAGAGACGCCGTTACAGCTTCCTGTTGGACCGCCGGCGACGGCGCCGGTCCCATCCCGGCTTCAGATTAAACACGAGTCGGCGTAACGGCCAGACACACAACGAGGATCTACCACGTTTTCACACAACTCTGCAAAAAAACTGCATGAGGAGAAGAAATGCAGGTTTTTCTGAGATAATTAGTAAACATTAAATAGTGATATCAATTGCATTCAACTGATAAACTAATATAAAACAATTTCAGTAAAAAAAAAGGGTTTGGTGCAAGTAAACTTCTAGTTTCTTCTGGTTTGTTTAATTTCTTTACAACACAAAACGTTTAAACAGTTTTAAAAACAGAATTAAATAAATCATGAGCTTGTTTAAAGTCAATAATTTATTAATATGAATTTAAAAAGCAATATTTATAAATTAACTAAAAATGTGTTGTCCCACTTTCAGATTATTTCATTTATAGCTACTTTGTGTTTTTGCAGAAAATCCCTTAATTATAAGAGTAAATCTGGGTTTCCCGGTTGGAACAGGAAGAAAAACCATTTAGTAGCTGAACACTTCCTCAAAATGCCAATTTATGAAGAACTTTTGCAATAATGTGTGTTTTCAGTGGAAAGGTTGTTCAAAGTGACACCAACGCAGGAGAAAGTGTTTCCTTCAGGGAAGGTTTGAATAAAAAGGAAAAGGAGACAAAAATGAAGGTGGTGCAAAGGTGAAAATTGGCTTTCTCACTGTAACAGAAACTCATCTGGGTTTCAGAGGAAGAGGAGGATTTTTTCCCTCATCATAAATGATTTTGATGCCAAAGCACACAGTGATTTAATACCTTAGTGGTTGGAAGAGCTGTGAGATTAAAATGGTGTAATTGTTTTTAATTAAATTTCCTAACCGAAATTTAAACTAAAATGGAAGAAAGTGGTAATTATTCACACACAAAAAAAACACAGAACAAACTTTAGTGTCGCTTCCAAAACAACAGAAAAAATAAGTAAGGTTTTAATGATTTCTAGTTCTAATCTCATGGAATAATAAAAGAAAAACTGCTTCTGTTGATGCCATTTCACCAGCTGCATGTGGGGGGCGCTGGACTCAGGAATGATGGAAACCTGACCAGAATGAAGATGATGAAGAAAACCATTGACTCGGTAACAAGAGTGAGTTTCATTTGTTTTGTTCTGAGCTTTCAGACATGCAAGTCGTAAAACTTTGCTATTTATCCTAACTAGTGTTAGCCAAGTTAGCACTAGTTAGCATAAAACCGTGGATAAAACGGATAAAATGGATAAATCCGTGTGGTTTTATCCATTTTATACATTCAGACGGTAACGTTGGATGTTTAACAATAGATATTTCACAGCATTGTCAGAGGTTACATTTGTTTATATCCACAACTTACAGAGGTCTACCTGCAAGTCATAAAACAGTGAGCTGTGCTACTGATGCTAATTAGTGTTAGCCATGCTAGCAATGTATTTTTCTCAATTTTATGCATTTTGTTCATTTTGTTCAGCAATAGATATTTAACAGCATTGATAAATAGTTTATATCTGCAAGTTTTTGCTACGTTCCCCAAACACGGAGGCCATTTTGGATCTGAGATTTGGGATCGCTCTGTAAGCTTTAGCTTAGCATGTCAGAAACTGAACTTCGGGGGACATTCTGGTTTTTCCCCCCCAAATCGAAACTTGGAATATTCTAACTTCTACATACATACCGAGGACAAATACCGCATTTCCCAGGATGCATTTATCTTCCTTAAACAGATTATATGGCCTTCATTTACTGATATGATTTATTTAGGGGTATTAGAGAAAATGGAGTCTAACACCTCAACCTACCGCAAAACATTTGATCAAAAAACAGTTTTTACAAAATTGGCGCATCAATTTGAACAATTTTACGGTCATTGTAAACACCATTACAGGCAGAATATTAAAGTTCTGAGCACATTTGCACTGGAATCGTAGCTAAATATTAGCCACAAACTTTGAGTAACTAGTGAATAAAAGGAAAGCAGCAGGAATTCACAGAAAAAGCTGCAGCTGTGGATCTGCTGCAGTCCCAGAGACGCTTCCTCTGTAATCCCAGCTTCATCCAGACGTATAGAAGACAAACTGCAGGCGAGCAAACCCAGACTGCAGGTGTTTCACTTCCAGCTATTGTTAATAGCTGTAAGAACTCGCTTATAAAAAGCTCTGGAGTCTGAGACGTGACTGCACTGCAGATTTAATCTGAGCCGTCCACAGATTTATAATCCTGTGCCGACATCCAGGAGGAAGTTTTACCGCCTCTCAGGACTGACTCTGTAATCTCCTGCTGGATGAAGGCCAAAGGAAAGTGTTAATCTCGCAGATAAGCCTCTTCTCAACCTTTAAGCAAGATTTATCTGATGAACTGATCAGGTGTTATCACCTGCAGACAAATGCCAGCGCTTCATGATGACAATACAGATTTACTGCGCTGACTTTTAGCAGATTTATGGGCGTTAACAGTGTTGGTGGGTTAGTGGACGGGAGGTGGACAAATCCGTCCTGAAGGATCATTAAATGTATGTAAATCTGACCAGTAAAGGACACAGATTTGTTGGCACCTCAGGGAAACGTGAAATAACCTTAGAATATAAGAATCTGTTAAAGCAGCAGGAAAATGAAACATCTGAGTTTATTCAGTAAATCAAAGACAGGTGGAGCAAAGAGAGGATCCATCCAGGTACGAAGCTAAACAGACTATTAATGTCGCCATCGGGAAATTTATGTCACAACTGCAAAGAAGAAAATTGCAAATTGTGAACAATCACAATGAAACGAAGGGCTGTGTAATAATATTGATTTTGCGATTTCGATATTTTCATTCCTAGAAACAAATCGATATTCATCCTTAAGTATCGTAACGTCCAACTGTCACCTTGTTCACTCACTGCTTGCTTCACCAGGTCATCAGGCTTAGAGTGATTCCTTCAGATGTTCAGGTTAAAAAGGTATCAAACTATTCAGAGCAGGAACTTGGTTCACTTTATTTACTTTACTAATGCATGTCAGCTACAGTTTGGACTGTTTCAACTAAAAGAAACATGTTTTCCTCCCACTTCTTTGATTCATTTTGTCCAGCTGTCCACTTTAAGTCTGTGTCCAACCAGAGCCAGGTATTGTGTAGTTGGAGCTTTTAATCAGTTTTCAGGTAAATTAATTCAGTCCAACTTTATAACAGTCACAAAATGTCACCAAAATCACTCTGTCCCTCTAAAATATTCAGAAAATCGCAAAAGTGTATTGAATTGTATCGTTTGCTGAATATCGCAATATATATCGTATCGTGTGCAGAATATCGTGTATTGTGTCTTGAGATTATTGTATCACTACAGCCCTAGTGAAAGCTATACAGCATGTATAAAACACCTGTCAAAACAAAGTATGACATAAACAACACGACATTTGAAGATGCCAACATGGCAGAAATGGATAAAAGACGCAGTATTGATAGAAATTATATAAAGTATAGAGAGAAGTTTCATTCAAAATAATTAAATACTGCAAATAACTGCTAAATAATCCACATTAATAAATGAAATAAAAACTTGATGTTACATTCACAGTTCCATTTAATTACTTTGTAAAGCTTCGTTTGGCATTTCAAACCGTTTTTTGTGGCTCTACTGGATTTGATCCAACTGAGTTAAGAACTGAATCATCTGCATAGAGAACATCAGTTTCACCACTGGAACAGATGCTTCTGCGTTTTTATTTTTCAGCTTTTTTACTTCATTTTCGTAAATTCAAATGAAGGCGGAGTTTTCTTTGGGTGCAACAAACTTCAGGGCGTCTGTATGAGCGAAACGAGGCTGGAATGAAACGGGAACCAAAACACTGAAGAAGAAGAAAAGAAGTGAAACGTTGCCAAGTTTTTTCTGAATGTTTCAGATTTTGGCATCAAAAAGTTGCAGGATAGCAGCAACAATTGATGCTGGGGCCAAAAACAATCAACCTGAGCAGATAAAACCCCTGAAATCTGTTAATGAAGCAGCTAAATGATAGGTAATAATTGCTGAACTCTGTGTGGAGCATTAGATGCTCACAGTTTACAGGAACTCAAACCAATAACGGCGTTAGGACCAACCTGGAAGAGTCGGACAGTGACGCTCTAGACAGGCAGTAATGCAAAGCCAAATATGATAAACGCCTTAATACAAACTCACACTTCCAAGCCTGGAACGCGATTGGCTGACAGCTTATTACCCACATGACTGAGGCTCAGACAGCAGAACTGATTGGCCGGCGTTGGGGGAACGGAGATGTGATTGCTGTAACTTCAGGGGAATGCAAATCAGTTGTTGGGTTTCAGGTGAAACATGCAAATGAGACATTATACTCTGCAGACATTCAAATTAAAAGGAAATGAATCGCTTCACGTTCCAGTGCGAGGCGAAGCTTCAGGAGGTCCCGGCGCCCCCCGACACGCAGGCGAGTGAAATAATGAGAGTCGCTCCTTTTGCTCAGGTGTTTCACCCGGATCCGGTCCGTCTCCGAGGATTTCCCTTCAAAAGCAGAAATAACTGAACGCTTCTGAAACATCTACAGCTCTGGTGAGACGTTTCCATCCAGCCGTCCTGCGCAAGAACCAGTTAATTTGGTCTTTTAAAGATTCATTACCAATTCTGTTCCCAGGGCTGGACGGTTATGATGCAACAAACAACCAGGAGCTGCTTGGAGACGACTCACATCGTTTCTCTACCAAAATGTAGATGAACTTCCAACCACTGAGGTATTAAATCACTGTGTGCTTGATAATAAGATGGTATTTAATTGTTTCTGTGGTATTTTGTAAAATCAAACCAACTTGAAGAGGTACCAATGTGAGTTTGGTGTCTGATTTTGGGGGTTTTTTAAGCTCTGAACATTTTTGGCCGATTCTGACAGTTTAAGAACAAAGAAGAAAGTTAAAGTTTGCATTTGTCTTCTGGTCTGCTGCCATTTATTTCTCTTGGCAGAATTGGTGGAGACCATTGAACTGGGATAGTCCAAACCTTTTCAAAAGGGTTTCAGCTGGAGGTTTTTGGGAAAGCAGCTGGTAGTTTGGTAGTTTTCATGTCCCCCAAACTACCAGCAGAAACGTGTGAATCTGTAGTCGATTGGAAATGATCTCAGTTCCTCCAGTTGTTGGTCAAACAAAGATTAGAGAAGGTCTACTGGATATTCAAGAACCTGTTTTTATGTTGTTTAATCCTCCCACCTTGGAGAAATATCAGCTTAAATCAATTATTAAATGCCTCAAACTGTTGTTATTCTTTATTTATGCACATTTAATTGCAAGAAAACCTTGCAATTAAAACTAGAATCTTTTGATGTCCTTAAATGATCAAAGTTCAAACTTTCAGTGAAAAACAAGAGAAACTAAAAGAGTTAAAGATGTTTTTTTCAGTCTAATCAATCAGGCCTCGTTCTGTCGGATCCTCGTATTTCATTGGTTATTTTTTAAATGTCTTTGGTGGTTTAAAGCATCTAAACCAGCAGGTGTGTGTTTGGGGGCAAGCAGTTTTTATATATAAGGATTTTTGTATCTGAAAAAAACACAAAACAAAACAGAGCTTAGACATTAATCCTTCAACAAATCCTGAAGTGAATTGTTGTTTTCGTCGAGTAAGAAGCTTTTCCCACTCCATGTGGGCGGATCAAGTTTGGCTCAAGCACCGAAACAGAAAGAGACACTGGAAACTTGGGCTGGAAGGACGTCCGTCCTCCCACCACGGCCTTCATGCTCCGACGTCAAAGGATTTTATCAACGGGAAACATTTTCACAGCCACATTTATCCCTCTGACTATAGATGGCTTGTTAAATAAAAGACATTTTGCTGTATCTGCGACCAGAAGTGACCAATCAGAGACCAGAGCAGCTTTCAGACCAATTAGAGGAAACTCTGACTGTGTAAATGCTTCTAATGTCAAACCATTTTTAAGATATTAAGGTTGAAAAACTCTTCAAACCAACTAACTACAACGAAGCAAATGCATTTGGTAGCAGAATCAAATTTCACTCAACACGCCTTTTCTGCCAGACCAGAAAACCTTAAACAGAAGCAGTCTGACAACAGGAAGTAGGCATAAAGATAAAAAAGCAGCACATAATGAATCCATTTAAAGAAATCTGAGATCATCTCCCAGCATGGAGTGGCTTTGGGAAACCAGTAACGGTTAGCCACAGAGGGAAACCTTCCCAAGAACAGCAGATCCACCAAAATTACTCCAAGAGTCGACCAGCGGCTCGTCCAGGAGGTCTGCAGGTCTCTGCTTTAGTTAAGGTTCATGATTCAAATCGAACAAAGAGAGAAAAATGAGGAGAGACGGCTCCACTGGAACCAAGGTCCGTCAGACATTTAGCAAAAAATAACGGAGAGTTTCCAAAAATATCCTGTGAAGATGAACATTTGAGAAAAGGGCGGAGGTGGTGTGATGGTTTCTGCTCTGTGTTTATATCTCACCTCCAGCTGTTCATCCTGAACTGAATTTTTCTAGAGCCATGAATCGACTCTGCACTGAACTAGGGCTGTATAATAATATTGATATCGTGATATATATCAATATTTTCTTTCCTAGAAAAAAATTGATATTCATCCTCAAGTATCGTAACGTCCAACTGTCACCTTGTTCACTCACTGCTTGCTTCACCAGGTCATCAGGCTTAGAGTGATTCCTTCAGATGTTCAGGTTTAAAAAGGTATCAAACTATTCAGAGCAGGAACTTGGTTCACTTTATTTACTTTACTAATGCATGTCAGCTACAGTTTGGACTGTTTCAACTAAAAGAAACATGTTTTCTCCCACTTCTTTGATTCATTTTGTCCAGCTGTCCACTTTAAGTCTGTGTCCAACCAGAGCCAGGTATTGTGTAGTTGGTGCTTTTAATCAGTTTTCAGTTAAATTAATTCAATCCAACTCTATAAGTCACAAAATGTCACCAAAATCACTCTGTCGCTCTAAAATCTTTCAGAAAATCTCAAAAGTGTATTGAATTGTATCGTTTGCTGAATCGCAATATATATCGTATCGTGGGCAGAATATGTGAATCGTATCGTGAGATTATTGTATCACTACAGCCCTACACTGAACCATCATTATTTGTACAATATTCCTATGTTGAGCATGTTGGCTACAATTTCCTCAGGTATTATTTAGTGAAGATGCATGTCTAATAATTCTTTTAAATCATTGTATTCATTCTCTTCAAATATTTTTTACACGTTCAGTTTGTCGTCATTTCTGAGTCTTGGCAGAAACTTTATTTTTCCAGCACGTTTTGGCTCCTTTTATGGAAAACCTCGGTTACTTTGGCTCGTTTTGCTACATGTCGTCTTTGTTCTCGTAGTTTTTCTGCCTCCCGTTGCGCTTCACGCTCGGTTCCCTCCAACACCAGCCAGCCAACGTGAAGAGTCTGAAAACTTTGCAGCAAAAGGAGGGGATGGAAAATCAACTAATGGGCCGTCACAGTCGACAGAAATTATTTTTTGGTTAAATTATGACAGTAAATGTCGGTCAGCCCGCCGGGAATAGCCCAGTAAGCCTAATGGGCAGAGCTCCCTGCTGGAAACCCTTCAGTGTGGCCGATTTGAAACGTTTCTGCGAAGCACGGAGGGTCAGAAATGCTCCACAGTGATGTTGAAGACTAATTACCAGCTGCCAGAAACGCTTGGAGGCATTTGTTGCCGCAGAGGGTGGCACAACCAAACGAAGCTCGTTTTTCCCCAGTTTGCTGCGACTCCATTTAAACCATCATGAAACCTGCGTCTGATGAGTAACTCCAGTTTTCTCTGAATGTAAATGCTGGGTGACAGGATTGGGTCCGGTGAATTTCCCTTTTCTTTCTGTTAAAGGTTTCAGTAATATGTTTCCTTCGTATTGGGGTAACACCCAGGGGTGACTAGCTTCCTCTACAAACGTTACAGATGAAGCAACACATCCAGAAAAAGCTCCCATTTCACATCTTTGTCTCACTCCTTGCGCTCATTTTCTCTCCTTTTTTCCTCTCTACGGTCGAGCTCCACTTGTCCCCCAATTATCTTTTGCTCATTCAGATAAGAGCTGCTTCACATCGAACGGAGGAGGAAACCAGAGGAGAGAGCCTGAATGTTAAAACGCTGTCACAGCCAAAGCTTAACCTGCAGCTACAGACAAACCCTCTGCAAATAACAAACAGCTGCAGCAAGCGCTGCCGGAGGCTGGAGTGCTCATTACATCCTATAATAAGAAAGTCTTGTGCAGAATAAACATCACGCTGTTGACACGAGTGTTGTGGGAGGTTAAAACGTAAAGCGTGCCCTGAGGACGGCCCTAAATAAACAATCCAGGAGGAAGTTTAGCTTCAGATGAGGCGGAATAAGTTCAGTTTTAGAATGACTAAAATTAACCAGATTACACGCTGCACTAACAGGCTTCACTTGTTAGTTCGTGGTTATCAAACAAGTGAAGCGATTTGTTTAAGATGTCAGGTTAACATTAAAAGCCATAAAAGCTTTTAAGGGTTAAATATGTCTAAAAGACTGAAATTCTCCATTTTGTGTTTTTAATCATGTCACAAACATGGAGATACGGAATATTACTGTTACACATGAAGAGATTACCTGAAGAATAAAGACTAGAGGCTAGAAGCAGAACAAGAGCTAGCAGAACAATATCTAGGAGAACAAGACCTAACAGAGCACAGCTAAGAACAAGAGCTAGCAGAACAAAAGCTAACAAAACAAGAGCTAGTAGAACAAGAGCTAGCAGAACAAGAGCTAACAGAACAAGAGCTAGTAGAACAAGAGCTAGCAAACAATATCTAGGAGAACAAGACCTAACAGAGCACAGCTAATAGAACAAGAGCTAGCAGAACAAAGCTAACAGAACAAGAGCTAGTAGAACAAGAGCTAGCAAACAAGAGCTAACAGAACAAGTTAGCACACCAAGACCTAGCAGAACAAGAGCTAGCAGTCACCACTAGCAGAACAAAAGCTAGCAGAACAAAAGCTAGCAGAACAAGAGCTAACAGAAATAGAGCTAACAGAACAAGAGCCAACAGAACAAGAGCCAACAGAGCAAGAGCTAGCAAAACAAGAGCTAACAGAACAAGAGCTAGCAGAACAAGAGCCAACAGAGCAAGAGCTAGCAAAACAAGAGCTAACAGAACAAGAGCTAGCAGAACAAGAGCCAACAGAGCAAGAGCTAGCAAAACAAGAGCTAACAGAACAAGAGCTAGCAGAACAAGAGCTAGCAGTCACCACTAGCAGATCAAATCAGGCACAGCAAACTGAAGAAAAGCTGCCAGGGCAGCTAACAGAACAAGATTAGCAGGAGGAGCTAACAAAGAGGCTACCAGGGAATGCTAACGGGCTCAGCTAACAGAGCTAAAATCCTGCTAACATAGCTTACACCTGTGCAAAAAGGTAAATGCGCCATGACTAGCGCACACTGAAAGGAAAATCAAATGACCTAAACAAATACTGTTTCCTATTTTCACTCAGAAATCTTTAAATGCAAAGATCATGAAATATTTACAACTTTTGATTACAAACCCAAATATTATTTCAGCTAGAAAAATAAAATACCTGTTTCTACCAATAAAAAAAACATGTTTTCCAATTTGTTTTATTTTTGCAGGTTTGAAGCCGTTATCATTCAGTTCTGATTACACTTTTAAAAATCTCACGAGAAACATTGCTGTCCTTTCGCTTTAATGTTTTCTAAAACCTCAGGAACTTATTTTCTTCATTTGCAGCCTCTTTGTTGCCGTCAGTTATGCTGTCAGCTTCACCTGCATTGTTGTGAAATCCACATTCCCTGTTAAAGAGCCGAACTGGTGGCAGCATAACAACCTGATGAGACGGATCAGAGGCTTTTATACCTTCAGATGTTCAGCCGTGTTATCTGCCCATTTTAGAGACAGACGATCAAAGCGTTTGCTGAATTGGTGGATGTATTTTGTATTTCTGTCTTATCTAAATCAGGGACAAAATACATAGTAAACAAGAGGAACATTTGCTCAACTGAAATTGAGAGATTATTTAATAGATGAAAAAGTTTTTCTGCTGGTGAAGATTTTCTACAAGCTATTTTTTCACCACAAAAACAGATAAATGAAAAGAAAAAGAGGCTAAGTAGGTTAGAAACAATCACATTTAAAGCAGAAATGTGAAAATGGTCACCTTACCAATGTTATGTGATGATAAAACCTGTTGCTAACACAGAGATACGCAAAACATCCACTAAAAGATGATTTTTTTAATAATAAAATCCTGAAATCGACTCTTGAACTCTTCCTCTGACTCCTGTGTCAAGTCAGGTTTTAACTTAAAGAGCAAAGAGCCATGCTACTCAGGCAAGCTAGCTAGCAGAAACAAGCGGTGATGTGTTAGCTTACTAGCTAACAGCTGTTAGCCAGCTTCACTCAAAATGAGGTTCTGGCTAAAACCTGCAGAATAATTTATTGAAATTCTTTGAATATGTGAATGTCAAGCAGAATAGAGACCGCTCCAAACCCAGAGTAGACTGCAGCACAGGGCATTCTGGGTAAATACAATGAGAACAAACGTGTTAGCCTGGCGCTAGCAGGAAAAATGGTTCCTGGTGTTTAACCAAAGACAAAATAGAAATCCCACAAACACTAAAATCTGATGCTGCTTCGTCTTTCTTTACATTTTGTGAAGCAGGAAGTTTCGCTCAGGGTCTCTTTCCCACATTTTCATGTTGGTTTCTTCAGCGGTTCTTGGTGCAGCGCCCCCACAGGCCAGGAGGGGAACAGGTTTTTCAAAAGTTCAGTTGGTTTCACTCAGAGCAGAGAACGAGAACCGCTGCAATGTTAGTCCCCAATCAAACCAGGTATATCGCACTATGAAAACGAAAACTAGATATTTGTCACAAAATAACTTCAGAAATAGAAGAAATCAGAAAGGCTGAAAGTCGTCCTTTAATGTCCATATCTGGTGGTTTTTGGATCCTCCGTTCTCCCATTTCTGGGACGTTTAAATCTGTTTTAAAGCTCACAGTGAGAACAGGAAACTATGTGGGATAAATCACTAAGTCACGTCTCAATGTGCCTTTAGAAACCACCACATTCATAAGGCCCCTTCAATGTCAACCAGATATAATTAAAACACATTTAATGGATTTTATTTCCACTCTGGGTTTCTCCTTCATGTTCAGTTTGAAAATATGAACCAATACTGAACGAAGCTCCATTATGGTGCAGGTTAACCCTTTTCTCCCCTCTAATGGTCTCATTAAATGCCACCTGAATAATAAAATGACAGCAGCGACTTGGAGGCTGGGGCTCTCAGAGCAGCAGTTTCTACCAGCTATTATCTTTAATGCCGAGTGGATTCCTCGCGGCGCCGCCGCCGTTGCTCCTCGCTCATTATCTCCTGTGGACAGCTGTCACACAGCTCACCGCTCCGACACGGGAGAACAACAACCGCTCCGTTATTCTCCTCTGAGTGGCCCGGCGCCGCGGACAGGTTGCTGCATTCAGGTAGCGCCGGCCGCCATGACGCTGATGTCAGAGACAGTCGAGGCGCCGGCGGCGGCGGCGGCGGCGGCGGCGGCGACTCGCTGTGTCTCAAAGTGACAAGTTATTATAGAAAGAGACGAATCGGGGAGACGAACGTCGTCGATCAAGACTGGCACCAACACGGCATAACATTATGACCACTTTGCTCTTCCTCATGGCTGCTGTCAGTGACTGGAGGACAGACAGGAGAGTCAGAGGAAACCTGAGGGTTTAGTTCAGCGGTTCTTAACCTTTTTTGAGGTACCAAACCCACCAGTTTCATATGCGCTTTCACTGAACACTTCTGTAGTGATAAAATATTTTTTTCCAAATCCAAGACATAGGGGTGACCCAAACTAGAGTCTAGTTGTTTCACCCCAATATCACTAAGTCTTCTTAAAAGGTTAGAGTCTCTGAGGACAGATCTTCAAAATCTAGTCAGTGTTTTCAGTAAAGTTGAACTGAATGTCCAGGATCGACCCAAGGTTTTAAAATCGAGAGAAACTGGAACCACTTTAAGGTTTAGATCATTTAATTAGCTCTACATTCCTAAGAGAATAAAAAATTAATAATAAATAATAAAACTTTGCGGTTTTCTGATTTAGTAATGTAATTATACTAGTTATGTTACCACCTCATGCCACTAGAGGCAGCACCAACCCCGAAAAGATGCGACTAAGGAGCAGATTTAGAAGAACAATGAAAACTACAGAGTTTGGTAAAAACTGTGAGCTTTGCTCAAGTAAATAAAGACACAAGTTCAAATCCCTGCTGAGAGTGAGCTCCTCCAATCAGGGCTCCTCTGAGCTCTGATTGGCTAAGCAACGTAACGTGATCCTCTGATGGCTAAGCAATTAACGTGATCTCTGATTGGCTAAGCAATGTACTGTCTCTGATGGCTAAGCATGTAACGTGATCCTCTGATTGGCTAAGCAATGTAACGTGATCCTCTGATTGGCTAAGCAATGTAACTGATCCTCTGATTGCTAAGCAATGTAACATGATCCTCTGCACCAAGTGATGGTAAAGCGCGGCGTCATCACGACTTTACACAAGTGAGTCTTTGCCTCCGTGGCAGCAGAGGCTCCGCCGAACCCCTGAGGTTCGATTGAACCGGGTTAAGAATTACTGGTTTAGTGAGTCTGAAGACAAACAGTGATGTATTTTTGTTCAACCTCAGAGATTCTCTGCAGAATCCAACTCGTCTAGAAAGTCCGGTTCGTTTGATGAGGTGTGAATGCTAATCGACTCTCCAAAAGCCCAAAGTGGACTAACGGCACTGAGCATTCTGGGTAAAAACAACCAAAACAAACATGTTAGCCTTTGGCTAATGCTAAAATCTGACCAAAACTACAACATTGGTCCTTTTTCCTCAAACCAGTCAAACCGTTTGAGCAACCTGTTCCCCTCCTGGCCTGTGGGGGCGCCGCAGCGTCAACCACTGAAAGAAATGACAGAAAACCTCTGAAGACAGAGAGCAACTTCTTTCTTCATTAAACCAAAACAAAACTGGAGATGTTAGCCGTTGGAGGACTTCTCTTTCGCCATAGCGCTAGGCTAGCACCTTTATTCAGCTGTAGTCCACTTCCTGCTTTCCATTCAAACCGCACTGAGACCAATTCAACCAAACCGAACTGAGGTTTGTAGCCAAAGTTATTCGTTATTTCATCTGAACGGTTACATAAACCTTTCCAAGTTGATATGAACCTAACCCAACTCCTCGCCTGCGTTTGTTGCGTCTTCCATCTGTTTTACCGTTTCTACATCCTTCCCTTCCGCCTTCTCGCCTCATTTCTCCCCACATTTTGTCTGCAGGACCACTCGTCCGCTGCGCCATCTGTTTGGCCGCCCCGCCGGCTGCTCGCGCCCCGCCGTCGGCCCGGCGCCGGTTCTGACCCCGGATTTGTCGCAGGAGAGAATGCGGAGTTACTGAGGCTGCAGCTGCATACTGACGGCTTCTGTGAGGGACGGACAGGTGAATTATCCTGAGCGCTGCCCCTTTAACGTTTCGCTATCGGCTTCGCAGACTCGTTCAGCTCTCAACTCCGTCCTGCTGATGTAAGTCAGGAACCCTGAACCGCCGGTCAGGATCCAGCGGAGCCAAACTCCAGAGGGAAATATACAAAACAGTGAGACGCATCGAAAAGGAGGAAATATCCAACAGAAAAATCTCTGAAATGTTCCAGAAAAACATGGAAATCTCGGAATTTGAAAAGCCAAAAATACACTTGGTGTTTATTGGTTAAAGTAGAAAGTAAAAAAAAAATGAAATGTTGGTCAGAATGTGAAAATATTTAACAAATATTGATAAAAATGCTAATTTATTTAGTGCTGTTGAATTTACTATAAAATATTTGCTATTATTCTTTTGAAATGGTGTAAAGGGGTAGAAATCTGATTATTCACAATGTACAGTATTTATCTTGTTAATTTCAGAATGTGACAGATGTGTTTCTGTTTCTTTTGAGGTTTTCACCTATTGGACCATCATACAAAAATAAAGGTGAGTCAACAAAATTAAAGACTCTGAGTGAAATCCAGTTCAAAGCTTCACAGTACAAACTTTCCCTTTCATGTGGGGAATCACAGCAAACCAAACCTGAAGAACTTGACAGTTATAAAATACTAAGAAATTGTCTAAAAACTTTTGGAAATTTCTGAGTTACAGAAGTTAAAACTTAGCTCCTCTGCTTTCACTCAGTGCCAACCAATCAGAGCCAGGAGGCGGGGCTTAGCGCCGTCAATCACTCTGATCTGTGCTGTGAGTCTGCCGTGAATGCTAATGCTAGTTAGCATAGCCACTTATTTTGGATAAACAGTTTTTCTGTTTCTCCACTAATTGCATATTCATCAGCGCATAATCAAGGATGATGGACAGCGCTAAGCCCCGCCTCCCGACTCTGATTGGTGGTTTATGGCTCATTTTTCTGCAGCTCAGAGAGAAACTGGTGGAGGTTGTTGAGTTTTTCACAGATTTTATGCCTCAAACTGTAACAACTTTAATAAATATTCAGGATATTTTTTAATAAAAGTTGAATATTTCAGTTTTCTTAGGCCAGGAATGGAGGGAAGTGTTTTGGTTTTGGATCTGAGCTCCAGGTCCGGCTGCAGGCAGAACCAACACGTCAAACAAAATGGCTGCCGGGACGCAGCGAAGCTAACGGAGGTTAGTTAGGCAGCTTGAGGGGTCCGAACCGCCCGGGCTCTACTGCCGGTTCTGATGACATCATCGCTTCAGCTGGCGTTCTTACCCGCCACCTGATGTCACCAATTAGAAAGAACCAGAGAGATTCTGATCCACTTAGAGAGGAAACCCTGCTCATTATGAGGATGTCGGCGCCGTCTGGACCCGCGGGCCCGATCGGTTCTGTCCCTAGCAACACGTCTGAACACGGCAACCGAGGTCAGAGAGCCTGGAGACGGACCGACCCGCTCCGCTCTCATCAGAACCGCTTCTGATGGAACAGAAACGCCTTTGTTCCCAGATCACAGGTCCAACTCCGAGCCCGACAGAACCAGAACTACAGAGGAGCAAAGAGATGAGAAACCCGAGGGAAGAACGCAGATAATGGAGTTTAAACCTGTAAGAGTATTTACATCATCTCTCCGTGTTTTATTTAAGTGTTTCACAGAAAACAGGTTAAAATAACTGGGAAAAAACTTTACAAAATCAGAAATGTTTTTTGAAAATGTAAGATATTTGAGCTTAAACTCATAAAAAGTATTTACCCCCTTACAGATTTTGTCTTATTTTATCTCAGTGAAATGTTTCAGTTCAAAAAGTGTTAAAATAAGCTTACAGAAAATAAAAATCAAGCTCTCCAAACCTGCAGCTGAAACGGACCTGGAATATTTCTGTTTTATCACAAATGAAAATCCTCCTGCTTCCTTAAAGGTGTACTTACTTATTCCAGTACGCATTAAAGGGACAATGCCTCATTACTTTCATAGTTTTTCACCCGGCCGTTGATCTGAGCTTCAATTTTAAAAGCTGCTAATGAAACAAACCGTTTATTTCTCTGTGCAGTCCGCGGAGACGCAACGCGTTCTTACTCTAAATTAAATATATTTCCGTCTCCGGATAAAAGCTCCTTTTGATTAAAAACGCGCTCAGCTGCGTCTTCTTCCTTCAGAGACAGAAAGACGCGTTTGTCCCCGGAGGAAAACTGTTCTGGGATTCGATGTACAAAACTTACAGTAGCAAAATAAATCCACGCTGAGCTTAAATTAAAGGAAAACTTTCACACGATCCCCTCAGGATCGCTGCTCGTTTGTTTCTCCATAACTTCAGACGTGTTTGATGGAAAATGGAATAAAATCTGGACAGCTGGTGAATTTTGGAGTCAAATTTTGACTCAGAAAAAGTCAAAATTCTGAGAAAAAAATAATAAAATTCTGCAATTAAAGTCAAAATAATGTGTTTTCTTTTAGTGATCATAATCCTCAACAGTTCATTTACAGGCTTCCTGCTCTTGGCGGTTCAGCCAATCAGTGACGAGGAAGACGAAGGGAGCTCCTGGATTGGCTGGATTGCAGCCAATAGAGCGTCAGTTAGCGTTTCTCTGAAGGATTTTAGCTTCCAAAGCTGCATTTCCCCCAAAATACTTCAGATAAACTAAAAAAAAAACCTGAAACGGGAAACTTTTCCGCAAATAAAATGGCGCATTTAAGAAAAATGCTAAATAATCAAGAAATTTGTTTAAATTTGCACAAATGATGAGACTTTAACGTCTAATCTGGCATTTGAAGTATTGATTAAACGCCTAATATTTAGGCCCGAGCAGCTAAGCGCTGCGAAGGCCTATTGTAATTGTACTGTTTCTTCTTCTTCTTCTTCTTATTATTCTTCCGCCAAATGAATTGGCTTTTTGGAGGCTTTATCATATTCAAAAACTCACCAAACTTGGCGGTCGCGTCAAGTCTGCGTGAAAATTACGTATTTTAAGGTCCTCCCAAAATCGCACAAGAAACGGCTCAAGGGCGCCCCCTAGAAATTTTCAAAAGACCCATTCCTATTCACTTACTTTATCGTAGAGACTTGAAATTTGGTATGCTTGTACAACTCCCCAAGACAGTCAGAATTTACAATTAATGTCATAGTGCAAGTATGACAGGATGTCGGCCATCTTGGATTGAAATTCCGATTTTGACCCCATTTTGGCCGTTTATAGACGTTGCATTTGATCGAACTCCTCCTAGGGATTTCGATCGATCGGCTTCAAACTTGGTCACGTTCTTCATAAGGGACGGCCGATCAAAAGTTATCAAAATGGTGAGTTTTCGTGCATGCTGAAGAGGTCATACCAGGGGTCAAAGTTCACCTACTCGTTTCCAATTCATCAACTTTATCGTAGAGACTTGAAATTTGGTATACTTGTAGAGCTCCCCAAGACGGTCAGAATTCAAATTTAATGTTATATTCCAACTATGACAGGAAGTCGGCCATTTTGGATTGAAATTCCGATTTTGGCGGTTTTAGACGTCGAATTTGATCGAACTCCTCCTAGGGATTTCGATCAATCGGCTTCAAACTTGGTCAGATCGTTCATAAGGCATGGCCGAAAAAAAGTTATCAAAACGGTGAGTTTTCGTGCCTGCTGAAGGGGTCATACCAGGGGTCAAAGTTCACCTATTCGCCATGAAACACGAAACTGTTATATCTCTTACACAAACTGTTATAACTCTTACACAAAAGCTCACAGAGACACCAAACTTTCAGTGATTGATCATCATCGGGTGCCCTACAAGACCCAAAGGTCAAATGATGACATCACTTAGGCCACGCCCCCTGAGAATAAGAAGTGTCATGTTTTACTCTGAAAGGTCCCATTCTGACCACTTTTACTTAATTGACATGAAACTCTGTCCACAGACAGAAAACATATTGATGTGTTACAGATTACAACCCTTTTTTTTTTCGATAGAGTAGGTGGGCGTGGCATCGTGGTGAAGTGACCTTTAACGCCGTGTCCATACGTTTGGCTATAAATTCCAAAATTTTCAGCCGAGCTTCACCAAACTTGACATGAGTGATCCTGGTGGGATGCCTAACGATCCTATGTCGTCATAGTCTGACGTCATCTAAGCCCCGCCCCCTCAGAACAGGATGTGCCTTTTTTTTCCTTGGAAAGCTCCATCTCTGGCTCTCTCAACCTAATCAAGATGATTCTGTGTTGGATGGCAGATAATAAGTTGATCTCACTTGCTTTAAAGTGCCAATAGATTTCAGTAGAAGGCGTGGCCGTGAGACTGTGACGAAATAGAGCTCCCCGCCACCACCATAACGTTTGGCTGTAGATTCCACAATTTTAAACTGAGCTGCACCAAACTTGACATGAGTGATCCTGGTGGGATGCCCAACGATCCTATGTTGTCATAGTCTGACATCATCTAAGCCCCGCCCCCTCACAACAGGAAGTGCCTTTTTTTTTCCTTGGAAAGCTCCATCTCTGCCTCTCTCAACCTAATCAAGATGATTCTGTGTTGGATTACAGATAACAAGTTGGTCTCACGTGCTTTAAAGCGCCAACAGTTTTCATTAGAGGCGTGGCCGTAGGATCTCGGCGAAACAGAACTCACGCCACCACCGTACGTTTGGCTGTATATTCCATATTTTTGACCTGAGCTTCTCCAAACTTGACATGAGTCATCCTGGGGGACGCCCAACGATCCTATGTCATCATAGTGTGACGTCACTTAGCCCCGCCCACTTTTAACAGGAAGTAGCATGTTTTTTAGCAAATTTCTTATTTTTAATCTGTTTTCATATCGAATTAGTTGTGTGTAAACTGATGATGAACTCAGACAATGCTGGCTGACCTGTGGGGGCGTGGCCAAATGTCAGTCCCTCGACATATACACACGATTGTCTCTAAATCACACACGCCCGTCCGATAGTCACCAAACCGGATACGTATGACCTTTGTTCCCCGCTTAAGAGCCCAACAACATTGAAATGTAATTTGACTCCACTGCGCCCACTAGGTCATTACATCAGCTATATCTCCTCTCAACATTGACCGATCTGAATGAAATTTGGTGTGTGTGACCAGGGAACGATTCCAAACTCAACGCTGCATATGACATGGCGGACGCGCGCTTCAACTCTGCAAGACTACGCGGTGGCAGGCAGGGGCGGTGAATGCTAAATAACAAGAATTTGTTTAATTTGCAAATATGAAACTTTCGTCTATCAGGCACTTCTGAAGTATGTTAAACGCACTAATTTTCTATTTGATTTTTAATAAATCCGGTTTTGCGGTGAAACAGGACAAAGTGACGGTGAACCTGGTGAATTCTGGCCACAGTGTTTCGCGAGTCGCGGCTCTAATTTGTTTGTTTCTCCTCAGAGGAAGTGACTAACGAAGCACCGACACATCAGCTGCTGAGGCGCCGAGGAGACGCGTAACTGACCCCCATCATGATCATCAGCAGAGTGTTGAGCTGATCTGGTAACCTGGGGAAATGTCTTGGTTACGCCTTCCTGTCTTCCTGTTCGGATCCGTAAGCAGGTTTTATGATTCTGCCTGTGAAATGGGTTTGAAATGTTCTCTTATTCAGTGGTTGGTTCTGCATCCTGAGCGTTGCGCTCTTCATGATTATGCTGTTCGCAGGTTCCAGCTGCATAATGGAGCAGGAACACAAACCCAAAATGATGGACAACATGTTTTTGCTTTTATCACAGAGAAAAAGCTTGTGAATAACAATCATTTTCCTTGGGTAAAACCGAGGCCACTCTTCCTTTGTACTGTGACCTCACACATTTCTACACGCCTGATGGAAACGTATTACCCAGCCAGCAAAGGGAAATATAGATAACACCCACCATGAGCTACAAAGTAACTATTTGAGATCTTAATTCTGATATTTGCATATTGAGCTCCACTATGTTAGCATTGTAGACGGCGCTAGAACGTTAGCTTACACCAACACATTGTCTGCATACTTTACAATCTCGGTTCCCAGTGCAAAATGGTCCAACTAAAGCCTTTTAATGTATTTTTTAAACAATTAAATAGCCTAAAGAACAAATGTGCTTTGGTATTTCCAGAACAAGCTCGAGTTGCGTTAGCATGCTATCAATCCATTTTCTTACTCCCTTGTCCCTAGCCGGGTCGGGAGGTGCTGGTGCACTCCCTTCGGTCCCTGTCAGGTCATGTAGGTCATGAGGTCCCTGTCAGGTATGTAGGCATGGAGGTCACCTAGTCAGGTCACCTAGTCAGTCACCTAGTCAGGTCACCTAGTCAGGTCACCTGGTCAGGTTGTCACCTGGTCAGGTCACCTAGTCAGGTCACCTGGTCAGGTCACCTGGTCTAGGTCACCTGGTCAGGTCACCTGGTCAGGTCACCTGGTCTAGGTCACACTTAGTCAGTGGTCACCTGGTCAGGTCACCTGGTCAGGTCACCTAGTCAGGTCACCTGTCAGGTCACCTGGTCAGGTCACCTAGTCAGGTCACCTGGTCAGGTCACCTGGTCAGGTCACCTAGTCAGGTCACCTAGTCAGGTCACCTAGTCAGGTCACTCTGGTCAGGTCAACCTGGGTCAGGTCGCCCAGTCATTGCAGGCCAATGTGAACCTTCTTCACAATATCGTATTTTCCGCACTATAAGGCACCTAAAAACCTTAAATTTCCTCAAAAGCCGACAGTGCGCCTTATAACCCGGTGCGCCTAATATATGGACCAATATTGAGCTGCAACTACGGTAAGCAGCTGCCGACTTCATCTTCCCCTTAGAAGAAGCGCGCTGTGCATGCTGGGATAGTTGTCAAAAAACTGGTTTGTTAATAAAGTTTGACTGACCGATCTACCCATAGACATGTCTATATATCTACCTACCCACCTAATAATCAGGTCGTCTGCAGGTCATCTAGCATCAGGTTCTCCACCAACATGCTGTGCGCGAACGGAGACGGGTGACCATCGTCCAGACGCACCATTCCAGTCGCTCTCCAGGTTCTCCTGGCGACCGGAATCGGACTGTTTTGTTGACATTCTTTATGTCAACAAAGTAGCTTCAGACATTTATCCGGGAGCTTCGGCTAGAGTTACCAAGGGACCAGCAGCTATACATTTAAAGCCGTGGGGGGAAGAGAGACAGAGGCTGCGGCGGCAGCGTGTCGGTTGGTCTGTGCTAACCAGAAAGCAGTTGGAAACAATATGGCAACACCAAAACCGTGAGTGAAACAATGACTAGTGCAGATGCTATATATAGAACTCAGGACCAATTTTTATTATTAGACATCCATATTTGTAGTGAACGGAACAAATCATGTCCCGTTCAATACCAGACGGGTGGCAACATAACTGTGGCGTCTATATGCGCCTTATAATCCGGTGCTCCTTATATAGTGTGGAAAATACGTTACTTTAACTCAGAGGTTCTTAACCTTTTTTGAGGTACCGAACTTCCCAGTTGCGTATGCACACTCACCAAACTCTTCTTATTCAAACCCACCCCAACCCCAGACACACAAAATACTTAGCGGTATTCTGATTTAGTAATGTAATTATACTAGTTGTGTTACCACCTCACGCCACTAGAGGCAGCACCAACCCCGAAAAGATACGACTAAGGAGCAGATTTAGAAGAACAACGAAAGATACAGGATTTGGTAAAAACTGTGAGCTTTGCTGAAGTAAATAAAGACACAAGTTCAAATCCCTGCTGAGAGTGAAGCTCCTCCAATCAGGGCTCCTCTGAGCTCTGATTGGCTAAGCAATGTAACGTGATCCTCTGATTGGCTAAGCAATGTAACGTGATCCTCTGATTGGCTAAGCAATGTAACGTGATCCTCTGATTGGCTAAGCAATGAAACGTGACTTTACACAAGTGAGTCTTTACCTCCATGGCAGCAAAGGCTCCGCCGAACCCCTGAGACCGACTCATCAAACCGGGTTAAGAACCACTGGTTTAACTGTACCAGATGCTACTATTTAACACAGTACCAAGTATTGTGCTTGGGGAACTTGAGTGATTAGCTAGCTACCATGCTAACATTAGAACTAGCACGGATGCTAATCTAACGGACACCAACTTTATTTAACATGCTACATGCAACTACGTGCAATAAGCTAGGCGAGACGTAGCTTCTGTTCCAACAGTTAATCCAAACATGCCATTGAACGCAGCACCGAACATAAAACTGACTACGAAAAGCCGAACTCTCCAATAAAAAAGGAAACAAAACAGAAAACGTGTTCCAAATGTAGACAATTCAGGGGCCAGACAGCGAACCAGAGGCACAGAGACGACTTCCTATTGTTTCCATACATGAGGATTAGTCTTATCTGCCAATAAAGGAAATCCAGCGAGGGAGAAATGCAGAGATGGATGGGCGTTACCATGGCAACAGATGTTGGGTCATAAAGTCAGCGAGAGGCCGCTGAACACTCACTCGGTTCTATTCAGTGTTGGTTTGTTGTGGTGTGTGTGTGTGTGTGTGTGTGTACTGTATTTATATGCACAGGCAGGAGGAGGGGCGGGGGCACGCTGCAGAAAACGGCAGAGAGAGAGAGAGAGAAAGTGTGTGATGACCTTGGTGTTGATGCCAGGGAGCATTTGAGTCAACAAACTGGCAACCAGCCACTTAACAAGGCAGCCAACGCACTGCACACACACTGAAGCACACCTGACTGCACGCCCCCACACACACACACACACACACACACACACACACACACACACACACACACACACACACACACACACACACACACACACACACACACACACACACACACACACACACACACACACACACACACACACACACACACACCCTACAGATCTGGATGTCTCCGACTGAACTGTGGACCTCCAGAGTTGTGATTCAGATGCCAGTTTAGCCACATGAACACCTCAACTCACTCGCTAACAACAAGCTCCGCCCACTTTCTGAAATCAATATGTCACTCCGGTGGGTCGGGTCAGCGAATGATGTTCACACAGCAGCAGGAGTAAAGATCAGCAGGTAAAAATAGTCCCATCCAACAGCAGTGGAGATGAAAGCAACGTTTAATGGAAGTTTAGCCGTTTTTATCCATTTTCCTGCAATGTGGGATTTAAATCAGGCGCTTTCTGTATGAGCTTCCAGTCTCCGGAGTTCGGCTACTAGTCAGAAAGCTCATCTTAAGAGACCAACACTTTTGAAATCAAAAACGAAGGCAAATTAAGAAGTTTACAGTCACTTGCTAGCACCGAGCTAAGCCCTGTTTCTCCTGCAGAGGAAACGCGTCAGAGACATTCCTCAGGTTGGAATCAGCTACGTTTTCACTTGAAATGATGCAAAAAAGTGAATGTTTGAGCGACTCGACCAGGCTACTCATGGCATAACTTCCTCACATGTTGATGCAACGTAAACAGGAAGTAAACGTTCCAGCCTAGCATGTGGACTTTGCTACTTTCTCAGGTTTCATGTCTATGATGACACACGCTGAGTTTACACTCACTTATTTGAATAAGACCTAAAACAACTCAAAGTAGGCAGCACTCTCATTCCTGCTCAAGGAAACATAAGTCGGAACTTTTATCTGTTGGATCAAATGTAGCCCTGCTGATGATCCTTCATGTTTTCTTGTGAAAAATAGTGATTATCAGTGATAAAGAGTCAGTTTCTCTGAGTGGAGTTATGATAAACACCCGATTCATTCTGAATGTTTCCACTGAAACCAGTGAAGACGCTCCGTTTGGTCTCTGGTGGTTCACTGGTTACTCAGCCTCCCTGCTGAAACGGTTCAGGACTTTGGTTTTTAAACCCCCTGAAGCCTCATTACTGCAGAGAGAGAAGGATCCACCCAGACCACTGATCAATACTCCGATCGATTGGCGTTTCCTCAGGTGGACTGCTGCCTGTGTTACTCAGAGTATCTTCTGGAAATCCATCCAAACTGCTTAGCATCTCATCCTTCCGCCTTGTTCTGGAAAATCCATCCCCTTCATTTGTTTTGCCGCTCGTGTTTGGTTCCGACAGCGGACCGAACCCGATCAGCGCCGTGTGAGGCTGTTACATAACGAGCGACTGACTCTGAGATTGCTGCTTCGCCTTTAAAAGCAGTAATTAGATCCATTTAATCACTGGATGTCCCTGATGAGTCCGACTCGGTTTCGCAGCAGAATCGTCCAGCCAGGATCTTCTCACAGCTCAGATCTTACATAAACCATCGTCAGGAAGGTTTTGTCACTCTCTGGTTTAAACGTGACTTAAATCATCAGCAGGTAAGCTGCTGTCTCACTGGGACAGTCCAAAAATAAAACTATTTATGAGTTGAAGCATAAATGATAATGATAATAATAATAATAATGGGTATAATACGGTTTGGACCAGAACATAAACATCCATCAGTGACATTTCTGTGGCTCTCTTTCTGGACCGCAGTCACAATACAACTTTTATTTATTAAAAATCAGTGTTGTATAGTAACAAAGTAAAAATACTTCACTACTTTACTTAAGTATATTTTGGAGTACTTCATACGTTCCTCAAGTATGAAAATTTTTGATAACTTTCACGTTTACTTCACTATATTTCTGAACTTAATTTCATACTTTTACTCCGATACATTTTCAGTGTGGTTTAGTTACTTGTTACAAAACAGTGAGAGAAAGAGAAACGCTGGAGTTTTGACCCACCTACTGATTGACTGCTACAAAGTCGGACACTAATGGAGCCCCATACAACATGAACCACATGTCCATATGTGGTTCATGTCAGAAGCTGGTTCAGTTGTAAAGCAGGTTAAGTTATTAACCTCGTAGGTGAAGCACCTAATTCTCTTAACTAAATTATGCCTGCAGGTTTATCTATCACCAGGTTTAATTTTGTCTGCACTTGGTTGTGTAAATTATTTTAACTGTATTTGGCAAGTTTACCAAAATATAAAAAACGTCATTCACACTGCATTTGCCTTGTTTTACTTTTAACTTATACTTTTCAGTACATTACTTGAGTTCATCCATTTTTACAGTAATTTCCATTTTAAATTACAAGATGTTTCAGATACTTTAAGACTTTTACTCAAGTAACATTTCAGTCAGTGACTTAGAATTTTACCAAAGTCATATTTTGGAGAGGAACCTAAACTTTTACTTGACTCTGAGATTTCAGTACTTTATACAACACTGGTATACATATATCTTTATTGGTTTTATCTAATATTTCAACCAAAGTAAACACTTTAAATGCATCAAACTAGCTACGGTTCCATTAAAAATGTGACAAAACGTTGTTAATATTCCACCAATGTTGAATGTCTCTTAAAGTCACACGTGAATACGTTTGTTCATGTGATGAGACATTACAAAACATGCCGAGTCATCATCCTCCAACTACTTCCTGTAGTCTGTCATTTCCAGCAGTAGTAACTTCCTGTTGTTGATGATTCTTCTCATGTTTAAACAAATTTAGTTTTGTGATTCCAATTAGCTCAATTTCAAGGTTAATGGAAATGCAGTTTGTAATTAGTTTAACTTTTATGACCTGAAATAAAGTTTGTCATTATGTTTGACCTTGATAAGTCATATTTGTTTTGTTTGTAAAGCAGTTTGTCTTTTCATTTCTTCTGCTGTCTGTGGCTTTAAAACTGGTTTATTCAAAGAGAAATAAAAGGTTTTCTTTAAATTACCACTTTCTTTGCCATTAAAGAGAATTTCCAGGAGTAAAATGATCATTTCATTAACTGATTAAAAGATAACGGAGCAGAAATATCTCATTATGGAGCCGGTAATTAATTTCCTGTCAGATCAGGCAGATTTCAGAACATCCTCTGTGCTGCTCTTTGTTCAGCCGCACAAAACAGGAGCGAATGAAGATGTTATCGACGTTTCTTTCCCTCCAAAGTCTTTAAACAATCCCTCTCCACGACCTCGCCAGCGAGCGGTAATTTAGCGTCTGCCGCGCAGTTGGGAGGACAGGATGGATGAGCGCCGGGTCCGATCGGGATGGAGCGAGCCGGGGATTTATCTCCGCGGTGACCGGGCCCATCCGGACCTCTGAGGAAGAGTTAAACGGGATTATTCCCACCGTGAGACTCCGAGGCTCAGATCCCGCGCAGATACGGAGGTGAATCGATTTCAGGGAGCAGAGGAGAAAACGTCAAGTTGGGGTTAACAAGCTCACTGCTGCAGTTCAGGCGGAGCGAGAGGTAGGGGTGAAGGGGGAGGAGGACTGAGGGGGTGGAGGAGGTGATGCTGAGGTGGGTGGAGGTGATGCTGAGGGGGATGGAGGTGATGCTAGCAGGAGGAGAGGTGGAGGTGATGCTGAGGGGGGAGTGAGCTGAGGGTGAGGAGCGAGGGAGGAGGTGATGCTGAGGGTGAGGTGTGCAGGGTGATGCTGAGAGGGATGTGAGGTGAGTGACTGAGAGGAGGAGATGCTGAGAGTGGAGTGATGCTGAGGGGGAGGAGGTGATGCTGAGAGGGAGGAGGTGATGCTGAGGGGGTGGAGGTGATGCTGAGGAGGTGGAGGTGATGCTGAGGGGGAGGAGGTGATGCTGAGAGGGAGGAGGTGATGCTGAGGGGGAGGAGGTGATGCTGAGAGGGAGGAGGTGATGCTGAGGGGGTGGAGGTGATGCTGAGAGGGAGGAGCTGATGCTGAGGGGGTGGAGGTGATGCTGAGGGGGTGGAGGTGATGCTGAGGGGGTGGAGGTGATGCTGAGGGGGTTTTCTTATTCTTTTAGGTTAGAGGAAAAATCCCACTGTACAATTCAAGGTTAGTTTTCACCAAACCTGAGATACGAACTACATAAAACATGAACTATAATAAATGATTAATTACTGTTAATATCTTGTAATAGTGGTTTAATAAGCTAAAATGACACGTCATGTTCTGAAACGTTTCTCTGACACCAGAGAATCGTCCTCAAAGTGTTTCGCTAACTTAATCAGATTATAGCCAAACTTACCTGATTGTTAATTTAAAGAACATTTCAGTTTCCTGTGATATTACCTCGTAGGTACAGTAAAATTTAATATTTTAGAGAAACTAAATCATATTTTCTGTTTTGACCCTGACTGGTCTGAGAATAAAACACCGACAAAAAAAATTCCTCAATTTCAATTACTTTGTTTAAAAAAGATCTTTTAAACAAAAATCACTTTTTTATATTTTCATTTGGGTCTTAAATGCTTTGAGATCTGACTGAATAATACTTAATCTCACCATGTGACCACCTAAATGAAAGATTCGTTTAGTTTTAATTACTTTATGATAAGTGTGTTGTAGTTTCCTTGTTTTATAAGTAACATCAGCAGAATCTGTGTAGATATTCATTTTAACCTTGTTTTTAGAAAGTCAGATAAAAAGTTCTGGTGCATTTACAGAAATGTTTTTTAATGAGCCAATCAAACAAATTTAAATTAAAAACAACAAAATGCTTAAAAAACTATTCAGCTGTTATTGGCTTCATGCTTCTTGTTGTCAGGGGAAAAAAAAGCCGTTTCAAAAACCTTTGGAATCAAATAGGCTTTGAACCGTCACCTAGCAACGCCGGCAGAGCTCTGCCCGTCACCTAGCAACGCTGGCAGGCTTGCCGTCACCTAGCAACGCGCAGAGCTCTGCCCGTCACCTACAACGCCGCAGAGCTCTGCCCGTCACCTAGCAACGCCGGCAGAGCTCTGCCGTCACTAGCAACGCCGGCAGAGCTCTACCGTCACCTAGCACGCCGGCAGAGCTCTGCCCGTCACCTAGCAACGCCGGCAGAGCTCTGCCCGTCACCTAGCAACGCGGCAGAGCTCTGCCAGTCACCTAGCAACCCCAGCTGAGCTCCAGCACATTTGCTCTGTTGTTGGCTGTGCAGGAGGCTCCACTTCTGCTTTTAAAGGACGTTTGTATAACTGTGCATCTGTTTGCAGCCATTTTTAACATGCAAGTTTAAACGTTAATCTGGTCGTTCAGTTAGGAGTTGGAGTGATAATGGACAAAGATGGATGGTTTGAACTTAATCCTTTCATTTCATGTAGGATTTGAGGTTATTTGGGCTTGTGGTTGTAAGAAATATACCTGTTGCCATGGTTACGCATCTTAATAGTTCGAAAGCGTAACAGCTTAGTAGCTAACAGAACAGTTTGGTGTTTAATTTTGTTATTTTCGTTTTAAAGTGGAATATTTCTCGGCTTTGGTCGGGAATCGCTTCCTACATTTCTCAGGAGATCCGACTGATAAATTCAACGTGTTTTCTGGATCTCAGGTGGGATTTTTAGGACAGTTCTTTAAAAGCATTTCGATGTTTAACAGCATAAAAACCTCCAGAGTTATTCCTGCCTCCGCTGCTCCGAGCAGCAGCAAACTTTTTTCCGAGTTTCTTTGTTCTGGGAAAGACAGCCGTCATCGTTTTATGGAATATTTATGGTCGGAGCGTCTCCGGATCACCCCGGATGGCGGCGGCGGCCGGCCGACAGCTGAGTGGCCTGCAGCTCCGTGAGCATCCGTTTTTCATGAGCCGGCGCTTCGCTCTGGCCCATCTGCTGCTGCGTTCGCCCCGGAGCCTCGGCTGGAGAGACGGAGAGAGCAACGGCCAGGGCGGGGGAAAAAAAAAAGATGCAAGGAAGAGATGAAAAGATGCAGGAGTCAGGGAGAGAGTCTGTTTGAGAGAGCGCTGCGCCGCGGGCGTCTCTGTGGAGCCCAGATGGAGCCAGAACTCCACAGAACACGTTAGTCCACTTGGAGGGTTCCCACACACACACGGAGAGGAATTCACCTGAGCCTGCCGCCGCAAGATTCCCACTCAGCTGGACGAGCCCAACGAGTTCCTACGGAGGCCCGGAGAGGCCGGTTAGCGCGCCGAACGAAGCGAGAAGCAAGTCCCCAGGTCGGGACCGAGACGGGACTGGACTCTGTCCAAGTTCTGGTGCAGAGGCGGAGAGAAAGTGGAGCAGCAGAACTCGGAGACCCAAAAGGATTTCTGCTACACTCAACAGACTTGGGTTCCATGTTTGGACTTCTGGCTTCACATGTGATGCTAAAGGTTCTGTTCAGTCCGCTTCAATCCAACTCCAATCCGTTTGCCCAGAAGGTCCGGCTCGTTCTGGGAGCTGTGGACGCTAATCAAACTCTGGTCCTCCAAACCTGAAGTGAACTCTGGTGCGGTTCGAACGAATACGTGAACGCCAAGCGGACCGGAGCAGGAAGTGGACTATAGTGCAGAGCATTCTGGGTAAATGGAACCAGAACAAAAGCACTAGCTTAGCTGTAAAGGGAGAAAGGGCTCATGGTTTGTTACCAAAGACTAAAGAGAAATCCTCCAACTGCTGAAATCTGACGCCACTCCATTCCTGTTTACGCTTTGTGAAGAAGGAAGCTGCACCTTCAGTGGTTTTTGGTGCAGCGCCCCCACAGGCCAGGAGGGGAACAGGTTGGTTTAACTCGGAGCAGAGAAAGAAACACATTTGTCCAGAATAAGCAGTTCAAATATTCAGTTGGCGTCATTAATATTTAAAGCTGCTATCGCCTTTCCACAGAGATCCACCCGTACACCACTCCTGTTTTCATAAATGCCCTCAAAAAATACTTTTAACAACCGTTTTCTTTATCACTAATTATTAAAAGATGTCAGGAGTTTCCTTTCCATCCAATTGATGAGAAACTTTCCAGTGAACTTTGTCGCAAAAAAGAACATCCAAACTGGGAGCGTTAAAATTCAGAGGTTTGGAGCGAATCAACCAGGCTACAGTGGCGTTGATGCAACGTTACAGCCATAAAGAACAAGATGTGGAGATTCATTCAGAGTCTTCACTTTGAAATGGACAAGTTTGGTGTCTCTGGTAAGGCATGGACTCACCAGTGGATGGGGACGTTTGCTATGTCAGAACTTATTTGTGAAAATTAACAAACTTTTTCAGAAAAGTGAGAAAGAAAACCACCTCAAATGAGCATAAAAAATTCTTTGGGAAATTGAGATTATTTCAGATGTCACCTATTCTAATGTGATAAATTAGAACATTTTACTCAAAAGTCACATTGAGTTTTTTATCTCCTCTGTGCTTCAAATCATCTGCAGAAACGTTTCTGCTTAAACGTTTCTGCTTTCCATCTTCCAGTGATCCATCACTCAGTCCTGATCTAATCTGTCAGATACTGTATTTAACAGTGATAATCAGGAAGTCTTGTTGTGGAGGAGTGCAGGTGATGTTTGGGGAGGCGGCTTGCTCCGTCCTGACCGACCGATCCGTCTTCAGCAGCCGCCGGTTCAGAGAACGCTCCGAACGCCGTGAGCCGCCTGCAGGATTTACTGCAGATTCACTGCAGTTGGACGGGTTTTGCTCAGCTGAGGTCGGCAGGTTTCACTCTGCTTCACGCTCAGCAGACAGAAAATAACGCAACTTACAAAGATCCCAGTAAAACGTTCGACGGGACGGATCCATGATGTCATGTTTAAATTCTAACCCAGAAACCTGAATGTTGCAGCTGATCAAACTTTTTTCAATTAATTTGAAAAACTGTCAATTTTGTAACTAAGCAGGACGTTTTGATGTTGCGTTAACCCTTCTACAACCGAACATGTCAGCACCAACATATCTAAATTTGCAGTACCGTAATTCCGCCACACGTAGCGCTATCTGAAAAATTCCAACGGTTTCTGGAAGAGGAGATGTTGCACTTTCCAGCAAGTATCGGGTTAATACGGAAACTTCGCAGCTGCAGCTGCAGAGAGTCATTAATCCGGGGTCACTCTGTTAATAGACCGTATATTTCGGAAATAACTTGCTGGATATTGAAAGTTCCGGTTGTTATGGATACATGGGTAAGTATATCATCTCACAGGACATTTAAAGAACTACTTACAATTAAAATAAGGAAGATTTATATAGGCAGACGCTCGAAACTCTGGCGTAAAAGGGTTAAGTTAATTTGAATAGTTCTTATTGTTACTAGGGCTGTAGTGATACAATGATCTCATAATACGATACAATACACAATATTCTGCCCACGATACGATATATATCGTGATATTCCGCAAACGATACAATTCGGTACACTTTTGCGATTTTCTGAAAGGTTTTAAAGGGACAGAGTGATTTTAGTGACATTTTGTGACTGTTATAAAGTTGGACTGAATTAATTTAACTGAAAACTGATTAAAAGCTCCAACTACACAATACCTGGCTCTGGTTGGACACAGACTTAAAGTGGACAGCTGGACAAAATGAACCAAAGAAGTGGAGAGAAAACATGTTTCTTTTAGTTGAAACAGTCCAAACTGTAGCTGACATGCATTAGTAAAGTAAATAAAGTGAACCAAGTTCCTGCTCTGAATAGTTTGATGCCTTTTTAACCTGAACATCTGAAGGAATCACTCTAAGCCTGATGACCTGGTGAAGCCAGCAGTGAGTGAACAAGGTGACAGTTGGACGTTACGATACTTAAGGATGAATATCGATTTTTTTCTAGTAAAGGAAATATCGATATATATCGCGATATTGATATTATTATACAGCCCTAATTGTTACTTTTATCACAAGAGGGCAAAACTATAAATCTATGTTCTCTGATATTCAGAGCAAGAGCCAAACAGTTTTAGCAACTGCCTGTTTTCTAATCCAGCTCAGATTATATTTGAGATTCTTAACATAAATGTTATAAATTGAGCTTAAAGGAAGTAAAGTTTGAGCCGGACTTTGCTCCATTCCTGCTTTACTTTGTTCTAATCTGTGTGTGTTTGCAGAGCAGCTTCCCCGCTCTGTCCCTTTAAATTTGTAGCTCAGCTCATCATTTCTGCCTGCCGTTCTCAGGGGAGCTCGATGCCCTGCATGACAACAGATGGAGCCCTGAGGCTGTGGGACCGCACACAGACACAAAGAGGGGCGGGGGGGGGGGGGAAGCTGGGCTAAAAACTGATGTCAACATCAGTACAACGGCACGGAGCAAAGCCAGGAGTAAAAACAAGACGGACTGGATGAACACCATCCACAGTGGAAGACTCAACTCACCCAAACGCTCCCACACTTTTGGGTCAAACAACGTCTGACTGAATATGGAGGCGAATTATTACGCTTAGGATAGATTGATGGTCTATTCATTTCATTTTTTTTTAACATAGAACCAACATTAGATAATCAGATTTAGTCTGGTTCTGTCAGAATGAGCCGTTTTAAGGCCTCTGTCGCTTTAAATCCAATTAAGCTGCTGCTCGTCAACTCAGGATCACAATCTACAGCCGTACATTCTGGAAAAGCAGAAGTGGACCCTCCTGCACAACCAACAAGAGTGCAGTAAGTGGTATCTGGATGGTAAGTCAATAAGAAAACACTTGTCTTTTCCACCAGCCATTGTGCAGCATGAAAACTAGCTGACCAAACGTGCTGGAGCTCAGCTTGGGTTGCTAGGCAACGGTGCAATGAGACTTAATCAGAAGGTTTTTGAAACATTAACAAATATTAAGTGTTGGTGTTTGTTTTTAGAAGCAGAAGAAAACCAAATGGAATTACAAAATAATCTGATATTTTTGTTGTCTCTAGGCTTTAGGAAGTTCTTAAAAAAGGTCCAAAACAATAAGGATCAAGGCCTTTAAACACCTTGATAGTTACACAATAATTATAAAACAATTCCTCATTCAGAATCTAAACAAATAGGCAAAGCACAGCTGTATCTTTAAGAACTGCGTTCCATTTTGTATTAAGTTCTGGTTTCCATTCTGTGGTCCAACAGGAACAGATGGAGAAGTGGAATGCAGCCTTTTGTTTCTGCTCTGAAATAAGCTAATAAACTAACCTGCTCAGGTTTCATGACAGCGGTGGGAGATGCTTTAAAAGTTTAGTGGAAAAATTAAAGCTAATTTCATCTATCTGGCAAAATGATGCTAGTAATTATGCTAATGGTTCCAAAATATTTCTACAAGTTCATCTGTTCAATAGACAGCAACAGCTTGTGTTGTCTGGGTTACTGATTGTGTCGTCAGTTCAGTAAAAAGCCGAGCTGCTGAATGCTTCTGGACACTTGGTGAGAATTTGGTAGAGCAGAAAATGCTAATTTTGGTTTTATGGCAATCCTATGCTAACATGGAGAAATGCTAACAGACATGTTAGTTAAGCTGTAACGTTTGGGGTCTTTATACTAAAATTCATAATGCTAGAAGCTAGTGCTAACAGCACAAATGCTAATAGCTTTAATCTTAACAGCACTAACAGTAAGTGTATTTATGTTCCAATGCCTTTAATGCTAAAGGTCCTAAAGCTAATGCTAATAAGTTGATGAAGGGTTGGGTTAACATAATCAATGTAAAAATATATATATTTTAAAACATTTACAAAAATATTTACAATATTTTATAATCATCCAAAGGATGGAAATAAATTCTACCATCAGAAAATCTGGATCCATTTTTAAAAAATAACTTTTTATGTCCAACAAAACTGAAAAAGAGCAGCATTCAGATATTAAATCTGTTGCTTTGCTTCATTAATTTATATTTACTTTTACAGATAGAGATTAGTAAATGAACTGGATGAACATTTATCTATGACATCACAGCAGACAGAAAAGGGGCGGAGCCTGTAAGCTTATGTTTGACGTTTAGCTTAAGTTAAAAGTTTTTAATGCAGTTACCACTCAGGTTTAATACTATGAGCATCAATACCTAGTCAGTGGGTTAAAGGAAAACTTCTCGGCTTCCCTGACCAGCTGATGAAAAGGTTTTGACCTTTCTGTGACCTGATCTGCAGCACATCATCTCAGTTTGGTTCAACCTGTTAATGCAGCTAATATCAGAGCAAAGGTCAAGAGAGAAAAACTAAATGTCAGACCTATTCCAGGCTCGCACCAACAAACAGGAAGTCGGACTGAAAGAGAATTCCTAATGTGACGAATGGATGTGGACAGGGACAAAGTGCCTGACTTATCCAATATGGAGGCGCAGTGATCACGCTAGCTAGCTCGTCTGGGTGAGGAGATGAAACGAGGAAACGCTCCACTTTAACGCGGCTAATTGGCTCTGGCAGCACCGGAGCGTAAAACACAAACAAACAGGAAAACAAAGCAAGGACAGGAAATGTAAAGAGATGGATTCTGACTGTTTGGGTGTGATTTATTAACTCCGACAGGACAGAGGAGGATGTAAACATGCGACGCTTCTCACATGAGAAAACGCTGCAAGCTTAAATAAGCCAAACAGCTGCTGAATACAGCTGATTAGTGTTCCCATGACAACCGAACACCGACTTTTCCTTTTAAAGTTTTGTGTTCATTAATCGTCCTTTTAAAGTTTTTCAGCAGCTTTTATGGCTCAGATGTTATTCCCATAAGAGAAGCTGTTTGAATTCCTTTGAATGTGCTAAAATATCTTTCATACAAATTCAGAAATATTTGAACAATCATACATCAGTCATGATTCTAAATATTATCCTTTAGATTTAAACCTGAAACATTGAGTGTGAAACCGTAAACAATTATTTTATCTACAAAAACAGATTATTACACTCTCAGAATGCAATTGGAAAGGATTAAAATACTTATTTGTATTTTAAACTACTCGTTTTCCTAAAGCAGGCTTCTGATTGGCTGAGAGGTTCATGTGACGACTCCTTCCCTACAGGTCAGAGTCAGAATAGTTTTAGGGTTTTTTTTTACCGTAGTTTAGTTTTAATTAGTTTCTAGAGTGTATTTGCTAGTTTTTATTAGTTAAATACTGTTTTTTTCTTTAGTTTGTATTAGTTGGTTTTCTTCATGCTTTGGTTAATTTTTAGTTAACCAAAGCATCAAAGTATTGCAATTATGTAAACATTGATTGGGTGATGAAGACTCAACTGAAGATAGTATTTTCAAAAATATATTAACTTATTGTAAAACAACCAAATGACTCTGGTTTTTTCTCACAACCTTTGCTGTGATCGTTTTGTAGATTAGCATAAATTTGCTGACTGAGGGGAATCCCAAACAACTGACATATGGCGCAACTGAGAGTCTGGTGGATATTGGAGATGATATGTGGAAATGTTTATTATTAAATCTAAAGGTCATTATTATGTTTATTCAGTTAAAAATGTTAACTATGAAAAAACATATTCACCTCCAAATCATAGTGCAGCAAATAGATCGGCTGCTCTGGTCGCTATGGTAACGTTTACATATCCCTTCAAAATAAGCTACAGATGCGCCACAAAAACGAACATTTTACTTTTGTGAAAACTTTAACTCACAATAATGACTAGTGGAGCCCTGAGCCTGTTTCTCTGCAACCAGACGGTTCCATCTGAAAGTGATGAGAGACAATGACACCTGAAGTGTTGCTTATATCCACAACCTGCTTGGTCTCTACGTGGCAAAGCAGCTTGAAGCTTCATTGCCTCATTAGCAGCCGGTCGCTGCATGTTACGCAGAGCGGTTTGTAATGTGGGACTCACCTACCGGTCCGGGATAAATCCATCCTCCTGTCTCTCTGGGCCTTTTCCCCTTTGAAAAAGAAACTTTCCAAAGACATCTGATCTGTTTCTAACTCATTTTACTGTTTGTAGCTCAATGTTGGCCGCAAGTAACCAAGAGAATCTGGTTAAAGGATTTTCAAAATAAAAGATCCTCCAGACTTAAATAATACATAAAACAGAAATATTTATTTATTGTGCGGCCCGGTACCAATTGGTCCACGGACCGGGGTTTGGGGACCACTGATCTAAAAGATATAAAATATTGTTGCTTAAAGGTTATTACTGCTTTTTTTAGCTGACTGTTGAATAATTATGTTTATGGATAAAGATTAATGAAGCGCTTTAGCTGCTAGTGACCGTCTGATTTTATTTTTTACTGATATTTAATAAACGGGTAATAAAATGTATCATCCATCACAGAAATAAAGCAAAGTGGTTTTTTAATGCCTTGTTTCTTTAGATGATTATGAGTGGTTCCTCTGAAACAGAAAAAGTGCATCACTGTGAGCTGAAGACACTTTGACCTCATTGTAAAGTTACTTCCCGTGTCGCCCTTTTATATCTATTAAAATTAATGGCCTCTATTTTTTAACGCCGACTTCAGCTAAAGGTTTTTCTTTCTTTTCTTTTTTTTAACAGAACCGACATTGAACTGAGTCGTTTTCTTCTGGAGTTTAAATGTTTAATGGAGCCGGAACCTCATGAGTCCAAATACAGAAAGTTAGAAATAAATCTGGTGGAAGCCCAAGGCCACAGAGAAAACAGGAAAACCTTCTGGTTTTTACTCAGTTTACTTCAGATTTAGCAAAAGCAGCCGGTGGCAGGGCCGAAGCCAAAAGGGGGCCGGGCGGTGCCACCAGCTCACTAATGGTCAATACTAACAAAATACTTCATTTAGCAATTTAAATTACATGAAGTTAAAGTTACAGACTTCTAAAGTTACAGAGAGTTAAAGAAGGTAAATTATTCTGGGGTATGCAGAAAATATGATAAAATAGTATATATATACAGTATATATATATATATTATATATATATATATATATATATATATACTGTATATATATATATATATATACCTGTGTGCCAAAATAAAACTGGATATGGGCAGAATGTAAAGAGATGTAACTGTTTATTTAACTCTGCATCAAAATCAAACCCATAATATATTGAATTGATATCATTAATTGATTCTTGAAATAATTGTCCACTAATTAGAAATCAATTAATTATTAACTGGAAAATATATTTAAAAAAGCCTATTTCCTCAAAGGAAAACATTCAGAGCAGTAATTAAACCAAAACTGAACAAAAAGTAAAACCTTGTTACAATTAAGAAAAGAAAAAAAACATGTCTGGTTCAAATTCTGTAAGAAAAATCTATCAAGCACCGTTTGCATCCAATTATGAATTGATTTATCCACTAAACTGACATCAAGTCAAGCAGTAAAAAGTAAATTTTTGTTATTCAAAAAAATTGATTGAAAGCACTGAAGTACAAATATGCTAATTTGTTAATCCAATTAATCAGAATAATGGATAAAATCAACTATCACTAACAAACATTGACCACTATAATAGTATATTCCAAGTATTTTTCTGTTTAGAAAAAAGCTGAAGTTACACCATCGCAGACTGAAATAAGGCCCAACTTTAGTGCTGACTGAATAAAACTAAAACTAATTTAAGCAGAGACCAGAGAACCCGGTTATGAAGGAACGCATGGAGCTGGTGTCCATCTGAATGGCAGTCACGCCTCCGAATGGAAATCAAAATGACCAAAACATGAACTGCGCTCCCTTTAACCCCGCGCTCTGCAGATAAAACAACAACGCATCACCGTCTTTCAGAGTCGCTCCAATGACAGCTGGTGTTTCAACCAGACACTAAAAAACTTATCTGGTTCCAACAGGGACGTTTACAGGAAGCAGAAAAACTGATTTTACTGAGATAATCCATGAAATACAGTAAATTTGAAAAATAAACTCAGCAATTCAGTTCTAAACCTTAAATATTCAACATTAATGTTGATGAAATTTAAAACACTCAGTTGGTTTTTAATTAGCAGAATTAGGAACAGATTTTTTTTAAAGTTAACAGAGAATCAAGGAATTTAAAACGTACAAAAATTAAACCACAATATAAAGAAAACTTAAATATGAAGAACAGCAGCAGCTCACAAAAAATTATTGAATTTAGCAGGTAAAAGTAACAGTTTTCTGTGATTATAATAAAAAACACTAAAAGTTCAGATTATATTTTCGGTTCATGTACCAGAAGGTTTGGATGTTATATTTTAAGTTAGGAGGAGCCAGACATCCTCTGGTAAACCTCTGAACCTGAAGAAAACCAAACAGACTGTCTGACCTTTGACACAGAGGGCAAAGGTCAACTTCCCAAACCAGATCAGAGCTAACAGAACTCCAACAGAACCGCTTTCAGAAATGAAGACAAACTGAACGGAAATCATTAACATCCCCTGAACAGGTCACAAGAATCAGACACAAAGTTCACAGCTGAACAGAACCAGAACCAGGACATCCGCAGCCTTACCCAGCTTCGGCAGGGAGTACTGCACTTTGAAGTAGTCCTCATAAAATCCCAGCAGCCTCTTGGTGATGTGCAGCGCGTAGTCGCCTGCGCCGCTGGAGATGGCGTCCGGCCGGGCGTACAGACGGATCTGAGGACGGACAGAGAGACCAGTGAGACGGATCTGAGGACGGACAGAGAGACCAGTGAGACGGATCTGAGGACGGACAGAGAGACCAGTGAGACGGATCTGAGGACGGACAGAGAGACCAGTGAGACGGATCTGAGGACGGACAGAGAGACCAGTGAGACGGATCTGAGGACGGACAGAGAGACCAGTGAGACGGATCTGAGGACGGACAGAGAGACCAGTGAGACGGATCTGAGGACGGACAGAGAGACCAGTGAGACGGATCTGAGGACGGACAGAGAGACCAGTGAGACGGATCTGAGGACGGACAGAGAGACCAGTGAGACGGATCTGAGGACGGACAGAGAGCAGGAAATCAGAATTAGCGCCTCTTCATTTCCACGAGTCGTTGCCGTCCGAGTCAAACAGGAAATGAAACTCGGCTCAGACAGTTTGAATAAAATTGGATTTACAGCAGCAGGAAAAAGTTTTAAAGGTTTAAACCCCAACAAACACAAAACCAATTCGATCAATTACCGATACTGCCTGGTCACATGACGCTCCACTGATGACCAAGTTTATGAGAAGCTCCTGAGTGACATCATCAGGTATGTCACGATAATATTCAGCTGGACGATAAAATGCTATACGATTGATTGATTTATTGATTTTTGCGACAGGCTTTGACATCAACATCAGACGTTTTATTTCTACACTGTTTCTGTTGGGATGCACCAATAAGATACTAATATCTGTATCGGTCCTGATATTGAACAAACCAATCCGATAATATCTGCATCAGTCTTGGTATTGAACAAACCAATAAGATACCAATATCTGTATAGGTCCTGATATTGAACAAACCAATCCGATACAATATCTGCATCGGTCCTGATACTGAACAAACCAGTCCGATACCAATATCTGCATCGGTCCTGATATTGAACAAACCAACTTCCGCATACCAACATCCGTACTACGGTCCTGATATTGAACAATCTATAGTATCAAGCAGATTGGTGACAGAGGGCAGATCTATTCAGTCTAATTCTGCTTTATTACTTATTTTACATGACATTTAGGATTACTAATTGCACTTTCTGACCCATTTGAAATAAGTTTTGTTGGTTTATTTTTACAGGTAGTCTACATGTTTCTGTCAGTTTCTTATTTATTTATATTGGTTGCTAAACTTCTGAATGAATGTTGAAATTCTAACTTTTCAACTTTGTGGTAACTGGAACTCCGCATACATTCTCCATCCTCCCAAACTGCATTTGCTTTAAATATTTCAGATCTGCTCTACAGACACCAAGGGAAAAGGTGAATTTTCAGCAAATAATCTGGAGGTAGATTTCATGCTAAAATCTGGGAACCCCTGGTGGTTCGGTGTAGATCCCAGAACTGAGCTGATTGTTTTTCAGTAAATCAGTTCAACTGAAGGCCGTGAGTTTCAGAGTCTCGTCTGCATTCTGCTCACAGCGTCCGATGATTCCCTCTCTCACGCACCGAAGGCGCGTTCCAGCATGTTTATTAGCAGGCGAGCCAGACGGCTTCCTGTCGGCTCCCCGCACGCACACACAGAAACAGAAATTAAATTAAAGGGCCGGTCTAGACGCTCTGAATGCGGTGGGATGAGATGGATCAAACCCTGACACAAAAAGGCCATTCCACTGGATTTATGCTGGGAGAAATCGATTCAGCACTTTTATGACCACTCTCCAAGTGTCTGTGTGTGGAGGCGCTTTCAAGGGTCAGAGAACATCATGTAACCAACGCAGAGTTTATGCCAACAGTAAAAATCTCCACGGCTGCTTCACGGCTCAGATACTAATTTAGCACAAACCGTCTGCATGGAGGAGCAGAATGAGCTTTTATTCTGAGTGTCGTTGCTTTAGACTTTACATACGCATCAGGTGAGATAAGCTATGATTTTACTGAAAACAAATGTTTGCTGCATCTTAGGCTGAACTATTTTATGGGAAATTTGCATTTCTCAGATGAGACAAAACTACAAACCCCATCAGCTTCTTCCGCAGCCTGTGACGGATTCTGCTCCGGAAATGGATTCATAAGATTTTTACAGAATTAAAATTATCCTCCACAAACTGCTTCATTTGGGAAAATCACCGATTTGGTCTGAATTTGGTGTTTTTGTCCAATCAGGGGAGAGTGAGAACTTCTTTGTATTTTGCAAAGC
Organism: Poecilia picta; assembly: GCA_033032245.1. Lineage (NCBI taxonomy): Eukaryota > Metazoa > Chordata > Actinopteri > Cyprinodontiformes > Poeciliidae > Poecilia > Poecilia picta. The sequence continues at coordinate 3,635,130 of CM065375.1, read as the reverse complement.
ATGCGTTTATGAAATGTCATCTAGTAGCTAAGTGTTAGGCAATTCTCGACAACAGTATAGCATATTTTCAATGAGTTGCATGAGGATATTAAAAGGAAATGTATTTTAAATTTCAAAGATGGTTTTCTGCTTAAATCTAGCAATCCTGATTTTTAAAACAATGAAATATCTTCTTCCACTTAACTTTCCTCTACTTTTGTTGATAAATCCCAAAATATCCCAATGAAAACAAAATAAAACAGAAGTGTGGGATGTAAAATATGAATGGTATGAATTTCCGGTTATACAGTCACCATATTTTCACTCATGACTCACAGATTTGCTGAATATTTTAGGTTTTCATTAAAAGAATAAACATGAAGCAGAGAGGTGCAACAGAACCAGAGTCCCGGCCTGGTTGGATCCAGCTCTGGGGTGATTGTTGAATAAAAATGCAGCTCCCGTCTCCTCATCCGGCTGCAGCCAGCTGACTGAATATCGGCTCAGAGTGAGAGGATTTATTGAAATGTGGGCCGGCCGCCGGGGAGCTGCTGAATTCAGAAGAGTCTCCTGAGGATTCCTTAAACGCCCGCGGTCGTGTTCTCCCCGCTGAGATCCAGAATGCGTCGCATTTTCCAGCAGGCTTCAGAGTTTTGCTCCCTTCAGGCTGAAATTCGCTGAAACTGAAGCAGCGGCGTAGACAGGCAGCCCCTTCTTCGTGGATTCCTCTAGAGAGACGAAAACACGCAGCTCTGTTGGAGCTGAAACTTTAAATTACCTCCAGGTGAGCAGCAGGAAGACCCATCAGTCACATCCGTCAGGTGTGAGGAGGAGCTTCCCGACTGAAACACGCCTGTCCGCTGATTCGGAAAAAAAACTAAAACCTCTTCAATTTGGGAATCTAAAATGAAGGCCTTGTGTGTTTTACAGATCAATCAAGTGTCAACGTTACCTTCAGGTGTCATAAAATGCTGTTTGTATCATATATGACTGTAAAAGAATTTAACTATTTTAACGTCATAAAATTGCACCTCTGTATTCCCCCAGATCTTCTGGTCCTGGTTCTGCTCTGCATCCCCAGAACCAGAACCAAACGAGGAGAAGCAGCATTCAGCTTCTATGAACCACAAATTTGGAACAAACTTCCAGAAAACTGTAAAACAGCTGAAACACTGAGTGTCTTTAAGTCTCAACTTGAAACCCACCTGTTTAGAGTTGATTATGGCTAAATTGCAGGTTTTAATGTCTTAGGTTTGAGGATCCTTGTAAGATGTCGCTTTGCTAAAACTCTGTTCAAGGAGACCCCATAAGGGCAAGTCCTCACGTGGATCGATGTTTTTAATATTTTTATGTTTACTTTTAATAATGTTTTATCTTTCCATCTTCATTAATCTTTTTAAAAATCTCTTTCTCGTTTAAGGCCTTGTCAGATGGTGGTTTGACTAAAGAACTTTTTAAGTTATAAAGGTTAGAGTCATTGTTAAACAGAGATTTAACTAAAGGCTAAAGGGTTAGAGTCCTTGTTAAACAGAGATTTAACTAAAGGCTATAAAAGTTAGAGTCCTTGTTAAACAGAGATTTAACTAAAGGCTAAAGGGTTAAGAGTCCTTGTTAAACAGAGATTTAACTAAAGGCTAAAGGGTTAGAGTCCTTGTTAAACAGAGATTTAACTAAAGGCTATAAAGGTTAGAGTCCTTGTTAAACAGAGATTTAACTAAAGGCTAAAGGGTTAAGAGTCCTTGTTAAACAGAGATTTAACTAAAGGCTAAAGGGTTAGAGTCCTTGTTAAACAGAGATTTAACTAAAGGCTAAAGGGTTAGAGTCCTTGTTAAACAGAGATTTAACTAAAGGCTATAAAGGTTAGAGTCCTTGTTAAACAGAATTTAACTAAAGGCTAAAGGGTTAGAGTCCTTGTTAAACAGAGATTTAACTAAAGGCTAAAGGGTTAGAGTCCTTGTTAAACAGAGATTTAACTAAAGGCTAAAGGGTTAAGAGTCCTTGTTAAACAGAGATTTAACTAAAGGCTAAAGGGTTAAGAGTCCTTGTTAAACAGAGATTTAACTAAAGGCTAAAGGGTTAGAGTCCTTGTTAAACAGAGATTTAACTAAAGGCTAAAGGGTTAGAGTCCTTGTTAAACAGAGATTTAACTAAAGACTATAAAGGTTAGAGTCCTTGTTAAACAGAGATTTAACTAAAGGCTAAAGGGTTAAGAGTCCTTGTTAAACAGAGATTTAACTAAAGGCTAAAGGGTTAGAGTCCTTGTTAAACAGAGATTTAACTAAAGGCTAAAGGGTTAGAGTCCTTGTTAAACAGAGATTTAACTAAAGGCTATAAAAGTTAGAGTCCTTGTTAAACAGAGATTTAACTAAAGGCTAAAGGGTTAAGAGTCCTTGTTAAACAGAGATTTAACTAAAGGCTAAAGGGTTAGAGTCCTTGTTAAACAGAGATTTAACTAAAGGCTAAAGGGTTAGAGTCCTTGTTAAACAGAGATTTAACTAAAGACTATAAAGGTTAGAGTCCTTGTTAAACAGAGATTTAACTAAAGGCTAAAGGGTAGAGTCCCAGTTGACAGAGTTTCAACTAAAGGCAAAAGGTAAGGCTCTTAGAACCCCCTTACTTTGAGGAGACAAATGGTGGTTTGACTAAAGAAGTTTTAAATGTTAAAGTTTTTATTTTTACTTTTTAATTTCTTTTTATTTCTCTTTCTCACTGTTTATTTCTTTCTCTTTCTCACTGTTTATTCAATGTCACAAGCTGTTTTTATTTTAATTATGTAAAGCACTTTGAAATGCCTTGCTGCTGAAATGTTCTATACAAATAAAATTTAATTGATTAAAAACTCCTGCTCTTCCTGAAGCTCCGCCTCCAGGAAGTCATCACAACATGGCTCCTCTGTTAACCCTTTAACGTTTTTACCCTGAGCAGTTTAAAGATAAAAAAAGTAGATTTATGTGATACTGCCCCTTTAATTTAATTAAAAGAAAGTAGTGTTTTAATCTATTAATCATAGTTCATTAATTTTGACAGAGATTTAATCTCATACTAAGATATCGGTATTGGAAGTGAAAAAGGACAGAAACAGGAAGCTGCTCTTCCTGCATCATGTGCAAACAGAGACAGATGAAAAACGGTCGGTAAAAGCTCGGTTCTGTTTGTTTTTTAGAAAATTAACCCGCCCTCCTGCACAGCAATAAGCTCCTCTCAGCAGCAGAGAAAGGAAAACCTTCACGCTTCCTCCTGGACATCCAAACGGTTTCTGTGGCAACTGGCGAAGTTGACAAAACTCTCAAACTGCACCTTGAACTTCCCCAAATCGACACGGCGGATTGTGAGGCGAAGGATCCAGAACCGTCCAGGTTTCTGAGGAGAACCAGAGCTGTGGGCCAATCAGAAGCTGCTCTCTATACCTTATGGCGCCAGCATCACAATTAAAGTCGGATTCACTCGCTTGGGGTTTGAAAAGTCTGAAGCATCAGTCAGGATTCTCTCCTCCAATCAGAAGGCGGATCCGTCCTCTCTCTCTCTCCTCTCCTTGTTATCTCTTCGCTCGTCCGTTGCTTCCCTCCCGGCGCTCCGTCTGTTGCCCTTGGATGATGGATGGGGTGACGGACGCTCGGTTGCCACGGTAATTTGATGGATGGTTTAACAACCGGTAGCGATGCTGACGGCGCCTCGGCCGGTTCTGGTCCTTGACTCTGGGATCAACGGGCCTCAGACGGCCAAGGGAACCAGCGACGCCGCTGACCCGTCACCGCCGCGCCACAGATAGGTCCAATCAGACGACAGAACAGCGGGCGGGCGGCGCCGCACGGGTCGCAACCCCAGGAAGACAAATCAAGACGAAACATCTGTGTCCACTTCAGAGGGAGCAGAACCAGAAAAGCTCTGGATGGCTTCAGTCCAACAAACAGACAAAACTGACGTTTCATCAAGACTGCAGTTCATTTTTATTGGAGACAGATGAAATTACTAAAATTATTTTAGTAATTAACTAATCAGATGTTTTAAAAAGCCTGTTTTACGTTAATAAAGTCAAAGATGCAAATAAATAACAAATAATAAAATGCAACAGCAGCTTCTTCGTTTGTAGTAAATGCAGCTAAAAAATATTTAGAACATCCAGGTCAGAAAAGTTCAGCTCTTTCTGCTCGATTTGTCATTTCAGCAAGGCTGATCTGGTGATTATCTTTCAGATTAACTGATTAGTAATTGATAGAAATGACAATTTGTTGCAGAATTTGAATCAGGTGAATCTAAAACTGATGCTAGAGGGAGTCCTGGTCTTAACACTTTTACAGATAACTGGACCTTTTTATCTTAAGCCAAAAGTTTGTGGTTTATAACTATGTTCAACTGTAACTCAGTTTCTGTATGACTGTGTTTTGCAAACTGTTCAGTGAATATCTAGGAGATGTTTTCTATCTTAACTTTCCATTTTGTTCATCACTGACAGGAAGTAGTGTAACTGACACTAAAACCCAATGAAGCCTCTTTATCCCGATGATCCGAGACATTCCCGACGGAGACAGCAGTTTGGAACAGAGTCCGACAGGAAGGCGACCGCTAGTCTGCAGGGGTAGCTACTTAACGAGCATCGCTACGTTGTTAGCATCTGCAGCTGACAATCTGACAACGTTTAAGTAGGAAGTAATGTAACTGACACTAAAACCCAATGAAGTTTCTTTATCCCGATGATCCGAGACATTCCCGACAGAGACAGCAGTTTGGAACAGAGTCCGGACAGGAAGGCGACCGCTAGTCTGCAGGGGTAGCTACTTAACGAGCGTCGCTACGTTGTTAGCATCTGCAGCTGGACAATCTGACGTTTATTTATGACAAAGTTATGAGATCCAAAGTAAATAATAATTAATTCAAATCACTCCTGTTTAATTAATGCTATTTATGTTGATAATGTTAATTTTTCATACTTTTAAGGTTTCAACATTAAAGTTTTTAAACTTTGGATTATTAAAAACATTTTTCATTATGATAAAATCTCCTTAATGTCTGATTAAACGACAGAAGCAGCAGTTTTTATATTAAATACTGACCTTACCTGCAGTTTATGGTCCATTAATGTGACCTTTATTGTCATTACTGAATGTTAATGTGACATTTTCTGTCATGGGATTTTATGGGAACTCAGGGGAATAAGTCAATAAAGGGGAGGATATTTATTAATCTACGGATTAATAAATCTTCATGATTTTTTGAAAATAAAACTGAAAATCAATAAACCAAAGACACTAGAAACATAGAAAAAATTTAACACTTTTAAACAGAAAGAAAACCTGCATTTACAGGGGGACCATTAATATAAAATATAAAAGTCACAACGTGATCATGATGCGTCTTCCACAGAATCAAACCTCCTCAGAAACAGCCTGACTTTACATCTCAAACTACGATTTTAAATCTCATAATTGTTATTTAAAAGTCAACATTATGACCAAGTCAATTATAATATTAAAATGTTGTAAGTATGACTTCCTGTTGGGCTTTTGTTTTTTTTCTTTTATGACAGAAATGGGTCTCCATACAAACAGAGGAAGACCAGGTTAAAATATTTCTGCAGCAACTAAACCGAGTCAGCGGATGAGATTCAGATCAGGTTAATCAAAAAAAGCAGCCAAGAGGCAACACTGGAACGGCCTAGTCAAAGTCTAGATGTCAAACCAAGCGAGAATCTGATGTTCTCCATCCAATCTGACTTTTGGCCGTTTTCAGAAACGCACAGCACAAATCCAGAGTTTTTTGTAAAACTCTTCAAATTAAATAATTTTAGGTCATAATTATGTTCCGCTTTACGTCGACATGTCCCATAAACCCGACTTATCAGGTTTTTCCCTCCAGTGTTGCAGGTTTCGTACATTTTCCAGCAGAGCGCCAACATGATCCAGGTCGTTTCTGGTTCGAACCTGGACAACGTTCACCTGTGGCTCTGTGAAAACGTTAAAACGATGTCGTTCCCATGGCGAGCAGCTGATAAACACGCAGCTGGTTGGTGGGAATAATGAGCCCAATGCTAAAGACGGGGTTTAGTGAAGCAAGGCCAGCGCAGCGGGTCACTCCTCCGTCTGTTTGGATTCTTTAATCCTCGCTGAAGGAGAAGCTCCTCATTACAGGAACAGGGACAAGCAGCTGTTTATGAGGCGGGAGAACAACGGAGAGCTGATGGTGAAAGCTGGACGAGTCCCAGTCTGAGTCGCTGCGCCGCAGATGGAAACGATTCCTGTTGCTGCCTGATGAAGTTTTATTCTCACCATAAAGACGTCATTACCAGCCTACATGAGCTTAGAGCGCCAGCATCGTTTTCTGTCTCGTTAGCTTGTTTGCACAACGGTTCAGGTGTGTAGAGGAGCTTCAGTCACCTCACAGGAGATCCGGTTTAACCTTTGACCTCAGCGTTCAAATTACTGACCTGATGTTCTGCAGAGTCTTTTTAGTAGCAATAAAAACACAAACTGCACAGGATTCAGACGGGGCTGGACAATGATAGATATGATCAATATCAATAGATATTACATCTGATAGAGTATTTGATGTTCAATATATAGAATATTAATTGAACTGCACAGCATTCTGGGAAATGTAGGTTAAAGGGTTTAGCTGCTCAACCCCTAACGGCTAGCTAAGCTAACTTGGTGCAATCAGTTAACTGATCACTCTCTGGTTGCCTAGCAACAACCTGTTGCACAAGAAGGAGTTTCAAGACCCCCCCCCCTCCAACTTCGGTTGCTTAGCAACAACCTGTTCAGTAACTGACAGCAGCAGTTTAAGGTTTCGCCTCATAAATGCTAAAAAATTATTTAAACAAACAGCAGCTTGACGTGAAAACTGGATAAAACGGGAAATATTTTAGATATTTAAAACAAAAAACTAATCGTGTTTATAATGAGATGAGGTTTGCAGCCGTGTCGTCCATCTCTACATTCAGCCAAGTCCTTCACAATAAGAAATACTTTCACCAACTCAAATCTGGGACCTTTCAAGGCCACAGTGAAAGGAATTTAAGACCGTTGTCACAAAATAAATCTGCAAAAGGAAACTGAAATAAATACATTTTATGGGCTGGTAGCAGAAGTGAGCCAGTGGCAAAGATACGCATCATAAAACAGCTAGCTAGCTTTACCATTGGAGCTAGCTACCTAGCATGTGAGCTAAGCAGCTAGCTTTAAACAAAGGTCACTATGAATGAACTAAAAATAAAAACTGACACTGATAAAACATTTATTTTAACTGAAATAAATGGGGGAAAACTTTATAAAACCAACTAAAATATAATGAAATTACAGATGTAATATCCTTTGTTTTTTGCATTTGGCTGGTCAACAAAAACTTAATACATATTTTGAAAATGTCTGTTGAGTATTTATCACAGTCAATGTAAACATAATCATGGTAAATCAATTAATAAAAATTAACCAAGTATAAATAAACTAAAACTACTACTATAACCAATACAAATGAAATATTTAACTAATAAAAACTGGCAAACATTCTAAAAACTAATCAAAAAGTCAATTTATTGCTGTGAAAAGACAAAGTTGGTTTCTGAAAATCACGATAACACTTTACTGGATGATAAATTGTCCCAGATGTTATTGCAATAAACAATAATATTGCTGTTTTGATACCATTTCCAAGTAATACAATGGAAATTGAGGAACACATTATAAAGATCAATAAACTTTAAATACTAGTGAACATTTAACACTGGAACTGGAAGACATTTTAAATATGCAACAATAATTAAAAGATTATGAAAAATCTGTAAACAAAAAGTCTCGTTGAGATGAAAACAGCACACTGAAGACTTTAATCATCTGTTTTTTGGGAGAAAGAGGAAAAAACAGACCAACAATAAATCGTGTAAATGGAAGTTACTGACTTTGTCTCCATTCATCACGTGATTAACTGATTTACTGCTGGCCTGTTTTGAGCCTGATGTCCCTCAGAGCCTCGTATTAAAACCAGGCTGAGTGTTTCTGGGCGCCGACTGGAGCGTTTGACGGAGAAAGCGTTTGTGACAGTCGGAGCCGTTTGATTGGTCAGGATGGGGACGGCTGACGTTTCATTTGTCCTCCTCTCAGAGCGTCGCAGGAGGAAGAGGAGGCATGGCAGGATTAACGTTCCTGTCAGAGGAAGCCGCTCCGCAAACAGACAGCACGTCCCGGCTGCCTCCGGGCCAAAGCAGCGATCTTAATACGAGACACACAGAGCCCATCCAGCAGATGTTTGTAGACACCACAATCTGCATCTGCTGCTTTCTGGATGCTTTTCAGCTCCTGACAAAATGAACACATCCTGGGTTTTTAAATGGAACCCGGCTTCCTGCTAATCTCCCATCAGGCCTTGCGTCCTTGTTGACGGGACCATGTCTTCATGGATTATCACAGGCAAACAGCAGGAAGAGGCTGAGAGAATCCGTTCTCTCAACACTCTGCTGGAAAATCGGCGCTTTTTGATCGTCTTGACTGGAGCACCGTTCGACGTGTTCACAGTTCTCTGTGTGAAGAATGAGATCTGATGTGCTGCTGCTCAACATCAAGCGGAAACGTTCTCACTGCTGCGGCGTTTAAAACGAGTTCATCAGGACTCGGCTGATGACGGGTTCCTTCTAAAGGATCCAAAACTCTGTTCGCATGAAGGTTCTCACCTTTTATACGTCCATTTGTCCAGGTAGGAAGAGGAAGTCATTAGAAATAAATGTTTAAAAGAAGACGTTTGAAAATCTAACATTCTCAAACACGCGGTAGGCTAATGCTACGTTTGTGGATGAAAGACATTAAATTAGTCATTTCCAGCTCAGACACAAGGAAAGGAATGCAGCTGGTATCCTGCAAAAGGAAGGCTGGAAAGTGTTTCCTGATTTCACTTATAAAACAATCTAAAGGTCCACATACTATGCATTTTCTTAACTGAAACACTTTATGCTCACAAACAACACAGCGATGGATTGTCCCATGTTGTTTTCTTGTTCCAGATTCAAATATCCAAGGTTTTTCAGCCAAAAGGGTTTAAATAACAGAGTGGAAAAAATATTTTAAAAAATATAGAAATCAGCCAATCATCTGTGGATCGACACAAAGGGAAAAGGATCAGTGGAGGAAAGTGGTTTTTCTCAATCATTTTTCCGTGATCCCATACAGGTTTGCTGTAAAAATCTGTTTTCATGTGCTGCAGTTCCACATTGTCGTCATCTGCCGGGTTTCCAGAAGACTAACAGTGTTAGTAACCTTTAGTAAGTGAATAAATCAATCAGCCGGCAGCCTGTGAGCGTTTCTGGCTGATATTTTCTCTTCGGTCGGAGTCGGTTTCAGTTTTCGTGTCGTGTGTTGGATTTTTTCCGGGCCGCCTGGATTGGGTTTCAGATTCCCTGGAGTGTCTTTCAGGCCGCGGTTGTTCGTTTTGGCCTCACCGTTATGGAGCCGTTACCGACTGAATGGAGGGATGTGTTTTTTCTCTCAAGTGGAAAATGCCTTTTAAAAAAACAACAAAAACAAAAACAGCCTCAGGCTTAAAAGGGGTAAAAAGCGAAAATGGGAAGGGAAGCAAGCGGAGCGCTGAACAAACTCCCAGAGGATGTTTTGGAGTCATCAGAGGCGTGTTGGGCCCGCAGCGCAGCCACACACCGCAGGAACAAAGAGGTCGGGGTTCCTGGATGCTCTGCCCTCAACCCGCAGATCTCCACTGGAAACACTGGGGTCGTTTGGGAAGCATGTTTTCCCATCAGCCGGCGTTTCCCCAGTTTGGCATAAAAATAGAAAAAGGGCAAAAATAAAGATGGATCTGTTGGCGTTTTCCTCCGTTTCAGCGCGCTGGATGCTGCTGATGGTTATAAACGACCCAGATACGAGGCGCCATTAAAGCCAAATTCCTCCTAAATTATAATTCTGTAACAAGGAGACAAAGGCTGCGCGTGTCGGAGCGTCGCCCTTGAGTTCCTGGCAGACGAGATGGATGAGCTGTAATTACACTGATAGAGATGATGGGGCGAACAAGGTCGCGCCTGCTTTCTGTCCTTGTGTTGGAAGTCCAACGGCTCGACGTGCATGTTTGAGTTCGAAGCGTTTGGAAACGGATCAGGAGAAAATCAGGTGGAAGCAGCGACGGCGGAACGACTGGACTTTCAAATCAGAATCACATCGGAGGCGATAAAAACCAGAGCAGAAACAAAAACAAGCCGAGACCAAAGTTCAGATCCCGTCTGACGCTGCTCCCCTCGTTGTTTAACTAAAATATCCCAATAGTTGATGGGAATTTTCTGCAGCTTTGTTTCTGAGCTGACTGTTGCATTGTTTGTTGATTTAATACAAAATCCTTTATCAGCTCAGTCGACTTAAAGCTCCGACTCGGCAAAAACATAAAATCCTACCAAGTATTTCTGTTTGGTTTCAAGTGCAAATTTCTCACTATACTTCAGATAAGACAAAACAAAGTAACTTTCCCACAAGCTTGGAGCTTGTTTTGAGTAAATAATGCATTAATATTGCTGAAAAACACTAGTTTCATTGGCAGATTATTTCATTTGCAACATGAGAAAAATGTCTCGTTATAAGGACAGAAAGATTCATCGCCTGGTTTATTCCTGCGGCTCCCAGCTGGACGTTTTAAACTCCTGCTCTATATTCACCTGAGAAAGAAGAAGAAATCCATCCTGGTCACCTTTAAAACAACAACACAAGTAAAGGTGGATGGAGTCCCAGCAGCCTAATGAAGCCCAGAGCAGCAGCGAGGCAGGAAGCGTCTGATTATCGCCGGTTCACATCTTAATTACCGTCTTCAGCCTCAGATAACGAGCCGCTGCTGGTTTTATTGGATCATCTGCAGACCATCCACTGATATCTGCAGGTAAAGTGGCTGCAGCTGATAATCCGCCGTTTCAACGTCTCATTTCATCCCAACGGACCAGCAGCATCAAACCGACTGTTCAGAAATACTCACACCGCTTAAAACTTTTCCACATTTCATCATTTTACAACAGAAGTTCACTTTATGATTATCAGCCTTCAGGGAACTAAAAAGTCTCACATTTTACTAACCAGTGAACGCACCATACGGAAGAGCTAGTGAGTTACTTGGCCACGCCCCCAGCTACATTGGCTCCGCCCACTTTAGGGTAATTTTTCTAAATTTGCGGGGGTAGTTGAGCTTTGTTACTTTAAAGTTTATTTTGTACAAACTTTTACATGAAATGATGGAAAAACAACGTGAGTTTTATTTTACGCTGCTGCTGTAGAAACAGATGCTGTCCGCACCAATTGGTGGTTTTTCCTTTTTGTGACTTAAACATGAAAAATGCTCAGTCAAAACGTGTTGAAAATGATGATTTGCTCCTTAAACCGTCGGAGGTCGGCGTTATTTAAATTAAATGCCAGAGATGTTCGTTTTTGAAGCACAAATCCAACATCTAAAAGCTTTAAAGAGCCGAATCTGCGCTGCCGTCACTCACTCGTCCTCGTTTGTTTTCTCCTGCCGGCTGCTGATATAAAGCCATTATTCCCCCAATCAAAGCTTAATTATGCCAATTATTGTGTGATGGTAATGACTGCAGCTCTTATCTCCCATTTCAACCCCAGAGATCAGGACTGATGGATGCGAGAGAAAACAGGCTGTAGTCGTTCTCCAGCCACTTTCATCAGACATTTGTTCCACTTCCAACAAGCAAACAAACAGACGGACGGGCTGAGACTCACCGCCACGCCGCCGCTGGTCTGCGTCTCCCTGTAGGTGAAGTTGCAGACGGCCCAGGCCACGTAGTAGGTGGACATGCGGGGCGTCCGGGCGAAGCGGTTGGTCACCCAGCCGTCCTCGTCCGGCCAGCTGCTGTCCACCGGCATGTTGGACAGAGACGTGTACTGCGGGTCGTGGCGGAGGCTCAGGGAGAAGGTGGCCTTGTAGACGGGCTCGTCGAAGCAGGGGAAGGCCTTCCGGGCGTGGATGGGGCTGAACTGGGTCACTGCCAGGTACCTGGACAGGGAGACGGAAAATCAGCGCCAGAAGGTCCAACTCGTCCTGGACTGAAACTAGGGCTGTGTAATAATATCGATATCACGATATTTATCGATATTTTCTTTCTTAGAAAAAAATCGATATTCATCCTTAAGTATCGTAACGTCCAACTGTCACCTTGTTCACTCACTGCTTGCTTCACCAGGTCATCAGGCTTAGAGTGATTCCTTCAGATGTTCAGGTTAAAAAGGTATCAAACTATTCAGAGCAGGAACTTGGTTCACTTTATTTACTTTACTAATGCATGTCAGCTACAGTTTGGACTGTTTCAACTAAAAGAAACATGTTTTCTCTCCACTTCTTTGATTTATTTTGTCCAGCTGTCCACTTTAAGTCTGTGTCCAACCAGAACCAGGTATTGTGTAGTTGGAGCTTTTAATCAGTTTTCAGTTAAATTAATTCAGTCCAACTTTATAACAGTCACAAAATGTCACCAAAATCACTCTGTCCCTCTAAAACCTTTCAGAAAATCGCAAAAGTGTATTGAATTGTATCGTTTGCTGAATATTGTAATACATATCACATCGTGAGCAGAATATCACGTATCGTATCGTGAGATTATTGTATCACTACAGCCCTAACTGAAACGGTTCCAGGACGTTCTCCAGAATCTACAGTCTCAGCTGTAGCAGTTCTACAGCGGTTCTGATCCAGACGAGCCTCAGGTTGGTTCCACCGCTCTGGACTTTATTAATGTCAGCAGCAGTAAAAACATTTTCCTTCGATTCTGATGAGAAAAATCCATCAACACAAACCCACAGCGACTCGACCTGAGTCTCTAATAAAACTCAGACCTTTACTGGAAATTACAGGACTTCACACTCCGTCTGCCAGATTTCACCTTTTTTCCTTATTTTATCTCTTCTGCTTTCATTCAGTCGCCCCTCTGACCTCCTCTGTTAGAGACGGAGGTCTGTGTCAACATGGCCGCCGCCGCCGCCGCCGGGTCCGGCAGCAATCATCTCCACAATAAAAACGTTTTGCCTTTTCCCGCCAAACAGAGGAAAAACGCAGAGCAGCTCCTCCATCAGCAGCTCGGTGGTTTTCTGCACCACAACTACATCCAAACAGACTTCATCCTGTCAACCTGACTGTGACCTTTGACCCCAGCACGAGAGAAACAACATCCTATAGAAAACCTTGTGAGGATGTCTGACAGCGTTTTGGCCTTAGAAACAAAATGTTGCCAAGTTATAGAAAAACAAGATCATGAATATCTCAGAGGCCTTCATAACCGAGTCCAGCTCTTTCTCCTACTAATCTCCAATTTTACATTATTTGCTGCTATTTTGATTTTTTACTCTATTCTTTCATATTGCCTTCACTGTAAAAACACTAAATCTTAAGTACTTTTGGTCTAGTTTCCAGTTACACTTGAAATAAGACAAAGCTAAACAAAAAGTAGAGTTTGTTTTAGGTCAGCAATTATTTAAAGTTGATTAAAATAAGTTTTAGCAACTGAAAAGAAAAAAATTGACATTGTATTACCATCAAGATTTTTCTCTCAACTACTTAATAAAAAATAAAAACCAAAATATTGAAGGTAAAACTCGTCTTGGACAAAAGCAGACAACGCCTCACATTTTTAAAAATGTAATTCTACATCCATCAGTAAAATATTTGTCTTTAATAAACTTGTGCTTCGGTTCATTAGCTGACTAATCTTAAATTGTGAGTAATCCGGTTTAAACTCATCCTCACTCTGCTAGTCGTGACATTTAATGTTCAAGCAAATCTGAGCCACAGCTCATGAAATCAAATAAAACCTGGAATTAACCGATCAAAGGTGTTTTTACTGCTTAATTAAGTTTCCTCATGCTGGATTAGCAGCTTTTCATGAACGAGCCTGATGGGTTTAAAGCCAGGTGAGCAGCAGCTCCGTCCAGTTGGACTTGGTGGGACGCATCGTGTTGGCGATGCGTGGTGTGCGTGACCTCTGCATGACCTCTGTGGAGCAGCAGCAGTCCAGCCCGACGGCCCACTGTGGATCTGCTGTGTGACATTTACAGCATCAGAAAGACTTTCAACCTGATAATGCAGCAAAGATGGAGATTCGATAAACTCTGCAGCAACAGAAAGACAGCAAAACGCTGGAGAGGTTGAATGATTTCAACTCTAATTTGACAAAAAGTAATAATACAAGAGGTGAGAGCAAAGTAAGATGTAAATAAATAATAAATTAATTATTAATAAATAAATAAGACCAATAATTTATTGGGGGGGTTTTTCTAGATGATGTGGTGTTTTGGTCTCATCTAGCTCTTTTTTCATTTTATATATTGTTTATTTTGATATTTAAAATGCCTTCAGTTCCAGTATTTAATGTTAATTTAAAGTTTATCGATCTTTGAGAATGTGTTAATACGCCATTACCGTTATATTGCTAGAAAATTGTTTCAAAATGATATTATTGTGTATCATTTGGGGCAGTTTCCCGCCCAGCTAAACGTTAGGATGGGAGGATTTCACGACGCTTGTTGCACGTCAGACTTTTCCTTGTGACTGAATCCGTTTCCCTAACGAGGAGAATCGTGGTTAACGAGGACGGATCGGACTTCATGATGAACGAGACGCTTTATGAGGAGACCAGAGTTGGATGGAGCCGATTGGTCAAACAGATCTACCTCATCATCCCCAGCAGCAGCAGCAGCGTTTCCTCTGTGACTCTCCCCCAGCTGAAGCAGTAATCCAGTGCTGGATGAGTTGATGTGGATCAATACTGACCTCTGACCTCTCCACTCTGCAGCGCGGCTGTCAGAGAGCAGTCAACCCAACATGGCCGCCAGCTGAGGCTGCTTCTCAACACCCACTGTGACTGAGTGTCTCTGGACCCACAGTCCCACTGGAGGGCTCCCTCTGAGTGGGACCCCACTCTGCAGAATCACTTCACCACTCAGGGATGCCCCGACTATAAAAACTAAAAAAACACAAGCAGGACGTTTGATTTCCGGAGATGATTTGGTGAGAACACGGAGGAACATGGATGTTTCCGTGGAGTTCATTAAACGGGTTGCAGCTGATGATGGGAGTTTTCTCTACTGAACTTTGAATCTTCGATCCGTTTGGTTTCCACGGTACCAGAGATTTAAATAAAGGTTAATAATAAAATAATCAAATTCAAAAATACTTTACCCCAAAAGGACATTAAATGATTGAACTCATATCATCTAGTATCTTCAGTCTTTGGATGACATCATCAGTTGTTAGCCAACACTGCTAACCCACCTCCTTTGCTTTTGCCGCTGCTCTTTAATCTCTGCCATTGGGTGGAGATGTTGGATAGGGGATTAGTCATTATTAGAGATGGACCGTCTTCCTTCTTCTCAACTCCTCCAGGGTCAAAGGTCAGGTATTATTTGAGATGCCAATTAGCTGCTCTGAGCTAGAAAAACAACACCTTGTTGCCATGGATACGCTCCTTCAATGTACCGATGGCCCCAACCAGTTCTCGCTCCTCCAGCAGTTTGATGATGTTGGGTGTATCATGACTCTCTCTCATCAGATGTTTGTTTGTTCGTTCATTTCTGATTTCACAGTTTGAGTTTTTCCAGAAAGTTTTTTTTTTTTTTTCTGTGGTGTTGAAGCAGAAACTCCTGGAAAAACCAGCGACTGTAAACGTTCACCTTCACATGCTCCTTCCAGGCCTTTATGTTCTCCAGGAGGAGTCAAGCAGCAACAATCCAGCTGAAGGGCACTTATGGTAAATATTTCCCTGTAAGAGAAAATGGCTGCTATTACAGCAGCTTTAAAGTGCTGCTCACGGTGAAGAGCGCGGCGATACGGAGCCTCACTCTGCGATTCCAACCACCAAACCAGGAGATCCGGCTTTAAGAAGCAGAAAGACGAGCGACTCACCAGCCTTCTGTGCTTTTTGCTTTTTTAAAGTTAGAATTAAGCATCTGTGTTGATAAATTAGAAGCCAGGAGTTTCATCAATCCATCACCAATTTCAGAACCATCGCAGTGAAGTGTTTCAACCTTTATTTCAGGTAATCAGAGTTCTGGCTCACAGCATTAAAACCAAAAATTAAACATCTTAGATAATCGGAATATGATGAAAAACTAAAATATTAGAAAGTCATGATGATAATCAGCTGATTGAAACACCTGGAAAGGTTTCCTGAGTGACTGTCGCTGTCTGGGTCAGAGGTCATGGACAGCCTGATCCAGTCATAAAACGTCCTAAAGAGTCTGGCTGTTCACAAAGTGATGCATCAAAGATATTCACAGAAAGTTGAGTGGAAGAAAACGGTGAAGCCTTTCAGTCCAACATGAGCGTTCAAAACGTTCACATTTTTATTGATCTGATGTTCTGATGGGTTTTCATTCTGAGGATCAACTGAATTAAAGCCTGAAATATTTCACTCGACCTGTCATAGATCTATAGTATAGAGCTTAATATTCTGAAATGTTGCACTTTTTCATGACATCCAGATTTTTGGAGCTGCCTTGTAGAGAAACGGGGAAGGTGACCTCCTGACCCCTGGGCTCTGCTCTTCATCATTCAGGCTGCATGTTGCTGCTCGTCTTCATCTCCAGCAGTCGGTTTTGCTGGTTTCATCCCAGCAGGACGCCGCTCTGCCTCTGCAGCTCAACTGCAACATGCGGCGTTACGATGCAGATTCCTGCTGCAGTTTCACACTGCAGCTGAAGTTCAGTCAGATCTCAATTTCCTTCCACAAAGAAACTCAAATGCATTAATTAGTTTTTGCACCTCGTGGGTAATTTTCCTCAGAAAAATGGGCGCTAATTTGGAAGATTATTCCGTTGTCTCCTGGTACAACATTAATTATAGTTCCAGGGATGGAAATCTGCTCTCTCTCAGAACCACTCGGATGAATCTGGCAGTTCGCCCTGCACCGGCACGCTGACAGTTTTTAGTCATCCTCGTTTTAATTGGTCCCTCCTTTGACCATCTTCATCTCGTTCGCCGCCTTTCGATCGGGCTCTGCTGCCAGAACGCCCATTTTAAAGCTAAAGCCTGTTATTTATTCTTACATGTTTTTAAACTCTCAGCTTAGCAGAACGTTCACCCTGCCTCCTGAATAAATCAGTGAAAGTTGTTTCTCTAAATGCTGACAGAACTTTTAATTGGTAAACAGCAAATGCTGCAGAATGTTTAGAGAACTATAAGATTTAATATCAGTTAATTATCCTGGTTTATTGTTCCGGTAACTTACTGCTGTTGCTTTACAATCCCCTCCGGTTAAAACTCAATTTATGTTCCATTAAAGACATTTAGCAGAGGAACCAAGCCATAAAATATGGAATAAAGGTTTATTTCTGAAAGTCTAATAAACAGAGTTAGAGTATGTTTTAGTTTGAAGACGTTTGGTGTTTGCATCCATCCACCTGAAGTCAGCAGCTAGCCTCAACACCTGCAGGTTAGCAGGCGGTCGTTTCTTTGGGTTCTTGAGGTTTTGGAGATGAACTACTGGATCCTGTTGATGCATAAACTCTGCAGGTGTCCAGGAGTCTTTAACCCTCCTGTGGTCTCGGTGCAGCAGATGTAACTGGTTGGACAGCGGAGAAGCAATGGGGTTGTTCCGTCAGACCGTCAGTGCCCGTAACAGCACACACAAAGTGGAAAACTGCACGAGGGTCAACGCCGCTGGACTGAACACTGGGTAAAAAGCTTGTTGGGTCCAAAGGAGCCCGTCTCTAAAGACAACGGGAGACAAAGAAAACAATCTGCATCAAACGCAGAGCAACCAGATCAACTACCAGTTTAAATCCAAATCCTTCACAGGGAAACAGGAAGGTGTAAAGAATCCGCCAAGTCAGCGTGCATGCAGCTGATAAGTTGACTCTGTACCGGGGAGACGGTGATTCACAAAACCTCTGATCTGATGATGGTCCCAGAATGACGTCTCCAGTTAGAACAGGTTTAAACTGGTTTCCAGTTCAGAGCCAATCTCTCTGATGGTTCCAGTTTAGAACCGCTGAATGACGGAGCGCTGTGTCCTTCAGCGAATCAAACGGAATCTGACTGAACTCCTGATCCGGTCCCAGATTTCTGTGAAGCTGATGAATCAGCAGCAGCGCCGCATCGCGCCGCCGCGGTCGTTTCAATGTGACGGCTCCCAATCGCAATTTGATATGTTGCTTAAAGCGATCAGTGTGTCCACTGTGTGTGTGTGTGGTGTGTGTGTGTGTGTGTGTGTGTGTGACAGAGAGATGATAACACAGCGCTGACTCAGCAGTTTCTTCACATCTCTGATTGTGAACAAGTGCATTCATTCGATGTCGGCAGGAAGTGATGTCATACCCACTTCTCCACTGGCGTTCAGATTAAGCAGAGTACCACTTCGTGAATGTGTGTGTGTGTGTTTGCCAGTCAATCAGGATTATTGTTAGAACAGGCGTTACCGTGGCAGCAGGATGTCACATCGTGTGTGTGTGTGTGTGTGTGTGTGTGTGACACAGGCTCATCCTCCTCCTCTCTAATAGATCCTCTCTTTATCTCGTCCCTCTCAGGCTCCCTCCATTATTCTCTCCCTCCGCCTGCCTCTCTCTGTTTATTATTCGTCTCTTCCTCCTCCTCCTCCTCTTCCTCACCTCTCCACAGCTCCTTTCAATTTGCTTCTCTGCATCCGTTTATCCTTCCCTCCTCCCTCCTTCTCATTTTCAGATTTCCTTCCCTTCATCTTCATGCACTCCATCGTCTCGAGTGTAATCCCTCCTCTTCATCACTCCGACTCCTCTTCTCTTCTTTCTCATCATGTTTTTTCTTCTTCACCTGTGTTGAGGATTTACTTCTTTTTTCACCTTCGCCTGGCTTCACTCGTTCCCTCCTCCTCCTCCTCTTCCCTTTGACAATCCATCCATTTTTATTTTTTACACATTTTCTTCCCAGTCCTCCTCATCCTTTTCTCTCGTTTCCACTCATCTTTTTCACTCCTCTTCTTCTCTGGAGCGTTTTTCTTCCACAGGTTTGTTAGAAAAGACGAACATGAAGAAGTTTTCCCTGTTTCGGTTCCACTTCTTTCTGTTTCTGGTCCCTGCCACAGATTCTCTGTAAAACTTAGGTACGGGACTTTGACTAGGCCTTTTTTTTTTTTTTTTTTTACAAGTCTTTGAACATACAGTCAGACATTCATGTCAGAATGGCCTAGTTAAAGCCCAGACTTGAATCCAACCGAGAATCTGAGATCAGATGAGTCTCTAATGAGAATGTTCATCCTGTAGTCAGTCAGAGCTGAAACAACCCAAAAATGCAGGCCACACTTTTCAGATTTCACTTCAGGAAAATCCATTTAAACAGAAAAACCTGCAGCGGATCTGGAGAGAAAGCTGGAAGTGGATCTAAACTCGGTTCTGTTCCTCCTCTCAGCCCGGCGGAGCAGAAAAGAACAAACTTTAGAGGATTTCTCCCTGAGGAACGCTGCGGCCGCAGGGGGCGGAGCCACCGCCACTTCCTGCTCTGGTCCCTTCCTCTCAGGCCGGAGGAGGAAGGTGAGGATGAGGATGCTGTGAGGAATTGAATTAAGTTTCATTTCATGGCCAATTTCAGGCAGGATCAATTCTGCCTAACCAAGCGCAGTTATGGACATCGTTTAGCGTGTGGGAGGAATTTCTGGGAAATTAGTCAGACGATCCGGCCAGGAAGACTCCGGGACCATCGTGTTCGTCCTGCCAACGTAGCGCTGCTGCTGCTGCTGCTGGGCAAAAGTTTTAAACCGCTCTCCATCCCTGGAGTTCCTCCAGAACATGAACTTTGACCTGTCCTAAAATCATCACCATCCACCGTGTGTTCAAAGCAGGAATTTTGTAAAAATCGGTCGCATTTTAATGCACTTTAAATCGCATTTATCGTCTCTGATCATCTCTGGTTCTCCAGCTTGATGCCTAAAAATGAGAAACCAGGAAACACTGAGGACTTTAAAGGAGAAACTGATAGAAGTATTTTTATCTGGAACAAAATCTCCAGAGAGTCAGTAAATATTTCACAAACGTTTTTGAGCAGAGAATAAACGGTTCTACGTTTCCCCTCCATGGACCAAACCTCTGCAGTCTGTCTCATGTGCATCAGTTTCATGGGCAGAAACACAACAAGGTTCCCCTTCAGGACTGTTGTGTGTAAAAACTAAAAATGTGATTGAGTTAATTTTAATAACTTAAAATCTATGTAATTAATCAAAATTAATGCATTAGAATCCCAGCTATTAACTTGTTGCTTTAATTGTTAATTATTCTCATTTATTCTGGCAGGCAGACAACCAGAGCCTTTAATTTGATGTAACTGAGGTTTTTCTCCTTACTGTCACCAAGTGCTGCTTGAAAGCAACTGTTGGCTTTTTAAATGTCTTCAGAGGAGCATTTTCTTTAAATCACTACATTCAAAACCACCTGGAGCCAAAATGCTACAAACTGAGTTAAAGTAAAGGTTCCTGTCCAGCTCAGGGAGAAGAACTGAGCAGAACTAAACTGGTTCAACTTGACTAATTCACTCTCCTCCATCAGCCTCAAGTATTTAAACTCAGCCTGGGGTTTAGCGGAGCTCCACATATTAAGCTAATCTCACAGAGGGTTAGCGTTAGCTGCATCAAGCTAATCCTGACGCTAACACACGCCTCAGCACTGCACAGTCCCAGAACACACAGGAAAATTTGATTTCAAACTGGATTTTCCAACAGTTCCAGTAAAATACAGAAGAATCCCGTTTCTATAACAACAAATCAATACATGTTTTCTGTTTTAAGAACTGGAATAACTTTAATGACCAATATTATGAACACAAATGATGAACTTCACAGGTTTGCAAATGGAAAAGTTTAGATGAAATAAGATATTTCAGACAAATTTATGTTCTTATACATAAATATAATTTAGTTGAGGCTCCAAAGTTTTCACTGTGTGATCATGAACCATCCAATCAATGATCAGATTCTTAGAACTAACGAATGCCTGGGGTGCCATTACTTTCTCCTTCAGAACAGAAACTGAAGTTACGATCCAGAATCAGCAGAGCTTCAGGTACAACAGCTGGAAACCAAAGATCAGGTCTGAACCTGAACCTTCAGATTCACAGAAAGACGTTACAAAGTCGGCCTTCTATCAGCTGACAAACATTTTAATAACGTCACAGAAAGATCTAGAGAAACTCATCCATGTTTTTATCTTTAGTCGCATTGATTTCTGCAACAGCGTCTTCACAGGTCTGACTAAAAGGTCACTATAAAATATTTCTGTTAGTTTATAAATTGTTACAGTCTAGTTTGCATCCCAAGAACCAAACGAGGAGAAGCTGCTTTCAGCTTCTATGCTCCACAGATCTGGAACAAACTTCCAGAAAACTGAAAAACAGCTGAAACACTGAGTTCCTGTAAATCAAGTCGCCTTTGACTCATAACTGATAAATCAACATACAGTATTTCCTGCACTTAGACAGTAAAATGTTATGTTTTATTTTACTTTTAACCATGTAAAACATTTTTAATTATCTTGTTGCTGAAAATGTGCCACACAAATAAAATTGCCCTTTTTTCCTTTCTATATTCTTAATAACTGCAGAGCATTGGAGCCACTGGGAACAAAAATTATCTCAAAATTTAACATTTTTTCCTCAGAATTTCAACTTTCATACCAGAAGTTGGGGGAATGACGGTCTGCATATTTACTCTTTTTTCCCAGTGGCACTAATCGCCTTCCGTAACAAATATACAAATTATCAGTTTCAATTTATTTTTATTAACTATACAGCATCATATTCATATGCTGTAAATTTGACTTTAGTGTCCAAACTTATTCTTATTTTGTGTTTCTACATTCTTACGTTGGGGTGAACATGCATGGAACAGAAAGTCATTCACCACATAATAAATCAGAAAATAATCTTCCTGTTTCTGGTCAGTTACCAGAACCGTTTCGATTGTTTCAAGATGGCGGCTAGAAAACAGCAGCATGAGCTTCAGAGAGCATTAATCATCAGCTTTCCTGTGATAAATTAGGATTCTGGCTGCCCATATTTTCCCAGATTAACTCCAACAAATCCGCCCAACTGCTGCTCTCTCAGCATCGCCGTGTGTTAGAAAAATCTTTATTCTGCTGGTGTAAACCGGCGCCGCGCGGCTCAGGAAAGGCCGTTTGTCTTTCATACGACATTAAACCAATCAGGTTGTGCGCGGAGCGGACAGTGGGCAGGTTTCCCCTCAGAAGCTGCGTTTAACTTTAACTAGCCGCTCGTTGTGTTGTGATCGAGCCGCGCTGGTGCAGCAGCTGCCACATCGATCCCACATCGATCCCAACACATGCTGCCGGGGAACATGGGAAAAGTCAACACACACACACACACACAGGAGGGATCTGATTGGTGCGGCGTTTCAGTTCAGTGTGTGCCACAACGTCTGGCAGAAAGGAAATCAGGCCTGATTTCATTTTTCTAACAAACTGCTGCTTAAAAAAATTAAAAAAAACCATGGCAACCGCGACACGAACTAAGATAAAACCAGTTTTACTTTGGTTTTATATCACCTCATTATATCCTCCCTCTTTGTTCACATCAACGCTTGCAGGCGACAGAAATATGATAAAGAAAAAACATGTTAGACAGTTCCTGTCATCCCGACCTGCAGATCAGGTCAATCATCAGCGCAGCAGAAATTAAATTAGAAACATTTTTATATTCCTGGAGGTTTTCACACCGACTGAAAAACATCAGCAGTTGAAACCGCAGCCATTTTCCTTCATTTACTCCTCGGTGTAGAAGCGGAATGGAAGACCAACAGACACAACAGTCACGATGAGAACGCTGAAGATTCCTACCGTAAAAATTAAAGTTAAATAAACGCAGAGACTCTCTGGTTTTATTTTAAATCAATTAGACACAAACTCACCTGAAAAAACTTTGTTTAAATCCAAACGTTAGAGAAATGAAAAGCAAAACATCTGCTGCATATTATTTGGTAGTTTGTAATCCAACAGAAAAAATAAAAACTATTCTAATCTTTGGATCAAAGAATACGGAGATAATTTCCTGCCAAAGTGTTGCAAACAAATAAAAGTGTATGGAGTTTAAGCTGATCTCCAATCACATCTGGAACAATACGAAACTACGGAAAGTTTCTGCCAAAAGTCAATGAAGTATTCACTCCCCTATGAAAACAGGGGGCGTCACCGAGACAACTGCCAACAACATCTATAGGAGACTTTCCAAAAACTACAGTAAAATCTGGTTATAGTTCATGTTTGTGAGAGCAGAGCGGTTCAAATGAAGGAGGGACACTTTGTAAAGTAAGTTTTATCTGTGTGGAACATTATGGCAGGAAGTTAACTCCATACAAAACTCTATCAGACTTTTATCAAACTTAAGGAAAAGGTATCAAATATGTTGAGTGATGCATTTACAGAGCAAGAAATGTTGGACTTTTTAATTTAATACGGATTTAATAAACAGAATTTATTTTTTATTTGCTTTTTTTTACATGTCAAGTCATAAGTTAGTTGGCAAAAAACAAAAATTAAAACTTTACTTTGCACTCTACAGAAAAGGTAACAAGTCTATTACTAATTTATAACAACCTGTTCAAGCTTCACTAAACGTCTTTTATTGTTAAGCTGTGAGGTCATTTCAGGTTCTTCCAAAATAAAAGCACTTCCTGTTTGATCATTTTTTTTTAGATTATAGAGATTCTTATGAGCCTGAAACATTTGTTGTAATGTGGTTTCTTTTATTAAAATTTGACAGAATGAGGACATGTTGCTCATGTTTTATTTGGGACATAAATATTAACAGCAGCTGATTTAATGAAGAAATAAAGATTTTTACTGCAACTTCTTTCTACTTGATCTTTTATTGTTTTTTTCTTTTCTAGTTCCATTCATTACAAATCAATAAAGTAAACTAATGGGATAAATATTGTGTTTTATAAGTCGGACCGTATTCCCTGGAGGTTTGTAACACATTGACTGAAATGTTCTGACTGTTGATGATAATGGTTTTAAAATGATAACCTGCAGCGCAGCAGCAGCTCAGGCAGGCGACGCAGCATGAAGCTGAACTGGGAGCCATAATTTCACCTATTAGAGGAAAGAAACAACCTGTGATGGATGCATGTTCCTCTGAAGCGTTAATAACTGTCTGCTGCTGATGTTTGCTTTTATTCCTATCAGATGGGTTCTGATTGCCGGGTCAGCCTGCTGCCTGCGTGATGTCCGATCACGTTACTGTAGAGACGAGAAGAGTGACGGATCAGAGCGACGACGGCCAACGTTGGACGGTCCTGCTCCGGTTCTGATCCATCAGCTGCTGTCTGACTGGAACAAACAAGCAGCAGCTTCTCGGCAGGTACAGGACTCCGACTCGTTAGCACTAATTAACACATTACTGAGTTAAAAAAAACACATGGCTGCTCCAGCGCCGTAAATCCAACTTACAATGAATCTAGGGCTGTGTAATAATATCGATATCACGATATTTATCAATATTTTCTTTCCTAGAAAAAAAAAAAAAAATCGACATTCATCTGCAAGTATCGTAACCTCCAACTGTCACCTTGTTCACTCACTGCTTGCTTCACCAAGTCATCAGGCTTAGAGTGATTCCTTCAGATGTTCAGGTTAAAAAGGTATCAAACTATTCAGAGCAGGAACTTGGTTCACTTTATTTACTTTACTAATGCATGTCAGCTACAGTTTGGACTGTTTCAACTAAAAGAAACATGTTTTCTCTCCACTTCTGTGATTCATTTTGTCCAGCTGTCCACTTTAAGTCTGTGTCCAACCAGAACCAGGTATTGTGTAGTTGGAGCTTTTAATCAGTTTTCAGTTAAATTAATTCAATGCAACTTTATAACAATCACAAAATGTCACCAAAATCACTCTGTCCCTCTAAAATCTTTCAGAAAATCGCAAAAATGTATTAAATTGTATCGTTTGCTGAATATCGCAATATATATCATATCGTGAGATTATTGTATCACTACAGCCCTAAATAAATGTTTTCACCACTTTCAGCTGGAAACAACTTGGACTGCTGGTCATTTGTGTTTTTACAGCTTTCCATAAAACTAGCAGGACACCAGTTAAGATCCATGATCAAAACTGGGAAAAGTATTAAAAACAAACAAAAAACTTTCAAATAAAAAAAAAAAAAAAAAAAAAAAAAAAAAATCAGAGCAGAATGAAGATGAAAGCTGCAGAAGAGAACCACAGAATGCAGAACCACAGAAGAAGAGATCACAGCTTAAATTTCAGTTTAAAAAGTTCAGATTTATCTGGAGAGAAGGACTGGAGACCAAACAAACCGGCACCCTGTGGAGGAGCAGAGTGCACCGCAGCGTTCAGCCTGCAGAGGGCAGCAGGTCCCAACAACCAGCACCACCTTAACACCAGAGATCATGCAAACCTCACTTTTATCCACATAAAGAGTTTAACTGTGTTACAGTTGAAATGTTCAACTTCTCGCACAAAGCAATTAAATTATTCACTTGATAAATTAAGTTAAAAAAAAATAAATCTACAGCTCCCACCAGAGACTGTAATGTCAGTTAAGCTTTTAAATTTAAACTGTATCTTTTTCCATCAGGTTGTCAGGAGAATTTTAGAAAATATCGCCAAGAAGAAAACGTGAATTAGATGTTTGGAGTGAATCAACCTTGGCCACGTAAAGCTCAATTTCCCCAGATGTTGACGCCATGATTGGCTGAAATGAAAGGAAGTAGACGTTACAAGCTAGCATGAACTAGCATGGGTCAGACCTCAAGGTTTTTCAGAGTTTCATGGCTCTGGTAAGAGTTCTCTATGTCAGAACCTATTCAGGAAATACGTTTCTGTCTCATTTTTAGAACACAAAAACCCAAAAACCACCCAAAGCCAGCGTAAAAACTTTTCTGTTGAACTTATTTTGAATTTTGCGATCCTTCGAAATGAACGTACAATTAAAATAAGTTGATGGAAACACGGCGAGTGGAAGTGGATGTTTGTACGTCAGTAAACTCCTGCACTGACACAAACTCCAGAGTTAGCTGCTGCTTACAGGAAAGCGGCTGCCAGGTTTGTGTTGCATTGTGGGATGCGGTGGAGTAAACTAACTAAAATACGGCTCATCGCCTTTATCTGCAGATTACAGTAAAACAGTCAGTAAATAACCTCAGTCTGCTGCTGAGTCACAGCCCAGCTACGAGCAGCAGATGATTCAGTGATCCGTCTGAGGCGTCAGCTGCAGAATCCTCACAAAACAAACACATTTCAGATCAGAAACCCAAACCAACAGCCAATCAGGAGCCTCCAAACTGGATTCAAGCCAATTAGCTGTTTGGGTACAGAGCGCAAAACACACACACACACACACACACACACACACACACACACGGATCAGCTCAAAGCCGGTTTCCCATCAGACCTGACTTAGAAACAACACCAGGGCTTCTGGGGATTTCATAGAGAGGGAGTGAGTGAGTGTGTGTGTGTGTGGTCTGACAGCTGCAACACACACATTATGGTGTGTGAGAGTTAATCAATGTCGTGGGTGTGAGGCTGTGACCTTTTCTAGTTGAACCACCTGCTGCTGTGTGTGTGTGTGTGTGGTGTGTGTGTGTGTGTACCGTCTCTCTCGCTGCAGGGTGTAGGAGCTCCTGAAGAATCCCAGCAGCTCGTCCTCGATGGCGGCGTCGAAGCTGACGTTGAGCCGGTACAGCCTGCCGGGCTTCAGCTCGCGGTGCAGAACCACCACGTACATCTGATTGGCCGGGAAGGGGAAATGGCGGTGGACGCGCATGACTCCGCCCCCCGGCCTGTTGGCGGGCCGGCCGCCGGCGCCGCTCTCGGCTGCCACGGAAACCCGGTCCACCTGAACAGAGGAGGAGGTTTGGAGGTCATCTTCATGTCTGACGTTTTTAACTCTTCACTGATGTAGGAGAGTTAGCAAACATCTTAAAGAACAAAACTCAACTTTAAAAATTGTGTTCTGAAATAAAACGCTCGAGGAATAAAATGTTTAATTTCCTCATTGATTCAAACATTTCAGATCAACTCACTGACATGAAACGTGCTGAACGCAACCAAACATGGCATTTTACCCCACAACTAAATAAAAATGGTTTCATTTCCCCCTTTAAAGCAGAAAACTGCTTTTCATTTCAAATTAAAACTTAAGTCACTGTCTGATTTGTCCCAACTGCAGCACGACAAACTACATTTTATTGGTTTTCAAGTTGAAAATGATAAAAGCAACAGTTTACATACAGATCATGAATGCATTAAATTTTAAATATCTATAATAAAATGGAAATAATGCGCAATGTTTTTCTTCCTTCATCTGAATTAAAACAAACAACAAGTCCCAGAACAAATATTAATGAGAGAAACAGAAGAGAAGAAATAATTATGACCAGATTAAGAGAAGGCCAAACCATTTAAATGACACCTTATATTTAATAGGGAAGAAAAGTAATGATAAATGTGAAGGATGTGGTGAGAAAGAAAATGTAGAACAAGTATTAATGAACTGTAGAATAAATGAATCTGAAAGAGAAAATTAGAAAAGAATGGCTGGAAGGACAGGTCAAGAATGGAGTCTAGGAATATTAGGAAATGAAGAAAACAAAAGGGATATTTATAGATTAAGGAAAGCATTATTTATATTTCTTAAAAATACAAGATAAATAAATAGAATTTAATAGATGTAAAGAAATGTTGCTACACACCCGTGGTGGTATGCACCGCAAAGTTGCTTGCAATCCGCCATAATAGAAGATGATGATTTTTTAAATTATTTTTACCAAAACGTTTATTTACAATAATTTAACAATACACTTTTACATAATCAGGTCAAAGAAACTAAATAAAAACAATAATTGACATCAGTAGCTTGTTAAAACTTAGTTCTCCCTGAAACGGTGCACAATACAGAAGAATACGAAGAATACGAATACGAAGAATACGAATACGAAGAATACGAATACGAAGAATACGAATATCGAATATGAATATGAAGAAGAATACGAATACGAAGAATACGAATACGAATACGAAGAATACGAATATGAAGAATATGAATACGAATAAGAAGAATACGAATACGAAGAATACGAATATCAATATGAATATGAAGAAGAATAAGAATACGAAGAATATGAATACGAATACGAAGAATACGAATACAAGAACGAATACGAAGAAGAATACGAATATGAAGAATATGAATACGAATAAGAAGAATACGAATACGAAGAATAAGAATAGAATACGAAGAATACGAATACGAAGAAGAATACGAATACGAAGAATAAGAATAGAATACGAAGAATACAAATACGAAGAATAAGAATAGAATACGAAGAATACGAATACGAAGAATAAGAATAGAATACGAAGAATACGAATACGAAGAATACGAATACTTAGAATCTCCCAGCTGCTCCTCTGACTGGCGGACATGTTGCTGAATTCATCGACAGATTTGCACAAAAATTGTGCCTTTGTGAACTTAAAGTGACCATAAGATGAAGAAACAGAATCATTGAGTCCCATTGGCAGCCGCGCCGCCTCATTTCAGGCCCGAAGCCTCACAGGTGATCTCACCTGATTAGACCGCAGCTCAGGTTCAAGCTGACTGGGGATTGGATGGTAATTAAATGAAATGTCACCAAAACTCGGAGCACGAAGGAGAAAAAAAATCCTCAAAGCGAGCAGGTGCACAGTAACTAACAAGATGGAGGAGAGAAGCGGCTCCCCCACTCGGTCCTGAGCGCTTTAATCAGCGGGAGCGAACCGGGCTCCCGGGTCAGCTCGGTGGGCGGAGCAGGACCCAACACTTCCCACACACACACACACACACACACACACACACACACACCAAAACCACACACACACACACACACACACCCCACACACCACACACACACACACATCTAGACCGCTTCTTTTCAAGTGGGAGATGATGCAACAAGAACAAGGAGCTGCTGTCTAAAGTAATCAGCTGCTGGAGCAGAACCAGTTTGTCCGCCTTCAGCCACTTACCGCATCTCGCTAACAGTAGAAGGAGCCGCCGAAGGGTTAAAAACACCAAAAATATTAATTTTAAACATATCGGTTTACATTATATTGATTCTTATTTACTTATTCATTGGAATATTTTCCTAAATCGATGTTAAAAAGTAAAAAAAAACTCTGATGTCTGTCGACGTCCATTTTGAAACTACGCCGAACGTCATGATGTCGCCACGCAGACACTAGTGGAGCGTACGCATGCGCGGAAAGCACCGCAACAAAGAGGAATCTACAAAAATAAAAGATATATTCAACCGGCACGACCTCGTTGAAGGCAAATATTTACTCAAACTTTGTGTTTTTACGTGAGGCTTAGCTTAGCATGAGGTTTACAGTGTGGAAGGTTCGCTAAATGAAGACTGAACATTTCGGGAATACCGCAAATAAGCCGAGTCAAGACGCGCCGTGATTGGTCAGAAGTTTGTCGCCATACTTTACGTAGAAATGAGCTCAGACAGCGATGATAACATTTCCGGTTTAATCTGTTTTTTATACAACTACAATCATGTTCACAGACATGATTTATCTACGACGGCATATTAGGGCCATTGTACAGAGGAAAAAGGACATTTTCATCATTTCCATCAAAAAACTCAGAAATGGTGTGGCTAATTTACAAAAAAACTTTTTAGAAAAAATATTTCTGGGTTTCTAAAGTTAAAAATGTTATATTAAAAGATGCAAATAAAACAAATATTTTTTTAAATAATGTTATTGCCTAAAATTCAAAACAGCATTCCTTTTGTGAATACTTGAATCTTTGTGGCAAAATATTCATCTGCAGCTAAAATATATTTAAAACAATTACACTTTTTTATTCTAATTGTAAAATGTACATATTTTTGTACAGTTTTGGTTCAATTACTGCTCTAAAAAGATTATTAACAAAAAGAAGCAGCACACAGTTAATGATAAATCAGTTACTATAACCGATTGCTAAATTAGTTTGGTTATTTCAATAATTGATTCCTAATCCAGTTCACCATTTCAGCCCTACAAGGTACTAAAAGAAGCATGCCACACTTTTCAGAGTCATATTTATGAAGAATGTGCTTCCTGATTCTGCTTTGGATTCGATCCTTTCCTGCATCTCCTCCTGAAATCCGCGGCTGGTTCACACCGAGCCGGCAGCGCAGCTCTGAAGGTAAACAGAGAAACAAAGCCGAGCCTGGTTTTACTCGCTGCGTACTCTCCGTCTGACCTTCTTACCGAAATACTCCCGCAACTGCTAATATTTACTTAAGACTGGCCCAGTTACGGCGCTCCCTGGAGCCCAAACAGAACATAAAACGACGCCGATGTGGTTCTGAAAGCCGGCAGAAGGAAGGATCAAACCTCAGACACTTATCAGCCAGTAATGAAGCCCACATTAACGAACTGGTGTTACTGGGACGGGCTCTTCCCAACCTCTGGGTCCAATTAGAGGCAGAGTGCAGCACGGTGCGTTCAGGAACGGGTCGATGAGGACAGAGGCGCTGCTGACACGGAGAGGAAACGTTGGGATTAAACGGATTTGTTTCAGGCTTTTCTGCTGAGTCAGCAGCTCCGAGGCGCCTTCAAACGCCTCAAATTGCTTTTTAATTTGGCCGGACTCTCGGAGACGCTCCCCGCTGGAAACACGGTCGCGTTTCTGGACTCAACTCTTTATTATCCTGGCTGTAAAAACCTGGAGCTGCTGGTAAAGAGCCACTGAGGACGGCTTGGTGTGATCCAGACGCCGTGGGGAGCCAGCTGCTTCAAAACTGTCAAAAATATTCAATATGTTACAAACAGAGACTAGGGTTTAAAACCAGTCATCACTTCTTTAGTTCTTGCTTTTAATCAGAAAGACTTAAACGCTTTTGACGGATTTTTAGTTTAATTTCAGTTTGATCCCTGTCTCTATATGTTGACGTATAGAAACAACTTGAAAGTGAAGGACACAGGAAGGATCATTGCAAAAAGAAATGTAGGTTTTTTTCTCAGAATTCAAGGTTTTTTTCCCCATCAAAGTTCTGAATTTAATCACAGAATCCTGGATTTGGAGGAAAAAAAACTGAGAAAAAGTCAGAATTTTTAGAAATAAAGTCAAAATTCTGAGAAAAAGAATTCTGAAAAAGTCAGATTTTTTTAAATATTTTTTGCTGTGACACTAATTTCCTTACAAAGGGGACACAAGAATAAATATTTGCCTTAATTAATTAAGCTGACAATCTGTAGATGCATCACAATTCTTATTTTATTTCTTTCGGGATCAATAAAGTATGTTTGGATTTGAACACGCCTTCTTTTGTCCAAAAAGAGGAGTAAAGAAATCCAGATTGATCCATAATCAATGAGCTTAGGGGCATTTTTCAGCAGAGGAACAACAACAGGACAGGAGCTCTGATGAATCGGCTCTTTCTGTTTTACTTTAGTGGCTCATGGCTAAAGTAAAGATCATCTCACTCTGAGTTCAGACGCTTCGAAAGCCATTAGATACGATTTAGTTCCAGATGTGGAAGACGCAAAGAACTGAATCAGACTGTCATGAAGAAGTCGGGATGTGGGTCACATGTGGGCTGAACGAAACGGCTGGAAAAACCTATCACAATAAAAGTGTTTCATATCAGCCAAAATCAATAATTATTGATTAGTCTATTTAATTTTCTTTAAATACTGCCTGCTTTATCCACGTTCTTCTCTTCTCAACATTGTTTTTTTTATATTTGTAAGCAGTTATGAGGCAAAACCTTAAACTGCTGCTGCGCCAGTTACTGAACAAGTTGTTGCTAGGTAGGTTTGTTACCCAGCAGGTTGTTGCTAGGCAACCAAAGAATAAGTGAGTTGGTTGATTCCACCAAGCTTGTTTAGCCAGGGTTGAGCGGCTTAAGCCTTCCCTCTGCCTACATCTCCCAGAATTCTGTGCGGTTCTGGATTGAAATTCCATAAATACTTTATATTTTGAATATTTTATCAGGCATATTAATCAATGACATTGATGAAATGCCTACCGATATTGTTTCTGATTTGTTGTCCAGCCCTATGTCGCCTGTTATGAACGTAGCCTAAGCTAACAGATTTGCTAACGGATCCCAGAAATTTAGCTGATTCATTCAGAATAAATTGCTGAAGAAAAGGGGGGTTAAGTATCTGACAGAAAATATGAATTGGGTTTCTCTATTTGGATGTCACTTGGTGTACATTCAGCCAGAAGTATTATGGGATGGCTTGGATCAAGGTTGATTCGTGGCCCAAGTTCAACTGAGAATCTGTGAAAACATCAATCAACCGAGAGCAGAAGAAGAAAAGCAGCGCTGGCTGTCAGATTCTTGTGCTCCAGCTGCCTTTGGTTTCAGACTCCTGTCACTGAAAACTCTCCATCCTAAATAGATTTAGTTTGCGATCACAGGAGAGCGTACGTTGACATTCCTGTCGGCCTCCGTTTGAATAATAATAAATCTGACGGCTCCGTCTGACCCGGTAATGAACCGCGGCCCGGCTGTAATGGAAAAACGATAAAAACGCTGCTTTAGGAATCAGCCAAGGTTAGAGCGGTGAAGTCGCTTCCCAGCAGCCTCTCTGCACTTTCACCGTCCTGTCAGATCAGCTGACCAATCAATACGCACGTTAAGACGGGCCGGGTGTTAAAACGCCAGCGCCGGGGATCCGTGATTTAAAGGCCCGGAGCGTCCCGGCGTCCCAGCCGGAGGACGGCAGGAACGAGACCGGAGGAAGCAAAAATTAGAGCGGAAAGAGGCGCCGCTTGTTCATTATCATTGACATGAGCTGAACCACCGGCTGCCTGCAGGGCTTTCCTTTCATTTTAAAAAGGTCAGCAGAAACGTCTCCGCCTTTTTCCCTGGAATCGCTGGAAAATCCAAAGATTTCAACATTTTTCTGCTCCTCCTCCACCAGCTGCTCCTGCTATATTTACACTTTTTTTGTGCTTTCTGGGTTTATACATGACGGCCATTTACCTTTTCAGACTGCATTAGGTGTGAGGACACCTTAGGAGGCCTGCCTGGTGCCCAGCAACAGCCATTAATTCACCCGCAGCCGGACACAAACACCAGGCAGGCCGCAGGGCTCCTAATTGGCCTCGGCCCAAATTAGACACATTTATCCATCTCTCACATTAGCCCAGATGAGCGCTGTGAAAAATCACGTTGCCGCGGCGTTTCTCCCAGGCGCTCTCCTGCCATCCCACTTCGGGCTGAAGCAGCAACTTTGGCAGCTAATTAGCCTCGTTAGAGGAATCTGGGAGGCCGAAAGTGGGAATAGGGTTTCTTTGTTTGGGCTTTTCTTCCAGACGCAGAGCAGACATCTGGCTGAAAACACACTCTTGTTTGGAAAAGCATCTTAAGGAAATGCTTATGAAGGCTTCAGCTGCTGTTTTAGCTCAGCTCTCATTTAAAATGCATGAACACACACTCAGAAGTCGCAGCATTTTACGATGCAAATCTGAAACTAAAGTAAGGTTTAGGTTTGGCTTTAACTGACAAATACCAGGGCTTTGTTCACGTTTGGTTGATTCAGGTCACCGATGATGACCATCCATCTTTGCACATCCTTCCTGGTGGTCCAAATGGGTCAGAACAATGTCCTCATAATTCAACCTCATTAAGTAGACCTTGCTAGTAGTAGCAGCTATCAAAAGATGGGGACAGTGTAATCATTAAAGAGAATCTATTGTGCTTTTGTTTAAAACAAGCTAGAACAACTCAAATCTTTACCCGTTTTGCTCAAAATGGTTCTCAGAAAATTAGGTTTTAATCTGCTCACTTCTGCTTATTCTGCTCTCCTTTCAGAATGAAACATTTTAGGGTTCTGTCACTTTTATGCAAATAAGCTCCTGCTGGCCACACCCCCTACCTAAATGTTTATTCACTTTATACATATGAAAATGGTTACAGAAAGTGATTTCTGGATAGCACTTTGAGCTGCTTTTAGTATGAAGGGTGTTTTATAATTTTGATTGATTGATTGATTACTATCCAGTTTATTTATAAATACTCTATGTGTGGACAAAGTCTAATAATGATGTGGGCGGAGCTATGCTTGGGTTGCTAGGTAACAGCGCAGTGCTACCTAGCAACACTGCGCTAGGCTAACAAGCCTCCAGATTCGTGCCGTTTTCTACATGACAAACACGAACAGTTTATTCTGACAGTTTATTCAATAATCCAACTTTTAGGCAAGTAGCAGAAAAAACAGCGTTGATGTTGATTTGGTCAGGACATAATTAAACAGATGATTGATTTGGCAAGGGACTAAATGATGATATTGAATTGACATGCTAACTGTTGAATGAAGTAAAATATGATAAATGAAGATGAACAAGTTCATGTTTGAGACGTGAACTTCAGCATGATTTGGTGGTGAACCATAAACAGGAATTTCTTGTTTTTTAACCTGAATGAACCGAACTTAATGTTGGTCCCATTGGGTGCGTTCACACTGCAGCCTGAAGTGACCCAATTCAGATTTTTTTGAGTAATGCGACCTGTATCCGATCTTTTCATGGCAGTGTGAACAGCTCAGGTCGGATTCTTTTAGAATGTGACCCATATCCGATACAAATCCGATTCAAATGCGACCATAACGTCCAGGTCGCATTTATCCGAACTGAACGTCACTGATTCTCAACAACTCTCACTATTCTGTGTTCTGATACGCGCAAGTGGGAAGAAAAACAACAACCATGATGGACTTTATGAGGATTAAGTTGTTAATATGTTGCTCCAGTTGGACAATAACCTCAACAATATTGCGCCCTCTACTGCGCATGCGGGACACTTTCAGGTCTTTTGCCCGTTCACACTGCAGAACACACACAGGTCCATTTACTGGCAGTGTGAACAGCCTGGCAAAAAAATCGGAATTGCCAAAAAATCGGAACTGGGTCACTTCAGGTTGCAGTGTGAACGCACCCAGAGTAACCTAAACAAAAACAAAAATCAGTTCTGACTGGAAAGGTTTTTACAGAATGAGGTCACTGGTTTGGTTCAGAAATGTCACCAACATGATTTCCACTGAATATTTTACAGAAGAGCTGATCACTTAGATGGAACGACCCATTCAGGAAATTATAGAAATATATATAAAGAGTTAAAATGTGTTTTTTCACTGAAAATGTTGAATCATTTCTCAATACTGTCAATAAAATACGGCTAAAGTGTCAAAAATGGTGGCAGTCAAAACCAAAATTTTCTCAGGATGGATGAAAAATTCAAAATTAGCTCCAAATACAGTGGTTTAAAATACATAAACTAGGTTTGTTGTGATTGACTTTAACTTTCTCTTTTCATTCAGAATAATTTACAGTTTTGTTTGAATTTCTGAGGCAAATTTTTAACTCGCCATGTAATGGAAGTGTGTCTCCAGCCTCTGGACGCTGTTTGCTTAGGAAAATAATACAGTTCTGAATCAATTCATGCCGTCATAAATGCTGCAACCTGCTGCTGTAAACGGGAGCGTAGGAGACGGATGAACAAATCCAATGAATATTTATTCTTCTGGGGAGTTCAGCATCAAAAAAGGGAAGACGTAAGAGCTATTTTTAAGTATAAAAATCGTAAAGTTTTCATAAACAAATGTACAATTAGAATTCCAAGATTTATTGCGAAAGATTGCCTGTGGGATGTGAAGTTTATTACAAGACTATTCAACTATTAGGATTCAAGACAAGTTACCAAAGTTGTAACAGCTCCAAATTTTACTCAGTAAAGTCAGGATTTATTGGACCATTGTGGTTCTCGGATCTACTTACGTTTACTATCTCTGTGCAAAGTCACATCTGGACATTTGAGGTGTTGAGCCTTGTGACGTCATGCTCTTCAGAAAGCAACCCACTCCGCCATGACGGACGTCCAAACAAACTAGATGCATGTTAACTGCTAAAGCTAGTAAAAACAGACAGTATGTAGCCTAATGTTTCATTGTAAAAATGGTCTTAAGTTACTGCGGTCTGCTGCATAAGCCAGGTAGGTCAGTTTCTAAGCTATTTCCACATTTTCGAAAAACTGCTTTTCTCTGAGCAACATGAATATTGGAAAAAATCACAGTCACTCTGTTCAATGCAAACCAGACGTTTTATGGTAAACCTTTTAATAATGAGGCTTCAATCGTAAGAACTGGTATTTATATTTTTTGGACCGAACATGATAAGATTCACATTTATACTTCTTTTGTAAGATTAGTAACATGAAATCAAATGTTGCATTATGGAGATGGTTAATTGTTGGTAACCATGGAGAAAATGTCACACCTCATGTAGCCTAACATGTATGAAAAAAATGGGTGTTGGCATCTAAACTTTTGGAGGCTTAACTTTGCGCCAGACGTAAAGAAAACAGCCTTTATGAATCGGTGGTATAAATCATACGGCGTGAATTAAGACAAAATCCCCAATTTTACGAAATCAACAAACATGTCAGAAGGGAGAAGTTATAAGTTTCCAAGCTAGTTATTTTAAACTTTTGTAAGAACAAATTAGCTTAACTGCAATAAGGTGAAGCCAAGGCAATAATGGGAAAAATAATCAATCGTTGCCTTCAATACTCTCTGTCGTTATGGCGCCTCAACGTGATTTGGTGATAGTTTTAATGGGTCAATAAAACCACATTTTTTAGCTTTAAAAGACTGAATGCAAGGTCCTAGCACAGATTCCATCAGGTTAAAAGTGCTCTGGAACAATTGGTCGCCTTAAATCTACCTGGATTGGGTTTGACGTAGCTCAAGATGTTTTCAGGAGTTCCCTCTTCACCAGACATTCTCCCATAAGCCGAGTTGTTGCAGACACAGAGTTTGCTTACCTCCCTTGAGATTAGAGGAAATTCAGGCCAACGTACCTCGAGGCGGTCGGCGTGCAGCACGATGAACCTGGTGGCGTTGACGCACTCCAGCTCGATGCTGACCTCTCCAGAGAAGGTGAAGTTGTCCATGTAGACGGCGAGCCGCAGGTCGTAGTGCCGCGGCCTCACCGACCCCGGAAGCCGAGAGTTTTTCCACGGCTGGACCACCTCTTCATCCCCTCTGTCTCCCATCCTCTCCCCTCTGCTCCCGTTGAGTCTTCCCGACCCTCCAGACCCTCTGGAACCCGTCTCCCCTCGGCCTCCACCGCGATCCCGTCCACCGCAGTCATCGAAGCGGACGCTGAGCGCCACGGCCACCGCCGTCACGATTATGAGGGTGATGATGGACAGGGCGAAGCCCAGAACCAGACGCTTGTGCACCGTGATGTGGCGCTCTGTGGTTCGAGGCCGGACCACCACCGACTCCGCCCACTGGTCGGAGAGGCCGCGGCCGTTCCGCATGGCGCCGGGGCTGCTGTCGTTGAGTCCCATTGAGCATTAAACGTTCATATGGAAACCAGTTGCTCCAATCAGACTGGTGATGATTTGATGGGTGATTGGGCTTGCTTGTTGGTACGACCTCTGACCTAACTGTCGGACGGTGATAAACGTCCTTCAGTTCTGACCCCTTCTTACATTTCAGACAATAAACCTGACAAGCCAGGATGGATGAGATGGTCGTGTGCGTTTTGGTTTTGCGGCGAGAAGAAAATCAATGCCTCATGGCTCGATTTCTCCTGTACAGGACACTGAGAGGGAGAAAGACGATGAGGAGGAGGAAGAAGAGGAGGTATTCTGTTGAGAATGTGGATATCCAGCGAGAACACCATCCATAGAGTCTCACAGGAAACCAGCTGCCGAAGCTAAATTAGAAACCTCCACCGGAGAAATACTCAGTTTTCCTGAGTTTCTTTTTTGTAGAAGTTGCATCAAAATAACAAAGGATAAAAGAGTTCAGCTGAGTTTTACACGTCCAACATGAGACCATCAACCAAAGCTTCATCAACACAGGAGACCCAAAGCTTCGGCTTATTGTCCGCAGGTGGCTGTAAAGTTAATTTGCTCAGAGTTAAAGCTCCTCCAGACCTGCAGTAAAGCATAAATAAAGCCCATTCGGACACTCTTGGGTTTAAAACGATGACACAGCTGGAGATTAAAACGCCTTCCTGAACATTAAGGTCAGCGTGGAGCTGTTGAGTCAGGACTTTTAAATTAGATCAAAATCTCATTTTCTAACAGAGTTTGCGTCATAAATTCATTCCAATAGAGACAAAAGCTAAATTTCTTCAGGCTTTCAGTTAAATTTTTTGTTGGAAAAATTTTAAAACTACCCAGATGAGTACTTTAAGCATTGTCTGCCCTTATTAGAAATAATCAGAGCATTTAGTGCTAATATGTGGCGCTTAATAACCCTCACTGCAGGCTCTGGCTCACAGTTTCTTCTCTGGAGAGGTTTAAGTGGATAATTTACAGCCAGCATGTGGGTTTATTTCACAGAGGAGGAGACCATTCACTCCTCCCGCCTTGTTTGGCAGATGGATTGAAATGGGATTAGAAACGATTGATAATCAGGATTAAAACTAACTGAAACGGGTTTAGAACTGATTGATAAGCGGGATTAAAACCCACCGATGGATGGGATTAAAACTGACTGATAACCAGGACTGAAAGGGTTGGACAGCAGGGGTTGATTTTGATTAAAATGGGATTAGAACTGAAGTTAAGAGACTCAAAATGTATCTATACCTGGGATTGACTTTTTTTAAAAATTGGATTAGGGTTTATTGATAACAGATTAGATTTTGATAGGAATTTATTGACAAAAACTGATTCAAACTGTTGGTTTTGTTGGATTTAAATCCAGAAATAGGATTTATATTCAGGATTACTAAACAATTTGAGCCAAGAATAACAAGCGAAAATTTTAAAAATGTATCCACAACTATTTTGAGGATGATTAGATCGTTACTGAGCAACAGAATAGACTGATCTGCTCAATATAAATGTGCTAATTTTAAAGAAATAGTAAAATCCTCGGAGAACTTCTCCCGTTTTCCCGCCGTTGGGTTCGTTCGGAAGCGTTCGGTAATTTTCGGCAGACCTTGTCCAGTCCCGGGAACGTTCCCTCCCTGACACCTGCTGTGCTGCCGGCGGTTCGCCCCCTCCTCGGTCCCCGGGGGGAGGCGGAGGCCAGACGCCGGTCACCGGGGATCCGCTGGACCCGCTGGACCCGGCACAGCTCGGTGAAAGTCGCTCCGGAAAGCCGCCGGACCGGACTCACGTCTGAAAATCCGTTATTGATCCGTTAAGATCACCGTAAATCCTCCGGCGAACAGTCACCAACCCGCCCAACCGGTAAAACAGCGGAACATAATTAAGAACAAAGTATTTATTGATCCGTCACAGCACCGGACATCAGGTTCTGGGTGGTGAACAAAAAAAAAAAAAAAAAAAAAGCAGGTCCGTTATTGACCCGGAATCCAGAACGGAACCATCCAGAACCACGGCGGGTGGGTTTCCCGGTGAATCCAGAGACACCGTGTCCGTGTCAGCGGGGTAGAGGATACGGTCCGAACCGAGCCCCCTCCGGTGCTCCGGTAATGAACCGGATCCTCCTCAACTTTTTAAGCCCACAGAGAGCCGCTGCTCCGCCCTCGCTGCCTCCCGCTCCGCTCCCGGTGCTGCTGATGGCGGCGCTGACAGTAATGACGGTGATGATGAAGCGGCTCCTGATCAGCTCACCTCCATCCCGCCAGGAGGAGGAGGAGGAGGAGGAGGAGGAATAGTTGTCATTGCTCCTGTTCAGCCGTTAGTGAGTGAGTGAGTGCGCGCGAGCTGCTGCTCCATCCGAGAGGCACGCGCTGACCCGGGGAGGGGGGAGGAGAGGGGGGGAGGAGAGGGGGGGGGGCGATGCAGAGCTGCACCCACCAAGGTGCTCGTTCCTCTGATGAAGACAACTCAAGGCTTCACACACACGTACGTCACAGAAGCGACGCACTTTACTTGGGGACAGTGGCGCAACTACACATTATTCAGGTGGATGCGAAAACATGGATCGCCCCCCCAGGGAAGGAATGTCAGGAAGAAGGAGCGACGCCCCCCCCCCCCTCCAAGGCGACGATCAGTGGCGCAAAAAGTGGGTATGCAGGGTAAGCAACGCATAGGGGCGCAGCACCAGAGGGGGGCGCCAAAACCCCGTCTGGAGGGGGCGACGCGCCGATGACGTTTTCCCAAACACTTCACATAAGGAGGTAAAGGTAGCCAGTTTTACCCTTCACATATGGTCGCTTGGGGGGGGGGGGGGGTTCAGCGAGTGAGCGACGCTCCTTCACCTTCGCAGATTTATGTTTTACATCATAAATCGCCCCCTACCACCCCCCATCCTCCGGGGAAGGCACTCACTCGCTTCCCCCCCCCAGGCGACAATAGGTGAAGGGTAAAACTCGCTACATTTACCTCCTTATGTGCACGAGTTGAAGGAGAAAAAGCCCCTGAAGTGTTTGGGAAAACATCATCAGCGCGTCGCCCCCTCCAGACGGGGTTTTGGCGCCCCCCTCTGGTGCTGCGCCCCTATGCGTTGCTTACGCTGCATACCCACTTTTTGCGCCACTGGCGAAGATACGTGAAGGGTTAAACTCGCTACATTTACCTGTTATGTGCGCGAGTTGAAGGAGCGTAAGGCGCTGAAGTGTTTGGGAAAACATCAGCGCGTCGCCCCCTCCAGACGGGGTTTTGGCGCCCCCCTCTGGTGCTGCGCCCATATGCGTTGCTTACTCTGCATACCCACTTTTTGCGCCACCACTTGGGGACATAACGTCCACAAATTAAAGTTTCTGTTTTCTCTTTATGTGGCGTTCTGTTGAGCAGTCACCCATTTACGGAAACAAACATGGTTCAACTAGATCAGTGGTTCTTAACCTTTTTTGATGTACCGAACCAACATTCACTGGACCCTTCTGTAGTGATAAATAAAATACTACCTTTTTTCACCCAAATTCAACACATAGGGGTGGCTCAAGTAGACTCTAGTTGGGTCTCACCAAGGTCACTAAGTCTTCTTAAAGGTAGAGTCTCTGAGGACAGATCTTCAAAATCTAGTCAGTGTTTTCAGTAAAGCTGAGCTGATTGTCCAGGATCAACCCAAGGTATTTAAAACGAGCCACAGTTTCAACAGGTTGGCCATCGAGAGAAACTGGAACCACTTTAAGGTTTAGATCATTTAATTAGCTCTACATTCTTAAGAGAATGAAAAATTAATAACAAATAATAAAGACTTTGCGGTATTCTGATTTAGTAATGTAATTATACTAGTTGTGTTACCACCCCTCGCCACTAGAGGCAGCACCAATCCCGAAAAGATGCGACTAAGGAGCAGATTTAGAAGAACAATGAAAGATACAGGATTTGGTAAAAACTGTGAGCTTTGCTGAAGTAAATAAAGACACAAGTTCAAATCCCTGCTGAGAGTGGAGCTCCTCCAATCAGGGCTCTTCTGAGCTCTGATTGGCTAAGCAACGTAACGTGATCCTCTGATTGGCTAAGCAATGTAACGTGATCCTCTGATTGGCTAAGCAATGTAATGTGATCTTCTGCGGGAAGTGATGGCAAAGTGGGATGTCATCACGATTTTACACAAGTGTGTCTTTACCTCCACGGCAGCAGAGGCTCCGCCGAACCCCTGAGACCGACTCG
The DNA here is from genome assembly GCA_033032245.1 of Poecilia picta. Classification (NCBI taxonomy): domain Eukaryota; kingdom Metazoa; phylum Chordata; class Actinopteri; order Cyprinodontiformes; family Poeciliidae; genus Poecilia; species Poecilia picta. Next base: position 3,593,642 of record CM065375.1, on the reverse strand, counting down.
CCGAACCCCTGAGACCGACTCGCCGAACCCCTGAGACCGACTCACCGAACCCCTGAGACCGACTCACCGAACCCCTGAGACCGACTCGCCGAACCCCTGAGACCGACTCGACCAACTCACCAAACCCCTGGGACCGACTCGCCGAACCCCTGGGACCGACTCGACCAACTCACCGAACCCCTGAGACCGACTCGCCGAACCCCTGAGACCGACTCGACCGACTCACCGAACCCTTGGGACCGACTCACCGAACCCCTGGGACCGACTCGCCAAACCCCTGGGACCGACTCGACCAACTCACCGAACCCCTGGGACCGACTCACCGAACCCCTGGGACCGACTCGCCGAACCCCTGAGACCGACTCGACCGACTCACCGAACCCTTGGACCGACTCGCCGAACCCCTGGGACCGACTCGCCGAACCCCTGGGACCGACTCGCCGAACCCCTGAGACCGACTCACCGAAACCCTGGGACCGACTCACCGAACCCCTGAGACCGACTCACCGAACCCCTGAGACCGACTCGCTGAACCCCTGAGACCGACTCGACCGACTCACCGAACCCTTGGACCGACTCACCGAACCCCTGGGACCGACTCGCTGAACCCCTGAGACCGACTCGACCGACTCACCGAACCCTTGGGACCGACTCACCGAACCCCTGAGACCGACTCGCTGAACCCCTGAGACCGACTCGACCGACTCACCGAACCCTTGGGACCGACTCGCCGAACCCCTGGGACCGACTCGACCAACTCACCGAACCCCTGGGACCGACTCGCCGAACCCCTGGGACCGACTCGACCAACTCACCGAACCCCTGAGACCGACTCGCCGAACCCCTGAGACCGACTCGCTGAACCCCTGAGACCGACTCGCCGAACCCCTGGGACCGACTCGACCGACTCACCGAACCCTTGGGACCGACTCACCGAACCCCTGGGACCGACTCGCCGAACCCCTGGGACCGACTCGACCGACTCACCGAACCCCTGGGACCGACTCACCGAACCCCTGGGACCGACTCGCCGAACCCCTGAGACCGACTCGCCGAACCCCTGGGACCGACTCGACCAACTCACCGAACCCTTGGGACCGACTCACCGAACCCCTGGGACCGACTCGCCGAACCCCTGGGACCGACTCGACCGACTCACCGAACCCCTGGGACCGACTCACCGAACCCCTGGGACCGACTCACCGAACCCCTGGGACCGACTCGCCGAACCCCTGGGACCGACTCGACCGACTCACCGAACCCCTGGGACCGACTCACCGAACCCCTGGGACCGACTCGCCGGACCCCTGGGACCGACTCGCCGAACCCCTGGGACCGACTTTTTAACTACTGATAAAAGTGACAGAGGACACAGATATGGGAAGCCCCTACTGTACCAAATTGACATAGGAATAACAGAGTTGGCCATTCTAAGGTAAAAACTCAGCGCATACAGCATTCATGTTTTATTTTCATCCAGACGACTTCCCGCGGCCCCCCTGCAATGGCACGGCGCCCCTTCTATGGGGCGCGCCCCACAGTTTGGGAACCTCTGCACTAAACATTTCAAACATTACAGAGTCTCTGTGCACCTCAGGGGTCGGAATCAAACCCACAACCTCTCCATCTGCACCAGGGATTATTCTGAAATGACACAGTGGACTCTGTTCACCAAATCTACTGGCAGAAATTGGATTTTATTTACTTGTATAGACAGAGAACATAAATATTTAGAAAACCAGTTACTTTAACTTCCACTTCACTTTGTGCTGCCTTCACATGAAAGGCTCAAAACACAGTGAAGTGTGTGTTTGTACTGTAATAATGTGACTACGAACCTCATCTGAACTTAATTGGAACCAACATTATCATCACTTCCTGTTATTCTTAACCATAATCTGCAACCTTAAGCTCCTTTTATTGAGCCAATTAGCCGTGAAACGCTACCTGGCCCCGCGCTGGAGCTCAGGCGCTCCTCTCGTTACCACGGCGACCTCATCAGCATCCACACGTCCGACTGTTTGGCTGTTTACACAGGCCGCTGAGCGCTTCGTTGAGCCTCACATGACCCGGTAATTTTACAGTGATTGGTGCGTTTCTGCACATTTTTCAGAGCTTAAAGCAGGAAATGCTCCATGTCCACCAATACGGGTCTAGAGCCTGTAGCTCTGCTTCCCTCTATTCACTACGTTTCGCATTTATACTTTCCTGATTTCAGTTACATTTACACCGTTGGGATTTGATCCAAAGAATGAGGTCAAGTCTTATTATTATGTGATGGAAAGTGATGCATTATTTCACTAGAATATGTTTTGATGCTGTTTAAAATACAAGCAACAGAATCCTCATAGAGGGTGTAGTTTGGTGGTAATCGTTCAAAAACTACATGAATTACCTGTCAACAAAGCTGGTTGTATTGAATAAAGTCTTTTTAAAGACACAAAAGGCAGCACTAATAAATATTTGTCAGTGCCTTCTAATAGTATCTGTCCATGTTGTAATTTGTGCCTAAAGTAACACAAGTCGGCAGAAGCAATAAGTCCAAAATGCTTGGACACGGGCGAAGATAAACGAGTGGTGGCAACAAATACAGTATTTTCTCCTGTACTGTCCCCAAGATTAAATAGACACCAACAAAGATCAATGGCTGTCTGGCAGAGTCTCGGATTGCTTTTTGTGCACAACCTCTGCTAAAGACCAAAAGACTCTGATGCCAACAACAACGTCTGATTTGAATGGAAAAAGTACTTCACTTATCCTAGAGGGACATTTGACTTCAACACTTTGTTTCCTTTGGATCCACACCGGCACTTTTGGAAAAGGTTAGCGTCAGAACTGCGCGCACATCCTTCAAACACTTCCACTCCAAACTGAGAGCTCTGCTGAGTAACTTTCTGCTCCGAGTAAAGATTCAAAGGCCAAACGATGTTATACACCGTCGCTTGAATCGCAACCCGACAGCTTTACGGAGGAGATCAGACCTTACCCCTTGTTAAGAAGAGAAGGTATCAAATTTTTTTATCCCACAGTGTGGAGCATGATGACATGTTTGCATTCAGTACGTGGGTGTTAGCAGACAGAACAAGCTTGGCAGGAGACAGAGGCCTGCACCTCGGCGGAGTCAGAGAAAGCATTAATTCAGTATTCTGTTGTTTGAAGATGGTTGCGCTTCAGCACAAAGGATTTGAATCCAACAAACAATTCCTTCAGCCTGGGATCTGAGCACAAAAATACAACTGCATGTGAAAAACAAAAGCTGGAACTAATATGGTCAAAAATGCCTGAAAAACCCAGCAACACCAGCCTGTTTCGACTTTGAACAGATAGAAAAATCCGTGCCAGGAGCTGACACTTTTCTCCCAGTTTTCTACCAGTTTAAATTTAATGAGGCATGTATTTGCAACGTGGATATCAGAATAAATTTAGTATCTGCTGTGCTTTATTTGTGCTGCAACAATTTTTGTATAACCTTTAGTTATTTATATAAAGGGAATAATTATGAATGATTAAATTCAGTTAATATGAAATCAAAGTAATTATTTTTTTTGTGTTCACCAGAGCCACAGAGTCCTTTCATCACCATTTTTACCATGAAGTTATTTAAACTATGTGGTAGTTATAATTAGCTAGCTAACATGTACATGTGTAGGTAACAATAGCATAGCGATGCTAACCTTAATGTGCTGAGCATTAGCATGATGCTAATCCTTAACAATGAAGCATTCTGTCATGGTTACAAATACATAATTTCTGTCTTTTTGCTGTACGTTACCAAAAATACATTTCTTGACCTCAAGTTCTCCTGCTATCATTTCCAAACGCTATAGTTTTTTAAAAACCTGCGCCCCTCCTTGCCTGTGGGGGCGCTGCAGCCTGAACCACTGACAGAAATGGTTTTTGTGCCTCTGAGTCACTGAGCATAACCTCCATTTTAGCGAAATGTAAATGAAAATGGAGTGATGTCAGATTTAGCAGGATTTCTCTTTTGTCTTTGGTAAAAGACCAATAGCCATTTCTCCCACTAGCACTAGGCTAGCGCATTTGTTTTGATTATATTTACCCAGAATGCCCAGCTACTTTCTTTTTTAGAGTGGTCTCCAGTTCAATTGGTGTATTTGAACCACAGCAGAGTTCACTTCAACCGAACTGAGACTGAGGGTTGCAGACTGACCAGCATTAGCATCTCACGCCTCCTCAAACAAACCAGACTTTCTAGGCAGACAAACTAGAGCTTGATAAAGCAGATTAAACGGAGCTGGTGTGAGTGTACGGTTGAGACCACATTGAAAAAAATGGCAATCTGGAGTGTTTAATAAAACAAATTTAATTCAAAACCATTGATTTAATTAATGGCCTGTTGCTTCCACATGCTGCTTGTGCTCATCTTTGTCAAGATATCCCAGAGTTTCATCATCGTTTGACCATTTCACAAAGATGAGATGTTCTAAATGTTTTGCCATATTCTTGAAGTAACCCTATTCAGCGAGGTTACCGAGAACACCTGCTGCAAACACTGCCAGCAGACACAGACTGCTGAAGAATCCATCTAGAAATGCAGGCAGATACTTTACTCATTTATACCAAAAAGGACATGAACAAAGCAAACTGAGGACAATCTAAAGCCTCACCGTCTCAACGCTGATCAAGCGAACGTCAACTTCACAGACTGTAACGTGGGTAAAACAGGGTTGTCTTCGAACAAATCCTTGTTTTAAGATGAAGCCCGCATCCATTTCATTTATAAATATACCTCAGAATCGATCCTGCCAACTCGTAGGGCGTTACTTGACAGATCAGGCAAATGTGAAAGGGATTTATCCATCATTACCGACACACCACAGCATAACTGGAAAATCAAAGCCAGGCCCTAGGCTGGTGTTGTTCATTAATGTTGCATTTCTCATGTAGCTAAGAGTGGTAGATGAAGAGAAAAGCTGGTGTGCTGGCTTGTGGGCATCCCAGCGCCATTTCCTCATTTACTTCCAAACCGGCTACTTGTCTCAACATGTAACAGTCTCCAAACTTACAACTCACTTGTTAAGCAGTGAATGGAGAAAGATTCGGCTGGAGGCGAGCTGCAGAGACTGAGGCAAGGAGCGATTTGCATATTCATAGAGCCACATCCAATACAAGACAAAAGGTGTAGATTTACATCTGCGGCACTTCACAGCATGATAGGATTATTCTCTTGCAAATATATGTCTTAATATCTAATGTTGATGAAGAGACACTTTTTCTTGGGGGTTTATTCAACCTTTTATGGTCAGTGCATACACCCTGACGAACACACAGACTCTGACATTGCACGGCCAATTAGAGTCCTATTTCAGCCAACTGGATCAAGGTGGAAGACAGCCGCAAAAGAGAAAGACTGAGCGAACGAGAGAAGGATAGAGAGAGCTCTAAGTGGGCGGCACACTCTTCCGCCTCAGGGAAGATTGGTGTCAAGAGCAGAGAACACACACAGTGGGTAGAAAATGTAATGAATGTGTATCACTTGTTAGGAAAGATAGTGAGAGTGTGTGTGTGTGTGTGTGTTTGCGCGGTCTCTGCACTTGACACCAATCTAACGGTAGCAGTTGAGAAATGTAAAAAAAGAAAGAAAGGAGCGATCTTGTTGGAAGTAGAGCCAAGCAGGATCTAAACATCAATATTTTAAAAATTCCTTGAAAGAACAAATCCATCCATGATTCATCGTCTCTGAACATGAAAGCGGTAGCCATGCAGATGCAGCCTGACGGAGCATCCTGTGGTCAGTTCGCTCGGCACGGCGCTGTTTCTGGGTGAGATTAATAACTGATGAGGTTCGATGTCTGATGATGGAGGGAAATAAAGCAGAGTTCACTTTAATGTCGGTTTCACAGACTCTTAACTCCTGTCATGTCTGGACTTGTCATTTAAGACGTCTCCTGGGCTTCGCTGGCGAGGAAACGAGTGATCAGCATCAGCACCATCTCGTCCCGTCAAGTCCCAACAGCTGGACAAACACCCCACCACAAGTCAACACTGAATAACTCGGCTTCGTAGGGTCCTCAACCGGAAAAAGGTGGCTTGTTTCGATATGGACTGGACCAAAAGATGGATTAGGTACTGCAGGCGTCCTCCTGTCTGAAAGAGCTAAACCAGAAAGCAAGACTCTCGATTTACCAAACGCTGGACGTTCCAGCCATCATGAATCATAAATGAAAAACTTAAATGTTCTTCACTGACGATGTTCCTCTAGGTAAGTGGCGCTTACATTGTGTCAAACTGTGACCAGTGATTGATCAGTAGCTGAGAAACCGACTGGATTGAATCATCACACATGATGCCAGGTGACCTGATGGCAAATTAAATCCAATCCTCGATGTTAATCCGTAGTAGACTATTGTCGTAAATTTGCCTCATACCTCCTCCAACCGTCATTCAGTCAGGTTGTGTGGTTATTTCACTGACACTACCAAGAATCGCACTACACTTTACTGCCCCCTAGTGGCTGGAGTTGTACCAGATTAAGCCTTATTCAGCCGTTTTGCAGACTAAATACCCGTTTTAATCTATTCTGTCTGCTACATTTACATTCAGTTAACTGGTTAGCCTCCCAGTTTCCTTCCAGCATTTTGTAAATGACGGATTCTTGACCAGTTAGTTTTTGATCACCTGGGATTAAAAACGAATCCCAGTCCTGACTTTGGGTTTCTAGTGTTTAAAGTCCCGCAACTTTACAGGAGCCAATATTTTAATGCTGGTTGAGACGATGACTCTGGGATGAATCTGGAGTTTTCCGGTTCTTTCAGGATTTCATTTAATAAACAGACTATAGGATATCTGGATTACAGTAACCATTTGTAGCATATATTAATCTAGCTGTATTCTGGAGGGAAAGGGGTCGTCTGGGCGTTTATCTCTGCTCCACATAGTCTCAGATTTTCCTTTTTTTAAGCATTCGCTGCCTTTCCTCTCCTCTGACGTCCACCATCAGTCCGGCTTCACTTCAGAGACCAAAGCGGACACAGGAATTGCAGCAGCAGAGTGTGTGTTTGACAGCCTCCTGTACAAATATGATCCAGATTGGTTTTCTTTGATAGCTACCTGTCTGCTCTGTCATTCCTCCCCGTTTCGTCTGCACAGCTGCGTGGGTGTGGAAGCGTACGAGGCCCTACTGTAAATTCACCGCAGTGTTTGTCACAGTGCGTTACTCACTCACATGCAGCCTCTGACAGCCATTATATTTTTTAATTTGTCATTTTGTGTGCGTGTGTCTCACTGTGCTGGAGTTGTCAGGCTGGTTTCAAACTAACCGTGTGTGTGTGTGCGTGAGCTGCTCTGTGTGACGCTGATTAAAAGTGAGAGCTTTTTGATTGCCTCGACCCTCCATGGGATTATTAGCATATAACACACAAGCGTGCACGAGCACGCACGCCGGAGTAATTGAGGATTTCTCTTCCACATTACATGTAACAGGATCCAACCCAGGAGCTCGGTGCTGAGCTAACAAACTAACACTTCACCTTGGTATTTAAATGCATGCAGATGAGGCAGAATGGAGGATGAATGAGCTGGTTTGTGCTTGGAGGCTGCTGCTCTCTGCAATCTCCCAGTAAAACCTGCAGCTAACTGGGATTTTAAACAGCCTCAGTTTGTTGCATTTGATCGTTTTCAAGCAGAAGAAAAGATCAGATATTGCAGAAAAAAAACAGCCAATTCTCGCCGTTTTTTTCCAAAGGGACTGGGAGCCGATCCATCCTCGTCTCTGGGCGGATCGGTTGGCTCGCCGCTTTTCTGATCTGATGGCAGAACGTTTAGACAGACGCACAAAGGCAGAGATGTTATCTAACACTGAGTGTGATAGTTTTGTTTGGAGCTTTTCGCCATCCCTCTCTAAATCACTTGAAGGAGAGGACAGAGAGACAAAGGAAGTTAAATATATCCAAGGAAGAACTCAGAGCCCTTTGTAACTTACAAGGAAGGTCGAGCTGACATATTAAATTCTAACTAAAAGGTATAATAGTAATTTTCACATCTTCCAAAGCTGCTTCCTCTTTCTCAAGGTTTCTGGCATCAGCCAGTGGTTTCCAAAGTTGTATATTTTTCAGCAGCTGAGTCTAGTGAATGGTCCAGTACTGAGTCGCAATCTGCAGAATTTGAAGACAACTGAGAGTCGAGGAGATTCAGTTTGACTGATTTGGATTCTCTCTGCTCCGAGTCAAACCAAACAAACCTGTTCCCCTCCTGGCCTGTGGGGGCGCTGCACCAAGAACCGCTACAGGAAATGACACAAAAACCTCTGAAGACACTGAGCTCAGCCACCAATCTTCCAGTGGAGGAAGTTTGTGTAAACTTAAACGAATAAAGAAGGAGTGATGCTAGAGAAGTGATTAATGATTACTGCAGTATGAAAAAGATAAAATTTGTTTCTCAATAATCCACAACACAGCAGCACGATGGAGAGAACCAAACACAACCAGCTGTTAAGCAGGTAGCGTATCAAAGTACTGCAGGAAATTCGAGTTAATCTGACAACTGGAGATCGTCTCAGACAGCAATTCTACAAAGGAATGGCCTAATCAAAGTCCAGATAAGAACCCGATTTAAATGTTGAGGAGTCATAAATCCAGGAGAGTCAATGCTGCTGATGTTGAAGCAACAGTTCCTGAGCCGTTTCCTCTGAGACGAGGTTTCTTCCTGCTAACCGGAGGCGATGATTGAAACTTTTCCCTGTGAACTGAAGGCAGGCGGCGTTTCTGGTACAGGTTTCCTGTCTCTGCTGCTCCCAGTGAAGGAGACAGGCAGTTTGTTCATTATTCTAATGTCCTCCTAATGGCTGCATGGTTAATGCATCACCATCTGGCACCAGAACACACTCACCGCTGTGATAATGCAGAATGTACCGACAACACACCGCTTGTTGTAATGGGACGACACAAAACCCAGGGCAAAGCATGATGGGTAAATTGGTGAGCTGGCTTTAATTGGGCTTCTCGTCGCTGTGGAAACGACTCGGCTCAAGTGTTTGTCCTGACACGCGGCTTTTAGCTGGGAGGATGGATGAACGGCCCGCGTACGTCGCAGGAAATGTGATGTCGTGTTGCCAGATAGTAAATAAGAAAGCGGCGGGTTGCCAGGTCATCAGTAAAACTCTTCCCTGCAAATTGGGTTGTAAGTCAGCGCAGTGAATCATGTCAGGCTCGTCTGAGTGTATCTGAGTGTGTGTCGTGCTCAGACAGCGGCACTTGAACCAAATTGTCCCCTCGGTACCCACAATGCATCTGGAGCTTGGCAGGAGTGTCTGAGTGGCTGTCTGTGTGATTAAACCTTACGATGCCTCCGTGTAACACACAGCTGCCTTGCTGTGACCCCGGTGTCGTTCCTATGGCAACCAGCAGAGGAAGAGGACGGAGGAGCTACAGCACTTCAGACGAAGCAGCGAACTCGTCAGACTCAGAAAGTTACTGGAGAGAACCTGGTAAAGTCCACCAGAACCAAACCAACTCCAGAACTCTAACACGTTGACTAGTGAGCATCAGGTCATAAATGCACCATTAGCTTAAATAAAAGAGTTTAGCTTTAGCATCACCAGGGACTCAGCTCCAGATTTAACTGCGAGTTGCAGCTCCAAACATGGACAACTCTAAAGTCTTCAGGTGGGAAAGCGGGTTTGAACGACTCAACACGAGACCTTAAAATCTAAAGGAGCCCAGTTCAGAAGTCCAGTCCAACTCCAGTCCGTTAGCCGACAAAGTCCAGTTCCTTTGGTGAGGTGTGAACTCTGGCCTGGCCACAAGCCGGTCCGGTCTCGGTTCGGTCCAAGTGAACTCTGGTTCGGTTTAAATTCATATGTGAACACCAAGCGGACCAGAGTCCACTCCGAAAGCAGGAAGTGGATGCAGAGCATTCTGGGTAAATATAACCAAAGCTAACGAGCTAGCCTAGCGCTAGCAGGATAAATGGCTCCTGATCTTTTACCAAAGGCTTTAACATTTTGGTGAAGAAGGAAGCTGCTCTCAGCGTCTTCAGAGGTTTTTGTTTAGTTTCCTTCAGTGGTTCTTGGTGCAGCGCCTCCACAGGCCAGGAGGGGAACAGGTTGGCTCAGACAACTACAGCAGCTGCTGGAGGAGGAACAAAAGTTTCTGTTTTGGTTCCCAATCAAACAGAATCTTCTGGACTAAAACACTCCAACTGCCCCAGTTACCCAGAGTTTTTCCTTACTGGTGGCAAAGAGTTTCAGACGTGAATATTTTTTTACACGTCAATGTTTAATCGTAACTGAAACAAACTGCGTTGTTTTGTAATATAAAAGTTTTCTACAACGTGTCCCCAGAACTGGTTTTGGGCCTCATAAAGCAAGACAATAATGGGGATCTGGAATGTTTTCCATTCCGAGTATAAAACCCAGACGGCAAGTCTGATGAGAAAAACTGTCACATTTCCAAACAGTTTGTAAACCAAACACATAAAGTTGAGGTTCCAACTTGCTGCAAAACATTTAACTAAATGAAATCCAAACCCAAAAGCTCCCCAGTCAACTTCTCTGCATTTCAGAAGAAAACTGTTTGATGTGGCTACGCTGGCTTTTAAGAGAAACCTTCCTGAAGGGGAGAAAAATTTGGCGTAACTTTGGAGCGGTTTATTATCCGGCTTCGATTTGTGAACCAGTGGAAGTGACTCTGAGCTTCCTGCGGCTGCTTTCTGCTGCTTTATTAAATCCCTGCAGTGATCTGAAGGCTGTGGGAGTCGTGCATTAATAAATCTGCACAATCTGATTTAGAAGATGCAGTCGGATTGTAGAGAGATTATGCACAACTGTCCTTGTCTTAATTAAATCACAGCAAATGAGAGCAAGCTGCTCCTCATGCAGCAGTTTGTTCAGCGCTGAAACAAGATGCAGCAGACCACCTGACCGCTGACACACTCCCACCACCAAACCTTTCAAATACGCCGTTAAACTTCTGTTTCCTGTCACAACCGCAGACATTTTTATTCTATTTCACCTTTTAAATTCAAGAGTTTCCACAGTATTTGGTAGAATAACTAAAAGATCTTCAGAAATGTTACTTTGTCGTTCTTAAAACCACTTTAACTGTGAGGTGGATGATGGTTGAAAACTAAGATTATAACCGTTTCAGTCAATATTGATAATTATTGATGAGTTTTTTTGTTTCAAATATCTGAAATGGTGCCAAACTGTTGTGATCTTTCCTGTTTAATGGACAGTTGTTTTCCCTGTCGTCTCTTTTTTATCTTGAAGCAGTTAGGAGGTAAAACCTTGAACTGCTGCTGCGCCAGTTACTGAACAGGTTGTTGCTAGGCAACCAAAGATGGGGTAACTGGGGGGGTGACTCGAAACTGCTCCAACTCCAACTGTGATGCAGCCCAGTTCGGTTGAAGTAAATGAATTTTGGTGCGGATTGAATGCAACGCCAAGCGAACCGGAGATTGTTCCAAAAGCAGGAAGTGGACTACAGTGCAAGGCATTCTGGGTAAATACAACCAAAAGAAACATGCTAGTCTATCGCTAGCTGTAGAAATGGGTTGAGGTCTTTAACCAAAGACAAACACAGCTGCATGTCCTTTGCAGATTTTAGTTTTTTTCTACATTAGCAGAATACATCTGAAATTTCAGTTACAATGTTTCCATTAAAAGAGAAACTTAATTAAAGTCGCACCTTAAAAAAAACCGTCATCATCCTCCTTCCGCTCCTCACCAGTAGCAACATCTGGTTGTTGAAGCTAAAAATATCAGTACAGCTGAAAAACCACCTGATCCTAAAACAAAAACCAACAACATTTTCAAAATGGTCATGTTTCCATTAAACAAACTGATTTTCTTAATTCCAATTGTCAGTGAAACGCAGTTAGAAAAATCCTCCAACTGCTAAAATCTGACGCCTCCATTTTTCTACATTTCATGAAGAAGGAGCTCAGTGTCTTTTGTGTGTCGTTTCCTTCAGAGGTTCTTGGTGCGGCGCCCCCACAGGCCAGGAGGGGAACAGGTCACTCAGAGGTTCAGTTTTAGTTTCACCAGACTGCAGATCTTTAAGATCTTTGTCAGTCTGACATTTTATTTTGCTCTTTAAGTAATGACTTCTTTTTCTCTGAGTGTCTTTAAACTGTATTTTGGTGCAGAACATGTTTCACTGCACATAATCTAAGGTGAACTCACATCATCATGATGTTCAGATTAGTGGTTTAGAAACTGGACCCAGTTTTTTCTATGATGTCACATGAAGCAGTTCTCCATTTACATCATCCTCACTTTTTCAAAGGCATGTTTAGTCAAAGCTATTTGTCTGGGTAAATAAATAAAGTCCTGCTGCTGATCCAAATGTCCGTTATAAACCCGTCAAATCCTCACATGTATCTGCACCGGTCGCCTCATGCTGAAGCTTCATGTCTGATGTTTAACTCCTCTTCCTCGAGGCCGGACCATCTGCTCTAACGGAGCGTCAGGAATCTGGTTTTTCTGCCGATTCCTTTGAGGTTTTGCAGAAAATCTCCTCACTGACGGATAAACTGGAGTGGAAATTTGCTGACTCAGATGCTGCAGCTTCCACTTCCTCCTTATTGTCCGTTCGCCTCCTTATCATCGGAATCTTTCCCGTTTTAATGGACAGAAAAACTTTACTGCAATCCTGGGAGCAAAGCTAATCTTTTTTATGATAAGAACAAGAAATTAAAGAGACTGTAAATCACAAGGTCAGGATGTCGCACCGTTTTACGGGGATGATGATGCATAAAATGCCATCGATGCTCCATTTTACTGGAGACTATGCAGTGGTTACCTTTATGGGTAATAAAAACAACACTAAAATATCTACAGTTGAGTTCAATTGATCCAGAGAAATAATCCATGAGCTGCTTTTCCGCTACAAATGAGCATGAAACCGTCGATACGCCACTAATGTCAAACAAACAAAAGTTTGCAGCAGCCGTTTCCATTAAATAAGAAAAACAACGAAACTCTTCAAATGTGAAAATTTGTTCGTCATCCTCTATCTACTTCCTGTCAATTACTGACATAAAACAAACTCAGACTGTTGCTAAGAACTTACTGGTGAGTCGGTTTGTCTCAGTTTAAGTATAATGAGACATTCACATTGAAACCAGATTTTGTTTTTGCAGTGCCTCAGTCAGACACGGTTCTTCTGCCTGTTCAGTTCTGCAGAGTGTGTGTGTGTGTGTGTGTGTGTGTGTGTGTGCGTGTGTGTGTGTGTGTGCGAACGGTGTGAGGTCGTCATGTTGACACCTGGCCTATATGAAGCCGACGGAGGAAGAAAGGAATACATTAACACTCGGGTCTTCATCACAAAGAGAACAGAAAGTTATTCAGCTAACACACACACTTCCTCTCCTTTCCCTTCAGGCGCCTGCAGTCACGTTGCCTTTTTGCTTAACCTCCATTATAAACACACACACACACACACAACACACACACACACACACACACACACACACACACACACACACGGTTCGGCAGCGTGGGCCGTTTCTCCAGGTTACATCTCTGCAAACATGATGGATGGAGGACATCAGCTCCGTCTCTGCAGGCCATTTAAGCGACAGATGAACACAAATCAGACGAGACGCAGCGAGGAGAGGAGGAAGCCGCATCATAACGGCTTTTAATCGCTACATCCGTTTGTTTGTCCGCCATGTTTCCCCGGAGGTGGAAGTCTGTTTTTAAAAAGTTTCTCCTTCAGACGTGGACGTCCGATGAGAAGGAAACGGCAAGGAGGCACGTTTCCAACCGGAAGTGATCCGCGCCATCTTGGCAGGCAAGAGCAGCGCAAAGCAGCATCATGGCTTCCAGAGCAGCAGACGGAAAATATGTCGACTCCAATATGCAAGAGAAAGATAGGTGAACAAAATGGCCGACCTGAAAGTAGGAACTCTGCAGGTGAATGATGAGGTTCTGGTGACGTACATGTAACAAACACGTAGGCTACATGTCCGTTTTAGCCAGCAGATAAAAGTTACGTTAGCTAAGCTAATTCTGCTAGCCTGGCAGTATAAGTACTACAGCATGTGTCACTAATGTTTATTTTAGTGCTGCACAGAGGAAGGTAGAGGACTCAGACAGTTGTGATGTATTTATATTGTTTAGAAGTTAGATAGGAACAGGTGAGAGCTCGTTGTCATAGCAACTCCACAGCAACTGCCTACCAAGATGGCCGTCGGTTACAAAGTTGAAGTTGAGAATGATGATTTGTCCCGAGGGCAAAGGTCAAACTTGTAGCAGTTTCTGGACGTAACGGAGAGCAGAAGAGAGAAACGACATGGAAACCAAACTTCATTCCAGCCAATCAGCTGAAGTCGTGGTCAGACAATAATAACAATCTGAAATGATGCCAGCAAATCCAGATTCTGTTTTAGGCTGTGTTCACACTGCAGCCTGAAGTGACCCAATTCCGATGTTTTTGAAGTAATGTGACCTGTATCCGATCTTTTCATGGCAGTGTGAACAGCTCAGGTCGGATTCTTTTAGAATGTGACCCATATCCGATACGTATCCGATTCAAATGGACCATAACGTCCTGGTCTCATTCATCCGAACTGAACGTCACTGATTCTCAACAAATCTCACTATTCTGTGTCCTGAAACACAAGTGGGAAGAAAAACAACAACTATGATGGATTATATGAGGATCAAGATGTTAATATGTTGCTCCGGTTGGACAACAACTTCAAATATATAAGCTAAGCTCCACCGTTAGCCTCCATGTTTCCTTCCTCAAACACTGAGCTCTTCTTCTTCTATGGTGGTTGGCAGAACACTGAGAACGCTGACGCTATAGCGCCCTCTACTGCGCATGCGGGACACTTTCAGGTCGTTTTCCCATTCACACTGCAGAACACATACAGGTCACATTTACTGTCAGTGTGAACGGACCCGGAAAAAAAATCGGAATTGCCAAAAAATCGGAACTGGGTCACTTCAGGCTGCAGTGTGAACGCAGCCTTAGAGTCAGTAACTAATCTCAAACACATGAAAGCCCAAAGCAGAGGTGGAAGAGCGCCGGACGCATCACAGCATAATGACTCGCCTGTAATGATGACTTGTATTGTGTTATTAATATGTGGAATTGGACGCGGCGCAGGCGGAGGACTGGAGCCCAGAGGACGGGCTGACAGGCAGACAGAATTACAGAGCAGCTCTCATCAACATGCACATTTGCTCAGTGTACATTTTCTGGACAATTACCTGCTAGTTTACACACGATTGCACTGAGACGCGTCGAGGTAATAGCATTTCATGGCTGCAGAGGGAGGACGACTGTTTGGTTTTCATACTTTTGGTTTCTGGGATTTTCTTCTCTTGCTCTTTATTTTAAATTTTAAAGTTTCGTTGCTGATGAACGTGAGTCAGCGGCTGACGCGGTTTCTCTCCACATGATGTCCGCTCAGCTTCTGGGAGGAAAAACAACCTCCTGTGGAAATGTTTATGAGAGCAGGATGATGAATGGGGAAAATAACTAAAACAGAACATTACATCTTTATTAGAAAGTTGAGTGGAAGGAGGAAATGTGAAAAAGCAAACAAACTACAGTCGTTTTCATTCAGTTTTTAGAATTTATTTTGGATATTTAAAGCAAGTCCCTTGTAAAATGTCCTTTAAAATTAAAGTTCATTAATCTTTAAAAAGGTGAAATTATATTATTGTATCATTTCTGTTACAATTTATCATCATGACAGTCCTCTGCATGTCTGTTCTCTTCTTATAACTTCTCAAAAATAAAGATTTAGACTTTTTCATTTGATAAATCTAGTGGAAATGAGGAAGAATATCAGTTATGAAATACGAAAATTTTGTGCTTAAAGCAAATTTCTGCCAAAAATTATCAAATTTTCTAATAAACATTTCAGAGTTTGAAAGGTCAAAAATTTGTCAGAAAAAAACTTCAGGATTCAAGAGTTGAATAACTTGAAACTTTTCCACTTTCAAAAATGTTTTCATCACAAGAATTTCTGAAAATCTCAGAAGGTTTTGAGTTTTTTGGTAGAAATTAACTTTTTTTTCAATCTGCAGAATCTGAAGATTTTCAACGTTTGAAACTTGAAAACTTCTGAAAATAATTTCAAAACTTCTGAGGTTTTTCAAGCAAATTTTAAACTTTTCGTGCTCAAATGTTTGAGATTGCGCTTGAATTTTTTTAGTGTTCTGGTGGAAATTTTATCTTTTTTTAAAATCTAAAAAAGTGGAAGCTTTTCTGATTTTGAAACTCAGAAATTAAATCCCCCCAAAGAAAATATCATAAAAATTTTAGATCAATTTCAAACTTCTTTGTTGCTAAGTTACTGTTACTGTTTTCTTTCTCTACAAAAGTCAAAGATTTTTAACAGTTGAAATTTAGAAATTTCAACAAAAAAAACTTCAAATATTTTTGAGATTTTTTCTAGCAAAATTTTTGAGCTTTCAAACTCAAAAATCTCTTTTTCTTGAAATTTTCTGACAATAATATGAAAATTTCTGAGTTTGTTGGCAGAAATGTCGCCTTTTTATTCTCAGTGGTTTTACTGGTTTGGAGTCTGGAAATTCTGGACGGTCTGGACATTCTGGACGGTCGGGAAATTCTGGACGGTCTGGACATTCTGGACGGTCTGGACATTCTGGACGGTCTGGACATTCTGGACTTTTCTGGACGGTCTGGACATTCTGGACGGTCTGGACATTCTGGACGGTCTGGACATTCTGGACTTTTCTGGACGGTCTGGACATTCTGGACGGTCTGGACATTCTGGACGGTCTGGACATTCTGGACGGTCTGGACATTCTGGACTTTTCTGGACGGCCTGGACATTCTGGACGGCCTGGACATTCTGGACGGCCTGGACATTCTGGACGGTCTGGACTTTTCTGGACGGCCTGGACATTCTGGACGGTCGGGACATTCTGGATGGTCTGGACTATTCTGGACGGTCTGGACTTTCTGGACGGTCTGGACATTCTGGACGGTCTGGACATTCTGGACGGTCTGGACATTCTGGACTTTTCTGGACGGCCTGGACATTCTGGACGGTCTGGACATTCTGGACGGTCTGGACTTTTCTGGACGGCCTGGACATTCTGGACGGTCGGGACATTCTGGACGGTCTGGACATTCTGGACGGTCTGGACATTCTGGACATTGGCGGTCGGGACATTCTGGACGGTCTGGACATTCTGGACGGTCGGGACATTTGGACATCTGGCGGTCTGGACATTCTGGACGGTCTGGACATTCTGGACGGTCTGGACATTCTGGACGGTCTGGACATTCTGGACATTCTGGACGGCCTGGACATTCTGGACGGTCTGGACATTCTGGACGGTCTGGACATTCTGGACGGTCTGGACATTCTGGACGGTCTGGACATTCTGGACGGTCTGGACTTTTCTGGACGGCCTGGACATTCTGGACGGTCTGGGACATTCTGGACGGTCTGGACATTCTGGACGGTCTGGACATTCTGGACGGTCTGGACATTCTGGACGGTCGGACATCTGGACATTCTGGACGGTCTGGACATTCTGGACGGTCTGGGACATTCTGGACGGTCTGGACATTCTGGACGGTCTGGACATTCTGGACGGTCTGGACATTCTGGACTTTTCTGGACGGCCTGGACATTCTGGACGGCCTGGACATTCTGGACGGTCTGGACATTCTGGACGTCTGACTTTTCTGGACGGCCTGGACATTCTGGACGGTCGGGACATTCTGGACGGTCTGGACATTCTGGACGATCTGGACTTTCTGGACGGTCCTGGACATTCTGGACGGTCTGGACATTCTGGACGGTCTGGACATTCTGGACTGTTTCTGGACGGCCTGGACATTCTGGACGGTCTGGACATTCTGGACGGTGGCTGGACTTTTCTGGACGGCCTGGACATTCTGGACGGTCTGGACATTCTGGACGGTCGGACATTTCTGGACGGTCCGGACATTCTGGACGGTCTGGACATTCTGGACGGTCGGGACATTCTGGACGGTCGGACATTCTGGACATTCTGGACGGTCTGGACATTCTGGACGGTCTGGACATTCTGGACATTCTGGACGGTCTGGACATTCTGGACGGTCTGGACATTTCTGGACATTCTGGACGGTCTGGATCATTCTGGACGGTCTGGACATTCTGGACGGTCTGGACATTCTGGACGGTCTGGACATTCTGGACGGTCGGGACATTTCTGGACGGTCTGGACGTCTGCCGTTTTTGGTGTTTGGAGTCTGGACATTCTGGGAGGTCTAGATCAGTGGTTCTTGGTTCAATGAACCCCAGGGGTTCGGTGAGTCGGTCTCAGGGGTTCGGCGGACATGGAGGTAAAGACTCACTTGTGTAAAGTCTGATGATGCCGCGCTTCGCCATCACTTGCTGCAGAGGATCACGTTACATTGCTTAGCCAATTAGAGGATCGCATTTCATTGCTTAGCCAATCAGAGGATCACGTTACATTGCTTAGCCAATTAGAGGATCGCATTTCATTGCTTAGCCAATCAGAGGATCACGTTACATTGCTTAGCCAATTAGAGGATCGCATTTCATTGCTTAGCCAATCGGAGGATCATGTTACATTGCTTAGCCAATCATAGGATCACGTTACATTGCTTAGCCAATCATAGGATCACGTTACGTTGCTTAGCCAATCAGAGCTCAGAGGAGCCCTGATTGGAGGAGCTCCACTCAGCAGGGATTTGAACTTGTGTCTTTATTTACTTCAGCAAAGCTCAAAGTTTTTACCAAATTCTATAGTCTAAATCTGCTCCTTAGTCGCATCTTTTCGGGGTTGGTGCTGCCTCTAGTGGCGTGGGGTGGTAACACAGCTAATATAATTACATTACTAAATCAGAAAACCGCAAAGTATTTTGTGTGTCGGGGGGTGGGGGGGAAGATAAGAAGGGTTCAGTGAATGCGCATACGCAACTGGGGGGTTCGGTACCTCAAAAAAGGTTAAGAACCACTAGTCTAGACATTCTGGACGGTTTGGACATTCTGGACGGTTTGGACACTCTGGACATTCTGGACGGTTTGGACACTCTGGACATTCTGAACAATCTGAACATTCTGGACGGTTTGGACACTCTGGACATTCTGGACGGTTAGGACACTGGACATTCTGGACGGTTTGGACACTCTGGACATTCTTGGATGGTTTGGACATTCTGGACGGTTTGGACATTCTGGACATTCTGGACGGTTTGGACATTCTGGACATTCTGGACGGTTTGGACATTCTGGACGGTTTGGACATTCTGGACATTCTGGACGGTTTGGGACATTTCTGGACGGTTTGGACACTCTGGACGGTTTGGACACTGGACATTCTGGACGGTTTGGACACTCTGGACATTCTGAACAATCTGAACATTCTGGACGGTTTGGACATTCTGGACGGTTTGGACACTCTGGACATTCTGGACGGTTAGGACACTGGACATTCTGGACGGTTTGGACATTCTGGACGGTCTGGACATTCTGGACATTCTGGACGGTCTGGACATTCTGGACGGTCTGGACATTCTGGACATCTGGACGTTTGGACATTCTGGACGGTCTGGACATTCTGGGCATTCTGGACGGTCTGGACATTCTGGACGGTTTGGACATTCTGGACGGTTAGGACACTGGACATTCTGGATGGTTTGGACATTCTGGACGGTTTGGACATTCTGGACTTGGACGTTTGGACACTCTGGACATTCTGGACGGTTTGGACATTCTGGACATTCTGGACGGTTTGGACACTCTGGACATTCTGGACGGTTTGGACATTCTGGACGGTTTGGACACTCTGGACGGTTAAGACACTGGACATTCTGGACGGTTTGGACACTCTGGACATTCTGAACAATCTGAACATTCTGGACGGTTTGGACATTCTGGACGGTTTGGACACTCTGGACATTCTGGACGGTTAGGACATGGACATTCTGGACGGTTTGGACATTCTGGACGGTTAGGACACTGGACATTCTGGACGGTTTGGACATTCTGGACGGTTAGGACACTGGACATTCTGGACATTGGACATTCTGGACGGTTTGGACATCTGGACGGTTTGGACATTCTGGACATTCTGGACGGTTTGGACATTCTGGACGGTTAGACACTGGACATTCTGGACGGTTTGGACATTGGACGGTTTGGACATTCTGGACGGTTTGGACATTCTGGACGGTTAAGACACTGGACATTCTGGACGGTTTGGACACTCTGGACATTCTGAACAATCTGAACATTCTGGACGGTTTGGACATTCTGGACGGTTTGGACACTCTGAACAATTTGAACATTCTGGACGGTTTGGACACTCTGGACAGTCTGGACATTCTGGACGGTTTGGACACTCTGAACAATTTGAACATTCTGGACGGTTTGGACACTCTGGACACTCTAGACAGTCTGGACATTCTGGCCGCCTGCCGTTTTTAGTCCAGAAGGCTCCGGTGGTTTCAGCAGCAGTTTAGCGCGTCGTGTCGGTCAGAGCTGCAGTGTTTGTTTCAGACGGATCCATATTGGATTTTCACTCGTTTATATTCAGCCCAGGTTTCGCCGCTACAGTACGAAACCCCCCCCCCTACATAAACCCATTAGAAGTTATTGTCGGCTGGCGTCTTTCCTCGGCAGCTTCTCCTGAATAAAAAGCTCTGATTGAATTGAAAAACGTTATTGTCCTGTGCGGACGATTTGGTTTGCAGAAACGCTTTTATGATGAAAACACAATAAAAGCAGCAGATGCAGAGCGGCCCTGATGCCATCTGAGAAGAAAAGCCCAAAGAAAACCCGCCTTAATGCGGTTACAGGGAAAACCTGCAGAGGGAACGGCGGTAATGTGGCTTTATTAGCTGCAGCTTCAGAAAACCACTGAACTCAACGGACAGTTTGTGGCTCAGAAACTCAGAAAAATGAAGGATCCGGTGAAAATTCAAGGTTTGTTTCGACTGAACGGCGCTGAGAAACCGGCCGAGAAAAGGTTCAAAATTCTTGAAAATTTTAATTTTGAGTTTCATCTCGGAAATTTTATCGGAGAATTTTTTTTATTTCTTTGTTTCAAATGTTGAAAATAAACAAGAGAAAATATAATTTTGAGCTTAATCTAAGGAATTTTCTAAAAATAAAAATAATATTTTTTTAATTTTTGTATTTTCAAAGTTGAAAATTTGTCAAAAAGGAAAAGATCTGAATTTTTAAATTGAATCTCAGAAATTTGTGACTTCTAGAATCCAAAATTTTCCAGAAAAAACTATGATTTGAGTTTAACCTCAAATTTTCTGGAATATTTTTCTATTAATTTCTGAGTTTCAAAACTCAAAAATTTGCTAGAAAAAAATCTCAGGAATTTTGTAGAAAAAAATGTGAAAATTTATATAAAAAACCCTGAAATTTTGAGATTAATCTCAGAAATTTTCATGTTACTGAGTTTCAAACGTTCAACATTTTCAACTTTTGCAACTCAAATGTCCAAACCACTGATAAAAACTTAATGCTGATGACAGATGATGTATTTCTACATTTGTAAAACCAATAAACATGTTTGCGGATATTTTCCTAACCTCCCCACTGAGGACAACAAATACAAATCGTGCCAAGTCAGTTTTCTTTTCTGAAACATAACAAAATGAAAATATGTGACGTGTTTGAATAGTTTGGATTTGATGAGAAGGCAGAAAAAACATCCAGGATTTTAACAGCGAAGTGAGACGGTCAACAGTGATGATGCTGTAGCTCAGGTTGGTCAGCGTGATGTTAATCACCCATCCAAACAAAACCTGCCTTCATCAATCCTCCTCCTCTCTCTGTGCCGCTCTTCCTCAACATCAGGCAGCGGGGTGAGGAAGAGGACACAGCTATCTTTGTGGGGACTTTCCATTGACTTTCATTCATTTCTACAGCATAAACTTGACCTCTACCCTTTTCCTAACCCTAACCATCACGTACCTAACCTTAACCCTAACCAAAACTCAATTCACACCTTAGTCCTAACTCTGACCCCTGACCCTAAAACAGGGTTTCCCCCTTGTGGGGACAAGGCTTCGGTCCCCACAAGGAGCAATCGGTCCCCACAGTGTAGTATATGTCAGGAAAATCGTCCCCAGAAGGTATTATAAACGAACGCACACACACACTGGGCTGGGCCTTCATTCACATTTGAATATAAAACATAAATTTTTACTTGTATAATTTTGCTATATTTAATAAAAATGTAAATTTTTTGTTTAAAATATGTTGTTTTTCTTCATTATTTAACATTACTATGATGTAAAAAAAAAAATCACCCATCTAAAAATAGATTTCGATTTAATATTTTACATTCTTTAGACGAGACTTTAGGTATTTTTGGCCGAACAATAAATCGATAATATATACAGCAAAATACACGAGATCAATATCAACAGATAATCTGATAGGACGACTGTTCACCGAAGCGCAAAGCATTCTGGGACATGCAGGAAAAGGAAAGACTCCGACAGTTAGCTAAGCAGGTTAGCTTCCGCTGCCTTGCTCGTTCTCCGGTTGCCTAGCAACAGCCTGCAGTTTAAAGCGCTGTCGAACTTTGGTTGCCTAGCAACACATTTTTCCGTTTGGCCTCTTTAGAAAGTGGAAGAAACGGGAACAATTAGGACAGCAGATGTTTAAAACTAATCAGTCATTATCGATTATCCGGATTCGTTCTTCTGCCCCAATGTTTGAAGATGTAGTTTCTTTAGATTAAGGTTTTATAACCAGCTGAACTTTTTTTTTTATAAGAAAATCATTAGTTTAAACCAAAAACTGTATTTCGTTGGGGTTTTATGTGATAAAACATGGATCTGTGTATTTTTGTGGATGAAACAGTGCAGTTCCATTTCCACCATGAATGTTTGTGTAAAACTTTATATTTTCCACTGATGTCCAAAAAAACCACAATTGTGGAGTTTTGCGAAATTTAACCAAAAGAAAACCAAACACTCAAAAACGTGATCAACAAACATCTGGACTTACACAATGATAAGGTCAATAAAAGCAGCTAATTCCCGTTTACCAATAAAACCTTAAAAGTTCTGCTTTCCTTGTTGCCCGAAGAAGCTTTTTGTTTTCCTCCCATCAAGCGAAAGCAGCATTTAGGTTCCTCCAGGAGCCTTTTGGGTTTGTTCTGGTCTTATTTGCTCTGATTCAGGCGCAGTTTGAAGACGGTTTGCGTTAGTCGGCTGCCGGCGCATTCCGGTTCCTCTGCTGTTTTGAGCCAATATTCATAACTTAAACAAACGAGAGTGAGAACAGAAAACAAGCAGCTCAGTTTCACAGCCAACAGGTGAGACCAATCGGCCTGATCTCACCCTGAGGGCGCCGCAGGCGGCCGGGTCCAGAACCAAACCCGCATCTCTAAACATCAGACGCTTCGGGTCAGGTCATTTATTTATGGATCAAAATGATGGTGAGGTAGTCGAAGCAAATCCAAGAAACACGTAAGAGCGCTAAGAACTCGCCTGGTTAAACAAATGAAATAAAAACAAACATGTCTTCTGTGATGAGCCTCTAGTGTTGAGCTGCCTAAAAAGATTCAAGTTTCTGGTGAAGAGAAAGTTGGTAGAACAAGAAGGTTCTGGGTTCGATTCCCGGCCCCGGGTCTTTCTACATGGAGTCTCCATGTTCTCCCTGTTCGTGGTGGGTTTTCTCCAGGTACTCCGGTTTCCTCCCACAGTCCAAAAACATGGCTGTCAGGGTAACTGGTCTGTCTAAATTGCCCCTAGGTGTGAGTGTGTGTGTGTGGTTGTTTAGGGCTGTAGTGATGCAATAATCTCACGATACGATACACGATATTCTGCCCACGATGCGATATTCAGCAAACGATACAGTTGTTTTTAGAAGCAGTTGAGACCCAAGTTGAAACATAAACATGCAAAATATGAATAAATAACTGAGGTTTGATGAGAATCTCTTGAGGAAGCATCAGTGGCATCTTTTCACCTGGATCTAATTTGGCTTTAAAAACTGATTATACATTTAAACCAGGGCTGTAGCGATACAATAATCTTACAATACGATACCCACACGATACGATATATATTGCGATATTCAGCAAACAATACAATTCAATACACTTTTGTAATTTTCTGAAAGATTTTCAGAGGGACAGAGTGATTTTGGTGACATTTTGTGACTGTTATAAAGTTGGACTGAATTAATTTAACTGAAAACTGATTAAAAGCTCCAACTACACAATACCTGGTTCTGGTTGGACACAGACTTAAAGTGGACAGCTGGACAAAATGAATCAAAGAAGTGGTGAGAAAACATGTTTTTTTTTAGTTGAAACAGTCCAAACTGTAGCTGACATGCATTAGTAAAGTAAATAAAGTGAACCAAGTTCCTGCTCTGAATAGTTTGGTTTGATTTGAAATCCTTCCTTCTCTCCTGCCACCAGAGGCAGAAACTGATTGTCTCACTAACTTTGTTGGACAAACAGAAGTTGATTAAATCCTGTTTTCTGTCTGATGAACGGATAAAAACAAACTAAAACTAAAACTCCTTTTATTGTGAGATCAGCGCCTCGTTTAGCTGTTGGCTAATTACAATTCATTCTTTGCTGCCATGTGTTGCCATCGGCGACGGTGAGCGGGTTTATGTGTGTGTGTGTGTGCAGTCATTGATCACCCTGACAGAAACTTATTATGGTGTCACTTCCTGTGACCCCTCTTGACCCCGCCGGCGGTGAGAGTGTGTGTGTGTTGGTGTGTGTTTTGCACGCAGCCGACTGTTTGTCCTGCTAATGACTTGTCAGCTTCCAACGCGCCGAGCTGAAGGTGCCGTTCTCCACGCCCACATCCACCCGGCGTGCAGCAGCAGCGGCGGTTCGTCCTGACGACCAACATCAACGCCGCCGCCGCCGCTGGAGGGAAGAAACATTTCCAGCTTCCAGCTCTGAACAGAAACTCCTGAATCAGGCTCGGTCCAACAAAGATGGCTAACAAACCAATTAAAACACAAAGAGCAAGCAGCCGTTAGCTGGCTAAAAACACCAACAACCTGCTCTGATT
The DNA here is from genome assembly GCA_033032245.1 of Poecilia picta. Classification (NCBI taxonomy): domain Eukaryota; kingdom Metazoa; phylum Chordata; class Actinopteri; order Cyprinodontiformes; family Poeciliidae; genus Poecilia; species Poecilia picta. The sequence continues at coordinate 3,568,659 of CM065375.1, read as the reverse complement.
CTACCTGTCCACCATGTTTAAACATCTGCAGACTGTCAGACCTGAACATGTCGACAACCTTCAGATAAAGAGCTTTTAGTTATTGATATACGGACAGTTAAAACTGTGTGCAACAGCAAACTTCAGTCTGTGGATACAACACACTGACACACGATGGGCAGAAATGTGGTAAAAAATTAGCACTTTAGCATTAGCTTCTGCTAAATACTGTTTAGCTTTAGCTTCTGCTAAATGCCCTGTTTTTATAGCACTTTAGCATTAGCTTCTGCTAAATGCCCTGTTTTTATAGCACTTTAGCTTTAGCTTCTGCTAAATACCCTGTTTTTATAGCACTTTAGCTTTAGCTTCTGCTAAATACCCTGTTTTTATAGCACTTTAGCTTCTGCTAAATACCCTGTTTTTATAGCACTTTAACTTTAGCTTCTGCTAAATAAGCTTTTTTATAGCAGTTTAGCATTAGCTTCTGCTAAATACCCTGTTTTTACAGCACTTTAGCATTAGCTTCTGCTAAATACCCTGTTTTTACAGCTCTTTAGCATTAGCTTCTGCTAAATACCATGTTTTTACAGGACTTTAGCATTAGCTTCTGCTAAATACCATGTTTTTACAGGACTTTAGCATTAGCTTCTGCTAAATATCCTGTTTTTACAGCACTTTAGCATTAGCGGAGCCAATGTTTAGGTTAAGCCAATGTTAACCTAAACTTAATTAAAGCTTTAAGTTTACCTGAACACATGTTACTGCCATTTATGGCAGTAACATGTGAACACATGATGAACATGATGAATACATATTACTGCCATTTATGCTCAGCTGCTCTGAACCAGAGCTGTGGACCAATGAGAAAACGGATCAATATGGGATTTTATGTCCGTGGTTCTGCTGCTGGAGTCTCCACTGAGTTCACATGTGCTGGTTTTCAACCATTAGCCGCTGCAGAGTCGATATCAATCCGACTTTTCAGCTTTCTGCTCACAAACCGGTGCAGACGGAGACTGACCCTGGTACCGCTGGGCTGGAAACAAACAGAACCAACAGCCAATTAAAACGAGGTCACAGCAGCAGCAGCAGCCGCTTCACATTATAATGACAGCAGCTCCAGATTTCATTCATCCTCTGAACACCGTCTCTCATTTCAAACCCAAAGCAAAACGTTACAAATCGACTCGTCCGATCCGTTTGCTTCTTTATTAACGTATGAGAGGAAACTGCATAAATGAGAAACTTTTATTTCAAAATTTCACATTTTTCTAACTCATCACAGCTGCTGTTGTCTAAAAGACTGAAATATTGCAACGTCAGAAAAAATCTGACGCAGGAGTCGTTTCCATAGCAACAGCACTTTGCTACCTGTTAATTTAGATGCTATTCAGGTGAATTATTGCAAATCAAATAAAAAAGTAAAAATGTCAAATATTCAGCTGACTAATCTTATGTTTATTTTAAAAGTTTTATTATTTACCATTTAAATTGAGAAGTTTTAAAACTTCAAATGCACAAAAGGTTTTTTATGTTTTTTTAAAATTGTGACGACTTTATTAGCTTGATTTCAGTAGTTTTTTATCTTCTTGGTCTGCATGTCTGTGATTATTGTTAGTAATCAGGCTGAAACCATTAATCATGATTAATCCATTAATGAAAATGAACAAATTTACTAATCGATTAATCGTTAACTAGAGTATTCAGACTTAAAAACAACAAAACAATCAGAGAAATTAAGCATCCAGATTTTGGTAGAAAAATAATAAATCATGCAAATGAAAATATTGTTATTGTTTTAAACATTCAATTAATCGATTTACCGGTTCTATGAATCAAGTCATTTGAGCAATAAGTAGTACAGCTATTCCAATATATTATGTTGTAAATTTTGCGCTTTGTCTGGATTGGGATTAATTAACTGACCAACCACAGGACAACACATGCTGTTCTATTTTTGATACAAGAGAGAATCTGATTAGTGCGGCGTGTTTCTGAATTCATCAAAAACAGAAAATTTAGTTTACTTGTAATTTCGTTCCAGAGAAAAGTCAAAATGTCGCTTTAAAAGTTGCATTAATCCTTTGATTTGGCTAAAGAAGCTAAAAAGCTGAGAAGTTTTTAGTTTTATGCTGATGTTTGTAGGAAAACAGAAAAAGTTGAAGGGCATAAAAACATGTTGAGTGACTTTACGCTGCAGTAAACTTCAATAGAGAAACATTTTAACTAACAACCAATGAAAACCGAGACAAAACCAGAGCTTAATTCAGACATAAACACTCCGTCTGTTTCAGGATCACCAGGGAGGAAAAAACCTTTCAAACTTCCACAAGAGGCTTCATTCTGCATGACGACCTCTGACCTTTAACCAGCCAGCCGGTCCTCCGGGTTTAACCTGGTTATTTAAAGCTCCGTCTGAAATAAGAGCAGAAATCCCTCATCAAACAGCGAGCAGATCGATATGACAGCATGAGTGACGTCTGAGCGTTTATTCTGTTATTCCAGTCCTGATGAGGTGACATGCTGGAAAACCCAACTCCGACTTCATCAGACGGCTTCTGCTGCTTCCGGAGAAACGCTGCACAGCAACTTAAATATCCGTCCAATGGTCAGGAAAAAATTCAGATTTGACCTTTAATCTACAAAAATATTCTGTCGTCCTCAGCTAACGCAGCTTCTCATCCTGAATCTTCAAAAATCATGTGTTCAGTGAAAACCTCAGAAGCATTCTTTAAAAAAATGCCTCGCCAAAATAAATGCTAAACTTAAAAGGTTTGACGTTTTTCTACATTTCCTTGCTGCTTCATTTTACAGCCCGATTCTTTATGAGATTTAGGCTGTTTTTAAATCTGATCATGCTTTAGACATTTATTTTCAAACCAACCAAACCAACCAAGCAGCCTGTTCCCCTCCTGGCCTGTGGGGGCGCTGCACCAAGAACCACTGAAGGAAACAACGCAAAAGACACTGAGAGCAACTTCCTTCTTAATGAAATGGAAACAAAAATGGTAGGATTTATCTTTTGTCTTTGGTTAAAGTCCATGAGTCATTTCTCCCAGTAGCGCAATGGTAACGCGTTTGTTTTGATTGTATTTACCCAGAATGCCCTGCGTCATAATCCACTTCCTGCTTTTGGAGCGGTATCTGGTTCGTTTGGAATAATCAAACTAGAGGAGGTTGTCCCTCAGTTGAAGTGAACTCTGGTTCAGTTTGAATACAAATATGAACGCCAAGCAGATTAAATGGTCAAAGGAAATGCAGATAGAAAGAAAAACCCTTCAGCTGAAATCTGACGCCAGTTGGTTTACATTTTGTGAAGCAGGAAGTTGGCAAAGAGGTTTTCATGTTGTTTCCTTCAGTGGTTCTTGCTGCAGCGCCCCCACAGGCCAGGAGGGGAACAGGTTTGTCAATGTGATTGACTAAGTGTAGAGAGAAAGAAAATCACCGCAGCTGAAAATTGATAAAATGTTGCTGTTTTGGTCCCAATCGAACCGAATCTACCTGATAATCAGCTGTGAAAACATCTTAAAGGAAAAACCGTCTCACTGTTAAAACCGTGTGACTTTGGGCTCATCATCAAGATGTCATCATTCCTGCAACAAAGACCCGACCTTTACAAAATCACTGAAAATGTGAGTTTTATTATGTTTGTTACCATTTCACAAACCTGCATACGTTTTGATTTTACCATTGTCCATAAACAGGCAGAATTATTATAAAAGTTTGGCCATTTATTAATCTAGTCATTGGAAATGTGCCATATGAAATGTTCTTCAGTTTATTGCAGTTTCTTTCCCAGAAAGCTAGAAACATGACTTGCACTCCAGGTTTATGGCTTATGAAACACAGATTGATGCCGACCCATTAAAACTGTATGCTGGAACTATATAAATGTATTATTCATAGGAACCGAGAGGCAAAAGAGCTCTCATAAAGCAACAAAATAAAAGTCTCAGACTGAAATATGATTAATAAAAACATTATTGAAGCAATTCACACAAGCAGAACGCATCCGAACAAAACTGAGCGGTACCTGCACCTCTGAACGGCGGAGCGAGCGGCTGCTGACGTTTACCACTTATTGCCTCCCAAACTGGACAATTTATTATCCCTGTTTGGGAAGGAAACGTCAAATCTGATGCAACTGGTTCAATAACATCTTACAAAGCGACGGTAAATCATGAAACGCTGAAAAACAGATCAGAAACTCTGAGCTTCTGGAATGAAATCAACTCCTATAAAACTTTAATTGTTCTGGTTCCTGCGGTTAGACTGATCGCTGGACGTCTAGTGGAAAAATCACAAATATTACCACAGCGGCAGGACGCCATTAAAATATATTAAAATTAGTCACATTTATAAGTCTTTTTTTTTGCTGCAAAATTACCCAGCAGACATGAAATCGACACCAAAAATATATAAATTCATCAAAAACCCTTCAGTTTAAAAGCCTTTTTTGCTGCTAAATTATGCAATTAATAGACATGTACGGAAAAATATTGGGGCCAATAATTTTGGCTCTCAATTCAGGATTCTAATTCTGTGTGATTCTATCTACAGTGTGATTGTTTTTGACTTGTAGAAGGCTGGGTAAGAGCTAAATTGACCAAAAAGCTCTGAAATGTTGATATCGATCTCAGGAAATTTCTTGAAAAAACAAGGACATTTTCTAACTTTCAAAAGTTTAATTCCATGTTTTATTTTTCAGACTCAGATATTTCTGGATTTTTCTAGAAACGTTTTGAGATTAATTTCAAACTTTCAGAGTTTCTCTAGGAAATTTCCTCATGTAAAAGCAAATATTTCAAAATCCATCTAAGCTCCACAAACTGATTTTCACTGCAAAAATATCAGAAAGCAATTAATATTATATAAAAGATGTTCAATATTATCACATTTTAGGACATATTGAATTCAGAGACATATTTCTTAATATTTTAGCTGTTTTTAATGGGTTTTATCAACATATTCTGGGTCAACCGGCCCTTTAAGAACGTTCATAATCTCAGTAATCCTCATCTATTCACTAGATTATGTTTTTCAGGCTCCATATTTTTGTCTTATAGCTCACTTGAGATCAGATAAACCAATAAAGATCTTCCAGTACTTTTTAATATTAGATTAAGAATAATAAACAGAAGATTTTATCTCTCCAGTGAGATTTGCTGGACCGTTTCTACGGCAGAAAACAGTTTTTTCTTCCTGATAATGGGGCTTTAATTATCCGAGCAGAAACTTGTGAGGGTAGAAACCTGGCAGCCGCCCAGCACAACAATTAGAAACTGTTTTTACTAGACTCAGCTGCCGGTGATTCATTGTCCGCTCACCGCGTTTAATTTGTTTTCTGAACTCTCACAATTAACCGCTCATTTTGGTGAAGCACAGAAAGATAATTACTTATTAATCGTTTGCAGAAAAATACAAAATTATGTTTGTAAAAAGAGGTTCTACTTTCCGAAAACTCGGCAATAAATCTGAGCGGAGTTTGTCCAATTGGACGGACGGATGAACATCCTGGGATGCTTCGCCAAACGGAGCCAGAAGCATCTGAATGGCCGGATGGGAGAGTGTGCTGAGCCGCAGTGATGATTAAATTACCCGTGTGTGTGTGTGTGTGTGTGTGTGTGTGTGTGTGTGTGTGTGTTTGGCTCTCATCCACACTCCTTAATGAGATTTAATGCCAAGTTGTCCACCAACACACACACTTCATTCTGCAGTCCCATCATGACTTCCTGCCTTTATCCCAGTTTCACTTTGACTGGCAGAGCAGCAGGAATTACTTAGTGACCATAAGTTGAGCTGAATCTGTGTTATTAGCCGTATGGACCTTACCTCAAGGGCCGCGTTTCATTGGCTAATGCCCGTTTTACGTCACAGCGCAGCTATTAGTGGGTGACCGTCTCACAAACACAAGCTACAGTAGTAAATACATGCTGATGTACATTGTGGACTAGCAGACCAGCAGAAAGCTTTTTGCATCAGGACTCTAAAAACAATGATCCTCCACCGTCAGTGGGGAATCTGTACAGGTGATGTCAGGTATCCTGATCGTATTTGTGGAACTAAAATTCACAGATTTCCAAAATCTGAAACGGAAAGCTTTGCTTGGATCAAAAATTTTGCATTTGCAGCTCAACCGTTGTAGGATCAACAAGAACAAAGGATTGTCTGCTGGTGTCAGTATTATTGCTTTGCTTTCTTTGTGTTAAGTGAATGAAAAAAAGAAAGTCAATAATAAACACATCCATTATGAAAACCTTGTAGCCAAGTACAGCATAATGGCAGCACTGATACAACTTCTACACCTTGAATCCTGTCTGTTACAGCCTTACGTTAGCTGAAGAGATCAATATACAATGTGTACCGTATCTGACATACATTAAAGATTTTATTTCACCTGAAAAGGCTTTTTACTAAACTGTAATCGTGTTAGCCACCGAGTATCAGACCTAGGCACATTCGAACATTTGCCAACAGAAATCACCCTCAAAACCATGAATGTCTGACTTACCCAGCCTTGCAAGAACAACAGGCATCAGTGATTTTGTCCACAGCTATATTTATGCTGAGGGTCTAAGGCTCTGCTGTTTTCCTCATCAACCAGTAGCATTTAGCTGTGACTCCACAATGTTGGAGGCATCGTGGCTAAAACACCTTGATGTCGTCCAAAAAAGATGAAATGAACTTGTTGGTTCCCTTGTCTATTGTTGTGGATGATATTTTGTGAAAATCCGGCAGAAATGCTACACTAATCGACTCAGAAATACTCTGCAGTCAGTGGAAACGAAAAATGCCATGTTTAGACGTAGAACCTAAGCACTGCGAGGCTTTGCTTGTGAGACATGTAGTCCATGGGACTTTTAGAGGGGCGTTTCTGGGCGGAGCTTGGTAAGGTCCATCTGTGGAGCTGCTCACCAGATCAACGAGGAACGAACAGAAATGTGAAACTCTCATAATTTCAATGAGTTTCTAATTGAATCCAAAAATAACTGCAAGGTAGAAACTCAGTCCAATAATGTGACGCTAACGCAGGGCATCACTTTGCATTTACTCACGCTGTTTGAGTTATTTTTAATGTTTTACATTTTTTCTTTGACAAGATGTGTGAGCATCAATAAAAGTAAGATTTTAAAATAAGAAGTACTGATTAAGCAATAAAGAATAACTACGGTAAACTGTGAGTTCCTGCTGTAAACTAAAGATGCTAAACTGCGTCCTTAGCGATGCTATTTCTGATAAATTGCTGGATTTTGTTTGGTACAGATTGAAGACAGTAGATTATAACCAAAGCTAGTTTATGCTAATGTTTGCCTTAGCATGCTATCGCTGAAAATGAGGTCAACAGTTTTCTTTTGCATTAATCCCACGTTCAGTTCAGATAATGTACAAATTCTTAGATTTCTGTATAAAATTAACAAACATTTTGAAAATGTAAAAAATTTAAACCAATTTTTATTCCACACCAACAGAAATGGTGAAAATACATTTAAAAACTACAAATTTTCATATTTTAAATAGTGGGTTATTAAATTATTCTCAATTTCCATAATTCAGCCACTGATATAATTATTTTGGATCTAATCAGAGACAATATGGGGTCAGGTTTCAGCTTTTCTTTTCTATAATTACACAGTAAAAATGCCGGTGTTGAATTAACACCCAAAAGTGTCTATATGTGTCCAAGTCAGTGTGTTAAAGTAACACTTTTGAAAGTGTTAAAAGATCGACACCCGTGTTTTTGTTAAATTAACATTGGTCTATATACTGAAATGGGTTTAAGAAAAGCTAAACTTTACATTTCTTTTGTTTTGAATATTCTCCAGTGGATTTGATTGATATTGGCACCTTGTGGGTCAATTATTTACCGTTTATACCACATTATGTGTTGTGATCAACACTACACTGGTGTTACTCAACATATTTTAACACCAACGCCGTTGTAAATGTTAATGTGACACTCTGTAGTGTTGAATTTAACTTGGACACTTTTGGGTGTTAACTGTAGTGTTGAATTTAACTTGGACACTTTTGGGTGTTAATTCAACACTGGCATTTTTACTGTGTACTCTGCATTTTAATTTAACCTATAAGTGTTTGACATTTTGCAGAAACACATAAAAACATGCTAATTTCCATTTAAAAAACCGATTACTGACCAAAGCGCTTGGCTGGTTCACAATCTAATATTAAACAATCAATCAGAATTAGGTGAATAAAGCAGGAAATGTGAATGGTGTTTCTGCATCGGCTCATAATCCCCGTTTGTTCGCGGCTGGAGGAATGTTGAGGCTGCAGAGGAGTCGGCTGCTCTGAGCGCCCAGCAGGTTTCTGCTCAGAGGTTCGGCTCTTTGAATATTCAATTACTCTCCGCATGTTTATCATCACCTCTGCTGCATTAACGGCTCAGAGCGGGCGGAGGAAGGCTTCGCTTTCCCTCCGTTTTGGAGGAATGGTGCTATAATTCATCTTCTGCGGACTGTCGTCACAAACACACATTTACAGCTCATCTGCAAGATTTTTAAACTTTAATCAAAGACCAATTCTAATATGAAATAAGTTGAGACGTTTTTAAGTGGTTCTGAATATAAACTGAAAGCTGAAGCGAGTTAAACTGCTGCAGGAAACCCGGTGAAGCTTTGCGTTTTCGGGGGAAGTCAGACACTCCTGCTGCTTCAGTGAGTGTCTGACAGCAGGAGGTTGTTGGGGGGATTAAGTCCACATCCACCACAATACATATGCATATGCTAATAACTGGAATACGAGTCTCAAAGCAGCACAGCAGCTCGACGAGGCGCTCCGAGTAAGATGTAAAATCAGAGTAAAAATCACTCCGCCTTCCTTTCGTTCTTAATACTGTATTTGATGCATCAGGAAGTTATTTGGTTTTTATTCGGTTCTAAAATGGCTGAAATTAAACCTTAACCATAGGAAAATCAACTTCTGACGCCATGATGGGAGAGATCTTGAGGGCAACTAAAGTCGAGTTCAAACTGGGTCAATTAAACCACAACAGAAATGTTGGAAAAGACATGAATCAATGCAATGGCCCAGTCAAAGTCCAGACCTCAATCAGATTGTAATGCAGTGGTGAAAGATTTTTTATAGCACAATCATGTAACTATGTTTCCTTCAGTTGTTACAGAAATGCTACAAATTATGACTTTAATTAAAGAAACTTTAATCCCTGATTCAACGCCTTGAAATTGGGCCTCTGTCTCTTTAAGAAGCTCCTGCTCTTTCTGAAGCTCCGCCTCCTTTAAGTCGACCCAACATGGCTCCTCTATTAACCCTTTAACAACGTTTTTACCAGCGATGCTCTGAGCAGCAGCTCCTATAATGAGCTCAGCAGCTGTTTGCTAATTGCTGCTGGCTAGTCTGAAGGAGCTGAGAGGGGGAGGAGCTGCGCCTCGAAGGCGGAGCCAAGTCCACCCAGGCGTTTTGCACAGCTGAATGGTTGCCATGGAGATCAAAGGAAACAATCAAGGCTTACCCTCCGGGTTCGTTTCAATGAGGGAAAAACATTACAACATGATGGAAAGATTTAAAAGAGGATTTTACAGAATATTTACAGAACTTAGTACCGACTGTAAGGCAGCTTTCATTCAACCCTGTTTAGAGTCCAGTCTAGTCGGTACCAAGTTAGACAGAACTAAGTTAGACAGAACTTAGTACCGTTAGACAGAACTAAGTTAGACAGAACTTAGTACAGTTAGACAGAACTAAGTTAGACAGAACTTAGTACCGTTAGACAGAACTTAGTACCGTTAGACAGAACTAAGTTAGACAGAACTTAGTACAGTTAGACAGAACTAAGTTAGACAGAACTTAGTACCGACTGTAAGGCAGCTTTTATTCAACCCTGTTTAGAGTCCAGTCTAGTCGGTACTGAGTTAGACAGAACTAAGTACCATTAGACAGAACTAAGTTAGACAGAACTTAGTACCGACTATCAGGCAGCTTTCATTCGACCCTGTTTAGAGTCCAGTCTAGTCGGTACTGAGTTAGACAGAACTAAGCTAGACAGAACTTAGTACCGACTATCAGGCAGCTTTCATTCGACCCTGTTTAGAGTCCAGTCTAGTCGGAACTAAGTTAGACAGAACTAAGTTAGACAGAACTTAGTACCGTTAGACAGAACTTAGTACCGTTAGACAGAACTTAGTACCGACTGTCAGGCAGCTTTCATTCAACCCTGTTTAGAGTCCAGTCTAGTCGGTACTGAGTTAGACAGAACCTAGTACCGTTAGACAGAACTAAGTTAGACAGAACTTAGTACCGACTGTCAGGCAGCTTTCATTCGACCCTGTTTAGAGTCCAGTCTAGTCAAAGTTCAGTTTGTTTTGGGGGTGTGAACAAGTAAACAAGCCAGCAAACTGAACTTTGGTAAAAACCTCCGTCTGGGTTTGGCTGAAGTGAACTCTGCTACGTTTGAATGCGTACCTGAGTTCAAAACCAGGAAGTGGGCTACAGAGCAGGGCATTCTGGGTAAAAAACCCCCGACCAAAACAAACGTGATAACCTGGCGCTAGCGGGAGAAACCGTTTGTTGTCTTTAGGGAAAGAAATCCACCAGCCGCTAAAATCTGTAGCCAGATTTAGTTTCCATCTGGCGAAGAAGGAAGTTGGTCTCAGTGTCTTCAGAGGGTTTGTGTGGTTTCCTTCAGTGGTTGTTGGTGCAGCGCCACCACAGGCCAGGAGGGGAACAGGTTGGTTTGAGAAACAGAACCACAGCAGCCGCAGGAGGAGCAGACGATGCTACTTTGGTCCCAATCGAACCGAATCTCCTGAACTATCGGGTGGAAAAACATCCTGAGTCTCTTCAAGTCTCAGCAGTTTGGTTTTAACTTTGACCTTATAAAGAATAGAAATCCTGCAGGATCAACAGTTTGAGTCACTATAATTTGTAAGTTTGGGAGCCATGACCTCAGACTCTCTGCCGCTTCTACTTTAAGCTCAGGGTAAAGAAACGGAGAGCTGGGACCCGCGGGCCCCCTGGGGGCGGAGAGGGGAAGCAGTTCACGGATCAATGAGGAGTGAAGATGTCCACCGGGTCCTGAAACCGAGAGCAAGGACGAAAAGGCAGGAGGAGAACCGTCGACCAGGAGTGAGCGCCGCTGATTTACAGGATAAATAAAACATCAGAGTTTATAACGACACCAAAGTGGAGAAAAACTGAAAAGTTACACAGTGACGGGAAATAAAAAGAGACAAAAAGGCTGGCAGAGAAAAACAGGGTTTGACAGCAGAGCATTGAGGGTTTACCCAGAGGAACTGAGTCAGCTGCCACACACACACACACACATAAAGCCCATGGATACCGACTCTGGGCGCCTCGGATCACCGCAGGGGGCTGACAGAGATCCGTCATGACACACCCATTGACTCAACACGAGCTTTGAAGCAGAACCAAGCAGCCTGACTGCTCCTTTCTGCTGTCACCGATTCACAGCGACGTTGGCTTCATGGGCCGCCGCCGCCGCCGCCGCCGGCAGGAAGTGACAAAACACAGGGCGGCGAACGCTGGACCACCGGCTTCCCTCCACCTCCTCTGATCCCTACAGCTTCACTTCTTCATCATTAGCTAACCAACGTTTAGCTGAAGTCCAGGCCGCCGTTTGGTGTTCAGGGTTACGGAAGGCCTTTAGTGCCACTGCAAAATGATACATTCTGATGTTTGATGTCAGAATAAATGCATTGATTTTTTTTCTGAGAAAAAAAATTCTGAAATTCAGAATTCTGAGAAAAAAAATTGAACTCTGTGAAAAAAGTTCTGAATTTTGACAAATACATTTTTAGAACTTAAAAGAAGCTCCTCTATGTTGATGAAGTCACTACTAAAAAGTAACTTTGGTTTCATTTATAGTTACTAAGATATTTTCACTAGAAACCAGATGAAAGATACTTGGTAAAGTTTTACGTTGGAATGAGTTGGATTCCTCACATTTGATCCTTTTCTGACACTTTCACTCCTGATGAGGAAGATAAATGTGAAATAATCAGCCAGTAAAGTAAATACCCTCCTCCATCTCCAGATACCACAAAGCAGCAAAGGGCCCAATTGTTGCATGAGGATAAAACACGAAGTCAGTTTTGTATTTGGCAGCTAAAACGCTGTCGGTCCGGCCCTGATGAGAGCTGCGGGTCAAAGCAGTTGAATTTCCAGGGCTGTGCTTTGACGTTTCTCTCTTTTTCATGACACAGCACCACTTTAGCGCTTCTGAGGAAACAACTCAGCGTCTGAGGTCGCGACCCCAGTTGTCACGGCGCTCAGAGACGCGGCTGTGTGTGTGTGTGTGTGTGTGTGTGTGCGCTAGCTTAAGGAAATGAGCTGAAGGTCACGGAGGTCGCTTAAGATTTCCACTCCCCTCATTCTGCCGTTTCACCGACTCCGGCTGGTAAACGCCGCTGCAAAGCGCCGACAGCTGGAAAAGGTTTCCGCGGCGGCGATGCTGGGCTACGCTGCAGCTCCAGGAACCAGCGGAGCGCAGGCCGACGCGCAAACGCAGGATTACGGCTGCAGCGCCGTGACAGCCGCATTAAGAACAGAAACAAATTACAGCAGCAAAAACAAACAGGCGCCTTTTCCCTTCAAATCCACCAACAGCTTTAAGGCATTTTTACGGCTTTAGACTCACAAGAACAACAACAACAGGGCTGCAAATAACGACCAATTTAGAAATCAGTTACTCCATTAATCTGATATAAAAAGTTACAGATTCTTAATTTAACCTCCAAGTCTTTATTAAATACTTTCAATGATGTAAATAAACTCTTCAGTTCCTTTTTCTAATTAATAAAATAGCCATTTATTGTCTAAACTTCATCAAGAGTCACATTAATGATCCAGGTGAAGCTAAAACTTCACCACGCATTGACACAGACTGTGTTTTTTTTTTATCTTAAATGCAAAATGTTTATATTTTTTGTACAGTTTTGGTTTATTTATGGCTCCGTATATGTTTTTTTCAGTGAATGTTCTTTTTGAGACTAAATGAGTTGAAGGTAATTTTTAATCGATTATTCACGATTAATCCTGTTAATCGCGATTAATCTTACAGATTACAATTAATCCATTTAATCACAATTAATCAATCTTTCAAATGTGTATACAAGAATAAAAATTCATATTTCACATCAACTCCTTGAATTTCAGGAGGACATTTTAAGAGTTTTTTAAACCAGTTATTCCCCTAAATTGTTGCCCATTTTCAGATGAACTTCATGGTCCATCAACTTTTTTTATCTTTAAATATTTTGAGGCAAAATCAGATGTAAAAACAGAAACAGAGTCGTTAGTGGAAGGAAGGAAATGAAGATGTGACAGAGTGACAGACGTTAGCGTTAGCTTCTGCTGATATTCATGAGCTTTACGGTTTTCTGCCAGCACAGCTAATGTTTTGTGTTTAGCGGGTTAGCATTAGCACAACTAATGTTTTGGCATGTTAGACGGTTTAGCATTAGTACAGCTAATGTTTTGGCATGTTAGACACGTTAGCATTACTACAGCTAATGTTTTGGCATGTTAGACGGTTTAGCATTAGTACAGCTAATGTTTTGGCATGTTAGACACGTTAGCATTACTACAGCTAATGTTTTGGCATGTTAGACGGTTTAGCATTAGCACAGCTAATGTTTTGGCATGTTAGATGGTTTAGCATTAGTACAGCTAATGTTTTGGCATGTTAGACACGTAAGCATTACTACAGCTAATGTTTTGGCATGTTAGACGGTTTAGCATTAGCACAGCTAATGTTTTGGCACGTTAGATGGTTTAGCATTAGCACAACTAATGTTTTAGCACGTTAGACGGTTTAGCGTTAGCACAGCTAATGTTTTGGCATATTAGATGGTTTAGAATTAGCACAGCCAATGTTTTAGCATGTTAGACACGTTAGCATTAGCACAGCTAATGTTTTGGCATGTTAGACGGTTTAGCATTAGCACAGCTAATGGTTTGGCACGTTAGACGGTTTAGCGTTAGCACAGCTAATGTTGTGGCATGTTAGATGGTTTAGCATTAGCACGGCTAATGTTTTAGCATATTAGACGGTTTAGCGTTAGTACAGATAATGTTTTGGCATGTTAGACAGTTTAGAATTAGCACAGCTAATGTTTTGGCATGTTAGGCAGTTTAGAATTAGCACAGCTAATGTTTTAGCATGATAGATGGTTTAGCATTAGCACAGCTAATGTTTTAGCATGCTAGGCAGTTTAGCATTAGCACAGCTAATGTTTTGGCATGTTAGACGGTTTAGCATAACACAGCTAATGTTTTGGCATGATAGATGGTTTAGCATTAGCACAGCTAATGTTTTGGCATGTTAGATGGTTTAGCGCTAGCAGAGCTAAGATTCGTCTTTGGCTAATCAGTGGTCAGTGAACTGTCTGGTTAGCTGTGCCTATTGGAAATAAATACATCCGTTTTTAGTGTAAATATGTATTATAAATTATAACCACAAAAAGGATCAAGACAGTATGATATCTATGGTTCAAAATATGTTTGATTTGTCAAAATACGTTCATCCAATTGGCAATGTCAGTGCAAAAATACAGTTTCCATGACAACCACAGCAGCCATCTTGATTTTTAAAAAATATTTAAGTATGTATAATTTCTGTGGGTCCATTATGTACAATTTAACACCAAAAGTACTCATCTGTAACAAATATTGGTAGTTTTTGTGCAAAAATAAACTTTCCTTGACGACCATGGCGGCCATTTTGAATTCTTCAGTGGCCAGCGTTTTTTTTTTTTTAAAAAAAATAATTTTTCAAAATAGCAGCAAGTTCCTCATTATCTGCTGCAGTAATGAGGATAATCAGATGACACGACTTTCAGGCTGATTTCCATTCAAACCCATTAAAAGTGTTGCACTAAATTCCATCATCACAGAAAACATTGATTCACATTCAGCACCAGAGCAGCCGGTTCACCTGCAGACCTGGTTCTGAACTCTTTACAACCAGAGGCTTCGTGTTTGTTGTCTCCAGCCGTCACCTATGCTGGGACATCATCCCGCACCGCAGCCTCCAGGATGTCCCGTCCCTAAGCTGTCAGTGTGCAGCGCCGCTGCAGCTCCAGCCTCCTGTCGTGTTTTTCTCTCCTGTATCCTTTCATTTGCATTTATTTTTCCTCGAGTCGGTTCAGTTTTATCCCTTTCTCCAAGCAGAACGGAGCTGCTTTTACGATTTGAAGGATAAACTGCACACAATGATGAAAGGTTTATTAAATGTTTGCATCATAGGAACTTTGGACCTTTTCCACAGGTCACTGCAGAGACTCTTGTTTTGTTTCGACTCAGGCTGTTGTTGTTTGTTGTTGTTCTGAGAAGCGTTCATATAAATGAGCTAAAACTCTTGACATTTTCCCTATAAAATTTGCAGCTGATCACTACGGAAGAGGATTAGAGCCACGGAAAAAAAGAAAAAGAATTCTGACTTTAATCTCAGAATTATGAGATTAAAGTCATAATAATGACTTTAATCTCAGAATTATGACTTTAATCAGAATTATGACTTTCTAACTTTAATCTCAGAATTATGACTTTAATCTCAGAATTCTGAGATTAAAGTCACAATAATGACTAATCTCAGAATTCCGACTATCTGACTTTGATCTCAGAATTCTGACTTTAGTCTCAGAATTCTGACTATCTGACTTTAATCTCACAATTATGACTTTAATCTCAGAATTCTGAAATCTGACTTTAAAGTCAAAATTCTGACTCTAATTTCTGAATTCTGACTTTAAAGTCAGAATTCTTTTTTTTTTTTTGGTAGCCCTAATCCTCCTCCGTAGATCACAGAATAAAAGCTTTTTTATGGTTTAATTGAGCTATTAAGCCACAACCAGTGGCTTAAATTTAACTACAAGCTACATTTTAGCTTAGCATCTTAGCTCTGAAAACCTTAGACTACCCTAAATTACTTCTAAAGCATAAATATACCTATTTTGTAAACAAAGAAAGCTACATTTTAGCTTAGCGTCATTGCTCATTTTGAAAACACTTAGCGCACTTAGCTTAGCTTAATTACAACATCTGTGTTCAAGTGTGTTATTGACAATGTTGAGATATTAAATTAAGCATCACCTCAAAAACACGCCTCTCTACACGGCTCTTATATTTCAGACAAGTCAGAAAAATGAGCCACAAACCAAAATGTAAAAATCACACAAGATGTTTATCAACTCAACCCATTTGGCCAAATGGAGACACGACTCACCCACAAACACGTCGGCAAGGAGGTTGTGTCTGAGTGACGACTTCATGACCCGAGACATCGACCCTCCAGCTACTTCCATACGCACAAACTACAAATCCTCTCCTGCATAAAACACTCATCATTTCAGGAGTTGCTTTCTTAGATGTTTCACCTTTTACTTCTGCTGCTAGAACATTCTGACCAGCTGCATCCTGTTCAGGCATGATTTGCACTCCGTATATAACTGCTGCACACAATGAAGGTTATTCATTTATCATGAACTGAAACATTTCAAACTATAATGAAAATACAAGTTTCTAAAGGGTTTAACACAATATGGCGCATTATATTTGATATTCAACAGGTGTGATGAATAAATTTTTATTTCTCAACATATAGCAGTTATGAACTGAGATTAGCATTTAATGTTAGAATACAGTAAATACAGTGTTGGTGTAGTGCTTTAGCGTTAGCATACGCTAACATGATACATGTGTTCATCTTTAAAGCGTTCAGCGCTCTCATCTGGATAATTTCTAACAAACTTTGTTTATAAACTTTCAGTTGACTAAAGTTTGACATCTGTATTGAAGTTCTTCCTTTACAACATGGTTAAATTTAGCGCTTTAGGATTAGCATGCACTAAAGAGCTGAACGGTTTCATTTTGAAAATCAATTTAAGGTAAGCTAAGTTTACCGAATGTCATTTGGAAACATTTAGCAAACCTTAAATTAATTTTTCTGGATAAATTTGATAAAACTAAAGAGTTAAAAATCAATTGAAGATAAGCTAAGTGCAAACTTAGCTTATCTGGTGAAATTAATGCTAAGATTAGTGCTGTAGGGTTAGCGTGCTAACGTTTTAGTTAGCTGTAAACACCAGCTGCCACATGTGGTCAAACTGGTCAGCTGAAACTGGTAAAAATGGGTTTTGACTGAATGATGATGCCAAGTTGACTTTTATGCCCAGAAGGAAGAAAATGGAGGATTTATTTTCTATTTTTGGGCTTTTTTATGACACTTCCTGTGAACTTTCCTGATAAATGTAGCAGCCTTTTTCGTTTAGATTTCATGAAATGCTAAGAACTGGTGAATGAAGCGATCAGCCTTTTGATCCGTTCTGCTGTCAGAGCTGCAAAACGTCTGCGGCGATGAATAAGTTTAACCTTTAAAGCCTTTTCTGCGAGCGGCACGTTGGTGGAACCGTGCCGTTTGTTCGCTGTATGTAGCGCCGCTTTATCCTCGCAGCACGAAGAGAAAATCTGCTCAACATCTGACAGAGACTACAGCATCAAGACATCTGATCAGGAAAATAAGGCAGTTTCCTTGGAAACCAGGCAAATGTGACAACTGCAGCAGAGATGGAAATTAATAAATAAAGATCTGCCTTTGTTGTTTTAAACCAGCTGCTTGTCTTTTCCGAGCGCCACCAACTTTCCAGGTAGATTAGGCTGGAAGGAGAGGAGTTGACAGATGGAGGAGAGAAATCATTTCCTTAAACAACAGGATTCCTGGGCTGCTCTGACCTGCCATTAAAACGTCCACAACTCCAATCATCTCCAATCTGCTTCGTTTCCCCTCCAACACAGAGTTTCTAAAGAAACTCATTTATCTGAAGCAGCTTTAAGCTTCAAGTCCGTCTGGGTACACAGTAAAAATGCCAGTGTTGAATTAACACCCAAAAGTGTCAATATGTGTCCAAGTCAGCCGGTGTTAAATTCAACTCTATAGAGTGTCACATTAACATTTACACCGGTGTTAGTGTTAAAATATATTAAAAGTAACACCAGTGTAGTGTTGATCACAAAACATAATGTGGTGTTAAAAAAGTAAATAATTGACCCACAAGGTGTCAATATCAATCAAATCCAGTGGAAAATATTCAAAACAATACACAGAAATGGAAAGTTTAACTTTTCTTAAACCCATTTCAGAATTGTAGACAAATGTTAATTTATTAAAAAAAATGGGTGTCAATCTTTTAACACTTTAAAAAGTGTTACTTTAACACCAGCTGACTTGGACACATACAGACACTTTTGGGTGTTAATTCAACACTGACATTTTTACTGTGTAATTATAGAAAAGAAAAGCTGAAACCTGACCCCATATTTTCTCTGATTAGATCCAAAATAATTATATCAGTGGCTGAATTATGGAAACTGAGAATAATTTAATAACTCACTATTTTAAATATGAAATTTGTAGTTTTTAAATGTATTTTCACCATTTCTGTTGGTATGGAATAAAAATTGGTTTAAATTTTTTACATTTTCAAAATGTATTTTTACCCACAATTAAAACTCCACTGCCGTCAAAACGCATCAGGCAGGAGATGTTTTTCTGTGAAAACAGATGCAACCCAGAGATGCATCATTAATCAGAGATAAGTTTGAGAAGTTAAAAGTTTCTGATCGGAATCGCCACAGTCGTTCTCGAAAGTTTTAATGACGGCGCCTGGAGAAGTGATTTCTGTTCTGGCAGACTTCTCCCACACAGGCTGGAATATTTTTATGAGCTGAATTAATGCGACGACTGATCATTTACTCGGGTTTCTGTGTAGGCGTCTCTCTTTTCAATCAAGTCTGCTGGAGAGAGAAACCTCACGGGTCAGCGGGGCTGAAATAAGCCGATCTAGACCGGAAATCCAAAATCCTGATCCGCAAAATACGGGTCAGAAGATCCAGAAAGCATCAGAAAACAACAACGTTCCTCTAATCTCTCAGCTTTATCATGAAGACAGTCATGGAAATGCGGCTGGATATATGAAACTCGTAAAATCTCCATAAAGTTTCACTTTTGAAACTCAAATTTCAGATTTTTCTGAAAAGATCCTGAGAAAGAATAAAAAGTAACATTATGCCAAAAAACAGCAATTTTGCGATTAATCTTATGACTTGGACATTTCTGGGCTTTGCAAAATTTTGACTTTTGAACTCAGAAATTTCAACGTTTTTTTTTTAAATAAAATTGTGCGATTTTGAAATTAATCTAAAAATTCAGCTTTTTATTCTAGCATATTTTCTCAATTTTGTGAGATTTTCCCCCCAAATTTTCAACTTTTCAAGTTCAGAAATTTCCAGTTTTCCCAAGTGTCAAAATTCAAGCGTGAAAATTTTTTCGTGAAATTTAAAATGTAAAACTTTTTTAGGAAAATTTCTGATTCAACTTTTCAAACTCAAA
Source organism: Poecilia picta (assembly GCA_033032245.1). Classification (NCBI taxonomy): domain Eukaryota; kingdom Metazoa; phylum Chordata; class Actinopteri; order Cyprinodontiformes; family Poeciliidae; genus Poecilia; species Poecilia picta. The sequence continues at coordinate 3,549,296 of CM065375.1, read as the reverse complement.
TGATTTTTTTTTTCTAAAAAATCTCCGATTACTCTAAAGATTTCTGAGTTTTCTGGCAGGCGTTTTTTTCTCCAACGATCCTCCTTCCAAAGAGCCCAACAAACGTTTTCTATGCTTTGAGTTTCATAATCCAAAGTTTGTGCCGAACCAGAACCTGGATTCATGTCGTCACCCATCACATCCTGCTTGGTGCCGCCATTAAAACATCTTCATTTAGCCATGACCTCTGACCTCTGCAGTCAGCGGGGATGTTAAAGCCTTGAAGTGAAATATTTATTTCTGTTTTCGTAGTTAATTTTCTATCTTTGTTGCTCTTGGTTTGTGAACTTTCTTGCACAAATAACCTCAACATTAATTAAATTTTTATTTAAAACCCCCAGGGCTACTTCGCATATTTTAGCTGTTTTCGTCAGTTTGGGAGTCCCGACCTGCTGACCTTTGCCCTCCGTATTACCCATAATCCACTCCGGCTCGCGGCGCCGAAGGTGAATAATTTAACTGCAATCCAAGTCAAACCTGAAACTGACCAGATATTTACCTCCATGGAGAAAATAAAATATTTTTCCCCTCAGTGTGGCATTAAATCAGCCTCAACTTTTAATGTTTTTCTTTTGTAAGAACTTAAAAAAATTACTTTTATTTGTTAAACACCAGAAAGATGAAATAAATTAACCCCATATGGTAAAACCCAGATGATGATGTCACCGTTTCGAAGCTTCTGATTGGTTCGGTATCAGAAGCTTACGACATGAAGCTAGCTTTAATGGAGGAATAGCAGTGAACTTTAACCTTTTAACAAGCTGGTTGCAGTATTTACCCCCCCAGTGAAACAACATAAGGCTGAAGGGCCGATCAGAAAGAAGAAGCAGGTAAGAGTTTAAAAATGTCCTGAAGTTCTGATGGAAAATAAATCAGAAGAAATGTTCTGGAACTCAGATTGGGTTGCTAGGCAACGGCGCTGGTCTCTGCTGGGGTTGCTAGGCAACGGCGCTGGGCTCTGCCGGGGTTGCTAGGCAACGGGAGAGTGCCAGCAGAATGCGACTTTACAAGCAGGAGGCTTTAGAAACGGCTCATTTTCCAGACCCATTTATCCACAGTTCTCATCCTACGACACTTCAGTTAGCTTTGTAGCTGGCAGCCATCTTGGTAGGCAGTTGCTATGACAACAAGCCACTTGCCGAGAATTAGCTCTCGCCTCATTCCTATATAATTCAACAGTATGAGAATGTTACAAGTACTTGAGTACTCCATCGCCTCTGTGTGACACTAGGATAAATATCAGCGATATTTACTTTAGTACTTACCAGCCGAGCTGGCAGAATTAGCTTAGCTAATGTAGCTTTCACCTGCTAAGACAAACGTGTAGCCTGCATGTTTGTTGTTACATGTACTCACTCTGCCAGAAGAGTTAAACACTGATGTTCGTTCTCTTCCTGTTCAGTAAACTTTAATCAGAGCCGCTTGTCCACATCGTCTGACACGTTTCTATTCTGTCAGCCATTTTATTGATACGTTTCTCTTACGCATTGGCTAAGAGTCTCAGTATTTTTTCTTTTTGTTGGTCTTGAAGCCATATTGGCTCGTCTATGCTTTACGTTTCTTATGCCTACCAAGATGGCGCCGATCACTTTGGGTTTTGGACTTTTTTAAAAGTTGTTTTTAGAGGCAGTTGAGACCCAAATTGAAACATAAACATGCAAAATATGAATAAATAACTAAGATTTGATGAGAATCTCTTGAGGAAGTATCAGTGGCATCTTTTCACCTGGATCTAATTTGGCTCTAAAAACTTATTATACATTTAAACCAGGGCTGTAGTGATACAATAATCTCACGATACACTATTCTGCCCACGATACGATATATATCGCGATATTCAGCAAACGATACAATTCAATACACTTGCGATTTTCTGAAAGATTTTAGAGGGACAGAGTGATTTTGGTGACATTTTGTGACTGTTATAAAGTTGGATTGAATTAATTTAACTGAAAACTGATTAAAAGCACCAACTACACAATACCTGGTTCTGGTTGGACACAGACTTAAAGTGGACAGCTGGACAAAATGAATCAAAGAAGTGGAGAGAAAACATGTTTCTTTTAGTTGAAACAGTCCAAACTGTAGCTGACATGCATTAGTAAAGTAAATAAAGTGAACCAAGTTCCTGCTCTGAATAGTTTGATACCTTTTTAACCTGAACATCTGAAGGAATCACTCTAAGCCTGAAGACCTGGTGAAGCCAGCAGTGAGTGAACAAGGTGACAGTTGGACGTTACGATACTTAAGGATGAATATCAATTTTTTCTAGGAAAGAAAATATCGATATATATCACGATATTGATATTATTACACAGCCCTAATTTAAACACAGTTATCCTTAAGGTCTTTGCAGTTTGACGCGTTGCTTCCAGTCTGCAGGACATAAACAAAAATCACAGGAATCTTGATGTTACGGTCATGAATCTCCATTGTTGAGCTTCAAACCCTGAGAACTGAAGCCTCCTGGTTTGGGTTTCAGATTCTGATCAGCTCTCCTCCCTCGCCTCCATCTGCATGACCCAACACCGTAATTACGGCGCGCAGCGGCTCGGAAAGCGCCTTCAGTGTGTGCAGATAAGGCGGGCCGCACGGCACAGGTCCACCCTCAGCTCCACGCTGGAAAAATAATAAAATAAAATCTGCTGCGGCTGAAAAATCGATCTTGATCCAGTTGAGCTTTTTTTTTTTTTCCCCTGCTCCGTTTCAGACACGCCTCACTTTCACCGTTTCTTAAATTTGCTGCTACAGAAAAATGGTTTGCAGAAATGAACCGTTAGCTCACACACACTTATGAAGTCTAAAGGACAGGAAACACACACACACACACACTCCCTCTCTCTCTCTCTCTCAAGCAGTTTGTGTTTGAAATGAATAATTTATGTCATGTGAATGTTGTGGGTTGAACGCAGTTAAATGTAAGAGCAGCCTGCAGGGAAAACACAGTGGAACATTTCCCGTCTGTCTGTCAGAGCCTCTTTTAAATTCAAATAAACTTTATTCACACGGGTGAGAATGAGAAACACCGGGAGAGCCCAGCACACCCACTGCTGCTCTGGATAAATAAATATTCTATACCAATATTAGCTCACATGAAGAAGCAGCGAGGATGAAAACATGCTAGCATGTGGCGCTCACAAGCCGCCGCAGCCTCAGGTGAGCCACATCATTTCCTCCATGTTGCAGCCGGTTGCAGCAGCTTCCTGTCACGGTTTGGAGCCGTAATACGGCTTCTGATTGGATGCTCAAGTCATTTCCTCCCTGATCGCTCAGATCAACGTTGTTGCATCAGACGCTGCCGTCCAGCCGGCCCGCTGCAGAAGCTCAGCTTAAAGCTGGGTCCAAATGGATCCGACCGATCTGGACATGAGACAGGATGGACAACCTGCTGGGCTGGCCGGTACGGGACACCACTAGGGCCACTACAAAGTAAAGTTTGCACCAAAAAAGCTAACATTTTTAGCTTAATCTAAGAAAAATTCAAGAAAATTAATTTTGGATTTTTCCAAGTTTGAATAGTCAAAAATTTGAAAGGAAATATTCAAATTTTGAGAATGATCTCAGAAATTTAAGAGTTTTTTTTAATTTACAAGTTTGAAAGAAAAAACGTAAATTTTATCTCAGAAATGTTAGATTTTTTTATTTCTGAGTTTAAAAAGTTGAAAAATTGCGGGAAAAAACAAATTGCGAATTTTAGAAAAATGTCATGAAAACGAGGAAATTTCTGAGCTCCATTGATCTCAAAAATCTTCTAGGGGAAAAAAAAAAAAAAAAAAAAAAAGGAAATTTGTGATTTGCAGAAGTCGAAAAATGTAACCAAGCTGAAAAATCTGACTTCTAAATGTAAAAATTACTTTACATTTTCTCTACAAAATGTGTGAAACTAATCTCAATTTCAGAATTTTTTTTCTTGCAAATATTCAACATTTTGAACTCAAATTTCCAAGTTCTTTTTAGCAAATTTCTGAGGTGAATCTCAAAATGAAAACTTATCTATAAGCAAGTTTTTGACTTTTCAAACTTTCAAAATTTGACTAATGTATCTCAATTTCTTAGTTTTTTCTAGCAAGTTTTATACTTTTAGACTTGGAAATTTCAGAGTTATTTCTAGAAAATTTGTAAAATTAATCTAAAAATTTTGGGATTTCTTCCTAGCAAATTTTCAATACCAGAAATGTCTTTTCTGGAAACATTGTGAGCCTAATCTCAGAAATATTGGCAGGAATGTCCTCCTCTTCCCCCTCCTCCACCGCGACGTGACATGTTTGAGACTCTTGTCTTCATTTGGCTCCATATACTCGTCTCTCAGCTGATAGAAATAATATGAATAGGAGAGAAATTGACCATCATCAGCTCCTGTGGCAGCAGAGAGCTCAAAGTGACTAACGGTTTTCTCTCAGCCGAGTCCGGTCTGCGTTTCCCTCCATGCCAGCGGTGTTATGGGCCCCGGGTCTCGGCACCGATCCGCTCCGTGTTCCCGGTTGTTTTATTCCTCCTGCAGAAACCCGGGGCGATGCGGATGACTGCAGACGTGTCAGCGGCTCATTCGGCCTCATGAATGATGAATCCTTCGCAGCGTTTCCTGCAGAAAGCTGAATGTTTCTGCCGTTTGAAGCAGCAGCTGCAGGACGTTAGCCTGATGTTCTTCTCGGGTTTTCCTGGAGTTACTTTGTTTGAAAATGATCACATTATGCTGTAAACTTCAGGCAGCAGCGATTTTTACAACCTGTTTAATATTTACGTCCTCTAATGGCTCAAACAGAAGGAGGCTTTGGTAAAAAATTAAAGCCTAAACATTAATAAATGATCACAGGAGAATGTTATTAAAAGCAGAAAATGAATCACTTTTTAAGGTGGAGAGAGAAAATCTCTTCCTGCAAAAGTTTCCTTAACTTTGCACATTTTTGTAATTAATAACCTCAGAAAACAGCTTAATGTTTTACCATTGTAAAATAGAATAACCACTGCTTCTAAGCAGCTTAAAAAAAAAGAGAGTTATTTGGTAACAAGTTCATGTTTTTTGGTGCCTGGAAAACAAGCCGTTTTAAAAACCTGAAAGAAAGAAACTGATCTGGTGGCGGACAGTTCTGTCGTCCTCCTGGAGGACAGTTCTGGTCCGGTTCTGGTCCAATCGTCCTCCTGACGGACAGGTCTGGTCCGGTTCTGGTCCGGTCTTCGTCCTGGAGGACAGTTCTGGTCGTCCGGTTCTGGTCCGGTCCCGTCCCTCCTGAGGACAGGTTTTGGTCCGGTCGGCCTCCTCGAAGGACAGGTCTGGTCCGGTTCTGGTCCGGTCGGCCTCCTGGAGGACAGGTCTGGTCCGGTTTGTCTGGTTCCGGTCTTCGTGTCCTTGGAGGACAGTTCTGGTCCTGGTTTGGCGGTCTGGTCCGGTCCGGCGTCCCTGAAGGACAGGTCTGGTCCTGTTTTGGTCCGATCGTCCTCCTGGAGGACAGGTCTGGTCGCGGTCGTCGTCCTCCTGGAGGACAGGATCGGTCCTGGTCTGTCCTCCTGGAGGACAGGTCTGGTCGGTTCTGGTCCGTCGTCCTCCTGGAGGACAGCTGTCGATGTCTGACGGACAGTTCTGGTCCTGTCGTCCTCCTGGAGGACAGGTCTGGTCCTGTTTCTGGGGTCTGGTCGTCCTCCTGGAGGACAGGTCTGGTCTGTCGTCCTCCTGGAGGACAGGTCTGGTCCTGTCGTCCTCCTGGAGGACAGGTCTGGTCCTGTTCTGGTCCGGTCGTCCTCCTGAGGACGGACAGTTCTGGTCCTGTCGTCCTCCTGGAGGAGACAGGACAGGTCTGGTCCTGTCGTCCTCCTGGAGGACAGGACAGGTCTGGTCCTGTCGTCCTCCTGGAGGACAGGTCTGGTCCTGTTCTGGTCCGGTCGTCCTCCTGAGGACAGATCCTGTAAAGGTCAGAGGTTGCAGTCAACCACCTTCTCAGTACTTTGTGCTGTACTCCATGTTTGTCCCTGGTTTGACCAAGCGGAGCTCCAGAACATTTGGTCAGCTGGATTTACTGCTGTACAATGGCTACTGGAAAAGACAAATGTTTTGTTGCTGACTCACCATCTAGAAAGCATTTGCTGCATTTTTCTTGGTTGTGCAGGAGGCGCCACTTCTTCCTTTCAAAGATGTCAGGTTGTATAACTGCTCAGGTGTTTGCAGTCATTTTCAGGTGAGTGGAGCTTTGGGGGCGTGGCCAACAGCAGCTTGTACAATGTTGTATAAAGTACTGAAATCTCAGAGTCAAGTAAAAGTTTAGGTTCCTCTCCAAAATATGACTTTGGTAAAAGTCCAAGTCACTGACTGAAATGTTACTTGAGTTAAAGTCTTAAAGTATCTGAATTTTCTTGTACTTAAGTATGGAAAGTACTGTAAAAATGTATGTAGTGAAGTAATGTAATGAAAAGTATAAGTAAAAAGTAAAACAAGCCAAATGCAGTTTGAATGACATTTTTTATATTTTGGTAAACTTGTCAAATACAGTTAAAGTAATAAACACAACCAAGTGCAGACAAAATTAAACCTGCTAATAGATAAACATCATTTAGTTAAGAGAATTAGGTGCTTCCCCTACAAGGTTAATAACTTAACCTGCTTTACCACTGAACCAGCTTCTTAGTTTCCCCTCCAGGACAGAAAATACTAAGTTTTTGTAAGCCTTAAGTTTTCCCTTCTAGTGGTCAGAGCTGAAAATGAGAAAAAATAGTCAATACAGAAAATGTGGCCAACATGAAGAAAAAAAGCCGTTACAATTAATTTCTCTACTTCACAAACTATTGGTGCAACAACTGGTCATTATGTGGCATTAGGGACATGTGGCTGCTGCTCATCACCAGACTTTGTGTTTAATGGGAGAAGAGAAACAGGTGTTTCCTATTGGTGGAGATGAACAAACAGGTGTTTCCTATTGGTGGAGATGAACAAACAGTGTTTCCTATTGGTGGAGATGAACAAACAGGTGTTTCCTATTGGTGGAGATGAACAAACCCAGGTAAGTAGCTACCGACTGTAGCAGCCAATCAGTAGGTGGGTCAAAACACCAACTTTTCTCTCCGTTTTGTAACGAGTAACTAAACCACACATTGAAAATGTATCGGAGTAAAAGTATGAAATTAAGTTTGGAAATATAGTGAAGTAAAAGTGAAAGTTATCAAAAATTTTCATACTCAAGGAAAGTATGAAGAACTCCAAAATATACTTCAGTAAAGTAGTGAAGTATTTTTACTTCGTTACTATACAACCCTGAGCTTGTAATATTTTAAAGTGACAGAGGCCTTTAAACTCGTCGTGGAGGTTAAAAACTCAGTGGATGTTTTTCAGCCTTTCATGGCGGCTCCTCGTTGCATGACGCGACCGCCCAGCTTCACCCACCAAACGGACAAACTGCCAGTCCGAATCGAACCGATCTGGATCAAACCAACAGACTCAGAATAATGGAGCGTGTCTGTGTTTTTTTTTTCTTCTTTTAATAAAAAGAGGGAAAGCTTTCCAGCAGCAGGCGCAGAAACACACAGCCTGCTGTTCGTTTATTCACTCATATAAAAACAGAGTGTGTGTTCGGCAGCGTTTCTGCTTGTTGCATCATCCGTCTTCCACTGGAAGCTCTGATGGACAGACTGAATCCATGAGGACACGTCCATCTTTCTGTCCATGTCATCCAGACATCCCTCCGTCTGTAGCAAACTCTGCTCATTAAAATGAAAATGTCCGGTCCGAGTCTTCGTCTCCGTGTCAGAGTCGTTTTCGCTCGTTGTTGGCTTTGGAGTTCAAAGGAGCATTTCAGCCAGAAACGCGAGTCGACAGAAAAGAGGTTCTTTATTTCTCCAACTTTGAAGAAAACGGCACCGGTGTTTCTTTGTGTGTCTGTGCAGGACTCCAGCTCCGGTTCTGACCCGACAGGGAGGCTCTGAACGGCGGCTTTCAGTCCGGTCGTTTCCGGCCTGATTGTCCTCCTGCGTTACAGCCGCTTTGAAGTGCAACATGAAAACCTCCATTACCTCCGCAGAGACGCGCCTCCTTTCAGGCCTGTTGCCGACATATTGCACTTTAGTCCCTGGATCATTGTCTGCTCATAACACTTCATCTGTGAATCTGCAGGCTTTTATTATAAATTTAACACCAAGCTGGAGAAGGTTCAGCTGAATGTGAAGAGGCGACAACAAGTGGAGCTTCTTACTGGTTGGAAAAAAGAAACCATTCATTTGAGGTAAATTAACTGGTTTTCCTTTAAAAACCTGCATTATGCATCTAAAATACCATCTTCGCTTAAAAACAAATGTTTGAATTTTGTCTGGTGCATTAAGACTTAACAGAGCAACATGTCACTGTCAAATCTCTAAAATGTGGAAACAAACTAAAAGTTTAATGCTCACCGCTCAGATTTGTTTTCCATTTAAATTTAAAGATGGCAGCCAGTTTATCAAAATGGCTGCCATTTGAGTCTTAAAGCAATTGTTAGCATAAAATGTCACTACGTTTCCCAACTTGGATCGACTTTATGCTGCTCTATACGTTTGATTCCAGTCATTATGGTCACGCAACTTTCAAGTAATAAAATGCAGCATTTTACACACTTAGCGTTAGCAATTTAGCATTAGCTCAGATTCTCATTTAGCAGATTAGTAGTTAGCTTTTTGGTTAGCGCTGCGCCGGCTACCAGCAATATTTACTCCTTATTTGAGAGCAAACAGATACTCAACTACAAAAGAAACTAGATTAAACAGATTTCTATGGGTAAAAATATGTATAAACAGTTTGACACCAAACACAGTCATGTCTCTCCAGAACAACCATTCTTAAAAAGTTGGACGTCAACAAAAATAAGTTCAAGATCAAACAATTATCAATAAATATGATTTCTATGGGTCTATATATGCTTCATTTGGCACCAGAAGTATTAATGTGTGATAAATATTAGGAGTTTTAGCTCAAAACATCTTGAAATATGACAGCCATGTTGAACACGGTTTGTTCAAAATGCGAGGTTCTCGTAAACGTGTGACAGATTTTGCTGAAATATGAAATAAAATCTTGGACATGCGGCTGGGGATTGTTCTCAGCTCGGTTAGAGAAATCTTCTGGGCTTGGAAATGAAAAACTGATGGAAAAGAGATAATTAATAATGTATAATGAGACAAATATATATATAAACGATACAGTTTTATGTTTTAAATATTTCCATTCTCCTTTGCTGGAGTGAGACTTTCCTACAGCCTCACAGCGACGCTCGTTTTTGGCCTTTAGCTGCTTTTCACAGATTTTCTGCCCAATCTTAGTTATAAATTAATGCTCCATTAAATCTGACCAGGTGTCCTGGATGAGTCGATGTATTTGTTTGTAAACTCTGGCAGTAAATCGGGCAGAGTGCAGTAAAAATGAGAGCCAAGGAAATGTCAGGCATAAAAGTTGAGGAGGAGGTGAGAAGCATCAAGGATCACTGAGCTGATCTTCTGTTTCCCTCTGGATAATTTACAGGAGAGACTTTGGAAACTAAAGTATAAGAAACAACAGCAGAAGAAATAAAGAGAAATGAACCAAATAAGAACGCATTATAAAATAAACAAAGATTTTAACTGAGTTAATCTGTAATTAATCACTTTTTCATTTAATACAGACAAAACATTTTCAGAAACCATTTTCTACTAAACTACTGAAGAAATATAAATATGAGCTCAACAACAAAGTTTCTTTGTATTAAATTTTTGATTAGTCATCAAATTAGTAAAGAGCCATTAAGTGTTTCAAGAACGCCGAGATTAGCATTAGCAACATTTTTAGCATTGAGATGCTATTTTAGACCAGAATAGTTTCACGGACAGGCCAACTAATTTTAGCACAACTCGACCTCAGCAGTCTTTTCCAGCGTCCGATCAAATCCGCTTACAAGTAGAAATTAACCTCCAGTGAGACGAGAAACGTGTCTTTTATCGTCCATCTGTTTGAGGATGTAGCTTGGGCATTGGATTTACAGGCAACGCAACGCATTAAAGTCTATTTATTCAAAAATTAACATGAAAATCCTAGCACTACTGTAAAAAAAACAATCAAGCTTATTACAGGAGGTAAATTTAGACTTTTCCCATGATTGATGCAAAAAAGTTAGCTGGCTAACTAGAAGTAGCTCTGTGCGCCTCAAGTCACTGAAGATGTTTGCTAGCTGGTAAAGGTAATGCTAGCCACAACCGCCTTTAGTCACAGAATTCACCGATTATGTTTGCAGGTGACTCAAACATTTGCCTGACAGAAAAGTTTATTAAAGAAAAATAAACGACAAAAATACGACAGTGAAGCTTCTCCTCCTAGCTTAGCATCTCTTTTTTGTTTGCTCTCTCATCTAAAGGAAGTGATGTCAACCACTATTAGTTCAGCTTTATGCAGATTTCAACAACACAATGTTAGCTAGGGTACGTTAGCAGCTAGTTAGCAGTAGCCGCAACGCTAAAAAGAAGATGTTTGTGGAAGACTCAAACGTCCGGCAAGAACCACTAAATTTAAGATCAACTTATGTTTTCTAATGACTAAGACATTTTAAGGCTACATGAACGTAAGGAAGCTTGCAGAACCTGATCTGTCAGTAAAATCAGATTCTTTGGGCAGAATAATCTCCTGAGGTACCTTCATGATGAAACATCTCCAGAAAGTGTTGAGTTTCACGTCAAGAAGCTGAAGTGACAGGCAGAGTGGATCGTTTCATTATTCATTACGACGTTATTTCCTCTGAGAATCATGTCGACTTAATATTGATGTGCACAATGTGTTGCATTAGCATCTAAATCCGGCTCCACTGCTTTTAAACTCGTGGCGACGCTGGTTCATCTGTAATTTCAGCTCCGTTTGCTGTGTCTCTTTCTCCCACACAAACAGCCGTCCGCGGCTGATTCTTAATAAATTGAAGTGATATTTATATCTGCTGCTTCATTAGATCCAAGAGCCGTCGCCGCGGCTCACCTGCAGAAGAGTTTAAATGCGAACGCAGCGATAACAAAGAGATAAACAAGACGGATTGAAAAGCTGCAGCCTGAACAGCCGGAGGTAAAGAGACGGACAGAGAGAAATAACCCCGCGGTTTAATCACACTCAACACATCATCCGTCACCGACTGACAGACCGTCTCTACTGGTTTGCTCTTCCTCCTCGCCGTTGCTTTCCTCTCCCACTCGTCTTCATTTTATCTTCATTATTGTAGCAGTGTGTTTATGTGTGGGATGTCTGACAGATTGGTGTCAGTTTTCCTCTGTAGAGACTCAGTCCTGAACTCGCGCTCAGCTGCTCTGTCTTGTTACCGTCTCTGAAGCGAGTAAATCTTGGAGACTGGCTCTGATTTGGAGCTTGTACTTGATAAGCTGATAAGTGCACCGCCGCTGGATTCAGGCCACATTTTAGGTTTGATAAGGGGAGACTTGCTGTCACAAATACTCCAGTTTTGCTTTAACCTTCTGGCATTGAGCCAGAAATGTTGTTCTTCAAGCTTCCTCGAGGCGTTTTTCTTATCCAAACCTCACATTTCTCAATAAATCCTTCGGTTCAGACTGTTTTCACACCTGATAGTCCAGTGGAAGTGGTTTGATTTTGGTGGGAAGTTGCAATACTTGATCCATTTTCAGCTGCTGTGGTTCTCCTTCATAAACCAACCAAACCCCGTGAGCAGCCTGTTCCCCTCCTGGCCTGTGGGGGCGCTGCATCAAGAACCACTGAAGGAAACAACACTGAGCCAACTTCAAAAAGGGAGCGGCGTCAGGTTTTAGCATTTGGAGGATTTCTGTTCGACTAAATACCACGAGCCATTTCTAGTGCTATGCTAACATTTGTTTTGATTGTATTTACCCAGAATTCCCTGCACTGTAGTCCATTTCCTGCTTTTGGAGCGGTCTCTGCTCCGCTTAGTGTTCACATATCCATTCAAACCAAACCAGAGTTGACTTCAAACGCACCGAGACCTTTAAGTGGACCAGAGTTAGCTTAGCATTCACACCAAACTAACTGGACTTTCCAGACAAACTGACTGGAGTTGGATTTAATTAAACCGGACTAAACAAAACTGGTGTGAATGCAGCCTTATAAAACCCATTTAACCAAACAGATTCCAAATAGACAAGATTTCAATAAATGTTTTACAGCACATTTGAGCAACAAGGCAGTTTGAAGATGTTTACATCAAAGTATGATGCAGTGGTTTTTCTGTTTTAAGTCGGATTTCTCATGCATTTTGATTTGTAGTCCTTTTGGTTCTCATTTGTAGTTTCTTTAGTATTTCATGTTTTGAGTCCATCAAAAACTCAATTTCAAAAAAGCTTTTTAGCAAAACTCAGCCAAAAAAAATGGAAACCAGTTTGTGAAACTTGCTATTAGGACTGAGTGAAGAGACTGAATTTTATCCAGTTTCTTAAAGATTGAACCTTAAAAATGAGGAAAAACTTGATCCAGAACAGTAATGGGAGAGAAGTTATTGCAAACCATGAGAAACTCATCACCAGCTGTTGGTGGACAAACGTCAAGTCGTTGCAGAGAAAATGAACGACTGCTTCTGCTTTGACGGAATTACAGAAATGATGAAATTCAGCTCAGGAGTCGCATGAATTTCAGTTTACATTTAAAAAAAAAATCCATGAGGTTGGGTTGGCTCCGGGCCTGGTGGTCCGCCATCAATATGCAGCTCAGGTAAGGTTCTCACATTTCACAGCGCCAGTCAGAGACGCTCTAATTCGAGCAAACAGTCCGATAAAGGATCGATAGCGAGTCGGGCTACATCTTGATACTGAGGTGAAAAAAAAAAAACAGCTGCGAGGCAAAAGGTTTCAGGCTTCGGTCAGACCAAACAGAGGTACGGCACAGGAAACGTGTCGAAAACCTTAAACTTTAATTCAGTCGGACTGAGAGCCAAACAGAAAGTAGACAGAAGCTGATCAGAATAATTGGTAATTAGAAAATCAAATTTTGACCTATACAGGTCAAAGTTTAGTTTACATTCAAATGTTCAAATTAATCAATATTTGAAGAATAACTCAGTGAAAAAAAATCACTTTCCTGTCTCATTTCCTAGGAGGATTTTGCATTTTTACAGATTAAACTTGATTTTAGTGCTACAGGCCCATTTTCAGTTAATTTCTGTTTTTGTATTTAGGCCACTTAACTCAGAGTCATGAATCATTGAGGCATTAAACATTTTTAAGTTCAATAAATGGATCAAAAATAAAAATCTGATTCCATTGATAAAAACGTTTGAGTCGAAACCAAAACGGTCTCTTATGTCTCAGAATTCTGAGATTAAAGACAGATTTTTTTTTTCCGGTGGCCCTAATCCTTTTCCGTATATAAAAGACAGTTTTGAAAAAAAGAAAAATTCTGACTTTAATCTCAGAATTCTGACTTTAAAACTTTAATCTCAGAATTCTGACTTTAATCTCGGAATTCTGAGATGAAAGTCAGAACTCGGATTAAAGTCAGAATTCTGACATTCTGACTAATCTCAGAGTTCTGACTTTAATCTCAGAATTCTGAGATTAAAGTCAGATTTTTTTTTTTGGCGGCCCTAATCCTCTTCCTTACATAAGACAGTGTTGAAAAAAAAAATTCTGACTTTAATCTCAGAATTCTGAGATTAAAGTCAGAATTTTTATTTTTTTTTTCTGTGGCCCTAATCCTCTTCAGTACTTATGTGACTCAAAATCAACATTTTCTTTTAGCATTAGGACCAAACTGAAAAACAAACAGAATCAATATAGAGAAAAAAAAGTTGTGAAGGAATTAAGTCACATCACAGAATAAAGTTGTAAAACAGAAGTTTAAAAGACGAGAATGAAGTCGAAAAAACACAAAACCGACTCCAGTCTGTCCAAAACCGCAGACTGGGTTTGGCTGAAGTGAACTTTGCTTTGAATGCATATGTGAACACCAAGTGGACCAGAGACCACTCCAAAAGCAGGAAGTGGACTACAGTGCAAGGCATTCTGGGTAAATACAACCAAAACAAACCCATTAGCTTAGTGCCATCAGGAGAAATGGGTTTTTTTTTTTTAACCGAAGACTAGAGAAATCCTCCAACAGCTAAAATCTGACGCTGCTCCATTTTGGCTTCCATTTCGTGAAGGAGGAAGTTGCGCTCCGTGACTTGTTCAGAGGTTTTTGGTGCAGCGCCCCCACAGGCGAGGAGGGGAACGGGTCACTAATGCTGCGATTTTTGTCCCAAATCTAAATTTACTTTAACGTAGAGGAGGAAATGTCTGTGTGAAGAGTTCAATCGGACGTCGAAGGTAGTTTCTGGTTCTGCTTCCATTTCAGCATGAAAGGTCGAATCCTGGTGAATTTAGTCCTTAAAGATGAAAATAAAGCTTCATTTAATGGATTTAAACCTAAATATCTAAACGTATGAGAACACTACAGGAGACTGGAACAACTTTCACCAGCTGTGATCTGGTATTCTGCCGGTCTGCCTTAAACCCGGCTTTACGCAGAGAACAGCTTGAACTGGTCATTTTAGCAGAAACGTAACCTCAGATCCCTCAGGGTCCCTCCAGCCTCTTCCTCACCTCATGTCCTCCCAGCTCCGGTTTCATGGCTTTTCTTTAAAAGTTTATCCTGCCGCCAGGTTTTCAAACTTTTTTTAACAACGCCTTACAATCATGTTCCAGTTTGATTTCCTTATTCCTAAGCCACATACTGATGTGTTCAAAATAAAATGTTTGATGCCTCTGTCAGACAGAAACAGAACAATTTCACTTTCAAATGTTTATCCATTTGTCTTTGTGGAAGCAAATGTGGCTTCTGGTCAATTTTAACCACTTTACTGGGTATTTTCCTCAGAAAACTTCCGTTTGTCACTCGGCCTAAAAGTTCGGATTGATTATTTTTTTTCTCTTCCGTATTTCCTCAGAGTTCAGGCCGGATCTTTCTGGCAGCTGATAAACCATGAGATCCTGGCAAACATGGTGAAACATGCAGAACGAATCAAATTTACACGGAAATGTGAAAATTTAAACAAATGTAAAACCATAAATAACTTAGTTAGGTTGTTTAAAGCAAAGTAAACTTGAGGGTTAGTTATGCTTTAAATAATATTTGCCTTTTGGATAAAACAGAAAGTTTGCATTTAGAAGCCACAGCCGCCTGAGAACAGCTGAAACACGCCAATATACGAGATTTCATCTAAAAATAGTTATAAGGACCTATTTTAATCATTCAAATACCCCTTAATGTACAAAAACAGTCTCTTATTTCCACTCTTGGTGGTCCAGCCAATCGGCACCAAGGGAAATGAATGGAGGTTTTTGATTGGCTGATTTGAATACGTCGGCCAACAGAGAGTCAATCTGAGGTATTTTAGCTTCCCAAGCTGCATTTTCTCTACAAAAATATCTGAAAAGGTGAATTTAATGTTAATTTAATGCCAATTTGTACAGATAAATCTGTGAATAATAACGTAAAACATTAGTTGATCTGGTTCCTGATGTTGGAATGATTTAATTATTCGTTTATCTGCCATTTTCTGCATGTCAAGAGATTAAATCATTTCCAAAAAGAAATAGTTTGCAGCCCTAAACAAACGGGAATAACAGCTTTTGCATAGAGTTACTTATGTAAGTTTTTGAAAATAAGTTACTTTTACTACACATTTTACTTGAGTAACTATTTTTTAAGTATCTCCGCTCTTCAGTAAAATTTCTGGATTTTCTACCCAGTTAATGAAACAAACCTGCAGTTTTTGTTAAAGTTTCATCACTTTAATTTAAAGCAATTTGGAAAAAAAATTTTTTGCTTCATTTTTTTACATGAATAATTTTTGATTTGGTCCTTATGAAGATGTAATTTTACCAGATTTTCCACTTAATAAAGAGCAGATAATTTCTTGAGGAATTAGACAAAAACAAGCAGCAGCAGGAGAGCAGAAGAAGTTTGGACTCCAAATTAAATGCCTGAAGAGTCGGATCACAGCAGGAAGGGAGGAGATGATGAGTCAGGAAGTTCGGCTCAACAAGGTGCTGAGAGAAAAAGCTAGAAAGCTTTAAACCGACCTGGAAACAACCGGAGCAAACCGCTGCAGGCTGGAGATCAGCTACGACTCAAACATTGGGAAAGTTCAGCTGAAGCTGCAGAGGTTTGGGTCACAGCAAACCGGAGGAAACGTCGATGTTTGAGTATTTAAAAAAAATGTTTTTATTCCTTCCAAACATTCCTGCAGGTTTACATGCCGACTGGTTTAGTTGGGGTTTATTTTTGAACCAGCTGATTGTTTCAAACGATCAGCAGCTTCTTCCTCCTGCTGCAGGTGAAAACTAACATTTTCTCTGCAGACTAATCACATTTCTGTTGCTGATGCAGTTTCTCCAGGCAAATCAGCAGCTTGTGCAGCAGGAAAGGACAAACTAATGGCTGTCATGCAGTGACGTTTAGTCACTTTAGCTGCTTTTTCAAACATTTAGAAGTTGAATTTTATATAAAAGTGTTACGCACATAAAACATCTGATCGTTTAAGTGAGAATCAAATGTCTGAACAGTTAAAACAAACCAAAAACTCATTTCTATTATCTTAAGATTCTACAAATTATATTTCATTTTTTTCATCTACAAACTTTGCATCTTTAACAAAGAAAAAAAAAACGAAGCACAAACTCCCTCAGATGTTTTTTATGTCATGTGGGTCAAAATTAATCCGGTTTCAGGGTGATAAAAAAAATATTCTTATAAATTAAAATGGAAAAAAATATTTAAATTTTTCCCTCAATCTGAACAGTAAACTATGAAAGTCAGTTTGCAACTTATTTTGGGAAAATAATAGAGATAATAGTTTATTCTCAGTTGCTCCTTATACTCAAAAGTATAAAAAAATAAATCAACGAATATGAAAAAGCATTATTTAAGAAATTAATATTTACGTTGCGATTTGAATTTTTTAAAATTTTGCCAAAGATAAAAATAAAAACTCTCCACCTGCTCCAACCTGACCTGCAGTCAGTGGGCCGCAGAAATGAGACCAGGGGCCACAAATGGCCCCCGAGCCTCAGTTTGCCCACCAGTATCAGCCTGAGATCGTCCTTCCTTTAAACTTTTCTCAGCTCTCCAGCCACAGCGGTGATCCAGGAATGATTCATGTTTTCTATTATCTGTCGATTAATCTGCTCAAACTGTCATCTCAGCTGTCAGGTTTCATTTGATCGGCCATCAGCAGCCGAGTCACATTAACGGATTAATTCCTGTCTCCAGGTGAAGCAGCGAGTCGTTTCCTGTCGCAGGAAACCATTAAATCAGCTCAGAGTTCAGAGGAACGGGAAACGGCTCAAGTAATTCATTCAACATGTGAAGGTTTACACATGTTACTAATTAGTTTGTAATTAGTACAAACTAACCTTGAGGTCAGAGGTCAACACGTCTACTTTACAGCGCCACATTAGGGACATTGTAGTTAAAGGAATACATTTCTGCCGAAATGCTACATTTTTTAGATTAATTTCAGATATTTTCTAGTAGAAGAAGTGAAAATTTCTAAGCCAAAAATTTTCAAAAAAACTCAAACCTACAACCTTATTTCTACTATATTTCTGAAATTAATCAAGAAAAATTGTTTTATTTTTCAAACTAATTTTAGACATTTCAAACTTGGAAATTTTAAAGTTAATCTCAGAAATGTTCTGTAAGAAATTGGAAAATTTATGAGTTTTTTTCTAGCAGATAATTGAGTTTTCAAACTCAAATTTCTACGATTTTTTTTCTACAAAATTTCTGAGCTTAATATTTCTGAGAGTGTTTTTCTAGCAAATTTTAGACTTTTCAAAATTATATTTTGAGGTTTATCTCAAAATGCTTTAGGAAAAAAACCTGGACATATTAGTTGGAAAAGTGAAAAAATCTGCTTGAAAAAAACTTCCAAGTTTGCTCCCTAGAAAATTTCTGATTATTCTCTCAATTTCTCAGTTGTTTTTTTAACTTGGAAATTTTCGAACTTGGACAAACAAAATTTGCTAGAAAAGATTTTTGATTAATTTTCTAGTAAAATAAACTTGTGAGGAAAAAAACTTAAATCAACTTGAACAATTCTGCATTTATTTTTAGCAAGTTTGTCTTTGAGCTCAGAAATTTCCATATTTTTTTTCTCCAGAAAATTGAATATGTAACAAATGTTACTTTTGAAAAGATTTAATTAAATAATCAGTAATTAAAACGTTTTTTTGAACTGGTAGAAAACCACCACACCTGTAGTTTACTGCCATGAAACAAAGAGTGGCCTCGTCAAACAGATGCTTGAAGTTGGCCAAATTATCAAGAATTTTACATTTCACGTAAAAATAAAAAAAAAATACGCTGGAAAACAATAAAAATAAAAAGTGGGAACAGAAAGAAGAGCCACAGATGCAGATCTGTCTCTCCTCCTCTTCATCACTTAGCTCCACCCGGCTCGAGTCGCCCCGGAGGCAGCAGCAGACGGACGAACCCAACACGCCATCTGAGCCCAGCAGGCGGGGGGACGCTTCATTTACGCTGCAGCGCGTCCCACTTTAACCGAACACACCTGAACTGATCCACCAGGCTTGTGAGGACCGACGCTCCCCGGCGACTCGGTCCGACACGCCCAAACAAACGCACCTCCAAAACAAACACTTGTTCTCCACTTCGTCTCAGATCACATTTATAGTTGTGATAAAAAAAAAGCAGCATAATTTTCTAGTAAATTAGATTTCCATTTTCCAGCACTGATGAGGTTAGTGATTGAGTGTGAACTGGGACACTAATGAGTCCATTACCTGAGCCACAACTCCCAGAATGCAACTGGTAATGATGCTGGGACAGCGACACATGCTCGGAGTCTGAGATGGAAAGAAAACAAACCACAGCGTGCGAGGAAAAAATTACATCTCAGTGGAAAACTAGGAAAAGAAAATGATTAAAGAGGTACAAAACAGTAAAATTACCCAATTTAAGAAAAAAAAATATAAAAATGAGTTAAATCAACCATTTAGTCTCACAATAAACGAAGAAAATGCATCAATTTTTCTAGTTACTGATCTGGAATCTGACAAAATAGTACCTCAAATAGTATTAAATATGTAGAAAAATGGAAAACTAATAGCAAAAAACAGGCAGAAGAATAAGCACGGGCTCTCTGTCCAGGGCGGCATGGCGCACAGGATTTATACATTTATGAATCTTTATTCCACTTAAGTCGGACTTCTGTAAATAATTAAAATGATGACATCACTTATGATCCACTTACCACTTATTTTATTTGTGAAAAAATTTCCAGCAATTTTGGCATTAATGGCACTTTATAAAGTGACTATTTTCATTCCCAACTAAATTATCTATAGTTGATTTAAGTGCCCATGTTTATTTTATTTTTGGTTTTCCATTATTTTTGTTAAAATAATTTAACCTTTTATTTACAGATTCTGTGCTAATACAAAATTTTTTCAGCAACAATAATGTTTATAAAAGATAAAAGAAAACTACAATATTACTGTCATAATATGAGACAGTAATATCAGTAATTATATGTTTTTTGGAGTTATATCACTAACTTAACTGTTTATATAATTTTCCATTTATTCCTAATTTTTGGCATTCTAGTCTTCCATAGGTTATTAATAGGCTAAGCATGCACACAAAAAAGGAGAAAAGTTTTATATTTATTAAAAAGTGACGATCTCAATCTATTTGTCCAAATAAAAACACATTTTACAAACGACTTCAGATACGGGGGAGGATTAGGGGCCGCACTCATTTCCTGTCATTTATTTACTCCCGTATTTACTCCTCATCCATCTTCATGAAGATTCAACAGCAGAAGGTGTCAGCCTCCTCCCAAACCATCACCAAGATCCACAGGAGGTGAAAGACAAACATTACAAAACGAAAGTCAATATACCATTACGCACAGTGATGTAAACTGTCACAGTAATGTTTATTAATAAGATATAATCCGGTTTATGGAGCGTCTGTAAATAAATGAGCCGCGTCTCACCACTATCTGTTCTCAACAACAACTTGTTCGTCCTGAAAGGAGCTGAGGGACAAAAAAATTCAGGAAAAGTGTAATTAAACCAACAGAGTCTCTCAGGTAAACGCTGGTTTCAGGAGGAAAACACTCTCCATCACTGTCAGAGGAAGAGGAGGAGACAAAAGGACTAATATTAGCTTTATCACGGCAGAAAGAGGAGGAGAGGCGAGACAGAGAAGTGTATTCTGAAAATGGAGCCAGGTAAAAGTAGTTTCATTAGGAAATAAAAAAGATAATTACAGGAGGAAAGGAAACACAAGGGGAACAAAAACCTCATTGATTAGGAAGAAGAGAGAAGGTGTGATGAAGATGAAGGTTAAAAAGGAGAAGGGAAATGAGCCTTTTCCTTCCTCGGCGTATGATCGATTACCTGATCATCGTCTGTGATTGGAGCTCCGGCACCGTTGGGTGGGTTTATTGGCCGGCCGCCTCGGCTCCGGTCAGCTAATCGGTTGACCGATTGATCAGCCGGTGCTCCAGGTTGCGGCGTCCAATCAGCAGACGGCCAACCGTTACGAAATTCATTAGCCGACATTAGCCGCGCGCTTGACTGGCATCTCAACGGAGGCCGCCATCTTTGAGTTTAGTTCACAGAAATCAGTCAGAGAGTCCTTCCACACTTTACGACAAAAACACTAAAAAGAGCCGCGAAGAAAATACATGAAAGGAGGTTAAAGAGTTTATACCTCTGTTCACACAGAAGCAAGAAGATCCAAATATAAATCAAAAACTCAAAGTATTCACTAGTTTTTCTGTCCCAACTTCACGACATTAAAATGTTATAAATTATTTCCTACAAACTCTGAAATCTAAGATAGAAGGAAGAAGTGGGTGTTATAAATGAAAAGGATACAGCCTGAGGAACCCCACATTTGATTTGTTTGGTTTCCATTCCCCGAGTTTTATATTCTGTAAGCTGAAACGACGAAGCTAAATGGATCATTTTATTCACTACCTATAGAAAGTATGTGGATGTTTTATCCTTTTTTTTTTTTTAGAAACTTCTACAAAAAGTAAAAAAACTAAATTTGGCTTTTTAACAAAAAAAGTTGAATGTCGAATGAAAGCTGATCTCTAATCCACTCATTGTAGACTTGAGTAAATAATCACTTATTGAACGTTTTGTGTTTTTGCAGCCCAGCAGTACAGAAAGTTTTTAAAGTTTTCCGTCTAATCCTGAATCTGTAGTTTGTATATTTCAGTTTTCTGGGTCACTGCCATGAGATTCCAGGTCATCTACAGTCTGTGTCCTAAGTGTCATGGATCCTGAGTGACACCAGCATGTAGGTGACAATTTTTACATTTATTTTTAAATTTATTCCTGATTTATCCACAGACTGCAGAGGAACCTGCATTAAAACCGGACAAAACCTGACTGAGTTTCTCTGTTAATGTGCTCAGATTGAAACTTTGAGAAACCTCAGGTTTATTAAAAATGGTCTTCACCTCCGTGTGTGTGTGTGTTGTGTGTGTGTGTGTGTGGTGTGTGAGGAAGGATGTCCGTCTTGTTTCCTGCTGTAATTACATGCGTCGCATCAGAATGTGCTCCTCTACACACCGCACCCGTGTGCGTGTTTGTTTGTACGCCGTCTTATCAAGAGCTCATGAATTATTGAGCTCCATTTTGGAAGACCTCATCACCGGTTCCCATGGCAACCGGCCCCAAAGGACACGCTCCGACAGAAACGCACACGATTAACAGGAAAACGGCGCGAAGGGGGCAGAAAGAAACAAAAAGCCCAGCAGGTGGATTCAGCTCAGCCAGGTGTGGGTGGAGGTGCAACAGCACTGCCACCGGGATCCACTGGGATCCACTGGGATCCGTCTGACAGGACATTATCGCTCCACTGAGTTTTTTTATTCGCCGTTAAGAACACGGTTGGTCAGTGGCGTGACGCCGCGTTTCCACGATCTAATTAACTTTCACGAAAGACTGAACTGCTTTGAAAACAAATCTGATCAGATCAGAGCAACCTGCAGCTCTCCAAATGGTGAGCAGGGTAGGAAACTGCGCCCTCTAGCTGCAGTGGTGGCAACGACTTAAATAAATGCGTCAAGTTAACATTTTCTGCGCAAAAAATATTGACTTTTTTAAATCCAAAACAGCAAATGTCTTTGTTAAAATATATATTTGTTAATACAATCACTTTAATTTTTTTTTATGTCATTCAATATCTTGACAAAGCAATTTGATCAGCATTACAGATGCATAAAATTGTTATGGAGACTTTATGACTAACAAAAAAAATATTTGAAAAACTCAAATGTTTATTTTCATAGGTTTCAATAGTAGTAGCATCAATGGAAGATTCAGTGATTTGTAATGAAATACACTTTAATCTGGGATTCTAAATAATTGAATTAAACATTGGATTTTTCATTGCGAGATTAAGCTCCTGCAATCCTGTAATCAGTCATTTAATGTTCATAAAAGAAACCCCATGAGAACATTAAAACAAAAAACAATTGATGGTCAGGATTTATTTTTAGGCAAGAAATTACCATAATTTTTCGTTCTCGTTATTTACCTGAGTGTTTCCACATCACATTTATTCTAAAATATAAGAAATGTAAATAATGTTACTAAACTTAACTGACCTAAAAACAGGTAAAGTTTAGCTCAATTTCGGACAGAAGCAGATTTTTACATTTCAAATTTTTGGCATTTCAGGCTTACCGTACACTAAAGATGGCTGGTTAAATGAGCCAAGTCACCTCATGTAATCGTAGAATATGTAATACACCGATCATAATTGACCGATTTCTGTGAAAAAGTGCATAATCAGTGATCGGCGATCATTGGCTCTGTTACCGATACCTGATCACCTGCATCTCATTTCTCAGCCTGTCTGTCCAGCTGGTCTCGTCTTTCCTTCACTGCTCAAACTGCAGCAACAAATCCTAAGCGATGTGAACTATAACCACTGAGTGAATGAGGACGTTTGGTGTTATGGCAGAAAATAGAAGCAGGGTCAAAATGCATCAACACACCGAAGCTAATAGACATAAAAACAATGACGGAGTTTGGCTACATCGAGGCTCAGTGCAGTAAAAAGACACGGAGGATCAGACAGCAGGTAAAGCAGCGCAGCTACAAACACTCACCGGATTAGCATGACGGTCAGAAAGATAAACTAATAACCTGGAAAATGATTTAAGTCTTGGAGCTGCGATGTAAGACGCTGGTTCTGCTGTTGAACCGCTGCTCCGCTACAGGTAGTAATATTTAATATTTAGTAATATTTGACACGGAGCCGCTTCTGCTCCACCTGGTAGCGACTCTCACACCGAACCTGTTTAAAGCTGCAGCATCTAACCTAAAAAATGGCTCTTTGCATTATTTAGCCTCTTCAGAGCCTCATATGTTATCAGTCTGTTAAAGATAGTATTATTGATAGCAGTTCAATTTGCACAATGCCTGTTTTGTTTAGTTTTCTTCTTGGAAAAAGTTATTAAAAACAAGTTTTTGTCTAAATTAAGGTGAATTCATGGTTCCTTTTTTCACATAATGGTAGTGCTTATGATTAAAAAAATAATTATATGATTGGTATCGGTGATCGGCCCTCATGGGGGATCGAAATTGGCAGGAAAAAACCTGATCAGCACCATCTCTAGTTTGTGTATTTATCCTACAGCTTCTGAAAACAAAATGAGCCTGAAGTGGTTT
This sequence comes from Poecilia picta, assembly GCA_033032245.1. Taxonomy (NCBI): domain Eukaryota; kingdom Metazoa; phylum Chordata; class Actinopteri; order Cyprinodontiformes; family Poeciliidae; genus Poecilia; species Poecilia picta. The sequence goes on along the minus strand of CM065375.1, from coordinate 3,525,608 downwards.
TTAACTTGTCTGAAAAACAGTTAAAGTGCTAAAAAGATGGAAACATTTCTGAATAAATCCCAATGTAGCAAAACCTCCCATCCACTGGTTTTCTGTGCCTTACCAGAGGAACCAGGACATGCCCAATTCAAGTCCTTTTTCTGACATTTTAAAGTTTCACTCAAAATTATTAAGTTTGAACACTTTTCCACAATATGTGCAAAATACTTCCCTTAACCATGTCTACTGTTTTCTGGTCACCTTCCTTAGATGTTCTTCTTATTTATCCATTTATTTAATTATCTTCATTCACTGTAAATGCTTATTTTGTTTTGTAGACATTTGAGATCTCAAGATAAAGGGCATTATAAACAAAGTTTATTATTACTTGATCTCTAAATGACAAAACAGGCAGGTATAAAGTAATAGAACAAAGCTTGTGCAGAAACAAGAGGTCTCACTTTAGCATAAATTATGTCTGGCTAAAGAAGTTGGTCACACCAGAACCGTCTGATCCAAGTCCAATTACATTTCCAACGCTACCGCAGGTTTCCTGCCATTTCTAAAACACCCATTACTTTAACTTTTCCCCTTCCAAACGTCACCTTGTTACCATGGTCATAGTAATTATGTGGGATATATCGGCTGCAGGTCCTGCAAAGCCCCAGAGACGGAAAAAGCTGCAAACTCAGGAAAACTGCAGCCTGACTTACAACCCCAATAAACTACTAATCAGTTAATTAGATTTTAAAAAAATCAATTACATGAGTTAATGCATTATATTCTGTATCTACATCAGTTTAAAGTGTTTGTGTTTGCCAATTTATGATCCTTGGAGGTGAAAACACAGAAGCTTGACCCGGTTTGGTCAAATTAAAGCCATAAATTGTGTTTCCATTAATGCCTTATTGACTTCTTTTGCTTTATTCCTGCAGAGAGGAGGTTCGCTGTTAAACGACTCGCCACCTGTATGATGGAGAGCAGCGGAAAGCCTTGTGAATATTTATTCTTCGATATAACGACGGCGGACATCGCCTCGATAAATCACCGTCCTGTAATGACGGCGGCGGCGTTATCGGAGCAGAGACCTGTGGCAGCAAGTGGAGAAACTCTCGGGAGGAATCCACTTTGCTGAGCTGCGATAATAACGTCCAGCTCGCTTTTCACTGCGTTCCATTTCCATTAAAAAGCTTTTCATACCGAAACTTCCTCATTTTAAACCAACTGGCTTTCATTCTACAAAACCAGGACGCTGCAGCAGCTGGTATTTAATCCATCAGCTCAGATTCTGGCTCAGTATGACAGGAAAAAAAATAAAATTATGAGGAGTCAAGATATTACGACCATAAACCAAAAAATAAGGTCGCAATATTACAATAAACAGAGAAAGTTGAAATACGAGAATAAAGCCAGTTTTATTTCAGGCTTTGGTTCACATATTTTTTTAATTTAATTGCTTCCACTCAGCAATTTAAGAGTTTCCATTTTGTTATATTTCAAAAATATATTTAAGTTTAACCCTCTGCAGTCTCTGTATACAACTATTTAGAAAATGCGGCACAATGACTCCACCACAGATTCAACTAAAAACAATGTCAATTCATGTTTATTTAACAAATGACAAAATGGTAATTTATTTTGTTAAATTTATTGTTTTATGAAACAATTATGAAAAATTTAGCCCTTCACGATAAATTGTGCTGAACGATAAATTGTATTATCGTTCAGAAGGTATTGCGATTAACGATCAATTGTTTTGAAACCATTTTTAATTAATATAATGGTGTTGGCATAACACAAGAACATTCTCAAAGATCAATAAACTTTAAACGCTGGAAGCGGAAAACATTTTAAATATCCTACATAAATGAAGCGAATAAAATTATGAAATCTTTGGAAACAAAATCGTCTTAAAAACGTCTAACTGAAGAATTATCCAGTTTTTGGAAAAACGATAAATCATGCAAACTGAAAATATTGGGTTTGTTTTAATTCATTATCCAATGAACTGATTGATTGATAGGCCCGTCACAGTCAATCAACTTTAGATCAACTCCATTGATAACTTTCACCCCTCCTTAAAACACAAATGCTGAATCAAGCCTTCAGTCCGGTACGGTGGAGACGCGTCATGCTGTGGCAGCAAGATGAAAACATTAGATACGCTGCTTCGATAAAATAAATTAGTTATTCTTAGGATTTTTATTTTGTTTTCATTCACATTTTAATCTTTCTGCAGATATAATTTCCTTCCGGCTCGCCGATAAAATTTAGCTTAGCATGAAAAAAAGATTAAATTTGACGGAGGGAGAAACAGACGGAAACGGCCGAGGCCTCCATCTTTGTCATGCATGACGACTGATGCGATATTTTTAATCAGAGCGGCCAGAGCCCAGTTCTGTCCTCGTGTTTTATTGATCCGGCCCGTATGGCTGCCGAGCAGAAACAGAACCGGCGGCCTCATTGATCACAGCGCTCCGGATTAACATATTCATTTCAGCTGGCATTTAGCTGGCGAGAGACAGATGGAGGAAGGATGGAGGCAGAGGCAAACGAGGAAGAGGAGTCGCTTTTTAATATCTCACTGAAATGACTTTTTATGCAGCGGCTGAATGAAACGTTAGAAACGACATTTTAAAACATCTAAAGGCGACTCCGTCTCCAGAAACAGTAAAAGCTTCGGCACTAATTCAGCTCTGCATCGTCAACATTATGACTGTTAGGCTGAGGAGTTTGACTGCGTAAAGAGCTGCAGCACAACGCAGCACAACGCAGCTTCACTCGCCTGAATCCTGTCACTTCTAATACTCTGCAGGAACCTTGTGCCGACTCTCTGGAGCTGGACACAAATGAAAGCTGTGATTCGCAGAGTGTTGGTTGGCCCCGAGCGCCGCTCCTCATCACTTAGACGGCCTGTAATGGCTTGTCAGAGATCAAATTACTTTCAATCTGTGCTGCATATTGAGAAGCCAGTTAGAAAAGGTCTGGTTTTCAGACTTAAAATGGATAAAATAAACATAATCTACTGAAGTTTGATCCACCTATAAGGTGGATTTAATCTGATATGTGACTTTTATAAAAGAAATGAACGTCTGAGTAGTTTTGCTGTACTTTTACCTTTATTGGAGTAATATTTTAAATACTCATCTCTAGTCAACTTACTCAATATTTGTGCAAACTTTGCTACCTCTAATGTTATTTTCTATATGCTGAGTTATATATGGAGATCAGGTAAATGTACAACATCCAAAAAAAGCTGTATAATCTAATTTTACAAAAACCTAAATTTAATTGAAACATTAATTTCAATATTCATACTCAACAAGCTAAATAAATATTTGTACAAAAAACAAATCTATCTGAGTTGTTAAAACTAATTGGTTTCCAGAGGAAGAAAATAAACAAACATGTCTGAATTTATTCAAGTTGATTTTGATCTTCGGATTATTTTTTTTGTGGATTTTCTAAAACAACAAGGCGTCGCTGATGCTTCATTCATCAGCTTCACTAAATATATGATCCCACTTCTGCTTTTCACTGAAAGTCACTAAAGGAAAAGTAAATACATTTTTATCGCATCATTTTAGGCTGGTGTCATATTGACCTCTCACTTTCTTCTCCTACTACTCTCCAATTTGCATCATTTCAACTCAACTTTTTATTCCCAGTTTTTGTCTCCTTAGAAACGACACCTGGTCTGGAGATGAAACAAAAATAGTCACTAACTTTGCATCAGATGCTTCAGTTGGCAAACCAAAGTTATGCCACAGTATGTCCTTATTTTTCATTTTAGTCTTTAAAAAGTCCCACATTTTTTACAAATTAAACCAGGTGTTATGACTAAACAGTGACTCGGCACTTTAGCACCATTTGTTGAGCTTTAAAAACTCGTTTATGTGAGAACAGATCACCAAACTACAAGACTTTATTTAGGACTCAAGGTTTCGCTGACACAAGGTTTCTGCACTTAGCACCGTCCCAAAGGGAAAAAAACACACACACACACACACACACACACACACACACACACACACACAGGCTGAATTCACTTTCTACATGTTGAAGTTTGCAGTAACAGATTGTAAACAGTTCCTGTGAATTTCACACCCCTGAACCCTTATAAACCTAAACATATGCAGGAAACGTCGCGTTGCCATGGCGATGTGTCTCACAGTCCTCTCAGGCCAACAGGGGACATTTTTCTACAGAAATACATCTGAAACTTCAAATCTCATTTTCTTGGAGGATAAAATGAGTTAATCAAAAGTGACGACAGATAAAAATGTTTTCTAGCGACAATTGTTGGAATATTTTAGGCACATAAGGGATTTATTCACTGCCATCATCAACACTGAGGCAAAGAAATTATACCGTTTTATGCGTTTTAAATTGAGATTTAAAAAGAAAAAGATGTAAAAGGTTGTAGTTTCCTCTACTTTCTTTAATTTAAGATGGGGAAAAATAAGTTTTGTAATCTTGTACATTAAAAAGTCCAGGAGTCAACCCGGCTCCCTGAGTCCTCTGGCGTTTATTACCTCCTCCACAAGAGAATAAATTTCATTAAAACTTATTAAATAAGCTTTAAATTTGGTGCAGCGAAAATTTGCCCTGCAGATGAAAGTGAAAAGGTCATGTCAGTAAAATAAAGAGACTCCTTATTGGGAGGTATAAATGTCGCATGTTGGACCTTGAAGCATCCGAGTCGGTGATGTTGCTGGAGGAAAAGCAGCCTGAGCATCAGCCTGAGCATCAGCCTGCTAACCTGCTGCCGTTTATTCAGGTGGCCATTTTGCCTTTAAATGACAGATGATTAAGAGAGACAGGAAGAGACTCACAAAGCGCAACGAAAGGTCAAAACCATGAAGGATGTTTTAACCACCCGTGGCACGAATCCAAACCGCAGCCAAATAAAGAAACCATGCGACGCCTCAGCATGTGATCTGATGCTTTACTGAAAGTTATAATTATTTAAGTTAGCGTTAGCCGATTAGCAGCATAAATTAATTACTTCACTACCTGCTGCATCCAATGTTACACATTTATGTACTTTTTAGTGGTTTGAAGCTGAAGTATGTAACTTTTGGAAATGTTTTTACATACTTGTTAAAACTTGCCATCTTGTGAGAGTTGGCTATGAAAATTATTAACTTTTATTATTATTATCAGAAGAAATGCATCAAAAACAACCAATCAGAGCCAAGAGGAGGGGCTTAGCGCTGACAATCAACCTCGACACAACACACCATCACAGCCGCTTATCCATGGGGGCTATGCTAACTAGCCTTAGCATTACCAGCAGGCTATGCTAGAAACAAACTTCTAGAAAACTGCAAACCAGCTGAACCGTTGATTAAAAACTCACCTGTTAAAGTTTCTATTGAACCTTAAAAACACTGAACATATTTCTTATGTATTGATGATTTTGACGATTATAAAACATGTTTGTTTTAACTGCCTTGTTGCTGAAATGTGCTACACCAGATGTGTCAAACTCAAGGCCCAGGGGCCAAATCTGGGACACCACAGGTTTTAATGTGGCCCTCTACACTTAAATATGTTATGAATAAAATCAATGCCGTTTTTATACATTTAATGTCAAATTATATCAGCTGAGTCAGTTTCTTCTGAATTACCTTGGAAATTCACCAAAAAACAACAAATCCCTGCACTTTTTTGCACCAGCACATAATTGGGAGTTGACTGCAGATTTTTCTCAAAAATTGTCAAAAAACCCTCTTACTTGTACTAAACAGCTGCCCCAACTTTAACTGATGTCAGATTAAATCCCATGATCTACACAAATAAATATCACAAATATTTCTAAATTATTCCCACAAACACTTTGTGTTTTATTGCCAAAAAAAAAAAATCACACATTTTAAGAATTCATTAATATCTAGCAGTTTGTGTACAGGTTTTATCAATACATTCTGGTACGCCGGCCCTTTAAGAACCTTTATAATCTTGATTTGGCCCGAAACGAAAATGAGTTTGACCCTCCTGTGCCGTACAAAAAGCACATTTCAAGTTTTACATTACAAGTACATCAACGTGAAAAGATATTCTTAGAGTTGACTGATGTTGAACAAGTCATGGATAATGGATTACATCAATACATTTTTCCACCATTGGCCCTTTGAAAACATTAATAATCTTAATACGGCACAAATAAAAAGTGACGCCGCTGCTTGAAGAGGTTTAGTTTTTATCCCCATTGAGTCTGAAGCTGAAAACAGTGAATTGCTCTTCAGCTCCTGCAAAGTGAACCTGCAAACACTGAGTGGATGTTGTCTCAGCAGCAGCTCTGGAGAGTCCGACGCATTCATTACAAGTTTTATAAGCTACATCTACAACAGCAGGACGGCGTCTTTGTTCACGCTCACCCGCAGCGATGCGTTTAGCTCCCACTGAGCGTTTTTCCAGGAGCAGATCAGAAGTAAGTGGAACAGGTAGCCGTGGCAGAGCGTCCAGATCATGAAACACTATATTTAGACTTCCAGCACTTTGCAGAGTTATAGCATAGAGAGAGAGCAAAGCCCAGGCGCTTCAGGAAGGGTTGACATAAAACCTGAAATCAGCAGGGGACACCACTGATGAGTTTCTACAGGGTTGTCATGGTAACGCCTGTACGTGAAAACTGTAATGTAACAGAAACCAATGAAAATCTCAATGAAGCAGAGTTCATCCAGACATCATTTATGATTAAATTGCTCATTTATTTTCTGTTTACCAATATTTTGGTACATATTAAAAAAAAAAACTTTCGCAATATATGAACTGTTTAAGTATTTGCTCCATTTTCAGATTTCTATACGTCAAATAATCTGCTTGTGGAAGCATTAAATGAACAACATTAAGAATTTACTTACTTAAAAGTATTCATTATATCTTGTTTAAAAAAATACTTGTAAGTTTGAAAACTTAAAATAAGAAAACAGAGAGAGAAAATGTTTTCCCCATTCCAAACCTTTTGTTTCTCACATGAGATTGAGAGAAATTTACTAAAATAAAAGTTTCCTATTCTACAAACTGCAGCAAGCCGATATGTTCCCCCTCAACCTGCAAAAACAAAATCTTACAAAATACTTCTGATCTAGTTTCTGGTGCAAATATCTTAGTACACTTGAAATAAGAAAATCAAAAGAAACTTTTCAGCAACATACGAGTTTGTTTTAGGTCCATAATTCCATAGTATTGTTGGAAAAATACTAGATTAACGTGGGAAAATGTTGTGACTGAAATAATTTGACAGCAGATTCAATAAAATGTTTTGCTGAAAAGTTCTGTCTTATTTCAAGTGTACCAAGATATTTGCACTAGAAACCAAATCAAAAATGTTGAAATATATTTTAATCAATTAGATGTTTCCTGACATCAGTACCAACAGGATGAATACATTTAAAGAAACCCTAAAATTATTCTGCAAAATCCCAGAAATTCACAACCAACTTTATTAAAAGTGAAAATGTGAGGAAGATCAGCCTGGTGTTTATGGTTCACAGGTGTCAGAAAAACCACATCAACAGATCTGAACCTGAAGCCAGAGGGTCTGTTTGCTACAACATCAACACTTTACAAAATGTTGCTTCAAATTGGGAGATTTCTCCACCTGACAGAAGAGAGTAAATGTCAAAACTTCTTAAAAATCTGGGCCGCACAGAGCAGAAGTCTCATTTCCTCCCGACTTCATCTGAGTGAGACGATGCAGTAAACAACCACGACCTGAGAAACCGACGGCTCTCTGCTGCAGAGCTGAAAGCCTCCAAATTTATTTAGTCCGTCTCAAAGGGAGCAGATCTGTTGTGTTCAAGCTTGTTTTTTTACGATAAACATGAAAGTCTGAAACATATTCTGATTTGCTTTTAGTAAGTTGCTCCGACTGCAACTACAAAACGGAATAAAGTGATTTGTTTCACTTTCTAAACAGCTGAATAAATCTTTTAATGACATTCAAATTCATCAAATAAAACTTTGTTTTTCGTTCGAACATCCAGAGTTAGAATGATGAATGCAAAAATAAATGCGTCAAAAACTACTTGGGGAAAACACAGTAAGTAAAAGGGAAAAGTTGGCTCTAAACCACAGGAACAAACTGTAACCAGAAATGTTACCACCCTGAAGGACCGCTTAAGGACAAATCGATTGCATCCGAGGACTCAGAGTTCCTCGAGTCAAGCAGAGAAAGTCAGAGATTTTAGGATTAGTTGTCCTTATAGCTTAAATGTGCTTCTAATTAATTTCTTTTAAAGTTGGACCGACAGCAGAAAGGAAGTCGACTCTAAAAGGAAACCTATCGACTCTGAGCACTCAGTCGGACCACAAACCAAATCTGAAGCTGCTTTTCACCCGGTTGGTCGGGTTGTTGATGTTTACTGCATTAAGAACGATTTTATCCTAAGGACTGGATTCTACTTCACCTAGAAGGATGAAGTTAATTGACTTTAGACAATGATACTTATAAATTTATCAGAAGTTATCCAAATATCAGTTTTTATGTTGATGCTATAGTCAAGCTGCTAGCTACCATAAGTCAACCATGATTTAGTAGACGTGGTTCTATTGAACCAAAGTTGAAATATTTGTTACATTTTCAGCTGCTGTGGTTCTTTCATGCTTCAAACCAACCAAACCCTTTGAAAGAACTGTTCCCCTCCTAACCTGTGGGGGCGCTGCGCCGAGAACCATTGAAGGAAACAACATGGAAACCTCTGAAGACGACAGAAAGCCCGACTGCCTTCTTCACCAAATGCAATGAAAAATGGAGCAGGGTCAGATTTTAGCGACCAGAGGATTTCTCATTTGTCTTTGGTAAAGTCATTTCTCCAGCTAATGCTAGCTAGTAAGCGTTTTGGTTGCATTTACCCAGAATTCCCTGTGCTGTAGTTCAGTTCCTGCTTTTGAAGCCACCTCTGGTTCACATACGCAGTTGAACCGAACCAGAGTTCACTTCAATTGAACCGCGACCGAGGCATTCAAACGTCCCAAAAGAACCAAACTTAAATGAACTGGAGTTGGATTAAAATGAACTAAACAGGACTGGTGTGAACGCTCTTTATATGCTGCGTTGGATTTATTCACCTGGGAAATTTCTGGACTGTAGTGGTTCCAGTCTTAACTGAAAACCAATATCTACTGCAGTTGTGTACATTATGGTGTGTACCGCACACCATAATTTGTACGTTATACACAATTCACGTTATTTAAATGTGAATTGTCTCATCTTCGTCATAGAAGAGCTTTTCAGTGATTACTCATAATCGTTGATCCAGGAGGAAAAACCCATTTTAATTCTACTGAGCAGAACCAAACAGTGGTTTGTAAAGGAACCGGCTTAGCAAACATGACGGTTTGTTAGCAGTGACCTGCCAGGGCAGAAGGCCAGAATCCATCGCATCAAGAATCATTCGAATGCCTGAAGATGCAGAACCTAACCCAATAGAAACTACCTCCAGTAGTGTGAAAACACAGTAATCCATGCTGATAAGCCAGGATGGAGCCTCCATGCAGCTGCCATGGTAACCTGCAGCACAACAGCATCGGAGTACAACATTGGCTGGGACCAGAGGTTGGATCTCTCCCTGGAGTCCGGATGGTAAAGTTGAGCGATACCGAATCAGCGGATCCACCTGCTGCTGCGAGCGTTGAGGTTTTCCATCCATCCATCAGCCCGTCAAGGCGGATGGACCCACTGAGAAATTAACCGCCGTGCGTTTACCCAAACCTGCAGAGAGGCTTTCATGTTGCAGGAAAAAACCCGCAACATTCTTAACAGTTGGATCCTCAGCCTGGCATTGATCTCTGAAAGTATATTTCACCACTGACATTTAAAAAAATTACCTTTCCTTCAAAGCATGCATGTGTGTGTGTGTGTGTGAGTGTGTTTAGCATCTGAAAGCAAAAGCTCGCCTCGAGGTATTAACCAAGTCAGGCCTCATTACCCACACACACACACCCGCCTTCGGTCCCCTTCTCCTTTCACCTCCCATTCCCTTTTTCATTCCGTCTTTCTCTCTACCGTGAAATCTGTTCAATCTCTTCAGTCTGTACGGCTCCTGCAGGTACAGTGACTACAGTTCACTCAAACGGAAAACCCAACCAGAGACACAGAACCGCACATACGTACATGGCCCAAGCCAGATATTTACATACACCGGATAAAACTTCATGGTCTGAAGTTAGAGCAAACCAAAAGCATGAAGTTTTAGTTTAGTTAGAATAGACCTTACCAAGCTCCGCACAGAAACGCCCCTCGAAAGTCCCACATGACTGCATGTCTCACATTATCGGCTTAGCGCTATGTCTAAACATGGCATTTTTTGTTTTGACTGACTCTCTGCAGAGTATTTCTGAGTTGATTAGTGTAGCATTTCTGCCGGATTTTCACAAAATATCAGCCACGACAATAGACAGGGGAACCAACAAGTTCATGTCATCTTTTTTGGATGACATCAAGGTGTTTTAGCCACGCGATGCCTCCAACATTGTGCGTGTCACAGCTAAATGCTAGCGGTCGATGAGGAACACGGCAGATCCTCAGACCCTCAGCATAAATATAGCTGTGAACAAGATCACTGACTCCTATTGTTCTTGCAAGGCTGGGGAAGTCGGACATTCATGGTTTTGAGGGGTCGAATGTGCCTTGGACCTATACATGGTACTCGGTGGCTAACACGATTAGCGTGGCTAACACGATTACAGTTTAGTAAAAAGCCTTTTCAGGTGAAATAAAATCTTTAATGCATGTCAGATACGGTACACATTGCATATTGATCTGTTCAGCTAACGTAAGACTGTAACAGACAGGCTTCAAGGTGTAGAAGTTGTATCGGTGCTGCCATTATGCTGTACTTGGCTAAAAGGTTTTCATAATGGATGTGTTTATTATTGACTTCTTTTCTTCATTCACTAAACACAAAGAAAGCAAAGCAATAATACTGACACCAGCAGACAATCCTTTGTTCTTATTGATCCTACGATGGTTGAGCTGCAAATGCGGTTGTACACAGGTTTGATCCAAGCAAGACTTTCCGTTTCAGATTTTGGAAATCTGTGAATTTTAGTTCCACAAACACGATCAGGATACCTGACATCGCCTGTACAGATTCCCCACTGACGGTGGAGAACTGTTCTTTTTCTAGTCCTGACGCAAAAACTTTGTCGGTCTGCTAGTCCACAAAGTATATTAGCATGAGTTTGTGAGATGGTAACCCACTGACAGCTGCGCTGTGATGTAAAATGGGCATTAGCCAATGAAAAGCAGCCACTGTGGGAAGGTCCATTCGTTCAATTGTTTCTATACATGGTTTCCATAAGTCTGAACCGGAAGTGATCCCGCCATCTTGTTAGGCAAGAGCAGCAAAGCATAGATCAACCACAGCTTTGACATCAACAAAAAGACCAAAGTGCAAGGAAAAAAAAATATAACAAAATGGCTGCTCTCGGAATCGACCTAGATGAGAGAAAATGGAAACATGGATAATTAACGTCTAAAGAGATTTGCAAAGGACGTACAAACTCTTTGTGAGAATAAGAAGGTTCTAGTAACTGGCAGAGCAAGGACATGTAGTAATAAACATGTAGGCTACATGTCTGTCTTAGCTAGCAGATAAAAGCTACATTAGCTAAGCTAATTTTGCCATTGCTCCAATAAGTACAACAATAAATATCACTAATATTTATCTTGGTGGGTAGAGTATTCAAACTGGAATTGAGTAAGAGCTAGTTCTAAGCTTGTGGATTGTTTATTGTTGTCATAGCAACCATCATACCAGTCACAATACCTACCAAAATGGCTGTCAGTGTTGTCGCATGAGATCCACATTTGCAAAATGCCAGAAGACTTTGCAATAAAATTGTTTTGTTAGAAAAAGTTTTATATACGTTTGGTTAGTATCCGAACTTTTTGAGTCTTCCTTCCACAAACATCTGACATGTTTACTGACACATTTGAGTTTTTTTAAGAGAAGAACTCCAGAAAACTATTGTGAGAAGTTCGGGGAAGGAAACCTAAAAGGTTTGACCCGAGTCCGACAGTTAAAAAAAAAGTATCTATCCCCGAGATTCAAAAATGTTTACGCAACAGAGTTTTATTTTAACAATAATATATATGGGCGTTTGTCAAAACTATTTATTTATTCCTCAAATTAATTTGGTTTAGTCGGCAGTTGGTGGTTACCACAGCAACCGGTAACTGACAAATCCTCCCTCTTTTTCTGTTGCATTTATTGGGATCAGTTTTCTTTACAGCATTACATTTTGGACTGTAAACCTTTTCAACTGTAATAATGGATTTTAGCGGTTTAATTTTACAACTGTTGGTGCTCGTTGGCAGTCATTGCTCTGCAGTTTGTTTGGATTATTCATCATATTTAATTTAATGTACAAGGTTATGTTAACAGCTTATTCAAATAGATATAAAGTTAATGTACTGGAGCCGAGACACAAATAAGGGTTACAAATGGAAATTGAGGAAAGTAAAAGAAAAAAAAATCTTTAAAAAAAGTTATCAACTTTTCTAAATGGAAATATTTTTGATATTTTTCCCCCACATAAAAAGAAAGTTTGGTCTGGTTTAACTTCAGGCTGAAAAATAAAACACGTTTGTGTCTTTATTCAGACACAAATATGTGGTTTGGATTGCATGTTCGCTCTATGTAAATGTCCATGTGAGAAAACAAACAGCAAGAAATCAAAGACTGAGAGACAACCTACTGAGGACGTCCGCCGCCCACTCGCTGCGTCATGAAACGGGAGCTTCTGTTTGACATTAAAGGCTGCGTTATTCGCAGAAAAATCAAACCAAACCGCAGAAGAATACGGACTTAAAGAAGCATAATTCTGCTGTCAACAGACTAGAAAGGAGAAGAAAGTACATCCTGTCATGTCTCTGCTCACGCTGCCAGCCTGCTCAGTGGGCTTTAACATTAAAAAGGAGAAATAAAAATAAACTCGGTCACTTCTACAAAACATTTTCAGAGTACATGACGCCATTATCCACAAGAAGAGCTCAGTTATTTTTAAAAGAGACTCACTCCTATCACACGTCAACTATTTATTCCTCTGAAATAACCACTGCTTCCTTTTCAACAGGGATTCGTTGGTGTTTCCATCCCATCATCTTATTAAGTGATCTCAAAACATCAGCAGCTTGACAAAGAAATCCAAAATAGTTTGATTCATATGTTTTCAATTCCCATCTGTAAAGAATGATATCAAAAAATGACCCATTTCTAAGCTTTCCTTTAATCAAATAATATTTGTATAATTAACCTTGCGTGTGTGAGGACTGAGGCGAACGTAGAGGTCTATGGAAAATGATACAGGTTTTACGTGTGTGGGGTCGGTTGGATGCTTAAAAAAACTAAAGTTTTTAGCTGCTTAGGCCTCTATTCTAAATGTTCCTCTTATTTTACAAAATTTTAAATAAAATTGACCACTTTTCAATAAAAAAAAAAACAATTGCCAAGTTGTCTAAAATAAAGTATTTTTATCATCATTATGCACAATAAAATATGTTTTAACCCATGTGCACAATAAAATCAGATTAATTCAAGTTTCACACCAACAATCATCCACAGCAGGTTCTGCTCTAAAACAACCAGCTGGTTGGCGTTTCTGAGTCAGAGACGAAATATAATCCCACCTGGTTCTGACCCACATCTCTGAGGTCCGAACAGCCGAAGTTGGCTTGTTCCAATCAGAACCAGCAGCAGCAGCTCAGTATTCAGCCTGAGATCAGCGGCTCTAAGCTCATCAGACGCCACCCGGCCGGAGATGAAGGCTGGGAATCAGGTTAAACTGGGACAGGAGAATCTTCCTCATCACAAACATTTATTCAGTGGCGTTTATTTATAAAGCACCGATTCACCAGAGGAACATTCCCGGCGCTTCACGAAGACTGATTGAAATCCAAATCAGCTCAGTTTATTTACACAAGTGTCTCTGAAGGCTGTTTGGGAAACAAACGGTTCCCGCTGATGTACAGACAATTCAATCCAGACACCCTGATGGATTCAAAGTCCATTACATGTTTCCAGTCTGATCCCAGTAGAAAAGCAACGCAGCCAACTGGTAAAACGTCCCAGCAGGTTGCAAAGAGTCATCGACTTGGAGCATTAGCTTTTCCTGGACGTAGCAACAGCAGAAAGATCGCTGGCGTTTTGTTGTTGGCTTTACAGAAATCCCTCTACCGAGCAGAAGGTGACAGTGGGGAGGAAAAACTCCCCTTCTAAGGGGCCAGTATGTGTTTTCTAGTCACAGTTCCAGTTTATAGCACATTATGTTGGTAAAATAATGCTTCTTAGATCAAATATGACTTGGAAGAAATTTTCCCTTGTAAATCCATGTCTTGAAATTGGGCCTCTGTGTCTTTAAGAAGCTTCTACTCGTTCTGAAGCGCCGCCTTCAGGACATCATGGCTACCATGTTGGGATGACTAACCCAATTTCAAGGCTTTAAATTACTTAAAAATTCTTTTGAGTCATTTCATATTATGTATATATATATATATATATATATATATATATTTCAGATTTCATATATAAAGCATTTTTACGACAACTGAAGGTAATGGTTACTTATTGTGCCATTTGAGCCTGGAAAACATATGACACCTCCCCGGCTGGAGGTTTGGGAAGACAGAGGAGAGACATAAAAATGAATTTGTCGAGTAATGATCGATATCTTGCTGATAAACTGGAGGATTCCACGTCTGTTGGACCGATGGGAGCTTAAAGGAACGGACTGAGGAACGTCTCCTGCAGGCAGGGCAGTCTGCGTCTCAGCGGAGGCGGGACGGCGCCTCGTTTCTGCGGAGCCAGTGGGCGGGTCTGGACTCACCTGAGTTCATCCATTACAAACGGAGCTGGGCTCAGTCATCCCGCCTGGCTGGACTCCTTAATAACCCTCCAGCTACTCTGTGTGCTGACCCAGATTTCTTAATGACTGCACTAATGTTGTGAATTTATAACGGCATCGACACCTCTTGGATATTAGTAACGGCCTTTTGTCATTTATTTTGTGCATGCGATGGTTTAAATGGGAGAACCTAGACAGATGGCCGTTTTCTCTACGCCCAGCTGATGATTATCAGTAATGATGACGGAACGTGGAACAATGGCAGAGGCCAAGTTTGTTTCTGGAAACTCAATCTGCTTTTGCTGCTAATCAGAGAAAAATATTTGCACTGTCACGATACATCTGGACGATAAATTGTCCCAAGTTATTGCAATAAATAATAATATTGTTGTTTTGAGACCTTTTTAAAGTAATTCAAATGAAACAAGATAAATAAGCTTTCAATTCTTATGAACATTTAATACTCAAAGTGGAAGATATTTTAAATATCCATAAGTAAGAATATAAAATAAATTATGAAGTCTAAACATAAATGTACTTCCAAAAACAAGTTCATTTGAGATCAAAACACCAAACTAGAGAGTTTTATCATCCAGTTTTTAGTAGAAAGAGAAAAATAAATCATGCAAATTATTGCGCTCGTTTAACTTGTGCAACTAATTCTACATATTTAGTGTCACCTGGAAGTCAAGACACTAAATGTGTTTTAGTTCCAGCTTTGCACATCCAGTGACTGAAACTTTTACCTATTCTTTACCAAAAAGCTCAAACTCAGAACGTTTGAACAGCAGTTATCAGATCCAGCTCCAGATTCTTAATTGGGTTTAGGTCTGGACTTTGACTGGACCATTCTAACCCATGAACATGTTTTGCTTTAAACCGTTTTACTGCAGCCCTGGTACTTTTCAGTTTCTAACCTGTAAAAATGTTTTGAATCATGTGCAAAAAACACCAGTTTGTGTTGGTTTCTTTCATATTTATTTCCAATGTTTGTCATTTTAATGTGACAAAATATGAAGAAGTTCAAGGGGTATGAATACTTTTGACTGCATGTCATTTGGTGGCAATTCTAAATGATCCATTTTCTGTGTAAAGTAGCTTCAGGAGTTAATATTCGCCCCACAGCTACGACTGTCGCAATAAATCAATTAAATGATAAATTAGAATGAGCTCAATAATTTCCATGATTTATCATTTTCCTCTTTTCTCTCTTGGTACCAGAAACTGGGTGATGAAAGTCTTCAGTCTGGGCCTTCGGTCTCAAACACAGGTAGCATTTTGGATTTTGTTTCAGTAAACCAGGGAAATAATATCAATAGTTTATCTTATCCTTTGTTTTTGGTTCTCATTTTTGAGGATATTTTAAAACTTGTCTCGTTTCAGTTTATAATTCATATGCTGCATAAGAAAAATTTGTCTGATTTTTGTCCGATTTCCTCTGACAATCTGAGGACTTCGTTTATCGAATGATTATCTTGAGATTGTTCCATCTACGTTTGACAGACTAAAAAACTCTTAAGTAGTAAAACTGTGTTGTCAGCTGCCAAACTCTCATTTTCCTAAAAACTATGAATCGTTTGGATGGAAGTAACAAAGTGATAAAATTTTGCTTGCCAGAATGGTCCGGAAAAATGCAAAAACTTTACAGTTCTGATTCACTGCTGGAAACGATAAATTAATTTAAATTATGTTCCAGTCATCCTCTCTTCTTGTTGGGAGTTTAGTGACATATAGCAGGGAGGTTCTGGGAGTTCAATCGACCTGAGATCAGAAAACGGCTTCAAATTTGCTCTGCGTGACACGCTGAAATTCAGTATTCACGTTCTTTGTGTTTATTAATTAGCAGAATCTCCACTGGGATTAATCAACGTCTGAAAGTGGCAGTTCGAATTTGTCATGCATTCCTGAATTTTGGCGTTCTTATCTGCAGACATTTGACTCCAGTATGGACAAGTGGTGGAATTTCATTATCTGATCTGTTTGGCTCTTTCCTGGAGACATTTTGACTCCATATGCTTGTGGATTCATTAATACTAATCATGCCTCTTGGCTCCATTACATGGCTCTGGTTCTGTTGGGGTTTTTTCCAGGTATTTGTTGAACGCGACATTCACCCTGAACGTGAATCATCAGGAGATTCTTTACCCGTCAAAGCAGCGAAGACACGGCAGCCACTGCTGTTCAAGTCTTCATCTCCTCTGAATGTGCAGAAATACAAACAGGCTGCAGCTCAAAGACGACGACAGATGATGCATCGCAGACAGGAAGAAGAATAAAGTCACATCTTGAGCTCAGAAGTTTCCGATTTGAACTTCAGAAGTTGAATACTTGCGAGAAGAGGAGTCTCAGAAATCTTTGGATTAACCGCAGACATTTTTAATAAAAAATAAATGGGGTTTAAGAGCTGAATTTGACTGTTTTTTTACTATTCTAGCACAGGTTTTTATAAAAAATGTGAGATTAATCTTGATTTGAGTTCTCGCAAATTTTGAATTTTGAGCTCAGAAATTTCCAAGTTTTCTAGAAAAATTCCAGATGGTTTTACTCCAAAGTTTTTTCATGAAAAACTAAATTGTTTCATCAGCTACAAACCAGAATCAAAAACAAGCTATACAACGACTCAATGCAAGTTAAATTAGCCAGTTTTCTCCAACTCATTTTTCAATTATATTCTAATTTATTGAAGCAATTAATAAAGTACAAATTGTGAATTAATTATGCATCTGCTACATCAGATTATTTGAATTAGCATGTGTAATTTAAGATGTTTATTTTATATGGAACAGAAATAGACAAACTATGCTTGAAAATTAAATTATAAAGTAAAAGCAGAAATGGAAAATGGATAAAAAGTTTAAGCTACAAAAAGTGAAATGTTTTTGTAGTATGATCAGGTTTTATTTAATTTTCTGCTAATTTTAAACTCTTTATGCGTCTCTCTAGATAATTAGCTAATTCTTTAAACTGGTTTGCGGAGCAGCTCGGATCTTCCTGTGGTTGCCCAGCAGCTGGGAGTGGAGCAGCTGATCAGGTTTGAGAAGCTGCTTTGTAGCAGGAGCAGGTTTGACGGAGAACATCAGCCCCAAACAGAGAGATTCACTGAGCAGCAGCTCAGCTGACAGCAGAGGGAAGGAGGAGGAGGATGAGACGAGTTCAGATCGTCCATCAAATCACAGGAAGCCTGACAGAGTGATCAGCTGCACAAAACATCAACTTAAAATACACTCAGTTAAATCTGACACTTCAAAAATAAACGCCTCTGATGGCTCAGATTTCAGCTGTCTGGCTTTTACCGCCATCTAGTGGTCGGTTATGGAAAAACAGTTCCCACGTTTTCATATTTTAAATTCAAAAATAAACTGCAGGTTTTGGAGGGAATTTGATTTTTCTTTACATATAATGCTTCATGCTTTTTATTTATATATAAGATACATAGATTTTTTTTGCCAATCCTAGAAAAATGTGACAAAATAACAGAAAAAAAAGTTTCCAAAACCACATTGTCCCTCTGAGCTGTACATGTTCATAACATACAAGATCAGAGACCCAGAAGGAGTCAAACCCCAAAGTTCTTTATGATCAGATATCAGCCCATTTGTTTATTTTAGAGATTTTAAAAAAATGTAAGTCTTCTTGTAATTCAGAAGTTTTTCTTTTGCTCACAATCAGGGATATCTGCTTTATTTGTCTCCAGAAATGAGTTTTTGTCCATTGTGCATTTGCCAATTGCAATTTGGTATTTTGTGTTTCTCATTTATGACGGAGTATTAAGTCTATATAAAATAAGAAAAAAATAATTCAAAAAGAAGTAGAAGAGTAAAGTCATATCGTTACGACTTTAATACCAGAATAAATCGCATTATGTGCTAGGAGGAGCAATTTTGTTTGTATCAAAATTGGTTTATTTCCCAAAACTGCAAAGGAAAAACTATGGCAGGAGTCACATGATCAAAAACTGGATGTTACTATTGGCGCAAACCACTAAGACGACAACAGGAAGTGGTTATATGAACAGCGGCAAGGCATGTTTCTTAATGACTTTGTGGCATTAACATATTTACATGTGATTTTAATTATGTTTCTTATTTTATGTAAACATCTCAATTGCGAAATTGTGTTTTTCAGAGATTAGAGGAATATTGTCCAAGTTTTGCCCACATTTATAAACACAGCTACTGCCATTTCCTTTTAAGGCCTAATTTATTGACCTTTCTAGCGGAGTACAGCCAATATTCAGTATATTTCATAAACCCAAATTCACATCTACCTCATAAGAGTGAAACAAAATCAAAGCAGCAGCTCTACAGCTTTAGACATGACAGCATAGCGAGGTGAACTGCTACAAGGAGACTTGGACAACAACAAGGAGCGGAAACTTTGAGGCCACATGTGGTGAAAAGCATCTGCTGGCAGGTTGAACCGGGGCTGAATTAGCATGGAGCCTCTGCAGCCCAAACAGCCAAGAGGTAAACAAAACCAAAACAGTGTCATTCACACCCTAACTTCACCTCCAGGAGACAAACTGCTCCTAAACCAACTCCAAGTAAAGCCATCAGTAAAGCTCCACAGACAGAAGGGAGGAAAAAACTCAGCCAGAAACTCAGCAGAAGATCTAAAGATACACAATTCAACTCAAGAGAAACAATCATATTTCATCACACTGCAAAAACTCAGCTTTAGCACCCAGAGCAAACAATCAGTCACAGTTTGAGAGATCAAAAGTGCTGAAAATAACTGTGTGAAGACTTTAAACGGTTTACTCACGTTATGGGGCTTGTTGCTGGTTTCCAGAAACTCTCTTCCTGCTCAGCAGTTGTCCTGAGTCATTCCCCCTGCAGCATCTCCTGACCCGATGGGAACACCTGCTCCCAATCCTCTAATTATCCTCCCACCACGCAGCCTGGCGTCTTCCCTCCTTCTTTGGCTAATAGTGGCAGCAGCTGCTTCTTTCTTTTTCAGTAAATCTGTTTTCGCTGCCAGTTTCTACGAAGTTTGACTCATTTTTCAAATCTAGATTGCAAAAATGTGAATCCATATTGTTTTAAATCAAAGTCTCTTTGACCAAGACGTAGCCTTTCTGCCAAATCCACAGAAAGAAATGTCTGGTTTGCATCATCGTCACCTTCTGATATGAAGTTTTAAGAAAATAAACTTTCACTTCATTTCATTTATAAAGAACGAAATTACAAGGTTCTTTATATGTTGCCACTTTGCAACCTGTTCCCGAAGTACTAGTCATACCTTTGACTCATTTGCGCTGAAGAAATACGTACATAAAAAACGTACATAAAGTATAATATTTATTTATATTAATTAAATACTCCTTGCTATATAAGGGCATATTTTTATAGACGATATTATTAATAAATAATATTTGTTAATTTAAGTAGAATGTTTTGTATTAAGCATCCCGGGAATGTTAGCTAGTAGCTACCACCGTCTTTACCAGTCGACTCTGCGTGTTTGTTTTCCTTTTCCTGACCTTTCACCCCTGTAGGCACCTGTTCTGCTTGATTCTGGATCCGCACATCCCGTCCAAACAAGAGACCTTACCAAGCTCCGCCCAGAAACGTTGACTACATGTCTCACATTAACGGCTTAGCCGTACGTCTAAACACGGTATTTTTTGTTCCACTGACTCTCTGCAGAGTATTTCTGAGTCGATTAGTTTAGCATTTCTGCTGGATTTTCACAAAATATCAGCCACGACAATGGACAGAGGAACCAACAAGTTCAGGTCATCTTTTTTGGACGACATCAAGGTGTTTTAGCCATGCAATGCCTCTAACATTGTGCGTGTCACAGCTAAATGCTACCGGTTGATGAGAAAAACAGCAGATCCTCAGATCCTCAGCATAAATATAGCTGTGGACAAGATCACTGACGCCTATTGTTCTTGCAAGGCTGGGTAAGTCGGACATTCATGGTTTCGAGGGTTCGAATGTGCCTAGGCCTGATACACGGTACTCGGTGCTAGCGTGGCTAACACGATTAGCATGGCTAACACGATTACAGTTTAGTAAAAAGCCTTTTCAGGTGAAATAAAATCTTTAATGTATGTCAGATACGGTACACATTGCATATTGATCTGTCCAGCTAACGTAAGGCTGTAACAGACAGGCTTCAAGGTGTAGAAGTTGTATCGGTGCTGCCATTATGCTGTACTTGGCTAAAAGGTTTTCATAATGGATGTGTTTATTATTGACTTTCTTTTTTTCATTCACTAAACACAAAGAAAGCAAAGCAATAATACTTACACCAGCAGACAATCCTTTGTTCTTATTGATCCTACGACGGTTGAGCTGCAAATGCGGTTGTGCACAAGCTTTAATCCAAGCAAGACTTTCTGTTTCAGATTTTGGAAATCTGTGAATTTTATTTTCACAAACACGATCAGGATACCTGACATCACCTGTACAGATTCCCCACTGATGGTGGAGAACTGTTCTTTTTTGAGTCCTGATGCAAAAAACTTTGTCGGTCTGCTAGTCCACAATGTACATTAATTAGCATGTGTTTACTACTGTAGCTTGTGTTTATGAGAAGGTAACTCACTGATAGCTGCGCTGTGACATGAAATGAGCATTAGCCAATGAAATGCAGCCCCTATGGTAAGGTTCATGGATGGGATGGGCGGATTCGCTCAGTTAATTATGTGACATTAAGTGACTGTTATTGTTGTGACTCTGACCAAACATAGTACTGCGTTCATTTGAGCTGAATGCACACACACCTTCATTATATTTTTATTTGTAAAACATTTGGAAACAGTGTACTGTGGACCCCAATGTATTTATGGACGTTTCTGCAAAATTATTTGCAAAACAAATCCACCTATTTTTGTGACCCATGACCAGTGTTGTATAAAGTACTGAAATCTCAGAGTCAAGTAAAAGTTTAGGTTCCTCTCCAAAATATGACTTTGGTAAAAGTCCAAGTCACTGACTGAAATGTTACTTGAGTTAAAGTCTTAAAGTATCTGAATTTTCTTGTACTTAAGTATGGAAATTACTGCAATAATGTATGTACTCAAGTAATGTAATGAAAAGTATAAGTAAAAAGTAAAACAAGGCAAATGCAGTTTGAATGACATTTTTTATATTTTGGTAAACTTGTCAAATACAGTTAAAGTAATAAACACAACCAAGTGCAGGCAAAATTAAACCTGGTGATAGATAAACCTGTAGGCATCATTTAGTTAAGAAAATTAGGTGCTTCACCTACAAGGTTAATAACTTAACCTGCTTTACAACTGAACCAGCTTCTTAGTTTCCCTCCAGGACAGAAAATACAAAGTTTTTGTAAGTCTTAAGTTTTCCCTTCAACTAAGGTCAGTGCTGATAATGAGAAAAATAGTCAGTACAGAAAATGTGGCCAACATGAAGAAAAAAAGCCGTTACGATTAATTTCTCTACTTCACAAACTATTGGTGCAACAACTGGTCATTATGTGGCATTAGGGACATGAGGCTGCTGCTCATCAGGAGACTTTGAGTTTAATGGGAGAAGAGAAACAGGTGTTTCCTATTGGTGGAGATGAACAAACAGGTGTTTCCTATTGGTGGAGATGAACAAACAGGTGTTTCCTATTGGTGGAGATGAACAAACAGGTGTTTCCTATTGGTGGAGATGAACAAACACCAGGGGAGAAAGTAGTAGCTACCGACTGTAGCAGCCAATCAGTAGGTGGGTCAAAACACCAACTTTTCTCTCTGTTTTGTAACGAGTAACTAAACCACACATTGAAAATGTATCGGAGTAAAAGTATGAAATTAAGTTCGGAAATATAGTGAAGTAAAAGTGAAAATTATCAAAAATTTTCATACTCCAGGAAAGTATGAAGTACTCCAAAATATACTTAAGTAGTGAAGTATTTTTACTTTGTTACTCTACAACACTGCCCAGGACATACTAAAAAATAAATACATAAACTTATGAGAATAAAGTTGTTCAAAAATAAAATCATAATATGAGAACAAAGTAATAGAATTAAGACAATAAAATTGTACAATGATAAGTCAAAGTTAATAGAATGAAGTCAGAATTTCACAAGAATATAGTTGTAATATTACAAAAATTACGTCTTAATATTAGGAAATAATCAGAATATTATGATTTTGTCTCATAATACTATGACTATATTCTCAAACAATTTTTGATTTTATTCTCTTAGGACTTTAATCTCTTAATTTTATTTATTTTTTCAAACAATCAATTTTATTTATAAAGAACCCTTCATACTAGAATCAACTCTAAGTGCTTTTCTTAGCGTGGCCTTAATACTGCATCATATGCTTCCTATTTTTATAGCGCATACTATCAGCTGACACGCTATTGGCTGTATAAAGCAGCCAATCCAAGATCACCTTCCATTTTCCTTTGCACCAATTGGCTGAATCCCCAAAATAACCTAAATAAGGAAGATGTTGGATGTTCCTGCAGTAAGAGGTTTCCATCATTCATTAATGCAAGTTTATACCTATTAATGCAATCGGTATAAACTATTGAAATATGCAGATTATGATTATATTTCAGTAAAATATTTAATCCACATCAAGAGCAAAACCTCTGACAAGAATATATAAAATTGTATTTTCATTGGTTATTTGCACATTTCTTACTTTACACAAATAACTGCCTGGTTACAAAAAAAAAAAAAAACATCTGAAATAATTCAGTTTACGATATGATTCTATTAACATTTTATCAATTTAAAATTTATATGGACCAGTCAGTTGATGTCTGGATTTTTTCTTGGAGAGAAAAAGTGACTTTCAAGGTTTCCTCATGTGAAAGCGCAGCCTGAGTTGGATCTTCTGAGTTGATGGATCAGGAGGCAGCTGAGCGCCAGAAGAAGAATCTGTAAAATCAATCAAAAAGTATCAAAAACAAATGGGGGGGGGGGGAGCAAATATCTGCTCTAAAAGTTATGAATTCTTCTTCTGATCCTTAACTGGTGCAATGAACATATAGAGACAACCTTCAACCAATAAAATTACAATAAAGGATTCTGGGATGATTATTATTTCAGATTTAATTTAGAGTAGATTATAAAGTATCAATCATTATTATTAAATGATATGTTATAAGTGCCTCAATATGTAGCAAAAAAATTTCTACCAAAAAAACTGAACTTTTGAGATGAATCCCAGAAATTTTATTTTAAAAATATCTTAGAAAAATCTGAGTTTCAAAAGTGAAAAATAAATTGACATTTTAAACTCTAAAGCTTCAAAGTTTTTTTTCTAGAATATTTCTGAAATTAATTAAAAAAAATTCTGACCATTTTCTTGGAGCTCAGAAATTTCCACCTTTTTTTCTAGAAAATTTCTGAGATTCATTTGAAGTTTTCAGATTCTTTTTGGCAGATACTTAAATCTGCAACGGTTCTAATATACTGGCGTAAACCAGCCCTACTGCCAGTGAAATGATGGCTAAAACACTGCCTGAAACAAAATTTTAGTTTATTTTTATTTGCAACGTCTGAAACAAAGGCTGAAAATCCCTGACAGTAAAAGAGAACGGAGTTCAAACTTACTTCGACGGAAAGAAATCCATAGAAAAGCACCATGCAAAAAGTCGGAATCATTCTAATTACTATATAAATAATGTCTTTGCAGGGCTGTGGAAGAAAAGGCAGAAACATTAAACATATTCAAAACTATGACAGAATGGGAATGACAACTGAATTCAGGATAATCTGCAAATAAGATGATTAAATACCTCTGAAAAGATCTGATCTGGACCCGTGGTTCTCTGTTGGGACAAAGATCAAATTTTAGAGCTAAATGTGGTTAATAGGTGTTTTGTTAAAACAAATGAATAAAAAAGATGCAAAATTTTGAATTAGTTTGTTTGTATTCAGTCTTTTATGATGGCAATAAATTTGGACATTAAACTCAGAAAATTTCCAGAAAAAACAAGAAAATTTCTGAATTTCAAAGGTTAAAAATTTGTTAGAAAGGAGAATCTCAGAAATCATCTAGAAAAAAATTTTTAATTTCGGAGTTTGAAAAGTTTAAAATTTCCTAGAAAGAATCTTTAGATTAATCTCAGAAATTTTCCAAAAAAACAAGTTAACTTCTCCACTTAAAAAGTCAAACAAATTGCTTTAAAAAAGCTCAGAAATGTTGACAATAATCTCAAAGGTTTTTCAGAGAAAATCTTGGAAATTCCTCAGTTTCAAAAGTTGAAACAAAAACGAACCTTTCTAGTTGATGTTAGATTTCTGTTGATATTTTTTTTATTGATGTTAAAATACTTCTAATTGTGACCCTTTTGGCTTCCCATACATCGTCTATCTGGAGCAGATCGCCAGGCAGCTGCAGCTGTTCTTGCTACAGACTTAAACCAAACAGCTCCTAATACAAGTCATTCTTGCATTGCTTTGGTGTGGAGAACATTTGGTCGTATCTTCCTGCTCTGATGGACCTTAAATTAACAGTTTTACTCAACATAATTGGACCTTATGTGATAAACACAGTGAAATTCAGAACAATATTTGTATATCTTTTATGTTTCCCATTGAAAATGCTTGACATTATATTGTGAAATGATTGCATGAAACCAACCTGAGGTCTGGGTTTACATTTCGATTTTGCGTCCGGTTCTTTTACTGTGCATTCGCAGGATGGTGGGATGATCGTACCCCAGTCTTCTGCACGAAACACTCCGCAGCATTTGCCCTGCAACCACAGGTGACTTTTCTGTCCTGTCATCTTTAAGCAACCACAGGATGGGAAGTTTTGATCCATCACATAACTACGTAAAAACTATCATCTTGGCTTGGTAAAAAGCCTTACTGTTTTTTGTATTTCTTGAATCTCGGTGTTGTTAAGTAGACGCTCCATCATTTCTTCATCAGGTTTGTAGAAATTATCCATTAGCTGCAAGGTCAGAAAAACTGCATTAATAGAATCTTAGACTAGAGAATAACATTTTATATGAGGACAAAAATTACAACAAACACGATTATCCAGGACTTTAAGTTCCCAACAAAACAGATTCCTGTTGGTGGGTTCATCACAAAACTTTACTTTTAAATGTTAGATGGACCAAAGTTTGTAACGGTTTACGTTCCACAACCAAAACTTGGGATCATATCATCAAAACAGAATCCAGAGACTGAAAAGAGAAAAGTACGGAAACCAAATAATCTCAAAAGGTAATTTAGGTTGCATGTGAGAATGTAAAAGATGCTTAGTGTTGTCCAGTCAGAAGAGATTGAAGTCAGAGTTCTGAGACTAAATGATGACTTTGAACTTAAATTCTGAGATAAAAATCATAATTCCAACATTAAAGTCATAATTAATTGAATAATAAATACATGTAAATGAGAGCAAAATACTCCAGAGAAACAGAAGGTGGGTAAATATTAGGCAAACACATTACCACTTTTCTATAGATGGTGAATAAAATCCCCATAAACAGATAGATGATCATCATGATTATCGTCAGAGCTGCGAACTGTAAACGAAACCAAACAAACAGTAGATCAGACGGCAGAAACAAAAACATTTAAAACTTTTGTGAGAATTTTGGAAGTGGTAAACTTCTTTACAATCATCAGCACGATGTTGTTCTCTGTCACGGCGGCGCAGATTCCCAGGACAGCGATGAAGAGGACGACAAGGGCGAACACCCATATCTTTACCGTGTTGAGGTCATTAAATCCAGAAACCTGAAACAGAGACGCTGGATTAGTGCCGAGTCATTCACACTCAGCCACTGGCGCAAAAATGCGCTACATGCTATGGGGCGCCGCTGGGGGGCGCCAAAACGATGGCAGAAAAATCATTTCTAGTCTAGTTTCTGTATTGTGTACAATGATTTACAGTGGAGTCATTCGTAGAAGATTTAAAGCCTTGTGTTTGCAAAAACTATCTTGCTTAACTTCTTCCATCTAATCTGGTGCTTAATAGCAGCGTTGTTGATGTTTACCTTGTAGCTGGAGGAAGAGGACAACACGGACACGTGAATCATCACGAATCCAATGACCTGGAGCAGAACGATTAAAACTGCGAGTCAGTTTAACTAATTACATTAAATTCAGACGATAAGGCCTCATCTGAATTGTTAAATTAGGGTTTGAGACTAAAATAAGACTTTTAAAGTGGATTGCAAAAACTTTTTAAAGGGAGTTTACACTCGGATGCATCGTGGAAGATGTCATTGCAACAAAACGACACTAGAGGGAGACAAAGAGTTGAGAAAAGTTCTGCTTCCATTTACATTAGAAATAAAACTGACAAAAATCAAAAGTTATTAGAAAACAAAACAATTTGAAAGTCAGACATTAATATTTTTTTAAGACTTGTTTCAGAAATTTTTTTTAGATTAGTTCAAAATCAGAAGGGTATATTTTGAAATTTTAAAAAAAAAATACAAGAAATAAAATATGAGTTAAAGATCTAGCAAAAAAGGTGTCAAAATATTAAAATAAAAAATTAAATGCAGGCAAACCGAATATAAAAATCAGCATAAAAACACATGAATATAATGTATCATTTACTTAATTAAAGTTTTATTTATCTTTAATTTACTAACAGCAGAATAAAGAGAAATATGAACCATAAACCCACTGAAAAAAAGAATGGAGCTCCAAAAAATGGAGTTAAATTGTTCCATACAATTGGTTACATTTAGTCAAACTTACTTTATTGATATTTGTTTAACATGACAACTTAAAAAACTCAACTTATTTATTTGGATACATTTAATTTATTACTTGTAAGATATTTTTAAGTTGGTTCAACTGGACAAAAATGGCAGAAAAATGCAAAATCTGTATTTACCTGCTTTTTTCACCTCATTGCAAAAACAGAGCTGAAACATTTTAGGAAAGGTTTTTATTCTGATCAAATACATAATAATTGCTACATTGCAGAAATGCAATGTGTTGCATTCAGAACAATTCAGGAATGAAATAAATGACCAAAAACTGAGATTTAAAAAGAACATTTTCTTTTTTTAAATTTCCAAATAAAGTTTCACGTGTGTAATCTGTAAAATGTGATATCTCACCAATCTGGTGTATGTTGGTGGAAACTAAAGAAGATCCCAACAAACATTTACTCCTGCAGCTACACTGATATGCTGGCAAAGTAACTTCTTTGCAAATTTATAAAACAAGAATTAATCAAAAAAATCATAAATCCTTCCACTCACCACAAAAAACACATTGAGGAGGATAAAAGCCAACTTGAGGCAGGAGTTTGCTTTCCCCATCTTTGCTCTGGATGCTGCAGGTCTGGGTTCTGGAAGGTTCTGGAAGGTTCTGCTAACAAATATATGGGTGGGAAGCACAAAATGAGATCACATCTCGGGTTGTTCACTGGAAAGCTTGTGCATTTTTATCTGACAGGAGAGAGAAGTCGGGTCCAGCTCAGGCTGCAGGTTGTGCAACGCTGGCGGGAAACGATCTAACAGGAATCCATAAAAGGTAAAAAAAATCCAACGAGGAAAAAGAGAACAAGAACAACATGAAGGATAATGACTGTTTATGTTGGACAGATTGAGAACAGTTTTCTCCAGTGGTTTCAGTTTATCTGCTGTGATTGGCTCCGGTCAGAAGGGGCCCACTGGACAAAGTTAGGAGGGAGAAAAGCAGCTTAGTGGAAAAATGAGAGCAGAGTTCCTTGGAAGAGTTTATTGAGATTTAAGCATCTGCAGCCAAAACCTCAGGAAGTTCTGGATGGTTTCAGTTCACATCGAAAACATCCAACTCTCTCCAGCCAGTGAAGTAAAACTGAGCAACATTATGACTCTAAATAACAAAAACACTAACATTTACATCACATCTGGGTGAAGGACCAGGAGGACCAGGAGCAGATCAAACCAGTTTTCACTGCGTTGGAAGATTTACCATCAGGGAACCTTTTCTCTAGATCTCTGGAAAGTCAGAATTATGAAATTAATGAGGATTTAAAAACTTAAATTCTGCAGCTAAAGCAAGAAGTTTGACTTTGATCTCAGAAATGTTTCCTCACAATTTAGTCAGCGATTTGGGATTAAAGTCAGAAATATATTAAATGATTAGATGCAAACTTTAATTCTGAGAGTAAATTCAAAATTTTAAAGCTAAAAGTCAGAATTTTGCATTTATATTAGTACTTGGAAGAATTATCATATTAAAGTCAGAATTCTGAAATTAAGTCAAAACTTTGAGATCAAAGTCAGAAATCCTGACATCCTGACATTAGATGGTGATGGAAATGGTGATCAGAATTAAAGTAAATATAAAAATGAAATGAGAACTTTAAGCTTAAAGTGTTTTTAAAAATCTGAAATTTTGAGATTATATCCAAAGTGAAACATTCTGAGTCTCTAATGTCGACAAAACCAGATATAAAAATATGGCTGCATGGAGTAATTTCTATCTCTACTGTAAGTAGGTTTCAGTTTGTTGTCTTTGCATTTATAAAATCACTTTTCTGAAGAAAGATAGCAAGATTTAGAAAAGCAAATATCTGCATCTTTCATTTGGAATGAGAAAATATTAAAATAAAGAAAAATACAAACTAATGATTTCTCTCTAGCAACTTTATACGCTATAAACATCCGTGTTGGGTTGTGGATGTTTTGCAGACTTGAAGACAAACGGTCATCTCAGCATCAGGAAACAGAAAATCGCAATCCCACTAGAAATATTATTCTGTTCATGAATCTCTTTCCAATGTGGCTGCGCAGAAAACAAAGTTAGCAAGAAAAACCTGGAGATTCATTTATGTGTTCTAGTAAACATAAAATACACTAGGATCATTCATTCAGGACTTTCCCGGTTGTTGAGTCCCCTTGTTGCCCGTCTGTATGCCTCGATGTTCGCACCCGTGTTTTTCTCCTGTTGATTGTTCCCCGTTGTTGCCTCGTATGTTGCCCTTGTTGTAAACCAACCGTGTTGCATCGTGATCACCCGTTGTTCCTCGTTGTTGCCCCGTTGTTGCTCTGTTGTTGCTCTCCGTTGTTTCCCCATTGTTACCCCCGTTGTTGCCCCGCTGTTGCCCCGTTGTTGCCCGTTGCCGTTGTTCCCGTTGTTGCCCCGTTGTTGCTCCGTTGTTGCTCCGTTGTTGCCCCGTTGTTGCCCCGTTGTTGCCCGTTGTTGCCCCGTTGTTGCTCCGTTGTTGCCTCGTTGTTGCTACCGTTGTTGCCCCTTGTTGCACCGTTGTTGCCCTCGTTGCCCCGTTGTTGCCCCGTTGTTGCCCCGTTGTTGCCCGTTGTTGCCTCGTTGTTGCCCCGTTGTTGCCCCGTTGTTCCTTGTTGCCCGTTGTTGCCCCGTTGTTGCCCGTTGTTGCCCGTTGTTGCCTCGTTTGCCCCGTTGTTGCCTCGTTGTTGCCTCGTTGTTGCCCGTTGTTGCACCGTTGTTGCCGTCCTCGTTGCCCCGTTGTTGCTCCGTTGTTACCCCGTTGTTGCCCCGTTGTTGCACCGTTGTTGCCCCGTTGTTGCCCCGTTGTTGCCTCGTTGTTGCCCCGTTGTTGCCTCGTTGTTGCCCCGTTGTTGCACCGTTGTTGCCTCGTTGCCCGTTGTTGCCTCGTTGATGCCCCGTTGTTGCCCCGTTGTTGCCCCGTTGTTGCCTCGTTGCCCGTTGTTGCCCCGTTGTTGCACCGTTGTTGCCTCGTTGCCCCGTTGTTGCCTCGTTGTTGCCCCGTTGTTGCACCGTTGTTGCCTCGTTGCCCCGTTGTTGCCCCGTTGTTGCTCCATTGTTGCCTCGTTGTTGCCCCGCTGTTGCCCCGCTGTTGCCCCGTTGTTGCTCCGTTGTTGCCCCGTTGTTGCTCCGTTGTTGCCCCGTTGTTGCTCCATTGTTGCCTCGTTGTTGCACCGTTGTTGCCCCGTTGTTGCACCCGTTGTTGCACCGTTGTTGCACCGTTGTTGCCTCGTTGCCCCGTTGTTGCCCCGTTGTTGCTCCATTGTTGCCTCGTTGTTGCCCCGTTGTTGCACCGTTGTTGCACCGTTGTTGCCTCGTTGCCCCGTTGTTGCCCCGTTGTTGCCCCGTTGTTGCCCCGTTGTTGCACCGTTGTTGCCTCGTTGCTCGTCCCCGTTGTTGCTCCATTGTTACCCCGTTGTTGCCCCGTTGTTGCACCGTTGTTGCCCCGTTGTTGCCCCGTTGTTGCCTCGTTGCCCCGTTGTTGCCCCGTTGTTGCACCGTTGTTGCACCGTTGTTGCCTCGTTGCCCCGTTGTTGCTCCATTGTTGCCTCGTTGTTGCCCCGTTGTTGCCCCGTTGTTGCACCGTTGTTGCCTCGTTGCCCCGTTGTTGCCCCGTTGTTGCACCGTTGCCCCGTTGTTGCCCCGTTGTTGCCCCGTTGTTGCACCGTTGTTGCCTCGTTGCCCCCGTTGTTGCTCCATTGTTACCCCGTTGTTGCCCCGTTGTTGCACCGTTGTTGCCCCGTTGTTGCCCCGTTGTTGCCTCGTTGCCCCGTTGTTGCCCCGTTGTTGCCCATTGTTGCCCCGTTGTTGCCCCGTTGTTGCCTCGTTGCCCCGTTGTTGCCCCGTTGTTGCACCGTTGTTGCCTTCGTTGCCCCGTTGTTGCCTCGTTGTTGCCCCGTTGTTGCACCGTTGTTGCCTCGTTGCCCCGTTGTTGCCCCGTTGTTGCTCCATTGTTGCCTCGTTGTTGCCCCGTTGTTGCACCGTTGTTGCACCGTTGTTGCCTCGTTGCCCCGTTGTTGCCTCGTTGTTGCCCCGTTGTTGCACCGTTGTTGCCTCGTTGCCCCGTTGTTGCCCTGTTGTTGCCTCGTTGTTGCCCCGTTGTTGCACCGTTGTTGCCTCGTTGCCCCGTTGTTGCCCCGTTGTTGCCTCGTTGTTGCCCCGTTGTTGCCCCGTTGTTGCCTCGTTGCCCCGTTGTTGCTCCGTTGTTGCCCCGTTGTTGCCCCGTTGTTGCCCCGTTGTTGCCCCGTTGTTGCTCCGTTGTTGCCCCGTTGTTGCCCCGTTGTTGCTCCGTTGTTGCCCCGTTGTTGCTCCGTTGTTGCCCCGTTGTTGCCTTGTTGTAGCCTCGTTGTTGCCCCGTTGTTGCCCCGTTGTTTCCCCGTTGTTGCCCTGTTGTGACCCCGTTGTGACCCCGTTGTTGCCCCGTTGTTGCCCCGTTGTTGCCCCCGTTGTTACCCCGTTGTTGCCTTGTTGTAGCCTCGTTGTTGCCCCGTTGTTGCACCGTTGTTGCCCCCGCTGTTGCCTCCGCTGTTGCCCCGTTGTTTGCCCCGTTGTTGCTCCGTTGTTGCCCCGTTGTTGCACCGTTGTTGCCTCGTTGCCCCGTTGTTGCCCCGTTGTTGCCCCCGTTGTTGCTCCATTGTTGCCTCGTTGTTGCCCCGTTGTTGCCCCGTTGTTGCACCGTTGTTGCCTCGTTGCCCCGTTGTTGCCTCGTTGCCCCGTTGTTGCCCCGTTGTTGCCCCGTTGTTGCACCGTTGTTGCACCGTTGTTGCCTCGTTGCCCCGTTGTTGCCTCGTTGTTGCCTCGTTGTTGCCCCGTTGTTGCACCGTTGTTGCCTCGTTGCCCCGTTGTTGCTCCGTTGTTACCCCGTTGTTGCCCCGTTGTTGCACCGTTGTTGCCCCGTTGTTGCCCCGTTGTTGCCTCGTTGTTGCCCCGTTGTTGCCTCGTTGTTGCCCCGTTGTTGCACCGTTGTTGCCTCGTTGCCCCGTTGTTGCCTCGTTGATGCCCCGTTGTTGCCCCGTTGTTGCCCCGTTGTTGCCTCGTTGCCCCGTTGTTGCCCCGTTGTTGCACCGTTGTTGCCTCGTTGCCCCGTTGTTGCCTCGTTGTTGCCCCGTTGTTGCACCGTTGTTGCCTCGTTGCCCCGTTGTTGCCCCGTTGTTGCTCCATTGTTGCCTCGTTGTTGCCCCGCTGTTGCCCCGCTGTTGCCCCGTTGTTGCTCCGTTGTTGCCCCGTTGTTGCTCCGTTGTTGCCCCGTTGTTGCTCCATTGTTGCCTCGTTGTTGCACCGTTGTTGCCCCGTTGTTGCACCGTTGTTGCACCGTTGTTGCACCGTTGTTGCACCGTTGTTGCCTCGTTGCCCCGTTGTTGCCCCGTTGTTGCTCCATTGTTGCCTCGTTGTTGCCCCGTTGTTGCCCCGTTGTTGCACCGTTGTTGCACCGTTGTTGCCTCGTTGCCCCGTTGTTGCCCCGTTGTTGCACCGTTGCCCCGTTGTTGCCCCGTTGTTGCACCGTTGTTGCACCGTTGTTGCCTCGTTGCCCCGTTGTTGCTCCATTGTTGCCTCGTTGTTGCCCCGTTGTTGCCCCGTTGTTGCACCGTTGTTGCCTCGTTGCCCCGTTGTTGCCCCGTTGTTGCCCCGTTGTTGCCCCGTTGTTGCACCGTTGTTGCCTCGTTGCCCCGTTGTTGCTCCATTGTTACCCCGTTGTTTGCCCCGTTGTTGCACCGTTGTTGCCCCGTTGTTGCCCCGTTGTTGCCTCGTTGCCCCGTTGTTGCCCCGTTGTTGCCCCGTTGTTGCCCCGTTGTTGCCCCGTTGTTGCCTCGTTGCCCCGTTGTTGCCCCGTTGTTGCACCGTTGTTGCCTCGTTGCCCCGTTGTTGCCTCGTTGTTGCCCCGTTGTTGCACCGTTGTTGCCTCGTTGCCCCGTTGTTGCCCCGTTGTTGCTCCATTGTTGCCTCGTTGTTGCCCCGTTGTTGCACCGTTGTTGCCTCGTTGCCCCGTTGTTGCCTCGTTGTTGCCCCGTTGTTGCACCGTTGTTGCCTCGTTGCCCCGTTGTTGCCCTGTTGTTGCCTCGTTGTTGCCCCGTTGTTGCACCGTTGTTGCCATCGTTGCCCCGTTGTTGCCCCGTTGTTGCCTCGTTGTTGCCCCGTTGTTGCCCCGTTGTTGCCTCGTTGCCCCGTTGTTGCTCCGTTGTTGCCCCGTTGTTGCCCCGTTGTTGCACCGTTGTTGCCCCGTTGTTGCCCCGTTGTTGCTCCGTTGTTGCCCCGTTGTTGCTCCGTTGTTGCCCCGTTGTTGCCTTGTTGTAGCCTCGTTGTTGCCCCGTTGTTGCCCCGTTGTTTCCCCCGTTGTTGCCCTGTTGTGACCCCGTTGTGACCCCGTTGTTGCCCCGTTGTTGCCCCGTTGTTGCCCCGTTGTTACCCCGTTGTTGCCTTGTTGTAGCCTCGTTGTTGCCCCGTTGTTGCACCGTTGTTGCCCCGCTGTTGCCCCGCTGTTGCCCCGTTGTTGCCCCGTTGTTGCTCCGTTGTTGCCCCGTTGTTGCAGCCTCGTTGTTGCCCCCGTTGTTGCCTCGTTGTTGCCCTGTTGTGACCCCGTTATTGCCCCGTTGTTGCTCCGTTGTTGCCTTGTTGTAGCCTCGTTGTTTCCCCGTTGTTGCCTCGTTGTTGCCCTGTTGTGGCCCCGTTGTAACCTCGTTGTTGCCTCGTTGTTGCCTCGTTGTTGCCCCGTTGTTGCCCTGTTGTGACCCCGTTGTTGCCTCGTTGTTGTCCTGTTGTTGCCTCGTTGTTGCCCCGTTGTTGCCCCGTTGTTGCCTCGTTGTTGCCCCGTTGTTGCCCCCGGCCTGGACCTAGAGAGCCAGATGGGAGACAAGAGCTGGAGGATGAGGGTTTTCAGGGTTTTCAGGGTTGCTCAGTCTGGGTTGACTCATGGTTACTAAAAACTTTACTAGACTAGATATTCTAGTGATATAGTGGATGTCATGTTTAAAGTTACTCGCTTGACCCACATGCAGAACACAAACAGGAGATGGGAAAAAGCTGATAAATCTTATTTTAAACAGATCAATAATTGAGTGTAATGTGTGACTGTTGTCCTGGGACAACCGGATCAGGATCGTCTGAGATCTGAAGGAAGGGAAGATGAGACGTGAGTGGACTATAAATATCAGCAACAAAAAAGGTGCATTGTTATTCAAATTAATGGTAATTATTAGCAACAAATTGCATATTCATTGATGTGGTGTAAGGAAAAAAATAAGCCAATAAATGGAGCTTTTGTTTGTTGGAAGACTTTCTGTAACTGTTCAACAGGATGTGGGGAACATAAAAGATATTCAGTGAGTTTTTAAAGGAGATCATGATGTTTAAGTTGAAAACTTTGTGTTCTAAATCTAAAATCAAAACCAGAATGTGTGTGTGTGTGTGTGTGTGTGTGTGTAAAATGCACCATGTGTGAACAATTAAAAAAAGGTCATGGGATTCTTGAGCAGACTGAGGTTAACACACATTCCCATCTGCAGCTTTTACAGTGAAACTCTTGGTTGGTTTCAGTTTAAACTCACTTCAAGTGCTTTACTTTGGCTCACAGCACATGTGGTAACAATCATGATTCAGTTATGATGATGAGGATCAAGAATTGAGAAGATCAGATAAGAGCAATTTCCAGAAATTAGCAGCTATTAGATGTGAGTTATAAAAAAAGCAAGGAGACTTAAATAAAGGAACAAACATCTGTAAAACTTGCCAAACAGACCTGCTCTGTTAGCTCTGTAAGCTCCACACATCCTTGTTCTTCAAATGTACAACCATCCACTACTTTACGTGTTTCTACCAAAGGGGTTTCCAAAACAAACATGGTACATTTTCTAAAACAGTTAAGAAAAAATGTGCAACCACACGAACGAATGCAACAGAAAGCAATGTAGTAGGAAAGCTGGACGAATCAGTGACTCTGTAACTTAATGTGGAAAAAATTACTTTGACAAGAGTCTGGATGAGAAGAAAATAAGTATTTTATTAAAACCTTACAAGGTGAGAACAGAAATACAGAGTCAGATGAGTCTATCAGTCTGCTCTGACCAACAGTGGATCTGGCTTCATTTTATAGGTTCTGCAGAGAAGAGAGACCTGATTGGATTATAGGTGTGAATCCCTGATTGTTATGTACCAGGGACTCTGTGGAGCCCAGAAGATCTGGCCATTTGTCTGTTGTTAAGGAAAGGGGTTTGTTTTTTAATGCTAAAGGGGGTAGAAAAGTTCTGGGTTGGGGGAATAACACTTAGAGAGTCTCCAGAATCAAGGACCTCCTGCTGTTTCACGACACTTAGAGGTCTATAGGAGAGCAGCTTGACCAAACTCATAAGACGATGCAGATAACCCAAAACAGAAGAGGGTGAGGAGCACATATATGTCATGTAACAGGGTTGAGGTGGTGAGGATTGACGCAGGAGACCCAGGTGAAGATGATGATGAAAAGTTTACCAAGAAAGTGCTCAAAACAGTCCAGTTCAGGCAGCACAGGAGAAAACTAGCAACAGCTACGTACCGGTAGCAACTGAAACAAACACGACTGGAAACGAGAGCAGAGTTGACACAGGACTTATCAGTTCTACTGTGAGACACGCAGAAACTACGACAAGGATCCAACGACAAACACAGACAACAGGTGAGACTAAATACACACGGGGTAGTCAAGGGAACGAGACACACCTGGGAGACAATCAACTGGGAAGACACAGAGACAAGGACAAGAACAGGATGACAATAAACACAGGAAAAACCTGAAAAATAAACACAGAAAACCACGAATCATGACAATATACAATTTTCCATTATAAACTCCTACACAAAAAACCATAAACAACTCCAAACGGTTCCATGTTGCCTGGTAACGATAAAAGTTTTTTGGTTCAGGTGTGTTAAAGAAGAGACCCGTCACAATAAAATACAACATTTATGGTTGAAGCATCACAAAATGCGGAAACGTTTGCAAAACATTTTTATATTACAACACTTTGCTAGAATAAAGGCAAGTAAAAAAGAATCTGAACAATATTTAGATATATGTAATAAAAGCCATCAAGACTTGGAGGTTGATGTCAATAATCCCTCATTGGAAAAGCTGGTGTTCCTGCCCTGTCGTGACGATTGATCTGATTAATCATGTTAGCGGAGATGATCAATCCCATCATCTGGAGGAGCAAGAGGACAGAAGAGATATGAGAACAAAGGAAGGTTCTAGTCTTACTGTTGGCTTTGCTTCCCAGGGATGTTTTTCTGAGGTTGGATTTCTCCTAAATATTTCAGCCGTCAGTAAAAGCTGCCACAACAACATGTGGCAGCTGACCTCTGCTACTAAAGCACAACTGCTTCAAGGAACATATTAAGAGCCATGTTTCCCTCATTTTTTGAGGTGGAACGTCAACAGTGTTGAGCTCTATTGTGCTCAGAGTCAATTCTAACTGGTAGCATTTAGGTAAATATGCATTGTTGTTTCACACCCATTTACTTCAATATCATCCCTGTAATGAAACCAAAGGCTCCACAATAGCATATCAGTCTTTTTTTATTGGAGGAAAACAGATTTCTCCAGAAATGTCACTTCTTCTAGGCATGTTGTCCATTGTTAAAGAATATTTTCATAGTTTTTTTTCAGCTCTGTGTGGCTGTACTGAGTGAGTGAATCCTGTCTTATCCAGTCTTTGAGTCTCAACAAGATGTGTGTTGTTGTGGAGTGATGATTGTTCAGAGATGATAACAATAAAAGAGAATAATATGAGCAAAACTTACAGCAATTATAGCTAATCCAAATATTATGCCCAGGGAAATCTTTAAGAATATGTCAATGTAATACATAAAGGCTTCTCTGCACGGCTGCAAAAGAGAAAAAGGGGAGAAAGTTATGATTGGCTGGATGGAGATATGACAAAATGGTGAAGTGAAAAGTGCTTGACTACCCTGTAGACATATGATGAACGGCCTCCCTGTGAGAAAAAAAGAATAGCATCTTAAAATCTTTGCTCTTTACCAGATGATATAACATGATAGCTAATAAACCTTTTAAGCTCACCTTTGAGTGGAGTCTACATTCAGCATTTTCTTCTTGTCCATATGAAGGTTTGCATAAACAGAAGTCAGGTATGTCTGGACCCCAGTCCTCGACTCTATCCCATCCACAACACTGAAGCTGCAACACAAGCAATTAGGAGTGTTGTTGGATTTTATATTACAACAATGCAGTATACTTTATGAAACAAACAAAACAATTTCAGAAGCTTGAAATTTAGTATAATTATTTGTCCAGAACTTCCATGAAGAATATTTCTTTTATGAAAAGGCTTCATCTGTGCCTGCTCAAATTTACAACCAGTTGTTGCGGGGCTCCACTGGTAGTAATTCATATATTAACCACAAGGGGGAACATATATGTTCAGTGTTTCCTTTACAATTTTGATTCTCATGATCTTCTCGCCAGGTGCAGCATCTCGCAGTGCTTCTTTGATCTAAACAGTAAAGAAACACAGTTAGTGTAAGTGAGTTTGCTCTAAAGTTGAAGGACTGTTAGGCACTGTTCAGGTTTGTCACCGCTCTCAACCGGGAGTGTCGGCCAGAACACCACTCAGGCCAGGATTCAGCTCAGGACCAGATGTTAGGATGAGGTGCACCAGATGTTAATGAAGACACGAGGCAGGATCCCTTTAACTGTTCTGTATTCCAAACTGTATCACAGATATTGATCCAAGGAACATGGATGAGCACAAATGTGTGTTTACATGAAGGGGTGTGTGTGTGGTCTCTTCTCAATGACGCACACTTATAAGGAGAACACACATATTTCGTAAGTCTTTCCCACGTGTTAGCACAGCAGTTCGGTTACCCAACTTCCCCACCAGATATCAGCCACGTTGGTTACGGCAAGGCGATGACGTCATCACTGCCCTGACTACGGTATCCCTTAAGGGACAAAAGTAATGCTGAACAGAAACATAATGCAAAGAGTAATACTCAACACCAACTTAAACTATTTAAGGGTCTTTTGAACAGCCGCCCCCAAATGTGTACATTACATTTGCTCAAACAAAAGACTCTAGATAGGGTGACCTGGCACCTGAGGGTGACTGTCCTCATCAGGTATGGCAGGGAGGATCACCAGCCGAGCCACAGGTCGAGTGTAAGTTCTGTCCTTAATCTTCACATCTGCTGACCTGATGTGTCCATCAGGACTGGGGTGAACCTTAACGATGTGTCCCACGGGCCAGAGAGCCCTGGGCAGATGAGGATCCACAATCATGGCAACCGTCCCTTCTCTGATGTCATCTGTAAAGGTTTGCCATTTCTGGCGGGTCTGAAGTCCAGGTAGATATAGACGAATAAACCGTGCCCAAAAATGGTCAGTGAGCACTTGAGCGTGCCTCCACCGCCTACGGCTCAGAAGTTCATCTTTGGAGTAGACCACCTGCGGCAGCGAGCCATCTCGCCGCCCCATAAGCAGGCAGTTTGGTGTCACAGGATCTGGATCTCTTACATCGGATGAGACGTAGCCCAGCGGCTTCGAGTTGAGGATCCCCTCTACTTCCACAAGTACTGTACGGAGGACCTCTTCTGTGATGGGCTGAGCTCCGACTGTAGCATACAGCGCTGTCTTCACAGAGCGGATTTCTCGCTCCCACACACCGCCAAAGTGCGGCGCTGCAGGCGGATTGAAGTGGAACTGGATCTTGTGGGGGGCTAGCAGTTGCTGAAGTTCCAATGTCATAGCTGAGAACGCTTCTCTCAGTTCAGCATCCCCTCCTCTAAAATTGGTGCCCTGATCCGAATAAAGCTCAGCTGGTGTCCCTCTTCGTGAAATAAACCGACGCAGAGCCATCAAAAAGGAGTCTGTATCAATGGAGGTCAGTACATCCAGATGCACAGCTCTGACAGTCATACACTTAAATATTATCCCCCATCTCTTTTCCAATCGGCGGCCCACTTTAACTTCAAAGGGACCGAAGCAGTCAGTTCCAGTGGAAAAGAAGGCTGGCTTGAAGAGGCGAAGTCGAGCTAAAGGCAAGTCAGCCATCTTAGGGACAGTAGGTCTTGCCCTCCATCTTTGACAATCTGCGCAGGTTCTCTGGAAGCGCCGAATTGCTTCTCTGCCTTTCAGGATCCAATAATGGCGCCGCAGTTGTGCAAAAACTCGTTCCGGTCCGGGATGCCGTAGACGACGGTCACAGTCTTGAATAAGCA
Source organism: Poecilia picta (assembly GCA_033032245.1). Lineage (NCBI taxonomy): Eukaryota > Metazoa > Chordata > Actinopteri > Cyprinodontiformes > Poeciliidae > Poecilia > Poecilia picta. The sequence goes on along the minus strand of CM065375.1, from coordinate 3,485,927 downwards.
GCTTAGTCACTGGATGAGAGGGATCTAGAACCAGCGGGTGAAGGTTGCAGAAGGTTAGGTCTTCGGCACGACGTAGACGGCCACCCACTCTTATCAGTTCCCCACTTTCATCCAACTCTGGAGACAGTGTTAAGAGACGACTACTTCTTTGAACTGGTTTCCCTGCTGTCAGAAGGTGAAATTCATCCGGGAAACTGTCCTGTTGAGCTCTCTTAATGAGAAACCTCTCTGCTTGACGGTAGTCCTCAGCAGTGGGACAAATGTCCTTTGCCGCCCCATGAAGCTCCTGTACTGTTGCATCCAGCAGGTCCTGCCAGGTATCATACTGACTCAGGGAGGCTGGGGTAGCAGATGTCATGGCACAGAAGGTTGATCTGCGAAGCTCAGATGCATCTGGGGAGACTTCAAGGCCATCAGTTGGGTTTTTCGGCCACTGATCTCTCGGTAGATGCAGGATGGGAGGACCTTGACTCCATCGGTTTGGTCTTGCTAACTCCTGCAGTGTTTTGCCACGTGTTATGTCATCAGCAGGATTTTTGGCAGATTCCACATAGCGCCAGCTCTGCAGATGAGTCAACTCCTGGATCTCAGCAATGCGTGTGCCCACAAAGACTTTGAAGCGACAAGATTCAGATCGCAGCCAGGTGAGCACCGTGGTAGAGTCTGTCCACATCACTGTCTTCTCAATATGCAGAGAGAGCTCATCCTCAAGAAGCTTAGAAAGCTGAGCTCCCATAAGCGCTGCACATAGCTCCAGCCTTGGAATGGAGTGCAGGCGTTTCGGAGCTACTCTGGAGCGAGCCATAACAAAGGATACATGTGTTTGATCATTTTCTCCCATCATTCTAAGATACGCCACAGCACCATAAGCCTGCTCTGACGCATCACAGAACACATGCAGCTCTCTCCCTTTCACCTCCCAGGCTACCTCAGTGGGTAGGTATGATCTGGGAAAACGGATTTCGGGAAGGATCTGCAGCTCCCGTTCCCACATATCCCACTGTTGAAGGAGGTCAGGTGGAAGCTGGGGGTCATCCCAGCCCCGATTCTTATCCCACAGACGTCTGACTAACATCTTAGCTCTAGTGGTGTATGGTAGTATGAACCCCAGTGGATCATACTGACTGGCCAGTACTCTGTAGATGATGCGCATGGTAGGAGCCGCATACTGGACTGGACGGTGCTTATAGCCAAGCATGTCTGAAGCGAAGTGCCAGCTAAGTCCCAGGGTAGATTCTGGGTTCTCAGTCTTACTCTCTGCAAGCCAGAGCTCAGCACTGTCTGATCGATCTTCTTCTGGTAGGTGACTGATGGCACATGACTCGTTGCTGGCCCATTGCCTAAGGAGAAATCCAGCCGATGAAAGTAGAGCTCTTAATTGGTCCACTAGTTCCTTGGCCTCGGCGGCCGTTGGTACACTGTGGAGACAGTTATCCACATAAAAACACCTCTCTATGGAAGTCCTCACCTCTTCCCCTGGCTGACTGTGGTCTTTGGCATGGCGTTGCAGAGCAAATGTGGCACAACATGGGCTGCAGGTGGTGCCGAAGGGTAACACCTGCCACTCGTACACTGCAGGTGGTTCCTCATGTTGTAGGTTACGCCACAGGAAGCGCAGAAGAGGGCGATCTTCAGGTAGTAAGCGGACCTGGTGGAACATAGCCTTAATATCACCACTTACTGCCACGGCATGCTCACGGAACCTTAAAAGAACCCCAAGCAGAGAGGAACCGAGGGTGGGGCCGGGAAGGAGATAATCATTCAGGGTTTGACCTTGGTGCTGGAAGGAACAGTTAAATACTAGCCTATGTTTCCCATTGTGGCTGACAAGGTGGTGAGGAATATACCACGCTTCATCTCCTTTCTTCAGCTCTTTAGGTTCCACTCTCAGCACATATCCAGCTTTTATCAGTTTGTCTATCTCTGCTTGATATATCTCTGCTTTCTCTGGATCTTTGCGAAGCCTTTTCTCCACTCCTCTCAGGCTCGGCATGACAGCCTCAGGTGTGGCCTGCAGGAGAGGCATGTCTTTGCATCGTAGCAATGGGGTGGCATAGCGTGGAATGCCATCGACTTCCACTCGGGCTGTTTTAGTCTCTAGGAGGCCGAGAGCTTGGTTATCTTGCTTGGAGCGTGTCACCATTTTGTCACACCTAAGGGGGATGATATCTGTTCTCCAGAGCTTCTCCACATTTCTCATTAACTCACTCACTTGAGGGGGAATGGAGGTGATTAAACACTGCCGTGGTCTTTCCACTTGGTGTAGGACTCTGGAGGGACCTTGTAGTGTCCAACCTAACCTGGTGTGGACAGCAGCTGGACCTCCTGGTGGACCAAGTCGCACAGGTTCTGTAGGAGTAATGAGATGTGGGTGGTCGCTACCTATCAGGAGCAAAGGCTTTATCTTCTTAAAGGGCTGGATTGGCAAACCAGTCAAGTGCTTGTACTTCTTCCTGAGTGAGTCAACAGGGTAAGTGTGATCTGCCAAGTCAATACGTTCAGTGGTGAAAGCATTATGGATGCGGTATTGAGTCCTCTGCCTGGTTCTGGGGGATATAGTAAAGGAAACACAGGATCCATTAAGTGTCTGAACATCCTGCCTGATGGTACGTAGAGGCAAAGACTCTGGTATGCCCTGAAGTCCCAGTTTCTGAGCCGCTGAAGGCAGGAGCATACTTCTTTCTGAACCATCATCTAAGACTGCATAGGTTTCCAGAGTTCTGACACCATGACGAAGGAGAACAGGAACAACTTTCAACAGAACTCGGCTGCCCTCTGTTGGTCGATCGAGATACAACACCCCTGTTGGGTTCTCACTTCTCTCTTGGCTGGATGATGCTGGTAATGGCCCCTTTGCTGGACCTGTGTTGACATCATGAAGAACTTGCAAGTGTCGGCCCCGGCACAGGTTACAAGACTTCTTCAGGTTGCACTGTGCAGCATGATGTGCACGTGCACAGCGCCAACATCTTTTATTGGTCCTTATCCAATCTGCCAGCTGTTCCTTTGACAGTTTACTTATGGCTGCACATTGACTCAAATGGTGCTCTTTAACATCACAAAAGGCACTATAAGGGGGTGGCTTGGCTTATTCAGTGAACTACTTGGTGGTTTAATGCCTTGAGATAAGCTGTCCGCACCATGGAGCACAGCAACTGACCGTTTCCCGAATCTTCCTTCTCCTTTCAGGCTGCTTGGTCTCTCTCTTAGTCCTCTGGCAGGTAATTGGCCATCATAATCTTGACACCAAGACTCATATTTTAACCAGTCCGACAAATCAATAAGGGTGTGGCTACGTCCAGACTGCTTAAACATGCATCTGCGGAATTCCGCTCGCTGCTCAGGGGGTAACTTACTGAGCAGGCGAGCAACATGTGAGCCACAGTATAGCTCCACCTCTCCCTCAGGACCGAGCGTCTTCAGCATGCCAACCAGTGACTGAATCTGGAGAGAAAATTTCTCAAAAGCGACAACATCCCCACGTCGGATGTCAGGTGAGTCCATCACGGTGGCAATCCTCGATAGGGCCAATTGGTGAGGCTGCCCAAACTTCTCATTTAAGGCCAACATGGTGTCTGTGAATGGGGTTGGAGAGTGAAGGTAGGCTTCAGCTACCAATCTGGCATCCTCCAACTTTAGATGATCCACTAAAACTTGATATTTGAAGAGCTCTGGACTGTCAGGTGGAAGTAAGTTCTCCAAAGCCATCTTCAGATGTGCAAACTCACCAGGATCTCTGTGAAATAGATTAGGGATGGTTGGACGAGGACCATGATAGGCTGTATCTGAGCTGAAACTCTGATAGGGTGGCCCAGGATTCGGAGAGGTTGTTTGGGTGGCACTAGGAACCTGTGGAAGAGGTGCTTGTTGCATTGGTTGCTGAAGGGGAGCAGCCTGAATGCTCATGGGCCTGTTGTTGGTTGTGGAGCTACATCTTGGAGTGGAAGTAGCTGAAGGATGTACTGATGCATACTGCAGTGGGTTTACTGGAGGAACCCGACTGTTGCTTTGACAGTTGTTCTTTGTCGGTTGATAACCTGAGACCAGTTGTGTTCCTGATTGGGCTGATGACTGCCTGCGCTTGGTTAGCAAAGCCTCACCTCTCAAAATCTGAAGCTCACTCATCATTTTATCCAGGCGCTCCAGGACCGGTGCTTCCTCCTCATCCTCAGTCATCCAAGCCGGTGGTGGTGGCGGTGGCCACTCCTCATCCTCATTATTGACAGGTGGATCAGAAGGCTGGAAGCAAGCTGCTCCTTTAAGCTGTTCCTGCTGAGCTTCATGAGCAACATTCATTATCTGTAACATGTCAGTCTGTATAGCTCTTAAATGAGCCAGGTCTGCTGAAATGCGCTGCTGTGACTGCTGAAGAAGGAACCTTTCATGCTGGAGCTCTTCTAACTCTGACCTTAGAGTCATAGCTTCATTTGAGGCGGGAAGTAAGGTACTGTGGGGGTTAGGATGTCTCCATAACCTTGCCGGCCTTCCCTCAGGGACTAGCGATTGGGCTAACTGCTCCTCTTTGATCCGTAGCAGACTCCCTCCTGCATAATGTGTGATAGGTTCGCTGAGAACCGATGTCTCAGCAGCTGTTGGGGAAGCATATGGCGAAGTGAGGGGGGTCTTCTCGGCCAGTCCCTCCTGTGTAGTCATCCTTCCCCTCTCCACTCTGTATTGGTAGGAGTTGAGACCATTGAAATCAAGCTCATAATCTTCATAACGTTGTGGGAGACGAATCAGGCGTTTAGGACGTGCACCACTTCTGAAGTCCTGATTTTCATCCATCTTTACTAGGGTAAGGCAGTGAATCCGGCTCGAAGGACCATTAATGTAAGTGAGTTTGCTCTAAAGTTGAAGGACTGTTAGGCACTGTTCAGGTTTGTCACCGCTCTCAACCGGGAGTGTCGGCCAGAACACCACTCAGGCCAGGATTCAGCTCAGGACCAGATGTTAGGATGAGGTGCACCAGATGTTAATGAAGACACGAGGCAGGATCCCTTTAACTGTTCTGTATTCCAAACTGTATCACAGATATTGATCCAAGGAACATGGATGAGCACAAATGTGTGTTTACATGAAGGGGTGTGTGTGTGGTCTCTTCTCAATGACGCACACTTATAAGGAGAACACACATATTTCGTAAGTCTTTCCCACGTGTTAGCACAGCAGTTCGGTTACCCAACTTCCCCACCAGATATCAGCCACGTTGGTTACGGCAAGGCGATGACGTCATCACTGCCCTGACTACGGTATCCCTTAAGGGACAAAAGTAATGCTGAACAGAAACATAATGCAAAGAGTAATACTCAACACCAACTTAAACTATTTAAGGGTCTTTTGAACAGTTAGATCAAACTCATTCAGCACACATACAAGATTACAACAAAGGTACAATTAGAAATGCACTTTTTTATCAATTTGCAGATGTTCTAGTAAGTGTTGGGATCAGTGGCGACTGATTATTCATTTCATTCAACAATAAAGATATTATTACGGCAGTCTGGACCAACTTTCAGAGTCACAACATGCTTTCAAAAGAAGGTCTGTTGATCTTGTTTTATCAGTTTAGTTGTTTTATCTATCTATCTATCTATCTATCTATCTATCTATCTATCTATCTATCTATCTATCTATCTATCAGATGTGGCAAGATGGCTGCAAGTGCAGTTCTCAAACAAAATCTGAGATTTTTGTGTATAAAACAGCAGATGGATTGTAGAGGTGGTTCAGTCTCCTCCACAGGCGCGGGGCTGAAGGAGGGACATGGGGGCCGGCGGCCCCCGGCCCGGGCCTAGCAGAGATCTGAGCCTTTCTCATGTTTGATGAGAGTTGCATGTGGATCGCCACTATTGTCTCCAAGTGTATTCTGGGTAAAACCTGTCAGCAGCTGTCCACCAACGTCATCATCAGTCTAGACTCTAGACTAGAGTCTTGATTATATCTACTACCTATCTACTATCTACTATCTGCAGCGCCCCAGACTGATCTGTTTTCTTAATTCTGTGCCTTTTCCTGCTCCACATTACCTTATCTTTGGAAACAATGATAACAACTCCGAAGATTACCAAGAGGACCATCGCAATCCCCATCAAAACTGCAAACTGCAAGAAAACAACATGAATAATTATTGAATTGTTGATCAACTTCGACCACTTAATTTCATTAAAATTAGTGAAACGTTTGTGACTCTTGTACATACAAGTTTGAGGCAGCATTTGTTCTCAGTGACTACAGCGTAGATGCCCAGCATGGAGATCCCGAGAATGGCAAAGGCAATCACCCAGACCCAAGTTATGTTTGGTATGTCAAGTCCTTTCATCTGATCACAGAGAGCAAAACAAAGGTGTTAAAACAAGACTGAACATGATTTGCTTTTTCAAGTTTATTTGGGTAGAAACATAGCAGTTCAAAGTGCTTCACACCATAAAATTATAATTGTGAAACAAGCAATAAACATTAAATTCAACCAAATGTCGTCTTCAAAGTGATCAAGCAAATACAAATCAAATATGTTGATCATGTTCCACTCAGTGTTATTGCCTTAGCAAGAACACAATATAGAACATCAAACGAAAATATTAGTCTCTTAACTCACTATCATTATTTTCTTAGTTCATCTTAATGAGAAGGTTGGTGATGTTTTGTAAACATGACTGACCAAAACAAAACCATGAATAAGTCTACCCTAATGCAATCCACAAAAAGATACCAAGACATCTACCTTTATGGTTACATATTAATTTGAAGCAGAGTTAAACTGTGAAGACATGAAAAACATGTTTTTTTAAACAATTGCTTTTGTGTTTTACCTTTTGCAAAAAGCCAATCAACCCCAACCCAAAGCCCTAAAGAAGAAAGAATACACAAGTTTATTCAATAAAACCATGAAAAACAGAAGAAAAATGAAACGTGACAGGAGCCACCGTGTGGGTTTGCACCATGCATTTCACATTTCATCACACAAAGTTATCATTTCAGGGTTGTCTTCAATAAATTAACTTAAAACTCATCTTTTCTACTTATCTTGTCACATATTTGTCATTTCTACGTTAAAACACTAGAGAGCAACGCAGAGCTAAAAACTAAACTGAACAATACTGCAAATAAAAAAGATTTGATATTGGAAAAATAATCCAAACACTCAACAAAGAAAACTTCTCATGTTAAAGAGGAGAGAGCAGTTAAACAATGTGGAAAAAAAGTTGAAAAATGATTCATTTCTATTGTGGATATGAAGTAGCTCCCATTATTTAGACTCGGTTTAAAATGCAAAGACATGATTACATTTCTTAAAACTAAGTAATCAGACAGGAAGGCTGGATAATCACAGTAATGCAAAGAAAGAAAGTAAAAAGGAGAATGTATCTCTGAGGCATCAGAAAACTGCCACCACCAAAAACCAAAAGGTTAAAAAGTGAATAAAATCTAAGAAGCATAAATATGTGAAAATATTAAAACAAAATAGCAAGTGAATATCTGTGATTTTTATTTTTACTTTGCTTTTCCTTTTTAGAAGTTTTAAAAAATAAAAATCTAATTATTTTTAGCTGCTGGCCTCATTATTATATATTCTATGTGCTTTGAAAAGAACATTAGCTCATAATATACATAAATAATAAATGACCAAATACAAAGTAAATTATTTTACTTACTTTAAACGAGGTATTGCAGGAGATGAAAACAGCCTTCAAGCATCTGCCAATTTTCCCCATTATTTCTTTTACTTTGACTAGACAGTTGAAAGAGAGAGAAGTGAACTGTAGAGACGAAGGTGATTGTGCTGTTGTGTCTGCAGACAACCTGAACAATGTGGTTAACCGTTTCAGCACACAGTCTATCTTCAGCCAGTCAGATTCGTATAAGGAAGCATAAAAAAAAACACATTACAGAGACGTAAAGATAGAAATTTAACAAGATGAGAATGAAAAATTACCTTTCTAGTTTTGAGAATCTCATCTCCACCATTTGAAATATTTTTCAGGCAGAATTTAAGTATTTTTCAATTATAACCAAAATCAGATTAAAAATGAACCGTCTTCAGTTTGCAGTAGAATGAAAGGTAGAAGCAGGAAGGAAATGATAGAAGTTCCAGAAAACGGTGAAAACAGTTTGTTCAGTTCTTCCCTCTGGTTGTTTTTGTTTTACAATAGAAAAAAAGATGTTTTAATTTTTTTTTCTTTTTTTACAAATGTCAGTTTCCAAAATTGTCCTGCATCTAAAAGTTGCAGGTCAATGGCCCTTGAGGACTGGAGTTCATGTCCTCTAAGTGCTGTGATGTGAGGTTATGGAGATGGTCAGGTTGACGCAGTGGAATGAAATGATGATTAAATGAAGAATAAGCACAAACACCAGCTGCACAGATGAGCAGAAGTCTTGGAGCTCAGAACTGGTAGCAACTGGCAACACAGAAGACAACAGTAAGGACATGAGGACAAACAATGGACACAGGTGGATTTGAATACGCAGGGTAATCAGGGGAACGAGACACAGCTGGGACCAGTCAAGGAGAAAATGAGGAAACTCAAGTGACAGGAACCAAAATAAACACACTAAACACCAGAAAAACTCAAATCTTCACACTAAGGTGTAGTTGTTAATATGTTGTTTGTAAAACAGCATTATATATGGGTAAAAAAAACATAATTTTATCATCTTCTATGTTATGTGAAACATCTCCAGGAGAATTGTTGAAGTCATTTGTAGGCTCATAATCAGCCTGGTACTGGTCCACATTCTCAGCTAAGACAGACACACCTGATATAAATTACATGTTTAGCTATTGTAATTACAGCTAATACACACATATTCAAGTATGTCATGAATATGTGTGTATGTTTTCCATCTTAAGTAGGTTTCAGCACCGATGGCAGCTTTCTAGCCGATCACCAATTACCAATATTTAAAAATCCTGACCTGCTGATTCTGATTTTGGCTGACAGCATTTTTTTCTCTGAGATATTGACAAATGCAGTAAGAAAGTTGCTGAGTTGGTAATAGTGGGGTGACTATTTCCTGTCAAAGCTCCTGCTGTAAAGCAGAAGAGGACAGATGTCATTTTTAAACCTGATAAGATTAGCTTCACATGCAAGTATTGGCTGATCACGAAATCGGCACAGATAAATCGGCTGGTTGGCCAATGCATCATATATTCATATCATATATCAGCTAAGAACAGGAAACTGAAGCTACAGTTCACACAGGCTCACCAAAATTGGACAATAGAAGATTGGAAAAACGTTGCCTGGTCCAATGCTGCGACATTCGGATGGTGGGGTCAGAATTTGGCCTGGACCCGTCCTGCCTGGTATCCATGGTTCAGGCTGGTGGAGGAGGTGATGGTGTGGAGGAGATTTTTCTGGCACAATTTGGGCCCATTAGTACCAATGGAGCATTGTGTCAAACTACAGATGGGTTGATGCTTGGCAAGCACCAGCTAGTATGAGACATATTTGAAAAGGCAACAATGGGCAGTTGAACATTTAAGAGTTATATTTATTATGTACTATGCAATGTTTAATTCGTAAATCCCTCACAGATTTCAAACAATTAAACAAAATCTGATGAGAAATCTTTACAAACATGCCCTGAAAAGCCCAAGTTTAAATTATTTTGGTGAGATTTATTACATGTTTATTCATTAAAAACACTTTTTCAAAAGTACGAGCAAGATTAATAATATGCTAATATGTATTTAAATGTAAAATGCAATATGTTGTGCTGTCTCCAAATGTTTTCTCAGAGTTAAAAGCTGTAAACAGAAACATTGACTTATGTTCTGCAGCAGATCTGAACTATTTAAGGAGAATGTTTAAATGTCTGAATGTGGTTTTCAAAACAGCATCAGAAACTAAATCTACCAACAGTTAGAGATGAAGAGATAGGCATCGACTGCTCAGGTTTAACACTCAGACCATTTCTGCATGTGAAATTTCTGCAGGGCATTGGGTTTGTCAGCATCTATGATACCACTTTTACGGAAACTACAAGGGAAGTAGAAAAAGCCACAGCCTTAAGAGAAAAGTACAGGCTAAGTTTCACAGAAAAAGGTTAATGAGAAATTCATGATAAAGGAGGAACAACCAAAACCTTTTGGTTTTGAAAACCTGATGGCAAACGAATCGGCTGAATACTCCTTTAATTCTCACTAAAACCAGGAAGATGGAGACATAACACCAGTTTTAAAGTCTCTACACCTGTAGCTCAGAGAATAGACTTTAAAATACTGTTAGTTTATAAATCACTTAACGGTTTAACACCACAACACCTTAAAGATCTGTTATTGCTGTACCAACCGTCTGGACCCCTCAGATCTTCAAACGAGGAGAAGCAGCTTTCAGTTTCTACGCACCACAAATCTGGAACAAACTTCCAGAAAACTGTAAAACAGCTGAAACACTGAGAGCCTTTAAGTCTCAAATTAAAGCCCACCTGTTTAGAGCTGCTTGTTTTTAATGTTTTTATCTTTACGTTTTAATTTCTTTTTCTCTTTTCCCTGTTTCCTTTTTAATGCTTTCTTAAAATCTTTCCTTCTCTCACTGTTATTCACTGTCACATGCTTTTTACTTTAATTATGTGAAACACTTTGAAATGCCTTGCTGCTGAAATGTGCTATACAAATGAAATTTGATTGATTAAAACGGTAGAACTGCCAGGCATAACTTTGAGGTTTGAGTTAAAGGTTAAACCATGAAGACTGTAGGAAGCACATGATGGTGTAGAAATTCATTTGCTGCTTGAATTTGGAATCATTGGGTCATAATTTATAAGACTGAAGGTGAGTTAAAACTTAAACTGACCAAGAGTTCGAGAGATTCAGTTCTCCATCGCTCCAGCTGCCTGTCCTGCCACCACTTGTTAAGAGATTAAGTCAGGATCTACACTGATTGAAGTAAAGTCTCACCACTTAACCAGTAGTAGATTGTTTACTTGCTATTACCCATTTGGAGTCTGGGCAATTGAGGAACTGGTCACAAGAAACGTAGGCAGTTGGTACGGTAGACTCTGAAATCTCTACCATTCACAGACAGTGTGAGTGGCCCATAGAATAAGCACAGTACCCGGGTATGTAAGGGTGACCTATTGTCCTTCCTTAAGAACGTTAGGATAGGTCCATGGGCTATGCAAAACATCTGTTAATTATTTTGTACAAAATCATTCTTAGACAATAAGAGCTTAGTTCTACCTATTTTGAGCTGTTTTAGAGCCAAATAAGCTGCTCAACATTTACACTTATGGCTACAAACAGATCTGCAGTTGTACAATCATAGATCTTTCAAAAGCAGAAATTGAGCCTCCTGCACAACCAACAAGAATGCAGCAAGTGGCTTCTGGATGGTAAGTCAACAACAATACTCTTTTCTTTTCCAGCAGCCATTGTACAACACATACAGTGACAAAACCAGGTAACGGGGCTGGATGTGGCAGGGGTTGCTCTGCAGTGGTACACTGCCTGTCAATGAGACTCATGCTGACTCACTCTCTTCTCACTCTGACCTGAACAACTTTAGTCAGGACCTCACAGAACATCAGCAAAAAACAAAGCATTTTCATTCAAAATAACCTCAAAAAATGAACAAGCCGCATGTTTACTGATGCAGCCAATGAATGAGTAGGTGGAGTTAATCATTGATTTATCCTCCTCTTTTGTCACCTTGTGCTCCATGAATGGATCAAGGGCCAATGGACTTTTAGCCCCGGTGGCAAATTTACTATTGCAAGTCAGCGACTGAATTTTGAGTAAAGCTTTAGCTGCATGATAAAGCATCAATGAAACACTTCAACCACAACCTGAAGACCCAGAGTTTCAGTTTCTTTTTTTTTTTTTAAGATTTTGCAAACTCCAGCCCTGACAAAAAAAACATGGCAAGACTTTACTGGCAATAATAAAGCAGAAACACAAGGAAACAAACACAAAAGATTTTACTTATAAATTTTATAATAAAGGACAAGAGAAAAAAAGTTATTAAATGAGCTGAAGTTCTGAACTTTCTGCAGTTGTTTGGCAGGATGTGGCAAATATCTGAAGTCTCGATCTTTAGTTTGAAAGTTTCACACGGTCTCATCAAAACCAAAATGTACAAAAACAGAAAGGTGAGAAAGTGAAAGTACAGCAGTGGGAACGTGAATCTTGTTGCTGCTGGAAACAGAGACGATCAAACAGTTAGCAGAGAGAAAATGTAACTAGATACATTAGTTTTAAGTAACTATTTGATAAAAAGTTACTTCTGCTGCACAGCAGCTTTCACTTTCACTTTAGTATCATTATTTTGAAGGATCATTGTGTTGTGATTCATTTAGAACTACATCCTTATATTTACTCTTACTGTTCAATGAGTCATAATTAATGACTCGTCTATAGTATATATTAAAAGTATTGATTTGGTAACAAGCTTATGAGTGACATCAGTGATATTAACAGAAATATCAGAGAAAGGCAGTAAAGTTTGTCTTTTTTCCACTTCTTAGCTAAATTCGTTCTTGTTTATATCTAAATATAGTATTATTATATAAACACATATGTCCATTACTGTATATATTTGTGTACAAATGGATGCATACATATTTATCATTTACAGCGTATTACAGCACAGAAATGTTAGACTTTCTATGATCTTAGTACAATCCCTCTACATCTTGTGTTAAATTATAGAAACAGAGACTAAAGCCCTTTTTGCCCTGCAGGGTCCGGCCTGGTCCAGCCCGGTTCTGTTCAACCCGGTCCTACTGGCGCTATGGCCCTGGTGGTTTTGCATTGAGCGGAATACGATTTACAAGGGGCCCCTCAGTGGAGATGATTTTTTTTAAAGTAATGATTTCTATGTATTATAATAATAAAAACACACAATTTCACCATTAAGGGATTTGTTTTTACAATAACATCTGTAGAAATTATTATTTTGTGGACAAAAAAATATGCTCTTGGGTCCCCCTGGTGGCCGCGGTAGGTACTGCACGCTTCGTGAGCTGCCGTGCAACGTGCAGAACATCCAAACCGCCCGTCAGCAAAACAATGTCAAAACAGATTTATCCTTCAGGGAGGGAAACGAAAGAGGAAGAATAGAAAAAAGCCAAGATAAAGTTTTGTTTTAATGTGCCTTTGTATGTAATTTGTTTGTAATTTATGCTAGCATCTTTGTGTGAAGCTCAATTTTAACTTGAAATGAGTCGATTCTCCTGCTTGGAGGTATTTTGGCTTCAAAGCGCAGCGTTTGATAACAATAATTCAAACTTCTCAATGTTTAATATGGTCTAACAAAATGTTTCCCATCAGGCTACATGGCTGCTGCATTAATATATTAATGAGCTGCTCTATGCTATAATTGGGGATTTGTTGTTTGCTGCCAATCATTTTGTGGCTAAGACAAACATTATTTTTACATCAACGTCTAAGTTTGTGAAACTTCTGTTAAAATCATTTTAAGTTTTTTTTTTTCCACTGACGATGTGGAAAAAAAACTCACCTGGTGTAAATTTAATTTTTAGCAATTGGAGTAACGCTTTAGAGAAATGTATTTAATCAAATATGAAGATGTGTTGGGCTGCACCAATTGCAGTTTTCTGGCCGATCCCTTGTTACTGATTTTTATAAAGCCTGACCTGCTCATTTTGATTTTGGCCAATACCATTTTTTTTGTCTGAAATGTCGCAAAATGTAGCAAGAAAGTCACATTTACGACATCTTTACATTTAGCGGAAAAAAACCCTCTTCAGACTGTGGTCTCTGAGCTGGACTCGTGTCCAGCTGAACTACCGCTGCGGTTTGTGGGATTTTCCCACTTCAGTGACGTCACATGCGAAAATCCCATCTTTCACAGCCTCATCGACTTCTGATCGGTTCAATTGGAGAAATGTTACTTACATTTACCATTAATATCCTTGGCGGAAGAAGCGATTGTAAACCCAGTGTAGCACAGAGCGCAGATCTTCAAAACCCTGAGATTATGATTATGTACAACTGATGCAGACCAGGAAGTTGAGATATTGATTCTGCATATTGCTCGTAATTTATACATTTCACTATTTATGTACAAACTGTTAGTGGGACCACAGTCAGAGTAGTTTTTTCTTCACTGTGGAAAAAAAACGCAAAAGCAATTGAATATTCTGTCATTATTATAATTTAAAAACTTACGGGTAAGAATAGATTACGACGGAAATTTTGACACCACGCTAAATGACTAATTTAGCGTGGAAAATCTGAAATCTGAAACCCAGGCCACCTCCACCTCCACCTCTTTCGTCTGGTTACATTTCAGATCCTCATGACGACGGATCCCAGGTGTTGTGGCCCCTGATCTGATGGATCATCAGGCCCAACAGCTGCAAGGACAGAGAAACATTCAGTTCAAATTCAAAAATTTAAATAATTAGGTCATACGGGTCTGGTTTAACCTCAAATATGTAAAGAAACAAACTTTTACCATGTTTTCATTCACTATTCAATAGTTATATTCATTTAGCATAAATGCCTCATATCATCTGATTTTCGTTGGCTATAAGTTATGTGGTAGAACATTTTATTATCAGATATTTTATGACTTAATTATCTAATTGTTTTTACCACAATCATCTCTTTTGATTATAAGAAAATATGTTGTATTTTATATTAATCACATGAAATTGTATTTCATGTGATCATGTGATATTTAACTTAAATATTGAAAAACAGAAAACAAAATGATGAGATTTTTAAGGTTAAAAAATATGGGATTACATTTTTTTCTTTTATTTTTCTATGGTTTTTCTCATCTTTCCAACTTTCAGAGGCCCCCACAGGCCCCCCCCACAGGCCCCTCCACAGGCCCCCCCCCACAGGGCCCTCCACAGCGCCCCCCCCAAACAGGCCCCCCCCCCACAGGGCCCTCCACAGCGCCCCCCTCACACAGGCCCCCCCCCACGGGGCCCTCCACAGCGCCCCCCCCCCACAGGGCCCTCCCCCACAGCCCCCCCAAGGCCCCTCCACACCCCCGCTCCCCCCCCACGGGGCCCCCCCACAGGGCCCCCGGGCAAATTTCACTTTGAAAACACTTCCTTATTTTTCTAATCGCACATTTTACCTGTTTAGCTGTAAACAGCTTTATTTTTAGTGCTGTTATGCCAACTCTTTTAAACTTAACTCAAAATTACTGAACAATTACAGACTGCAAATTGGAAACAATAGTTTAATTACCCCATTTTCTCCCTTATGAAGAGTTTTTATTTTTTTGTCCAGTAGTTTGAGGCTGCTTGTTCTTCTTTTTATTAAACATCATGCTATGAAGTCACATTTAACATCTTACATGAGTGCAAAAAGCACAAAATTCCTTGCAAACATTTCTAAATTAGTTCAACAAAAAAGAACAATTGTGGAGGAACTCATCAGTGATCAGGACACATTTATAATCTGGTGCTGATGTGTTTACAGATTAAATATTTACTTATTTTTCTTTTACTAAACCTTTTCTGATAGAGTTCTCATAATAGTATGACTTTATTTTAGTAATATCACGACTTTTTCTTCATTTTATGACTTTATTTTTGTAATTTAATTTGATTTATTAGTTTTTCTTAAACAAATAAATAAAACTAATATACTATTGTAGTTTTTAAAACCTTGTTTAAATTACAATAAATTGTGAAACTCTGCTGCCTGTTGGCAGAAAACGGTACCTGCAGCCTTAAAAGCTTAATACAGGAGTTTTTAAAAGTTGCTTTATAGTTTCTGCTGCACAATCACGTGCTGGGAAGAAATGAATTTATAAATTAAACTATGAGTGGGACTTACTGCAGTGACAGCGAATCCAAACAGGAAGCCCAGGGAGACCTTGAATCCAATGTCCATTAAGTAAAAGTAAAATTTAAAAAATTGGAAATTTGCTAGAACATTTTTAGGTAAATGTCAGAAATTTTATAGAAAAAAAAAAACGTTAAAAATTAAGGAAGTTGAACATTGTCGACATTTATAGGAAACAGAAAGTTTGTAATTTTGAAAAGTCAAAGATTTGCTAGAAAAAAATATTCAGATTAATCTCAGGAATCTTGGGTCTCAAAGGTAAAAATTTTCCCCTTTTGGAATTCAGAAATTTTTATGTTTTTCTCTTGAAAATATCAGAATTTTTTTCTAGGAAATTTGTAACTTTTGAAACTCAGAAATGTCCATATTTTTCCTAGAAAATGTTTGCATTTTATAAAAATTACATTTGTGACTTGTCAAACTCAGAAAATTCTGGGGGGGGGGGGGGGGGGTTCAAACAAAATTCTGACATTTTTGGGGTGGAAATTTACTACTTTCTTCTATCTACGATGGCCCTAATATGGCTCTGTATAAACATGACCAGAATATGTTGTTGATACCTCAAAGTAGATCTGATCTGGTCCTGAGGATCCCTGTAGGAAAACAAGAATACAACATTCTAATCATGATGTGTAGAAGATTCAAAATACCATGAAAATACAGATTTGAGTCATAAGACTTCTGCACAAAACCTGAACAAAAACATTCAGTAAATATGGAAGGACTCAATGTTTCAATGTTTCAGTCTCACAGAGTCTTGCATCGTCTCAAACTCTTGCTTGGCAACTTCCATGAGAGCATAGAGAAATTCTTCAAATTCAGTGTCATAATTGTCATACATCTAAAAGATAAAAAAAACCGTGTTAGCACAAAACCTGACTGAAGTTTGTAATGCACCGGGTGTTTTTAGCAGGTTACAGAGTTTCTCAAAACGGCCACGACTGTCCCAAAGATTAGCATGATGATCATCCCAATCCGCATGAAACCTGCAAACTGCACAACAGAACAAGTTCAGGTCGCGCTTTGCAGACTCCTAATATCATGGTTCTGTAGGATTCAGACTTTTCTACGTACTATCTTGAGGAAAAGCTCCTTCTCTGAGCAGGCGGCAAAGATTTCCAGAGCGGAGACGCCGAAAACGCCGAGGGTGATGACCCAGATCCAGCCCACGCCCGGGCCGCCGAATGTCGACAACTGATCAGTTGGGAAGCAAGAAACGAGATACAGCGAAACTTCAAATGATTGATTACCTTTTCTTCAAAGTATCACTTTCAGTCATAAGAGACTTAAAAACAACCACAGTGGACCAACGTCCACTGGAAACTAAATAAAATACAAGAATAGATTAAAAAAGACATGAAACGCTATAAAAACAAAACAAAAACAAATAATAAACTGACAGAGTGTCTTCATAAGAGGCTTCTTCAGATTCACTGCAACACAGACTGCTACAGGAGATTTTGATCTGTCCCCAGCCAGGATAAAACAAGAATAAAATCAAAGTATAACAAAATATAGTGTTAATATTTCAGAATTACTCTGTTTTTTTCTCGTATTATTGCTATTTTTTTCATAATATGGAGTTTATTCTCATATTATTGCAACTTTTTCTTATACATCTTTATTCTCATAATACAGTACTATAACTATTATATTATTTTTGTAATATGACTTTATTCTTGTGTTACTGAAATTGTTTTCTTCAACAATTTTATTCTTTTATTATTATTTTAGTCTCATTATTCTCTTTCAACTATATTCCTACAAATTTATTCTCATAAGCTTATTTTTTTTACTCTTTCTCATACAGTGTTGGGATCTGGGCCTGTTTGAGTTTTATCCTTGATATTTTTAGTCTTCCAAACATATCAAGGTCTTTCCATTCAGTTTGCCCTGTTTTGAACTTCTATCCTTCCTCAGTGAGGGTAGTTATGTTTTGTCTTGTTTCCAGTTTATTGTTTCTTTAGTCTAAGTTATTCTTTAGTGTCTCCCTGGGTTTTCTCCTCCTCTTATCTGTCTGCCCAGGTCTTTGTCAGCCTCAACCTCCCCAGTAGTTAAGCTACTAACTGGTTTGTCTTGTTACTTACATCTTCTCTCGTCACTGTCTTCCCTTTTCCTGTTTCCACTGTGATCTTGTGTCTACCGTTTGAGCCAGTCTTGGATTTTCTTTGTCTCTGGATGTTTGCATTTTTTGTAAGTTGTGTTCCCATTTTCATTTTTTCATTAAATCTATGACTAAACTTCGTGTCTCCAGCCTGCTGCATTTGGATCCAAATCAACAGCAATTTTGACATACACTGTCGTATGTAAAAGCTTTTGTTTATACAAAAAAAGGAAGAACCCCTCCTCCCCAAAAAAACCCCATTTAATTGTAATTGTGTGAAACACGTTGTGCTCTTGAGCGTCCTCTGTTGGTTTGGAGTCTCTAGCTTCAGATTGATTGTCATTGCATTAATGCACAGGATTAGACGCAGCTGCTTGTTGTGATTTTTATCTTATCGAAACAGGAAGTATATATTGTGACTTTCTTTTGACTAAATAATTGAAGTTAATAATATTTTTATTGTTTACCTTGATTGAAGTAGCAGTGGCTTACACTGCCACACATATCAGCACACATCCAACAATCTGGCGATAGAAAGAAAAACAAAATTAAATGCAAGTAAAACTATTTTTGCTTCATTAGAATTTCACAAAAAGTTGCTCATATGGAAGGAAGTCAAAAATAATTTTAAAAAAAGTTTAATTTGATTATTGGTTTATTTGAGGTGTAGTAAACTTTGATCTAACCTGGGAGTAGTGATGACCTCTGACCTGAACCTTCAGAGCCACATAAAGACAGTCACAAAGTCGGCCTCCTATCACCTGAAGAACATCTCCAGGATTAGAGGACTGATGTCTCAGCGAGATCTGGAGAAGCTCATCCATGCGTTTATCTTTAGCCGCATTGATTCCTGCAACAGCGTCTTCACTGGTCTGACTAACAAATCAATCAAACAGCTGCAGCTGATCCAGAAGCTGCTGCTGCTGTTCTGACTAAAACCAGGAAGATGGAGACATAACACCAGTTTTAAAGTCCCTCCACCTGTAGCTCAGAGGATAGACTTTAAAATACTGTTGTTAGTTTATAAAATACCGAATGGCTCAGCACCACAGTACATTAAATATCTGTTATTGTTGTAAAAACCTTCCAGAGCCCTCAGGTTCTGCTCTGCATCCCCAGAACCAGAACCAAACGAGGAGAAGCAGCATTCAGCTTCTATGCACCACAAATTTGGAATAAACTTCCAGTTTGGAATAAACTTCCAGTAAAACTACAACAACTACTAACTACTACTACTACTACTACAACAGCTGAAACGCTTAGTTCCTTTAAATCTTGACTAAAAACCCACCTGTTTTGCCTTTGAAGCATAATTGGTTAAGGATTTAATGATGGCATTAGACTAAATGTAATGTTTCAATTGTTGATTCTATGTTACATGACTTTGTGATTTTATGATGTAAATAAAGCACTTTGAAATGCCTTGATGCTGAAATGTGTTATACAAATAAAATTAGATTGATTGTAATTTCAGCTGCAAGACGATAGAGGGCGGCAGAGAGCAGAAAATGGGCTGCACTAAAGTGATGCAGCTTCAGAGAAGTGCTACAAATGGAGGATGCAAAAATAGGGGTTAGGAGTGGGACAGTTTGGGTAATATAATCTGAAAGTGTAGTAATTAAAACAAAAAAATAAATAAATAAAGGTTACAAAAGACTGTCTAAATCCACTCTTCATTCTTGCACCAATAAATGTTTTGAAGTTTTCTCCAACATTCATCAAACTCCAGACTTTTTTCTTTCCAGTTCTTTGGCTCTTTCATTTGGATGGGAACCAAACCAAAGCAATGTTTTCAATAGGAAGCACTAAAATATCATTCAAGACAGACAGCGACAGGAGGCTTTGATGGGAGGAGTGTAACAGGACTACCAACCCCCACACAGTTTTTTTATGTTTTGTGGGGACTTTACGGTGACATCCTTTGATTTTCTACAGCCTATCCCTCACTCGTTCCCTAACCATCACATACCTAACCCTAACCAAAAGTCAGTTCACACCTTGGTACTAACCGCAACCCCAAACCCAAAAACAGGATTTCCCCTCATGGGGGCCAGGATTTGTCCCCACAGGAAGCAGCGGTCCCCACAAAACCATAATGTAGACAGAAACAGGTCCCCACAAGTATATAAAAACCTGGTTCACACACATGCACACACACCGTTTCTGTTACTGCAAGTCACTGCTTATTGGACACAAAGTGGACGAATAAGTGATCAGAACATCATGTACTCTGTTCATCATATGTAACTTAAAACTGGAGCTTAACATCCCAAAACAAAAACATAACTTTGTCTTTTTGTTACTTAAAAATAAAACAGATTCTTCTTGTTAACATGTTTTATGAAAACGTAATTATTAAAAATGGACATTTTTAGAGAAGTAAAAGCATGAAAAAGTTAGAAAATCCAACTTCTACTTACTAGAAACGGCACATAACTGAAGATAAAGAGCCACTTGAGGCATCCGTTTATTTTCCCCATCTTGTCCTTTTACTTTTCCTTTCGAAAAGGAGAAGCAGAGCAGGATGCAGGTTGGGTGTGACGTTCAAAAGCTCCTGCAGAGTTTGAGCGTTTGGGTGGAAATACAGCAGCCAATCAGCACAAGCGGCCCCAAGGTTTACATACTAACGCATCAAAACTCATCGAATCAGCAGGAAATGAAACAGGGTGGTGCAGAAAGTTTTGTTTTCAATTGTTTTAGGATTTAAACAGTTTGAAACCAAGTTAAATTAAAAGTTTGTTTGCAAAATGTTAAAATAACACAGACAAGCATTATAAGCCTTTAGATAAAAAGGCTGGATAATCGCCATGTTTACTAGTTTCTAGTTTATTTTTTGGGTTTCTACTGCTTTAAGGCAGTCTGATTTTGGAAAAATGTTCGTATTTTTTGGTGTGTGGAAAATTAACCATTTCAAAAACGTCTGGAAGATAGGTAGGTAATTATATTTATATAGCACATTTTCTGCAACAAGGCAATACAAAGTGCTTTACAGGAATTAAAAGGAAATAAAAACAAAATAACAAACCAAAGGTATGTTAATCTAAAGTATATGTGCTAGGTGCTCTTGGTTTGTAAAAGTAATGAGTACTCCGCAGTTTCTAAGTAATAAAAAAACTAAGTGCTCCTGTTCTGGAATATTTTTTTTCTGTATTCTAAGTTTGTGTTCCAATAATAGGAGTCTCACTGCATAATAATGTAAAAATTAATCCAAGAAGTATAATATTGGTTTAAATGGTGAGTACTCTACAATTTCTAATAAGTAGGATGAAAAGACAACATTGGGTAGATATGGCACATATAGCAAGACAAAAACAAAGACATGTTGGCAAAGGCATTGAGGTCAGGGAGTGTTTGTAACTGTGATTCCAGGGTTTCCCCCAGTGTATTATAAGCATGGCGGGCCGCCATGCTTTGCTCGCCCCGCCGCCAGGCTTAGCGTTGTGCTGTTTCAGCTGTTTGGGATTCCCCCAGGTAATTTCCCCTCAGAAAGTAGGCGGAGAATCCACGCTTTCTGATTGGCTGCCTGTCACATTCAGCGTAAAGCTCCCAGTCGGGGGAAACCCCTGAATGAATAGCTGTCCTTAGCTCCCCATCCTTTGCTCAGAAGAGGATCTGATCCATCAAAAAAACCAAAAAAAAACATTAAGTGTTTCATCAAACTGTGTAAACACACAAATGCAATAAATATCAAATTCAAATGCAATAATCAAACTAAACATTTCAGTCAGGTTAAATTAACTATAATTTAAATAAATAAAAAGAATATCAATCATATTTCAACTAATCAATTTAAGGTTAAAGTTGAAATCAAAGTTCACTTTCAAAATATCAATCAATAGAAAATAAAATAAATTGACTCAAATACTCAAGCAGTGTGAGGAAAAGAAAATAAATTAAATAAACATATTGTGCAATATCAAATTAAATGTAGCTACATCCTATTTTCAATCTCAAGAAATCTTGCACAAACCTAACGGTTACCTTTGAGCACAGAGTGTCAGACCGCGATCAGCTGTGAATTCCAGTGACAGCCCAGGTAACAACTGCCGACAGTTCTAGTAAAACAACGCTCCCATGAGCAATCGAGCAACATTTTCATGGTGACACAATACTGCTATCCTATAAGCAACTCACCAATAGTCCAAATCAGTTGTTTCAGAGATTTGGGTGAATTTGCCAAGGGGCGATGATCAGCAAGACGCCAACAACCACAATCACAGTGGAACAGGTGGTGCCCAAATTGCGCTGGAGGCGGGGCTTTAAATAAGGTCTGACTAATTGACTGATTCCAGGTTACATATGCATATATAATATAAAAAACTGATTAAATTTTATGTCAGTAAACAAGTAGTTGCAGCAGTTGGCCACTAGGGGCCATGTAGAATACAATGGGTATTAGCGACTCAGCAGGAATTCAGTGGTGCTATTTAACAAAGACCTTCGTTGTTGCTCTCATGTCTGTGTGCTAACAGGTAAATATATATTAAACTAAATTATACAAATCCATAAGTGTACCAAAAGTCCATGGTAATGGGGGGAAAGTTGGCAGTTTATCCTTGCATATGTAGTGGCTAAATGTTTGTTTCTGTTAGTTTGAGAAAGCTAGCTAGCTAGCTAGCAGCTTATAATTAACTATTACTGGTGACATAATGTTTTGTTATTTGAGCAAAAGTTATTAATAATCTATTTGAACAAAGCTGTAAATACCAATATTTATGAAACAAGCCACCAGCAATTAGGTGCAGTAACATCTGTTGATTATTGGTTTCTGTTAACAGTCGTGTTCAACAAAGAAACCCAGAAAATCACAGATTCATTTTACCTGAGTGAAGTTGGCCCCAGTCTCCTTACCTTCAATCAGACCAAATGTGTGTCAAATGTTTGTGCTGTTTGGTGCAGCAATTTCTTTCATTTGTGCCACTATAATTTTAAAGATATTAAGAAATGTTTCCAGAGGTCATGAAAGGTCAAGCAGCCCTCCCCTCTTCTTCAAATCTCGCAAAATTGATGTCAATCAACTTGACTATGTTTGTGCAACAGAAATTTTAGTTTGTGCTGTTTTGGCTTCAAATATGTTACTGAAAGTTTTAAGGTCAAAAGGTCAACCAGACTGAGGTTAACACACATTCCCATCTGCAGCTTTTACAGTAAAGCTCTTGGTTGGTTTCAGTTTAAACTCACTTCAAGTGCTTTACTTTGGCTCACAGCACATGTGGTAACAATCATGATTCAGTTATGATGATGAGGATCAAGAATTGAGAAGATCAGATAAGAGCAATTTCCAGAAATGAGCAGCTATTAGATGTGAGTTATAAAAGAAAAGCAAGGAGACTTAAATGCAGGAACAAACATCTGTAAAACTTAAAAAACTCTGTTAGCTCTGTTATGTAGCACGGGTATCACACCGCTAATTGCGCCACTGGACCAGTTCTAGGCTCTAGACTAGCGGTTCTTAACCTGGGTTTAACTAAACCCCAGGGGTTCGATAAGTCAGTCTCAGGGTTCGGCGGAGCCTCTGCCGCGGAGGTGAAGACGCACTTGTGTAAAGTCGTGATGATGTGCCGCGCTTCGCCATCACTTGCTGCAGAGGATCACGTTACATTGCTTAGCCAATCAGAGCTCAGAGGAGCCCTGATTGGAGGAGCTCCACTCTCAGGAGGGATTTAAACCTGTGTCTTTATTTACTTCAGCAAAACTCACAGTTTTTACCAAATCCTGTATCTTTCATTGTTCTTCTAAATCTGCTCCTTAGTCGCATCTTTTCAGGGTTGGTGCTGCCTCTAGTGGCGTGAGGTGGTAACACAACTAATATAACTACATTACTAAATCAGAAAACCGCAAAGTCTTTATTTATTATTAATTTTTCATTGTCTTAAGAATGTAGAGCTAATTAAATGATCTAAACCTTAAAGTGGTTCCAGTTTCTCTCGATGACCAACCTGTTGAAACTGTGGCTCGTTTTAAATACCTTGGGTCGTTCCTGGACAGTCAGTTCAACTTTACTGAAAACACTGACTAGATTTTGAAGATCTGTCCTCAGAGACTCTAACCTTTAAGAAGACTTAGTGATCTTGGGGTGAAACAATTAGACTCTATTTGGGTCACCCCTATGTATTGAATTTGGGGGATGGGGGGAAATCATTTTATTTATCACTACCCAAGGGTTCAGTGAATGCGCATATGAAATTTGTGGGTTCGGTACCTCAAAAAAGGTGAAGAATCACTGAGTGGGGTAGCAAGAATAACCACACCAGATACCGCTGCTTTAAATGGAAAAAGACGGCAATTTACTGAATGCAAAACACACACATAAATTACAATACATGAAATCCCCCCAAAAAGGAAAAGAAAAGTATATCACTCCTTCTTTTTACTATTTAGTTCTCCTAGTTTATTCTAATAAACTAATCTAGTTTAATTAGACCAGTCTCTATTCTCCTAGGTTATTTTAGCCAGACTAATTTAAGTTAGTTAGACCAGTCTCTTTTCCTAGGCTACACCTATTTTAGGATTCCTATTTTTCTTCCCGAGTTGACTCGGGAAGAAAAGGACACAATTAAATCAAAGTGGACCACAAATATTCAAATCACATTCAGAGACATAACATATGAAAATCAAAGTATGGCACTTTAAATTCAAGTTCAAGTTCAGTGAAAAGCTTCAGTTTGCTTCAGTCCCTACTATTCCTACCACAGGCAGGAGATACGATGGAGAAGATGAATTGAAGGTCCAGGTCTGGCTCGCCATCTTGAATCCCGTCCGACCGAACTTCCAATGGAACAAAAAACCCGACCTGTGTGTAGTGACCATTTGTCCCAAACTTAAATTAAAAAAAAAAAAAAAAAATCAAAAAATTCAAAACTCAAAAGTGATCGAAACAAAAGGTGAATCAAACTCAAATAGTCACTTGATGCACCGTGGATTCTGGTTTACGCAGCAAAAAGAGTCAAAATCAAAATATAATTATGTGGTTTTATTTTTAGTTCAGGCAATAAAAGGCTACAGGCTTGTGATCCCATTCCTGTACCTGTTCGCTGACTAACAAAAAACCGATGTGACTATCAGGCTGGTAAAAAACCTTGTGACCACCACGTGCATAATAAGCTTCCTAAGACCCACCTATTTATACCATGAAATACCCACAACCCAACCTGAAATCAATTAACTTAAGTGAATTACTAACCAAAAAACTTATTCTAAATAATAAAAATCCTAATGATAAATCAACTAAGAAAACAAACAAATGCTAAGAATAAACTAAACAATTTAAATTTTAAGATTTAAACAATGGGAAAATAGCTCCTACACTGTGTAACAGGCCACAAACATGACAAAACTCTTTTCAAATACTATAATTACACAAATAAATTCCCCTTCATAAACCCAATATATTAAGCGGATAACAGTTTATGACGGAGCATTTCTTCGCAAACAGCTACGTTTTTAGCATTAACTCTGCGCCAAAAGGAAAAGTACAACACGGTGAAAATGTAAGAAAATAAACACTAAACTCACCAAAAACGATGCAACTTAGTTCTCATACAATCCCCGTCAGTTTCCGACCAGGTAAATAATGTTTTCTCAACTATAATATTAACTTTATCCGTTAATTAATCACCGCTCTTCTCCTTCGGTCCCTCTGCTGTCTCTCCCTCAGGTTTGTGCTCTGCTGCGTCACCCAGGCGGTGACGTCAGTGACGCTGGTTCCTTAAAGGAGCAGCGACGTTATTTTCTGTCCACAGACTTTTAATCAACTATTTATTCCTATTTATGTCAGATTTTAACGTGGGTTACATATAGCTTCACACATCCTTGTTCTTCAAATGTACAGCCATCCACTACTTTATGTGTTTCTACCAAAGGGGTTTCCAAAACAAACATGGTACATTTTCAAAAACAATTAAGAAAAAATGTGCAACCACATGAATGAATGCAACAGAAAGCAATGTAGTAGGAAAGCTGGAGCAATCGGTGACTCTGTAACTCCAATACAAAAACCCTGAATAACTCCAAACGGCTCCATGTTTGTTATCTCTGAAAGTAACAACTCAGTCATTCAGCTCTGCAGAGGCCTGGTAACAGTATATTTATTTGGTTCAGATGTGTCAGAGAAGAGATTCATAATAATAAAATACAATATTTATGGTGGAAGCATCACAAAATGTGGAAACGTTTGCAAAACATTTTGTTAAAAAATTTTCTAGATAAAAGCTAAAAGGAAAGAATCTGAACAATATTTGAGCATCATTCCATAAAACCCATGAAGACTTGGAGGTTGATGTCAATAATTCTTCAATTGAAAAGCTGGTGTTCCTGCTCTGTCGTGACGATTGATCTGATTAATCATGTTAGCGGAGATGATCAATCCCATCATCTGGAAGAACAAGTGGACAGAAGAAACATGAGAACAAAGGAAGGTTCTAGTCTTACTGTTGGGTTTGCTGCACACAAATGTTTTCTTATTCTAAATGTTTCACCTACTTTCCTCCTCATCTGACATTCATTGTTTGATAGCCAATCTGCTGTTCTGCTAAAGCGCCGCTGTTTGTATGAACACATTAACATGCCATATTTTCCTCTGTTTTTGAGGTGGGAAATCAACGATACTGGATAAAAATGTGTCCTGAGTCAAATCCAACTTGTCCAGTTGTTTTGTTCATATTGTTATTTCACATCTATTTACTTTCATTTTGCATCTGTACACCAACCAAATACTGAAAGTTTAGAGATGTTGTGACAAGATCGATCTCCTCCACCTCGTCCCTGATCTACTGCTGCTGTCTGCAGAAGTGCAAAAACATCCAGAGCTAGAAGGAGGGTCTTAGTGCTGTCAATCAACTCATGTACTCGCTGCTAAATGTGCTAATGGCGGAGAAACAACTTCCTGTTACAGGAAACCCATTTAATTGCCGTTTTCGATGGCTATGCTAACTAGCTTTAGCATTCATGCCAGGCTATGTTGTGGTGAACCAGCTGTAGCTTAGCGAAGAGCTAGCAGGTGGGGGTTAGCGCTGGAGCGCTAATCTCCACATGTTCAATTCAAACATGGCAACTGCTGGTGTAGAGCTTGGATTTTACATTAAAATTACCTAAAATCTCATTTTTTTGGCTCCTACTTTTCCTTCATGACTGGAGTTGGATTTTTTTTAATCCACCATTTCTCCAAAATAAAAACAATTTCTACATGTATCGACATGCATGGAGTTCAGTCATTAATTAGCTTTATTTAAGGCTACCTGTTTAAAGCAAATACAGCTAAGTAGAGCTCTTACTCCCAAAGAAGAAAAAATTACAATGGTAATTGTTGACAGAGGTGCAATTTTAATTTTCAAGATGAAAGTGAAGAAATTTAGGACTAAAACATTTTGTCTCCCTTCCCAAGTCTTTCTTTCTTAACGGATTTGTGTTGCTGTGCAGAGATGATTGTTTGTAGATGATGACAGAGAAAATGAACAGAACTTACAGCAACGAAAGCGAATCCAAAAATGAAGACTAAGCCAAGATTTATGAAATATTCAATATAATCCCCAACAATTTCACCACAGGACTGAAAAACAGAAAGTTGAGAGTATGTTACGGGTTGCACCCTGGAGATGTGACAAGTGACATTTGCTTGACTGAATACCTTGGAGTGGACAGATGAAAATTCTCCGTATCCCTGTGAGAAAGCAACATGTTTCAAGATTTGCAGATAATTAATGCATTCTTTAACAGAAGATGAATTATTAAACGTTTTTGACTCACCTGTGTAATGGATTTACATCCTGATCCATATGTGCAGCGACAGGAGTAAGGGATCTCTGAGCCCCAGTCCTTGACTCCAGTCCATCCACAACACTTAAGCTGAAACACAAGACTTTAAAATTAAGATTTTATATATTGCAACAATGCAGCATACATTGTGAAACAAAAGAATTACAAATGCTTTCATTTTAGTATAATCATTTGTCCATCACTAATATGCATACTGTGTTTTTATTAAACAGGTTTGTCTGTGCTTCCTTTAAAACACCACCAGGGGGAGCCCTTTAGTCTTACTTCTTTCTGCACGGTTTCAAGAAGTTGTTTTTTTTCATTGTCTTTGAAAATTGCCTTGGCAACTTCAGGACCTCGAATGATTTCCATGGCCTAAACATGAAGGAAGAACATGATTAGATAAAACCAGACAAAACACATACAAGATGAAAACAAGTAGGAAATGTAATTTGTTGTCATTGGGGATATTCTAATGATATCAGTGGAGACTGCATGTTCATTTTATACCTTTATGTTTTTTAAGAGGTATGAGATCAGCACTTTGCTGGACTAAATAAGGCTAAAAGCGTATCAGGATGCCATAAATTTAGGTGTGATTAAGGATTCAGACTTACAGCCACAAGATATTTGATAAAACAGGCTGCAGAAAACTGGCGCCTGATTTTATTTTTTGACAAACTCCAGGAAATGTTACATACCAATAAGCCATAAATCTCTTCACTAGACTTCACCATACAGGATGAGATCTGGACATTGGTCTATACCAGAGATGCTTGCATTGCTTTGGTGTGGAGAGTGTTAAGAAAATATATTTAAAATACACTGGTTTTAAAATTTAACATGACTTGAATGAAAAAGCCTAATTATAGTTTTAAAATTTATAACTTATTCTGGCCTGTTGATCTTCATTTTACCTGTAGTTAAAGCAGCTTGTTTGTCAAGATCTCTGATCTGCCCTTTGTCTCTCTGGGAAACAATCAGTAGGAAGTTCCAGCTTTTCACACTGATCTGTGAAAGCCATAAACCAGCAGGAGTTTGGAGAAGCTCTGCTTCCAACTTATTTAGACAATGGAGAAACTGGTGTTTGATCTTGTGAAGAAATTGCAGGGAGTTTCTAACTTTAAAAAGGGTCAGAGACAGGTCGTGGTTGGATGAGCAAAGATCCGCCTTATTTGAATAAATTAAATACAAGAAGATAAAACTTTACACACAGAGAAACAAATCAGATTTTGCGCTTGCAATTTCTCCAAAGACGTTTTTGCTGTCCCTGTTTCTTGCATCAGGTAATGACGTTTTGTCTCTATTATTCTGTAATTTTCTGTTGTATCTCATACTTTGTTCTGATTTGGATTAAGTTCTGCAATTCTGTGACGTCATCACGCATTGTTATGTTTTCCCCCAAACACGCCACCGTTCAAGAGAATCTGGGATCCGAACAGGAAGGAGAGCCAGATTCTTTTCTAAATTTGTGAGGTCTGAGTCGTCAGACTGTTACTGTGAGTTGGCGTCAGTAATCACTGCGCCTGCTCTACCAGCTGAACCCTGCAGCGCCTGACCCGTTTCCTGCACTACATAACTTATGTAGTAGATTACCTGTTTTTTTGAAGCAATTACAAGAATTCCACAGATTAGCATAAGCACCATTCCAATCCCCATCAAAACTGCAAACTGCAAAGAGAACAATACGAATAATTACTGAATTATTGATCAACTTAGAATTAGAATTACATTTTGTGAAATGTTGTACATACAAACTTGAGGCCACATTTATTTTCAGTGCGTGCAGCGTGGGTCCCCAGCAAGGAGATCAGGACAGTGCTAATGGCAAACACCCAGAGCCAGAGTACGCTCGGGGCGTCAAACCCTTCCATCTGATCAAAGAGAGCAAAAACACAAGACTTACTCCCTTATTGTTTCAAGTTTTTCCAAGTTTGTTTGTTTTCTCCAACTTTCTACTTTCCACTGTATTGAATTATTCGTAATTATTGTTACAGAGAGCATTTTAACTCATCGTCGGCTGTTTATGTCTCCAGGCTACGGCAGCAAGACGCCATTTTCTCAAAGGAAAGAATCTACAAAACATTAGTCCAAAATAAAGCACATTATTAAAGTTTAGTTTTTGTGTCTTACCTTATAGTTACTGAAACTGATCTGCAGTAATCCGTAGATAAACATGCCTCCCAAACACTGAAAACAGGAATGCACATGTTTATTCAATAAAACAAAGAAAATACAGAAAGAAACATTTTCTTTTCCTTCAGATTTGCAAAAACTGAAATTTTAACAAAGAAAATATAACATCTATTATTGGTAATAGTCTGTTTAACCAGCATCAATCAGTGAACAGGAGCCACAGTGAGGGTTTGCACCATCCTGGGTGAGTGAAGGTGATAAATTTCACATTTCATCACTCAAAGTTATCATTTCATGGTAGATTTTCAATAAATGAATTTAAAAATATTAGTTTTCTCTGCTTGTCACATATTTGTCATTTCTACATTAAAACAGTAGAGAGCAACGCAGAGCTAAAAACTAAACAGATACTGGACATAAAAATATTTGATATTGTAAAAATAATTCAAATATTTAAACTACAGTCAAGATTAAAGTGACAGTTTAATGTCGACTGTCTGGACAAAACTGTTGGCTTTGAAAAATTACTAATTTCTATCAAGAATATGCAGCGACTCCGACAATTTAGACTCAGTTTGAAAAACAATTAAATTCCTTATAACTAAATAAATAGTCACTTTTATGCACAGAAAGAAACTAATTTAGTAGAAAGCATCTTTGAGACATCAGAAAAATGGGAAGGAAAGTTGAAAAATGAATAAAATCAAAGAAGCACAAATATGTGTAACTATTAACCAAACAAAATAATAGGAAGTGAATATTTTTGTCATTTTTAGTTCTACTTTGCTCTCCCTTTTCAGTAGTTTTAAAAAATTAAGAAGTAAAAATCTAAATATCTCGTCGTTTTTACCTCATTAATTATTATATATTTTAAGTGCTTTGGAAAGAACATTAGTTAGATTTTCTACACAAATAAAAAATACTTATAAAATCCAAAGAAAATAATTTCACTTACTGTAAACAAGCAATTGAAGGAGATGAAAACAGCCTTCAGGCATCCATCAATTTTCCCCATTTTGTCTGTTTTACTTTGACTAGACAGCTGAGAGAGAGAGAGAACTGAACAGTTCAGAGACGAAGGTGATTGTGCTGCTGCGCCTGCAGGCGATTGATCTGCTCAGTGGGGGAACGTTTGAAGACAGAGGGAAGAAACCTGCCAATGACCAGGAAGCATCAAAACTAAACACAAATACTTACATTTAACAAGACGAGAATTAAAAATACACCAGTTTTAGGATCTCGTTTCTGCTCTTCAAGATGTTTTTCAAGCAGAATTTAAGACATATTTTTTAATCATACAGAAGATGAGATTAAACATTAAACATCTTCAGTTTGAACAAGAACAGAAGGAGGAAGCATAAAATCAGCAGTTAGAACAAGAACAGAAGGAGGAAGCATAAAATCAGCAGTTAGAACAAGAACAGAAGGAGGAAGCATAAAATCAGCAGTTAAAGCAGTTAAAGCAGTTCCAGGAGGAAGCGCAGAAAAACGATTTGTGTTCAATTTTTTTTCCTTCCTTCTTTTACACTTCAGTTTTACCAGAACCTGCCACTAAAACCTGCTTTGTTTCATACAAACTACTGAAGAACAAAGGATCAGAGAAAAACTGTTTTAAACCTTGGAAAAAAAAAAAGATGTTCTAATTTATATTTTAGTACAAATTTCAATTTCTAAAATGTTCTTACCATACAATATATTAATTTGCATCAAAGCAATAAAACCCATCTCATTATTACTGAGTAGTTTTTTCCATGTGTTTCTGGTATTTTGACCTTTTATCTTCAGTAATGAAGAGCTTTCAGGATGAAAGGCCTCTTTGCCATCACCCTAATCTTTAGCTCAATAGTACCTTAAAGCAGAGGAGAGGAAAGAAACTTTCTGAGAATAAAAGTAAAAATTAAAAAGTTAGTTCAAACAACAATTTATAGTAAAGGTGAGGATACGAATAGCTGAGACAATGAGGAAAACTACAGGAGGATGTCATGAAGCGTGGTTGGAGTGGTGGTGAGGAGAGACGCAGGACCCAGGTTATAGAAGAAGTTGATGTATTTTAATGATAAAGGTCACAGAGTCCAGGACAGGCAGCACGGCAGCAAATTGGCACACAGCTAATACCGATAGCAACTGAAATTAAGGACTGAATCATGTAACCTCAGGACTTCACAGTTCCACTGAGGAAACAGACTGACTAACAGACAACAGAGCATGATGTGCCATAATGACGAGGATCTGAGGAGGAACACAGACAACAGGGGAGACTAAATACACATGGGGTAATCAAGGGAACGAGACACACCTGGGAGGCAATCAACGGGGAAGACCCAGAGACAGGACTCACAGGGAACAGGATCACACAGAGAAAACTCAAAAATAAACACAGAAAACCACGGATCACGACAGATGAATGCAGAAGAGAAACTAACTAAACCTCTGCACAGATTGGGACCAAAGATAAGAACTCAGATTATGGAAGCTGTGGCTGAAAATAAAACTCAGAAACAAGAAACAATCAGCAGAGCGAAGTTAACAAAATACCAGAGGAACTCCGGTTTATCCAAGGAAACTGAGGAAATATTTAACTGTAAACAAAGCAGATATAAAAGTGTAGTTATTCATGTCAGTATTGTTATATTCCACATTTTGTTTAACCTGCTAATTTCTCTTCTAAGGGTTTTTGTTTTGTTGTAACAGTCTAAGGAAAGTTTGAAATGTAAAATATCTCATCACACCAAAACAAATAAACTCATCCACAGCAGTTTCAGATTTAGAATCATTCACATATTAAATTAAAATGGTTGTTAGATGGTGCAGTGTGAAAGTCACTGGTACATAAGATGAGTAGTAAAGGAGAGAGAAACAACCACCCTGTGGTAAACCAGCAGCTGATTGGAGTAGCAGCCGTTTCACACATTGAGATCAGATCTGTTGGTAAAACCAACCAAACCACAAGAACAAGTTTAAACTGGCTGAGAAGCTCAACAGATGAAGATCTGGCTGGGAAACCCCAAAATATACAAAACGTCAAGAAATAAGAGCTGAGCAGGGATTTGGTTTAGTGTACTCTGACATGTTCATAGTGACCACTATTTTGAGCACACCTCTGTCACACTCCACCAAGTCAAACCAAGAGAAGTCTTTGAAAAACCTGTTCCCCTCCTGACCTGTGGGGGCTCTGCACCAGGAACCACTGAAGGAAACGACACAGAAGACACTGAGCACAAAATTCCACAAATTTTTCTGCTGTTACAATTTTATGAGTCTATTTGACCCACAAAATAGACTCATACTGGTCTTTTAACAAACTAAGTTAGTTAAAAAGGTTTCCAGGTGTCGAACTTGATGTGTGACACTTGGCAACCCAAACTACCAGCTACTATGTCACATAATTCAAAAGGTAATAATGGGTAACTAGTTACTGGCCATTAAAACGATTTTTTATTAGCTATTAAGTATTGTTTTATGCCATCTTAAATTGGTAAATCAGTGACAGACTTCTTTCAAACAATTAAACCGTCTCATTACCAATATGATGAGAATTCTTTAAACAAACATGTTCTGAAAAGACTGAGTTTAAATTGTTTTGGTGTCGTATATCTATATGGTGTTCTGATATGTATATATATTCAAGAAAACCAGTTTTTTAAAAACGAATTGTCAAGAAAAGAAGTACTAAATGTCAATACAATATGTTCTACAGCAGAACTGAACTATTTAAGGGGGATGTTTAAATGTCTGGATGTGGTTTTCACAACAGCATCAGAAACTACATCTACCAACATGAAGAGGTTAAAAACTTCTCTTGCCACAGCTGCACACTCAGACAATTTCTGCACATGGTCTCTCGAGCTAACAAAACCAATGCCCTAGTTCTGTGGTATCTGTAACAGAAGTAGAGAAAACCACGAAGTTAAGAGAAATGGACAGGCTCAGTTTCACGGAAAAAGGATGTTAAGAAAGTCAAAGTGAAGGAGGAACAACCAAAACCTGTTGATGGCAAACAAATCGGCTGAATACTCCTTTAAAACGGTAGAACTGCCAGGCATAACTTTGAGGTTTGAGATAAAGCTTAACCCATGAAGACTGTAGGAGGCACACGATGGTGTAGAAATTAATTTTCTGCCTGTATTTGGAATCTTTGGGTCATAATTTACAAGACGGAAGGTGAGTTAAAACTTAAACTGACCAAGAGTTTGAGAGATTCAGTTCACCATCTCTCCAGCTGCCTGTCCTGTCATCATTTGTTAAGAGATTAAGTCAGGATCTATACTGATTGAGATAAAGTCTCACTACTTAACTAATAAGAGATTGTTTACTTGCCATTATCCATTTGGATTCTGGGAAATTGAGGAACTGGTCACAAGAAACGTAGGCAGTTGGTACGGTAGACTCTGAAATCTCTACCCAGTTCAGTGTTTACACATGCATGTAAAAATGGCTGCAAACAGATGCACAATTTTATAGCCGTGCATTAAACCAGCTGACCAAATGTGTTAGAGCCCCACTTTGGTTGCTAGGTAACTGTCATGGGGTGTGATTGGTGGTGGTGAGAATGAATGCGGAGAGCCAGGTTAGGATGAAGATGATGATGAATTTTAATGATAAAGCTCACAGTCCAGGATCAGGCAGCACGGCAGCAAATTAGTACACAGCTAATACCGGTAGCAACTGACATTAAGACTGAAACAAGCAACCTCAGGACTACACAGTTCTACTGAGGAGACTCACTGACAAGAGACGTTAGACATGCGATGTGCAACGAGGATCTGACAAGAGACAGAGACAACAGGTGGACTTAAATACGGGGTAATCAATGGGACGAGACACCTGGGAACAATTAAGGGCTGACAGGACAACACAGACTCAGGGAAACAGGACTAAACACAAAAAATCCCAAGAAGACTATACAGAAAACACAGATCGTAACAGTAACGGCACAGTGACTGTCTAAGGTGAGACCAAAAACCAATAGTTCATTCCAAAAACAATGGCTGGGTGGGTTTTTAAATGTTGGTGCTGCTTTTAGAAGCAGCTGAGACAGAAAATTTGAAGCAAATTTTAATTTTCAGGATAACAACAAATTGATCAAACTGTGTCAAAGTTTCTGAACAAAGCGGGTTTGAACTGGATCCATAGGAAGCTTGGAGTACCAACTGCTGTGGTGGTGCAGGTTGTTGGAGGACCATAATACAGTCACGGGGTTTTATTTGCTGCTGTTGATGTTTCACACACTCAGAAGAACTTTCTCACAATGGCTGGTTCTCGATACCTTAACAACTTTAGTTTGTACTTAGGACTTCATGAAACTTCAACAGCAAAAAACTAAAGGAGTCGTTTCAGTCAAAATAACCTAAAATAATTCTGGACAAGCCGCACATTTACTGGTGTAGGAAAGAAAATAAGCCAATGAATGAGAAGGTGGAGCTTTTATCTTTTGGAAACTTTTGATAAATGTGTGACAGGATGTGGGATACACAAAAGATAACTCTTTAGTGAGTCTTGAAAGTAAAGCAGCCTCATAATGTTAAACAATTTGAAACACTTCTGCATCTAAGCCCAGAACCAAAATGTGTAGGAAAAAAACATGTTGTGAGACAGACACTTTAAAAAGTACCTTGTGGTTGGTGAAAACAGGTCAAAGGGTGGTGGAGCAAACTGTGACTAACATGTTCCCACCTGCAGCTTTTACAGTAAAAGTCGAACTTATTCTGGTGTCAGGAGACACCAGAATGTTTTGCTTTGAGTTGTGGCACGTATGTTGTGATTTATCCAGGACAGATTATTAAAGTGTTTCTTAGCGGTTTTAAATTGTCTGACAGACTGAAGCTGTTAATAAACCATCTAATGCTTCAGAGACTTTAAAAAAGGGAGAAGAGTTCATCGTTTGACCATTTTATTTGACAAACATGAATTACTATGTGATTTTTATGCGTGAGGTTCCTCAAGGTTCTGTTCTTGGCCCACTTTTATTTACAGTTGCATTCAAAAGATTCTAATATTATTTAAAAGTTAAGTTATTTAAGAAAGTTAATTCTCATGGTGAAACTTTATTTAGATTAAGCACTTTTGTGGCTTCATTTCTAACTGCGATTATTTTCAGTTTAAAGTTAATGAAAGATGACATTTACGCATCAGACATATGAAAAAGATTTTAAATAAAAAATGTATGAATCTATCTGAAGAAATACTTTTAATCTGACAACATAAACATTTTAATAAATATAAATGTACCAGCTACCTGCACCATCTCTTACTAGCTCTCATCTCACCTCAGCCTCTTACTGTCTTTCAGTAAATGTGTCAACATCAATGTGCAGGTGAGTCAAAATTTCCTACTATTTTCTTCCATATTTTATTCGGAAAAACTAACCCCTTGCTTGGGGGCTAAAATACAGCCTGGGTACTTTGTATCAGCAACTGAATTTTTAACATGAAGACATTAAACTCAGTATATCCCTTTAACTTTACTCATATCTCCATGATAAAGCACCGATGAAACTCTTCAAACATCACAGGAAGGCCCAGAGTTTCAGTTCCATTGTTTTTTTTTTCTCTAGATTTTGCGAACTCCAGCCCTGACAAATAGGTAGCTTCAACTTTTAACCAACTACTGTATTTTCCGGACTATAAGCCTCAGATATCTCTGCCGCTCCAGGTTTTCCACAACGATGCAGCAGCAGCAGACGGGGGCAGACAGCCAACATCTGAGTCATAACAGGTCAACTGAATATCACATTTATTACGGTTGAAAAAGACAAAGTTGCCAAGTTTAGATTTCACTGAACTGATTATTATGTATGAGTTTGAAGAGAAAAATCTCTGTACTGTCTGCTACTAGCATGTGCTAAATGAAATGGGCGCTTTCTTCTTCTTCTTCTGCTTCTTTATATTTCAACAACAGCTTGCATCCATTATTTCCATTATTGTTGCACTACTGCCATCTACTGGCTCCTAATATCTATACCTCAAATTATCATAATGATCCCAGTATTTAAAAAATGAAAAATCTTCTTTTTCCCCTCAATGCTATTTAACTGATCAACAACATTCTAACATTTCAATTCCCTATTAAAACCTAATTCCGTTTTAATGGGTAGTTTCTTCTTTTATTTCCAATTTTGACTTCCAATGATTCACTTCCTGCTACAGAGCCCCTGGTGGTTGAAGAAAAATCCACATAAAGTTTAGGAAAAGTAGCAGCTGATAGTCCAGAAAATATGGTAAATTTAATCTAGTTACTCTCAAAGGGGGAGGAGGTTAGGACTACATTAAAGGGGGCCAGTCGTATATTAAAAAACAGAAACCTGAGAAAGTTCAAAGTAATGTTTTCCCATTTTTATTCACATAATAATGTTAAACTTTATTACCAAAGATTGTTTGAAGACTGAATATTATGTTGCTGTTGCGAGTTATCTTAAAAGTTGGGGCCATTTTGTTGGAACAGGAACCAAATGCAGAAGCTGACAAACCAAAAGGAAAACTTACTAGTTTAAAATGATAAGAGGACGGCATCAAAACTGGAGGAGCAAAACAGAAAAATCCAGGAAGAAATCATGGAAAATAAGATTTACTACTGAGGAAAGGCTGGAGGATGAAACAGGATCCAGGTGAGTCTGATTGAAGGCTGAGACAGAAAACCTGATGAGGAAACTAATCAAGAAACACGGAGTTCGACTAAGACTCAAAATACAGATGAAAAAATTAAAATGTCTCAAATTTATACAACAGAAAACACCAAACGTCACAGTAGGAAGAGCAAAAGTAAGAAACTGAACACAAAGGAATGACTCTTCTAGCAATAATAATGAACAAATCAAAGAAAAATATGGCAAGACCTTTTGTCAATAATAAAGCCCAAAAACAGAAGGAAAATAAATAGAAAAAAAACTATGCACAAATACCCACAGTAATTTAATTTATAGATTTTGTTACAAATTTAGTAAAGTATGTTAAAAGGAAAAAAAAAGACAAAGTAAGTAGGGGAAGCGTTGCTTTATGGGAAAACGTCATGTAATTTCTTTTGGCAGGATGTGGTAAATGTCTGCAACCTCAATCCGTAGTGAGTTTGAAAGTTTCATCTAAACCCAAAACCAAAGAGTGAGAAAAAGAGATGAAAATCTGACAGCGCAGCAGTGGGAACATGTAGCTTGTGTGAAATGTTGCTGCTGAAAACAGAAACAATCACAATAAAATACAACATGAATGGTTGCAACATGAGGAGATGGGGTCATTTTTACCACAGTCAGTGTTTGCGAAACATTTTCATGTGGCAACTAACGCAAAGGCAAAAAAATGGCACGAAAATCTGAACTGTATTCTTACATCATTCCATAAACCCATCAAGACTTGGAGGCTCTTGATTGGTCAGTAGACACTCATTGCGATAGCTGGCACTCCGGCGCGGTCGTGACGATTGATCTGACTAATCATGTTAGTGGAGATGATCAAGCCCATCATCTGGAAGAACAGGTGGATAGACAGTTGGTCAGAAGAGACAGGAGAATAAAAAGATGATGGTAAAAAAAAAAAGAGCAAAACTTACAGCAATGAAGGCAAATCCAAAATTGATCCCAATGGCAATGTTGAACAAAAGCTCCACCTCACATTCCCCCACAGCTTCACCGCAAAACTGCAGAAGAGAAGGTGGGTTGTTAAGTTATGGGCTGTAAATGTGTATCCAGAGCAACAACTGTCTTTACCAGAGATACCTGCATTGCTTTGGTGTGGAGTGCTTTACCACGGCTGTTCCTAATGCTCAGTGTTTTGTGTTCTTGACAGAAATGAATAGACTAATTTCATTGTTGAATGACTGGATGCACCAAACTGAGGTCTGTAGCTGGCAGACTGGTTTCTGTGGTTTGACCCTTAGCAGTCATGAATCATTGCGCCTGCTCCACCAACTGAACCTTGCAGCATCTCAGACCGACACATTTTATTAACTCTGTCTGTTTTTCTTCACCACATTAACTTTTTAGTAATTACCTGTTTTTTTAAAACAATGGCAGCAACTCCAAAGATTAGCATGAGGACCATCCCAATCACCATGAAAACTGCAAACTGCACAGAAAACAATATACATGGTCAGACTTCCTTTTTAATCATTTAGTTTAGTTTTTTTGTGTGTGTATTATGTTGTACATACGGCAGAGAGGCAGCATTTATTCTCAGTCCGTGCAGCGTGGCTCCCGAAAGAGGAGATCCCAAAAACACCAATGGCAAAAATCCAAGCCCCAATCAGGTTCTGGTTGTCCATTCCTTCCATCTGATCCAAAAGAGCAAAAACACAAACGGTACAGCAAACTGGTTATTACAGAATATGACTCACATCTGTCTCTCTCTCCATACGCAGACAGTTTCTGTTCCCTTTTCCAATCATTTTTTAAACTGAATTGTTTTTCTGTTTTACCTGATTCCCATAGATTGTGGCACGTCCTAAACTGAACATCATCCAGATCCCAAAACACTGAAGATAAAAGGCAAGGCAAGGGAAGGTTTATTCAGCATTATTCATACGAAAACAGTGAAAAATGTAAACATAAAGTTCGTAGCAGTCTCTCTAGGCTACATCATGTGTGAAGTTTGACAGGAGTTACAACTCTGAGTGATGAGCATTAGGTTCATGTCCAAATAACCTGATTTCACATCTTACAGCATAAAATTAACATTAACATTTATAGAAAATTTACATTTAAGTATTCCTAAATAAATACTTATAAAATGGTTGTTTTCTCACATATTTGTAATTTCTGCACTGAAACACTAGAGAGAAAAATAAAACTAAAACCTCAACTAAAGGAAAACGGGCATGAAAAGATTTAATGAGTCCATCACCTTTAACTATGGTCAAGATTAAAGTAACAGTTTAGTAATTAAAGTCTGGACAGAATTGCTGATGCTGGAAAATTATTAATTTTTATCAGGAATGTACAGTAACAGATTAAAATGTATTAACATTAAGAACAAAAATTTTTTTACACATATGCAAATATTAAACAAAATAACCAGAAGTGAACAGTTGGCTGGTTTTATTTCCAATTTCTGCTTTTTATAAAGCATTTTTTGAAATTATTTTATACGTAAAATATTTTATCTGATGGCCTCACAAAGTTTCTCTCTTGTTAATGAATATTATAAAAACCTTAATTGGCTTTGGAAAGAACATTAACTCGTAATTTTCTGGAAATATAATCAATTACTTATAAAATTCTGAAAATTATTTTACTTACTGAAAACAAGGAATTGAAGATGATGAACACAACTTTCAGGCATCCGTTAATTTTCCCCATTTTTTCTGTTTTACTTTGACTAGACAGTTGAAAGACAGAACAGATGAAGTTGAGTTTGTCGTCTGCAGAGAATCTGAGCAGTGAGAGGAATGTTTCAGGACATAAAAGAAAATCTGCAGCCAGTCAGTAAAACCCATCTATGAAAAAATACCCACAGTAGTGATGGGTCGGGCAACACCGATCCGTCTGCGCATGTGTCAAGCCCACAGACCAAAACTCGTGTCGGTGCGCGTAAAGGTTTCAGCAAGTCACGTAAACGATACAGGAACTGTGTTGATAAGGAAGCGAATCTGTCAATCTGTCAAAAGCATTTGCCAAATGAATTCTTTGTTCCGGTGAACTGCTAGGTAACCAGTCCCCTCTCACTCCCCTGCACCTTTTTGCAGCTCATTTCTGCCTGTTAGTGAGGAGAACCAGGTGGACTCAATCTTTAATCTCCTAGCAATCAGAGTGCAGCTACATTTGGTGTGACTGACGTGTCAGTCCTGGTTTGAGAGCATGAGATGCAAACAGTGCTGGAGCATTCAAGCTCAGAACTGTGTAAAAGTTTCAACAAGCTGTGAAAGACAGCCGGTAAGGCTCAATGCTGCTGAATTGTTTGTTGTATTAAGTTGTTTATTCTTGTTGAGGTCAAGTTAGTAGGGTGAAAAGAAAAAGAGATGGAAAATACACTTGGTGTTTATTGGTTAAAGTAGAAAGAAAAGGAAATGTTGGTTGGAATGTTTGTGAAGGTATTTAACAAGTATTGATAAAAATGAAATGCTAATTTATGTATTGAATTTACTAAAAAATATTGATTTGAAATAATTGGTTTGAAGGGGTAGAAATATGATTTTCACAATGCATTTACCTTGTTAATGTCAAAATGTAATAGATGGCTTTCTGTTTCTTTTGAGGTTTTTCACCTATTGAGATGAGCTATGTGGACCATCATGTAAAAAATAAAGATGAGTCAACGAAATTAAAGTCTCTCTGAGTGAAATCAAGTTGAAGGTTCACAGTTGAAACGGTCCCTTTCAAGTGGGGGTCACACAGTAAATCAAACCAGAAAGAACTTGACAGTGAAAAACCGCAGTCTAAAGACTGGAGGGACATTAAGAGTTTGTTGGTTGGCCCAGTCGTGTCCACAAAGAGACAAAGCAAGATTATTCTTTTGCCCTGCTGCTAAAATCAAAATGGCTGACTCAGTTGTGCTGGAGCAGCTGAAGAGTGCTAGAACAACAGCGAAGCGTCAATTCTCCCGTTTAGCAAATAATGTACTACGAATGCACACAATGATGTCTGAGAAAGAGCTCAGGGACAGCTTTGCAAAGCTCACAACAGAAGCCAGTAAAGTTCTTGAAGCCAATGATGATGTTGCAGAACAATATACTGCAGAAAATTCAGATCCAGAGGTGTTAAGTGAACAACAAAAGGCTGATTTGGATAAAACAACCACAGAATGTGAGAAAAAGATGCAAGAGCTGAAAAACCTAATACAAAAGACATTGTGGGAAAATTTTGGGGAATATGAAGTGACACAAGCCATTACAACTGCAGAGTCGCATGCAGATCATGTGGACACTGTGAACCCAAGTAAACATGCAGATGCATATGGGTTCATGATAGAACATCTGCAAAATCTAGTAAAGACAGCAAAGGCAGTGCATAAACATTGGAGGTGCTGGGCTCCTCGTGCAGAACAACATGAGTTTCAGAGTCGGATCAGAGCTCTTGAGACCATATTGCCAAAATTAACATTAAGAAAAGCTGAATTTATTGAAAAACAAACCAAAGATGTGACCGAAAGGTTAAGCACTTCTATGAGTTTTCCTGCGGCACCAGCCATTAAATTAAGGCCTGCTGCTCTGCCAAAGTTCACTGGAGTTCGAAGAGAGTTTCATCAGTGGAAAAAAGATTGGGAAGCACTCCAGATGCAGGGAGAACCTACAGGGTCTAAAGAGATTAAAAAATATCATCTTCTCGACAGTGTGGATGAGAAAATAGTACGAGACCATCGTCTCACAACCTATTCAACAGCTGATGAGATATTCCGGGTTCTAGAGAATCGCTTTGGAAATAAAGCATCTATTGCCCTTGAAATAGTGGAGGAGCTTCAAAAGGTTCCACCAGTTAAAGGGAACCAGCCCAAGAAGATTGTTGAGCTAATTCAAACCGTAGAAAAGGCTCTGATAGATCTTAAAGAACTTGGTGCAACTGGTGCTATAAAGAACCCTCTTATAACAAAAGCAATAGAAAGTAAACTTCCAGACAGCCTAAAGAAGGAATGGCTTCTCCATATAGCCAGCAAAGGGACGGAGGCTGAACAAGACAAACGATTTGACTACCTCCTGAAATTTCTTCAAGGTCAAGAAGCAATTTATGAGAGGCTGGACCAGTTGAAGGACGAGGAGTCAAAACCAAGGTCTGAACCACGCCAAGCCCGGACCAGAACTTCTGTTCAGCCAACAGACATATCTCAAGGATGTGTGGTTTGTGGAGATGGGAAGCATAGGAAAAGGCTGTATTTCTGTAAAAAGTTTCGTATGCTCAAGTTGTCTGAAAAGAAGGAAGCTGTTAAAAAACTGGGAGCCTGCAAAAAATGTCTGGAGGTTCACGACGAGAATGAGAACTGTAAAACTGAATTTCTGTGCAGAAGGCCAGACTGCAAGGAGCAACGCACTGCAGGACACCATTATTATCTCTGTCCAAGAGCTGATGTGTTCAGGGAGCATTCAATCCAGAGGCGCAAAGACACTGCAGTGGGAGGGGATGTAGCAGCCTGCTACACCCAAGCCCAAGAAGATTTCATTAAAGGCCTCCCTCCTGAACAGGCAGAAAAGTGTCGTCATGTCTTCTGTAATGCAGTGGCTAAAACATCTGTGTCCAGTCAGCCCAACCTTCTGGCAGAGAATAGTTTGGTGGAGTGGCCTGTCATCATGATGCTATTAGAGGTCACAGCCAATGCAGGACAAAAAATTGGGACTCTAATTGATCTAGCATCAGACACCAACTATATAACACATGATGCAGCTAATCAATTAAACCTGAGGAGTGAAGCCATAACCCTGGTTGTCCACGGTGTGGGAGGGATGAAAGTTCAAGTTACCACAAGACGGTACCTCCTAAAGATCCGGGTCAAGACAGAAAAGGGGAACTTCAGGTCCCACCAACTCCTCTGCTATGGTTTGGATAGCATTGCAGACATCCATCAACATGTAACTGAGGAAGCACTTCAAAGGTTCTTCCCAGAAGTTCCCCTCAATGAACTGGTGAGACCAAGAAGGATACAGCTGTTAATAAGTCATAAAGAAGGTCGACTGGTTCCACAGAAGATACGTGCTGTTGGAGATCTTGTATTATGGGATGGACCATTGGGAAAGACAGTAGCAGGAACACACCCTGGGCTGTTTGAAGATGCTACATTCACAGCACACCAATCTAGAACCCACTTCGCCAGATCAATGAGAACCGCTGCAGTGATGTACACAGTCCAGTCACATTAATGTGACCACCACGTACTTTCCACTTCAGAGTTAAATAACCAATCACAGAAGGCAGGTGGCAGCACAGTGCAGTTGAGCGTATATAAAGGGTGTGTGTGGGCTTCGGAAAACATTTCAATCGTTGGCGTAATGCAGAAACGAAGCGATTTATCCGACGTCCAAAAGGGCATGATCATTGGCTTTCGGGCCAAGGGTGGAAGCATTTCCGAAACGGCTGAGTTTGTGAACTGTTCGCGTGCCGCCGTGGTAAAAGTGTACCGTGCATGGCAAAATGGGACTGTCCAAAATCAACGACGTGGCAAATGTGGTGCACCACGGGCCATAGATGACAGAGGCGAACGACGGTTGCGGAGATGCGTTCGGGCAGATAGACGGGCTACCGTTGAGCAACTGACCACTAAAATG
The DNA here is from genome assembly GCA_033032245.1 of Poecilia picta. Lineage (NCBI taxonomy): Eukaryota > Metazoa > Chordata > Actinopteri > Cyprinodontiformes > Poeciliidae > Poecilia > Poecilia picta. The sequence continues at coordinate 3,441,989 of CM065375.1, read as the reverse complement.
AACCAAGGGGCTACCACAAGTGTCTCCCAAACCACTATTCAGCGAACATTGCTGCGTCTGGGCCTCCGAAGCGGACGCCTGGTTCGTGCACCTATGCTGACTGGTGTTCATCGACGACGAAGGCTAGAATTTGCACGCCAGTACAGCAGCTGGACGTCCACTGAGTGGCGACAGGTAGCGTTTTCAGATGAATCGCGTTTTATGCTCCATCGGACAGATGGACGTTGGCGTATAAGGCGTGAAACCTCTGAAAGGAACCATCCTGCAACCATTGCAGGAACGGTCCAAGCTGGAGGCGGGAGCATTATGGTCTGGGGAATGTTTTCCTGGCATTCTCTGGGTTCACTGATTATTGTGGAAGGCACGATGGATCAATACAAGTACGCATCTGTCCTTGCGGACCATGTCCACCCCTACATGCGCATTGTTTTTCCTCAGGATGATGGCATCTTCCAGCAGGACAATGCGAGGTGCCATACAGCTGCCAGTGTACGTGCGTGGTTCGAAGAGCACCAGGATGAGTTTACCGTCCTCCCCTGGCCAGCAAACTCACCTGACTTAAACCCAATCGAGCATCTGTGGGACCATCTCGATCGAGTTGTTCGCGCCATGGATCCTCAACCGCGTAATCTAGCGCAGCTGGCCACGGCATTAGAGTCGGCATGGCTCAACATCCCAGAGAAGACCTTCAGGGACCTAAGTGACTCTCTTCCTGCACGTCTCGTAGCAGTTCGCTCTGCGAAAGGTGGTTATTCTGGCTTTTGACAGATGGTCACATTAATGTGACTGGACTGTGTATAAAGAGCATGTATGCTCTTCATTGACCATCAAGCATTTCAGCTCTGCTGCGACCACTCGTGATTTTCTTGAATGGTGGAGGTGGGACAGCATTGGTGCTGCTTGCACCCCAAAATGCGGAGGCTGCCGCTGTGGCAACTGCCAGCCTGGTGGTAAAGAAATGACCTTGGCAGAAGAAAGGGAATTAGAAGTGGTGAAGAGTGGACTGACATATGCTGGTGCTGATGACCACAGTGACAGTCCCCATTGGCATGCAAGCTATCCATGGCTTGAGGACCCCTCCACATTGCCAAATAACAAGAAAGCAGTGGAAGCAACCTTTCTCAGAACTGAGAGACAACTGGCCAAAGAACCACAATGGAAAAAGGCTTACAGTGCTCAAGTTCATGAAATGGTTGACCGTCAGGCTGCAAAAAAGCTGACTGAAGAAGATCTAAATAGTTGGAAAGGACCTGTCTGGTACATAAGCCATCTCATCGCTCCTAACCCGCACTCCGTTACAACTCCTGTGAGACTCGTCTGGAACAGCAGTCAAAAGTATAAAGGTCAAAGTCTAAATGATCTGCTTTTGAAGGGTCCTGATGTTCTCAATTCCATCCGAGCTGTCCTCCTCAAGTTCCGTCAGGGCACTTTTGCTGCTCTGGGAGACATCAGAAAAATGTATAATTCTGTATGGCTTGAGGAGCGAGAGGTCCATCTGCACCGCTTCTTGTGGCGTGATTCGGAGGATCAGGAGCTGGAAGAGTTTGCAATTACACGGGTGAATATTGGGGACAAACCAGCAAGTTGTATAGCCCAACTCGCCATGAGAGAGACGGCGAACCTTCCTCAGTTCAGCCACATGAAAGATGAGTGTCAAGTATTACATGAGCACAGCTATGTTGACGACATATTAACATCCCACAACTCCCGAGAAAAACTCAAGGACATCACAAAGAATGTAGAGTTGATTCTAAAAGCAGGAGGATTCGAGCTGAAACCATGGGTCTTCTCTGGCCAAAATAAAGAAGAGAAACTAGAGACATCACCACAGATGATTGTTCTGCCGAATCAACTGAAGGAGGAAAACAATAAAGCACTTGGCCTTGGTTACATCGCAAAAGAAGACAAGTTGCATGTTATGGTGAGAATCAACTTCTCCAAGAGAAAGAAAAAAATGAGGCTGGGCCAAGATTTGCTGCTAGAAGAGGTACGGCTCAAAACACCAGGCCCATTGACACTGCGTGAGCTGCTGAGTCAAGTAGCTGGTTTATATGACCCAATCGGCCTGACAACACCAGCAAAGCAAAAAGGGGCCATTTTGGTCCGAAGAGCATTCCAGGAAGCAAAACCAAAGTGTAACATTGTCAAAGACACATGGGACCTTGCCTTATCTGATGAGCTCCGCAGAGCTGCGGTTGATCTATTTGAAGAGTACGTACAGCTAAGTACAATTGCATTTCCGAGAGCCCTTACTCCTCCAGATGTCACTACTGAACCCATTGCAATCACCTTTTCAGATGGCAGTGAAACCTCATATGGTGCTGTTCTGTACCTACGATGGAACTGCTGTAAACAGATAGCAGTTCGATTAGTAGAGTCAAAAGCAAAGTTGACGCCTCTAGACCAAAGAGGAGATGCAGTCAAAGCAGAGCTTTGTGGTGCGGTCTTTGCAAGTCGTCTTAAAAAATACTTTGAGCAGCATACACAGATCAAGATCAGCCAGTGGTACCATTTATTGGACAGCCAAACAATTCTTGGAGCCATTCAGCGTGAGAGTTATGGATTTCAAACTTTCTTCGCTAACAGGATAGGAGAAATCCAAAGCAATACACGGCTACAAGACTGGTGGTGGATCCCTGGACAACTCAACATAGCCGACATTATCATTCGAGGAGCTGGGCCAGAAGGACTTGATGTTAATTCAGAGTGGCAGGAAGGACCAAAATTCCTACACCTCCTCGAGTGTGAGTGGCCCATTATATCTGCAAAAGAGGTGTCAACTGCAGCTCGAGAAATCATTAATAATATGCAAAAGAAGTCATTTGTAGCAGCACTGACCAGAGTCCAAGCCAAGAAAGTTCAAACTTCTGAGCAAAGTTCTGAGCAGAGACCTCCTGCTGGAGCAGCTGTAAAAAACTTGGTGGATGAAAAGCGCTTCAGTAGCCTAGTGTGTCTGGTCAAGACTGTTTCTCTCATATGGAGAGCTGCCAGAAAATTTATATCTGGAAACAAGTCCATAAAGACACCAAAGTGGGAGGCGGTGCCAACAAGTGGGGTCATTACTGCCTTTGAACGTCAAGATGCTTTTAGAGACATCTGTCTTGCTGCTCGAGAGGGAATTATCCTTCCAGCCACCACTACAGACCGCTTGGTGGTGTACAGAGAGGGAGAGACTGGACTACTAGTCTGTGGTGGGAGAATCCATGGTTTCAGAGAAGACTGCATGGCAGTCCCTCTTCTACCATCCTATGTGTGGGTCTCTAATTTGTTGGCTCGAGAGGCACACAATGAGGGTCATGAAGGTGTGGCTGCAACCTTGCTAAAAATGAGAAGGAAGGCCTGGGTCATTCAAGGGAGGAGAATTGCCAAAAGAGTGGTGGAAAACTGTCTCATCTGCAAAAAGTACAAAGCAAAAAGGTGCCAACAAATAATGGGGGATTTACCTCCTGAGAGAGCCAAACCTGCAGCCCCATTTGAGTACACAACAGTTGATCTCTTTGGACCATACCTCGTCAAAGATATCATCAAGAAAAGGATCTCCATGAAAGTGTGGGGTGTTGTTTTCAGCTGCATGGCCAGCAGGGCTGTTCATGTGGATCTGGCAGACACAATGTCAACAGAGAGTTTTTTGATAACTTACCAGCGATTCACAGCAATTAGAGGACATCCAAGAAACATATGGTCCGATCCAGGAACAAATTTCATCGGTGCCAAGTCTGCATTAAGAGAGCTGTACCAGTTCCTGGATTCTCAAGACAAAAGTGCAATAGTGGAGATGTAGGCTCAAAAAGGCACCCAATGGGAGTGGATAATTAATCCAGCTGACTCACCTCATCGCAATGGAGCTGCTGAAGCTGCCGTCCGCATCATTAAGAAAGCACTCCAGAGTTGGGTACCAATACTGGCCTCAATTACAATGAGCTACAGACAACTTTCCAACTTGCTGCTAATCTCGCCAACGAGCGTCCTATTGATGCCCAGGTGCAGAGTCGTGAAGATGTCATCCTGTATGTATCACCCAACACACTCCTCTTGGGACGGGCCTCTCCAAGTGGTGACATCAGAACATTTGACTTTGCAAGCTACTCTTATAAAAGACTCCGCGAGATGCAGCATCAGGTCAACAGATTCTGGGAATCATGGAGCCAGCTTTCTGGCCCAAACTTATTTGTGATAAGCAAATGGCACACGTCACATCGAAATGTCGCAGTTGGCGATATTGTTTGGCTATGTGACCAAAATGCAGTGCGGGGCCAATTCAAGCTGGGGCGGATTGTGAGTGTTAACCCAGATGCTAAGGGCATTGTGCGAGATGTGAATGTCAAAGTTGTCCAAAGCTCCTGTGTTCCTGTGACCAGACTCAAACCAAGCCAGCCCTTAACTGAAGTCCTGAAAGAACCTGCACAAACCACCGTCCTGCATAGAGATGTTCGGCGCCTGGTGGTCCTACTACCGGTAGAGGAACAAGTACAAAACTGAAAGGCAGTTCACAGGCATTGATTCAGCGATCTCTCCAACAAGTGAGAAGATCGAGTGGGAGGTGTTCCGGTGAACTGCTAGGTAACCAGTCCCCTCTCACTCCCCTGCACCTTTTTGCAGCTCATTTCTGCCTGTTAGTGAGGAGAACCAGGTGGACTCAATCTTTAATCTCCTAGCAATCAGAGTGCAGCTACATTTGGTGTGACTGACTTGTCAGTCCTGGTTTGAGAGCATGAGATGCAAACAGTGCTGGAGCATTCAAGCTCAGAACTGTGTAAAAGTTTCAACAAGCTGTGAAAGACAGCCGGTAAGGCTCAATGCTGCTGAATTGTTTGTTGTATTAAGTTGTTTATTCTTGTTGAGGTCAAGTTAGTAGGGTGAAAAGAAAAAGAGATGGAAAATACACTTGGTGTTTATTGGTTAAAGTAGAAAGAAAAGGAAATGTTGGTTGGAATGTTTGTGAAGGTATTTAACAAGTATTGATAAAAATGAAATGCTAATTTATGTATTGAATTTACTAAAAAATATTGATTTGAAATAATTGGTTTGAAGGGGTAGAAATATGATTTTCACAATGCATTTACCTTGTTAATGTCAAAATGTAATAGATGGCTTTCTGTTTCTTTTGAGGTTTTTCACCTATTGAGATGAGCTATGTGGACCATCATGTAAAAAATAAAGATGAGTCAACGAAATTAAAGTCTCTCTGAGTGAAATCAAGTTGAAGGTTCACAGTTGAAACGGTCCCTTTCAAGTGGGGGTCACACAGTAAATCAAACCAGAAAGAACTTGACATTCTTGATCTTTTACGGAACAGTGTCAACTATGGAGCAGCTTCAAAGGAAAGGTTTCCACAGTAGTGTGGGACCATGTTGGAAAATAAATTTGTTTTCATTTTTGTTGTTTCATCCGGTTCTTGTCAGTTTATGCTTGATCTATCTGAATACAAAATCCACTGGAATTGACTCTTAGTTTACCGTATGATTGGTAAAAACGGTCTCCGCGCTTCTTCTCTGCCTGAGTGCCAATAACGTTACGGTATTTAATACAGATTGGCCATTCAGGACATGGAAACTGAAACTTTGAATGCCAGCTGGAAAAAAACTGTGACCAGAGGCAGCAGAACCCGACCGGAGGCTAATTGATGAGATCCGTCGCTCTGCCGTAGATACAGCTGTGAATCTTGCAAATCAGCTTGGAGGAGACGCTTTAATGAAATGACTCCGGATCACAATAAGGCCCGATTGATGCACACGGACATCCGCTGATCTGAAAACAGGTTTTGTTATTTGGTTTCAATGTAGAGTATTTAATTATGTTGTATAAAAATTGCAAAAAATAATGGTAACTACTTCAGATTTCGCCTATCACAGGTTATTGGGTTATTTTCAGAATGCCACCACTAAGAAAAACAAAAGTTTGCTGTAAATGTTGTGTTTACTTAATTTTTTTCTACAGCAGGAGAAGTTTTGTCAAAAAATCTTAACAGACCAAATTTCAAAATGTTGTTAAAACTTTGTTTTATAAAAATTTGTGGAAAAACAAACAGTCCATGCACCCCCATTCAAACATATTTACTTAAATTTTCACTTTATGGTTCATGTTCAAATTATTTATTGACTGTATATCAAATATGTTTAGAATTTAACTGAAGATATGACATAAAACAATATATAACATTCAATAACATACAAAGACTTAAATCTTTTTGTATGTACTAGGTCGTCAAATCACTACGATGCCTGTAAGAATTTTTAATATCCAGCAGGTGTCAGTATTGAGTGACAGTGTCGATACAGAATCAACACAGTTTTGCTATGTGTCAAAACGATACATGACGCCTCATCTGCCCATCACTAACCCACAGGAAGCCAGTGTTATGATTGGCTTGGTGACGGTGGTGAGGCAGAAACGCTTTGGACCCAGTTTGTAGTGATGAAGGATATTTAATGGTGAAAAAAGGACCCAAAACACTGGCAGCACAGCAACATGTTAAACAAATGGACAGGAACATACGACTTACACTACGACACTACAAACGAACAGCGACACAAGACAAGGACCCGACAAGAGGCAAAGACAACAGCTGGATTTAAATACACAGGAGGTAATTACTGGGAACGAGACACACTTAGGAAACAATCAAGGGGGAAAGAGACGTGACATCAGAGACTCACTGGACAGAACCTGAAGTAAACAGAGAGAAAAACCCACATCAACACTCAGAAAAACCCAAATCAACACTCAGAAAAACCCAAATCCTTACAGCCAGAAACATAAATGAAAAACTATTTTTAATCTTTCTCTGCTGTTTTTGTTTTTCCAATTACAAAACAAACATATTTTTCATGTTCACTGTATTTTTTTTATTGAAAATTCAAATGTTAAACCTGTTTCTTTTCACTTTTTAATATTCAATATATTCTTTTTTCATTTGCGTTACAGCAATAAAACATATCTTTTCCATGTGTTTTCTGGTATTTTGATCATTTATGTTAACCTTTATAAAGATTTAGCTGATGTTTAGCCTAATAGTCTCTTGATGCAAAGAGAAGAAGCACAGCTGGACTTTTGCTATGGACAGGAGAGCAAAGAAACTTTATAAAAGTTCAAGTTCAAAGGTTGGTTCATACAACAGTTTATGACATAGATTATTACGTAGAGGATTAATGACCCAACTGCAGGAAGACAGGCTGACAGCAGAGCAGATGCAAAGTGGTTGTTTCTCATCAGCACTGAAGGCAGAGGAGCGATTATCAACATTTGTTCTCCAAATGTACTTCCTTTGTATTGGTGAAGTTCATAAATATAATAAAGCATATTATGTGCTGCTTCTAAATGTTTTCTCAAAGGGTTTGAAGCTGTAAAGAGCTAAACGAATCTGAACTTCTTTTTCTAAGCTAAATGTGAGGATCTGCACATGACTGTTTGTCTGAATGTGGTTTCACACCAGCATCAAAAGCAAAATATGCAAATATAAAGAGAGCGACACCGACTGCTCTGGCTGAAAAACATCTCTAGTAAATGATGCAGTCACATAATTTCTGCACGTACCTATGGTCACAACAAAACCAGTGACCTAATTTTATGGTAGGGAAGCTTCACCAAGAAGTACACAAAGTCAGTTTCATAGAAAAATGCTCATGAGAAACATGTGGCAAAGGAGGCTCAACCAAAACCCTGTCGAAACCTTTAAACTGGTTAAGTTCTGAGTTACAAGCTATAGCTGTGACCTCATGTGACCTTTCTGCTTAGTGAAACAAGGAGATTCTAACTATTTGTGATTTTACTGGATTATTTAAGACCAACTAAAAACTTATGTTGGAAAAAATGAGCAAAGCAGAAAATGGGCGGAGTCAACAAACTACAATACAAACAACAGATGTCCAACAAAACTGTTCAGCTTCTTCAGGTCTATCATTTAATTTCCGTTTATGGCCAAGCAGAGGACTGACAGCTGCACTGTTACTTTTATTTAAAAACTGTTTGTTTTTTAACTTTTTGTTAAAACTGTCACCTTATTCTCAGTTTGCTGTGAGACAGATAATCTGTGAAAAGACTGATTTCCTCCACCTCCTACCTGAGCTGCTATTACCGTCTGAAGAAATGCACAAAAAGAACCAAATCAGAGCCAGGAGGCGAGGCTTAGTGCTGTAAATCATTCTCATGTAAGCGCTGCTAAATATGCCACCAGTGGAGAAGCAACTTACTTTACCAGAAAAACCTTTTATCCACCGTCATCAATGGTTACGTTAACTAACCTTAGCATTCACGTCAGGCTATGCTAGCAGAGAAGTTAAGACTTTCTACAATCCAATTACAAAACAAACAAAATGGCTCCAGACGTCAATCAATATAAAATCGTAGTGAAGGAAAATAACTTTGATTTTTGAATCATTTTTGGATCAATACATGCATTTCTTCCAATTATTTTTATAATATTTTTGCTTGTTTGTTTGTAAACATTGATTCCACTCCAGATAAATGTGGACCTAAAACATTAAATGAATTAAATTACTATTGTTTGGCTCTATATTGTTCTTCACATATGGATGCAATAATATGCAATGTATTTACAAAACTCAGAGGAATATGATCTGAAAATAACTAAGAGCAGAAATTAAAACATTTTTCTTTGTGTGAGTCTATTACATAACAAACCGAAATAACTTTGAAAAACTGGTGTTTATTTGGAAATATGAATAAACTGAATTTAACTTTTTAATGTGCAAAATAAAGACTTGCTTTCCAAGACTAATGAATTGTAACCAAAGCATAAAATATTTCAGTTTGTTGTGGGTTTTTGGTTATGTTGTTTATACATTTATATTAAACCAAAAGTAAATTTAAAAAGTCATAAATATTTAGATTCAACACAATGTCAAATAAATCTGGGGAAATGTTGCTTTTATTAAAAAAGTGCTATAATTCTACAGAAAATAGTGGATATGTCTGGAAATGTTTAGTTTTTTCCTTTAAACAACAGTTTTATAATGGAGTTTACAACATTTATTGACATAAATTAGTCCAAACTTTAAAGCTTTAACATTTAATTACAACGGATTTGTCTCGTTTTATCAGGTAAACATCCAGCTGACGGGTCTGCAGTAATAATCCAAAGATTTCACAAATTTTTAAAAAATAAAAGTGATGTTTAATTTTTACTGCGGGAGATTTGTTGTCATTCTTAAACAACTACCACTTTATTTAGATTGCTAGGTTTTAAATTAAAGAAAAAATAATAATTTTGCAAATGGTTGGGTAGATTTTGTAGAAATGTGTGGGAAATGATGTAAGAAAATAAAAAAGACATTATTACTGTCACATGTCACGGACCGCCCCTCCGCTCGGCTCCTGCCCTCTCAACCCCGCCACCCTGGCGACCACAACCTCAGATCAGACGAGACGACCCGCTGAATTTAAGCATATTACTAAGCGGAGGAAAAGAAACTAACAAGGATTCCTTAAATAGCGGCGAGCGAAGAGCCCAGTGCTGAATCTCCGTCCGACTGGCGGATGCGGAAAATGTGGCGTACGGAAGACAGCTTGCCTGGCGCGGCTCGGGGGCCCGAGTCCTCCTGATCGAGGCTCATCCCGTGGACGGTGTGAGGCCGATAACAGCCCCCATTGCGCCGGGGTTCGGTTTTCTCGGAGACGGGTTGTTTGGGAATGCAGCCCAAAGCGGGTGGTAAACTCCATCTAAGGCTAAATGCCGGCACAAGACCAATAGTCAACAAGTACCTGAAGTGACAGTTGAAAAGAACTTTGAAGAGAGAGTTCAAGAGGGTGTGAAACCGTTAAGAGGTAAACGGGTGCAGTCCACACAGTCAGCACGGTCAAAAGATGGAAGGATGAGATGGGTTCCAAGGCAAAGCTTCATTGACTTTGAACTTTATGTTCAAAGTCAATAAAATTGTTTCACTCATTTATTTGTCTTTATTTTCACTATTGGTGAGGGCGGCACCAAGATCCTTCCCTTGGCTTATGAGTATGCCTGATAGGGTTGGCAATGCCTGGGTGATCTTCACCCCAGTCGAGATGGTGGGAATCAGTCTCCAAAATAGTGCACATCTATGGGTGACAGGAGGGGAATCTGGAACGGTAGTCCCTGTCGACGAGCGACATTAAAATTCTTGAAATAGTTACCTGGGACCCGCTTTGACAGCTCTCCCAGGTATTCCCAGTTGAGCAAGGTGCGTAGTTGCCTTCTGGGCATCACCGGTATTAACTTTGAAGTGGCTAGCGCTATCGGGGTACTCAGACCACACCATCAGGATCACCCAAATACGGGTTATATGGGGGTAACTCCGCCCAAGCCCTGGATCTTTCACTTGGAACATCCAGTTAAGGGAGCTTGGCAACGGCGGGATGTAACAATAACTCTCTAAAATAGCCAAATGCCTTGTCATCTAGTGACGTGTATGAATGGATGAACGAGATTCTCACTGTCCCCAACTCCCATCCAGTGAAACGACAGCCAAGGGAATCGGCTTGGCAGAATCAGTGGGGAAAGAAGAGCCTGTTGCCCCCTGGGCCGGTGTCCTCGGCTGGCGCCTTGCAGCTGACTTAGAGCTGGTGCGGACCAGGGGAACCCGACTGTTTAATTAAAACAAAGAATTGCGACGGCCCGTGCTGGGTGTTGACGTGATGTGTTTTCTGCCCAGTGCTCTGAATGTCAAAATGAAGAAATTCAATGAAGCGCGGGTAAACGGTGGGAGTTACTATGACTTTCTACGCCGGCTGTGAATTGTGTAGCATGATGAGATGGACACACGATTCAGAAACATACAGGAATTGACATTCTCTGCTCCACTCTTTCCATCACTAAGCATGATAAATATCGTCTTCAGCTGCAAGTTGTGTAGCATGATTTGATGTAAACACAACTATTACCATACTGCTGGCATTTAACCTTTATTCTACCCTGTCTGAATTATTGATCTTGCATCTGATGTGGTGTCACGGCTCTCTGTGATCTGGGTTTTGCATCTCAGCTGATCAGATTCTGTCTCCTGCAGACCGTTTCACTGATTGCCAGATGTTCACTGAAGGCTTTTTCTCCTCCCATGACCTGGGCAAATTCTTGTCTCCCAAGATGTTTTAAAGAGATAGCACCATCTACCTCCAAACATAATTTACTTTACAACCTCCTATCTTGTGTGACACAAACCACCAAGGTCCAAGCTAAGATTTTGCCAATCCATCAGTTTCTTTGGTATTTTGAATACTTAGCTCAGCCATATTTCTCCAGGCTTTGAAATCGCTAACACAAACTAAAAATGGTTATTTTTCCTCAACACTACCAAGCTACGATGAGCATGGTGGATGTGGCTGACCTAAAAGAAGCAGACAGAGCCCTGAGAAAAGCAGTCAAATCATAGCTTCACTTAAAGCCGTCAACTGCTGATGGAGTATTGTACTCCAGAAAGTGGGATGGAGGTCTGGGACTGCCTACCCAGCTAGCAAGAAAATGTTCAGACTACGTGCGTGAACGTAGTCTGAAAGTCAAAAGTCGAATGTTCGGACCTGACCTTCAGCAAGTGTTGTCTGAACATTTACTCTGAACATTCGTTCCCAAATAATTTAATTTTTTTTTGCTGTCATTTCACTTAATTTAGTTTTTATATCTTTAAAACTTTTATGACTATTATTATTTTTTTTTTATTTTTTTTATTTTTCACTTCTTATACAAAATGCATACTTCCGAATGCTGTTAGAACGTTCTTGAACGTCTTCCGGACGTTTTCAGAAATGCTGCTTTAAAAAAACTTCCCAAAAAACGGAGGCATTACAAAGAACTTTATTTCTCCCAACAAAATATATTTTTAAGATCTTTTTTGTTACTCTTGCTGTTATTCTAATGCAAACATCTATTCTATGTCTTAATAAAAAATAAATAAATAAACAAATGTTCGGATTTGATGTTCGCCGAATTTTAATATATTTAATACTTTTGTGGTGGTTAATGCTTCTGACAAAATCTCTCTTTTTTGTTATTTTAGAGTCCGAATGTTGTCTGAAAGTCGACTTTCATCATCTGATTGTCCGTGTGCGTCGTTTAAAAATTGGGTTACTAGCTTCAGTACCTTATTTAGCCAATATGGGCTGTCCAAACATTTTCCGCAATTCAAATAATGGATAAGTCCGATTTTTCTAATTTCCTTTCCTGCATAATCTACGTTGCATTTATTAAAACGTACTGTAAATGTATCTTAAAGGAGAGTAATACTTAAATAAAAGTCCGAGAAGTACTTCCATTTGGAAAATATGAATTTTCTGCAGTGACGTCACTTCGACACTCAGTATTCTGCAGATAAACAGCAACGCAAGTGATGGAATCTACCTTGTTCTGTAAGTTATTAGTTTCCATACTTATTTCTTTCATATTCCAACCTGGCACGTGGTTAAAGCATAAAAAGCTACATAACTTGTTGCTGATGCCTTTTGTTTGCGTTTGTATCTCGCTAAGCTTCGTCCTCCTTCGTTTCGAGCATGTGGCGCCATTTTCTCATGACTTCTCAAACTATTATAAAGTTTGACTCGACCAGAAATATTTATCTATGTTAAGTGTCCTGCTCTTTTTCCCTATTGTTACTTGTCCTGAGCCACCGAGTCAACATAACTGATAATCAAGTAATCGGGAGCAGTGTTGCATAGTAACGAAGTAAAAATACTTCACTACTTTACTTAAGTATATTTTGGAGTACTTCATACTTTCCTGGATTATGAAAATTTTTGATAACTTTCACTTTTACTTCACTATATTTCCGAACTTAATTTCATACTTTTACTCCGATACATTTTCAATGTGTGGTTTAGTTACTCGTTACAAAACAGAGAGAAAAGTTGGTGTTTTGACCCACCTACTGATTGGCTGCTACAGTCGGTAGCTACTTACCTGGGTTTGTTCATTACCACCAATAGGAAACACCTGTTTCGCTTCTCCCATTAAACACAAAGTCTGGCAATGAGCAGCAGCCACATGTCCCTAATGCCACATAATGACCAGTTGTTGCACCAGTAGTTTGTGAAGTAGAGTAATTAATCGTAACGCCCTTTTTTCTTCATGTTGGCTGCATTTTCTGTACTGATTATTTATTTTTCTCATTTTCAGCCCTGACCTTAGTTGAAGGGAAAACTTAAGGCTTACAAAATCTTAGTATTTTCTGTCCTGGAGGGGAAACTAAGAAGCTGGTTAAGCAGGTGTTGAGGAAAACCAAATTAACTATTAAAAAACAACTAGGCTTGGGCTTTCCTCCTGGTCCCAGGCTCTTTCTTGTATCCGAAACCGGAGCCGCAGCCGTGTGGCACAAAACAGAGGCGCACGCTACGTGTTGACGTCACAGGAGCTCAGAGTTTAATCCAATCAGTAGAAAGTATAACATAAGACAGAAAATTTAAAGAAACACAGTCACACATTAGTCACCTGAGAGAATGAGACAGATAGAGAAAAAACGAAGACGTCTTCGGAGAAAGAGCCAGCCCAAAAGGAGCTAAAAAATTGGCTATTTCTGGGTTATTTCCTTTGTGCATAAGGTTTTATACTAGTAGGTGTGTTCTATTCAAATAAGGTGCAACACCTCTCGACCAACCAAAAGCTGTCTCTGACCCTTTTCAAATTCAGAAAATCCCTAGAGTTCCTTCAAAAACAAAAACGTGGCTTCTCCTTTTGTTTTAAATAAGTTAGAAGCAGGATGTCTCCGATCCCCTGTTGGGTTATGGCCTTTCGCAAATTACTGTGAAACAGCTGGAACTTCCACTGGTGATATCCTGACATAAAAAACCTAATTTGAAACCTTATATGACAATTCACTCTAGACCAAAAAGTAAAGGTCAATAAGCCAAAATAAGTTTCTAATTCCAAAACTATTATTAGACTATTTTCGATTAAATCAGGTTACATTTTACAACTAGCATATTTTAAATATATTTTCTTAACACAGGTTAAGTTATTAACCTTGTAGGTAAAGCACCTAATTCTCTTAACTAAATGATGCTGCAGGTTTATCTATTAGCAGGTTTAATTTTGCCTGCACTTGGTTGTGTCCATTATTTTAACTGTATTTGACAAGTTTACCAAAATATAAAAACTGTCGTTCAAACTGCATTTGCCTTGTTTTACTTTTTACTTATACTTTTTATTACATTACTTGATTACATACATTTTTACAGTAATTTCCATACTTAAGTACAAGAAAATTCAGATACTTTAAGACTTTAACTCAAGTAACATTTCAGTCAGTAACTTGAACTTTTACCAAACTCATATTTTGGAGAGGAACCTAAACTTTTACTTGACTCTTGAGATTTCAGGACTTTATAGTACACTGATAAGGAGAGTTTGATCGGACCGCTTCGTTCATATACCGAGGGCTGTAGGAAAAAACATCATGGTGTCAGACCGCATGTCTTCTACTAAGGAGAAGTTTAGCTGCTGGCATTAATGAGTAAAGCTGAGTGGGAATTAACTTTTTCAGTGCATAAAATGATAACATTTAAAAACTTGAGTTCCACGTTGTCCTTTTTAAAAAGCCAGATTAAAGAAAATAAATGCCTTAATACTTTGTATTACCAAATGTGCAAAGCTGACTGACATTTTCCAACACAGCCATGAGAGGCAGCTGGATTCGGAGTTGCACTATTTAATTTTCCTTTGGGGTCAGTTAAATATTTTGAATTTAATAATTTCTTTTTAATCCATAGGTGGAACCTAACTGACAGCAGAATATAGAGCAGGGGTGAGCAACTCCAGGCCTGGAGACTCTTAAGATTTAAAGAAACAAAAAAAAAACATATCACATAAGGCAAACCAACTAAACTATTAATACACACAGTTCCCTAAGACCGGGTCACTCCAAACAATGTCCAAGTTGGTATATCGTCCTGAACCAATAGTCAGTTCTACTCACGACCTCCAAAGTGATGGGGAAAAACGAAAACGGAGAACAAAAACGTTGCAGGCCTGTGACCAATGAGGGGTAGATGTTTAAATCCAGAGAAAGGAAGAGAAGAAAAAACTACAATTTGAGAGCGTTGTAGTTTGGGGAAAACATAGAAAATGGACCTTACCCCGGTCCGACCTTTTCATTGGCTAATGCCCATTTGACGTCACAGCGCAGCGATCAGTGGGTTACCGTCTCACAAACTCATCCTCATAAACATTGTGGACTAGCAGCCCAACATAAAGTTTTAGCGTCAGGACTCAAAAACAATGATTTTCCACCGTCAGTGGGGAATCTGTACAGGCCATGTCAGGTATCCTGATCGTATTTGTGGAACTAAAATTCACAGATTTCCAAAATCTGAAACTGAAAGTCTCGCTTGGATTAAACATTTTCACGACCGCGTTTGCAGCTCAACCGTCGTAGGATCAATAAGAACAAAGGATTGTCTGCTGGTGTAAGTATTGCTTTGCTTTCTTTGTCTTTAGTGAATGAAAAAAATAGTCAATAATAAACACATCCATTATGAAAACCTTATAGCCAAGCACGGCATAATGGCAGCACCAATACAACTTCTACACCTTGAAGCCTGTCTGTTACAGCCTTACGTTAGCTGAACAAATCAATATGCAATATGTCCCGTATCTCAGTGGTCCCCAACCCCCAGTCCTCGGACCGGTACCGGTCCGTGGACCAATTGGTACCGGTCCGCGGTCCAATTTCAAAGTGGTTTTGAATCAATAGAATACATGTCTTGGAAGCTATTGAAGAAAAATACTAAATAATGACAAAGAAAATTGCTAAAAAATGTACAAAAGGATTAAAATGGAGAACAAATGACTGTGCCTCATCTGTACAGACTAGTATAATTATTTCAAAGTGATTTTGAGTCAATACTTCAGATGACCTGGAAGCTATTGTAGAAAATACTATATTATTTTATATTAAAATTATTGAGAATAATGTATAGGACTTTAAAATTTAATAGCTGCCATTTTGTCTCATGTAAAAGCATGAATTAGCACTGACAGTCGGTTACAATTAAAGTCATTTATTAAGGTTTATTTGACAGGAATGTTTGGTTCGGTAATTTGTTGACAGTCCCTAAGCAAACCATCATCGGCCAAAATTATAACTTAATATTTCAAGGAGGAAAGTTGCACAAACAACAGTTTTAACGGCACAAACCTGCACAAACGGAGCACTAAAGAAGTAGACCACTTTGGTTTGTTTTGGAGCAAGATGGGGTGACGATGATGTCATCGGCCAAAATTATAACCTTTAATATCTCAAAAACAAAACCTGCACAAACGGAGCACTAACGAAGTAGACCACTGGTTTGTTTTGGAGCAAGATGGGGTGACGGTGACGTCATCGGCCAAAATTATAACCTTTAATAGCTCGAAAACGAAAGCTGCACAAACGACAGTTTCAAAGGCACAAACCTGCACAACGGAGCACTAACGAACTAGACCACTTTGGTTTGTTTTGGAGCAACATGTGGTGACGGTGAACTCTGGATTAGCTAAAAAAGAAATTTTAATATCTCAGAAACCAAAACTGCACAAACGAAAATTTTAACGGCACAAACGGAGCACTAACCATTCAGACTATTTGCTGAATTTTTTGAGGTGGGTGGGGTGTCAGCTTCACACAGCTCTTAAAGGACTGGTAGGTGACTAGGAATCCCGTAGAGCATGAGCATGATGACTTTCTGAGTGGGTTTCATAGGTGCTGACTCAATACAGTCGAGAATCACTCCCAACTTAATCTGCAACATCCACTCCCAAGTATCTGGTTGTCTGTTTCAGGTCAACCATGGGAATGGGGAGGCCGTTGATCCTCCATTGATCACATTGGTTCTCCAGAGTGTCTCTTTGGTTTTGTAAACAGTCTAGGAATTCTTATTGTAAAACTTTTAAACTATGCATTTTCGGTTTTCCTTTGTTCTTGGGTCCCGGTTTCTTGTCCGCGGTCTGATAACTCTCGCGAGACACAGAAGAGACGTAAGCAGCGTGTTGGCGTCACAGAAGTTCAGAATTTAATCCAATCAGAAGAAAGTATCACACAAGACAGAAAATTTAAAGAAACACAGAAACATACATTGGTTACCTGATAGAATAAGACAGATAGAGGAAAAGACGAAGACGTCGAAGACGTCCTCGGAGAAACAGTCAGCCCATGGTGCTAAAAATTGACTATTTCTGTCTTATTTTTTGGTGTAAGCAGATTATATTCGCCGTGGGAGGTTCTTGCTTCAAGCAAGGCGTTCCTTGATTCGACCAATGAGGAGCCGTCTCCTAGCCCCACTGAAAAACGGCACCTCCCCTCACTCTGCTCGAAGATCAAAGAATTGTATTTGGAATTCCCTGCCTCAACTCAAACAAATAAAGGCACCTTTTATGAGCTTTTAAGCAAATACTTTTCCCGAGTAAACTGCAGGTCAATAGTTCACCACGCCAGATGTCCACTGGAAATTCCTCATTTCCTGAGACCAAATGTGGGCCTGTTTTTAAATGATTTTCACACAGATAAGATTGCTTGTCTCCTGTGGTTTTACGACTTCAGTGACACAAAAACTCCTGACTTTAGAGCTAACTCAAACACTAAAAAATGATTATAGTAGTAAAAGATTCACTAAACTAAAGCACTAGAAATGGTTCTATAATTGAGTTCAACAAAACACTAAACCATGATTATATTTCAACAGTTTCCATGGAGGTAAAAGCCACTGCATTTGTGGATTTTGACATCAACGCCAGAACTTGCCAGAAAGCTCTCCAGTATCTTAAGATTTTTTGCCGTGCCTTTCCATGAGCTACTGACAAGCACTAGGTCGTCCGCGTAAGCCAATGCAGTTACCTTTTGTCCCTTCATCACAAATCCTGACCCATTGCTGTCCAGGAATGAGAGGAGTGGGTCAAGTGCCAGCTTGAAAGCAAGGGGGACAGCGGGTCTCCCTGCTTAACACCAACCTGCAGGTAGGTTTTGCCATCGCTCATCTGGATTCTGGTGAATGACTTATCATTGGAGTCATTGATGAGGTCACGTATGCCATAGTCAAAGGCGCTGGCTAGGTCCACCAGTACTATACCCAATGTCTCCTTCCTTTTCCAGACTCAATGATCATTATGTTGGTGCTGCAGCCCTCTCCCTTAACAAAGCCTCTTTGCGTAGGGTGGGTGGGACAGGTCTCACTCAGCCTATTACAAAGGAGCTTGGAGAAAACCCTCAGAATCACTGAGCTAAGCGTGATAGGCCTCCAGTTGTCCATGAGCTTCAGTTTGTCCTGGTCAGAGCACTTGGGAACCAGGGTGGTTCGACTTTCCTTAAGAAAGGTGGGGAGTGTCCCATTGTACAGAATGGAATTGAACAGGCAGGCCAGTAAACTTCCATCTTTATCCCATTTAAGGAGGTGGGACCTCTAGACACCATCGGGACATGGGGCTGAGTGCTGATTAAGGCTCTGCAGGACTGAGAGGACTTCTTCCGGGGCAACTGGAGACCTCAAGTGCCTGTTGTCAGCTTCTGAGATGTCACCAAATACTCCAAGGCTTACATACTTGTCCTGCCCCTCCCAGAGGGCCTTGTACACCAACTCAACAGCCTCCTTATCAAAGGGGCAGGAAACAGAGTCTTTGCCATCAAGCACCAGGGTCGCAGACGCACTCGTATCCTGACTAATAAGCCACTTCAAGTGGTTGAACTTGAGACTTTTCAGGCAATACCTCGGAAGTGGGTTCTGTTTTTGCGGCAGGCTGCAGTTTCTCCCTTGAGGCTTTTAACCACTCTCATCTTTTTGATATACTTTTTTAAGAGTTTTATTCACCAGTGAAGGTGGTGAGTTAAGAGAGTGGAGGCCTCCCTTTGGGACCACGCAATCCTTGACCTTAAACTCCAGCAGTTTTTTCAGGGATGTGTCACGCCGCTTCTTTTTCTTAAGCCTTTTAGCTGGAGAATTAGGTGGGTCAGCCGGAGGTTCCTCCATATTCAAGGTTGTAAAACCCGGAAGTGCAGGTTCCGGGGATGATCCTGATTTAATACTCAGGTGTTTTCTTTTTTTGTGTAGAGATAAACCCCTTTTTGAACCTAAGGCTGCAGGACAGGTTTTGCAGCCTTATTTACTGGAGAAGCCCTTGGGGCTTATGCCAGAATGGATGAGAACCAGTCTGACTCTTATTAAAGATGCTGTTGTGCTGTCTAGGTTTAATGTAACAGAAGAGATCTACATCCAGGGCCCTCTAACTGGTCTCTTCTGGTGCCAATTACTCCATCTTAAGTCCAATCTGCCCTTACCTCGATGAAGTCCTCCGCTGTTGGTCTGGATCGCCTGTCTGCATCCGAACTTCTTTCGTGGGATGGTCCCTCGCTGGCCGCTTACTTCAACCTTCTTCTTCTATGTGAAGCGGCACCACCGCACCTAACCACGTTCTGCATCACATACATTCCGAAGCGGGACGACACATCTGGCCCAACGGACTATCGCCCAATCTCAGTCTGCTCGATCGTCCTCCGTGCATTCCATAAAGTTTTGGCCCATTGTCTTCTCGCCTCAATTACCTTCTCTGACATCCAATTGGCCTTCCTGAAGCGTGACGGTGTTCTCGACTCTTCTACTCTGCTTCACACCATTCTACGCAAGGTTCACACGGACTTGAAACCTCTATCGATGCTGTTCCTTGATGTTTCGAAGGCCTTTGACTCGGTTTCCCATAAAACTCTGCTCAGAGTCGCTTCAAAGGTTGGCCTGCCGTCACCCCTTTTGGAGTATCTCCGACAACTCTACCAAACATCAAAGATTTGACTCGGGGCGCACGACTCCCTCTGCGGCCGAGGTGTGAGACAGGGCGACCCACTTCATCATGGCCATTGACGACATTCTACAGCGAGCTCTCCCTGAAGTGGGCTTCGACCTGCTCTCCTCCCGCATTGGTTCCATTGCCTACGCCGACGATCTCATCCTTTTGGCTAAACGTCCTGAAAGGCTCCAGGAAAAACTGAACCATCTTCTCTCCGCTCTTCGAGACTCTGTCATGTCAATCAACCCGTCAAAATCTCATGGTTCCGAAGCTCCAGTGTAAAAGTAGGAGGGACTGTACATGAAACCTATGGTTAGTTAGATAAAGGGACTATACAAGCGATGGATGCAGCCTGACAGTCGGAGTAAAGAAGAGATTAACAGTCGTAACAGTGCACTTCAACCAGACCTCTGCACATGGATGAAGAAGAACAACCCAAGGAATGGAGAGGAGGCAGCAGACCTGGCTGAACATTACCTGGCTGGTCGCAGAGAACCTTCCAAGCCAGGAGTCTCTGAGAGACCAAGGACTATGAATGCGAAACCTCCGGATGCAACTAATATGGACAATTTAGACAAGAGGGGTGGTGAGAAGCCTACACAGTTCGGGCTAAAATATAGTCTCAGTTGTTACTATTGTCAGCAGCCTGGTCACCAGATTCTTTATGTCTAATAAGAAAAACTAAGTCAGTGAGGTTATGTGTGGTACCTTTCAAAGAGCATAATTATGAACTTGCTTCTGTTTGTGAATGTTTGTTATCTTTTCGGATGTGTCCTTGCAGCAGCCATCCTGGAACCCACCAAGGAGGAGGCCCACCTCAAACTCAGCTCCTCCACAGAAAGAGTCACACTGGCTGGAGCTTGACTGGCCGGGCAGCCGGCCAGTGTGTGGGTTTGGGGAGGCAGGGCGGGGGGCTGCAAAAGAGCACGTTTATTGAAAATAAATAAACACCTTTACATGCTTTCAATGTCCTTACAATATTGAGCTTGCCAGGTACCCTCACTGCTTTGAACTCTCCACACACAATACAGACATAATTCTTTCTTGTGATTCGAGTGAAAGCATGTCGTTTCTCTAACCTCTTCTCATTCTTTCATTCACTCCAAGTTGCTCTAATTTCTCTGGAACTTCCTCTTTTGTTTTTTAAAAGTGAATATTTGAGAAGACTATCAAAATGATTGTCTGGTGTAACTGCATTAGCAGGATTAACCATAAAAAGTAACCAGTTTCTCTTTATGACATCAGGTAGTTTACTCTCTAGAGATCTAATAACCAGAGGGTTCTTTCATGGCTCCAGTGTAAGCTAACTGTTAAGTCAGCTAGAGCCTTTTCAATTGCTTGTAATAAGAGCTGTCACCTTCCTTGACTTGTTTGCTTTCAGGGGTGGAATCTTCTCGAGGCTCACGATGAACTCAAAGAGGCCGGGTACCCGAATGTGGTGCAGAGGGACTGCGCACCGAGAGCCGAAGCCCCCTCTGCTGTGCAGTCCTCCTTGGACCCCACGCGACCTTCCCCTGGGGGGGTTTAACAAAAGTGACCGACTGGCGCTGGACTCGCCGACAGAGCAAGCGGGGGAGAGTCCCCGCCGAGGTGAGTCATTGAACCCCCTGTGCCCTCTCCGGAGGAGAGGGGAGAGTTGGGTGCCAGCCGGAGAGCGGCCAGGCCTGCGCCGCGTCCCCGCGCTAAGGGGTTTTAGTTCCAAGTTTGGGGCCGTCACCGTGGGTTCGCCATGCGCTCGGCGCCACTCCTCCGTTCGGTCCCGGTGAGGCCCTTTGGGATGCGCTTTGGAGCAGAGACTGCCGGGCAGCGCCTTTGGCGGGGTGGTCGGCCCCGGACTAAGCGGTGGAGCCGGGGTGAGGGGCGGGAGACGGACGGAGACTGAGCTCCGCTGCCCCCGTCCCTGCCGACGACGACACCCGGCAGCCGAGACACCTCCCTGCGCCGGGGGTGAGGCATCAGGGGAAGTGGGAGGAGAAACGGGGGGATTGGCGCCCGTCCGGCCCCGGAGGACCGGTCGGACTCCCCCCCGTTTCCCGGTGATGCTCCCCCCCGGCAGAGATTTCCGAAGCCAACGAGACGACCGCGACGGACGCAGGCAGACCCAGGTTGAAGTGATGAATAATGGTTTTAATAATGAAATAGTCCACAGAACTGAACATCGGGGAAAAAGACGTTAACCAACGAGGATCCGACAAGAGACAAAGACAACAGGTGGGACTAAATCAAAGAAACGAGACACAGCTGGGAACAATCAGGGAGGACAGAGACTCACAAGGGAACAGGCTAATAAACAGAAAAACCTCAAAATAAATACACAGAAAACACACATCAACAATTTCCAAAAGAATGATAAGAAAATAAATGTAAGAAAATGTTACTGGTACTTTTGAAGTCGTTCTGTTGTGAAACTTCAACCCAATTATTCCATTAAAATTACTGGAAATTTTATATAATCTGCTCTAGTGACTGTTTTGCCAATTTATAAAAATATGTTTGATAGTTTCAGACCCCAGAATATATGAAAAATTAATCCCATTATCGTCGTTTTGTCTGGAAATGTTTTTCGTCTCCCAGCTGCGGTTGAGGGAAATATTCAGATTTTTTCTGCGTTTCACAGATTACAATTTAGCAACAAAACATGAAGGTGTATAAAAACAAATGTTGATACAAGAATCAATGGTACAAACTCTTAAAGAGGAGAAGCCGTCTCCTCCCAGGGACGATTTAAATCAGCATCAGGACGATAACAACAGACTCTGGTTACATTTCAGGTCCTAACGCTCAGCTTCGCCTCAGTAGCCCTTCATGGCGATGGCCGGTCCTCCCAGGCCGTCGTGGCGCCTGATCTGACGGATCATCAGGATGGAGATCAGCAGGCCCAACAGCTGCAAGACACAGAAACATCCAGTTCAAATTTAAAAATTTGCTATTAACATAAATGTTGCATCATATCGTCTGATTTTAGTTGGCGATAAGTTATGTGATGGAAAATGTTATCACATATTATGACTTTGCCACTAGTGGCATTTATTTTGAAATAAATCCAACTGTCAGGGGAGGACATGGAACCAAGGAGCCACATAGCAGAGTTGTAGTCTAGACCACCAAACCCGAGACCAAATCAATAAAATTAAGTGTACCTATCAAAATTGCTTCTCAAATTGATCTGAAAGGTCCACCTTCCCATAAAAACACCTAGATATTAAATACTTAGAGCTGAAATAAATTTAACCAGTTAAATTCAAACTCTTCTTCATTCTATTTTGCTTTCATCTCTGTGCTAAAATCCAGGTCTCCTGCCATCCGTAAAAAAATAACGCCCTGGGCGGTTGCCCATATTGCCCATGTCAGAAATAACAACTGTCTGCACCATTAAACATAGTAATTAAAAGTAAACAACATTCAACTATGAACACTGCAATAAGTAACCAAGCAGAAGGAGGTGACTGTTTTCATCCTCCTACTGTAATGTTTGCCACCATGACGGGTGACGAAAACAAGCTCTGTGTCCTTACGCTCTTGTTTTATTTATTCACCAATTAAACAAGTATATATATTTTAATGAAATAAAATAAACAAAGAACTGCTCTCAGTGAGGCTTCAGTCCTATCAACCTCGATCTGTCCAGGAGAATCGGATCGTTCCTGAATGTCATTACTTATTGCACTTTGGTCACAACGTTGTCCCATATGTGCGACACCTCAGTCAACATCTCCACACAATAATTCAATGCATGAGTGACAACTTTTCTTCATGCAGATGCAGCATGTGTCTCTGTACAGCTAGCTTAGCTTAGCTAGCATCACGTCCACAGATCTTACCTTTCTTTTATCTTTCCTTCCAAGTGACGCTAAAAGGTGGACAAAGTCCCACCGTCTGTGAAAGCGAAGCGCTGCTCATTTTACATGTCACCATATCTTATGATTTATGCAGCTATTATATTACTGACGATCAGACAGACATCTTCTCCCGCTCAGAGGAAACCACTGCGCATGTCTGGAGCTCCGCGTGCCACTAAAGGTGGAGGCGATGGGTGACAACAGACATGCAAGTCACGTTATTGCTTGGATTTTACGGCGCCACCTTAAGTCCCTGAACTTCACATTTTAACGGAAAAAAAGCCCAACACGACTTGGATGTAACGAGTAACGCGACACTTTTGTAGAAATATAATGAAGTAGAAAGTACAAATACTTACTGTAAAACGTAGTGGAGTAAAAGTATAAAGTACCCATTATTAAATATACTTAAGTACAGATAAATGAAAATTGTACTTATGTACAGTAACGAAGTAAACCACCAAGTACTTGTACTTCGTTACATCCCACCACTGCTTCATTGTACTTTAAACCTGTTTAAATCACAACAAATGGTGAAACTCTGCCACCTGTTGTCGGAAAACGGTACCTGCAGCCCTGAAGTGCCAAATCCAGGAGTTTTTAAAAATTGTTTTATAGTCTCTGCTGCACAATCACATGCTGGGAAAAAATTAATTTATAAATTAAAATATCATTGGGACTTACTGCAGTGACAGCGAATCCAAACAGAATGCCCAGGGATATATTGAATGGTACGTCCAGTAAGTAAAAGATGTTGTCACTGCAGGACTGAAGAGAAGAGAATGGAAATAAAGCACTAAGATTTAAACATTTGACAGTATATCAGGGCTGTTCAGATAGAAAAAAATAGGAGTAAAAAAACTCTGAAAATTTCTAGAAAAAACAAAGAAATTGCTCGTTTGAAAAGGTGGAAATTTGCCTAAAAGGAAACAAACATTTTTACATAATTTCAGAAATATTCAAGGATTTTGGAAAGTTGAAAATCTTTTAGTATTAGAAAAAACAAGAAAATTTGACAAGTCAAAAATTGACTAGAAATAAAATCTGATTAATCTCAGAATTTTTTCAGTCAGAAGACTTTGGTTTCAGAAGTAAAATATTTACAGCTTTTGAAACTCAGAAATTGCTGTTTTTCTATTCTAGAAAATTTCACAGATTTTTCTAGCAAATTTGCAATTTTTGTAACTCAGACATTTCCATTCTTTTTAAATAATATCAAAGTGTTAATAGAAAATTACGAAATTCTTTTTTTCTTGCCAAAATTTCAAGTTTTTTGTAGAAAATTTGCAATTTTGAAACATAAGTTTTCAGCAAATTTGTGACCTAAAAACTCAAAATTTCCAATTTTTTCTAGAAAATGTTCAAGTTCTTTATAGGAAATCTCAGATTTTTGTCTAGCAAATTTGCAGCATTTTAAACTCAGAAATGGTTTTTTTTTCTAGAAAATATCTGACATTTTACGCGGAAATGTAAGTTCAGAGACCAAACAGGCCCAACATGAGCAGAATGTTGTTGATAATCTGAATTAATACCTCAGCGTAGATCAGAGCCGGTCCTGAGGATCCCTGGAGGAAAACAACAACACAGCGATTCACACAGAAACCAAAAATACCATGAAAATACAGAAACAAGCATTCTAAAAATTGCTTTTAAATTAGATTAAAAATATAACTAATAAAAATAAAAATGAATGACAAATAGATAAATGAAAAGAAAAACCCAAAATTAAGAGATTCATGTAATAAATAAATAAAAATAATAAATTAATCGTAAAATCAATAAAGAAATTAAATAAAAATTTTAAAATTTAAATAAACTAGAACAAAATGCCTTCATATACTGTATTTAGAGAAAGCACTACTCTTGGTTAAAGTCATTTCAGCTGCGTGAATAACAACAATAGTTGAAATAAATGAATAATAGCCAAAATTAAAACTGAGATTCATGTAGTAAATAAAAATGAACAACTTAATTCAAATTTTAAAAAAAAAAAAATCAATAAATAAAATTTATTAAAAATGCAAAAAAATATATATTAAATATTATAAACTATTATAATAAAACTTTAATATGAATAAATAAAAATAAAGCAGATCAAATAGTGACATAAGTGCCTCCCTGTGTTCCCCGCCCGACGTACTGCAGGTTTGGGTTTGCAGGTTGCGGTCCTAAACGGTCCGCTGGTGTCGGTGCATTCACAGGAGGCTGGGATTTCTGTTCCCCAGGCCTCAGCACTAACCACGCCGCAGCACTTGAACTGCAAAACACACATGCCTTATTGGAGACTTCTGAACAAAACCTGAACACATTCCGTAAGGATTCAGTCAGGACTTACAGTCATCTGGAAGGACTCGATGACTTTCCGCGACTTTTCATCAAACATGAGAGGCTCAACAAATTCTTTGGATTTACTGTCAAAGTTTTGTTTCAGCTAAAAGATAAAAAATAAAACTGTGTTAGCGTAAAACCAAACTGAAGTTTGTAATGCACCGGGTGTTTTTAGCAGGTTACCGAGTTTCTCCAAACAGCCATGACCGTCCCAAAGATTAGCATGATGATCATCCCAATCCCAATGAAACCTGCAAACTGCACAACAAAACAAGTTCAGGTCGCGCTTTGCAGACTCCTAATATCATGGTTCTGTCGGATTCAGACTTTTCTACGTACTATTTTGAGGAAAAGCTTGTTCTCTGAGCAGGCGGCAAAGATTCCCAGAGCGGAGATGCCGAATACGGCAAGGGTGATGACCCAGAAGACACCGAGGGTGATGACCCAGATCCAGCCCACGCCCGGGATGATGAATATTGACATCTAATCGGTTGGGAAGCAAGAAACAAATTACAGCGAAGCTTCAAATGATTGATTATCTTTTCTTCAAAGTATCACTTTGAGTCATAAGAGACTTAAAAACAACCACAGTGGACCAACGTCCACTGGAAACTAAATAAAATACAAGAATAGATAAAAAAAGACATGAAACACTATAAAAAATAAAAGAAAAACAAATAAATAAACTGACATCAGAGTGTCTTCATAAGAGGCTTCCTCAGATTCACTGTAACACAGACTGCTACAGGATTTTTTTTCTGTCCACAGTCAGAATAATAAGAGAATAAAGTCATAAAATTTGGTTTGTTCTTGTATTATTACAACTTTGTTCTGTATTATTGCTATTTTTGTCATATGATAAAACTTTTTGTCAATAGCCTATATGCCACAGACGTCCGTTTTAGCACTTCTGCATTTTTTTTGCCACATAGAATGGTTCCGGTGAAGAGGTATGTTAACAATGGTTCCTCGGTCGCTGCAGGACTATTAACAATTCTTATATAATTACTCAGACATCCTGAAACGCTCCAAGAACAACAAAGGATTTAAGCTGGATGTGTCAAACTTCACAATAACGTTGAAGGTAAGTTAATAAATCGTTTATATTCACCATAATGCCTCCTATGTCTGACGTAGCTAACAGAGACTAGCTTACAAAGGTGCCATGTAAACATTAAGTGTTTTGATAATCTGTGCAGTGTGCAATTTACATATCTATGCTTTATAGATAGATATAGATATCTATTTATATAAACATATATAGATCTGTTTATATTGTGCCCAAGCTATCAGTTGAAGCTGAAGTTAGCTTCCGAATGTAGGACCTAATTTGGAAAATAGCTGAAGGGCGATTACACTTAATTTTTCACTTTCTTCATGTTAAATGTATTTTATATAATAAACAAAAGCTAAGGAGTTGCCTAAAAATAATTTCACAATTGTATAAAACAAACGCATCAACACACGTATTGACTTACCTTGTGCCGAATAGCAGGCAGCTACAAACCGGGTGTTAACCGTAGTGGCTAAGTTTTGGCTACAGTCCACTGTCGTCCTGATATCAGCAAGAAAATAAGAAAAACTAAGCACTGGATGGTACCGGCTAATTACTGGACACAGCAAAACTCAATTGTTGTACCAGTAGCTCGCAGATATTTTAGGTTTTGCATCTTGTTCATGGTACAAACCTTGCAGCTTTGGCTAAAAAGAATAGGAGCAAGCAGGACCCGGAACCAATCTACGTGGCATAAATTCAAACGGAAATACGTCACCACCTCTCGTTCATATACACAATTGTAGTTGTGTGAAGCACATTGTGCTCTTGAGCGCCCCCTGTTGTTTTGGAGTCTCTAGCTTCAAGTGCATGTCATTGCATTAATACACAGGATTAGACACAACTACTTGGTTCTTTTATTATCTTATTGAAACAGGAAGTATATTTGAGACTTTTACTCCAAATAATTATGATATTTTCATAGTTTACCTTGACTGAAGCAACAGTGGTCATCACTGCCACCAATATCAGCACACATCCTATGATCTGGGGAAGAAAAACGGAATCAAACACAAATAAAACTTTTTCACAAAAGTTACTCATATGAAAGGGAGTCAAAACAGTTTCATTTTATGACAAAATTATAAATAAAACTTATTCTTCATCTTTTTATTTATTTTTTAATAAATAAATGGAATAAAAAAAAATGAAGAATCCTGGATTGTTTTAGGGGATTAATAGCTTATTTTAGGCGTAGTGAATCCTGCTGTAATTTCAGCTGCAGGACACGAGAGGGCGGCAGAGAGCAGAAAATTGATCTGAAGTGACGCAGTTTCACAAAAATGCCGAGAACGGAGGATGCAAAAAAAAAAGAAAAGAAAAGAAAAGGCGCCAGGGAGAAATATTTTGGGTCATGTAATTAATAAAAGAAAAACAAAGAGTTACAAAAACTTTACAAATTGACTTTTTAATCCTTTGTCTTTCATTGTTGCACCAAAAAACGTTTTGAAACTTTTCTCCAAGATTTCTCAAACTCTAAACTTTCATTTTTTCTTTATTTTTTTGTCCGTTTCATCCAAAAGGAAACCGAAAGACTGTAATGTCTTCAATAGGAAGCACTAAAATATCATTAAAGACAGGAAACAACAGGAGGGTTTGATGGGCGGAGTGTAACTGGACCCCCAGCCCCAGGGCCGCGCAGAGGCCACTAAAGGGGCTGGGGCTCAACAGAAAGGGCACATCTAACCGCTTTCTAGGATAGAATATTAACAAAGCCACACAGCTTTCAGAGTTTAATAAACAATGATAAATTACAAAATTGTGAGATATATAATCAAAGCTAAGGAGAATCTCCATATAGAGCATACAACAATGCATATGTAAGATATTTTATTAGTAATTTCTGTCTGCAGGTCTATTTTGTTATAGGAAAGTACAGCAATATTCAAACCCGCAATTTAACAAGATATGTAAATCAGAGCTAGACCACCAGACATATTTTGTCTTTACAGAATTACACTATTAAAAATATAATCCAGGGCCCAATGCAACCTTTTGGTGGATTGTAATCTATAAAAAGAGCTTCCAGTGGAGATGAAGATGGTCCATTCAGGAAAGCAGAGCTGCATCAAACTTTAATGTGGGACTGCAGTAAAAAGAAAAAAAGAGAAATATTTGAATTGTTAATGCATGTCACCATGAGAAAAGCCTACTGAGTTTTGCTTAAAAAAAACTTTTTTAAGATTAAAATCAGATTTTTTTGTCAGGAAGTGAAAAAATTATTTGCAAAACAAACTTATTTGTACATGTCATAAATCTTTTCTTGCTATTCTAAGTTTTTGTTTGTGACTCAAAGTTTTGCTTGTGATTCTCACATGACATTGTGGGCAAGATTTCTGATGTCTTCAAATAAAAGTTTGTTATTTAATTTAAAAATAAGTTTTTTTAAACAAAACGTTTTGTTTTAAAAATAGAAATCATTACAATTCCAAAAGTTTTTATTACAATTTTATTTTACTTAAATGAGGTTAGTTGTTTTTTTCATTGAATAATTGGGAAACAAATGTAACTGCATACTCTGCGAACCAGACCCTAAACTTATTTAATGTCTGGATTGAGTTTTTTCCCCTTCGTTAATGTCACTTTTATTACATTCATTATATCTATCATTGTAGTTCAGGGTGAGTTATTTTTAATTCTAAATGAATATATTTGTTGATCTTTTATTTAAGTGTTATTCTCTTTCAAGATACATTTACCTAACACTGGGATACATACAATGTACATTATGCAGCAAAGGAAATTAGAAGACATATATCCATTACGGATAGGACAAGTTTTGGACGGGCGATGTGCCTGTATTGCATAAGCAATACTGAATAATGACTGCTATCATTAACAATACAGGGAAGAAGCTTTTCAGTTATCTAGCTTTGCTAGCAAAGTGGTTAGCAAGTAGCTAGCTAATACCAGAACAACAACAACCTAACATCTGTATGATAGAAATACTAGATCGATTGATAAGAACCGTTTCTCCTCACCTGACTGTCTCCTCCCACTCAGTAGTTCTTCAGAGAACGAGAACAGAGGCCTGTCAGTGTCTGTTGCATTTCATTACCTCTCTGCTTAAACCACGACTCCGAGCTGAAGCAGAAACGATACTTCAACGTTTTCCGTCATCTGACAAGTAGCAAGTCTACTCCACTGTATTCACCAAAAACATTTTTTTAATTCACCAAAAATTGATCTGTAATCTGGATCTTTCGCTACGTTGAGATCCGCAGTTAGCCGCCTTATCTCACTGCGCGAGAGGCAACTGGGTCATGCTTCACGTGCAAAAGGTCAAAGGTAACAAGGTGACCGGGTTACGGTTATTATGTTGTACAAAAAAAAACCCAACCAAAAAAACAAATAATTTTAGTACATGTCATTATGTGTCAGAAGAGGGCTTCAGAAATAATAATTAAAAGAAAAAATTATAAAAATTGACCAAAAGGGCACTTGGGGGCAAGGAGCAAAAGGGGCAGGTGCTCATGCTCCTCTACCCCCCCCCCCCCCTGCATGTGCCACACACACACACACACACACACACACACACACGTTTGTGTCGCTATCTTTGTGGGGACTTTCCATTGACTTCCATTAATTTCCACATCCCAAACTTTACCGTTACCCTTTTCCTAACCCTAACCATCACATACCTAACCTTAACCAAAACTCAATTCATGCCTTAGCCCTAAATCTGACCCCTGACCCAAAAACAGGATTTCCCCTTGTGGGGACCCGGCTTCAGTCCCCACAAGGAGCAATTGGTCCCCACAACGTAGTGTCAGGAAATTTGTCCCCACAAGGTATTACAAACAAGCGCACACACACACACACACACACACAGTTTCTGTTACTGGAAGTCATCTGATTATTGGACAAAGTGGACAAATTACTCATCAGAACATTGTGTACTCTGTTCATCCTATGTAAGTTTTAACTGTAATATTAATTAAATTCCAACTAATATCTATATTACATGTTTTATAGATACATATGTCTGAAAAGTGAATTAAGAACAATTTGTACATTTTCCACACTCCAAAAATCCAAAATCTTTCATATTTTTCCAATGCAGAATAATTCATATAAAATAACCGATAATACTAAAATACAGCAAAAGTTCAAAGAAGCTTAAAACTGCAAAAATAATAACGCAAAACCAACTTTTTTGTGTCTTTTTGTGTTATTTTTTTTTAAAACTCCCGATTCTTCCTGTTAATCAACATGTTTTGTGAAATCTTAACTATTACTAAAAATTAACATTTTAGAGAATCAAAAACATGAAAACGTTTTTAAAAATAACTTCTACTTACTAGAAACAGCACATTGCAGAAGATAAAAAGGCACTTGAGGCATCCGTTGATTTTCCCCATTCTTTCTGTTTTACTTTGACTAGACAGTTGAAAGACAACAGAACTGTGCAGAGATGATGTTTGTCGTCTGCAGAGAATCTGAACAGTGAGAGAAACGTTTCAGCATATAAAGCAAATCTGCAGCCAGTCAGTAAAACCTGTCAATGATTAGCATGAGGAAATACCCACAGGAAGCCAGTGTTATGATTGGCTTGGTGACGGTGGTGAGGCAGAAACGCTTTGGACCCAGTTTGTAGTGATGAAGGATATTTAATGGTGAAAAAAGGATCCAAAACACTGGCAGCACAGCAACATGTTAAACAAATGGACAGGAACATACGACTTACACTACGACACTACAAACGAACAGCGACACAAGACAAGGACCCGACAAGAGGCAAAGACAACAGCTGGACTTAAATACACAGGAGGTAATTACTGGGAACGAGACACACTTAGGAAACAATCAAGGGGGAAAGAGACGTGACATCAGAGACTCACTGGACAGAACCTGAAGTAAACAGAGAGAAAAACCCACATCAACACTCAGAAAAACCCAAATCAACACTCAGAAAAACCCAAATCCTTACAGCCAGAAACATAAATGAAAAACTATTTTTAATCTTTCTCTGCTGTTTTTTGTTTTTCCAATTACAAAAACATATTTTTCTTGTTCACTGTATTTTTTTTATTGAAAATTCAAATGTTAAACCTGTTTCGTTTCACTTTTTAATATTCAATATATTGTTTTTTCATTTGCGTTACAGCAATAAAACATATCTTTTCCATGTGTTTTCTGGTATTTTGATCATTTATGTTAACCTTTATAAAGATTTAGCTGATGTTTAGCCTAATAGTCTCTTGATGCAAAGAGAAGAAGCACAGCTGGACTTTTGCTATGGACAGGAGAGCAAAGAAACTTTATAAAAGTTCAAGATCAAAGGTTGGTTCATACAACAGTTTATGACATAGATTATTACGTAGAGGATTAATGACCCAACTGCAGGAAGACAGGCTGACAGCAGAGCAGATGCAAAGTGGTTGTTTCTCATCAGCACTGAAGGCAGAGGAGCGATTATCAACATTTGTTCTCCAAATGTACTTCCTTTGTATTGGTGAAGTTCATAAATATAATAAAACATATTATGTGCTGCTTCTAAATGTTTTCTCAAAGGGTTTGAAGTTTCACACGGCCTCATCTAAACCCAAAAACAAAATGTACAAAAAGAGAGATGAGAAAGTAGCAGTGGGAACGTGAATCTTGTTGCTGCTGGAAACAGAGACGATCAAACAGGAGAGAGAAAATGTAACTAGATACATTTGTTTAAGTAACTATTTGAGACAAAGTTACTTCTACTGCACAACAGCTTTCACTTTAGTATCATTATTTTGAAGGAACGTTGTGTGGAAATTTACGACAAATGATCATTTAGTACTACATTGTTACATTTCTTCTTACATCTGAATAAAACACATTATGTTATATACAGTAATTAATGACTTGTGTAAAGTATATATTAAAAATATTAATTTGAAAACTTAAGATTCAAAATGAGTGGGTGGTGTTTACTTTGAGAGTGTGGGACAGAGATATGAAGAAGTTGAAGCCACTGTCCTTGTCACCAGCAGCTAAATGGACAGGGGATTTGGAGAGTGGGCAGATAAAGGCTTAATAACAATAAACCAACTATTCACAGGAACAACATTAAAAGTCTGAATGAATATAACATCGCTAACACGGATCTTTTCAGATTAGTGTAACAGTTACGGGCTGGGCAGCTAAATGCGGCTACAAAAGCAGCATCAGAAGATGATTCTTTAAGGAGCCTGAGGTGTGAATGAAAACACGAAGCAATGGTTTTAGTTTTTTGTGTATATATTGTGATTTGAAAGGGAAAAAAACAAACAACAATAAACAGTTACAAACACACAGTGAGAGACAAGTTATTTCAAAATAAATTCAAAGATCATAGGTTTCTTCTTTCTCCTAGCTCGCCATCTTGGTCTCAGAAGAGGATCTGATCCATCAAAAAAACCGACCTAAAAGGCCAAAAAATACCCATTAAGTGTTTTATCAGGCTAGTATGTGTAACACACAACTGCAATAAATATCAAATTCAAAATGCAATAATTAAACTAAACTATTTCCGTCAGGTTAAATTAACCATAATTTAAACAAACAAAAAGAATCATATTTCAACTAATCAATATAAGGTTAATGTTGAAATCAATGTTCACTTTCAAAATAACCACTAAAAATAAAATAAATGAACTCAAATACTCAAGCAGTGTGAGGAAAAGAAAATAAATTAAATATATTGCGCATTATCAGATTAAGTGTAGCTACATCCTATTTAATACAACAGTACCAGAACCTGCACAATAGCAGCGATCAGGTTACCTTCATGAAGTGAGTGAGGCACCAAACTGCGATCAGCTGGACAGTCTTGGTGACGCCATGGTTCTATAAAACAATGCTCCAATGAGCAATCAAGCAGAAATTGCATGGCAAACCAATACTGCTTTGCTTCAAACAAAAACTCACCAAACGAAAGATCAAATCAGTGGAGTCACAGATTTTGGGTGACTTGTTGTCAGCAAGACGCCACACTGCGCTGGAGGCGGGGCTTCAAATAAGGTGGAAAGTTTGGGGGGGAAAACAGGAAGTGGGCCCGCAAAAATAAAAGTCTGACTAATTATCTAATTAAGGGTTACATTAGACACTACCTTCAAAAACACAAAGAAATTGACCAATTAAAAGAGAGTCCAGCGGATTTTGAACAATACTGGATTGATGTGGTGGAGAACCAAAAAGATCTTCAAAAGATTGTTTCAGCTCTATACCAGAGAATACGAATTGACCATGAAGAGACAACTCTAGACGTCAAGAACAAGTGGGAACTGGAACTAAACGTGGTGGTAGAGGCCGCAGAATGGGAACAAACCTGGGATAATTGGCATAAATATCTGAATAGTCCAAACTGGAGAGAGTTTAGCTGGAAAATAAGAATGAGATTTTTTAGGACAGGGATAGTGACAGCCAGCTATGATAATAAGGCCAGTAATCTCTGCTGGCGGAAGTGTGGACAGATAGGAGATTTTTCCCATATTTTTTGGGAATGTCCAAAGGTGAAAGGTTACTGGGAGATGGTAAAAAGGGAAATAGGAAAAATACTAAATTTGACTCTGGACTGGGAAATCCATAAATTGATCCTAGAAGAGGTGAATCTTCCGACAGAGGTTACTAAATATATGCTGAGAGTCCTGGTGTTGATTGCTCAGAAGGTGATCACTGTGAACTGGCTGAAACCGATGGAACAAAGTGTTCAGAGGCTGAAGACTGTCAACCTGATGGAAGATTTTACAGCAACTCAGGTTGCGGAAAGACATTTATAATAAAAGATGGACTTCTGTAAATCAGTATGTGGAACAAAAAACTTGATACTCTGTGATATTGTAAGGAGAGATGGGAAAGGTAGAGCTTTAGAAGATATGTTTCAATGTTATGTCTGTAATTGTGTTGCAATGTAAAGATGCATAAGAATGGACTATGTCGAGGAATTGTTTAAATAAAAGTTAAAAAAATATATATTAATTTGGTCATGAGGTTGAGTGACATCAGTGATATTAACAGAAATATCAGAGAGAGAGAGAAGCAGTAAAATTCAGTAAAATGTTTTTCTTTTACTATATATACTGGTTTACATGTGGATCAATATATATTTTCTTTGGTCCTTTTTTCCCTTATTAACAGGAATAATATGCATTATTTCCCTTTTCATGGCTCAAAATAAAACAATAACAGACTAATATACTCAGAAATAAATCTAAAATTTACTTTTTAATTTGACTGAATCAGTTTTGTTTGCATTACTGGGTTGAATTTTTTAATCATTTTTTATGTATGTGGTTCCTCAAGGCGTTCAGCGTCTACTGCCTCTATCATTTATAATTTATAATTTATTACAGCACAGAGATGTTAGACTTTCTACGATCCAAGTACAAAACAAACAAAATGTTTCCAGACGTCAATCAATATAAAATCGTAGTGAAGGAAAATAACGTTGATCTTTGAATCATT
The DNA here is from genome assembly GCA_033032245.1 of Poecilia picta. Classification (NCBI taxonomy): domain Eukaryota; kingdom Metazoa; phylum Chordata; class Actinopteri; order Cyprinodontiformes; family Poeciliidae; genus Poecilia; species Poecilia picta. Next base: position 3,406,627 of record CM065375.1, on the reverse strand, counting down.
TTTGATCAATACATGCATTTCTTCCAATTATTTTTATAATATTCTTGCTTGTTTGTTTGTAAACATTGATGCCAGTCCAGATAAATGAGGACCTGAAACATTAAATTAATTAAATTACTATTGTTTGGCTCTGTATAATAAATAAAACTCTGATTTATTGTTCTTCACATATGAATGCAATCATATGCATATTTATTTACAAAACTCAGAGGAATATGATCTGAAAATAACTAAGAGCAGAAATCTAAACATTTTTTCTTCGTGTGAATCTATTACATAACAAACCAAAATAACTTTGAAAAACTGATGTTTATTTGGAAATATGAATAAACTGAATTTAACTTTTTAATGTGCAAAACAAAGACTTGCTTTCCAAGACTAATGAATTGTAACCAAAGAATAAAATATTTCAGTCTGGTGTGGGTTTTTGGTCGTGTCCTTTATACATTTATATTAAACCAAAAGTAAATTTAAAAAGTCATATATATTCAGATTAAACACAATGTCAAATAAATCTGTGGAAATGTTGCTTTTATTAAAAATTGTGCAATAATTTTACAGAATATAGTGGAAATGTCTGAAAATGTTTAGTTTTTTCCTTTACACAACAGTTTTATAATGGCGTTTACAACATTTATTGACATAATTAGTCCAAACTTTAAAGCTTTAACATTTAATTACAACAGATTTGTTTCATTTTATCAGGTAAACATCCAGCTGACGGGTCTGCAGTAATAATCCAAAGATTCCACAAATGTTAAAAAATAAAAGTGATATTTAATTTTTACTGCTGGAGATTTGTTGTAATTTTTAAACAACCACCACTTTATTTAGATTGTTGTTTTAAATTAAAGAAAAAATAAAAAGTTTGCAAATGGGTGGATAGATTTTGTAGAAATTTGTGGGAAATGATGTAAGAAAATTTAAAAAAGACATTATTTCCAACAAAATGATAAGTAAACAGATGTAAAAAAAAAAGTTACTGGCACTTTAAAAGTCATTCTGTTGAGAAAATTCACATCGTTTTTCTAAGTAATTGTTGAATTTAATGTCTGGAAATGTTTTTCATCTCCCAGCTGCGTTTGAAGGAAATATTCAGATTTTTTTCTGCGTTTCACAGATTATTACAATTCAGCAACAAAACATGAAGGTGTATAAAAATAAATGTTTATACAAGAATCAGTGGTACAAACTCAGAAAGAGAAGCTGTCTCCTCTCAGGACGATTTAAATCCCTCTGTGTTAAAGATAAAAACAGACTCTGGTTACATTTCAGGTCCTAACGCTCAGCTTCGCCTCAGTAGCCCTTCATGGCGATGGCCGGTCCTCCCAGGCCGTCGTGGCGCCTGATCTGATGGATCATCAGGATGGAGATCAGCAGGCCCAACAGCTGCAAGACACAGAATTAAAAATGTGTTATTAACATAAATGTTGCATTATATCGTCTGATTTTAGTTGGCGGTAAGTTATGTGGTGGAAAATGTTATCACATATTATGACTTTATTACCAGATAATAAACACAATCCTCTCTTTATAAGAAAATATGTAATATTTTATGTTAATCATATAAATTATTTTATTCACTTTTTCTTCTTTGGTCTTTTTCTTGTCAACTTTTCCATTTTTTGCTACTATGCTAACATGAGGAGCAAAGCATCAGAAATAACTTCTGAATCTATTACTTTTACTTATATTTTATGTTGAACAACAGGAAACAAAAATCAAAAATGTAAGAAGATAAAAATGTATGGGATTCAGTTTTTTCGTATTTCAGAGGCCATGGCGCCCCCTGGTGGCCGTCATTTTGAGGAAACTGGTTTATTTTTCTAATCACGTTTAGCCTGTTTAGCTTAGCATAGTTTAGCGGTAAACAACTTTACTTTTAGCGCTGTTATGCTGACTAACTGACTCTTTGTTGACTATTGATCAACAAAAGGTACCTGCAGCCCTGAAATGCCATATTCAGAAGATTTTAAAAGTTGTTTTATATTCTCTGCTGCACAATCACATGCTGGGAAGAAATGAATTTATAAATTAAAATATCAGTGGGACTTACTGCAGTGATAGCAAATCCAAACAGAATGCCCAGGAAGATCTTGAATCCAAAGTCCATTAAGTAAAAGAGGTTGTCACTGCAGGACTGCAGAGGAGAGAATGGAAATAAAACAATAAGATTTAAACATTCGACAGGATATCAGGGCTGTTCAGAAAGAAAAAAAATAGGAGTAAAAAAACTGAAAATTTCTAGGAAAAACAAGGAAATTTCTCAGTTTGAAAAGGTGGAAATTTGCCTAAAAGGAAACAAACATTTTTACGTAATTTCAGAAATGTTTAAGAATTTTGGAAAGTTGAAAATCTTTTAGCAATAGAAAAAACAAGAAAATATGAAAAGTCAAAAATTGGCTAGAAAAAATATCTGATTAATCTCAGAATTTTTTTCAGAAAGAAGACTTTGGTTTCAGAAGTAAAATATTTATAGCTTGTTTTGAAACTCAGAAATTGCTATTTTTTCCAGAGAATTTCCAAGTTCTATTCTAGAAAAGTTCTTAGTTTTTTCTCACAAATTTGCAATTTTTGTAACTCAGACATTTCCATTCTTTCTAGAAAATATCCAAATGTTTATAGAAAATTATCAAATTATTTTTTCCTCGCAGAAATTCCAATTTTTTTGTAGAAGACTTTCCATTTTGAATTTTTTTCTAGAAAATTTTCAAGTTCTTTATAGAAAATCTCAGATTTTTGTCTAATAAATTTGCAGCATTTTAAACTCAGAAATCTATTTTTTTTTCTTGAAAATATCTGACATTTTTATGCGGAAATGTAAGTTCAGAGACCAAACAGGCCCAACATGAGCAGAATGTTGTTGATAATCTGAATTAATACCTCAGCGTAGATCAGAGCCGGTCCTGAGGATCCCTGGAGGAAAACAACAACACAGCGATTCACACAGAAACCAAAAATACCATTTAAGCAATGAGATTAAAAATATCAATAATAAAAATAAAAATGAATGACAAATAAATAAATGAAAATAAAAACCCAGAATTAAGAGTTTCATGTAATAAATAAATAAAAATAATAAATTAATTAATCGTAACATCAATAAAGAAATTAAATAAAGATTTAAATAAAATACAACAAAATGCCTTCATATGTTTAGAGAAAGCACTACTCTTGGTTAAAGTCATTACAGCTGCATGAATAACAAGAATAGTTGAAATAAATGAATAAAAGCCAGAATTAAAACTGAGGTTCATGTCGTAAATAAACAACTTAATTCAAATTTAAAAATCAATAAATAAAATGTAAATATGTATATATATATATAGATATCGATATCCATAGATATAGATATCGATATCGATATCTATATCCATAGATATCGATATCTATAGATATATATATATGGATATGGATATAGTACAGACCAAAAGTTTGGACACACCTTTTCATTCAATGAGTTTCCTTTTTTTTCATGACTATTGACATTGTAGATTCACACTGAAGGCATCAAAACTATGAATTAACACATATGGAATTAAATACTTAATAAGAATGTGTGAAACAACTGAAAATATGTCTTATATTCTAGGTTCTTCAAAGTATCCACCCTTTGCTTTGATTACTGCTTTGCACACTCTTGGCATTCTCTTGATGAGCTTCAAGAGGTCGTCACCTGAAATGGTCTTCCAATAGTCCTGAAGAATTTCCCAGAAATGCTCAGCACTTGTTGGGCCCATTTGCCTTCACTCTGCGGTCCAGTTCACCCCAAACCATCTCGACTGGGTTCAGCTCCAGTGACTGTGGAGACGCAGCCCCCCATCACTCTCCTTCTTGGTCAAATAGCCCTTACAGAGCCTGGAGGTGTGTTTGGGGTCATTGTCCTGTTGAAGAATAAATGAGGGTCCAACTAAATGCAAACCGGATGGAATAGCATGTCGCTGCAAAATGCTGTGGTAGCCATGCTGGTTCAGCCTTCAGTTTTGAATAAATCCCCAACAATGTCACGAGCAAAGCACCCCAGAACATCACACCTCCTCCTCCATGTTTTATGGTGGGAACCAGACATGTAGAGTCCATCTGTTCACCTTTTCTGCGTCGCACAAAGACACGGTGGTTGGAACCAAAGATCTCAAATTTGGACTCATCAGACCAAAGCACAGATTTCCACTGGTCTAATGTCCATTCCTTGTGTTCCTAAACCCAAACAAGTCTCTTCTGCTTGTTGCCTGTCCTTAGCAGTGGTTTCCTAGCAGCTATTCTTCCATGAGCCCTGATTCACATAGTCTCCTCTTAACAGTTGCAGAGATGTGTCTGCAGCTAGAACTCGGTGTGGAATTGACCTGGTCTCTAATCTGAGCTGCTGTTAATCTGCGATTTCTGAGACTGGTGACTTGGATGAACTAATCCTCTGCAGCAGAGGCGACTCTTGATCTTCCTTTCATGGGGCGGTCCTCATTCTTTGTAGCGCTTGATGGTTTTTGCAGCTGCACTTTCAAAGTTTTCCCAATTTTTCGGACTTACTGACCTTCATTTCTTAAAGTAATGATGGTGACTCATTTTTCTTTACTTAGCTGCTTTTGTCTTGCCATAATACAAATTCTAACACTCTATTCAGTAGGACTATCACCTGTGTGTCCACCTGATGTCTGCACAACACAACTGATGGTCCCAACCCCATTTATAAGGCAAGAAATCCCAAGGCACAACCTGTGAAGTGAAGACCATTTCAAGTGATGGCCTCTTGAAACTCATCAAGAGAATGCAGAGAGTGTGTGAAGCTGTAATCACAGCACAAGGTGGCTACTTTGAAGAAACTGGAATTTAAGGCGTATTTTCAGTTGTTTTACACTTTTTTGTTTAGTACATATTTCCACAAGTTTTAATCCATAGTTTTGATGCCTTCAGTGTGAATCTACAATGTCAACAGTCACGAAAATAAAAGAAACTCATTGAATGAGTAGGTGTGTCCAAACTTTTGGTGAAATAAGTGCCTCCCTGTGTTCCCCGCCCGACGTACTGCAGGTTTTGATTTGCAGGTTGCGGTCCTAAACGGTCCGCTGGTGTCGGTGCATTCACAGGAGGTTGGGATTTTTGTCTTCCAGTCCTCAGCACTAACCACGCCGCAGCACTTGAACTGCAAACACACATGCCTTATTGGAGACTTCTGAACAAAACCTGAACACATTCCATAAGGATTCAGTCAGGACTTACAGTCATCTGGAAGGACTCGAGCATTTGCCGGGAATCTTCATCTTTCATGAAAGGCTCGACAAATTCTTTGGATTTACTGTCAAAGTTTTGTTTCAGCTAAAAGATAAAAAACAAAACTGTGTTAGCGTAAAACCAAACTGAAGTTTGTAATGCACTGGGTGTTTGTAGCAGGTTACCGAGTTTCTCAAAACGGCCACGACTGTCCCAAAGATTAGCATGATGATCATCCCAATCCCCATGAAACCTGCAAACTGCACAACAGAACAAGTTCAGGTCGCGCTTTGCAGACTCCTAATATCATGGTTCTGTAGGATTCAGACTTTTCTACGTACTATTTTGAGGAAAAGCTCCTTCTCTGAGCAGGCGGCAAAGATTCCCAGAGCGGAGATGCCGAAGACGCCGAGGGTGATGACCCACATCCAGCCCACGCCCGGGCCGCCGAATGTCGACAACTGATCGGTTAGGAAGCAAGAAACGAAATACAGCGAAACTTCAAATGATTGATTACCTTTTCTTCAAAGTATCACTTTGAGTCATAAGAGACTTAAAAACAACCACAGTGGACCAACGTCCACTGGAAACTAAATAAAATACAAGAATAGATTAAAAAAGACATGAAACACTATAAAAAATAAAAGAAAAACAAATAAATAAACTGACATCAGAGTGTCTTCATAAGAGGCTTCTTCAGATTCACTGTAACACAGACTGCTACAGGAGATTTTTTCTGTTCACAGCCAGAATAATAAGAGAATAAAGTCATAAAATTTTATTTGTTCTTGTATTATTACAACTTTGTTCTGTATTATTGCTATTTTTTTAATATGACAAAACATTTTGTCAGTTGTAGTTGTGTGAAGCACATTGTGCTCTTGAGCGCCCCCTGTTGTTTTGGAGTCTCTAGCTTCAGGTGCATGTCATTGCATTAATACACAGGATTAGACGCAACTACTTGGTTCTTTTTTATCTTTTTGAAACAGGAAGTATGTATTTGAGACTTTTACTCTAAATAATTTAAATTGTATGATATTTTCATAGTTTACCTGGATTGAATAAGCAGTGGCCTGAACTGCCACGTATATCAGCACACATCCGACGATCTGGGGAAGAAAAAACTGAATTAAACACAAATAAAACTATTTCTCACAAAAAGTTACTTATATGAAAGGGAGTCAAAACAGTTTCATTTAATGACAAAATTATAAATAAAACGTATTCTTCATCTTTTTATTTATTTATTAATAAATAATTGGAATAAAAAATGAAAGAATCCTGGATTGTTTTAGGGGATTAATAGCTTATTTTAGGCGTAGTGAATCCTGCTGTAATTTCAGCTGCAGGACACTAGAGGGCGGCAGAGAGCAGAAAATTGGTTTCCGTCTGAAGTGACGCAGTTTCACAAAAATGCCGCGAACGGAGGATGCAAAAAAAAAAAAAGGCGCCAGGGAGAAATAGTTTGAGTCATGTAATTGATAAAAGAAACAAAAAAAGAGTTACAAAAACTTTACAAATTGACCTTTTAATTTTTTGTCTTTCATTGTTGCACCAAAAAACTTTTTGAAACTTTTCTCCAAGATTTCTCAAACTCTAAACTTTCATTTTTCTTTATTTTTTTTGTCTCTTTCATCCAAAAGGAAATGAAAGACTGTAATGTCTTCAATAGGAAGCACTAAAATATCGTTAAATACAAAAAACAACAGGAGGGTTTGATGGGCGGAGTGTAACTGGACCCCCAGCCCACACACACACACACCTACACACACACACACACACACACACACACACACACACACACACACACACACACACACACACACACACACACACACACACACACACACACACACACACAGTTTCTGTTACTGGAAGTCATCTGCTTATTGGGCAAAGTGGACAAATTACTCATCAGAACATTGTGTACTCTGTTCATCCTATGTAACTTTTAGCTGTAATATTAATTAAATTCCAACTAATATCTATACAAATTACAAGTTTTACAGATACACATGTCTGAAAAGTGAATTAAGAACAATTTGTACACTTTCCACACTCCAAAAATTCAAAATCTTTCATATTTTTCCTATGCAGAATAATTTAGATAAATTAACTGATAATACTAATAATACAGCAAAAGTTCAAAGAAGCTTAAAACTTCAAAAATAATAATAATAAAGCAAAAACAACTTTTTTGTCTTTTTGTGTTTTTTTAACTCCTGATTCTTCTTGTTAAGCAACAAGTTTTATGAAATCTTAACTATTACTAAAAATTAACATTTTTAGAGAATCAAAAACACGATAAAGTTTTTTAAAAATAACTTCTACTTACTAGAAACAGCACATTAAAGAAGATAAAAAGGCACTTGAGGCATCCGTTTATTTTCCCCATCTTTTCTTTTCTCTTCGACGCTGAAGAGGAGAAGCAGAGCGGCTGATCAAGGCAGGGATGCAGGTTGGGTGTGACGTTCAAAAGCTCCTGCAGAGAGTCTGAGCGTTTGGGTGGAAATACAGCAGCCAATCAGCACGAGCGGCCCCAAGGTTTACATACTAACACATCAACAGTCACCAAAACAACAGGAAATGAAACAGGATGGTGAAGAAACTGTTTTATTTTTGATCATTCTTAGCATTTAAACAGCTTGAAACTAAGCCAAATTAAAAAGTTTGTTTGCAAAATGTTAAAATAACACAGACTAAATATTGTAAACCAGTGCAGGAAAAAAGGCTGGAAAATTTCTATGTGTGTTTCTACTGCTTCTAAGAACAATAAAACAATCAGCAATCCAGTTATTGACAAAATGTTCATGTTTTTGGTAAAAATTACCCATTTCAAAAACCTCCAGAATGTAAAGTTACAAATCAGCAAGCACAGCCCGTCACCTAGCAACCCCAAAGGAACTATGCCCGTCACCTGGCAACCCCAGCAGAACTCTGCCCATCACCTAGCAACCCCAATGGAACTCTGTCCGTCACCTAGCAACCAGCAGAACCGTTACATACTGAGCTGACTAAAATCTTATTATTGTGTAAAAAATGTAATGAACATGTTTTGTTTAGCCTATGCTAAACATTTTTATCTTTTTAAATCTTTTTAAAAAGCTCTTTCTCGTTTAAGGCCTTGTCAAATGGCGGTTTGACTAAAGAAGTTTTTAAGTTATAAAGGTTGGATCCTTGTTAAACATAGATTTAACTAAAGGCCAAAGGGTTAGAGTCCCAGTTGACAGAGTTTCAACTAAAGGCAAAAGGTGAGGCTCTTAGAGCCCCCTTACGTTGAGGAGGCCCCATAAGGGTAACTCCTCGTGCGGATGGGGAGTCCTTGACAAATAGCAGTTTGACAAAAGAAGTATTTAAGGTTTGAGTCCTTGTCAAATGGCGGTTTGACTAAAGAAGTTTTAAATGTTAAAGTTTTTATTTTTACTTTTTAATTTCTTTTTATTTCTCTTTCTCACCGATTTTTTAAATCTCTCTCACTGTTTATTCAATGCTGTTTTTATTTTAATTATGTAAAGCGCTTTGAAATGCCTTGGTGCTGAAATGTTCTATACAAATAACATTTGATTGATTGATGTTCAATGAAGAACAATAGGTCACCTTTAATGAAAAAAGTTAAAGGAAATCACAATGCTTGGAAAAAATAGACGTATAGAAGCAAGAAGTGAAAGCAATTCAAGTTTACATGGAGTTTACATGGAACGTCCTTTCTTAGACTATTGTGGATTAGGTTGTTTTCCACATTTAACCACAACCTTCTAGCGCTGAGGTGGAGTAACTTACAAACAACTGCGTGAATTACGCAGCACAGTCAGGACTGCTAAGGAGTTGCTCCTGAAGTAGCTTAGTCAATCTCCAAACCTGAACTTGGTAGAAAACCTTTAGAGGAGCTGAAGCGCTGTGTTGCCTAGCAACAGGCGTAAATCCTGGAGAGGATCTGATTGGAGGAGAGCTGCAGAGCAACTCCGACTTCTGTAAATCTTCTGAATACTTCCAGCAGCAGCAGTTTGAGGAGCAAACCAAGGCACAATGTGAGCCTGTTTACCAGCTGAGCCAAACAATGTGGCGTCTGTTACAGGAAACGACTGTTGAAGAGCCTTCATGAGCTTCAGCTGTGGAGGAGAGACGTAAACACCAGGCAGCTCTGGATGCTTTCCAACAGAAGGGGAAGCATCCAGCCTTTTTCAACCCACACTGCCAGCATCAACGACTCAACAAATGTGATTCATCTAAAAATATTATTAAAAGATAAATCATTTTTCTCAGAAAAAACTCTGGCTTGTTCATCAAAATTCAGATTTTTTGCTTTAAAAAAATGACATTTTTCTCAGAATTCTGACTTTAGAGTCAGAAATGTCAAAATTCTGATTTTTTTTCTCAGAATTCTAACTTCTCCCAAAATTGACATTTTTCACAAAATTACTTTTTTTCAGAATGTTGTCTTCAAATCTGAAAGCTCGTAATTCTGATATTTTTATAAAAATTCAGATTTTTTTCCCCAGAATTGTGACTTTAGAGTCAGAAATCGTAGAGGAGAGACATAAGCAGTCACTTGTAATATTTTTCTTTTAAAAGACAGCAAGAAAGTTTGTTTAAAATCAGATCTGGCATGAAAAAACGTCAGATTCTCTGCTGTCCAGCTCTGTGTCAAACTCTGACCTGATCTCATGTCGAACAGTGAAAATGTAAACATGTCAGGAAGCAGCTCAGCTGAGTCACATGTGGCCGTCCACCAAAACTGGCCAGGAAAGAAGAGAATCAGAGATCAGGAAGCCACCGCTCCCTCTCCGCTGTTCAGGAATCTGAGAATTCTGACTTTTTTCTCATAACTCTGATTATGAACTAACAATTCGGATTTTAAAGAAATTATTTCGACCTTAAATTCTAAGTTTTGATTAAGAATTCAGTTCCTTTCCTCAGCATTCTGAATTTAAAATCAGAATTCCGATTTTAAATTCAGAAATCTCAGAATTCTGACTTTTTTGAAGCACACACCAGACATTTTTCTTTTTTAAATATTTGTCTACAACATTTTGGCAGGAAATTAACTCCATATGTGCACAGCTGAACGTTGTGTAAGTTCACCAGAGACCTTCAGGTTTACATAACGATGTGGGAGAGAAGCTGCCATGTCTGGTTTTCATCAGCTCTCAGCTGACAGCTGACATAAAATCCAGTTTATTCCTCCTGCTGCTCTTCTCCGTGGAAAGAGGTTAACTCATGTCGTTAACCTGCTGACAGAGACATGTGGGAGCAGATGTGAGGAAACTACTGCTTAAACCGGGAATGTCTTTAGATAATCATCTAAAGAAATGTAAGTTTTGTTCACTGCTGTGTTGCATCAACACAAACTAAAAGCTTTGGGTTTCCTTTGTGTGCTGGAAAGTCAAATCTTCATAATGCAACATGGCGGTCAGGAAGGAACGTCAATCTCTCTAAGTGAGTTAAGGTCCAGAGGGTAATTCATCCTGAGGGTTTTCTGAACACGGTCCTTTTCCAGGCAGACAAAACCTGGAAATATCATTTCTGCTTGAAACATTTATGAATAACATGGTAATAACATGACTTTGAAAAAAACTTTTTTCTCTAATTTATTGCTGCTCGTTTTTGACTGCATAATTTTACTAAACATCAGTCTGTAAACAAACAGCCTCAACAATTATGTTTTTATTTAATTTGCTGATTTTTCTAAACCCAGCGGTTTACAGGAAACCTCAGCGATGGAAACTTTCCAAGCAAACCCAGATCTCACGTCGTACCATCAGTCAGCAGGAAAAATAGATTATGTGGTTTAAAAGCTCCAGTGGGTCACAGAAGTTCATCTAAATCACTTTAATGAAAACAAATCCGGAGAGCTTAAATAAACAGAGGAGCAGAGAAGATGGCCGACTTCTCAAGAGGGGCTGACAGGTGGAAGGAGGCAGCTGGTTGGAGATAATCAGGGAATAAAAAGAGTAAAGAGAGAGAAACGTTAAATAAACAAATCCAAAAACACAAACAATAAACTAACTGACCTGACAAAAGGGAGAAACTAGAATAGCACGAGAAATAATCAGTAAAGAAATAAACTAAACAGAACATAAATCAGATAAAAAATCCAAACATCTACAGATCATAAGTAATTTTTAAATTATAATCTTTAAAAACAATTATGTCATTATTTTTATGCTAATTTTAACCTCAGCTCAACACAGAAATGTTTTACTCAGATCTAGTTTTCGACTGCAAATATTTTAGTTCACCTGAAATAGAAAAAAAAAGCCTTACAAGTAACTTTTAAGCCTGATAGATGAGCTTATTTTATATCCTTAATATTATTAAGAAAAGTCAGATTATTTCACTTATAACAAGACATTTTTACCATATTATGAATGAAATAATCTCACAGTGGAGCTGGTACATTTTTAATCTATTTTAAGGAATTATTGACCTCAAACAAACTCCTGGATCTTGCTAAAAAGCTACTTGTAAGTTAGTTTTGTCTCATTTCAAGTGTATTCAGATATTTGCAACAAATTAAACCAAAAACACTCAAACATTTTATGTTTTTCCTGTGAAAGTGATGGACCAAGATTTCAAAATGTTTTGAGGTGTGAAAAGATTAAAATATCAAAGAACTACAAACTTAATTAGATTTTATTTCTATGAATACATTAGTAAACAGCTGCATGGAGCTGTGCTGCTGGATGCAGCTGCCTGAGAAAGCAGAAGCAGCTCCTTTCTCCAGTGATGTTATAGAATAAGTACAAACCAAACTGAACCCAGATGAGGCCTGTTAGGTTTTAGATTTCTAAACAGAATGATTGAATCTAAATAGTGAAGCTCCAGAAAGGCCTGCCTTCACATTTTGGCTTTGTTTAGACAGAACTGGACTGACGACGTTTGGCTGTCAGCCTCCAGCTCAGACCTGCAGCGAATCTGATACTTGGTGAACATTCAACGAGAATTTTCCCAGATTTCCCCTCCTCCAGTCTCTGACCTTCATATTTAAGACAGCATGAACAAAACCCGCCACCTAACTGAAACCTTTTCACAGCAAACAGAAACTTAACTGTCTGCAGGGGGTTAGGTTTCCATTTTGGCTGAGTTTCAGTTTATCACAAATGAGAGTTAATCTCAACCATTGATGAACGTTAGAAAGCAGCTTGGCAGACAATAGAACGTCATGTCTGAACTTGTCAGGATTACTGCAGACAGACAAACCAGGACAACCTTCCCACCAAAAGAGAAAAAACACAGAACATTTCAGATCAAGACATTTTCAAGAAAAAGTTGAAAACTTTCAACTTTTGGAAATTTCCTGATTTTGAAAAGATGAATATTTGCAAGAAAAAAAATAAAATTTTAAGATTAATGTCAGAAATTTTAAATTTCTGAAACTCAGAATGAGGTGAAACATTGTAAAAGCAACTGGACAATCTCAGGGAGGGTTGCCAGATTGTTAAGATTGTGTCTTAACAATCTAGAGGTTTTTGAAGCGGCTCGTTTTCCAGAAACCAAAAAACATTAACTGATGTCCAAAAGACGTTTGGTGGGAACTTCAAACGCTTAGACTGGTTTTTTTGAAGTAGTAGAAACCCAAATGGAAGTATAAAAACTGGCAAAAGGTAAAACTAGCCAACCAAACGTTCTCTGGCTCGGCTTTGGTTGCTAGGTGACGGGCAGAGTTCCACTGGGGTTGCTAGGTAACAGGCAGAGTTACACTGGGGTTGCTAGGTGACGGGCAGAGTTCCACTGGGGTTGCTAGGTAACAGGCAGAGTTACACTGGGGTTGCTAGGTGACGGGCAGAGTTACACTGGGGTTGCTAGGTAACAGTCAAGAACCCGTAGAATGTGACATTTGTGATATGTGATATTTTTTTTTTTGCCAGCAGTTGCTCAACATCTTATAACTTATTGTCATTTAACTCCTACTTTATATTTCGAAATCTTGTGCAAAATTAGGATAGATCAAAGTTTTGCTGGCAAGAAGCTGAATCACAAACCATGAATTTAGCTACTGGGAAAAGTCCAGAAATGTGCTGAACAAAGCATGAGGTCAGGAATGAGGCTCGTTTTCCCTTCAAGTTCCTCGACTTGTAACATTTTAATCAGTAGTTTTATGGCAATAAATTGTTTTGCAGGTCATAGCTTTTATTTACGACCCAGGGATGTGGGATGCATGGTTGTTTAAATGCTTTTGACTCACTTTAAGGATCAAGGTCGGGTTGATTTTTCAGAATGGGGAACGGGTGGAGACAGTTTACAGTAACTCCAATCAAGATGGCTTCCGCTTTTAGAAATGTATGATAGTTTTTTTTTTCCTTTTCCCGTTACAAGTCGTTTCTATTGTTGCTACATTACTGAGTCATTCGGGAGTTCAGACCGTGAGAAGATGAAACCTCTGCATGATTGCAGTTGATTAAAACTGAATCCAGCTGCTGCAAGACATGAAACCACAAACTGAGATCTGACTCTTGGATTCTTTCCAGAAGTGTATTCATATGAAACGCACCAACCCTCCAACATCCTCCTCCAAAGTTTCCCAAGAATTGGAAAAACTGCAATGTCTACAAGGTTTTTTTTTTTCTCTTTGGTTCCCCCTACAGTTATGAAATACGTCTCTGTTACACAACCTTCTGAGTCCAAACAATGGACAAATACAAGACAAGGATATGTTACAGGAACTAACAAGGGTAGCAAAAGAAGTTCAGAGCTTCGATGTAAAACCATCATAACACAGAAAACAAAACAACACAGCGATCTGGAAGACAGCGATCAGGGAGAGAACGAGAAAGACTCCAGTTTACACGAAATCCTCACACATGCCTCAGACAATCTAATGAAGCAAGCAAAAACCCACTGGAAATGTTGCCTCCATTTTTACAGTGCTGGATACATTGGTGACACCTACAGGGCATTCTGGGAAACCGTTACTATAGCAAAAAAAAAAAAAATCACAACAGCGAAGGATAAAGAGCAACAACACATTACAAGCAGGTAAACAGTAAAACCCAGTTTCATGGCTTTTAAAGCTGCTTAAAGGAAATCTAGAATTCAAAATTCAACCTTTGCACGTTTTTCTTTGGGTCTTTGCTGCTTCTAAAAACAACAAAACGTCTTTGTTGCCATTAAGTCAATGGTTTTGGTGTCTGGAAATTGAGTGGTTTCAAAAACTTCCTGATTGTTGAGTCACACTGATTTGTTACCTAGCAACCTCTGCAGAGCTCCGCCCGTAGTAACCCAAGCTGAGCTCCAGCACATTTGGTTGGCTGGTTTTACGGCAGTATGCACTGCGCAATGGCTGCTAGTAAAGACAAGTGCTGTTTTTGTTGACCTACCATTCAGAAACCACTTGCTGCATTGTTGTTGGTTGTGCAGGAGGCTCCACTAATGCTTTTCAAAGATATACAGTTGCATGACAGGCTGGTGCATCTCACATTAAATAATAGTAATTTAAAATCAGATCAGGTAGATCTTTGTTTTAACTGATGGAAATGGCACAGTTTGAAATAACTTTCTGAATTTTAACTTCCAGAAACGTTTTTCAATTTTCTTGAGGTGATTTTTGGCTTTTCTTGAAAACAAATAATGCACTAAAGGGGAGATGGAAACACATTTCCTGAATAATTTCTGAGGTAGTAAATTCTCCCATCCACTGTGCCTTACCAGAGGCATGAAGCTCTGAAGCTCGGAGGGGAGGCCTGTCTATTAATCTAAGATGTGTGGTTCATGCTAGCTTGCAGCCGCTACTTCCTGTTTATTACAGCCATGCGACGCGTCAACATCTGACATAACGAAGCTTTTAATAACCTGGTTGATTTACTAAAAACCTGCGGATGAAATTCTTTTTTTTTGTTGTTGTGGCATTTTAAAAATTCCCTCAAAATTTAAGTCCTCGTTACTTTAGTAGCCGTTTTACTAAATACTTGTTTATTCTTATTTGAGTTTTTTCTTGAATACTTCATAAGTACATGGTTAATCTTCCTTCCTCCGTTTGTGGGTAATTCAAACTTTCTGATGTCTGTCTTCTTCACAGTTTGTTCTGCTTTGACAACCACACCCTAAAATCTGTGAGAACATCAAATCAACCAATGGAGAGTTAATGACGACCGCATTAACAAAAGCTCTTTTAATGATTGTTGTTCTTACTGATCACAGATTTGCTGCATTTGGAGAGTTTTTATGTGCGACTGGCAGAAACAGGGGCTGGAATGTTGGGATTTTACGGGATTAAACAGAACAATGTAAAAATTCATGGATGCCTAGAAATGTTCTCATGGCGCTGTGCAAAGACGTTTTCTTTTTGTTCTTTTTGTTCAGGAAAAAAAGCCAAAGTTAACCAAAGGCTTGACTCATTCAGCATGAAAAGCAAATATAGTGGACTGGAAAGTAGCCGCAGAAAAATACATGTATTTTTAAATATTAAGCATTCCTCAAATGTTCAGAAACTGTACAGAAAGTACATGTCTCCAATTACCTTACAACCAGGTTTTCCCAGAATGCCTTGCAGGGGTCGCCAATATCAGCAAAAAGACGTAAAATAAATACAGAATCTCATTACAGCCATGAATTGTCTTTTTCCAGTTTGTTCTGATGATTTTCCATCATATCCTAACTTTAAATCAAAACAAAACTTTAACTAATAGGTTAATAAAGTATGAATAATTTAATATCCTACATGCAACATAACTCTGACATTTTCCTTCGCACCAAAGCAGAAGGATTATCATGAATGTTTTTATAGGGGAGATTTTTCATAACTGCATTTCCATGATAAGGATGGCAGATTCGCTCTCAACTGTATTTATTTTCTACATCAATGTGCTTTCAAATGCATAAAATATTTAAGATTTAAGTGTTGTAGTATTCTATAGTTACTGCTGCATTGATGATGTTTATTGTTAATAAAATCTGTTTTGTTCCTGATCAGACTGCAAGTCCTGGCAGGTTCAGCCAAAAGTCAAAGACTCAGACAAACAACCGACGTTCCTTCTCAGACTCCAACTTCTTTGAGTTGTTCAGTCAACTCAAAAAAGACTGAACAAGGCTGGCTTGTTTGGAAGAGCTAAAGAAAGATCTAGACCAGTGGTGGGCGTACTTTTGCTTATGTGCTAAAGCGCTAATAACGGAGCTAATTTTTTTATTTAGCACTTTAGCATTTTAGCTAACTGAAAATAATTAGCATACTTAGCTTCCCAAATATTTTGTGAACTACTCGTGTGTTGAAGTTTTTGGTTACCGCCTGTGTTATGGAAATTTCATTATCAAGGAATGAGAATCTGTTTCAATAATAAGAAAAAGATTAATCTTTGTCTTTAAGTTTCTTTATTCGAAGACAAAAGCGTTCGAAGACCCTTCTCACTGAGCGCAGTCAGGAGATGAGCCCTGAGCAACACACTTCACATCGTTATATAGTCACAGCAAGACAAAGTCTGATCTTATTTCAACTGCCAGATGGCCACAGAGACATCCAGACCCCCTCCTCATGAACTACCTCTCACCTCTTGGAGGAGATGATTTTATGGCACAATGGAGGCTGATAAGGATTTCAGGAGGAACTTCTAACACTTCTTTGTCAGTTCATGGGTTCTGGTCAAACAGGGTACAAACTACATTCCACACATCAGTCCTTTAAGACAATTATCAGATCAAGCATTTTACTCAAGATGTCTTCAAGTCTCTTCTGCTGCTGAAACATCTAAACATCATCTGCAAACTTATTTAATGGACAAACATATCTTGCAGAAATACAAAAACAAAGCAGATATAATCAGTAAATAAATGGTAAAATGTATCATCAGTTCCTTCAAGAATGAAATAAGACCGAAAACGACATTTTTTATTACACCTGTTAATTCTTGAAGCAGTTAGATGTTCATATTCATGCTCTTATTTTGAAGTGAGTGAAGATTGTTTACACCGCACTTCCATTTCCTGTAATCCCATCTCCACCATTATTGCAATGCAGGAAATGACAAACCTCTGTCTCGGTTTGTGAAGTGAACTCTGGGGTGCTGCGAATTCTTATGTGAACGTCAAGAGGACCGGAGATTGAGCCAAAAGCAGGAAGCGGACAACATTGCAAGGCACTCTGGGTAAATGCAACTTACGCAAATGTGCTAGCCTAGCATTAGCAGGAGAAATCTGCCACCACTCCAATTTTGTCTACATTTTGTGAAGAAAGGAAGTTGCGTTTTTGTCAATTCATGTTTTTTCCTTCAGTGGTTCTTGGTGCAGCGCCCCCTCAGGCGAGGAGGGGAACAGGTTTTTCAAAGGGTGTAGTTGGTTTGACTGCAGTGATAAAGAACCACAGCAGCAAGAGATGGAACAGATGTTGGAGATTTGGTCCCAATGGAACCAAATCTACCAGGAGGAAAAACACTCTGAGGCTATCACAGCTAACTGCCCACTACTGACCTGGTCAATCATCCCAGCCAATCCACAACAGAATGGCTGATAAAGTAAAAGTCCAGATCTTAAAAGTTTGTGGTATTTTACAGTGACTTTGAACAGAATTGGGCATCATAAACTGAGAACTTCTCCTTGGTTTGGACTGCTGGCAGCACAGCAGGTTTCACCTTAAAGCTGAAACAGTTTGAACTCAAACCGTCTTTCAGGCGAGGGGAAACATTTATGCTCCAAAACACAAAACATGGTTGGACTTCCTGTGGGTTACTGTGGACCGAGACGGTAACGATGTTTTTCCTGGGTTACAGCTGGTCTCTAATTTTGCCTTAAATCAAAACAAACTTCTAGATCTGCAGCATCCAACCTAGATTAGCACTTCATGAACTGAACTGCTTCAACAAGTATGTGTGAAGTCTATACAAAGAAAACAAAGTGCATTTGTTCAGGAAATGTTTTAACACATTTAGATATGATCTGTTATTCAAAGGCAGACATTAATAAAAGTCTCCAAACACCAACCTCACTGTGTTTTTCTGGTTCAAATGAACAGGAGTTCAAGGGGAAATGTCAAGATTACTTTATCATTCAGAGTCCAGATTGATAGGAAATCCTGTCATTCTTTATTTGATAGTTGCAGAATATCAGATAAATGAAACTTGGACTCTTTGGTGCTTTGGACAAATCCTCAGTAATGAACTGAAGCATAGCTATCGACAGTTTTTACTTTGGATGCACATAAAATATGAAGCCTAGGCATCATTGATTACCACGCCTCAGCCAACCAGGTGTAGATCGTTGCTCTGCTCCAGCCAATCACCTTGCAAGAGCTCCTTCAAAAGGCCAATCAACCTCGGATTCACCAGCTGCAGCCGTGCTTCGACCCACCTCCTCCCCGTCTCCATCCTCATCCTGTCAGGCATGTTCCAGGCTCCCAGCAGGCTCTTTCCTCTCCAGGCGGCGCTCCAGCACCAGTATCCGGGCCCAGGGGAAGAAACTACCCTGAGCTTCGCCCTGAGCCGATCATCCAAACTCGCAGCGATTCTCAGCTTGCACATCTTCTGCCAGTGTCCGAACGCCAAATTTTCGGTCCAATAAACCGTCTAACTGCCGTTTATTCTCTCCCTGCGAGTCTCTACAGATTGAAAGATGGTTTGCCTCAGTTTTTATAATTTAAAAAGTGTTTTTGAGCTACTATGGAATATTACAAAAAAAAAAGTAACACAGTGTTAGGTAAATTGTATTATTATCATCTATTTGTTGTGGCTTTATTATATCCTTAGTTTATGTACTCTTATTAGTTTAGTAATGTCTTTGAAGAACATGTTTCTGTACCGTTAATCACTCTGATTTCCCTTCCCAGAGGGCCTCTCTTCAGAATGCCCTGCTTTGGCCTGTGCCCTGCCTTGACCTGTTAGATAGCTGTAAAACTGTCGCCGTGAAGATATACAACTTGGCCTGTTTGATCCTGGATCAGGAACTGGATAATCTAGTGCAAGACAGAATGTGTTGTTAGTTAGTGACAATCATTGGTGCTGTAACTGTGTGATGAAGTGTCTTTTTCCCCGTCCCTTTAGAGTTACAGCGCTCTCTGTGATTAGGGATCCTAAACACAATAAAAAGAGAGGGGCAGGCAAATGTGCTTTCAGAGCAGTAGGAGATTTGTAACTGAAAGCACATCTCTGTCTGTTCTCCTTGCGAGTATTCAGAATCTAACTCTCTCTTGTCTTTCCTGTGTTACATAGGTGTCAACTCTGACACACAAAAAATAAAAAATATGATAATAAAGTCATAAAATTACAAGAGTAGTCCTAATATTACAAAAATAAAGTCATATTTTGAGAACAAAGTTGGAATATTTTCAGGATAAAATCAAAACAATACACAAATAAAATATTAAATATTTTGAGAATAAAGTCATAAGAATAAAATCGAAGTGATACAAGAATAAAGTGAATAAAATATGACAGAAATCGTAGCATTATAAGAATAAAGTCGGAATATTTATTTAGGTCTGAAAGAGAATAAAAAATCGGAACTCAGTGTCTCTTAGACTCCAAATGAAACTGTGATTTCATTACTTTCCAAAATTAAAGGTCATTTTTTGCCAAAGAAAAAACACTTTTAGCAAAAAATAAATAAACAGTGAGTCACTTATGTTTCATTTCATTAGACTTTTGTGATTAAAATGAGAAAAAGTTTAAGTTTGAAAAGTACCCAATTACCCGCCAATGCTACCATCTGGTGGCAATTTGATGTCACTACAGAAAAATCCCCTTCAAAACTGCAAACTGAACAGAAAACAATATCAAATCAACTTAATTTTCAATCCGTTATTAATTTTTTGTTCGCATGAGTTACATGAACTTCTGCACATACAACTTTGAGGAGGAATTTGCTCTCGATGCGAGCGGCCAGGTTCCCCAGCAAGGA
This sequence comes from Poecilia picta, assembly GCA_033032245.1. Lineage (NCBI taxonomy): Eukaryota > Metazoa > Chordata > Actinopteri > Cyprinodontiformes > Poeciliidae > Poecilia > Poecilia picta. The sequence goes on along the minus strand of CM065375.1, from coordinate 3,386,605 downwards.
GATCAGGAAACGGCAGAGGCAGCCATCCAGGTTTGGACCTGAACGCAAAGAGCAAACAGAGTCTCACAGCAAATCTTTACAAAACACAGACACAGAGCGTTACCTACAGCAGCTTACACTTTATATTTAACACACAAACTCTCCACAGGAGCCCACTTTAAAATATCTGAATTTATCTCTTGATTTTAACACTGTAATTCTTTGTGTTTTTTGCCTGTTACTTAATCCCAGCTAATATTAAATGTCAGATTAAAGCGAGTCCCAAAACCTAAAGGAAAAGGAATGCACACATTTATTCAACGAAATATTCAGATTCACGAAGACAAAAGTTTTATTACTGAAGGAAATACAATATAATGAATAGTTTGATATTAGAGGAGCTTTTAATCCAGCAATCTGTTCTTAGTAGATTAAATAAATCAACTGAAAAATTATTATTCTCTCCTTGTGTTGTCACATTTTTGTAATTTCTGTATTAAAACACAAGAGACCGACACAGAGCTAAAAACTCATAAAAAAGACTCCATAACTATGAAATAGAGTCCAGATTAAAGTGATGAAAGTCTGGAGAAAATAAGTTTTATCAAGAACATACAGTGACTCCTACATGTACTGACATGAAAAGGAATTTCTTATTACTAAATAAATACTGTAGATAAAGCCTAGATTGCCACTCTTACACAAAGAAAAATAATTTCAATTCAATATATACAATAAAAAAACACAAATATTAGTGTTTGAATATTAAAACAAAAATAGTGATTTTTTTTTCAATTTCTTCATTACTCTCCTTTTTAACCTTTTTTTTGCAAATTTTTATGAAAAACAAAAACTCAAAGTATATTTATATTTACCTGCTGGACTTAAGTTTCTCTCATTAATTATTATTTATTCCATGTATTTTGAAAAAAACATTAGTTCAAAACTTTCTGCATAAATAAGTTAAAGTGATTTTACTTACTGCAAGCAATCCATTGAAGACAATAAAAACAGACTTCAGGCATCGGTTAATTTCCGCCATTTTTCTGTTTTACTTTGACTAGACAGTTGAGAGACAGAAAACTGAGTCTTTCAGTGAGTTCTTATGCCACAAACAATGAGGGGAACCGTTTCAACACGGAGCCAATGATCAATATCAGCACAAGGAAGTGTCAAAATGAGACACATAAACAAATAAATTCAACAAGATGGGGTTTAAAAATATGTCTCATTTCCACTCAAGATATTTTTCAGGCAAAATTTAAGAAAATAAATCTATTATACACATTAAAACTTAAAATAAATTACACATAAAAAAATGGAGATGCAAATCAGGGGAAAAGGAAACTGGAGCGCCAGAAAGCAAAATAATTCACTAGATGTAATGAGGCTGCTTTCGACTTTTACTCCTTTACATTGTACATTAAGTATCTGTGCTTCCTACTCTACTACATCTCTATGATGTGCTATGATGTGTTACATTCAGTGTGTTTCTTTTATTTGTTTCAAAGTAATCAATGACCTTTATGTTAAACGTATTGAAGAAAAGACGCCTTGGTTGCTCAAAGTTCTGGCCATGTTTAAAAATTGTTTCAGAAAATTATTTTGATTCTATTTGGACGAAATAGATTCCCTGCAGCAATCAGTGAAATAATCTACAACTGACTGAAGGTTAGAAATTACAGTAAATGGAGCGTTTTGTGATTGAAATTTACAAAAAAACTGATTGTACTGCTGCCACCGTGTGGTAACCAGATGTTACTACAGAAAAACAGATTTCAGGTTTAATGTAAACTCGTTTTATTCATAAATCGTTAAGAAAACAGCTTATATTCTTTATATTAAAATTAAAAACATTTAAGATTCTGCAAACAGAACAGAAACATTTCAAGGCTAAGCAGTTTTTCCAACACTGGCAAACATTTAGAAATGAAATTAAATCAGAATAAAATACATTGTGGGGTCTGCAAAGCATTTTCATGTCAAAGTTTTTACTAAAACAAAGGAAAGGTGAGAATAATATTCTTGCATACTGGCTCAAAACCCTCCAAAATATTAACTTTAATAATCCCTCATTTCAATATCTGTTTCTTCGACGTTGTCATGACGACTGATCTGCATAATCATTTTGATGGTGATGATCAAACACATCATCTGAAAGAGCAAGTAGACAAACAAGTGATCAGAAAAAAGGAGGTTTCTATTCTCACAGCACTAAACAAAGATGTTCTGCTCTTGATTTCCACGTTTCTGCCGTCCAGTTAAAACTCCACTGCTCAAAGAAACATTTATGTTAAAAACCTGGGTTTTTAACATCGGTATATAGATAACAGTATGTTATAAACCGAGTTTTTCTCTGGAGATAACTAAAAGTCCTTGTTCAGAGACAAGATGAAAAGAAAAGGACTGAGAAAGTGGCCACAGGAAGCGGAAGCAGCCCTACAGGCTGAGGCTACGGATCGGATCGCTCTCTGCCAGCCACATGGAGCTACAGCTTCTCCAAGTGGGATGCTGAACGTCATGTCTTCTGCCATCATCTGTGGGACTAAAAGAGGCTCAACAACCTGATAGATAAAAAAGGCTGGTTCTGTTCTGGGAGCGACTAGAACCTCTGGAGACGGTGATGCAAAGAAGGACTTTATATAAAATCAAGAAAATTATGGAAAATTATGGAAAACTCTGAACATCCTCTATATGGGAAAATCTGAAGAGTGTCTTCAGATTTGCTGTAATACAGACTGTTTCAGGAAATCTGTATTTGTCCTTGGGTATTTTCATACAATATGGAGGCAGTCATAGAAGTTTGTTCTGAAAGTCTTATTTTTTTAATCCAGGAGAATCAAACAGACGAAGACGTTGATGTTCTCAGATCCTGATGGTCTGAGTTTATTTTCACAGTCCAATATGTCAGATTAACTCCTGCTCTGCCTCCATTTTTATGTACATTCTTTCCAGTAGCTGTAATATTTTTTTAACTGGTCATATCCTACTTTTGACTTGTTCTCCCTCCACATCATTTAACAATTTTTAAAAAGAGAGAATATAAAAAACTTACAGCAACTATAGCAAATCCAAAAAAGATGCCGAGGACAATATTTGCCACATGTTCGACATTGTCCCCAAAAGCTTCCCTGCATGACTGCAGAAGAGAAAGTGGGAAGAAAGTTTCAGATTGCAGACTGAAGATGTGACAGAAAGGTGAAGCTAAAAGTGTTGAATTAGTCTGTGTTTGACTGAATACCTTGGAGTAGACATATGATGGCCCAGTGGATCCCTGTAAGAAAAAAACATTTTCAAAGATTTACAAATACAATTTTTTTTTACATGATATAATTGTGAAACCTTTTTAAGCTCACCTGTGGGCTGGGTTTACATTGTTCATATGAAGATATGCAGTTACAAGACTGGGGGATGTCTGAGCCCCAGTCCTCAACTCCAGTCCATCCACAACACTGAAGCTGAAACACGAGACTTTAAAATTAGGATTTTATAGATTCCAACAATACAGAATACATTCTGAACAAAACAGATGCTTTCATTTTTATATAACTATTGTCCAGAAAAGCTAGAATCCATGGCGTCTGTCTGTGCCTCCTGTAACACACCACCAGGGGGAGCCCTGTGGTCTTACTCGTTCTTGCCGGGTTTTCAGCAACTCTTTTTTTTCAGCGTCATTTTTCAGGATCTCTTTGGGAAAATTCAGCACTTTGACCTCTTTCCATGACCTAAACAGAAAAGGATAAAATTATTTTGGACAATTATCTCAGTGTGAAAAGAAAATTCAGACAAACATAAATCAGGAAAAGCAGAAAAGAAAAAGACAATGTATGTTTAGTTATTGCAGATCCCTTATCATGGGAGACTGCTTATTGGTTTCATATCTTGTTTAGATTTTTAAATTCAAAACTCTTTTTTATGTAATATTTTAATGTGTTTTACTGTCTTTTATTAAACTTCTGGTTTCGGCTCAGTGCCTGCTCCCCTGACTGATCTGCCATAATAACTATTTTTTTCTGTGCCAAACAAAGCGTACAGTAAATTACCCGGCTTTTAAAAACAGCAACATGAATCCCGAAGGTTATCATGATGACCATCCCGATTCCATTGATGACTGCAAACTGCACAGAGAACAATGTAGATAATCGATGATCTAATTCATTTTATATCTGAAGGAAATAATTTAACTGTGGTACATACAACTTTGAGGCAGCATTTACTCTTGGTCCATGTTGCCCATCTGCCAAAAATGGAGATAACAAGAAGCACAATGGCAAACACCCAGAGCCTCATCCTCCTGGGGGCGTCCAGTTCTTGTATCTGATCAGTGAGAGAAGAAACAAAACTTACAGCTGAAACTGATTGTTATATGATTGATCGACATCCATCCATCTAATTCTGAAGCCAGGTTATGCGGTGCCAGATTAGAAGTCAGCATCTTATCATCAGATATTCTTGGCATTATTGACTCCTTTCAAAGTAAAAGTTTAACTGGACCAAAAACTAGTGGATTTTAGTTAATTAGAGAAACTTTAAATCACTGGATTAAAGTTGAGTTTCTCAAACTCTTTCAAGCCATGACCACTTAACCCATTTCACAAACACTCATAGAAATTTAAATTACCCCACAGTAATGCAACCTGAAATAAAACTTAGTCTCTTAACTCGCTTCAGCTTAATTCCACTGAGATATTTGATGTCAAACCCATAGAAATCCAAAAGAAGTTGCTATAAGTGTTTGCATTAATAACATTTTAGGGCTATTGATCATTTAGAAGCACAGTTAAAGACAAAATAGACTCAAGTTGCTTTGACAGAAACAAAATATCCTCTTCTGCACTATTAAAGTCTCCAGATCTCAGTTTGAGAAAAATTGGTCAAATGTGAGTCTGAAGAAACAAATTTAAATTAATTTTTCTGAAGGCTCTGTCACAAACAAATGTATAAAAATATGATAAAGATTTACAGACAGGAGGTCATATATTAAACATAAATACTCACAGGATCCCATTTGAAAATATGAATTATCTCCTCAGATAGTAAAAATTCTTCTGAAACAGAAACTGTTAGGAGTTTAAATATGAAGATTTAACAGAAAAACTTTTTGATTTTTACCACTTTCTCAGCTCCAGTGTTGTACAATAGGCAGATAAAGAGAATCCCAGAAACCTAAAGAAGAAGTTATGCATAGATTTAGTCAACAAAAAGAAAAAATAAATCTCATTTCCAAAAATAAAATTGTGAATTTGAAAGAAAACATCAATATCAATAATTAAATATTTCCGGATGTAATATTTTCACTTGGTGAGTCACATTTGATCCACATAAAGCAGATTTTAAAATAAATTCATTTAAAATTTTAAATTTTTCATGCTTGGTGCCACATCTGTAATTTCCTCATTAAACACTAGAGGGCGACACAGACTGAACGATGCTGGACAGAAAAACATTTATGACAAATAAGTGATTCAAAAACCTCAAACATCTGATCCTTTAGATTACATTAAATATTAAAGTGGCATATTAGTGCAGAAAAACTGATTATGTTGAACAATTATTAATATTTACAGTAACTCAGTTTAAAATAAATAAATCCTTATAACTAAAATAGACAGAAAGGGCAGAAATGTCACTATTTTTTTTCTCATAAAAATATGAAACAAACATAAATATCAAATATCAGAAGATATCAAAATTATTGAAAATGCATATTTTGATATTTTTATTTCTGCCTTTTTTCTCGTATGTTTTCTATAAAAAGCTAAATCCTGAATATTCTTACCTGCTGGTCTCAAAGCATTACGAACATTATATAAACTTCTAATCAATTAAATTTAATTCAAGGAGTTTACTTACCCCAAAAGCGACACTGAACAACATAAAAACATTCTTCAGACAGCAGTTATTTCTTTCCATGCTTTCTGTCTTACTTTGACTAGACCGTTGAGACGGAGAGAGCGTAACTATGCAGAGACGAAGGTGAGCGTGTTGACAAACCGTCTGCAGAGAATCTGAACAACGAAATGAATCATTTCAACATATAGAGCAAATCTGCAGCCAATCAGTGACACCGACCAATGATCAGCATGAGGAAGTATCAAAATAAAACACATTTCATAAACAACAGTGAATTATCTCATTAATTTGAGGACTTTTGCAGTCCTCAAATTAATGAGACTTTTTCAAGCAGAATTAAAGAAATATTTTTAACAATAATACACAAAAACGGGTAAAATCATTTTTGGACACATTGACAGACGAGACAGACGTTAAACTGACACCAGGGTTTAAAGCTGGAAAGAGAAAAATCAACATTGACTTTTTTCTACAACATAGCTTGGCTGTTTAAAGCTTAAATGTTAACGTCTGAATGTGGTTTTCACACCAGCAACAAAAGACCACAACCTGCCAACAGGTGGAGACCAAGAGAGAGACGTCGAACGTCGACAGGCTGAAAAACATTTCTAACTGCTGATGAAGTCAGATTATTTCTGCTGGTAATAAAACCAGTGACCCCATTTAGTGGCAGCTGAAAGCGAAACTTCATCAAGAAGAGAAAAGTAGAGAAGAGAAGCACAAACATGGAGAAATGGACATAATCAGCTTCATGGAAAAAGGTTTTATGCTAATAGCGATTAGATTTCAGAAATATTACAGTCTGTGACTCATATACAGAGGCCTTAGTGAAAGGTTTGAGTCCCAGCCTGTTGACCTTTGCCCCCTCTGATTACCCACTTCCTGTCTGACAACCATCAACCAAAGGCCATAAAAACAGGAGAAAACTTAAAAACAGACTCAGAAAAATTTATTAAAAATCAAAAATGGCTCAGAAGAGGAAATTTGGTCAGCTATGCTAGCTTGACTATGACATTTAGATGTGCTGTGGAATCTGTGTTTAGGTTCAGTTATAACATTAACAACATGCAGCTGGTCGTGTTTCATCGTCCCTGTCCATGTGGACAGTCGGGGGTTCAGGGCGTCAGTTTCACTGCCCTTCATGGTCCAGTTTAACAATCTGTTACTCAAATGAGCTAACGCAGATTTTAAGCTTCAGCTGGAGTCTAAAGCTTCTTTTTCTGAATGTGTCACTTCCTGTCAGATGCTTGCCCAGCTATGACATCATCATCTTTGTTTCCTAGATGAATAATATAAGTGAATAGTCTCAATATACTGGATTTAGAAAACATCTTGGTTATCCTGACTGTCCTAAAACAAGAAAAGTTCAGTTTGTCATCGTAATATTCTATGGTTTGATGTAGTTGTAGAGAACTCAGCGCGATCTGATGCAGAGTGATGTGGTTAACCCCAGATGTGACTCCACTCAGCTGCAACCATTAGGGTTAGGGTGATAGCAACCGTGATAAACAAACACCAAACCTGTTTAGAGTTGCTTTAATTAATGGAACATTGACCAACAATTTAACGTGTTTGAATGTTTTTGTTTCCTGAACGTAAAACATGCGCTCGGATTGATGCAACTTAGACGTTTTTCTCCCTTCATTCAATCAAAACTGACTGAAGGTTAGGAGTTAATTACTGTAAATATAATTTTACATGTGTGTCGTTTCTTTTTAATCATTAAAATTAAGAGAAAAAGTTCAGATTTGAAAAATTCCCATCAGTCGCTGCTGCCACCTTGTGGCATTTAGATGTAACTGCAGACAAATCACTGATTTAACTTTAAACTCATTTTATTTACAAGGCACACTTCAGACAGGAAGACAGCATTTTTCTATATATTAAATTTTAAAACATATTCTGCAAACAGACACATTTTAAGGTTAAACAGTTTTTCAACACTGGATCCCATTTATAAAATAAAAAGGATCTCTTCAGCCTCTGTAGGACAAGATTTCCCAAGAAAACAAGAAAAAACAGCAGAAATTTGTGTCATTAAAGAAAATGAATCTTATGTGCAAATTGTTCTGAGAAGAACTTCATGTTTTCATAAATGCAGTTATCAATTTGGGGTTTTAATTTTAATTTGGCCACAAAAAAATAGACAAAAACTTGGTAACATTTGGTGGTTTTGCAGTGCAGTTATCAGAAGTGCATGAACTATTCATAAATAGTTCATGCACTTCTTTTTATAAATTTTGGTACCCAAATATCTGGAAACTAAATTATTTGAATGAACTTGTCCAGTTCTTTCAAGAAGAGGAGAAATAAAAAAAATCCCACAAAGTTTGGTTTGTTTGGAGAGAAGTGAATGAAATTGAGCAAAATAAAGTGAACTCTGGTGCAAATGTGAACATCAAGCGGACCGGAGACCGCTCCAAAAGCAGGAAGTGGACTACAGTGCAAGGAATTCTGGGTAAATACACCAAAACAGACATGCTAGCCTAGCGGGATAAATGTCTCCTAGTCTTTAGTAAAAGACCAAAGAAAAATCCCACAACTGCTAAAATCCGACGCTTCTCCGTTTTTGTTTTCATTTTGTGGAGAAGGAAGTTGCGCTCAGAGGATTTTATGTCGTTTTGACCAGTGGTTCTTGGTGCAGCGCCTCCACAGGTCAGGAGGGGAACAGGTTTTTCAAAAGGTTTGGTTGGTTTGTAAAAGAGAAACACAGCAGCTGAAAACGTAACAAATGTTGCAACTTTGGTCCCAAATCGAAACAAATCCACCGGACTATGAGAGAGACATTACCTTAGTGGGAGAGTGAATCTAGATTACAGAGAAAATACGCTGGGAACTCAAACCTGTGCTCTCGGTTGTGTGTTTAAACAAATAAATCTGTGAAAACTTAAAATGAAAAGCCATGATGGTGGAAACTAAAAGTCCAAATGAATGATACCCGTTTCTGGTTTATAAGCTCACAGCACTTCCTGTCTTGTTCTCGCTAGCTCTACTTAAAGGCTACATGTTAGCATCAGTGTCCGTTCTGTGTGGCTGAGGGGTCAGAGGTCAGGAGAGGGAAGGTTTGGGTTGGTATTTGACTCTGTTGAATTCGTCGACCGTCATCTCAACCGGAGGCTTCTTTAAGAAATCCTCCAGACCCAGAACCAGGCACAGAACGATGGTGGTTATCTGCACACACACACACACACACACACACACAACACACAACACACACACACACACACACACACCACAGGTGGGAAGCTCAAGAAACGGCCCATGAAACATAATACTGTAGATATTTTTAGAAATGTGACATTTTCATTAGTTTTTCAACAATTTTTCACTTTTTTCCAGAAATTTTGCATTAAATCTTCACAAAAAATGATAGCAGAGGAACCAGAAATATGCTTTCAGATACGGTTTCCTTCTCATTATGTTCAGATATATGTGCTTTTATTATACAGCATAATTTTCTATCCCTCAAAGAAGAAAAAACTACCCTGTTTTCAAAAATGTTATGTTTATCTTCTTTTCACGTCCTAAAATAGAGCTAAAATTACAAACATACACAACATTAAAATGCAAATTTTTGTCTGTTTTTCATTTTTTCCAGAAATATTTGCATTGAATTTTCACAAAAAATGACAGTAAAAGAACCAGAAATGTGGTTTTAGAAGCTGTTGTCCATTTAAAATAATTTCCCATCCTCTTTTTGTAAAAACACATTTCCAAAAATAGATATTTATCTAAATGTATGAGACCATCAGACTGGAATCCATTTATACGTTGTGACATTCTGAATTTAATGTTTTCAGTGTTTTAGCTCCATAAAACGGTGAAAACAACAAGAAGCTGCTTCTGGTTTACCGCGATGGTGGCGAAGGCGGAGATTATTCCGATCCGGAGTTTGATGGGGAATCCCAGGTAGCTCTTCAGGATGGGACCACAGGGCTGAGCGACAGAAACAAAGCTGGTTCAGAGGGACGGAGGGACAGAACATCAGCAGTCTGAGAGACGCGGCGATACCTCAGCGTGAACCCAGAGTCTATCTGAAGGATGACGACTTTCTCCTGTCATCACACAGGATCCCAGTGAGCTGGATTTACTGGTCTGAGAGCTGAGGAGCAGGAAGGAAACAGCTGGAGGGTCAGGACCGCGGTGATAAGAAAATAAAATGTATGTTCAAAAGAATAAAGTAATAATACCACGAGCGTCGTAATGTTACGACTTTATTCTCCTAAAATTCCGACTTTATTCTTCTGAAAATATTCAGATTTTATCCTGTTAGTATTTCACTTTATTCTCATTCGACTTCATTGTCTAAATATTATTGTAATTATGTTTTCCTTGGTTATTTTTTAGCTTAATTGTCTTGAGAGGAACCTTCCCAGTTCTGCAGTAAATGCTTTATTCAGCCTGCAGGGGGCAGCAGTTGCTCACATGTGATGAACTAGATCCTGCTCTGCTGCTCTGCTCAAACCCTGATGACTAAAACGGTTTTAATTGATTTAAAGATTTTATGCAAACATCATAAATACCTGGTCAGGTTTGCAGGGAGGTTTTTCCTTTTATTTTTCTGTTAAACTAAATAAAGGAGTTTGTTCCTTCAACATGATTGGTTCCAATTAAAAATGCATTTGTCAACTGCAGTCGTGCAAAAATATTAAAACTATATGGGTAAGAGAAAAAATAGATTATAATATAATTTTATATTATAAGCTATTTATAATCTATATGGCAGTTTATGTTTATATCATATATTAATAAACTGCAAACTGGGAAAAAGTTTTTTTTTTTAAATTACAAAATAATTAAAAATTGGGTTTTTTTTTTAAATGAAAATTTAAAGCAGAAGAGTAACTGGCTAAACAATAAAATACTTTTTAAAATTATAATAATGAAAAATAAATTAATTAATTTAATTAAATATATTATTTCTTCGATAATATATTTAATTTATATTATCTAAGGAATAAATTAATTTAAAAATTCCTCCAGAAACTTAATCACATAATTTATTGTTGCTGCTGAACTAACCTCCGGCCAGCAGGGGGCGAGCATGAGCAGGAGTCAGGAAGGTGATTCCCCCAATCCTCAAAACTTCTTAAACCGCAGCAGGAATCCTGGGAAACAAACATTCACCGCAGAGAAATGTATTTTTATTGGTCATCAATATCAGAAAAACAACAAGGCTGTTCAAATAGCCTTAAAATATTTTTTTGAATTTCAAAAATACTTAAAAATAGTTTTAAAAATGAAACATAAATTAAATAAAAATAAAAAAAACTTAAAAAGAAGCGTGAACTGGGAAAAAGTTCATTTTTTTTAAATTACAAAATAATTAAAAATAGTTTTTTAAAAATGAAAATTTAAAGTGGAAGAGTAACTGGCTAAACAAAATACTTATTAAAGTTATAATAATGAAAAATAAAGTTATAATAATGAAAAATAAATAAATTAAATTAAAAATTTAATTAAAAATAAACATAAACTTTAAAAAGGAAAGTGAAGTGAAACAGTGAAGCCTGAATTCCTGGTTAATATTGTGTCTCACTGAGTTCTGGAGTTTCTTCAGCTCCGTCTGAATGAAGAGCTCAGCTGTGTGAAGAGGAGTGACGTTCAGGAAAACGTCCTCCACAGCGTCGTTCACCTGCAGAACCAGAACCAGAACCAGAACCAACAAAACCCAGTCAAAGAGAGGAACCTCAGAGCCAGATAATCTGAACAAAATGAAAAACAACTGCAAAACAAGAACACATGTTGAATATTAAACATATTTAGTAAAAATGCAATTTTAAATAAGATTACTGTAATGAACTCTGCAGCCCAGTAGGGGGCAGCAGTGACTCAGAACAGGCGATACCTCGGCTTCAACGTGAACCAATGGAGAGGCGACGATCATCAGAGCCACGAACTCCACAAAAATCAGAGCAGAAAACTGCAGAACATCACATTATTACATCAAAACTTTTATTGACCAGCTCTGATGAAAGAAAGGTTAATAAAATATCATTAAAATCAGATCTGATCAAATCATTGGAGATCAATATTTTAAATAAAAATAACCCAAACAATCTGGATGTTGAAAATAATAAACTATACATTTGAAGTTACCAGCAGCAGCAAAGGTTTGTAGTTTGAAACCGCAGCACAGATGCCCAGAACAGACAGAACCACGGTGATCGGACCAAACACCTGCAGAGCCAATAAACCGTCGCTAATCGATAACTGGGCGAACAACTGAAACAGATTTTAAAAGAAAAACAATCACTGGCAGAATTTACTATACAGGTAATATTAGCTTCATCTGAGAGAGATTTATTTAACCAAACCGAAAATGTTATTTCAGTATCTTTGATGATTTTGGCTTAAGAATATTAAAAATATAAAACTTTGAAAACTAGAATGTTACGTAAAACAAATAAAAATAAATTTGAAAACAGAAATGTTCAATCATGGCCCCAATTACCTGTCCAGAGACTCCAAATGAAGAGTAGGCCACATAAATTGAATGCATTAAAGCATATTATTGGAAAGTTTAGTGAAAGGAAAAAAGAAGCTAAACGACAAGTAAAAATAAAACACTGGATATCTGAATCTTTCAGATTAGCAAGTCATTTTTTTCTGATTTTGTCCAGAAAAACATTAAAATAAACAAATTTTAGCTCTAATGTTCTCAAAACAAACCCAGATGAAAGTCAAACTTCATTCTTTCATTTGATCAACTGAGTCAGATGTACATAAAATAGCCAATAAAATTCAGAAATATTGCAGAAAAAAGCCGTAAAACATGAGGTTGTGTTTAAGTGTCATCGTGGTTACCTGGGCAACCGGTACGTTTCCTTCGATTGGGGAGAATCCAACACCGATCATCACCACACCAGACACCTGCAGAGCAGAGAGAGGAGTCATGGCGCTTCCCAAAGGGGGCGGAGCCTGACGGCGGCATCATTCCTCTGGAGACCCTCATCATCCCGAGGGAAAGAGAACCAGAGACCCGTCAGCTGGGGGCGCCGGAGGCTCAGAGACTCCCAGCTGCAGTTTCATCAAACTGTTTCAGAGAAGAACAAACGTCCAGGTTTCTGCTAAACGCCTGGATAAAAGGATTAGAACCAATAACCACCATGAGACCAAGAGAAAAGAAAGAATCCTGACTTTAAACCCAAAACTTTGACTTCTCACGTTAATCCTTTGAGAAAAAAATCTGAATTCTGAGAGAAAAAGTTAAAATTTTGAAAAAAAATAATAATTTTGAAAACAAGTGAATGTTTTAACCAACAAAATACCAGACACGCAGCCACAGCTGTTAAAGTTATTATTTTTCAACCACATATAAATTATTTCTGAAATTTTGCTATATAGAATAGCGAAATTTTGAATATAACTTCATACTTTGGTCCGTTTGTTGATGTAATTAATTTAAATATGTGATGGTTTGATCAGCTACTCGGTACTTGAGTAGTTTTTATTCTTACTAGAGTAATTTCTTGGCTGCTTTTTACTTTCACTTGAGTAAAAATACATTTGTTGTGGTGCTATTTTTACACGAGTACGACTTTAGGGGACTGAACCCACTTGCAGTGTTTTTCTGCAGGAGGGATTGGTGCACTTCACAAACAGACATTATTAGAAAGACCTTTATTTTGGAAAGTTGAAGCAACATTTAAAAACGTCAACCAGGAAGTCAAAGCTTGGGGACAAAAATGGACAATAACTCCCAGAAGACCATGAAGTTGGTCACAAAACAGAGCAAGGAAATATAAAGTAATTACTTTGGCCAATGCCTGGAAAACACAAATCCAGCAAACGATTGTGAAAAGCTTTCAAAGGAAAAATGCACCAAAAAAACATTTAGAACAATGTATAAAATCTATTCAGTAAATGGAAATAATCTTAACGAACTTTAAAAGGGTTTAAATAAATATGAAAAAGTCAGCTCTGCTTTCAGCTACATTTGGTTTTAAACGTGGACGACTGGAGATTCCTCACTGCTTTGGCAACCAACTTAAAATAGACGGAAAGGTTTGCAACCGCAGAGACAATAGAGGTAAAGACAATGTGACACAAACACCAGCAGCTCTTCAAATCCAGTTAGCAACCGAATTAAAACGTGAAAAATGAAACCAGGCGGTTAACCTGAAGCTAATCAGAAAATGAGCCTCAACAGTGAAATCCTCAGCCTGGGAGTGAAAGTCCCATGAGCTTTACGGTCAAGTTGAAATGGAACATTCAAAACATAATCACTGCAATCAGCCGATAAGCAGCTCAGCAACAGGAACAGGAAGCAGGAAAAAGTGACTCCAAACGGCAGAAATTAAAATAAAAATAGCCACAGAAGCCAATGTAATCACACACGGCGTTCCTGCTGCAGAAAGGAAGGTGGACAAGCAGCCGGCAGGCGAACTTTGGAAACAGGCTGAGATAAGAGTGAAGAAATGTCGAAAAACAGACGGGGTGGAAACAAAAAGGTGAGAATTTTCTGGAAAATGAAAGAAATGAGGAAACAGTCGGCGGGAAGACGATAAGACGAGGAAATGAGCAAAGACTAACCGCTAATTACACAGACATGCTCAGGCATACCTGTACTTTCAAACCATAACAGTAAAATTTGTTTATTCTGTTTATTCTGATAAAAAGATTTTTTCTGATAAAAAGATTTATCAGAATAAACATGGCTGCAAACATGGATAAGTTTTTATTTCATAAAAAGATTTCCAAAATTTCTACTCCAACCAACAGGAAGCCGGTAAACTTTGTTTGGATCCTCTTAGCTGATTAAATGACATCACAAATGTCAGGTAAAAATAAGAAAAAATATAAGTAACATGAAGGTTTTACTGTGACACTTAAAGGAATTTTAATTTTTGCAGGAAAAATCAAAACATATGTTTAAAGAAAACAAAGCATCATCGGCAAAACGGGTGATTTTCCCGTTTCTTCACTGATCCAACTCCTGACATTAATTACATCTGAATTTTTTCTTAAAGCCATTTATTTAGAACAACTTAAATAGTTTATTATTACAAACATATTTGACAATATCTACAAAAACAATTCAGATAGATACAAAAGGTCCTAAATCTGTTTGACAATCTAGTGAAAATCTCTTCATGACTTAAACAACACATTTAGGAAAGAAGATATTATCTAATTAAAAACATTTCAACTACCATCAAGTCACTTAATTAGAGAATCAAATGAACCTGTTAATTTAATATTAGCTCAACATTTACAGTAAATATAACTGATTGTTGATGCATGCATACATCAGCCAACACACGTCTTCTTCCTGGTAAAACATGGTGTTGGCACCATCATGCTGTGGGGTTTAATCCTTTAGGAAGGATGGAGACGCTGGTTAGAGTTGGATGAAGATAAATTCAGGAAAATCCTGGAAGAAAACTTGTCGGATGCTGGGGTGGATGTTGGTCTAGTCAAAGTCTAGAGCCAAGTCCAAGAATATTCAAAACATAAAACATGTTTCAAGATGTCCTCCATCCAATCTGACTGAGCTTTAGTTCTTTTAAAATGGAAAATGGTCAAAACCTTCTGTAAACGTTATAATTATCAACCATATAGTTTTGCCAAAAATTTAATCTTTGAGTTTGTAACTAGAAAAAATATTTAAATATTTAATTCTGAAAGGAACTGTATGTATATAAAGCATAGCCACACTAATTTTCTTAAAATTTTCATCATTTTGCACTTCTACATTGTTTAATGTAATAAAAATACATAAAATAAAAATTGCAATACAAATGTGGCTCAATATTATCATTAAATAAAAGAAATTGTTGAAAGCTGATTAAATATGTTTTCATTTTTGCATTAAAAAATACTCCTTTAAATAAACATAAAAATCTGAATTACAAACATCCACAGAAAAAGTGAAATATATTGATGATGTAATAATGTTTGACGTATTTAACGCCACTATCAGCTAAAAGAAAAACAATGTAATGTCAACTGTGATGATGGAAAGCGAAGCGTTTTAGGAAGATAATTGGATATTCACCAAAATTAACATTAGATTTTTGTGTTTGGTTAATCTGACGTTACAGATGAAAACTTTAGATGGAGTCGTTAGCCGTTAGCATTTAGCTTACCAGCAGCAGCACAGTGACGCAGATGGAGAGTCCTCTTAAGTAACTCCAGCAGCGAGCCATGATGACGGCCGTCTGAGAGCCGAGCTGGAAACGGAAAGAGCGCAGAGCCGAGTGTGTGTGGAAAAGAGAGAGAGCCAGAGAGAAAGAGTGTGTGTGTGTGTGTGTGAATGTTGTTTAAAGCCCATGAGTGCTTGGCTGCAGAAAGAAGAACATGACCAAGTTTGGAATACCAGCTGAGCGGAGGAGAGAAGGGAGGAGGTTAATTAACAGGAGTGATTAAAGATGGCGGCTCTAAATGACGACAGTAGATCTGATTATCTAAAACATATCAACAACAGCTGGACTCCTGAAAAATCTCAGGATCATCATCACTGGTCATGATGCTAATGCTGTTGTTGTTCTCACCAATTATCTGCTTTCCTGCTATTGTGTTTGTGTCCTAAACTCCCCACACATCAAGCTGCAGGATCCAACCTTTACAAAAATATGCTTATGTATTTATTTACCATGTAGTGAGACAGATAATCCATGAAAAGAAAAACCAATCAGCCAATCAGAGTCAGGAGGCGGGGCTTAGCGCTCCTAATCAACCTAGTTTACTTGATGCTAAATGTGCTAATGGCTGAGAAACAACTTAACATTACAGGAAAACCGTTTATCTGCCATCATTAGTGGTTATGCTAAGTACCCTTAGCATTCTTGGCAGGCTATGTTATCAGGAAGTAGTAGCTGTAAAAACAGAGTGAGGAGGTGGGGCTTAGCGCTGCCAATCATCCTCATTTGCTCACTGCCAAATGTTACCTTTAGAGGAAACCTGTTTTGTGGAGTTTCTGTAGAGTCGTCCACGTTTATGCGTAGTTGCAGCTAAGAGTGATGAAGTCCTAAAGTTCAGAATTTTAATAATTATAATTTCCAGCCATTGTTTTTGTCCAGATTTATTTCGTTCATCTTCTTCTGGTGCAGAATTACGACACGTTTCACATCAATGCCGTAGAAGTTTTATAAAATGTGATGTGATTTAGTTCCACATATTAACGAAGCACAAATCTGATTTTTTGGAGTGAAGAAATTGGAGTTGGGGGGAAAACAAACCTGCTGTGGGACGTAACTAAGGATACGCAGATGATGCCATGTTTCAGACCATATGCTAGCTGTTTTCGCCCAATCCTTGGTGTATAAAGAGCTGAAAGCACAATTTCATTCTGCCTGCCAAAAAGCTTTGGATTCAGCTGCTCCACTGAAACTCAGACATCCAGAACCCAGATTAAACCTCCACACCATCTAAATCTGCCTCCAACATCAAACTCTCCAAGCCCTCCATTTTCTTTTTCACACGCTGAACTTTTAATTTTCATTAGTTTTGAAACGTTTTTGAGGAATTTAATCTATTCTGGACAAGGTATTCAGCTCTAAAGCCTAGATTTCTCCAACCTGTGACGATCCAAACCCCTTGACATTTTTGCCAGTACATGCGGGAATCAACCATGGATGGATATTTGTGTTAAGCTAATCTGACACATTCAACGATCCGGCTCCTGGTTTCCCAGGTAATGGCTCCCATCTCCTCGGTTTAAGTGTGCCGGAGAGAAAAAACAGACGTCCCATTTACTCCAGAGGTTGTGCTGGTTGCTATAAATACAATACAGCAGTGGGGTCTGTCTGCAGAAACAAAACCCTTGTTTGGGAGGACCTGACAGTCTTTTTTCTAGTTTTACGACAAAGATTAGTAGCGATCCAAATCGAAGGAGGGCAGTACAATAACCAGACGCCCAGCTAATGTTGAGCAAGGAGCTGAAAACTCCAGCAGCGGTGCAGTTTTGTTTCACTTTACAACCAAATACACCAATAATCAGTTTGTTTTTAGGGTGAATAACGTAGCAAAGCACAAAGCGAAGCAGAGAGGAATCCTGCGGTCATTAAGAGCCGGGCTGTGTTGACTTTAGACTAAAAATAACCAGAGGGGGAGAGGCCAACTGCGTGTTGCAGACATTAATGTTGCTGCTTGTTTCCAAAGCTCACACACACTCACACTCGTACGTCAGCTGTTCAAACGGTAAAGCAAAGCGCGTCCATCCGTCGCGTAGCACGTAAACACCATCACAGCTGCTCCACTTCAGGTCCAGCCTGCGAATGTCAACACCAGCATTCGTCTCCGTGAAGTTTGACGTCTTAAAGCAAAACACAAACCATAACTGAGAATGTTTAAAATTAAACGCTCAAACTCACACTATGGGAAAAAAAGACTTCAGCCTCTAGGGGGAGACAAACTGCGACAAAGTATTAGATCCACGCTAAAAAAAAAAAGAAAAATTACAAGAATAAAACTATGGTTTTATGAGAATAAAGTTTAAATAATGCGATAAGTTGTACTATTAGGATTTAATTCTCATAATAATTCATGCAAAGAATTTTTTAATTACCAGAATAAAGTGAAAATTAAAAAAATAATATGACTATTCTCAAAATAGTTACCTTTTCCTCATATTACGACTTTATTCTCGTGATATTTCAATTTTACGAAAAGTCATAGAAAGAATAAACTTGTGTAAGAAGTCGTAATATTACGAGAAATCAAGACTAAAGTTGAAATAATACAAAAATAAAATAATGACTATTCTTGAAATATTGACTGTCATATTATGACTTTATTCTGGTAATATTTCAGTTTCATGAGAAGTCAAACAAGAATAAAGTTTCATTTGAGAAGTTGTTCCATTTGTATGTCATACTAAGATAAACTAAAAAAGTAATTACAAGAAGTGATAAGATTAAAAAAACAGCATAACAAGAAGGTGTAAAATAAAGTTGAAATAAGGCAAAAATAAAGTCATGATGACTAATTTATTTCTCTTAAATGGAAAACAAGATGTGTATCATGTGACAGATTTAGACGGATGACATTAAATCAAATCTAGCCAACATACTAAAAAAAGTAAATGAATAAAAGATCAACTGTACACACCAAGTTGAAGCCTTTAAAATCTAAACATTGCTTTATTTTTTTCTACTCTAAAAATTGGGGATTTCACAATAAAAGCTCTGTAGTTGAGTTAGGATAATTTTTGGTGCACATCTACCTGAAATGAAGGAACATGAAAGAAGCCATGCCAGAGAGTTGCAGAAAACAAAAGAAGCAAAATTTATAAGGAATAAAAATCCTTATAAAGTCATGTTAAAGTTCTCCAAATTCCCAAATGTGTCCTTCAAACTTTGTGGCTTCAGTCTTAAAATGAATCCAGTCTCAGCTCCACTTTCTGATGAGCTGAACAGATAAATACTCTTGATCGTTACTACCGCTCCCCCTGCTGGTCACATTTGGCTACTACATCTACTGAAACATTGAATCGATAGAGAAAAAATATACTAGTAGCTAAAATGAACACATTGCATTGCATACAGTGCAGAGCTTGTTAAATACTAGCAGAGCTATTATTTAATACTAGCTCTGCTATTAAATTAGACTCAAATTGTAAATTTGAGTCTAATTTCGGATTAATTAAGGAGCTGTGGTCGGGGAAACTAGTGGATTTCTAAAATTTAAGTTTTCAATTGTTCAAAAGAATAGAAGAAAATAGAAGTGAATAATTTCACACCCCTTGAAATAGCACTTGAAAAGTCTACATTTACTTTGATGTGACTTTTTACTTAATGATTGAAATGTTTTTGAAATTTAAACTCAACTTTTAAGTTGCTTCGAGTATCCTAATTATTAAATAATTTAAGATTAGGTTATTCTGGGGTTTAGAAATAGTGCAAGACACAGGGCACATTTCTCCTCTAATGAGGACATAATGTCAGTTTTCCTTCATTGACGGCAAAAGAAAAAAAATACAAAAACTGGTAAAAGCTGACAAATGTGATTTGTAAAATTCTGTGTAAAACATAAAATTCCCATTTGAATCAGCAGAAAGCAGAAAACTAAATAAAGCATAAAGAAGTACAATGGAATAAACATTTTAAAGCCTCCATTAATTTTAATGGAAGCCATATTTTAATATCTAGTCAAATTATTTAAGATTTTGCATTTGTGAATTATGAGACAGTTTTAGCTCCATACAATTAATCACCAAAAGAAAACGAATTTGGCACTACTCATAAAAATGTGTATAACTGTGGAGTTGAATTGGCGCCATAAAGTTTGATTTTGAAAAAGATTTGAAATAAATTATTTTGAAATTGATCTTCTGAACAAATTTTGTCCCAATTTAGCTCCATCCTAATCCAACATAGTAAATAAAATCTCCATGGCTTTTATCACAAAGTTGTTAGCAGTTAGCTTACCAGCAGCATGACGTCAGAGTCCTCCATTTCCAGCAGCGAGCCAGGATGGGTCAAGAGTCTCAGTAAGGATTCGTTTGGATCCCCTAATTTGTTCTCCATCTGAGATTTAGCAGAGATACATGAGGTAGTGATGGTCCATCTGAATCCCGGTTTCCAGGCTGGTACCGAGTAAAAAGGGGGCGTGTCCGATGAAGCCCCGCCTCCAGGCTTGTGTTGTCTTGCTGAAAACCAGGTGACTGGCAACAAACGAGGCCTCGCATTGCCTGGGTCACGTGACTGCTTCATTTTGCGTGACGGTTTTCAAAATAAAAGCGCAATGAGCCGCGCTGCATCATGGGTTGTTGTCTATTTGGTCTCTCATCAGAGGAGATTAGAATATTTGTCTTCAGTGGCGAAATAAAATGAACATTGACCGACATATTTGATGTGTATTGATGATGGCACTCATCAAAATGTAATGTTTGTTACGGGTTTTCTCAATTGTAGATTGTTTTTTTATATATAACTATACTTTTGTGATTTTATCATGTAAATCTATTTGAACTGCATATTTGCTGAAATGTGCTACACAAGTAAACTTTAATTGTCTGAAATGGAGCCAGCAAGAGGAAAATCTGACATCTGGGAAAGCTTTGAGATTATCCTCACAATAAAATTATTCTTAAATAATAATTAACCCTTCACCTCCCAATTTCTGACCTTCTGCATAGTTCCACTATTATTTGTAGTCTAATTAGCAAAGATATATCAGTTTTTCACAGCAGAAACAGATTTAATGGTGTAGAACTAAAATTCAACATGTAGCCAAATATAAGGGATCTGAGCCAATTATAAATGCAAAAAAAGTGAAGCCCCAACATGCACTGCACTCCTAAGACACTAAAACATCAAATGTCTTTATAGTCAAATCAGTCTGACATAAAAGAAAACCCAACACAACCACTGACGTTCAACATATACCAGGATTAGACGAATCATTTTAATAATTAAAACATATGACAAGTAAATATGGTTTCATTGATTCTCCTGTTACTAAACATGAGTTTGATGAAAACTTTGTGACAATATTGCATTTAGTAATTTTTGGAAGTATGATCCAACTGAGTGATAAGGTTGTTAGTTTCACCAGCAGGTGTCACTAGTGAGTCATGAATGAAGCATTGAGTACTGAACCTTTTTGCAAAGCAAAGGGCTGGAAAGCTTCATTGCTTCATGAGGCGTCATTTGCCCATCACTAATGTGAGGAGTGACTGTAAATGGATGTTAGCATTTGGCTAACCGGACACCAAGATCCCGATCCTGGTTTCCAAGGTGACGGCTTCCATTTTGTTGGTTCTTCACGAGTAGCAGATAAACACCTGACTTCTGGTTTACTGCAGAGGTCCTGCCGGTTGCTACAAACATGGGGGTCTGTTTCCATGAATAAAATCTTCATTTGAGAGAATCTGACGAGAGGTGGCTCAGTAAAAAAAAAAAAGAAGGAAAAACATAAAGTCTGATTTAATATTGAAAAATATGACAATTTTAAAGTCAGGCATAAAAAACCCAAATATGTAAAACCTAAAGACATTAGGGGCTCCTTTTAAAACATTTAGCTGCAAAAAGACAAAAACTAGACTCCACATTCTGACAGTTTCATTTCACAATACGGAAGCAGGCTGATGCCAAAAAAACGCATTTCCATAAACTCACCTGCATTTAATTTGCCAAAGTCAATTTCTGCCAAAAAAAGTACAGTTCAACAACCAATACAATCCAAATTAAACACATCCAGTCTGGCTTTATTTGTATGTCGCTTTATTTCTCTTGAATAGATAACAGACATTTTATATTACATGGTTAGATGGATAAAAAATATTCAACCAAAAACAAGCCAGTACAGATTTTAAAAGTAAATTAAGAGAAATAACTAAGAACTAACTACAATAATTTCCCGAGAAACTAGTGGATTTCTAAAATTTAAGTTTTCAATTGTTCAAAAGAATAGAAGAAAATAGGACTAATTTCACACCCCTTGAAATAAGACTTGAAAAGCATACCTTTACTTTGACGTGACTTCTTATTTAATACATATTATGTTACATGGTTAGATGGATAAAAAAAATATTCAACCAAAAACAAGCCAGTACAGATTTTAAAAGTAAATTAAAGAGAAATAACTAAGAACTAACTAAAATAATTTCCTGAGAAATAACCATTCACATGCAACATTATATGGAAGCCTGGTGTTGCCCAGTTAAAAATAATAATAAAAAGTTAGAATGCAATAAAAATTAAAACAATCTAAGGATGAGGTTTTTATGAGAAAATTAAAGATAAGTTTCAAATCCAATTAACTTTGGTTTTTCTGGTGTTAGCAATAAAAGCTATTGAGGCAGCTATTTAAATAAAACTCCAACAGTTCACTAGTTAATGTTAAGAATTTCACATAAGAGCTTAGTTTCACCATAAAATAAAAGTTAAGCATATCGAACAACCATTTATTTATTTATCTTTCCTGCTCCTGAAACATCTTACTGATATGTATACTGGCAGATATAGTAACATGCTCCTTCACAATAAAAGCTCAGAATAAATTGCATTAGCTCTGTTGTTGGGTAGACGTTATGAGGAAGGAACAGGCTGATTGGAGGCGACTCAGGCAGTGTCGGCAGCGTTTTTCCTCCCAATCTGACAGAAGAGCATCATGGAGAAGGCCATGCCGAAGAGCTGTAGAGAAAAATGTACCAATTTAACAAGTATAGAAATACTGGAATAGACAAGCCAAACGATCTTTCAGATCTGTAGGCAACTAGAAGCATAAAAAATATTAAAGCTAGATGTGTGAGGTGCTGGATACTTTGGTATCAATCCGGTTTTAGGGAACATAATATCAAGCTAAATAAAATGCATGAAAAAGTCAAAATTCACATTGAAACATAAATATAGAACCCTAAAAAACCCATTTTAAACAGTTTATCAGCAAAAAAAATATATATGTAAAATGTTATTTTCACTTTAAAATATCAGGATGGAGAGTCGGACTCCAGGAAATCATCAACTAATAGAATTGGAGGCACTGACAAACATAATAATCTGACTAATCTCAAAATTTTGAGGTCAAATCAAAGAAAATCTCAGAATTCTAAAGGGAAAAAGGTCAAAATTTTGTGCAAAATAAAAAAGGTCAGTATTCTGAGAGCAAAAAATATTTTTTTAAACTAATGGCCCTAATCCTCTTTCTGTAAAAGAAAAAAAGCCTCTTCCCATGTCCAGATCTAAATCCTGCAAAATAAATAAATAAAACGTGGGTCAAGTCAAAGAGACCATCTGATTCTGTCCAGTTGACCAAGTGGTGCAGTACCAAGTATTACCAGCAGGTGGTGTGAGTAACCACACCATCTGCTGTTAGACATTTATGGTTTAAGTGAGATTAAGTGATTGACATCTCTGGAGCTCAGTGTGTGCATTTTTACCAGAATGGCAGCGACTGCGAAAGCGATTCCCAACGACACGTCCATATGCGTCTTCATGTAGTCGATGATTTTGTTGATGCAGGGCTGCGGAGCGAGAACATGACACATTTGTCACAAAGCAAGCTGAGAAAGCTCTTAAAATGAATTCATTTTAAGAGATTAGTACATCATTTCTTCACATCCTGTCGTCTTACTTGATTATAGAAGCCATTGGTGCACATGTCACGGGTAGCTCCAGCAGTGGAGTTGCACTTGCAGGAATCTGGGACTATTTTCCAGTCTGACTGTCCATTTATGAGTCCACAACACATGAGCTGCAAACAAAAAATATATTTTTACTCATTTAACTTAATAGTGAAGCTTCCAACGCCACATGGAAGCAGCTAATAAACACAGGCGAGTCAAAGTGAGAAAGAGCCAAACATAAAAGAAAAACATCTTTAGTGTTGTGATCCGTGTTTCTGTGTGTTTACTTCTGAGTTTTCTGTGTAGTTCTGTTCCCTGTGAGTCTCTGTTCCCCGTTGATTGTCTCCCAGGTGTGTCTCGTTCCCTTGATTACCCCGTGTGTATTTAGTCTCATCTGTCATCAGATCCTCGTCATTTGTCGCACATCGTATCACTATAGTAAGTTTTCCTCAGTTGAACTGTATAGTCCCGAGTTTGCTTGTTTCAGTCTACAGTCTTTTATGTCAGTTGCTACCGGTGTTAGCTGTGTGCTAATTTGCTGCCCTGCTGCCTGTCCCGGACTGTGAACCTATCATTAAAATACATCAACTTCGTCACCATAACCTGGGTCCTGCGTTTCTCCTCACCTCCAAATCTCCACCACATGACATTTAGTCAGCTGGTGGAGGGACCAAAAGAAAATTAAGGAAGTAAGCCATTAAAGTTAAAGTGAAATACAAGTGAGATGAAACTTTGGTCTTTCAGACATCAAATTTATAAAGTTTGTTGCATAAATACCTCGCGCTGCAGTTTCTCCATGTCAGCAATCACGTCTGGGCTCTTCTCTTCAATTGGGGTTAATTTCTCCAGTTTATCCTTAATCCAGGTCTTCACCTACAAAGAAACAAAGTTCAGTCCTCCAGGTAGTTGACGCTTAAGCAGAAAAAACAGAAGTAGGGGAGGATCCATCTTACTGTGTTCTCCCCAACGGCTGCCAAGATGCCAGCTGCCAGCAGCAGGATGAAGATGATGAGCAGGAAGACGAAGAACTGCAGAGATGGAACAAAATTAATGCAGTTCATTTCTTCATCAGAATCCAAAATGTCTTTATTGGTGTATTTCTTACTGGCTCTACAGTCCCAGCACTTTAATTCACACATCATCTTATGCACAGCAATCATAATGAAATTACACTGTAGTAATTACACATTTTAACACACAAACAGCAGGTAGTTTTGTTTGTGTATCCAACAGGTGGCGCTGTTGGAAGGAGTAATTGTCCCAATTTACCCCCCAGTCAAACCTATTGGCGTAAAATCCCTTTTCTTTAGGTAAATACTCATCAAGCCACATGTGGAGATCAAGGTTAGATCCTGGAAGCCTGCCCTCTAATATCTACAGATTCCCACTAGCTCAATAGCTGAACCCAAACAAGCACAGAAAAAATTAGAAACAAATCAATACCTTTCTGAACAGAAACAAAACTGGAGTCATTATTGGGCCAAAAGAGGAATGATCTAGAGTTATAGATCTAGAGTCACAGCTTTAGTTACTACAGCTGGAAACTAGAGATCAGGCTGAACCTTCAGAGTCACATAAAGACAGTTACAAAATCAGCCTTCAATCACCTGAGGAACGTTTCCAGTGTTTCAGCTTCTATGTGCCACAAATCTGGAACATCATCCAGAAAACTGCACAACTGCTGAAACGCCAAGTTCCTTAAAGTTGAAGCTAAAAACCCGCCTGATTAGAGTTGCTTTTTATCACCAGTAACTGGAACACTTATCAACATTTGATATTTTCTTGATGGCTTTTCACAAAATGCAATGTTTATTGAAGGTTTCAGAA
This sequence comes from Poecilia picta, assembly GCA_033032245.1. Lineage (NCBI taxonomy): Eukaryota > Metazoa > Chordata > Actinopteri > Cyprinodontiformes > Poeciliidae > Poecilia > Poecilia picta. The sequence continues at coordinate 3,360,933 of CM065375.1, read as the reverse complement.
CTGGTGACTGTTTTTATGACGAGTCCTTGTCTAAAAATGTTTTTAGCCCAGTTACGTCAAAATATGCAAACTGTCCTCTGAGGTTTGAAGGTCAACTGTCATGCATCAGATTTAAACATAATTTAGCATTCTTGGTCCGCCTAGACCTACTTTTATTTTTTTTTTTCTTGCAAGTCAGTTTATTCAATTGACTATAACTCCCAATTTCATTCAAAAATAAGTTCAGTGTGTTGCTGTTCACTAGAAATTTGCTGATCTGCTGATGTTTTGACAGGATTTAATGAGTGAGTCCAGAAATATCTCAGGTTATTTATTAACCTGCAGTTTCCTGTAAACCAACCCGTGGCATGAAAATGACCTTGAAGTTCATGTTGAGTGATTCTTACCACCAGCAGCATGCAGCGGCTCTCTTTGTAGGCGCCGCAGCAGCCCAGGAAGCCGACCACCATGATGATCGCCCCAATGGCGATCATGAGGTCGAAACTGGGAAGATATTGATCTGTAATCTGGAAAGGAGGAGATGGGAATCAATCAGACATTGAGATGGGATCCAGCAGTTTCAGAACTGGTCAAGTCATGTAAAGAAATAAAAACATAAAAGGACTTTAAGTTGAAAGAAGATGACTTGAAATGTTTATTCCCCCAGCATGCAGAGATAAAGATGATGCATTGATTCTCAATATAAATGGAGTCTCACCTGGTTTCCACCTTTGGTGACTTTCAGGTAAATCCCAACTCCAAGGATGACGCAACCACAGACCTGAAGAGGAACGAGAAAAAACACAGATTCATCATAGTTTGCTTTCTGCAGGTTGTTCAGAGCGAGGGAACTTTCTGGAGAACCAAAATCAGTTAATATTAAACTAGAACAAACCGTTTTGCTCCAACTGGGACAATAATACCGGACAGAGATAAACTATTGTCATTCAACTGGTTCCTAAACGTGGTGTAAATACCACTGCAGGATGACATCACGTTCAGAACTCATCCACTCCGCCATGATGACGTCAAAACAACCGATGCGCTCCTTTAAAGCTAGCCTAAAAACAAACATCTGTAACCTAATATCGCTTATATTTAGTGGATTTCACTTTAAAATGGTCATAGGATGCGGCTCGGTCGGCTACACAAACGGACAAGGATGCTAATCAAACTTGTCATTTTATTTTACAATTTTAACGAGGAAAGTTACTGTGGCGATGGATAGCAGTCGTCAATCATAATGACTGGCAGCTCTTGGTGTAATCACGGATTTACAGCGAACACTTTTTGAAAGCCATAAACCAGCAGGAGTTTGGAGAAGCTCTGCTTCCAACATTTTTAGACAATGAAGAAACTGGTGTTTGATCTTGTGAACAAATTGCAGGGAGTTTCTAACTTTAAAAAGGGTCAGAAACAGGTTTGGGTTGGATGAGCAAAGTACGCCTTATTTGAATAAATTAAATGCAAGAATATAAAAACTTTCTACACAAAATAAATTAGATTTTGCGCTTGCAATTTCTCCAAAAACATTTTTGCTGTCTCCATCTTTGCTGTCCCTGTCTCTTGGTCTCAGGTAATGAATGTGTCTCTATTATTTTGTAGTTTTCTGTTGTATCTTATACTTTGTTCCATTTTGGATTAAATTCTGCAATTCTGTGACGTCATCACGCATTGTTGTGTTTCTGTGCCCACGCGAAAGAACCCGGGATCCAAACAGGAACAAAGAGCCAGATTGTTTTTCCAAATTTAATCACATAAATAATTCTTCCTTAACAGTTGTTAATGCTGGTCCGGTGTAAGGAGAAACGTCTTTTATGCCTGTGACATAATTCATGTGGTGTGAATTCAAGCAAAGTCGGTAGTTTGATCAACACCTCAGGAGGGAGGAGGCATGAGTCGGTTTCTAAGACAGCTATTGGCAACTTTTATAAAAACTGCCGTCCATGAGCCCCAACCAGGTGTGCTACGTTCAAAGACCAATTAGCTCGACTGGAACAAATAGAAGCCATGAATAAACTGGCAAAAACAACTTTGGAAATTTTCAGTTGCTCTGTTCACTTCCGACATCCATCATGGAGCCACAAATAATTAAGTGACGTAGTTGCAAAGTGTCAGTAGGAGGTACAACAGATCAGTTACCAACCCAAACTACCAACGTTTTGCTGGGAAACGAGATGCAAAACTAATGAGATTTCTCATTAAAACCAAGACATCTACTCAAACTGGCAGTTAAATGCTTCCATATATCAGGGATGCCAGTTAGGTAAAACATCTTTAAGGACTTCCTGTACCTACTATTTTTCTCATCAATTATTCTGACCACTGTTAGCAACACATGCTAATGCATTTCACATTATATTCCAATCAGTTTCAGAGGTTGTACAGAACAATGTGTGAAACATTGGATTATTTTTCCTGCATTAGCAAGGTTGCATTTGGAAGGCAGCCATGTTGGATTTTGAATCATTTAACCACAAAAAAAAAAAAAAAAAAAAAAGAGTCAACAGGTTATTTGTTGGGTCGGATACTGAGTGAAACTCGACCCATTTGAAATCCAAACCTCTCGGGTGACGGAGCGTTTCCTTGCTGTCCAGCTGCTCAGTGGGTGTGACTCCAACATGCATAATTCACCTCTCACACAAACAACCATAAACACGGTGCTGGAGTGATTTTACACTATAAATATTTAATCTGAAGAGTAGTGGGGAAAAAAACAGGCAGCAACTCTGATGAAGATGCCTGGTGAGGCGGTTGGACAAACAGAAAAACCAAATTTAAATTGCTACAGTTGCTGCTGTCAGCTGGTCTTAAACGCCAATTTAAAAAAACAAAAGAGACAAAAATGAAATTCTTATACATTTGTAATAATTCTTGATTTTCTGTTCCACATCATAATAAATCCTCGAAAGTATTTTTAAAAGGCTGAGGTTATTGTTGATTGATAAATCCCTTTTTAAACCTCTGAAAAGACAAACAGGAAGACATGATCCATTATTATCTTTACACACAGCAGCGCCCCACCCAAACCTTTTCACTGGATCAACAGGATCCCCACACTCTGCTGCGAACAAGTAACCAGTAAATCCAGTACAAACACCATAAACTGCTGGCCAAATAAAGCTAAAAAAAAAAAAAAAAATCGATTATCATTGTGTTTTATAAGAGTTCAGTTCCACTTTTAAAGTACTAAAAGTACTTAAAACTTTGATCTAGTAGGAATTAAAAGTTAGAGATTTTCTTAATAAACATTTCCAATTTTACATATGAAAAAACATCTAATATTTTGATGACTTAAATCCCACAAAACCTTCATATTTATCTGAAACACGCGTTATGCAGATTCTGTACCTTACAGAATAAAAAAAAAAAAAATGGAGTAAATGACTGCATTTTTTAAAATCAATTGAAATACTTTCAGTCCTGTAGTTTTAATGTCCACAATACCAATACATTTTTAATTTTAAATACTAGTTTTGTTCAGTTTCTGCTCTTTTTCAGGCCATCAATGTGGATCAAGTCCATTTTCATTAGAAAACTTTCCTGAATACAACTGTAACAACTTTAGATAAAGCAGCAGGGTTTTCTTTATCTTCATTTAAGAACAAAAACAGCACTTCTTTGTTTAAGATAAAGAAGCCATCTTCTTTTCTGCCTTGCAGCAGGAAACGCCTGCAGATATAAAGGCCAATTCAGCAAACCGGTTCTGGAGGTGAAATGTCATCTGTAACTGACTTTTCATCAGTCACAGATGAGTCATTAATCCTGCATTGTAGTCCAGTTAATAGATGAAAAAATAAACATTAAAGTACAATTAAACACATTCATCTGAATTTCCCCAAGTATTTATTTATTTTTTTGAGGTGGGAAAAACTAAACGCTGAGTTTTAGTTGTTGGAAAAAAAAAACCCCGCAGGTTGTCAAAAGTGAAGCCGGTTTATCTACAAACAGAAGGATCTGCTGGTCGACACCTGAGGGGAATAAAAACACCGTCGTCTGTAAAATGATGTTTAGCTTCAGCTGACATTATGTTTTACTGGACAGAAACCCAGAAGCAAAGCAGCTGGTGTTTACTCTGAAACAAAACGTGAATGCGGAGTCATTCCAGAGCTCTTTCTAGATTACCTGACCGGATTACGGTGACGCAAACAGAGAAACAACAAGCAGACCTGCAGATTGACATAGCAACCTCACCGAATCAAAGAACAAACACGCCCACTGAGGAAAGACAAAAATGTTTCCAAAGAAACTTCAGGCGTTTTTACAACTACAGAAAAATGAATGTTTCACTAGGATTTAGGAACGTTACAATTAATCCAGATTAGGGGTGTAAAACTAGAACTTTATCCGTAATTAAACCAAAAATATTTACTATGATATGAAGTTTCAAGACTGTTGGGAATAAATCTGGATTACGTACATTTAGGGCATAATCTGAATGGATTATTAGTTCACCACTAAGAACATAATTCAACATCTAGAGATGAGAATGACCTGGATTACATTTGGGACATAAAACAATTAAATGAATAAGATTAAAGTCCAATTTCAATCTCAGCTCAGCAACATAAACAGCAAATTAAGATCCAGAATCCAGTCAAACATTCTCTTTATTATTTATTAAAATTCTAAATTTAGATAATATGGATTACAATAAACTGGTGGTCCTGTCATGACACTAGCATTAGATCACGTCTTAATCTCAGAAATCCCAAGTTAAACTGAGATAATCAGGTAAAACTAATCCATACTATAATCTAGAAATCTTGTAAAACATGAATTCTACTTCCATATGAAAAGACAGAGATTAAATCTACAGGAAAACATCCTGAAAATCTGGATTATTTTCCAACATGATTAAAGATGATTCCTGGTCGTGTTTTGGTTCCATGTTCGTGTCCTGAACCCAGATCCGTTTCTTCTCAGCATCTTTTCATCCGCCTTCATTCTTAACCCGGGCGTTTCGCTGCGTGGGCGACTTCGTCCCTCCGCAGTGACTCACAGGCTATTGTCAGACATTCACAACAGATCAACGTGTTCAGTCATGTTCTCATAATCTGCCCTCCGCGTCTGGATCCAGATTAGTTCCAGAAAGCAAGTCAAACTCTAAAACTGCTGGGAGAAATTTGTTTTTAGTTTTCTGTCAATGCAGAGGTTTGACACAAATTAAACAAGAAAATTATCAAATATAAGGACCAGACTACATTCTCATCAAATCCACCAAAAAGGAAGAAAATTAAGGTTTAAATTAAATCAGGAAACACTGCAAAAAAGTATTTGTCCAGTTTTTTGAGCTAATATCTTTTAAATACATCTAGTGTGCCAATTCATACAACAAAAAAATGAATTGTTTATTTTATTTTTTTTTTTACAAGAAATGTCTTGGAATAAATGGACAAAAGTGCCAGTGGAAGCAGTATTTTAATTGTTTGTACACAAAAACTTGGTTAATTTAGTATTTTTAGTCTTTATGCTTAAAAATTACAGCATTTAATCCACCGTGTCATTTTGTATTTTTAATATTTATTAGAAGCTCTTTACTTCTGCAAAACCCATTTTATTTTATATTAAAAATCTGATTTTACTCAAGTCATGTTTCCTTTGGAGAAAAAAACCCCTAATTATTTCAGTCCTGATAAATTAGAAATACTAGCCATGTTACATCTTTAATCTAGACTTTCCCCCTAATATTTTAAAAAAATTCATTCATATTTGAAGTAATTTTTAATCCTTTAAAGTGGATTTTCACTTTAAAATGGTTGATATTCTGGTAAACATTTAGATTTAAATCTTAATGATTTGCTGGGAAATGAAGGAGTTTTCTATTTGTCAGGTTTTGTTTGTTTCTCCTCACTGCAGATCATAATCATTCCTGCTGAAACGTCAACGCAGGAAAAAAACGTCACGATTTCATTCAGTTTGGCTGCAGTTTTCTCTGCCGTCTGATTCCAAATGTTTTACATTCAGGATGAAAAAACTGGACCAGAACGGAGCTGGGACTTCTGCTCAAAACAGACGCAGATTAAAACAAACTGGTTTCAGAGTAAATAAAGGAGCCGGCTCAACGTTTCCGTCCATCATTCTGTGAAAACACGACGTCCAACATGGCCGAGTGGCTCCAGACCCTGTTAGCATCGATCTGGAGGCGTTTCAGGAGGAAGGATGGAAATAACCTGAGATAAAAGCTGGACTGAACAACAAATAAGTTCAATATCTGCACATTACATTTAAAGTATAAAGATTATTTATTCTCATGATTTTCTCCCTAGAGATATTTTAGCAAATGTAACATTTAATCCACCGTGTTATTTTGCATTTTTATTAGTTTTTGTCTCTTTTCACTGGTTAAAAATTTTCTAAATAAAATCATGTTATATTTTTATTATTATATTTTTATTTAAAGAAGAACTCCTCCATGTCAGTTATTCAAGTTAAAATTAACAGAAGGAACAGAAGAAGCAAATTCTGCAGAACATCTAAAAAATATTTTTTTAAAATCTTTCAGGTTCAACTGTAAAAGAAACATCTTGAAACAGGAAGTTAAAAGTTAAATTAGGAGGAGTTTGAAGAAAAAAAATAAAAGTTGTTGACCGACTGGTGAAATTTGCAAGTGCAACATTTGCATACCAGAGTGAATTTGCATCAATAGTTGCAAGCAAAACTTCTTGCAACGGCTGATGACGCCTCCGGTCAAAGGTCAGAGCAACTCAAACTGGATTCATGCTTTAGTTTTATGGATAAAAATGTTGCTTTTTGTGTCTAAAGTTTAGTTCCAAATACATTTAGTAGCAAGTTCTTCATCTGAATAAATACGACTTTAATTTTGGCTCAAAACTTTGTTTCGCCATTTTTTTTGTCGCGTCTCAAACTGGAGCAAAGTGACCAGTAAAGTCTTAGAACAAGTTTTAAAACATTTCTGGGGATGTTCACATGTTTTGTCCCCCGAAAGCAGCCAGTCATGCCTGCCAGGGCGTAAACGTCATGAGAAAACCTGCTGGACGGCGATAGCATACAGAAAGCTGCTGCAGAACCAGTTCAACCAGTTAACATGTTCAAAACTGGTTATGATTCACCATTACCCCCGGAGCGCCAAAACTAAACCAGCAGGCCCAGTTTAGAGCAAAACTCTTCGATTTTAACCAAAAACACGAAATAAACGGCTTAAAAATCCTCCTTTTAAGAAAAGTCAAGTCTTTTTTGAACAGATTATTTTATTTTTATCCCTTTGTATTTCAAGAAATGTGAAGTTTAGAGCATAAATTCAGAAGGAAATCCACACACACTCATCTGCACTGTGAATGTTGGTTTTCATGTAAATATCTTGGCACTCAAAGGACAAAAGTAACTTAAAAATAACTTCAGCAAAAAACAGGAGCTTCTTTTAAATAAGACATTTTGTTGAAATGTTACTTGTAATTTAGTCTGTTTCTTTTCACTTATACCAACATGTGGCAAGATTGTGGTTTTGCAGTGTAGCGAGGCACTTTCAGCATCTAGATTGCTATATCCGTCCTTAAGTAAAGGTAATTTTATTTATATAGCACATTTTCAGAAATACAAAGTGTATAAGTAGTAATTACAAGTCATTTTGCTGATAAAAATAAAACCTGCAGATGTAGTTTTTGTGCATCTATTGGGATAAAACAAGCATTTAAAAGTCAAAAGTAAATCTTTCAGTGGTGGAATAAGAAATAAAACTTTCCAGGAAGTGATTAAGTACCATGAGACCATGTAGAGCTGAGCATTAGCTCGTTTAGCAGCAGAACCGCCTGCCTGGTCCATTAGTGTTGAAATGGAGGGAAATGCAGCTAAACGAGAGACAAACTGGCTCTGCAGAAACAGGAACTGCTCTAAATGGACTCCAGAGTTTCTGAGAGAACCTGGACACACCCTGAAACTGAGCTGGTTTTGTTTGAGGGCGAGGTCAAAAATAAATAAACGACCTGTTCTTTAAAAAAATATATATATATATCTAAAAGAAAAAACATGAAGTGATCAAGGTGAGAACAGAAAACAGGTTTAAAAAGCTTCTTTTGAGATGCTAAAGACCAAAAACCAGGTAGGAAAACTTTAAAAAAGAATCTGAATTTAAACTAAAAGATGATTTTTTTTGTTTTGTGAGACTCACCCAGAACACCAGGTTGAAGAAGAAGAGCAGATTCTTGACACACCTATTAACCGCCATGGTTTCTCTCTGCGGCTCCTCACAGCAGCAGCAGCAATCAGAGCTGATTTCACCTGGATGCTCTTCCTCCAGCTGCTTTTCTACCTCCGCCTGCTGCGCCTCCCCCTGCTGGCTCCTCCTGCTCTCAGCTTAAAGATGCAGAAAACACCAACGTTTTACAGAAAAAACTGGCTGATTTTGTTTATTTGATTTTGTTTTTAATGTGGCTGTGTCACATTAAAAACAAAATCTGATTTATTTTAGTGGATTTTTCAGTGATAGAGCAACATAAATGCTCTGATGTGGCGTCTAAATTCACATCCCCCCAAACTGCACTACAAAAACAGAAAACCTAATTTAAGTTTAGTTTCTAGTACAAATATCTTAGTACACTTGAAATGAGATTAAATGAGCTCATAAGTAACTTTTCAACAAGAAATAGAAGATGGATTTATGTAAACAAACTAATTTCAAAGTTTATATTTTGAATAGATTCTTTATTTCTGAACAGATTCTTGAATTTAATTGAGTCCTACATTCTGAACAGATTCCAGAGATTAAACTAATTCCACACTCAAATGATTCCTTAATTAGAACAGATTCTTTATTTTTGAACAGATTCTTTATTTTGGACAGATTCTTTATTTTGAAAAGATTCATTATTTTGAACAGATTCTTTATTTTTGAACAGATTCCAGAGTCTAATCCAGTTCTACATTTTTAACAGACGCCGAGATGATAAACATATTCCTTATGTTGAACAATTCTTCATTTTGAACAGATTTATTTTGAACAGGTTCTTTATTTTGAACCAATTCCTGAGTCTAATCTAGTTCTACATTCTGAACTGATTCCAGAATCATTTATAATAAAATATTCTAGTTCCACCAGCAGATTATTTTACTTATTACAAGACATTTATCCCATGTTATAAAAACTAGAACTGTTTTCATCAATATTAAGGAATTATTTACTTAAATCAATTTCCTGTCTTCCTGAATGAGTTTTTTCTCATTTCAAGATACTCTATTTTCACTAGAAGCTGTACAGAAACACAAAACTCTGATATAATAATTAGTGAAAATGATGAAAATAAAAAGCAGAAACCTCAGAAAAAGGCTTTATAGACGCTGTCACAGAAAAACCTCCCAGTTTGTTAAGTGGTGCAACCGGCCAGGTCGGTATGAACAAAGTTTATTTCTCAGTTCATCTGTGACACTGATGTGCAGGAAGTTTCTGCGCTGCGATGCGTTTAGAGTCATGAGATCCGGTCGAGCCGGCAGTGAACAGATGAAACATTACTCTGAAATGTGTGAGGACGGATCGGAGAATGCCAAGGGAAGCATGGAGGGGAAAATGTTTAGTAGTCCCAACACATCTGCATGTCACAGTGCATGAGAGTTCAGAGTTTTCCTTCCTCTACTGTATTTATGCACAGTTTTTGTAATTAAATTCACTTTTGTTGTGGTTCTGATTAAGTTGTTTTCATGTGGGAATTAAAGTTTATCTTCCTGTCAGATTATAACCTCCAGAATAAAAGCAGAGAGAAAATAGCTGGAGAAAATATCAGCAATGAGATCAGAGAGGAAACGATCAATCTGTGAAGAGTTATGCAGCCGTTTTGAAACCAATTTCCAAAGATGAACAGATTCCCATAATCTGAACTGATTCCTGACTCTAAGGAGATTGTGGATTTGATTAAAAAATTGCTTAACTTCATCGGAACCTAAGAATTTTTTTTATTCGGGTAGGTTTATTCAGTTTTTTTTTACTCCTGAGTTTAACTTCGTTGTAGATTCTGAACTGATTCCTGAGGCTAAACTGATTCCTTATTTTGAACAGATTCATCATTTTGAAAATCTTTTTAAATATGAATTTTGAACAGATTCATGAGTCTAATTCAGTTCTAGATTCTGAACTGATCCGAAGATTCATATTTGAATAGATCCCCAACAGAATTATTTTCAACAGATTCATAAGTCTAAATTGATTATCGCTGAATAGATTCCAAAATTCACATTTTGAACAGATTCTTTATTTTGAACAAATTCATGAGTCTAACCTAGTTATAGATTAATCTAGTTATAGATTCTGAACTTAGTTTTAACAGTTTCCCTACTTTGAACAGATTCTTTACTTTGATTCCTCAATCTGATAAAGTTCTAAATTATAGATTAACGGATTCCAAGAATTTCTGTTTCAACATTTCCAAATTGAACAAGAATCTGTTCAAAATAAGTAATCTGTTCTAAGTATGCTTATGTTGAACAGATTCCTGAGTTTAATCCAGTTCTGATTCTAAGAATCATATTTGAACAAATTCCATGATGATAATCCGATTCCCTATTCTGAACATATTAATTAAATTGATCAATTTTGAACATATTTCTTATTTTCAACATATGAAATTTAGATACAAAGTTTTTAAGAGCCACTGTGGAGCCAAACCTTTTACTCAAGTAAAAGTAAAAAGTACAACAAAGTAAAAATACTCCTAAAAGTACATTTTTTTCTAGTTACTCATCTAAGTAGTTGTTACTGTAGAAATGAGACTTCATCGCCATCTAGTGGCAGCTGTGAAGAATTACAGCCAGCCGGGTTTTTACGTCCCTCCCTTTTCTATTAAAAATAGAAGAAGCCCGTAAAAGAGGAAGCGCATGAGACGAACCGAGTCTGAACTCCCGGTTTAGTAAGTAAACATTTATATTCTTCTGCTTTATTGGATTGCAGGAATAATCCTATAATTCCTGTGGATGAACTTTAGCCAAACTTCTGATTTCTGGTGAACCACAGTCGCTGTTTGTTCTCTAATCCCCACTGTAAAAAAATAAAAGAAAAAAACCGCGTAAATGTGCCGCACAAATGAGAAGGGAAACGTTTTTTCCCATATTTTCTACTTCATGTCATTTAAAAATTTCAGGTTTGGATGAACAGAAATGTGAATATTTTAACACGATAAACTGCTAAATCACTTTTTCTTCTTTTTTTTAAATCAGTTTCAGAGTTAACAAATATAAAATGCAACAGAGGTTTTTAGTAAAATAGAGCGCTGTTTGTGTATTCATTTTCTACTTTTGCTTCTTTGTCACATAAATTCTTCATATACATTTAATTTTAAACAAAGACAACCCGAATAAATACAAAAAGCGGTTTCATAATGATTATTTTATCTATGAAAAACAATCCTATCCAATAGGAGAAAGTAATGGCCCTCATTAAAAAGAAAATGTTTCAAATACACAGGGCGTTTCCACTTTTATTTATTTTTAGAAAAGTCCAAACTTTTCTCAAAAAAAGGGCAAATTTGTTTTGACACTTCAAAACCCATTTTATTTATTGTTTTATTTTTTACTTATTTTGGATATTTGAAATGTCTTCCAGTTCCAGTTTTAAACATCATTTAAAAATGAAAGTTTATTGATCTTTTAGTTGGTGCACTTGCATTAATGTACCATTGTTAATATTTTATTTGTTGGAAAATGGTCTCAAAATTACAACAGTATTATTTCTGCAATAATTTCTGGTCCAGATATGATAAGTTCTGCTTCCAGTGCAGATAAAAACCGTCCAGATGGGATAAACCAGACAGAATATCGCTCAGTTCCTGTCCAAAGGTTCGGTTTCGTTTTCGCTCTGCTTCCTTGGTTTATTGACACGTCCCGCAGTTTCACTTCAACAAAAAATCACTGTAATAATAAATTATGAGAGATTTTGTAGTTTTTCTGCAGCTTGAGGTCCAAAAAATCATTTGAGTTACCCAGTAAATGTTTAGATTAGATTAGATTAGATTGCAGTTATACACAGTAAAGTGAAATATGTTGTGGTACCTGCAGCCAAAGAACGAAACATAGCGAACGAGAGCAGGAGTTTACAGTGCAGCACATTAAGTCATAATTAAATAATAAAAACTATAAAATACTAATCTTATGACACAGATGTCATAAAATTAGTAATAGGATGCTGTGATAAAGCACTGCATTGCTTTATCACAGCAATAGGATGTGACAAAGTGCATGGAATAAAACAAACTGGAGATACTGAATTATTTAATCCTCAGAAATGAAAAAGCGAATCATTTATGAATAAAAACTCTTCTTCAACCTTTCAGTCTTTGACTGTTTTCCTATCTGATAATCTGGTAGATTCAGTTTGTTTTGGGACCATTTTTATTTTCAGCTGCTGCGGTCAAACAAACCAAACCCTGTGAAAAACCTGTTTCCCCTCCTGGCCTCTGGAGGCACTGCAGCAAGAACCACTGATGGTAACAACATGAAGACCTCTGAAGACACTGAGAACAACTTCCTTCTTCACGAAGTGGAAACAAAATGGATTAGTGTCAGATTTTAGCAGTCGTAGGATTTCTCTTTTGTCTTTAGCTAAAAAACATTTCTCTTGCTAGTGCTAGGCTAGCATGTTTGTTTTAGTTTTATTTACCCAGAATGCCCTGCGCTGTGATCCTCTTCTTGCTTCTGGAGCGGTCTCCGGTCCACTTGGCCCGCTTCAAAACCGAAGCATTCGAACTCTGGTTCTGGAACCAAAGTTCACTGCAACACACCTCCAAATGAACCAGACTTCTAGGCAAATGGACTGAACAGGGTTGGTGGGAATCTTCTCCTGGGGCACAGCAGTCTGCTAAAAAAAAAAACAGGAAGTGGTCCACAGTGCAGGGCATTCTGGGTAAATACAGCCAAAACAAAAGTGCTAGCCTAGTGCTAGAGGGAGAAATGGCTCCTGGTCTTTAGCCAAAGACAAAAGTCTTTGAACCACTAAAATCTGACTCCACTCCATTTTTGTTTACATTTCCTAAAGAAAGAAGTTGCTCTCAGTATCTTCAGAGGTTTTTGTGTCGTTTCCTTCGGTGGTTCTTGGTGCAGCGCCCCCACAGGCCAGGAGGGGAACAGGTTGGTTTGACTCAGAACCACAGCAGCTGGAGGTGGAGCAGATGTTTTGACTTTGGTCCCAAACGTCAGAATAAACTAATACCAAATCTATCCAAATGTTTTACATTCATGGGTTTTTGGGTCCTGTCAGATGAAACCAAACCAAATTAATTGTTTATAGTGAACATTTGTTTAATTACGATAATTTAAAAAAATAAATCCAAGATGAGCTTCAGTAATTTAGTATTTTGTGTGTTTTTTGTGTTTTCAGGTTTTCAGCTGGTGACTAAACAATGGCGACTGCTAAAGAGGATCTGTGGAAGACCCTGGAGAACCTGACAGGCGACCAGTTCAAACACTTCAAGTGGCTGCTTCTGAATGATGGGAATGGCCTCCCAGCCATCCCGGAATCCCGGCTGGAGAAGGCGGACCGGACAGACACGGTGGACCTGATGGTCCAAAAGCACGGCAAGGCCGAGGCGGTGAGGAGGTCGGTGGAGCTTTTAGAGAAGATCGGCAGGAATGATCTGGCACAAAGTCTGTCAAACACAAGACCGGCACAAAGAGGGGAGTTCGAAAATGGTAAATGTAAAAACTGATAAGTTATTGTTGTTATAATGTCCCAAAATTCTGATAATCTCAGATTTCTAACTTCAATCTGAGATTTCTGACTTAAATTCCATAATTTCAATTTATATCATCATTTAATCTTAAAATTCTGACTTTAATCTAAGAAATTTTACTTTCCTCTCAGATTTCTGACATGAACGTTATAATTCCAGTTTGTAAGCTATCATTTAATCTCAGTGTGGTCAAACTGACTCTGTTTGTGCTCCAATCCAGGCCTGACTGCTGTTCCTTCCCAATGTGAAATTGAAAGACAGAAGTCCAGACTCAGGGAAAAGAAGTTGAAAATTAGGCTGAAAATAAAAGAGAGAGAGATGAAGATCTGCGAGATCCAGCGTTCAGCAGAGCTCAGCAGGAAGTCTGCCGAGAGACAGACCACAGAGAGTCTGCAGACTTTCAAAGATTTAATCCGGTTGGTTGAGGAAAGTCTGTCCCATCTCACCGAAGCCGTCGAGGAGAAGCAGAAGACTTTCCAAAACCAAGCGGAACGGCTCATCAGAAAGCTGGAGGAGGAAATCTCAGAGCTGACGAAGAGCGAGGCGGAGCTGGATCATCTTCTCCTTACGGAAGAAGATGATCCAGCTCCGTTTTCACTTTTCCAGGACGTGAAAACCTCCGACCTCACAGAGTTCTCCGTTCATCAGCCGTCCTACGGCAAAACCGTCATGGCCTCCGTGGACAAGCTGAAGGAAATGCTTGATGGAGAGATGAAGAGGTTCCTCAGCAAGGCCAAGCTGATTCGAATGCAGCAGTTTGCGGTCGATGTGACTCTGGATCCGGACACGGCGCATCCCAACCTGGTTTTATCTCCAGACAGAAAGCGGGTCCACTGCAGTGGCTTGAAGCAGAATCTCCCCAATAACCCGGAACGGTTCGACACAGTGGCCAACGTTTTGGGCAGGCAGAGTTTCTCCTCTGGGAGAGTTTACTTCGAGGCTGAGGTGAGAGGAAAAGCGGCCTGGGACGTCGGCGTCGTCTACGGGTCGATTGGCAGGAAGGGGTCGATCTCGTCAAGCCCCGGCAGCGGCCACTGGGCTGTTGGATTACGAAGCGGAGGTGCGATCAAGGCGGCCGGTTTGAGCCTGGATGTAAAACCTCCGTTGAACAAAGTTGGTGTTTTTGTGGATTACAAAGAGGGCTCCATCATTTTCTACAACATTGATTCTGCAGAACTGATCCACCAATACTCAAACTGCTCCTTCACCGAGGAACTTTATCCGTTCTTCAGTCCCGGCGGTTATCACGGCGGCTTGAACGCCAAACCTCTGGTCATCTGCCAAAGTCACTGCCATCCACCTCCCTGAATTTAAAGCATCTCCAATTTAAAGTCATAATGTTACGAAAATAAAACGCATGTGATTAAAGTTAAAATCAATCAATATAATTAAAAATTTTCCATTTTACACCTAATTTCTCCATGTTTTACTGGTAATATTCCTGTTGAAACTTTATTTTGCGCTGTGATAAAACTCAACTCAAGTCAACGTTTAGTTTCCTGTCCGATGAGCTTCAGACATCAATGTGGGAGTTTGACCTCATTTAGCTCAGTCACTAACAAAAAAACGTGTTAAAACAGAAGCTTACCATCACATGCATTTAAACATCTGGAGAGAGAATAATTACTAATTTCATTTAATAACATTACATTATTACAAACACTCTTAAAACTAAAAAAACACAATTTGGAATAAACAGACACAGTGGCTTGATACAATAATTTTCCTGTTTTTAAAATAATTTGAGCTGTAATTGTCATGATTGTTTTGTGGATATTAACAGCAGATGAGAAATTATGTTCAGGTAAACAGATGAATTATCTAGAAAAGATGTTCAGGTTGTAATAAAATCCAGTCCTTCATTCTTTTTGGATATCACTGGGTCAGATCTTATTCTAGATCTAAATCTGACAATATTTTCACAAATATTTGCTATGCGGATATTTTTGAAACAGTCTGAAAATGTATATATTTTTAGTTCAAACACACATCTGTCCCACAGATGACATGTGGGTTTAAATTAAAAGCTTAACACCAATAAGACCTACAAATAGTTAAATTACAAACCTAATTTTATTTTAACTATTGTCATTATTTGTATGTAAAACATTTGATAAAGGATCAGAGGTTTATTGTAGTACCATCTTAGTGCCACCAGATGGCAGTATCCGCTATTTATTTTTGCTGTCTTCCTCCTGGTTTCCTGAATCTCATCCATCTCTTCTCTTTTTTTAAGAACATTTCATCTCTTTCCTCTCTCCAATCTGTTCATTTCTAATTCCGTTCATATCTCTGCATCTTATTAAATAGGAGGTGGGATCTGGACAATGTTTTTCTTAATCTTTTCACAGTGTGTATAAAGTATGATGAATTGATGCGATTGATATGAAAAAGGAGTAATAAATTAAAATGTTGTGTTGTTTTCATTCTGTTTTGTGTTAATTGTAATAAAGGACGGCTATCAAACTTCCCAGGAGGAACGTCCGATAAGATCAGATCAGGCAAAGAAAGGTCAGAGATTATATTTTTTTAAAAAGCGCAGATTCTCATATTCATCTGTTACACGTCTCAGATCATAGTGGACAATTGTAACAAATTATGTTTTGTTTGTTTTTTCCCCTTCTTCTGATGTGTCTCTGCTTCCACATTGATCATGGTGATGACGGAGTCCGGCGACGGCAGGCGCTTAAATTCCGTAAAAAAAGTATGTTTCTGTCTTATTTAATCTTTTTTTAAAAAAAATCTCTTTCTCTTTCTTACCGTTTATTCAATGTCACATGCTGCTTTTATTTTTTCTTTAACTATGTAAAGCACCTTGAAATGCCTTGCTGCTGAGATGTGCTATACAAATAAAATTTGATTGATTTGATTGATGGTGGAGAGCCTGCAACGATGAACAGCCTCAGTGAAAGGAAAAAATGGACGACCACCATCTTTGTCCCCAAACTCTGTCTGAAGAGCAAGAGGCGGGGCTCCTCACTTCCGGTCTCCTGGTGAGACGCTGTCCGAACCTTGATTGCTTTTTTTTCTTCTTTTTTTATCTAACAGGGTATTTTGGTCAATTTAAGTGTAAAAAAGCCCACATATATAATAAATTGCAATACTATTAATTTATGTGGTGGCTTATATTCTTAAACAGATTTTCTGGACTATCAACATGTGATGGTTAGATTCTCCCACTTTACGGTGCATCACACATCCATAGCATCAGTTACCAAGAAGAAGATTTGCTTTGTGGATTTTTTTATTTACCATTTTGACAAACCTTTTACTGATTATTGTTATTTAACAAGTTAAATAAAGTTCAGAGTGTAAATGTTTAAATAAAATCAAAGTGACAAAGTCATGTCATCAAAGTGACTCAGTTTTATTGAGCTGAATACCTCAATAAAACTGCTTGTGTTAGCCAGTCAGATTGAAATTGTAGGGAGTAGACATAAAGTTCAATAGGGGTCAAAGTTCATGTTATTCAATCTGCGGCTCGACAGATGTTTTCTCCCAGGCTGCTATTCCAGAATTATACATGTTTACACTAAATGTGTATAATTAACACGCGGCACAGCGAACATCTGTAGGCCTGCTTAATTAACTGCAAGTGAGTTCTGTGTGTATAAAAACAATAATGCATTTTTGAAAATGTGGCAGTTTGATTTATTTTCGGCTTTCTGGATTAAAAGTGCAGTACTTGTAAAGCAAGAAAGAAACCGAGTACGGAAACTGAATCGTTCTCAACAGGACTGAACTATGGAGCTTTCTGGACGGATGAAGAAACATACTGCAGTGAGTTAACAGTCTTTAGACTTCAATGAATTCACAGTTTCACAGACATTTGAGCCGTATAATCCATATCGTAATATTTTTACCTATAAAAATTGACTTTTGGGAACCATGCTGTATGCCCACATCCTCCAGTTTTACATTTTTTCGTCATTTCTTTTGAGTTCAACTGCATTTAGACTGTTATTCAAATAAAAATATACCAAAGTATTGACGCCGTTCTACACTCGCCAGTGATCCCTTCAGATCAACATGAAAATGGCAGCAGTAAACGCGTCACGAGGGTTAAGAGCTATCCTTTAACAAAGACATCTTTTTGACAGAGATATCCTATTAGAAAAATAATATCTGTCTTTAACAGGCTAGAGATCCTAACCTGTTAAAAAGAAAGCATAACAGATCCCAGACAGTTTCACTGTCCACACGTTTGCTGAAGCTGCTTTCAGTTTGAAGAGCACGCTCCTCCTCTGCAAGCACAGGAGCTGATAAGAGGCTGTGACATCAACAGGAAGTCAGACTGAAACAGGACTGAAACCGTTGTACCGCTAGCGGACAGAAACATTTAGCTGTATTTAAACAGCTGGATTGGACTGCGATGGGTGAGTTTTACTTTTATGTCTGATTCAGCAGCAGAAAATATAGAAATACTTGGCACAAGAACAGAAACCAGCATGTTCAGCAAAGCAAAGAACGAGGTTTGCTTTTTGTTTGATAAATGCCTCCCCATAAAAACAACAGAGAGATGGTCCAGGCTCTTTAGAAACACAGTTTTACACAATTAAAAAACAGATTTTTGTTTAAATTCAAAGCCGTTAGTTCTGTCGCTGAGACAGGAAACGCCTAAAACAAGGCAGGGATGATTATATAACCAGAAACATTTACAGAATAAAGAGTTTTTAAACTAATATCTCTATGAAGGCAAGTCAGGCAGTAAAACAAAACAAAGTGAAAGAAATATAACAATCAGTTGCAATGATTTGGAGACATGAATTCAATCAACAAAGCAAAATGGAAAATTTCCCACATTTTCTCAAAGTTTGATGTTCTGTGATGAGAATTAGATAATTGAACTTTTGAGTTGTGTATTTAGCCCTTGTACATAACATGGAAGCACAGGAAGAAAGAACAATCTTGTTTGGAGAAAATTTGTTGGATTTCATTTAAAGACATTTATTTTAAATAAATATTTTCTGTCTCCATATTTCCAGATGTTCCCCAAAGGTGACAGCATGGGAAAACTTTCTGTGGAGCTCCTAAATACTCTCAAGAACTTGAAGCAGGATGACTTTGAACAATTTAAATGGTTTTTGAAACAGGACAACATCTTGGAAGGTCAAAAAGGCATCAATGAAGATGACCTGGAGGGAGCAGAAAGATGGAATACGGTTGATCTGATGCTACGCCGATACAAAGGCCCTGGAGCTAAGCAGCTGGCAATCAATATTTTACAGGCGATTGGTCAGAACAACCTGGTGGATCAGTTAAACAGATTCTGTGAAGAACAAGGTAAGGGAAAATAAAATAATTCTGTCAGTAGAAATGTGGAACCATGTGTATTAAATAAAGGGCCTTTTTTCTGCCTTTCCATTTTCACCTCAAACTGTTGTCTGATTTCATTCATCTCTTCAGACCTTAGGACATGGTCTTCAGCACAACATTTACCATTTTGTAGTTGCTATTGATAACATGCGATTGTGAAGTAGTTCAATAAACCCCTAGACACCAGCTATCAGTTGTTTTACCAAAGCTTTCTGCCTCAACAACTTGAAGTGCTCAGATATTTATCTTATCTTATTTATCTTTATCACTTTACTGCCAAACAGATGATTTTAGGCTACTTGAGGCATCTTATTAACCGTTGTACATCAATTTGACTTTTCACCCTCTGTGCAGTCGGATAGAGTCGCACTAACCCAGCATGCGCCGGGTTTATGTGAGGTTTTGAGATCAGCTTTCCCACTGTCTGACCTCACATCTGGCGCGATCCTCCTGAGCGTCACGCTAAGACTGAGGGTTAAGTCACAACAACGGCAACTGGCCAATGCACATGAGATAGCAGCCACCTCAACAAAAAATATTGTGGCGTTTTATCTTGTTCGATGAGGTCTCATTACAACATTTTCAGTAAAGAATGATGGTTAGTCTTTGTCGTTTAGGTTTCGGCCATTTTGTTGGACATTAATTCCCAAAGTTCTCCCATGGTCAGTTGGGTGTCCTTTGAGTAGCCTGTTGTATAGCTCCACCTCCATGAAAACAGGTCTGGAAAGAGTCATTGTTAAAATTAAATAAAATATATTTCAGCACTAATTCTGATATGTAAAAACTAGCCTTGTTTGTGCAGATGGAAGAGCTACTTTAAGGTATAGCCCAGTGTACTTAAATATGGATGCCTTGCTTTTGTTTCAGATCTCAACCCTCAACATCTACGTTTTGTGGCAGAAGGCATTGGAGAAAAGGAAGCCGAGTTGGAAAAACTCCGTGAGTTTGCAGTGGACATAGCCTTGGATCCGGATACGGCGCATTGCGATCTTTTCCTATCCAGCGATGGGAAACAAGTTTACGACACTAATGTGACCAAAGATCTCCCAATGACCTCCCAGAGATTTGACACATGTTCCAGTGTAGTTAGTAAGGAGACATTTTCCTCAGGAAAGTTCTACATTGAGGTTCAAGTTGAAGGGAAGACTGATTGGTCTGTTGGAGTGGCCTACGAGTCCATCAACCGGAAAGGGAAAATCTGCCTCAGCACCGACAATGGCTTCTGGACCATATGGTTAAAAGACAAGGTTTATGAAGCTTTGGCAAAGCCTGCAGTCATACTCCCTCTGAAGTCCCGACTTCAGAAGGTGGGAATCTTTGTGGATTATGACAATGGTCTCGTCTCCTTCTATAATGTAGCTACAGCAGATCTTATCTATTCATACAAAAAATGCTGCTTCAAAAAGAAACTCCTGCTATATATTAATACAAATAGTAACCAAAATGGTAGAAACTCCGCCCCAATGATTATCACTCCAGTAGTTGACGAGATAAACAAAGCAACACTGAGGAGCATCAAGGAGTTTGCAGTTGAGGTGACTCTGGATCCAGATACAGCACATCCTGAACTAGTTCTATCTGGGAAACGGGTCCATCATGTAGATGTGAGGAAAGATGTTCCAGACAACCCAAATAGATTCAGTGACCATGTCAGTGTTTTAGGAAAACAAAGTTTCTTCCATCAAAGATTCTACTTCGAGGTCCAGGTTAAAGGGAAGACCGACTGGACTGTAGGAGTCGTCACTGAGTCGATTGAAAGGAAGGGAGAACACACACTGGAACCAGAAAGTGGTTTCTGGACAATTTGTCTAAGGAATGGGGAAGAATACGAGGCATTTGATAAACCAATAGTCCGTTTAACTCGAAGATTAAATCCAGAGACGCTGGGAGTATTTGTTGATTATGATGGAGGTCTGGTCTCCTTTTATAACGTAGATACTGCTGATCTTCTCTACTCCTTTACTGGTTGCTGCTTCGCTGAGAGACTTGTGCCTTTCTTTAGTCCCTGCACAAATATTGGAGGTACAAACTCTGCTCCTCTGATTATGGTAAATGGTAAATGGACTGAACTTGTATAGCGCTTTTCATTTTGACCACTCAAAGCGCTTTACACTAGAATCACAGTCACACTAGAGTCACAGTCACCCATTCGCACTCACAAACGCTCACATTTATACACTGATGCGCAGATCAGTAGGTTAAGTGCCTTGCCCAGGGGCCCACCGACATGTGGTAGGAGGAAGGAATCCTGGGAACGTCACCAGTCCATCTCAGAGACACACAGGACAATCAGCAATGCCCAAACAGTCTCAGACCTGAGGTAGACTGAGGGTACATTCACACCAACCCTGGTTGACCCACTTTAAAACAGAAAGTCCAGTTCAGTGTGAATGCGTAATCAAAATCTGACGTGGACCAAAAAAGCAAACTCTGGTTCGCCTACAAACCTAGGTCTTGGATTGGTTGAAGTAGTATCTGGCATGGTTCGAATGGATATATGAACGCCAACCAGACCAGAGACCACTCCAAAGGCAGAAAGCAAACTACAGCATTCTGGGTAAATACAACCACAACAAAACACACGTCTACTTCTAGGAGAAATGGCTTGTGGTCTGTTACCAAAGAAAAGAGAAATACTACAACCACTAAAATCTGTTGCCACTTCATTTTTGTTTACATTTTGTGAAGAAGGGAGTTGCGCTTGGCGTCTTCTTCAGAGGTGTCGTTTCCTTCAGTGGTTCTTGGTGCAGCGCCACCATAGCCAAGGGGGCAACAGGTTGCTCAGAGGGTTTGGTCCATTTCCAATGTGAAACAGCTAGAAATGTAGCAAATACTGCAATTTTCTAAAAGACTCATCAGGTGTGAACACCCATAGAGAGACTTGTATACTTGTTTTTGGTTGGCAGGGGATTGGATTGTGGGAGGAAGTCAAGAGTCCCCAGAGAGAATCCAACCATGTGCAAGGAGAACATGTGAACTCCATGCAGAAAGACTCCAGTTCAGGGTACAACACTTACACATCCAATCCAGATTTAAAGATTTCAAGCATCTAATTCAGTTAATTTTGATGATTCTGGCTTTTAGCTAATGCAAACCCCAAATTCAGTTTGTCAGAAAAGTACATTACATCCAACAGGTGGAAAAGGACTTTAATACAAAAATGTGGACAAGTTGAAACTATGTCAACGTTCGTTACAATACAGTATTTACCCTGAAGTTCAAGTTGCTTTGATATCGGTCAGACATTCAAGCACAGGTCCACCTGGTCATTAGACTAGCTTCTGGTACCTTTGGCTGAGTGGGTTGGTGTTGCTTCCAAGTTCTGTTGGAGAATGAACTCAATATCTCTAAAAATAACGTCAGTAGAAAAAAGAATGAAGCGATCAAAAATGTCCTGGGAGATGACTGTGTCCAACTCCATCAATGAGACTCTTAAAATCCTCCCCAACTGCGGAAACATCACACAACCAGATTCTAACAGATTCTGGGACCTAATTTCAAAATAAAATTTAAGGTTTTGTCTTAAATTTGGCCGTTGAACCACTGAGGAAGAGTCTGGTCCGTTTTCTCTCTGGTCCAGGCAGGACAACGCTGTGCTTGGTGAAGCGGGTCGACACAAAGAATGAGACTGTTGTAGCCTGAAGGTCTTGTGAATCTTTACTTCCCAACACGGGCTGCAGTAATCCCTGCTGTTTGTGCACCTTTTTTCTTCCACTCAACTTTCCATGAATATGCTCAAGTTCTGAAGTTACAGAAAAGAAAATGTAAAATATAAGTTGCTATTTTTGGCAGAATTACTGAAATACATTTTTCAATGATGTTCTAATGTATTCAAATGCATCTGTATTCTTGCACCATTTATGTTTTATTTTGAAGACTGCACTGTTCCTACTGTCCTAAATTTCACAGATTATGTAAACCGTTTGTTGTTCTCTCAGTCCTGGTCTTATATGAGTTTTGTTTGTTTCCAGTTTGAGACTTTCTTCCACTTGCAGCACCTGTAGTTGATGTTTGTAGCTTTGTGATGTGCTCCGGTTTGTGACTCAACGTCATGTTTACAGACGAGTAAATCATTGCACTGGCTTATTTGGTGCTCCAAGTACTGCTGCAGTTAAATTCCTCAAATTTTGAAATGTTGATCAAGACTTTTAGATAAATCAAAAATAAAATGCAATTCTTAGAAAGCAGGGACTTTGTGTTTTTTTTTTTCTATCTAAAATGTTTTATTTCCAGGTTTACAGGCAAGTATGACAGATTTGATGAAACCCAGTCTCTATATGTTCATAAAACATTTTTTAAGAAGCAAAGCTTTGCTTCAGTGCTAATAGATGAGAGATTTTTTTGGCATTTTAGGATCACCTAGGTTAGAGAGTAGCTTTGGCCTTCAC
Organism: Poecilia picta; assembly: GCA_033032245.1. Taxonomy (NCBI): domain Eukaryota; kingdom Metazoa; phylum Chordata; class Actinopteri; order Cyprinodontiformes; family Poeciliidae; genus Poecilia; species Poecilia picta. The sequence continues at coordinate 3,337,583 of CM065375.1, read as the reverse complement.
CTTTTTTCATGCAAAAGTTCAAATAAATCAAGAATAAATTAACCATGTGCAGTTCTAGCTACTCTAAGACAGGCTTGTTAACTCCTTTGGCGACACCTAGAGGTCATCCTGGGTGACTGCTGACGGGAAAACCATTATTGCACAAATCAAAGACAACACTAATAATTTAGTACAGTAACCACTTTCCTTTCCTGATGTTTTTGAACATAAACCTGTTTCTTGAGGTTTGGAGCATTCTGGATGAATTAAAGCAGAAATCGATCCCAGAAATCAGTCATTCAGTGAATGACTGAAAAACCACTCATACCAGCGTTTCTTCAACGACTTTCACTTTCTGCCACAATGTTGTAAAAACACTATTGTGATGTTTAGTTTCTTAATGTTTGCAACCAACCGTTTCCATCTTAGGATTTTATGAAAAACGTTCAGAAAACTGGTCAACGCAAAAGTGTGTTTTAGGTGAATTGGAACAGTTTATTTAAATTAACATGTAACACTTAACACAAATCAATCATGCACATTTCCAACAGGAACCTTAATGTTGGATCTCTTTGGCATCGAAAAGTAAAAAAAAATATGTTCCTCTCTAAACCAAACATCAACTAATCTTGAACCTCTGGAAAAATCCACATTAAATTCAGAAATGAGCTTTTAAACAAGCCCGTCTTTGCTAACAATAATAACAGAAATCAAACCTGCAGATGGGAACCAACAACTCTGCGTGAAACGCCCCGACGCCCAGCTTCAGTACTCCCTGCTGAATCGCTCGTTGACTTTGGCGACGGGAATGCAGACGGTGAGGCCGGTGAGGAAGAACTGCTTCTGCTCCTCCAGCCACACCAGCAGCATCTTCACCTCGCCGTCCGCCGTCCTGTAGAGCATCTGGAAGTCGTGGCCGCTGTAGTCGAAGGACAAGGCCGTCTTGGCCATGGTGATGTGGATGGGCGTGCTGACGCACCAGAACGGCTTCTGGAACTCATCCAGCAGAGTCAGGCTCATGATGCAGCAGTTCTACGCAAAACGCAACAGAAACGCATCAGAACTGGACTCTTCAAACAGAACCTTCCACTGCAGCAGCATTTCTCAGAGCTACTTACCCCATTCAACACTCACTCAACCTGAAATTGGACCCACAATAACACAACCTCTTAATATACACAACCTGAAATAAAAATATTAGTCTTTTAACTCAAAGTCTTTGTTCCTCTTAATGTGACTGGACACAATAAAACCATAAACTACGACTACTGGAGGCGTTATTCAGATTACGAGAGTACCTAAACACATTATTGTCTCTTTACTACAAGTGTTGGATACACTAATAAAGTTTTAGGGCTACAGGGTTTCCCCCAGTGTATTATAAGCATGGCGGGCCGTCATGCTTTGCTAGCCCTGCCGCCAGGCTTAGCGTTTCAGCTGTTTGGGATTCCCCTCAGTAATTCCCCCTCAGAAAGCAAAGCAGGTGCAGAGTGCGCTTTCCGATTGGCTGCCGGTCTCCCCCGGTCAACAGAATTGTTGGACTCTCCACGGATCGCGCGCACCCCCCCCTCCCCCCTACCGCCAGGCTAAGCAGCTTTTCTGGGGGAAACCCTGGGCTATTTATAATTTAAAAGCATAAAAAAGGAAAATAGACTTGAGTTGCTTTGGCTTAAGTAAATATTTTCGACATTCAAACATAAATAATTTTATTGTAGGTATTAAGATGCAGTTAGTCAGCGTGGGGCGCAGCGCTGCTCTGCGTGCCTCGTGACATGATATTAATATTAATATCATTCAAAAACAAAAGTTCTGCAACTCACCCCGAGAAACTTTCCACCGGTATCTTCAGGTTTTCTTTTTAGTGACCCGGTCTTGAGCCACAGTTTTCCATTATTACTTTTAAACACAGTCCTTGGGTAAGCTAACTGTAGCGCCACACTTTGAGCTCACAGAGCCTCACTGGACCAGCAATGGTCCAGTTTGAGAAAGACTGGACTACAGTGTCAAAAATATTCACCAACACCCACAGGCTCATAAATCCAGGAACTGTTGCTTCAGCAAATCAAGACAAATCCTTGAGTAGCTTCGGAACAGCTTGGGAAGGCCTCTTCCCTGTTTTCATTTCAAAGATATTAAAAGTTTCCAGGAACCATCAACAACATTCTGGTTGGATTAGAGTCGATTGGTAGAAATCGACTCTAATCCAACTCTGTTAATAGACGGTATATTTCGGAGATAACTTGCTGGATATTGAAAGTTCCGGTTGTTATGGATACATGGGTAAATATATCATCTCACAGGACATTTAAAGAACTACTTACAGTTAAAATAAGGAAGATTTATATAGGCAGATGCTCAAAACTCGGGTGTAAGAGGGTTAAGCTGCCAGAGCTGCAAAGGAGTGAAACATTGAAACTAACTGAGACTGTAATGATGGTCGAGATGTGAATACTTCTACAAATAAGACAGATATTTGTAGCAACACAGAGTTGTGACAGGAATCGTGTTAATTGACTTAAAACTGTATTTTAATTTTTCCAATTTAAATTAAACCCAAAAAGTTTGAAAAATGACTCCTTAGTGCCAGCCTGTGGTGTCAGAGTATCTGCTTCAAAAACAGAGTTTTGTTTTTACCTCCACTGCTCCTTTTATGTCCTCATGTCTCCAGGGAAGTCTGATGCTTCCAGATAGCGATCTGTGCTGAGACAGGTTTGACCTCTGGATGACCTTGAGCTCCACCAGGCCGCGCTGAATCTGAGCTGACCTCCGCCAACCAGAACCGAGACAAACAGGATGAAAAAAAATCATCATTTAGGACGTTTTTAAACCTACAGTCAAACATTTACCAAACATCTAAGACAGGGTGTCAAAAGTGAGGAGCGGGGGCCATTTGTGGCCCTTGGACTGATTTTATGCGGCCCCACAACTGGAATTAAAAAAATTACACAAATTTGGCCAGTAGATCCAGATGGAGACTTTTAATTAGTAATCAAGCCAAAAATTGTTAGCAACATGATTTTCTTACACAGGCAAAAGTAAAGTGCAACACAAAGTATTTGTCTTTCTTAAAAGGTAAAACCAAGAGACTTTTACTGAAAAGGTGACTTTGCTGCACCCAGACCAGTTTCATTCTGTCTTAAACTAGGCTAAATATTGATAATGTTGTGAGAGAAATCGACCCAAATCCTTACAGAAAATAAATGTATTCAATCAAGACAAATCCTTGAGTAGTTTCGGAACAGCTTGGCAAGGCCTCTTCCCTGTATTCATTTCAAAGATAGTAAAAGTTGATAATGTTTGCTAGGAAAGAAAAATCTAATTTTTATATTAATCTAAAAAATTTCACAAAATTTGGAAATTTCAAAGTTTTTCAGAGATTAATCACAAAATTTCTGAGTTTTTTGCAGAAATTTAATTATTTTTTTCTTTCTACAATGGACCTGATACACCGTCATAAAAACTGCTTTCAAGTTTTTGATGTACAATAAATATATGTCAACTTTATTTGCTTGATTTTAGGTTGTTTTTTTTAGTCTGTGACCATTTCAGAGTCTACAATTTTGGCCAACTTGGCAAAACGTTTGTACTTCCCTGATATAACACATTCATCCTGGATTTTGTAGACATTTCGGTTAATAAAATACGGAACGGAAAATCGTGAAAATCTGTCATGTTTTGCATTTTGATCACCTTTGTGGCAGAACAGCTGCTGGAAGTGTCCCGACATGATCTCAGTGCTGGTGTTGTGCAGGACGAAGTGCAAACTGTAGCCGTGAAGACCGAACTCGGGGTCCGCGTCGTCCTCAAGAGGAAGCTCCACAGGCACAGAGTACGGGCTGCAAGAAGGGACAAAAACAGCGCTTTGATTTTTAATACATTTTACTTACTAAAAGATCCTAAATAATATGATTTTGTTGAGATTGTGTCTTTAGACTTAAGACCAAAGTTACTCAACTTCAACATTTAGTTCTCGTTTATTGCTAGAATCAGCTAAAGTTTCTGTTTTCACACCAAAATGTCCTAAATATCTGGATAAACAAATACAAATATCTAGTTTTCTCCTATTCTAAGGAAAACAACAAACAAAAGAAAAACATTTCTGCAGGTTTTTAAACAAAGTTTTAAACATTACAGGAAATAAAACTATATATTTATACAGATTGCTTTGTCCCAAAGCTTAATCAGATTTAATTAACAAGTAAAAATGCATCAAAAGAGCTGCTGCTGCTTGACGTTTTTATAGGCTGCACATGCTAGAAGGTCTTCATTTTTTATACATTTATAAAAATATATTTTCCATGTTTAGCCAATAAGAGCTGATAGACGACAAATCAGTCAATTGCTTCTCTGGGTGATTATTTGTTTCAGTTTCAATAAATCAATGCTATAAGAAGAAACAAATAATTATGAACAAATTTAAGACATTTATATTTTAACGTCTAAAATTAAAATGATTAAATTTCACAGGTTTTTTAAGAAGATCTGTAGAAATAAAGACGAATTTGCACCAATCAGCAGCTGATTGAAAGAAATGAGCAGCAGTGACGCGCTGCGTCCAGCAGAGGGAGCTCTTACTTCGTTCTGATCAAAATCAAGCAGATAAGACGCACCAGGCTGGAGATCCCAGCAGACTTTTCTCCACCAGCTTGTGGAAGTGAAGGCTGATCATGATGAAGGCCACCTGGTTCCTTCCCTACAAACATTCAGACGTTAAGAACCTGAAGCGTCCAGGCTCAGCCCTGATGGGGCCCATCCGTCCCCCGTTTACCCTCCAGACTCCAACGATGACCCCCGGCTGCAGAAGCAACACCTTGATCTGTTTGTCTCTGCCGATGACAAGAGACGGACTTCCTGTGTCCAGCTTTAGGATCAGGGAGCGCCAGTTGGGTCTGGAGGAGGAAGAGGAGGAAATGTTCTGAACTGTACTGAATGGTACTTACTGAACAAATACGGATCAACACGAGAACGACCACCAGGTCATTTTGACTGTGTTTATGTTTGTAGTTATATTTGATGGAATAGTTAACGCCTTGCTAAAACTGGGACTTTTCAATACAAATGTCTGCTGTTGGGTTTAATAAACTGGAACTTGACGGAATAATCAATAAATTAATTAATCGTACGATAAATTAAAACAAACTCAATAATTTCCATTTGTATAAGTCATCACATGTCTCTTCTCTCTTTCTAACAAAAACTGGGTGATGGAAATCTTCAGTCTGATGATTTGATCTCCTTCATATTTTTTTAGTTCATAATTCATTTCATTTTATTTCTTGTTTCTATTGTTTTGTTTCAGCCTTATATTACATTAGAATTTAAAGTTTATTGAGCTCTGAGTTATTATACCATTGCCATTATATCTATATATATTTATATTTAAAGTTTGTCTTAAAACCCATCTATTTTACTTAGCTTTCAACTCCAGCGGGATCTAGTTTTAAATTGTATGTTTTTGTTTTTAAACTGTAACATAACTTATTGTTATGTTGTGTTTCAATGTACAGCACTTTGTATCAGCTGTGGTTGTTTTAAAGTGCTTTATAAATAAAGTTGGTACGGTATATCAATTGAAAATGGTCTCAAAACAAATATATTATTTTTTACCGCAGAAACGTCTGGGGAAATTTATCGTCCAGTAAAATTTGCAGCTACAGCAACAAAAATGAAAACCTGTGAAATAAAATAAGGACTAAAATGTGTCAAAGCTGTAAGTAAATAGGTGGAATATTATTTTATTGCTTTCATTGTTCTTTTTACTAACTTCTGACATCTACTCTGTTCTGTTACTTTGTCTTATACTCATTATCATTTATCTCATATTTTATGCAATATAGAAAATTGGTGTTTTTAAATGTACTTATGTGACACAGTAAGTATATATATCACAATAAATTGTTTATTGTGATATATATTAGATTTCTCAGATAAATTGACAAAATTTGCTCTCCTACATTTGTTGTAAAAGTTTGATGATGATTATTTTGTGTTAAAAATTAAACATTATCTTTGTTGTAACCTTGAAAGGCGAATTAAGTGAAGTTTGAATCCTGCAGTCAAAATGACCGTTCTGGTTTTAATCCTCCCTCAGGCCTCAGGACGGTCCAGTGGAGGACAGGTTGGCTTTCAGCTGTGAGCTTTTACAAGGTCCTTTTTCCTCTTTGGTGGTTTTGGGAGCCGAAGCGACGCTCCCATCTCTCCCTGAGCATCAGCAGAGCCCTGGGTCTTACTTCCTGGTTTTGATGCTGCTCGGCGGATCCTTCCTGACGCCGTGCAGCTGAATGGTGCTGATGTGATGAAACATCATGTGGATCCCATCGCTCCAGTGAACAATCACAGACGACTCGAAGAAGTGCGCCTGGCTCTGCTCCAGCGTGAGCTCCTGACCCAAACGCTCGCACAGCTTCAGCTCCCAGCTCACATTCAGGCTCCTGAGAGACACACAGCTGGAATGAATACAACTAATAAACGGAAACAACTTCTCTCATGAAATTCTTCTCACCAAACATTGGAAATCATAAACATGTTTGTCTGAACTCACAATGCTGACTCTGCAAGAAAAATCACAACTTTTACAATATCTGAAAAGTGTGGCATAAATATATTCAACCTAAATCCTAAGAAGTCCAGACATTTCCAACCGTCCTCTCTGACCTGAGGGCCCACGCCGTCTGCCGCGGCAGGCCGGTGTACGGACTGATGTCTTTCAGGGGTTTCCTCCACTTGCTCATCTCCTGCCCGGCCATCGATTTAAAGTACAACCTCTTCCAGCGGCTCGGCGAACAATCCTCCCCCTCCACCCACTTCTCCGATGTCTTCAGCTTCCAGTTCCGACTGCCGAACTCGGACACGTAAATCCTCTGCCACAAGACGCTGCGGTGATAAAAATCCAGAGGGAGACGGACTTTCAGACTCCGCTTGGTCATGAACCTGCAGTGGCTGAAGAGCTGCTTGGACTCACTCGTCATTGGAGAGCTGATGGAGGAGTCTGCTCACGTGGCTGAGGCAGAACAACGAGGACGGGTCCAGGTAGGACAGGATCTTCACCAGGATCTCTGAGGGAAGACTGGAGAAAATGGCAACTTTTTCTAAGAAATATACGTTTAGGGACAACTCCATGCTCTGTGTAAAATGTTTTAATCATTTGATCTACTCTTTTATCTTTACATTGTTGTTGGAAGTTACTAGCCTTCATGTGCTACATCATCATCATCCCACATAAGCAACCATTAGCCTTTTCTACAGAAGAGGATTAGAGCCACTGAAATGGCTAAATTAGGGTTAGAGTGCTGGTTTTGATGTCTTCAATGTTTTTAATGTTTTAACCTTAACTTTTCATCTATTTACCCCCGCCCCCGGAAAACGTCCCAGTTGAACGAATCAATGCGTAAAACTGAGGTGTGAGAATCGTTGTTAAATGGCGTTTTAACTAAAACTCTGAGGTGAGAATCGTTGTTAAATGGTGTTTTAACTAAAACTCTGAGGTGAGAATCGTTGTTAAATGGCGTTTTAACTAAAACTCTGAGGTGAGAATCCCTGTTAAATGGCGTTTTAACTAAAACTCTGAGGTGTGAGAATCCTTGTTAAATGGTGTTTTAACTAAAACTCTGAGGTGTGAGAATCCTTGTTAAATGGTGTTTTAACTAAAACTCTGAGGTGTGAGAATCCTTGTTAAATGGCGTTTTAACTAAAACTCTGAGCTGTGAGAATCCTTGTTAAATGGCGTTTTAACTAAAACTCTGAGGTGTGAGAATCCTTGCTAAATGGTGTTTTAACTAAAACTCTGAGGTGTGAGAATCCTTGTTAATGGTGTTTTAACTAAAACTCTGAGGTGTGAGAATCCTTGTTAATGGTGTTTTAACTAAAACTCTGAGGTGAGAATCCTTGTTAAATGGCGTTTTAACTAAAACTCTGAGCTGTGAGAATCCTTGTTAAATGGCGTTTTAACTAAAACTCTGAGGTGTGAGAATCCTTGCTAAATGGTGTTTTAACTAAAACTCTGAGGTGTGAGAATCCTTGTTAATGGTGTTTTAACTAAAACTCTGAGGTGAGAATCCTTGTTAAATGGCGTTTTAACTAAAACTCTGAGCTGTGAGAATCCTTGTTAAATGGCGTTTTAACTAAAACTCTGAGGTGAGAATCCTTGTTAAATGGCGTTTTAACTAAAACTCTGAGCTGTGAGAATCCTTGTTAAATGGTGTTTTAACTAAAACTCTGAGGTGAGAATCCTTGTTAAATGGCGTTTTAACTAAAACTCTGAGCTGTGAGAATCCTTGTTAAATGGCGTTTTAACTAAAACTCTGAGGTGTGAGAATCCTTGCTAAATGGTGTTTTAACTAAAACTCTGAGCTGTGAGAATCCTTGTTAAATGGCGTTTTAACTAAAACTCTGAGCTGTGAGAATCCTTGTTAAATGGCGTTTTAACTAAAACTCTGAGGTGTGAGACGTTAATCTGAAGTCCTACAAGGGGTGGGGTTTTAATGTTTTTCTTTTTTAATCTGTTTTCTTTTTCTTTTCTTTTTAAAAATTATTTGTCTTTCTGTTTATTCACTGTCGCATGCTGTTTTTATTTTAATTATGTAAAGCACTGAAATGTGCTAAACAAATAAAATTTGATTGATTGAAAGAAAAATGACTTATTCAAATCTGAAAATTCTGCCTTATCTTAGAGTTTTGATTTTCATCTCAGGATTCTGACTTTAATCTCAAACTTCTGACTTTTTTCTTCTGATTTCAGTTTCAAAATTCAGATTTTAATCTCAGAATGAACACCTTTTTTCAGAATTCCGGGATTAAGGTGAGAATTATTATTTTTAGTTAATTCTAACCCTCTTCTGTATTTTAATTATGTCCTTACAAATGTCATGTACTAAACACTGATAAATCACACACAATAAGAACTGTAATAATAATGTTTTTTCCTTTTAATTTCGAGTTTAATAACGTGTTTCTTAACTTCTTTAGGCTAATTCGAGTCGCCAAAAGCTTCATCCGTACTCGAATAACTCAGCAAATCGGAGCAGGCTTCACTTCACAAACCAACCAATGACAGGGCTCGTTCTCAACATTAGGACCAATCAGAGAAGAGCTTGCTCGAGCGCAGCGGATATTGCGGTCTCTTTAATTAGCTCACCTTTCCAGTAGGTTTAGCTTGCATGGAGATGACTTTCTATGAGAGTCTTCTTTTGTCGGTTCAGCACGAGAACTGAAAAACAACGCAAATAAAATAAATCTGTCAAAATTCGTATAATTAAAGGCATTTAAGGAACCGCAAAGAAACAACACCTAGCTTCAGTCTCGCCACCCGAGCTTCGAGTTGCAACTTTCCTCTGTCGCTCCTTCCTCCTTTGGCCCGAAAATCCTCTCCCCTGACCGGGAAACCTCGGCCTGCCTCTGCCGCGGTTCGGTTGTCCCGTCTCCGGAACCCGTGGGCAGGCTGCCGCTGCAAACTCTCCAAAAGGCTTCGAAAAAACTGGCCTCGACCCGCCGCCATCGCCGCGGAGCTCCAGAGGCCGCCTGTTTGCAGGGAGCAGTAACAGGACCATCCGCTAGATGGCAGCAGAGATGTTTGGACATATAACGTCATAGAATCTTCTTGAGTTTAAGATCTGCACTTTGGTCCCTTAAGATATTTTAATGTAAAGTGTGGCACTGATAGTATTTCAATATATTTATGCCTCAAAATGAAAATTCAAATCCAAAAGTACTTTATTGATCCCTAAAGAAATTGATCAACTATTGATGAGACATGGCAGGAAGGGTCTCCAGTAGCAGTCAGTCTTGCAACGCATCTGAAGAGGTCTCTGACTGAAGACTGTTGCTAATCCAGCTCCTTTGCTATTGCCCCTCCTCTTTACATCTCTTAGAAACTTGGGCAGCATTTGGAGTCAAAGTTCAGGTATTATTTTAGCTTTTGAGATGCTAATCTCAAATGCTAAACTCTGTTGTAAAAACAATGGCTTGTTGCCATGTTTACATCTGCGCAAACATTTTAAAAAAAAAGTAAGGGAATATGTCTTTGGGGCTGCATAGCAACCGATACCAGAGGGAATAATTGGATGTATTCACACCAGCCATGTTTAGTCCGCTTTAATCGAACTCCGGTTCATTAGGGGAGGTGAGAATGCATAACTGGACAAACTTAGTTCTCAGTTCAGTTGAACCGAGAACTGAACTGTGGTGCAGTTCAAATGATGTGATTGCTAAGCGGACCAGAGCAGGAAGCAGGCTACAGCGCAGGGCATTCTGCGCAGTGCAACCAAAACAAACCGCTAGCTTAGTGCTAGCAAGAGAAACGACTTGTGGTCTTTAGTAAAAGATGAAAGAGAAATCCTCCAGCTGCTAAAATCTGACTCTACTCCATCTTTGTTTCCATTTGGTGAAGAATGAAGTTCTTCAGATGTTTTATGTTGTTTAACTTCAGTGGTTTTTGGTGCAGCGCCCCCACAGGCCAGGAGGGGAACAAGTTGACTCAATAAAGTGATAAAGAGAACCACAGCAGCTGGAAATGAAACAAATAAAGTGGCTTTGATCCCAAATCAAACCGATCCTATCAAATTATCAGGTCAAAATTAGAACAAATCTGAGCTAACAGAGCTTAAATTATATGAAGAACAATGTCCATGAGTGTGTGTGTGTGTTTGTGTGTGTGTGTTTGCTTATCTTTGTAATTTAACTAAAAGCTAAGAAACCTGAGATCACACACTCACACACACTGTTGTTATGTGAAGCACCGTGTCTTTGTCTGTGATGTCAACATGTTACTGGTCTCCAGGCAGCTCCATAAACAACAGAACGCTGCGTAAAGGGACGATGCCCTCATATGGAAGATTTCAGACACCTCACACTCGTTCGGAGTCTCCTGGAAATCGGAGTGGAGCAAACCGGAGATCCTCAGAGACTCGCATGGTGAGTCCAGCATCTACACATCTTTATCTTCCCCTAGACATGCTAAGTCTAAAGCTTTTGACCGAAAATTTGGGGAAAAGAATGAATGTGTCTGGTTTTTAAATGTCTTTTTGTCTCTAAAAAGAGAAACCAAGTTGGAGAAACGTAGCGTCTCATACCAAGTGTGAAGCACGGTGGAGGAAGAGTCATAATCTGGGGTTTATTTACAGTTACAAAGGCAGAGCTTGTCCAAACTGAGTCATCTACAGCAAAAAGACAACACAAAGGCTGAAAAGTAAAAATAAAATAAAATCAAGGTGCTGCAAAGGCCTAGTCAAAGTCCAGGCCTCAATCTGATTGTAAACAGTCTGATGTTCTCTTGCTTCAGGAACATCAGAGTGGGAGGTTACAAGTTCCTCCACATTGATAAACAATGACAGGAGTTTATGCAACAACCTGTTACATCGTCTATTATTTATTTTTCTAATAAAAAAAACAACATAAAACAGGTGATTTATTGATTTGGGACAAAGTCTGCATTTATGGTGCCAGCAGTATTCAGGTAATTTCAGGTCATGTAAATATAAACGATAAGAGATCATGTTTTACACGGCAACGTCACTTCATGGGTAAGGAGGAAAACTACAAATTATGACAGAGACTGGACCAAGAGAGAGGACTGACGAATGACAGAGAGAATTAAAACATCGCAAACAGAGAGAAAATGAGATAAATCAGAGCAAATGGAGTTTCTTCCAGGCCTGGAGGTGGAATAACAAAGATGAGCTGCAGCTCTTTCATTATCCAAACCTGATTATTCAGACAAATCTGTCAAAAATTATGTTCTTCTAATATCAGAGAGACAACTGACCCAACGAAACATTCGCTGTGTTTCAAAGAGGCTGCGCTCTAACAATGACTGAAAAGACCGAGTAAATTTCCACCACACACTTAGAAGTTTATTTTTTATTTATCTCATAAATGTTCTAGAAAAACAACTTTTGAATTTTTTTTGACTTTTCAAACTAAGAAATTTCCTTTTTTTCTAGAAAATTTCTGAGCTTAACCTCAAGATTTTATTTCTAGCAAATTTTATTCCTAGCAAAATTTTTCACCTCTTCAATTCTAGAAAACAAGAAAATCTACTATGTCTTTTTTCGTTTTTGATCTTATTATATTTAGGCCAAGTAGCTCCATGTATTTTTAAATTTCACAAAGAAATTTAAGACAAAGAACTATTAAAAACCTGAATTATGCCCATAAAGTATCGTGATAATCTCACGTTTTTATTTAAAATTTGATGATTTTAAATATATTATTATTATGTAGCAGTACTACATTATTGGAGCTAAAAAAATCAGAATATAAATAAAAAGTTAATTTATTTTAGTAATTTGATTCAAAAAGTGAAACCCATATAATACATTTATTGCACATAAGTGATGTATTTCAAGAAGTCCAAGAAATGTTGAGTAATTAAACCAAAAAGAAAAGGATTTTTTTATTTCTCAAATGACTGACAGATAGTGATATATGCAAAGAGTTCCTTGAATGTTGAGTGGAAGGAAAAAGTGCAGTAACTAAGTAAAAACTTTATTAATCCCATAGGGAAATTAAGATTGTCTTCTGCTCACATATTAATTCACATCCACACAGCATTAAGAAAAATCATAGACAGTATAGCTACACGCATTAAAAGTAGTCTAGTAAAGGAACTTAAATACAATAAATAAGTGCAGTCAACATTTTCAGCTGGATAAAATAAAATGTTGCTAACATCAATTGTATAATTACAACAAAGTGTTAGAGTCATACTAATAAAAATAAAACATAAAATCACAAGAATAAACTCATAGTATTACAAAAACCAAATCATAAAATTACAAGAATAAAGTCATAAATTTACCACGACTTTATTGTTGTAATATTGTGACTTTACTCTCATAATTTAATTTTGAAATTCTTTTTTAGCATAGCCCTAATGTTCTATCATATATATATGTATAACATAATCCCACCATTTTTAAAAAAATAAATTACTAAAACGGACGGATGGATGGATGGATGGATGGATGGATGGATGGATGGGCTGAGATTCTGAATGGGCCCCATCTGGGTTCGCCCCTGGAAGGAAAGGACAATTTAAAGAGGAGGAGGAGGAGCCATATTAGGAGTAGCAGGAGGAAGAGGAGGAGCTGAAGATGGAGGAAGAGGAGGTGTCCTCCTCAGCGGAGACCAGAGGAGAGGAGCGGCCGCCATGTTAACCAAGAAGCCCGGAGCCTCGGTCCTCCCGACGGGTAAGCACAGCCTCCGCTCTCGGCGTAGCGGCCTCTGATCGCGGCTGCCTCGGGACCTTCACTCCGCCTCGGCTTGATCCGACCTCCGGGAGTCAGGAAGGCCCGGAACTCCCACCAGGAAAGGCAGGGAGGTCCGCTAGCTTACCTGGCCGCAACAGTCTGCCTGTCCCCGGGCTCCAGCTCCCTAATTTATCCGTAATCTCCTAAAGTGGAAGCCGGGGGATGAGGAGGCGAGGCTCGGAAGGCGGCTTACCGACCAGACGCAGCTGAACCGGCGGGCAGCTCCGGGCGTCTCCTTCGCTGCCTGTCAGGTTTATTTTTAGCCCGCAGATGAGCGTTGACAGCGGCTTTTCCTGGAGCCGGTCTGCGCCTCCTTTGTGGAGCCTCCCCGGCTGGTGCTGCCCCGCTCCGCCGGCTCTCTGTGGGGGTTCGGTTCGGGGGGTGTAACGCTGGATTTGGTGTTGCGGGTATTCTGCTCGTGTTTTTCGGTTGCTTGGTGATTTTTTGGCCTTCAGGCTGGTTGGCAGGAAGACGGCTTCCTTCTCAGATCTAGATCAGGTCAGTAGTTTTATTGTTAAAATCTCCTTTTTATTACACATATCTTCAGTTTTAAACTGACTTTGAAGCTCGATAAAGTGTTTTATAATGTTAAAGTTGTGTAGCTGCTGCCAGCTTTGTTTTCATTAAAGCTGCTGCTGTTACTGCTGTCTACTCTGAGATTAGGGATGGGCGACTTGGGGAAAATATCACGTGTTGTTTTACAGTAATTATCTTATTAAAATGTCCAAACACAGATAAATCAAAGCAGATTTTGTTTGATTGAATGAAGTATTGAAATACTTTTTAAATGATACAAAAATGGACAAAAATTAAAGGTACAGTACGTCTTAGACCTGAATTCTGGGGTAATTTTTGTTACTCCGTTTCAGTTCAGACCTAAGAGGTTGTTATGTGAATATTTGGAATTTGGATGCACTGATATGAAAATATGGACACATACCTGATTATTAAAGTTACTGTTAGCGCTTGCTAATTAGCATGTATAATAACTCTTTGGAGAACCTTGGATAATTACTTAAACATATTTAATTTTCCCTTCGGACTAATGAAGTATTTTAAGTTTTGCACAAAACTCCCAGAATTAAAAACAAAAAAAGTAGATAATTGCTATTTAAGCTTTCAGGGATGTTCTTATTTTGGCTTTTCCAATGGTTGAAGTGAGTTAGGGAGTCATCAGTCAATCTGAAATAGACTGGTTATTAACATGTTTAAAAGTAAAAAATCCGATTTATATTTTTAAAGAACTGTGATTAGATTAGTTCTGTAAACATCCAGCTAAAAGTGGCTTACTTCTAAAAAAAATAATCTTGTATATCGTTCAGTTAGGTGACAATTTAACTCTTAAAAACATGGTCCTAATTATGAAGTTGAAGCCGTATTCAAACTGAAATCTTACTCTGTATAGTTTAGTTCACTCCCGTTTAATCCAGTCATAATTTAATTAGTTGGAATCAGATTATCTGTCCAGCTTATTCAAGTTGTAATTCAAAATGGACCAAAAGAAGGAAGTGGACCACAGCACAGGGCATTCTGGGTAAATGCAACCAAAACAAACACTAACGGGAGAAATGGCTCATGGACAAAAGAGAGATCTGGGTTTCTTTCCACTTTAGTTATGATTCAGGAGACTATTGCTATTCATTTTCATGCTGGAACATCAATGGATATTTAATGTTTTTTCTGGCTTACATTAAGTTAACTTGTTTAAGATGTCAAAAATATGTTGTTTTTTAAATTGAATCAACTGAAAACATCAGGGTAAAGATTTCTGTTTGGACTCTGACAGGTATTTTATTTGCAAGTTTCAAAGAACAAGCTGTTTATTAAGTCCTAAGCAAAGTATGAATACCAATGTAGTGTTAAGAACTGTAACAAATTCTCATTATTATCAAAATATTGGTAGCTAATAGTCTTATCAAGCATGCTAAGATTAGCCTGTTCATGTTACAAAAGCTACAGTTAGCATAGCACACAGTGTTGGCTGCAGATTGCTAATGACAGAAAAACAATGTCCTCTTAGCAGAGTAATCGTAGCTAACATGCTAGTCTTGATGAAATGCTAGCATCTTGGCTACTGTTAGCATTTTCACAACAGTATAATGCAGGGGTGGGCAACTCCAGGCCAGGAGGGCTGGTAGCCTGCAACTTTTAGATGTGTCTCAACTTCAACACACCTGAGGTTGTCAGCAGGACTCTGGAGAACCTGACTGCACTGAGGAGGTGATTCAGATGTTGGATTCAAGTGTGTTGGACCAAGGAGACATCTAAGAGTTGCAGGACACCGACCCTCCAGGACCAAGATTG
The DNA here is from genome assembly GCA_033032245.1 of Poecilia picta. Classification (NCBI taxonomy): domain Eukaryota; kingdom Metazoa; phylum Chordata; class Actinopteri; order Cyprinodontiformes; family Poeciliidae; genus Poecilia; species Poecilia picta. The sequence goes on along the minus strand of CM065375.1, from coordinate 3,322,056 downwards.
CCCACCCCTGGTATAATGCCTGCAGCCTGCATGGCAGATAAACGGACAGCTGTTTTCATAACAAATGGGTGCAAAGCATTTTTTGATATTCAACTAATGTAAAAACACAACTAATTAAGAATTGCAACTAAAGTCATACATGAATAAGCTTTTCCACGCAATCGGTCATTAAAATCAAGGGGGCAACAGATGTAAACATGGCCGCCACGATTCCTTTGCAGTTTTGTAAAATGCACAAAATTACGGCTGAAAAACCACCTCATTGTAGAAAAAACTTTATTTTTTCTGGTGAACTTTTCTTTTCAAATTGCATGTTTACATTTAATTTTTGCTACTGTTTACAAACATGCAGTTAGTAACTTGTTATCCGGAACTAGATTTTTAGAATGATGGCTACATGCTAATGCTATAATGTTTGCTGATGTTGGCACAAAATAAGTGCTGCATTTTGTAATTTAATGATTATAACTGACAAACTCCAGACTACCCATAGACTCTTGAGCCCAAAACGGATGCACTTTGGACCTTACTCGATAATAAAACAAACTTTATTACGTTGCTAAGCGGCACTCAGTGGCAGATAGCATTGATATTTATACAGGATATTCTCCTATGAGTTGCAGACTTGTTGAAAGCAAAAAGCCATCTTTTTTATGTCTTGCTTGCCTATTAGGGCTGTAGTGATACAATAATCTCACGATACGATACACGATATTCTGCTCACAATACCATATATATTGCGATGTTTAGCAGACGATACAATTCAATACACTTTTGCGATTTTCTGAAAGATTTTAGAGGGACACGAGTGATTTTGGTGACATTTTGTTATAGAGTTGGATTGAACTAATATAATTGAAAACTGGTTAAAAGCACCAACTACACAATACCTGGTCTGGTTGGACACAGACTTAAAGTGGACAGCTGGACAAAATGAATCAAAGAAGTGGAGAGAAAACATGTTTCTTTTAGTTGAAACAGTACAAACTGCAGCTGACATGCATTAGTAAAGTAAACAATACCTTTTTAACCTTGACACTTAACATCTGAAGGAATCACTGTAAGCCTGATGACCTAATTACTCTCCCGGTGAAGCAAACAGTGAGTGAGCAAGGTGACAGTTGGATGTTACGATACTTGCGGATGAATATTGATTTTTTTCTAGGAAAGAAAATATCGATATATATTGCAAAATCGACATTATTACACAGCCGTAATGCCTATCAGTTCACCGACACATCTTGTCTTGGAACCAAACCTCAGGAGTTTCTTGCAGAACGCTACATGACTCCAACATGTCAGCGCTGGGGTCACACGTTAATATAAAACCAACACCTGCAGCTTCCTCGCCTCCAACGCTAAGCTAATCCAGTGGGCCGCGTGTATTTTTAGCTGCTTGTAGAAAACTATCTGGGCAAAGAGAATCCAGGGGAAATGTTTTGGCAAAACAGAGGTCAGCATGACGGACGGTGAGTTGAGGACTGTTTTTAAACTGCAGAGATGACACTGATTGGTTAGGGGAGACTGGATGAAAGTTTTGACGTTCTCTGGTAAACCCATGCAGTCACTAAATTCACTTCTCTTCAGTTACATTTCAGGCTTTTCAAGGCTGGAATGACTTCATAGTTTCTGTTCTTCTTTTCATAAAATGTTGAAATTTTGCTTCTCAAATACTTCAAGTGGCTCAGTTCTGTTTTCTGAAGATATTCTGTTTGTTTTTAGGAGTAAATATTAAAAAATGAGCCAGGATTCAGTTTGATTTAAAAGAAAATTGAAGGATCAGGACATAAAGTTGGGCTGTTTTGTATGATTGTCAGATTTATTTTTAAATGTTTTTATTTATTTAACTAAAGATAATGTGTCTTAATGGAACCACTGGGGATTCTTGATTTTATTATTGATTTTAAATTTTAATAAAATGGATTTAACATTTTTTTCTTATACGTACCGAGAAGTTTTTACACATTTCCTCTGGTGATGAGCTCCAAGTCGTTTATGATGGACAGCATCCCTGCCATCACCCTAATGTTTAACTCCTTCCTCAGATTCTTTATTAGATTAATGTCTGGACTTTGGCCCAGGCTAATAAACATGCTGGTTGGTTTAAAGATGGCCTCAAGTCTAAATGTGCCAAAGGTGTGATTCACATTAAAAATGGCCGCTCTTTATCAGGTTCAGTAGGACTGAAGATAAAGTCACTTTCTGTCTCGCCTCAGTTCCTCTGATTGTTGTGGAGACGTTTTGGCTCAGTCCTCTTCCTGTGACGTTGCGTCACTGCTGGCATGATCCAGTTTGATCCTGTAGGACAGATGACCTCACGTTTGTCTCAAGAATGCTTTACTATACGGAAAACAAACCCATCACCACCCCGCCTCTGCCATGCTTTGCAATTGTCATGAGGACATTGTTTGAGGGGTCTTGAGGTTCTTCCAGATGCACCATTGCAAAACTTTTTATCGCGCTAATTGCTTTGGATTTGAAGCTGGATTGGTCCATATTGAGAAGATTAGCTCTTGCAAAGTGTTTGAGTAGGAAAATGCAAAGCAAATCGTGTATTTTCTAGACCCATTTCGCATGTTTTTATATTTTGGTTGTCTTAACACATGATGGAGTGTGATGGTGTATTCTGGCCATTGCCAATAGGGGAAAGAAATTAGAAAATTTGAAAGAAAAAAAATTATTTTTTAGATTAAGCCCAGTAATTTTCTGGAAAAATGTGGACGATTCAGAGCTCCAAAAGTTAAAAAAAAAAAAAAAAAGCTGCAAGAATAAAAAAAAAAATTATAGAAAAAAACTTGAAATTCTGAGCTTGTCAATTTTCTTTTTTGTTTTTCCTCAGACATTTTCAAGTTTTTTCCTAAATCAATCTCAAAATGCGACTTAATTTGTGGAAATGTACACTTCTTTATATCTCCAGCAGACCAACAAGCTTTTCCAGAGGCGTTCCAGTTACAAAATATTGTAATATTGCTAAAACTATTCGTCGATGTCAACAAAACGCAATACCGTTTGGAAGGACATTGGATATTCAACATGGCGGATCGGTGGCGTCCCCGCGTTCAATGTGATGTTTAGCCAATCAGAAAGCGAGGCGACAGAAACAAATGTTGCGTTCCAGTTAAACTCTAAAATGGGAAATTCCGGCTTCCCTGTCGAATTTCCCACTAGGAAACTGAGAACAACTCTGAGTAACTCCTGTCATGAAGACGGACTTCTCGTTTCAATATGGCCGCTCCTCGCATCAACAATAACACGCGGTGGTGGGAACGCCCGTATTTTACAAGTCCAAAAGTGCCTGAAATCAGGCCATCATGCATCGCCTGCAACTTTAAGTCGAAGAAATTAAATGTGGCATTTACTAATGGGAAGTTAAGCTTTAAATTATGTTCCAAACAATAGGGTGTGACGGGTGTGACGTCAAATCCAGCTTCGAGTTTCCGAGGAAACCGAAACGAAGCATAAAATACTGCAGAAGCCGAGACAACCGCCATGACGCACCAGAAGGTCCGATGGACGCTTTGTTTTGATTTTTCTCTGCCAAACACAACAGTCAGAAAGCTATCGCTTCTTCTCACCCACCATGTTTGTTTACGCTGAATTCACGTTTGGTCTCGAGAGGTTCTGCGAGATTTCCCGAATGTCGGTGAGTGAAATCGGTTTCCTGTGTGTTTTGGAAAATCGGCCGACGATTTTAAAATCTTACCGTGTGAACCAGACGGTCCTACGATGCTGCACGTGTTCTGTTTTTGTTCTTCTACATGTTTTCCTCAGCGATTTTAACTGTGAACCTCTGGAAGAACTTGAAAGTTCACCTTGGAGGGTTCTTGACTCTGGACCAGGCTGATAAACTGCGTCTTTCCTGTTCGTTTGGATGTTGCATCACAGGTCGCTGCTGTAATTGCGTCGTCATCTCCGCCTGGTCCTGTTTCAGGTTACGTGAGCTTAAATACCGGAGCTCGACACGCCGTGGTTTTGGTTTTCAGACCCAACACGTCTCCGTCTGGAACTTCTGCACTTTGCCACCAGTTTGTTTACAGGTTCCGGTCTGGGCTTGGTGTTTGGGTGGAGTGGGGGACACGTTGTACCGCTGTGGGTTGTGTTCTGGTTCTGTTCCACTCTGGTGTCACAGCTTCAGGTTCTGCACAAACAGACTTTTAGAGAGAATACCAGTCGAACCGGCTCTGGAAAAATAAAACAGTTTTTTCTTCTCTGCTTTCACCTGAGGCTAGTTGGGCATTAATCAATTTCTCGGTGTGAAAATGGTTTTTCAGTTGTTTTAAGCTGGACGCATCTGAAAAAGTCCGAAATGCATCGGTTCTGGTCCAGATGGGAAGAAACCAGTTTCCTCCTCTTGCCTTAAAGTTTGCTGCGTTGCCTCAGACACAGAAACCTTTTTAATTCTGGTTTACGTCAAAAAGGCTGAGACTAATGATGTTCAGTCTACGATTATTTCATACGATTAATTGATCGTTCTGATGATTAATTGATTAATTCTGTCTATTAATTGGATTAAAAAATTGATACAATCATTCTGAAGTTTCTTTTTATACAATATTAAAAATGACATTCCTTTTATTTAAAGAAAATTAATTTTTTTCTGGTTAAAATGGAATAGCATTCATTTGAACATGTGATAATTTGTATCAAGGGATTCAGATTCCGCAGTGAAAAAATATTTCTGATGGACTTAACATCAATAAAGTGTTTTAATAAATAGAGTTTTAGCTTATCTTCTCTGCTGAATATGTTCTTTCAGCAAATTGTCTTTTTCTGATGTCTGTATACTCCAGGTAACGATTAGTCAATAACTAAATCAGTTGACGATTATTTCAGTTATCGATTAATCGTTTCAGCCCAACACAATGTTGTTCTGTGTAGAAAATATCTACAGACTAAAAAGGTTTATTTTTAACTGAAATCCAAAATCTACATATTTTTCAAGGCTGTTGTTCTTTTATCAATGAGCCTTTTTTATGCTCCAGGTAACGATTGTTTATAAAATTAGGTGACGATTATTACAGAAGTCGATTAATCGTTTCAGCCCCGAGACCGAATGAGTCGAGCAGCGCCGTAATTGCCGTAATTTCCGGGTCGCATTGCGAACTTTTCCGGCCCAGCTGGGAACCCGGCCCCTCCATGCGGTCACTTCTGCCCAGCATGCCGGGCGCTCCGGCATTTCCACCCAGGTGTCGGGTTTGCGTTCAGAACCGCTCCGGTCCGGTGCCGTGCATCTGTCAGGTGTTGGGAACTGCGGCTCTGGTTTCCTGCAGATTCATCTTCGGTGGCGCCTGAAATGATGGGTCAGTGGTGCTTCACTCGGGCTTTGAGCAGAAGAAACTTTAACAGCACAAAAGTAAACAAATAAAATCTGGAGGTGATGAAAAGTGTCCCACAGCATCAAGCTGCCACCACCATGTGAAGGCTGGTCGATGGGCGCAAAAAACAAATCCTATTTCCAATTTTAATTGTTTATTTTTAGACATTTATCTTTCAAATGTTAAGATTATTTTGTACACAATTTACATACATATATTTTTAGAGGTATTTTTTGGAAGTGAGAGTGTTAATCTATTTAGAAGTCTGATATTTTATGCATTTATTTTTCAAAGATATATTTTTTTCATGTAATTTTTAATTAAATTTTTTAGCAATATTTATTTTTTTAACCCCGTAACTGTTTTTAATGGGTTAAGAATTTTTAATGTAATTCTTAACTTCATTTTAGATGTTTTTTTTTCGCTTTTAATGTATTATTAAATTTTTTTTGAAGTTTGGATTTTTTTAAGGCAATTTTTAAAATTTTTTTGCTGTATTTTATTTATATATATATACTTATATATATATACTGTATATATAGTAACTTAATTTCATCAAGAGGAAATTGGCAGATTCTCAGATCAGCTGATTGGCAGTTTTAACCTGCAATATTTGAATTTAGAATATTTTAAAAAGAAATCCTCCACTTTTTGTTAAAAATATTCTTTTCCAGGATAATTTGAACGTTAAATTCTTCTTTGAACATGTCTGATTGTGGTTCACTTCTTCAGAACAAACCGTCTCGCATCTGAGAGGCTGAAAGTGAAAGAAGCAAACGTTTAATATTTAACGACGATGCAGCCATTACAGGCAGGAGGTCATGGAGTCGACCGGGCCAGAAACGGGTCCAATGGGGAAATCCTCCCTGGTGGGTTCGGGTTGAGCTAACAGACTTTATCTAGGACCCATCATGGCCGTCCGTCGCTCCTCATTAGCAGGATTACAGCGAGCGTCCAGATTACAGCAGCAGCAGAAACAATCTGTGACCTCAGATGGTTTTGGAAATGCAGATTGATTCCCGCTGTCAGAAAATTTATTCAGGAAAAATACCGAACTGATCTGATTTTAAGCTTTAATGTGTTGAAATTATCCTGAAAAAACAGCTTAAAAAGAATATTTTAAAAAGAAATCAGGCTTATATTAAAAATATTCCAGGATTAAAGTGGAGACCCGGTCAGCCAATCAGAATCCACCTGTTTCCACTTGATGCGCTCTGATTGGTTATCAGAATGTCACATGACCACATGAATGGGTGAATGGGGGTGACCTTTTATTTCATTCAAAATAGCTTAAAGTTACAAAAATATATAGAAAATTTAACTAAAAATCTACAAAAAAAAGTTTAAAATTACATAAAAAATGTAAATAACTCTTAAAAATAAATTTAATTTAAAAAATTCAATTAAAAAAAATAAATAAAAGTAATCATAAAACTATCTGGAAAATGCCAAAAACTGTATCAGTATTCTTCTTTTTTAGCACTGATCTGAATTATCTGAATCTGTTTACATGTTACGATTTTCCCAGTGTATAAATTGGAAAGACTTTAAATTTATTGTATATTCATTTGGTAAAAATGTAAAATTTTTATTATTATTATAGTAAAAACTGACAATCCTATCATGTTTTTTTTTTTTGCTGATTGGAAAAATTGCAGATTTAATCTTTTGCTTTACTGGATTGTTTTCGGTTTCTTAATTTTTGTTTTTGCCTGATTATCGCAGAAACATTTTGTTTCCTCTAAAACCGAGCGGCTGGAGCAACATTTTCAGAGGACCTCTGCTGTGGCTCATCCAGCGTGACCTCTGACCTCTGTGTGCTGTCGTCACATCTCTGCTAAAGGAGGCGAAGCTGCAGGAGAGTGGAGGGATTACCGCGCTAAAATAAAACCTTCATCCGTCTTTAGGCCGAGTCAATCTGCTGACCGATTGAGTCCAGAGCAAAGCTGCTCCAGAACGGCCTGAGCAGGAATTCAATCAAATCTTGATTTAAAGGGACAAACCGCACATTACCTGCTCCTCCGAAGGCCCTGAGGTCATTCAAATATAAACTCGGTCTGTGTGCTGTGGAGCAACGTCTGCTTTGCTGAGTTATTCTAACATTTTATGGGCTGAATGGCTGATGTAAGGTCATCAGGTTTACCTCTGGACATTGACTAGGACACACCACAGCATGCATGTTCTGGTAATTTATTTTAAGAAATGAATGCTTCTTAAGAATTGCATGTTTTTTTTAAAAAACGCATAAATATATCAAAAATAATTTGAAAAAAATTTAACTTAATAAATGCCTGTAAATAAAAAATAATAAAAATAATCTTAACATTTTGAAAAAAAAATTATTTTAAAAATAGATTTAAAAACATTTGACAAATGGCTAGTTTCAGTGAAATGATGTGATGTGGTTTGTTTTTCTGTACATTATGACGTGTTGCTTCCTGGGAACCGTCAGCCCACTTCCTGTGGTCCGACTGGTGTTTTCAGCTGGTTTTTCAAATGTAACTGACCTCAGATTTAACAAAAGGAAGTGATTACGATTTCGCTTATTTCCAAAGTACATTTACCAGACATTCTACAAGAATAAAATTTCTATTTTTTTAGTTTGTTATTGAGCAGATAAAAAAAAAGATACAAAATAAAAGTTTCTCAGTATTTTTGTGGCTCCTTGTGCTTACAGCTTTTGCGTTTGGAAACTTCTCCTTTAATGAATGAAAGGATAATCTTGTGTTTTTTCAGGTTGTCCTTGGTTGATTAAATAAAACAGTTTGATCTAAAATATTTAAATGTGAAAGCAGAACGCAGAAGCAAGCAGATGAATAATCTGCAGTGGGAAATAAAAACAGTGAATAATCTGGAGATATTTCAGAAATTCCTCACATTCTGTCTCTCCGTCTCTCTCTCGTCCTTCAGGCAAATCGGGGGAGCCGGTCTGCTCTCCTGGTCACAGCGGCTCTCAGACAACATCACCCGTCGCCCTGCCACCACTGCGCAACAACAACCACAATCCCCTGACGGTACACACACACACACACACACACACACACTCTCACACACACTCTCACACACACTCTCAGCGGTTCTCCAGGGTGTTTTCACAGCTGCAGCATCACTGATGTTCCTCCTGACTTCAAGCAGCTCTGATGTTTGGGAACAACCACCAGGGTTCTTGCCCTGCTCGGATTCTCCTGCAGGTGGCGCCACTAAAGGTCTGAAAGCAGCGACTGTAAAGCAAGGAAGAGAGGGAGCTGTCTGCAGCCGGAAACAGAAAATTCATTTATACCCGTTTATGTTCCTCAGCCATCCAACCGATCATTAAACCTTCCAGTCGTTCATCAGTTCATCCACCTGAAAACTTTGTGCTTTCTGTGAAAACTTGTAGAATCTGTTTTTTTTTTTTTTTTTTTTTTTTTGCTGCTTTTCATCCTGGATCCAGAATAAGACTCCATGTTTGTTCGTCGCTCAGCAGAACTTGGAACGGATCCATTTTGATTTGGACCTGGATTATTTTTTATCACCGTCAGCAGAAACGTTTCTCTCCTTCCTCTGGTTGAATCTGTTGGTAACGATTTCAGCTCCAACCGGACGATTCCGAACTGGTTTCAGATCAGACGCTCGCTTCACGACCCCTGACCTGTCGGCCCTTCCTGTGATGATTCATCAGCGAAGCAGCCATATTGTTTTCAGGTGTGGGCGGAGCCACGACTTCACAGTCGGCCATTTGTCACATCTGGCAGCAGAAACACACCGACCTGATCTGAGAGGGACGGTTTGATGTCGCGTTTCTCTCTCTCTCACACACACACACACACAGCTCTTTGAACTGAGCTGCCTCACCGTGTGTGTGTGTGTGTGTGTGTGTGTGTGTGTGTGTGTGTGTGTGTGTGTGTGTGTGTGTGTGTGAATTCGTCTGAAAGGAACCAGGTGTGCTGGCTGCCACGATGACGGGCAGCGACTCGAATCCATTAATAAGTGTGAGTGTAATCAGGCTGTCGGCATTCACACGTTCATTCTGCGTTCAACATGTTTGTGTTTATTTTTCTAGTCTATGCTAATATTTCTCTTTATTCTCCTAAAGAACTAATTAGTTTTTAAAAAGCAGCAGCAGGATGTCGTCATGCGTGTTTAGTTATTTATGGAGTTAAGGTACAAGAAACCTTCAGTATTCATTAACTGTGATCAGAAAACCAGTTGGGATTATCAGATGAAGTATTCAGATAACAATCATCATCAATCTAAAGAGAGAAGGTCTACTAGCAGAAAAGGTTTCTATGTACCTTTTGTTTTATATAATACTCAGTGTGAATTGTTGATGTTCTTCCGTTTTCCTCTCCAGGGAGGTTCTAAGCCTGCCATGTCGGACAACATCCAGGTCTCGTCTCAGTCGCAGGTCCACATCACCCAGCTGTTTGAGGAGAACTCCAACAGGCGGTCAGTCCTCAGCACGCAGTCCAATGGCCTCGCCCCGCTCAGCTCCAGCCGGACGAGTATACCGCTCCTGGACCGGCAGGGTTCAGCCACCGACGCCACCCATCATGGCCGCCCGTCCGCCACCATCACCAACAAGCAGGGGGACGCCAAGCCAAAGCCCTGCCTTATGACGCCCGACCTGGCCATGAAGCAGTACATGTCCAAGCTGTCGTCCTTCGAACACCACGAGGTGTTCAACTACCCCGAAGGTGATCCGTTTCCACCGGGAGCCGCCGCCGCCGCCTGGGGTTGGTTGTGTCGTGGGAACATCGTCTGATTTGGTTCGTCTCTGTCGTTTCAGTGTATTTCATCGGCCAGAACGCCAAGAAACGCAACGGCGTTCTGGGTGCAGCCAACAACTGTGGCTACGATGATGAACAGGGGTCCTACATCCAGGTGCCACACGACCAAATCGCTTATCGCTACGAGGTTCTGAAGGTGATCGGAAAGGGCAGCTTCGGACAGGTATGGACACGCTGGCTTTACGTTTGATTGGTCAGTCGTCTGAGAACTCCAGCCCTCTAATATTTTGCATTTTTCTGTGAAGAAAACCTGAAATATTCAACAGAAACGCAGCTTGAAATGCGTTAGCTCGAAGCTAATTTGCATGCTAATGTAGCTGATTGTCTGATCGATTCGGTTTGATTGGGACCAAAGTTGAAGCATTTGTTTCATTTTCAGCTGCTAACCACTTCGGCCTTTTTATACAATATTAGAAATACATTAAAATATGCAAATAATTTGGTACATTACTTAGTAAGAAAAGAAACATTTCAGTGTTTAAGATGCAGTAATGTAGCACTCAGTTAGCGAAACTGAAGCTAACACTGCCTCTTTTGGCTAAATCATATTTACAAACAAAAGTGTTTTTGTTTTAAATGTATATTTTTGTGCAGTTTTGGCTTAATTCTAGCTCTGAATATGATGTTTTTCAGAAAATGTCCTCTTTTTTTTTGGTCTGTATGCTCCAGTTAATGATTAATCAATTCCTAAATTAGTTGACTGTTTTTAAATGATTAATCTGATTAATCGTTTCAGCCCTGCTTTAGATTATTTTGGCTCCTGTTGTGCCTTGCTGTGGTTGCCTTTATCATTTCCTGGTTATTTAATGCATCATTGATGGTCAGGACTCTTCCTTTCCCGTAGCCGGGATGTTTTATTATCAAACCATTTAAAAACCCCAAAATCTAAAATTGTCATCAGGATTTTGACTTTAATTATGTTTTTCAACTGTTTTTTTTCATGAGAGCAGCAACAGAAATCCATATTAAAGCTGAATATAGACTTCCGGTTATGGCGGCCAGGTGAAAGGACGTGCTCTCACCGCTCTGCTGTTCTTGTCAAAAAAGTTGACCTAAAATACCTTCCTTTCAAACCGAACTAAGCGGCCAGAGTGCGCGGGTGATTGGAATAATGCCTAAAGCAGCAAAAGCGTCCCAAGAAGTAAGTGAAAAAGCAAAACAACATAAACTGACGGATTATCATCTTCGAGGTGAAATGCTGAAAGCTAATGCTAATGCTAGCGCATGCTCAACTCCAATGGCTGCCGCAGACAGAGAAGAGAGCCCGAAGACTCAAAGCAGCAAGGTGGACCAAATACTGTCTGTGGTTAATTCAATCCAAAAGGACTTCTCCTCTAGATTTGACGAAGTTCTGGATTCCATCGACAGTGTACGCAAAGAGATAACCGACTGTGCTCAGCGAATTACAGAAGCGGAAACACGCATTTCTGATGCGGAGAATGAGATAGTAACGTTACGAGCTAAGGTGGATAAGCTAGAGGCCAGGAAGAAAGACCTGGAAGATAAAGTTATGGATCTGGAGTCCAGGTCGAGACAAAACAACCTGAGGCTGGTCAACCTGCCAGAGGGAGCTGAAGGACAAAATGCATGCGAGTTCCTGGAAAAGTGGCTGCCGGAGACCCTCGGTGTTGGAGCGGTGACCGTGGAAAGAGCGCATCGAATTGGACCCCGGAGGGACAACACCGCAACGCCCCGCACTTTAATAATGAGATTTCTCAGCTACAAGGATAAACAGCTTATTGCTCTCGCATCAAAGGCTAATTCTGACATTCGCTACCAGAATCAGCAAGTCCGGTTTTACCCAGACGCCGCGGCGGGTCTAATCCAGCTTCGGAAGCAGTTCGACCCGATACGAACGGAGCTGCGCAAACTGGGATTGCGCCACGGGGTGGCGCACCCAGCCAAGCTGCTGGTAACTCATCAGGACCGAACCCATGTATTTAAAACAGCGGCGGATGCGCGCGAGTTTATAAAGAAGCTCCAAAAGAAAACCGACGGGGAGGTAACAAAGGGCTGAACACCCATACGGTTCTTAAATTAACATTCTGTGAATTTGTTTGGCCTTACTGCCGCCTAGTTCGGTCAGTTAAAAGGAAAATGGAACAGAAATGGACTATTATGGACACACTTAGTTCTGCTTAGGCATGCCAAGAATAAGCACATGCTGGTCGTTGCGAACAATAAGTTTAAACCCGTGTATAAACATGTGGAAGGTTAAAATGTTCTACATAGTGAACAGCATCGGTAGAAAAACCTTTAGTTTTGGTTATTGAGTGGTTAGACTGCTCCTCACTGCGTGTGGGTCGGTCACACGTGATAACGGGAGGTGAACAGAGGGGGGAGGGAGACCCTTTGAGGTCGGTTGTGGTGTGGAAGTTCAGGTTTATGGGATATGTTGTGCGTTTTGTTTTGATGTTTAAGCTTCTCACATGTTCATGTTCGTATGGGGTAAACTGTGTTCTTTTCTCTCCATTTCCGGTAATTTGGTTAATTATACATGTCGAAAGCTTTAAATCTTAAAATGATTACATGGAACTGCAGGGGTCTACAACGCCTAAAGAAGGTTAAACAAGTCATTAATAGATTGCAAGATTTGGATTCCAGAATAGTATTTCTGCAGGAGACGCATCTTATGGAAGAGGATGAGAGCCGGGTCAGGAGGAGGTGGCGGGGGAGTGTTTTCTCTTCAGCATTTTCTTCTAGAGCAAGAGGAGTTATGACTCTTGTACATGAATCTGTCCCATTTCTTGTAAACAATGTTATCAAAGATAAGAAGGGTAGATATTTGATAGTCCAGGGCTCCTTACTATTAGAAAAAATCAACCTGGTTAATGTTTATGGTCCTAACACAAATGACTCGGGGTTTTTTCGAGACTTGTTCCTTTTACTTTCATCACTACAGGGGTGCTTGGTGATTGCAGGGGATTTTAATTGCACCCTTATTCCAGAAATGGATAGATCCACAGGGTCAGATCTGACACATAGTAATTGTAGAACAACTATACAGATGTTTATGAAAGCTCTTAGACTGGTAGACATCTTTAGGGAACTTCATCAACAAACTAGAACCTACTCATGTTATTCAGCAACATTTCAGACCTACTCCCGAATAGACTATTTTTTAATCTCAACAGAACTAATATCTAAAATTCAAAACTGTATGTATGACAGCATAGTGATCTCAGATCACGCGCCATGTTGTCTGAGCTACTGTGATGAAAATCTCACCAGAGACCCCCCTAGATGGCGCTTTCAGCATAAATGGCTGCAGGATGAGGATTTTGTTAAATATATTGGGCTACAGATTGATGAGTTCTTTCAATTAAACACAAATCAAACAACAGCATCCACCAGATGGGATGCCTTTAAAGCATTTATTAGAGGTCATATTATAAGCTATACAGGCAAGAAGTCAAAGGAAGCCAAGACTAAAAGGCAGCATCTAGAAAACAAAATTAAGGACATACAAGAGAGGGTTTTTCAAACAAATGATACTGAGTTGAAAAAACAACTGCTGATCCTCAGAGCAGAATATGACAAAATGTCCAGTTTCAGAGCAGCTTCCAGCCTCTTAAGATTGAAACAAAACTTTTACGAACAAGGGGACAAAGCTGGAAAACTTCTAGCTTGGCAGATAAAAAAGCTTGAAGGAACAACATCAATCACATCAATTGAAACACAGGATAAAACTCTAATAGATCCAAGAGATATCAATAATGCTTTTAAAGAGTATTATCAGAAACTATACGATACTCAAGGAAATCTAGACCAAGTGGAATCAGATAAGTTTTTGAGTCGACTACATATCCCTGTCATAGCAGATGACTGTAGAGTAGACTTAAACATAGAAATAAATAAAGAAGAACTAGCACGGGCCATTGAAGGAATGAGATCTGGCAAACAAGCGGGACCGGATGGAATCCCCATCGACCTGTATAAAAAATTTAAGGATAAATTGCTCTCACCCCTTCTAGATATGTTTATGGAGTCATTTAAAAAAGGCACCCTGCCTCCTTCTTTGAATCAGGCTCTAATTATTCTGTTGCCAAAACCGGGTAAGCCCCCAAATAAGTGTGAAAACCTGAGACCCATTAGTTTACTCAATTCTGATCTCAAAATCATCTGTAAACTACTAGCAATACGGTTACAAAGAATTCTACCAGATATAATAAATAAGGATCAAAATGGGTTTATAGTTGGGAGGCAAGGATACCACAATATTCGAAGGGTCCTGAATATCACTTGGTGTAAAAAAAACACTAATGATACAGCTCTTCTCTCATTGGACGCGGAGAAGGCTTTTGATAGGGTCGAATGGCCCTATCTTTTTAACATATTGGAAAGGTTAAATTGTGGAAGTAACTTTATTAAATGGGTTAAAATATTATATAATAATCCAACTGCAGAAATAGTATCAAACAAAATATTTTCAAGGGCAATTCAAATTAGGAAAGGTTGTCGTCAGGGATGCCCTCTCTCTCCCTTACTATTCACTCTGGCAATTGAGCCATTGGCAACAGCCATTCGCCTTCACCCACGAATCTCGGGGATAACAATGGGCCCCACAGAGCACAAAATCTCTCTATTTGCTGACGATGTCATTTTATTTCTATCAGATCTGAAAAAGTCAATCCCGGTGGTGATGGAAGTGATACAGGAATTTGGAAGAATCTCAGGTTACAAAACAAATAATGCAAAATCTTCTATTCTGGTATTAAATATAGATGAAAGGACTAATCCCATCAGAGAAGTTAAACAATTTAAAGTAGTGGAACATTTTGAATACTTGGGTGTTCAGATTTTCCCAGTACTACAACAAGTGGTCAAATCCAATTACGAGCACCTAATGAAAACAATAGCTGCCTCAATTAGCAACTGGACATCCCTGCCTATTTCTATATTGGGAAGAGTTAATGTTCTGAAAATGAGTATACTACCAAAGCTATTATACCTCTTTCAAAGCATCCCCCTGCCGCCTCCTCCCGAATTATTCACTTGGCTGAAAAAAACTATTTTGGGCTTTATGTGGAACAATGGAAGGTCAAGGCTACGCCTCTCTTTGCTTTATTTGCCATTTGATAGAGGGGGGTTAAAATGCCCCAACTTCAAACTTTATTATTGGGCCACACAACTAAGAACTATCATGTTCTATTTTGCGGATAAAGATAATCCTCACTGGGTAGAAATGGAGTCCCATAACTTAAGTTTGGATCTTCCATTATTTTTATACTCTGACAATCTAAAGAAGTTACAGAAACATGCTGCAAATCCCATTCTGAAAAACATGATTAAAATCTGGCAGGATGTTAGAAAATACCTTGTGGAGCCAAACGGCATGTCCCAGTTTAGTCCAATATGGGGTAATCAGCTGTTTGCTCCAGGTAGGGCAGATGGAACATTCAAACTTTGGGCATCGCAAGGCTTAAAAAGTATTGGCGACCTATACTCATCAAATTCTGATGTATTTTTGTCATTTGGAGAGTTGCAAACCAAATTCAAGATAGATAAAAAGCATTATTTTAAATACCTTCAGCTGAGAAGCTTTGTTAAAGCAAATTACAATAATCTTAACAAGCCTCCCCTTACACTCCTTGAAAAATTAATGACTCGGATTAAAACAAGAAAGGGCATAATTTCAGATTTTTACAATATGCTGATCTCTAACTCATTAGAGAATTCAAAAAATAAACTTATAAACTGGAATTTAGACCTATTATCAAATATCAGTGAAAAGGATTGGGAAAGGGCTTGTGTTAAAACTCACACAATGTCCATAAACAGCCGTCTTAGAATTCTACAATTCAAATGGCTAATGCGCGTTTGTTACACCCGTGCATTTAAATAAATACAATAACAATATACCAGATTTTTGTGTAAAGTGTAATTCTAAAGGGACTTTAATACATTGTATGTGGGAATGCAGACAAATCAATGCATTTTGGGCAGAGGTGAAAGATACAATTGAAAAAATTCTCTTAAAGCAAATTTCACTAGATCCCAAATTGTTCCTGTTGGCTTTATACCCTGAGAAGCATAACTTTAGTAAAGTGGAATGTACCTTTATAGATATAAGCTCACTAGTTGCAAAAAAATGTATTGCTATGGCTTGGAAAAATATCAGCAGACCTAGTGTCATGCAGTGGTTAAAACAGATGGCATCTAATTTGCCACTAGAAAGAATAACGTATATTAGGAAATCCAAACAGCATCTCTTTGAAAGGATTTGGGGGCCTTTCATTAATTTTATTAAGAACTTAGACTTGTCAGAAGGATTGTCCGAGTTTTGATTTACCGGAACCTGCAGTGTGCCATGTTGTATAGATGTGTATTTATATGCAACCAGTTTGCAATCTGTTTGAATACCCGTTTTTGAGAAGCTGTTTTTGTTTGATTTGTTTTGTTTTTTCCTCCCATGTCTTTTTTTTTTTTTTTTTTTTTATTTATTTATTTATTTTTATTTTTTTCTGTCCTTGTTCTTGATTGTATTTACAAAATTAAAAATCTCAATAAAAATATTTTGGGAAAAAAAAAAGCTGAATATATTAGATATCAGAGCAGAAAAGACCGCAGTGGATTATAAATCAATATTCATAGTAAATGCCACAATGTTGTGATATCTTGTTGAATCAGTTTTATCTTCCAGCAGTTTGTAGTGTAGACTTTGTGTTTTTGCTGTTGTTTTACTTCACTGCGCCTGTTTTGGGCTCAGTTCTGCTTTCTGTTCTCATATTTCTTCTGCTTCTGTCATTATCTGGAACCTCCCTGTGGTTTGGCAGCTTGTTGCTGTTAGTTTCCATAGTTTTTGCTCATGTGTTGGATTTTTAGTCTCTGTCAAGTGTCTGTTGTTTGTGTTGTTTTGTCTTTCTGTGTTGCTCTTTTCAGTCTCGTTTTCTCGTTGTTTGGAGATAATTCTTTTTATATTTTCCATGTTTTTTCTGTCATCGTTGCTTTAAGTCGCTGTTTCTAGTGCTATAGGTTTTTGGGTGTTTTTTGTTTAACAATTTTTTTGTCCGTGTTTATTTCAGGACTGCAAGTAACACAAATGTTATTGATTATTCTAAGGAATCAATTAATTTGATTAAAAAAGCAACATCCTGGAGATTTTTAATTTATCCACATGAGCTTTTTTTTATTAACACAATTATGGAAATGCATTAAAGGATCCAAATAAACCTGATAATTAATTCAACATTTTAATCTTGTAATTAAAATGTTTTGTTTGTACAGTTTTTCCTTAGTTACTGCTTTGAATATGTTAATCACTTTTGAGTTTGTACTCCAGCTAACGATTAATCAATTACTAAATTAGTTGACTATTAATTCAACAATCGATTAATCATGATTAATTCAATTAATTGTTTCAAGCCTACTTTATTTTTGACACAATTTAAATTTTGTTTTTTAATTTCTCAATTTGGCTGTTAACTTTTGTATTAATATTTTGGTATTTAAAGTTTTCTTATTACAGTTATATTAATCACTTGAGTTTGTTTCCACCTAAACATTATTATGATTACTAAAAGTTGATATTAATTCAAAATCGATTAATCACGATTAATTCAATTAATTGTTTCAACCACATTTTATTTTTGCTACAATTTAAATTTTTGTATTTTTTTAATTTCTCAATTTGGCTGTGTTTTACTTTCTTTTAATATTTTGGTATTTAAAATGTTTATTACGTTAATCAGATGAGTCGTGTTTCCACCTGAAACACTTACTGGTAGTTGATTACTAAAGTTGATAATTAATTAAAGAATTGATTAATCACATTAATCGATTAACTTCAACCCCATTTTATTTTTGCTACAATTTAAATTGTAAATTGTATTTTTTTTTAATTTCTCAGTCTTGTCTTGTGCTTTTTGGACTTTCTATTTTAATATTTTGGTATTTAAAATGTTTATTACGTTTACACTCAGATGAGTGTGTTTCCACCTGAAACACTTACTGGTAGTCGATTACTAAAGTTGATAATTAATTAAGAATTGATTAATCACAATTAATTCGATTAATCGTTTCAACCCCATTTTATTTTTGCTACAATTTAATTGTAAATTGTATTTTTTTTTAATTTCTCAATCTTGTGCTTGTGCTTTTTGGAGACTTTCTATTTTAATATTTTGGTATTTAAAATGTTTATTACGTTTACACTCAGGTGAGTCGTGTTTCCACCTGAAACACTTACTGATAGTCGATTACTAAAGTTGATAATTAATTCAAGAATTGATTAATCACGATTAATCGTTTCAACCCCATTTTATTTTTGCCATCATTTAAATTGTAAATTATATATTTTTTTTAATTTCTCAATCTTGCTGCTTGTTCTTTTTGGAGCTTTTCTATTTTAATATTTTGGTATTTAAAATGTTTATTAAGTTTACACTCAGGTGAGTCGTGTTTCCACCTGAAACGCTTGGTCAGATGTGGATGGCGTGTTGATGTGAGCGCCACCTGCTCTGACAGATTAAACATTAATCAGCGTGTCGCGTTTCCCCTCCTGCAGGTGGTGAAGGCCTTCGACCATAAAACCCAGACCCACATAGCTCTGAAGATGGTCCGCAACGAGAAGCGCTTCCACCGGCAGGCTGCGGAGGAGATCCGCATCCTGGAGCACCTGAGGAAGCAGGACAAAGACTCGAGCATGAACGTCATCCACATGCTGGAGCACTTCACCTTCCGCAACCACATCTGCATGACCTTCGAGCTGCTCAGCATGAACCTCTACGAGCTCATCAAGAAGAACAAGTTCCAGGGCTTCAGCCTCCCGCTGGTCAGGAAGTTCGCCCACTCCATCCTGCAGTGTCTGGATGCGCTGCACAGGAACCGCATCATCCACTGTGACCTCAAGCCAGAGAACATCCTGCTCAAGCAGCAGGGCCGCAGCGGCATCAAGGTAAAACGCACGAGAGTCTCCGCCAGAGACGCACTGCAAAAACACAAAACCTTACCACGTAACATATTAGTAGACTTGAAATGAGACAGATTACAGATAACTTTTCAGCAACATACAGGAGCTTATTTTGAGTCAACAACTCTTTAATATTGATTAAAAAGTTCTAGTTGTATCTACAGGCCTCTGTTCTCCTGCAGGTCATAGACTTCGGCTCCAGCTGCTATGAGCATCAGAGGGTTTACACCTACATCCAGTCCAGGTTCTACAGAGCTCCAGAGGTGATTCTAGGTAAGGAATGCTCCAAGCCGCAGCAGCTGCAACTATCCGCTCACAATAACACACATTTAAATGTGTGAAACAAACCGTTTTATTAGCTTTTTGGAAATTTCTTAATGCCAGCTATGGATGTTTCAAAGAGCTATTTCAAACAGTTAATTGCTTTGTTTGACCAGAAGGATATTAGCTGGACCTCGAGAGGTGAAAGGTCTTCTTAAATCATGTCAGAAACTAAATTGAAGGTATTCTCCCACCAGTCCTGTTTAGTCCACTTTAGTCAAACTCTGGTTCGTTTGACGGGGGGTGTGAATGCGTAATCAAACCAAAAGAGCAAACTCTGGTTCATCTAAAACCTCGGCCTCAGTTTACTTGAAGTGAACTCTGGCTTGGTTCGAATGCATATGTGAAAATTAAGCAGACCAGAATCCTCTCCAAAAGCAGGAAGAGGACTACAGTGCAGGGAGTTCTGGGTAAATGCAACCAAAAAAAAACACATTTGCCAGCCTAATGCTAGCAGGAGAAATAATCTGTCTTTTACCAAAGACAAAAAAATGAAATCCTCCAACCGCTAAAATCTGACTCCATTATTAACATTTGGTGAAGAAGGAAGTTGTGTTCAATGTCTTCTTCAAAGGTTGTTTCATTCAGTGGTTCTTGGTGCAGCGCCCCCACAGGTAAGGAACAGGACAGGTTTTTCAAAGGGTTGGTTGGTTTGATGCAGTGCAGTATGAAAGAACTGCAGCGCTTGAATATGTAACGAATGTTGAGTTTTTAGTCCCCAATCAAACCGAGTCCATCCGATTATCACCCCAATTCCTCTAAAACAGCTTTTTCAATAGAAAGACGTGGAAACTAGATAGAAAGACGTGGAAACTAGATGGCCGTAATCATTGTAATTGATAAACTGCTTGTTGGGTTGCAGCAATGTCTTAAAATGCGTTTCTTCCTGAAAGATAACGACCTGTTGGACTTTGTTCTCCAGGCTCCAGGTATGGGATGCCCATCGACATGTGGTCCCTGGGCTGCATCCTGGCTGAACTGCTGACCGGTTACCCACTGTTACCAGGCGAAGACGAATCCGACCAGTTGGCCTGCATCATTGAGCTGACAGGCATGCCCAATCCGAAGCTCCTAGAAACCTCCAAGCGAGCGAAGAACTTTGTGTCGTCCAAAGGCTACCCGCGGTACTGCACCGTCACCTCCATGCCCGACGGCTCTGCGGTCCTGAACGGGGGACGCTCCCGACGGGGGAAGACACGCGGCCCCCCGGGCAGCAAAGACTGGAGCACCGCGCTGAAGGGTTGCGATGACCCGCTCTTCCTGGACTTCCTCAAACAGTGTCTTGAATGGGACCCGGTGCTCAGGATGACGCCAAGCCAGGCGCTGCGCCACGCCTGGCTCAAGAGGCGGCTTCCCAAACCTCCATCCGGAACCACAGGAGAGAAAGTCGCCCCAACCAAACGCACCGTCGGCAACGCCGACAGTTCCATCACCTGCATCTCCAAACTGGCCTCCACCTCCACAGCCTCCACCTCTACCAAAACGAGGACTAATTTAGCGGCCATTACAGACGCCAACGGAAACATCCAGCCGAGGACGGTGCTGCCCAAACTAGTTAGCTGAGAGTGAATACACCCCACCCCTTGTGGTGGGGAATAAAAGCTGCGTTCAAAAGTAACCAGCTAGACCTGAATAAAACTGGTCTTTCCAGTTGTGAAACGCATTTGGCTATTTATTGCGTTGATCGATGGGGTGCATTTAAGTGAGATGCAGTCCAAGCTGGGATGCAACCTAAACTAAAGGACCCTGGGTGCACTTTGAAACCTCGAATTCAAATCATCGGAAGCGGATGAGATGTTTTGAAGTTTTGGGCAAAAGGACGGTAAAGTGACGACACACCGTGGGGCGGTTCAGACAATCGGAACACATCACACTGCTCTGTAGCTCCAAACTACACAAAAACACATCAGAAACATGGTGCTGACGGAGGGAACAAGGCTTTTAAAAATATTTTATAACAATCTTTTTAGCCGAGTCATGAAATCAGTTTAACACCAAAAATGTTGAGTGACTTCAGTCTTGCAGATTCTTGTCTACAGTTTTAGGGTTTCACCTTCAGTTTTATGTCATCAACTGATTGTAGCGTGTGTCTCCTGACCCTAAAGCTGCATCTGGTTTTTGGTTCATTTCATTTTTGGGGTTTTGTTGGGCAACGATCCAAATCACAGCATCAAAACTCTCTAAACCCTGATTTTAAACAGCTACCTGAGAGCTGGCTAATAGAATTAGTTAGCCAGTTTTATATTATATCGACTAGCTAGCCATGTTAGCATGCTAGCGTAGTGCCTGTTAGCTGGCTAACTGCTAACTAGTACAAACTGAGTTGGTAAACAGCTATATATACATGTTTAGCTGTAATATTGCTACCTACTTTCGACATAACTAGCTAGCAGTTAGCCTAGCACACACAAAAGAGTTAGTTAACAGTAGCTGACTCTGTGTTTGCCTTGTATATCAGTCATTTGGCTAGCATTAGCCGTTATAGCCATAGCATGTCAGCTCTCCACTGCCCGGCCTTATCATTCTCAGACAGAATAACAAGATATTTATACTTTTAATGATTTTAAGTTTGTTTTTCAGGTTGTAAAGCAGGTGAGACGGTTGAGGACGTAGAAACGGTGGTTCTGTTCACGAGAACAGGCTTGATCCCTCTGTATGAAACCAAATGTGAATTCTTGGGGCTCGACCAGGCTGATGAAGGAGTCGTGACCTCAGAAGGTAAATTCAGCGTGGTTTACAGACGAGTTCAAATTGAGGCCTCTAATGGTGAAAAAAAAACTAAAAAGAAGCATAAAATTGACACGTTTTTTAAATAAATATAAAAAATAACTCAAAATTTTAATATCTGTTTTACTGTAAATGCTGAAAAATGCACATTGGGAAAAGATAAATATTGTCTGCAGTAAAGTTTATGTGGATATTAAATAGGAAACTGTTGTAATTTGACTCTTACCAGATTATTTCTTTTTTTTTCCCCTCCACCTTTAATCATTTTTCCATTTAACAAATTTATATTGGACAAAAACAAGCTGATTAAATACAGAATTCAGTTCATTATTATTAAACATGTAAATACATTAATAATCAAAAATAAGCAGAAAACCGTGAGGGGAAAAATACTTTTCATACATAATGAGGTAAGCTTTCAGTAAAATCAATGGCTCTGGCTAAAACAAACTTTTAAAACACTTGCTGTTTTTATTTCATTTGATTTTACCAACTTGAAGAACAATTACAGTTGGAAGAGCTCAGAAGTGCAGATAGTTGTCAAAATTCACCAAATAGAGCAAAGGGGAGGCCTGAAGAGACAGAAACTAGAATATTTTGAGAATGATTGGATGCACTGTTCTACGGTTTAGATGAAGATTGATTTTCAGTCTGTGTAGATACTTTAGTGACGTCCCAGAATAAAAATACAGCACTGTTAAATCTGGATCTTTGAAAGAAGTCCCTTTAAAATGTATATGATATACCTTCAAAACCGGCTTCAGAGGAAGCCCAACAAACTTTATTTTTAGTTTAGGCAGATTTGTTAAAGGAACAAAGAAACTAATAATATGACCCAAAAAGTAACAAAAAAAGAAGAAAAAAAATTAAATAGACTGCATTAAAAAAAAACTTTTTCTAAGGAAAAAATGAGAAATGTGGCACAAATAATAAAAAAATTTATTAAGAAGTAAAGTGCGATTTTAGAGCTGATGTGGCTTAAAAATGTAATCTCCAATTATTTGTATCTTTCTTATATATAGCAGGCCCGATTTCCAATCTTAATTTTTTCTCTTAGATATAAATTACAAATGACAAAACATTTTCAAAAAGTGGCATAATTTAAATTTCTTCTGTTGTATTTTCATTAATTATGAGAATTTAGTCATAGCATTAACAGAAGAATGTCTTGAAATTACAAAAAGTAATTTTAATGTGAAGAAAGCTTGGATAATTAATTACTACTTCATTTTTCTAATATTATGACTTTGTTCTTCTAATTAAAAAAAAAGAAAAATATCTTATTTCGTCATAAAATTGAAGTCCAAACAAATAGAAACTAGTCAAACAAAATGGTGGCATTGGTCAGATGATCCAAAAATTAAATCTTTAAATCGATTCATCACCAGCCCAGATTTGGTTTCTTAATTATTTTCTGGTGTTTTACATTTAAACACACATTAATAATACCAACAGCAGGTTCTCTGGGTTTTGGGCTGTTGGCTCGTTTGTGGCGCCGCCGCCTGAATTCTGATCAGCTTATGAAGGAACCGATGTTCCAGATCTCACCACGATCCGGCGAAGGTTTGGTTTCTGATGATGTAGGTGAACAATAGAGCAATGATCAAACTTTAATCCTGGTCCTTTTAAATCAGTGTTGCTAACCATCAGGAGGGCCGGGGGGGCGACGAGTAAAGCATGTTTGATTTAATTTATTTGTCACATTTTAATATTTAAAAGTCTAATCTATGTATGTACAGTGATGTGCAGTTATTACTGTATACTTGAATGTGTGTGAGTGTGTGTTTGCTGCAGGACGCGTGTGTGCAATATTAAAATGTTCTCTTAAAATTTGTTCCCTTACAAACCACACACGATATTAATACACAAAGAAAATCTGAACGCAGTCTGAAAATAAAGTCACAGGAGGAGGTGGAGGATGAAGATGAGGAGGAAAAGGTTCCCGGGATTGACTAATCGGTGTCCGTTGACGTAATGTAGCACACAGGAAGTAAAAGACAATGTCACCATGCACAGGAGGAACCGCAGATGCTACAAGCTCCGCCCATCTCAGGTGAAGCTCCGCCCCCTCCTGGTGCAGGAGAAGGGAAAAGTAGAAAATGTGGAGTTGATTCTGTTTTGTTTTGATAAGTTGAGTTGATTGTATGTTTAGTTTTTTTTTGTTTGTGAGACGGAGTGCTGAGAGTCGTAACTTTGTGCTTCAGTATCTTGACGCCATGCCATGCCCTCCCAACACACACAAACATGATGTCATCATTCGTTTATTATTCAGCCTGAATTGGCTAATGCAAAAAATACCAACAATATCTCATTTTTCAGTCTCCATGCTGTGTAGCCTGTATTTTACAGCCAACATTACATGATAGTGCTCCATATGCCACAACTTTTAATTTTTGTTTTAATTTGGAAAAACAATCTAATTCCTCAAGTTTAACATTTGTTACTGTTTAGCTTCAAAACTACTTCTGGATTACACATTTTGTGCCGTCTTTTTAAAAACATTTCTAGTTCCACTATTCACCGATTAAAAAGTATTTGTGCACAGTTTGACTTTACCTAGTGATGTCTCAAATGGAAAAATAAAAAACATTTTTAAAAATGAAAGGATTACTATTTATTTGCAGAAATATTTTTTAAAAATACAGCGGCAACAAGAAACGTAGTGGGGAAAAAATTTAATATGAATGAATAAATCCCCAAACTTGGGGTCACAACAAAGTTTTATTTTACCATTACTCGTATTTTTAAATTAAACAGG
Source organism: Poecilia picta (assembly GCA_033032245.1). NCBI lineage: Eukaryota > Metazoa > Chordata > Actinopteri > Cyprinodontiformes > Poeciliidae > Poecilia > Poecilia picta. The sequence goes on along the minus strand of CM065375.1, from coordinate 3,297,255 downwards.
AAATTATAACAAAGTAACTCAGTTGTGGCGTCTCTGTTTAGTTGTTTCTACTAGTATTGTGACATTAAAAACAGAGGAATTGTTATTTGTAGTTATAAACATATTCAGGGTAAATCCAAATTTCAAGCCTACCGGAATCCAGCTTCCGGTATGCAATGGCTGCCGTTTCCGTCGAACGTTCTCGACTCGTATCTGACCTCATTCCCAAATGCGAGTTCCAAAAACTATAAATTTAGACTTCTGACTGAAATTAAAACACCTGTTAGCGCAAGCCAAGAGAACAGTTGTCATAATGCCATTACTGACGCTCATATTTCTATCTTGCTAAACCTGTGGGCCTCTGCCATGTTTACAGATCCAGCAGAAGAGACCAACAGCCCAACCACAGATCGTAGCTTTAAACTGCTCTGCACTGATGTTAGCATTTCGTGTTTGTGTGTGTAGGAACAGAGAGGGAGAAGTTTAAGTCATGGCAGCACAATGTACAGACACATATCAGCCAACTGTCGTTTGCTAACGACAGGGCGAAGCTAACACTAGCCGTTTGCTGCACTGACGTTGGTTTTACCTATTGAAGCTACCACTAGCCTACTGCTAACTGAATGCTAGTAGCAAATAGCAAAGGGTTTTCTTGCTCTCTGCAGCTACGTTGAGCTCTTCAACGAAGTTCTCAACCAAGTTGTTAGTATTAATGTGGTTGTTTTTGATGTTTGTACCTCAGATTGCATTACTGTTGTCATTTATATGACTAACATCCAGGGCATTTGGTTTAATCTACCAAAGTGCATTCCTTTACAAAAGTAGCTACATGCTAGCTACTCCAGCAGTCACATATAGGCAGTCAAAAAGTAAGAAACAAGCAAAAATACAATAAAGAGACATTTTTTTCCTATAACATGAAAAATGTTTTAACTTACCTCTTGGTAGCACTCTGAAAAAAGATTTTGTTCATGTGAAAGCGGCTTTAGCCTGTTAGCCAATTAGCTCATTAGCCATTGGCTTCTCTCGAGAAGTCTTCGCAGCCAGACATTAGTGAAAGGTTTCTATATTGTTTGCCAGCTGGGTTTTATTGTTTTGTTTTTTTTTAAAGATGTAAATATTGTGTAAAAGTGTTTGAATAAAACAGTTTGGGGACGGGGTGAGGGGGGGTGGGGGGTATTCAATGGGCTGTGGTGCCACTGCACTGCCAGTTTTATTTTGTACTGTATCTGCTGTACAGAACACAGAAATTGACACTTTTCTAGTGAGCCTTTGTTAAATTTTATTGTGGTGGAAAAAATTATTAATAAAAAACACTTTTATTGTCAATCTTTTGTGTTAATAATTTGATGGAAAATCAGGTTTTTTTCATATTCATTTTTTAAAACTGTCATAACAACCTGATGCTAATCTATGAACGTTCAAGGCATTTTACACATGAATGAAGAAAGTTCGAGAATAATTGTGTTAATAAAGACAAATTGAGAAAAATGTCCACTTTAATGTTGTAAAGCCCTTACTATAGCTGGCCTATTCAGCCATGTTTTATCTACAGAATTACAATCTGGAACATATAAAGTAAATATTGATTTTTTGTTATCTAATACATATTTAAACCTAAAACATATTCCAAAATATTACTTCACATTTTACTGCAGAAAGTACTGATTCTTAAAATATCCAAAAATAGGTTAATCACAAAAGTGGGCACTTAGGTTGCATTAAAGAGAAGGGAACTAACATGGCTTTTTGTTTTAGTTTATATTTGTTTTAAACAGGAATCTCTATTCCCCTCCCTCTCCCCCCCCCCCCAAAAAAAAATGATGGAAATGGATTTGGGTGCAATCCAAAAAACTCTTGAGCCATTTAAAGAATCTAAAATTACTTAATCAATGTCATCTTTAATTTTGCTTCCAATATGTTTGAATTCCTTTGGTGAAAATGTTGTAAAAAATTGTATATCATAATCCCACCCCTTTTTTGTATCTGTTTTTATTATTTCAAGGATTAGGGATGAACGATATGTTAGCTATAACATCAGTATGAATTTGATTAGTGAATCTGGACCAACAACAGCAATATTCATACTCATTTTGACTCAAATTTTTATATCCTGGTTTATTTTTAAACTGAGATTTCTTTTGTGTTTGAAACTTGATTTTAGTGTCTTGAAATTTTAGTTTTAATGCTATTTTCTATTCTTTTTTTTCTTTTTCTTTTGTGGTGGATCTGAAGCTGTTTTAACGTTGGATTATGACTTGAAAAGTTAGCCAGAATATGGATAATCTGTGTTTATTGGGCTAATTAAGAAGTCAATTGGTTCTCCATAAATGAGTATTTCATATTGCTGGTTGCAAATGCATAAAGCCAGTTGTTGACAAATCTACTACTGTACATTGTCTAATTACTGGCCTTTACAGGTGAATATTTAGTTTTTTTATATATATATATATATACTTATCTAGTATAGTATATACTAGAAAAAACATGTGAAGAAAAACATGTGAAGAAACTTTACAGGAATCTGAGGATGCTGAGTGGTTGCACTGGGTTTCCATGACAACGCAGGCTTTTTGGGTGCTAATAAATGCAGAGTTGACAGGGAGGGGGGCCTGACATCATGAAAGCCGGTGCTGACTGTTGATAGCGCTGCTTAGATTATCACAACAGACGGCGCTGGAAACGACATGCAGGAAGTGAAGGCAGCACTTTAAAAATAACTTCTAAGTTTTTTACATCTAGGGAGAAAAATCAACTCAGCAAAATGACTCATCAGTGAAAGCAGAACATATTTCACTGAAACTATGACGATTTCCATAAACTACAACAAAAACAAAGGCACAATGTCTGTCATAAATGTCTGAAAACATTTATGTAAAAAATGGCAACGAACAATTATTTTAGTCAAAATAATTGACTATTCTGACAATTTATTGATTAATCGGATAAAAAAATTGCCACACTGCTGATTTTTCATTTAACCACTTCACAAATATGTTAAAAAAGGCAAAACCAAATATTTCAATTCATCCTAAATGCTATTTCAAACATTTTATTGCCTAAAACACAAATTCTGCAGTTTTCATCTGCAGCTTACAAACATCAACATGTAAAATTTAACCCTTTCTGCTTGACACAGTGTAGGGCTAATCTATTAGTATTTTTTCAATTAATCGATTGATAATTAGACAGAAAAAGGTCCTGGTAGAACATATTTACAAACAACGATTTTTATTATCTTAAATGCAAAATGAATATATTTTTGAACAGTTTTGGCTTAAATACTGGTCTAAGTGTGTTGTTCTTTCAACAAATATACAATTATTTTAATAACCGATTAATCCACTTCCTTAATTAATTAATTAATTTCACTGCCTTTCAAAAAAGATGCTATTTAAATCTAAAATGCAACACAAAGTACAAAAATTTTATTTAATTTCACGTAAATCTGGCTGCACATCCCGTGTTTTTTTTTTTTTACCTCAGATCAGCTTTTGCTGCATCTATTAAGAAAATGAAGCTGACGATGCCCTGACAAAGACAGAGAAACATAATCAAACAGAAGTCAGACTTCTTATTTTTTTAATATTAAGTTTTGTTTACAGTTGTCCAGGCAACCGGAAACATGTTCAGAAAAAACAAAACCCTGTGAAATAAAAATCTGTTTGTTGAGTCCCACTACTTCAGGTTTCGTGCCACTTTGTTTCCCATCGGTCATTGACGAGTTAATTGGTTCACCATGGCAACCAGGACCAGCCATATGATTGGAGCAGCTGTGGAGGAGATTAGCAGGAAGGACGCAGCTGCTAATTATAGAGCAACACGCTGCCAGGGTTAGCCAGCCTGGAGCAGCTGGTGCCTGGCTCAAGGGCAGGTGGCAGCAGATTCGATCCGGACTGGTTTCCTCAGAAGAACATGTTCCCACTTCTGGATGAGCGAATGATTCAGCCTCTCAGAGCTGCTTTAATCTGCAGCAGGAACCTGTCTGCTTCCTGGTTGGGTCAGCCAATCAGGGCGAGACCTACAGGTGAGTCAGGAGGGTTCATCTGCTGACTGATGGAAAAGAAACGGACTGCACAACAGAACCGGGTCATTCCAGGTCAAACGATCCTGGAAAAACATCCTCAAACATCTACTGATAATTCATGACAGAAAGCAGTCTTAACGTCTAGCTGCATAATTATTCCAATAACTTGTCATGTAAAAATGTCAAATTTTATTTTACTTGAGAATTCTGAAACATTTTGCATGAATTAACATTTTTCTTAAACCCATTTTTGCAGCCAAAAGGTAATAAATTATGTGATAGTCAACATCTTTTCACATTGATCAATCCCTCCAGAATTTCACTTTCAATTTTCAATTTATTTATTTATGTTTTCATATTAGATTTTTTTAAATACACGTAATCTGCTGCTGGCCGGGCCCCAAAAATCAACACCTACACTGGCATATGAAAATGGCTGCAAACAGAAACATAAATGTACAACTGTACATCTCAGAAAAGCAGAAGATGCACAAGATCCTGCACAACCAACAAAGATGCAGCAAATGGTTTCACCTGCCTTTTCCAGCAGCCATTGTAAAACCAGCTGACCCAAACTGCTGGAACTCCTCTTGGTTTGCTAGGTGATGGGGCAGAGCCTGCAGAATGTGACATTTTTTAAACAAATCATTTTCCAGGTGCCAAAAACATTAACTTATTGCCAAAAAAAAATATTTAAAAAAAAGCAGCTGTGTTTTTTTAAGCACTTCACTGATTTTAAAATCAATTGAGACCCAATTGGAAGCAAAAAAAATATGCAAAAAATAAATTTTACATGATTGGTTCCCTCCAGCTGTTATGTTGAAGGTTTATTTATGTGTCCCATGAGAGTCTTGGCAGCTCTGGAGGAGCTGCAGAGATTCACATGATTACTAGGAACTTTTAGTGCCACAAATCTGGACTTTTTGGAGATTAGGAGGAGAAAAGCAGCTGAATCTAAACCCTTATTAGTGGTTATTGATAATATTTGCCCTTTTCTAGTTTAGAAAATAAAATACTCACTTTTCTCCTCACTCAAAGCTGCATCACCTGTGAGCTTCAGTTGGTCCGCATACAAACAAACGGCTCATGCAGGTAAACACACAGCAGCCCTGCTGGTTTAATGCATCATCCAAAGTGAGCATATAGCTCGGGTGTGTTGAAATGGTGAAGAAGATGAATCAGGACTCTGATGTGCTGCAGACCTGAGGACAGATGAAGATTTACCTCCAGCACACGGAAATAAACCTGTGAGAAGGTCTATTTAAAACTGGATGCAGTTCAGAGCTCAGCAGGACGCTGTAACCCGATCGAGTGCAACTCACTGCAGAAATTATGGGCCTAAATTAATATCCAGCCTAAATGTCACATGGAGAGTTTGTACAGCGGCAGCGGCTTCACTGCAGCAGAAACTCATCTTACTGTCTGAATGGACGTGGCTTCAACTTTATCAGCTAAATCTGAGGAGCTGAGGAAGCTGCACAAAGCAGCATTTAGAAGAAGAAATAGGAGCGAAAAGAGGAAAACAAGAACAGAAGGAAAGAAAAAAGAGAAAAGAATGGAAAAGGGAAAACAGAAAAAACAGGAAAAAGGAAAAGAGACAGAAAAAATGAAAAAGACAAGGATAAGGAAAACAAAAGGAAAATTATAAAAAAGAAAAAAACAGAAAAGGAGGTGAACATTTTCATTTTTGAGAGAAGCTAAAGAAAAAATAAGGAAAAGAGAAAAAGGATGAGAAAATGAAAATGGGAAGAAAACAGAATAAAGAAAAGGAAACAAAAAAGAAAAAAATGGAGTTTAGCATTTTTTGAGAGAAGAAAAAGAATAAAGGAAAAGGGATGGAAAAATAAGAAAGCAGGAAAAAGAAAAACAAAAAGGAGAAGAAAGTTGCACATTATTTTCATTTTTTAATGAGAAGAATAAAGGGGAAAAGAAAAGAGAAAGACAATAAAGAAAAAAATATAGAAACACCAAAAAACAAAGTTTCACTTTTTTAAAACTAATTTTTTGATGGAAAAGAAAGAATGCTGCACGATAAACTAAAATGTAATTAAACCCAGAAAATTCAGACGAAAGCAAAGCAAAAAAAACCAGGAGTGAGTTGATAAAACTCAGGTTATCCTGGAAAAACAGCCAAAAAAATCACATTCAGAGACAAACTATTGATTATTGATAGAAGAAATAAAACCTGAATAGAGACAAAATGGCGAAATGCAGCCAAAGGACACCAAGATAGAGGAATATGACGAGTGACTATAACTGGAAATGGGGAACATTAACTGTTTCCTCTTCCCAGAGGAATCTGTTTCCTGACTGAGGAAGTGGAGCAGAGGTGTGCAGATCTCCCAGCATGCACTGGGGTGACACCTGAGCAGGTGAGATGTTTGTCAGAAGGTTTCACAGCTGAATTTGTGAACATGATGAGGAGAAAACAGAGCACAGCGCAGCAACAGGTGTTGAGCTCATCGCTAGCAGTGAGGTGTCGAGTTTGCGTTGCCATGGGAACGTGCTGACCACACCGAGGCTGCTGGTGTCATTACACTGTGATGCATCATGGGAAAACGAAGACTGATATCACCTCATTACACACACTGTGATTTATTCAAGCATTTATTTTTGTAAAATTACACGGTCAAAAACTAACAGCAAAGATTTTTGCTTATTAGAGAAAAAAATATGTTTCTAGTCAGATTTTCATTATGTTATTCACACATTTATAAATGTTAAAAAATTTAAACTGAATATTTAATTGGCAAGCTAAATGTTTAGTCTACCAACGAGCTATTTAGCTAGAAAGTTAGAAATTTTAATTTAAATCTAAACATTTTGTTTGGAGCTAAAAATGTAATTTGGTAATTATGTAGCTGCAAACTAAATATTTAGGTGGAGACAAGCTAAATATTTGGTTAGCTAGATAAATATTCAATTAGTTATCTTTTTGGTAACTAAATATTTAGCAACAAGCTATTAGGTTAGGAAGATAGATGTTTAGTTTAAAACACAAATACTTAGTTGGAGCCAAATTAAATTTTTAGTTTGGGAACTAAATATCTGGTTTAGCAAACTAAATTTGGAGCCAAACTAAACATTTAGTTCACCAACTAAATGTTTAGTTGTGAAGAAACATTATTCACCAATAAATTTATTTAGGAAACAAACATATTACAACAAATATTTTGCAAGCTACATCTTTAGTTCAGCAACTAAATATTTAATTTCAAACTATTTGTTAAGCAAGCTTGATATTTAGTTTAAAACTAAATATTTAGTTTGCTAGCTATATGTTTAGATCCAAACTAAATATATGGTTAGAAAGCCAAATATTTTGTTTGTAGCTAATTATTCAGTTAATTAAATGTTTAGCTGATAACTTGGAGTTGGTCTGTCAACGTAGTAAAGTTTGTGTATTTCTTCTCTTCCATACATTTTTCTTCCACTTAACTTTCCATTGATATGCTTGGAGAAATCACTTTGTTTCATTTTATGTCTGTATGCTGATGAGTGAAACTCTAGGCAATGAAAGCGTCTCACATCCCGAGAAACTGCATGTGGTTCCTAGAAACCTTCAACACCAGGTGTAAATAAATCAGTGCTAATCTGTTAAACTTCAGCTACTAATTTTTCCAATACGTTTTCAGTGTTCAACCAGTATTAAAGCATCAGATCTGACCCACTCCAGCCCAGTTTAGCCGGTCAGAACAAGTCCAGCAGCTTTTCAAGTATCATCTGAGCATTTCACCTTCGTCTAACCCTAAATATAACCCCAGTCATGGAAAGAGTCTGTACCTGCCTGCGTGTCCATCTGTCTGCCTGCAGCCGAATGCGGCCCCCGGCAGGCACACACCGATCTGCTGCGCGGGTCTCCGGGTTCATGGAAAACTCAGAGGGTGTCAGATTTGTGAGGCCAGAGGTCAGTTTATTTCCAGCGTCTGTCTTCATCACCCGAACGCCTCACGCACAGGCAGGCTGGGTCCGGTCGGTCTGTCTGTCCGGCGTTCCCTGTTGAATTCACAGAAGTTTGCAACAATCCCTGATGCTCCTTCAATGCAAATTTCCTGGATGGATTTCAACGCTTCTGTGACAGAAAGAGATGTTTAGTAAAAGTTAAAGTGCAGAACGCCAGACTCTGCTGCCATCTAGTGTTTAAAGGTTGTCATTGAAATTTTGCAATTACTTTTATTCTTTGAATATGATCTCAATCTAAGGAAGAGGATTAGGGCCAAGGGAAAATAAAAAATTCTGACTTTAAAGTCAGAATTCTGAGATTAAAGTCACAATTCTGACTTTAAACTTTCTGACTTTAACGGTTTAATCTCAGAATTTCAAAATTCTGAGATTAAAGTCAGACTTTAATCTCAGAATTCTGACTTTAAAGTCAGAAAGTCAAATTCTGAGATTAAAGTCAGAATTCTTTTTTTTTTTTCGGTGGCCCTAATCCTCTTCTGTATAAATCATAGTAGGTGTTAATAAAATACTCCAATCAAGTAAAAAAAACAAAATACAAATATGTTTTTTTCTGACATTTTTTTTTCTTGAGGACTTGTGAGAAAAACAATTTTTTTAATTAATATAAAAAATTATCTCTCTCTCTCGATTTCTAACTCTTGTGTTTTTTATAATTTCATAATTTTTCTTAGAATTTGTATTTTTTTTCACGCTTTTAGTTTTTTTTCTTTACTTTTCGACTTTATATCAATTTAGAATGACGTCATAGTCAGATTGCGCTGAGTAAAGGAAAATATCGAAGCTGAGAGAAGCTTCCAGAACCGGTACAGGGGGAGTTTGGCCTTTATATCCGTCAAGAAAGAGGTATAATATATCCTTAGTGGGTATAAGGCATGTGTTAACTGTCTGTTGAACATTTACCAAACAATTTTCCATATTTCAGAATGAAAAAAAAGAAGTATTGTGTGTAAGGAGCCAAGTCCCAGCTAGCCGCAGCCCTTGACTTTAGCTCATAATGGAAGACGTTTTTCCCCACTCAAATAAAACTAAAGGTAAGTTAAAAAGTTGATCTTTGTGTCATTTTTATATTCTTTTTATGTTTAGGCATTAAAATACGTCGAAATGTTTCAAGGTCAATGCTAACATTCTCACTTCAGTTTAGCTAACAGCGCCATGAATATTCATGTCTATTGTTAGCGCGGCTATGCTAGTGGTAGCATTTAGCTTAAAAATAATTTAACCACTGTTAGAAATGTCGCTAACTTGCTAGCCTCCAGCTTGTAAATTATTAGTACGTCCCAAAATCTTTACAGTTTATCCACTTTATTGTACGGTTGACTGAGTGGTTTATTTACACACAGATTTAAACGGTTGTATTGTAAATTGTCGTTCATTTACATAGTTGTATGCATAGACATTAATACGTAGACGCCTCATGTATGGAGTTAGATTTGTTTCACAATTATTCAATCAAAAAAAAAATCTCAACCAAAAAAAAAAAGTTTCAACCAAAAAAAAATCATCTCAAACAAAAAAAAAGTTTCAACCAAAAAAAAATAATCTCAAACAAAAAAAGTCATAAAAACTATTTAATCATAAAAATATTTTTTTACGAAACAAAAACATTTTTAAAGATTTTTTTTGATTGAAGTAACTAATTTTTTGATTGAATCTCTTTCTTTTGGTTGAGTGTTTTTTTTTTTTTGGTTGAAACTTTTTTTTGGTTGAGTCTTTTTTTTTGGTTGAGTCTATTTATTTTTTGGTTGAACTCATTATACAGCTTTATTTGCTTTGGGGAAGCTTACATGAACATTCTGGGCGGGGCTTAGCAATGTAAGACGTGTTCCGATTGGTTGGCGCTGACTAGAGCGGATGACTCCCTGAAATCTCGGAACCGTCCGGAACTGCAGGGCTTCGGTGACGGACACAGAATGTTAAAGGTAAGTAATGTTCACCAAATGACACCGTTTAGCAGCTACTAGAGTCTCCACCCTGTTTCAAAGAAGAAATCTGACACAACGTATGACGACAGTCACATATTGTGTCTGCCGCGATCCCAGGTAGCATATTATTATTTCTTCTTTAATCTTTAAAAATGTTTTTGTTTTGTAAAAAAATATTTTTATGATTAAATAGTTTTTATGACTTTTTTTTTGTTTGAGATGATTTTTTTTTTTTCGGTTGAAACTTTTTTTTTTGGTTGAGATTATTATTTTTTTGATTGAATAATTGTGAAACAAATCTAACTCCATACTCATGGAGCGAGAAGGTCATTGCTGCAGCAAACAGAAAGGGGCGGGACGGACCACTGTCAGTCTCATACCTTATATGGAAATGGGACCATTGCACTCCGGAAGTCAAGGGGGCGCTATTTCATGTATTATCCGCGGTCTCCCGTTTTTGTTTTGTTTTGAAATATGTGTTATATCTTCACCTTTAGGAAGGAGTTTCACGCTCAGCATGTATTTGAACTTCAATATTTTATTTACTTATGGGCAGCTCACAGTTTTTAACAAATTCTGTAACTTTCGGTGTACTTCTAAATCTGCTCCTTAGTCCCATCTTTTCGGGGTTTTCTGCTGCCTCTAGTGGCCTGGCGGTGGTAATACAACTAATATAATCACGTTACTAAATCAGAATACCAAAGTCTTTATTAATTTCGGCATTACTGGCACCGTAAAAGATAAATTATCTCGTAAAACACCATATTTTTCACTTTTTTAAGGATGTAGAGCTAATTAAATGACAAACAATACTTTTATACATTATGAATAATATCTATATCTCCATTAATTATAGGAGGAAGAAAAGAAATAAAGGGACATGAAAAACAACATAATCAACTATAATAAAAAATACCATTTGCATTATATACGTAAATTCAGCAAAAGTCAAAAACAAACAAATTAGGAATAACAACCCAGGTTGTTAAACAGATACAAGCAAAAAAAATCACATTTCTGTTTTCATGTTTTCATGGTGCCATGTATGTTATTCTGAGATACTATTTATAGTAGAGTCTTATATATAGGAAAAAATAAGATAAAACTATTTATAAACGATAAATCATATTCATAGAATCACATTATCAACAATTTGTGATTAGACAAAACACACATTTACCACAGCTCGCTATAGGTGAATGTTATTTAGTTTGGTTAAGAATAATTATTGCACTGTCAATAAATAACCTCTAATAGATGTTCTTAGTTCCTAAAGGAAACATCTTCATGAGCTCAGAGGGTCAAACTGATAGACAATTGATGCTCTTTGCTAGAATATTTCTTGCTGTCTTCCAAGTTCTTTCAGCAAACAGTTGAGACAGAGATGTTTTTGGTTTCACCACTATTTATCTGCTGTTATACCTGCCATTCAAAGTATTCTTAAAAGATTGTCTGTTAATCTGCAGCTCATGTGACCAAACCAGCTGAGGAGATGAAAAGTTAAAACTTGAGTTAAAATGTTGTTTTAACTTGAGTTAAGTTAAAATTCTAGTTAGAATGTTAAGTTTTAACATTTTAACACAACCTCTAGTAGGGTAACCCCAAGGTCTTCTTAAAATATAGAGTCTCTGAGAACAGTTCTTAAAGATATAGTCAGTGTTTTCAGCAAAGTTGAGCAACCGGTCCAGGAATGACACAAGGAATTTAAAATTTAGTTGTGGTAACACAACTAATTATATTAGTTGTGTTACCACAACTAATATAATTAGTTGTGGTAACACAACTAATTATATTAGTTGTGTTACCACCTCATGCCACTAGAGGCAGCACCAACCCCGAAAAGATGCGACTAAGGAGCAGATTTAGAAGAACAATGAAAGATACAGGATTTGGTAAAAACTGTGAGTTTCAACAGGTTGATGGCCAACCTGTTGAAACTGTCTTGTTACAGGTCTTGTTTATGTCATTTAATTAGCTCTACTTCCTTAAGAATATGGAAAGGTATGTTCTTTTGTTACTTAGGGAATTTATCTTTTACTGTTCCAGTAATGCCAGAATTAATACATAATAAAGACTTTGGTATTTTGATTTAGTAACGTGATTATGTTAGTTGTGTTACCACCCCTCGCCACTAGAGGCAGCAGTAAACCCCGAAAAGATGCGACTAAGGAGCAGATTTAGAAGAACACCGAAAACTACAGAATTTGTTAAAAACTGTGAGCTGCGCTTAAGTAAATAAAATATTGAAGTTCAAATACATACTGAGAGTGAAACTCCTTCCTAAAGATGAAGATATATCACATATTTCAAAAGAAAATAAAAACGGGAGACCGCGGATAATACAGGAAATAGCGCCTCCTTCACTTCCGGAGTGCAATGGTCCCATTTCCATATAAGGAATGAGGCTGACAGTGGTCCGTCCCGCCCCTTCCTGTTTGCTGCAGCGAGGTGGACTTGCATGGAGCGGTCGGCCCGTTGCTGCGATACGTAACAGCGTCCGCCATATTGAATGTGGCATATGTGCCAGTAAGGTGATACAAGTGAATGGACCGGACTTTATAAAGTGCCGTTTTACAAAGTATTTTAAGTTAATATCTGCCATTGACACATTTTCTCACACACATTAATATATTTGGCAATCAAAGAAGTTACTAAAGACTGAGTTTCTAACTTTTGATGTGATTATTAAATTGTTTTTGGGCATTTCTGAATAAAGAGCACAATGTTTAAATTGATAGAAATGATTCTGATCATTTTTATATTGACGTTGATGAACAGACACTTATATAGTGTTTTATTTAACAATATATTTACATAATTCCATAATTTAATGTACATTTAACATTTCAAGACAACAAATAATTTTCCTGTATTTATTTTTTATACTATATTGAGAAATTACTTGATTTAGACAGAAGAACAGCAGCTCCAGCTCTGATCCTGACTGATCTTTCCTCACTAATTCCTCTGGTTTTTAATTAACTTCTCCTCTAACAGCGGTTTTTCATCAACTCTCTCAGTATAAAACAGTGTGAAAACGTTAGCTGCTATGCTAACAATCAACAGTTATTTCGGGCCAATTTAGCTACATAGGAAATATTTTCTGGTTGTTTAGAAGCGAATTTCTGGCTGCAAAGTCAAGTAATTCTGATCTTTCATCCTTACCTGGGGAAGGTAATCCTAATGGATCCAGCTTGTTTCGTAAAACGGTTGAAAAACATCCACACAGCACAGAACTTAAGGAGCTCCGATGGCCCTGCTGCCACATACAAGATGGCGGACGCTGTTATGTACGACTCAGCGCTCCATGAGGCGTATATGTATTATGTTTATGGTTGTATGAGCTCAGATTGGTGACTCAAATCTAACAATCTGCAGCGCAATATGGAGAAACTAGACCATAAGGCAGTGGTTCTTAACCTTTTTTGAGGTACCGAACCCACCAGTTTCATATGCGCTTTCACTGAACCCTTTGTGATAAATAAAATGATTTATTTCCCCCCAAATCCAAGACATAGGGGTGACCCAACTGGAGTCTAGTTGTTTCACCCCAAGATCACTAAGTCTTCTTAAAGGTTAGAGTCTCTGAGGACAGATCTTCAAAATCTAGTCAGTGTTTTCAGCAAAGTTGATCTGACTGTCCAGGAACGACCCAAGGTATTTAAAATGAGCCACAGTTTCAACAGGTTGGCTATCGAGAGAAACTGGAACAACTTTATTAACCAGATTATTTAATTGGCTCTACATTCTTAAGAGAATGAAGAATTAGTAATAAATAATAAATACTTAGCGGTATTCTGATTTAGTAATGTAATTATATTAGTTGTGTTACCACCTCATGCCACTAGAGGCAGCACCAACCCCGAAAAGATGCGACTAAGGAGCAGATTTAGAAGAACAATGAAAGATACAGGATTTGGTAAAAAACTGTGAGCTTTGCTGAAGTAAATAAAGACACAAGTTCAAATCCCTGCTGAGAGTGGAGCTCCTCCAATCAGGGCTCCTCTGAGCTCTGATTGGCTAAGCAATGTAACGTGATCCTCTGATTGGCTAAGCAATGTAACGTGATCCTCTGCAGTAGTGATGGCAAAGTGGGGCGTCATCACGACTTTACACAAGTGTGTCTTTACCTCCACGGCAGAGGCTCCGCCGAACCCCTGGGCTTTGACCGAACCCAGGTTAAGATCCGCTGGTATAAGGGAAGTTTTTAAGCAAAAATTCAGACCTCACTGAGAAACATGTGGATGTTAAAATGTTTGATACACAGAGTCCTCAAGCTCTTGAAATCTCTATATTTTCTTCTCATGCTTCGCTGCTTTCATTTTGTGTATTCAGAGTTGTTAATTAAGAACTAAAAGCAATTGGTTGGATTAGATTTTATTTAAGGGTAACATTCTTTAACCACTGCTCTTCAGTGACGCTTGACTTCACCCATTGAACCAGTTGCTGTTGCTGTTTGTGTCCACTAGATGTCAGAAGTAAGCTTAGAATTAAAACATGCTTTATGTAACAGCAGGGCCAAATTATATCTGAGGCTCTCCCATTACATTAAAACCAGTCGTTTCATGATGAGATGGGAATAAACGTGAGTGGAGACAGAATAGATTGGACTTTATTGACATTTCCATTACCATCTTAAAATAGCCTTTCTTAATTACAACATTTGACGTATTAAAGGCACAATATAATCCATTTTTTGTGTCCTCAGGCGCCACGAATACAAAATGTTTATCTGATACGGTGAGAAATTATGCACATTTTTTACAATGTTTTAACCACGGAGGAAAAACAAAACAAAATGGAGGATGTAGCGAGGGAATAATTCTATGTAAACATGAATTAATATTTAAAAATTAATGTGAAAAAGACACTTTAATGTCTCCATCTACTAAAGTAGATCATGAAGGTCCTTTGCACACTTATAGATTAAAGCAGAAGTCATTATGAATGGTTGTTTTGAGAAGAAAAATCTGAATCTAATTAAATTGTGACATGGTAAAAGACAGAACCAAGACTTGTCATGATAAATTATCCCAGAAGTCATTGCAATAAACGGTAATCTTGTTGTTTTCAGAACATTTTCAAGTAGTATAGCAGTAATGGCATAATAATATAAGAACACATTACCAAATATCAGTACACTTTAAACTGTAATGAACATTTAACTCTGGAACTGGAAGAGATTTTAAATATCTAAAATCAATAAAACAACAAATAAAATGACAAAATGTTCCCTCTGAAATGGTTTAGTTGAGACCATAACACCAGACTGAAGACATTAATCATCCAGTTTTTGTAAAAATTACTGATTGTTTTAATTTATCATGAGATTTATTGATTTATTGCTGTTTGGAACAGTCCAATTCAAAACCAATTAAAGTTGTTCATTAATGCAGATTTAATTGAAATGTTTATATTTTTATTTTTCAGTCAGAGTTGTCTTGCAGTGACATCTGGTTGAAGCTACATGAACTGCAGCAGTTTGAGCTTAATGAATATTTTAAGCATGAATCGTGCTAATAATCTGTTAATATTGTTGGTTGGGCTGCAGAAATAAGCCAACTTTTACATCTGGGGTTCATTTATGGAGGCAGTTAAATAAATTAGTTATTTGGTGTGAATCCAGCAGGAATATCTCCACAGATGCTCCCCATGAAGTTGCAGATTAAAAGTGAGCGTTTTGTGAATTTTGAGCAACACAAAGTTGCAGAAAGCATCTGAATGAGTTTTCCTTTTCCAGCTCTCTTGCAGTCGGCGTATTAATCGTATGACAGAGAGCACAGCTGTCAGTGTGTGTGGTTGCAGTGAACCTGCTCAGAGCTTCCTTTGCAAGAGGAAACAACACATAACTTCATGGAAATGCCACAGTGTGTTTCGCATATGTTAATGAGCGCCGAGAGAGAGAGCATTCATACATGTTCAAAGACACCAAGGTGTTACCCGCTTTCATCAGTCAGCATTTTCACTGAAACCATCAAACTCTTTGGGAAAACAAGCCGGCGCCAACCTGAGTCAGCTTTTTTTTTGTGCACACTGAAAATAAAATCTTCCAAGTTTCATTTACACACCTTTTCAGCAAAGGACGATATGGCAGAAGAATATACACAGTCCAGTCACATTAATGTGACCACCACGTACTTTCCACTTCAGAGTTAAATAACCAATCACAGAAGGCAGGTGGCAGCACAGTGCAGTTGAGCGTATATAAAGGGTGTGTGTGGGCTTCGGAAAACATTTCAATCGTTGGCGTAATGCAGAAACGAAGCGATTTATCCGACGTCCAAAAGGGCATGATCATTGGCTTTCGGGCCAAGGGTGGAAGCATTTCCGAAACGGCTGAGTTTGTGAACTGTTCGCGTGCCGCCGTGGTAAAAGTGTACCGTGCATGGCAAAATGGGACTGTCCAAAATCAACGACGTGGCAAATGTGGTGCACCACGGGCCATAGATGACAGAGGCGAACGACGGTTGCGGAGATGCGTTCGGGCAGATAGACGGGCTACCGTTGAGCAACTGACCACTAAAATGAACCAAGGGGCTACCACAAGTGTCTCCCAAACCACTATTCAGCGAACATTGCTGCGTCTGGGCCTCCGAAGCAGACGCCTGGTTCGTGCACCTATGCTGACTGGTGTTCATCGACGACGAAGGCTAGAATTTGCACGCCAGTACAGCAGCTGGACGTCCACTGAGTGGCGACAGGTAGCGTTTTCAGATGAATCGCGTTTTATGCTCCATCGGACAGATGGACGTTGGCGTATAAGGCGTGAAACCTCTGAAAGGAACCACCCTGCAACCATTGCAGGAACGGTCCAAGCTGGAGGCGGGAGCATTATGGTCTGGGGAATGTTTTCCTGGCATTCTCTGGGTTCACTGATTATTGTGGAAGGCACGATGGATCAATACAAGTACGCATCTGTCCTTGCGGACCATGTCCACCCCTACATGCGCATTGTTTTTCCTCAGGATGATGGCATCTTCCAGCAGGACAATGCG
Organism: Poecilia picta; assembly: GCA_033032245.1. Taxonomy (NCBI): domain Eukaryota; kingdom Metazoa; phylum Chordata; class Actinopteri; order Cyprinodontiformes; family Poeciliidae; genus Poecilia; species Poecilia picta. Next base: position 3,280,369 of record CM065375.1, on the reverse strand, counting down.
AGGTGCCATACAGCTGCCAGTGTACGTGCGTGGTTCGAAGAGCACCAGGATGAGTTTACCGTCCTCCCCTGGCCAGCAAACTCACCTGACTTAAACCCAATCGAGCATCTGTGGGACCATCTCGATCGAGTTGTTCGCGCCATGGATCCTCAACCGCGTAATCTAGCGCAGCTGGCCACGGCATTAGTCGGCATGGCTCAACATCCCAGAGAAGACCTTCAGGGACCTAAGTGACTCTCTTCCTGCACGTCTCGTAGCAGTTCGCTCTGCGAAAGGTGGTTATTCTGGCTTTTGACAGATGGTCACATTAATGTGACTGGACTGTGTATCACGATGTAATTGTTTTATATCAGACGATATCAACAATTATTAGGTATTTCTTTTAAATATCTAAAGTCTTTCCTGTTTTATCTGCAATTTTCACTTCACTCCATTGTTTTTTTTTTTTTTGAGTAGTTAAAGGCGAAACTTTAAACTGCTGCTGCGCAAGTTGCTCAGCAGGCTGTTGCTAGGTAACCGAAGTAGGTAGGGGGGTAAACTTGGAACTGCTTATTGTTGCTAGGTAACTAAAGAGTTTGGCTGCGTTCACACTGCAGCCTGAAGTGACCCAGTTCCGATTTTTGGCAATTCCGAATTTTTTTGCCAGGCAGTTCACACTGCCAGTAAATGGACCTGTATGTGTTCTGCAGTGTGAACGAGCAAACGACCTGAAAGTGACCCGCATGCGCAGTAGAGGGCGCTATAGCGTCAGTGTTCTCAGAGATCTACCAACCGCCATAAGAAGAAGAAGAAGAGCTCAGTGTTTGAGGAAGTAAACATGGAGGCTAACGGTGGAGCTTAGCTACATATTTGAAGTTGTTGTCCCACCGGAGCAACATATTAACATCTTGATCCTCATACAGTCCGTCATGGTTTTTCTTCCCACTTGCTCGTATCAGGACACAGAATAGTGAGATTTGTTGAGAATCAGTGACGTTCGGATGAATGAGACCTGGACGTTATGGTCGCATTTGAATCGGATTCGTATCGGATATGGGTCACATTCTAAAAAGAATCCGACCTCAGCTATTCACACTGCCATGAAAAGATCGGATACAGGTCACATTTCGTCAAAAAAATCGGAATTGGGTCACTTCAGGCTGCAGTGAGAACACAGCCTTAGTGAATTAGTTGATTCCACCAACTTTGCTTAGTTTGGATTCAAGGATTTTTTACTGTCGTACCACCTTCGCTTGTTTGTGATATGAAATTCGGACTCAGGTCCCAGATTAAGAAAAAAACAAATAGATGGATAATAAAGTAATTTATGTAATGTATGTATACTAAAAAAAGTGTATATGCAAAAAGCCGCCAGATGTTGAATGGCTAAACTCTTTCCTCTGCCTACATTTCCCAGAATGCTGTGCGGTTCTGGGTCAGAGGTCAGTGAATATTCCATCAGACGTATTTTCTCTTGATATTGATCGTGTGTTTATCGTGATATATATTGTTATTGATTTATTACCCTACCTTCAGGTTTTAACCAGGTGGAGATCTGGACTTTGACTAGGCCATTGATGAGCTTGATGGACTCACATTTGACTCTAGAATACTTTGGTGCACAGAGGAGAACATAAGGTGCTTATGCTGATAAACAGTTTAAAATGCTGCAGATTCTCCCTGATTTTGTTACTTTTATCCAAAGGTTACTTTACTTTTGTGGTTTGTTCTTGTTAATACTTTGCAAACCAAAGTCCTGCTGCAGTATTTTGTTTTTAGCATTTTGGAGGTAAATTCACTGGAACGTCCTCTCCTTGAAATGTTTTATCTCTCATTCTGAGGAAACTTTATAAAATAATCTATGCATCTGGAGCAGACATGCATTTATTATGATTTATATACATATATATATATATATATATATATATATATATATATATATATATATATATATATATAAATGCATGCAGCAATTTTTGACATGCTTAAAAATTACGTCTTGGGAAGTTCAGCATACTTATTAATGTTTTTTAGGCCTGATGTCATTTATGGCTGTGAAACCATGCAGCCTTAGCGTAAAGATTACTAATACTTTCCTGTGGTTAGTTGATTTGTTCCTCTTTTGGACTCCATTCACAGCCTGATGGTTTCCTAGTAGTTTCACACAGCCGTCCTATTTCAACCATCAATGATTCAGCTCCTGTTTGAGGACAAAATTGTCTGATTTTAGAAAAACCTGCTACGAATAGAAATCAGACTTTCCCTCATACCAGAGAGGAAGAGAAATGCGATAAAGTATCAAATAGTTGTCATCATTTCCTCTGATGTATCTCTGTTTCTGAGGTAATCTCATGATCTTCTTATCAGGAATCACCAGCTTGATTCAACAGTGTTTGTGTAGGCGGTTCCTGTGAATATCAGCAGAAGTCTTTTGAAATTATTCGAGATTCAGCGCAGATAACAAAGACAAATTACAATATTTATTATCATTCTAGTTAAGTTTTTTTGTACTGTTTGACAAGCTGATTTGAAAAAGTGTGCAAACTTTCAGTTTTTAGCTGTGGAAAAGCTAAGCTAGTGCTGTGCTAGACGGGGGTTTTTCCCATTTGATCCAGAATTTTTATATTCATGGAATAGTTGAGCTTGACATTTGTTAAATTAGTTTAACATCTGAGCTGAAAGTGCGCTAAATTAGCATCTTTACACATAAAAAAGCTAAACTAAACGTGTGCTAAACTGGGTGACGTTGCCAATGAAACGGCTTGTCCAAAATGTTACTTCTAGAAACTATAAACTAAAGTTTGCCCAGTTTAGATCGTCTTACTGATCAAAATAAGTTTTAAAAGCTTATATTAAAGTGCACTAAATTAGCATCTTTACACATGAAAAGCTAAGCTAACGGTGTGCTCTTTTCTGTCTTTGCTCAGTTGTTGTGTTACCGTGGCAGCAACTTATTTTTATAACAGGAAGAAGCTGATTAGCATCCCAAAAGCTCAAATAAAGAGATTCATATCCCCTACTCCAACATATTTCCAACACAGACAGATTTAAGAAAAAAGAAAGTGAGGTGGATTAGCAGGACATGTTAGCATGTCTGGTCTTTAATGAGACTCATACAGAAAGTCTTAAGTCAGAGGCCTCTACAGATTTGTTGCTAAACTGACTGGTACAGGAGATTCTTCCTCCTCACAGCATCATCATACACAGCAACTCTTTGAAGATATTCGGATGATTTCAGTTACAACAGCATTTAGTTTCCCTTATCAGTTAAATAAAGTATTTTTTAACTGAATTGAATTATAGTTGGGGCCATTTGGAAATTATTCAACAGATTTCTGCATTATCAAAATAGGATTACTCATTTTAAGACTAATGTACTGATGTGCATTCATGTTGAAACTTTTCACAAATGTTGAGATTCCCGGACTCGACATTATTTAAATTTCTTAAGAATTTATATTTTTTAGTATTTAGATACTCGAGGATTCAGTCTCTGTTCAACAAATTGTAATGAAATGTGGTTTGTTTACATTGTGAATACTTCTTCTTCTTTGGTTTAGCTGTTTTGAAACTTCTGTTTCTCTTTCCTCTCGTTTGTTGCAAAATGTCTCCTTGAGCTTCCATACATACAGCCTGAAAGCATCATCACTGTTGCTGTTCTCTGCCAATCAGGCACCATCTTATTTGTGGTTTCCTGTCCTCTAATATCAGGCTGTGCGCTGCTGAACATTTGCTGAAGTGAAGAGTTTAGATGCCTCTTTATCTGTCGTGCAGCGTCTGCAACAAGCTGACTCACTCTGAAACCCAAACACTCTGACAGCGACCACAGACACAGAGGTGGGGGTAAAAGTTGACTCCTAGTGTTTCTCTCGGTGTTGTCAATGTTTCCTTTAAAGCTCTGCTGAAGTGCTGTTTAGCACCCGGACCTAACAGACCCTCCACCCCAATCAGCGCCAACCGTCCATTCAAAGCTCTCATCTTCTGCCGCCTTCAGAGACTATTTTTATCTCCTGATAGAGCTGATTTCCTCTCTGTTTGCTGCAGATGCTGCCTCATTCTCAGTTTCAGGTCAACTTATTTTTGATCGGGACGCTCCGAAACTCTGCTGTCATTTAGCTAGCTGTTAGCTAGCAGCCCACATCTCTGCCTGTTTTGATTGAAAAACTAAATTTAAATAAGGAGAGAACAGCAGACAGTCATTACTGGATGGTGGCTTTGCAAAGTATTCACTAAAACTCTAACACGTTGTTTGATGTCATAACCGTGAATTTTAATAGATTTTATTGCATTTGTGGATGTTGCTTTAGAAAGTAGAGAAGTTGCCACCTCCAGAAATCTGATCTTTATGGAAGAGTGGCAGATATTTCCCTTTACTTGGATGTTGAGCTGTTATCATGTCAAACTGTCAGACAGCAATTGTCTTCAGTCAGAGGTTTCTTTAGAATTGTTGCAACACTGACTGTTACTGGAGATTCTTCCTGCCTGCAGTGTTGGCATCCATGATGACTCTTTAAATGTGCATGGGTAAAATGAGTTGCAATAAATAAAGTGGTTTTCATTTTAATCACAGCATACGTAAAACTTGAAAGGCTCATTGTTTAGACTATTTTCAGATACACTTTAAAAAACACATTTCTGGTTTAGTTTCTAGTGCAAATATCTTGGTACACATGAAATAAGAAAAAACTAGTTTGCAAGTAACTTTTCAGCAGGAGATCTGATGTTGTTTTAATTCCTTAATATTAATAAAAAAGTTCTAGTTCCACTGCCAGATTATTTCAGTTTTAACATGTCGCAATACGGATGAATCAAATAATCACATCGGAAATGAAAATAAGCTAAGTAATCTTCATTGGTTTTCTTGTGAATCTTTTTCTGCCAAACACTGGATGACAAAAAAAATCTTCAATCTGGTGATTTGGTCTCAAATGTTCCTTTTTTTGAGACTCCATAATAAATTTAGTGTTTTCTTTCTGTTATTTATTTATGTTGAATATTTACAATGTCTTCCAGTTCCAGTGTTAAATATTAATCATAATTCAAAGTTTATTGATCACTGAGAATGTGTTCTCGCATTTTTATGCCATTACCATTATATTACTTGAAAAGGGTTGCAAAACAACATTATCTTTTATCACAATAACTTCTGGGTCAGTTTTCTTTATTACCACAGGCTGAAAATCATCCCTAAACACGACCCTTCCTCCTCCATGCTTCACAGCTGGTCTGTCTACATGTTAGACTCACCTGTCCAAAGAACATCATTCAGGATCTATTAATGTCCCCTCTCAAATTTTAGGTAGGTTTTTCTTCTTGCACAAGATGAGGATGAAAATAACTTTTGAGTGTTTTTGGAGACTTCTTTTAGCATCTTGTGGCCTGCTTTCAGGATGAACTTTGCTTGTATGTCCAGTTCTGGACAGTTTGTTGGTTAATGTGAGAACTTTGTATCCTTATTCAGACACATAGGGTGATAAAATTGGCTCTCTAAGTTTTGATGGTGTTGAGTTTGAGGTTTTTTGTTGCTTTTGGATAAAATATTCACAGACGAAGCACACAGAGGCTTTTTTTTCTGAGACTTTCCGTCCTGCTTCCTGTAAAATCGGTAAAGGATCGGCTTCATCCACGTTGTCTGAAAGCAAGTTTACCAAAAACAAAACAAAAACAGTTTCTACTGATCACGACTGTTTTGTTTTATATTCTGAAACATTTTCTTACACATCACCTACGTGTGAAGTTATCAAGAGCCTCGTCTGCCACTTTTGACGTGTTGTAAGCAAAAGCGAGAACGAACCTGCGTCACCAACTGTCCTGCCAACCGGATCTAAACCAAACTGCCAGCAGATTATCCTGAACTTTCCGCTCTTCATGCATGACAAAGAGCCTCTGGATACTTTCGGTGCATCACAGTTGAATGTTTCCAGCTTTACGACTCTGAGTCAGGTTTGTTCGTGTAGCACTTTTCATATCTTGTGTACTGCAAAGTCATTCGTGGTAATGGCAAATCTGAAAAGTGTGTCTAGCATTTGTTTTTTAGCCCCCAGGCAGTAGTTACTGTACTGACGGCCAGCTTTAATCCTACACCAATATCTGACTTTAACAGCATCTATTAAAGGAAATTTGTTTAAATTTTTAAGGTAAAGAGGTTCAATAAAAATATATAACAATCATCAATTTCTTCAATGAAATGATGATTATTATATCATATTTTGTAGATATTTACACCAAAAAACACAAGTTTGCTAAATACTTTCTTCTATTGTTTAAAAATTACTAGAGCTTTTACAGCTCAAAAAATTAGAATATTGTCAAACTGTTCAATATTTCTGTTATCCCAGAAAAGTGAAGCTGATCTTATATAGATTCATCTCACATACAGTGAAATATTTCTTGCAGAAAATGGAAAAACTCAAATTCTGTCTCTGAAAATTTGAATATTGTGAAAAAGTTCACTACAGTATTCATAGAAAGTTGAGTGGAAGGAAAAAGGTGCACCAGCATCGTCATTCATTCATATAAAGCAGAGATGGATCTAAACGTTGGAGAAATGTGACGTCTGGATGTTAACACAGTGATGGTAAACCCTGGTCCTGCGTTTTTGTTTTTTCTTTCCCTGCTGCCTCTCGCCCGACTTTAACTGGGTGATTAACAACCTTCTGTGCCGCTTAATGGCCTAAACAAGAAGTAACGCAACTATTTTGATCGTGGTTCATTTGTGAAATTCATGGGATTTTTTTTCTGTAAGGGTTTCTAAAAACTTCAATAGTTTTTGAAAACTAGCACCTGTTTTTATTTTGTCCGGCCAGAGATCTGTGTGAAAGTCCCTGCAGTCAAAATGGCTGCCAGCTGTGGCCAAAGTGATCGTATTTCATATGAATTCAGTTTAAAAAAAAATGAAATTAAAGTTTTATGCCTGCACTTTTCCTCACCATGGATGTCTCATTTTTATAGACTTGATGCATCCCATTGAGAACTAACCATGGGTAACCGTGGCAACCAGTGCTAGCACTTTCTGCAGCACTTTCTATAAACTCTGTCAAGGTACGTGTATGATATGCTTTAATATCCCGGAGGGATAAATCAAATATTTTTAAAATCAGATTTGCATGAAAACTTTTTTAAGACACTGTAGGTTAGGTTAAGATGAATTAGTGAAATAAACACAATATGTTGAGAAAATTTACTTTTATAGTTGATGTTTGTTACTGGAAATGTAGAGAAGACTCCACTTAAGTGAACATAAATGGATGTAGATCTGGAAATATGGGAGGAACACCTGATGGAAACTAACGCCGCTGTTCACTTTATGAATTTGTTTAGTTTAAAGCTGCAGTTTATAGCTAAACCAGCTCAAACCAGCTGATTATAGCAACTGGAAGACAGCAAACTAAAGAGGCTCTCAGACTGAGCCGTGCAGAACTCCACTCTTCTTGTTTTTGCTCTAAAAAAAAAAAGACAATAAAGGAGAAAAGCAATCAGCTTGACTGAATTAGAATTGATGTTTTTATTTTCGCTGCCAGCGGCGCTGAGAGGAGCCTCAGAGTTTTCGTTGACCACACAAACAGACGCCGCTGCAGTGGGAAAGCACAGCTCGGGTTCGTAGAAGTCACAGCTTCACACACAAACACACATAGCGCCTGCAGTGCATTGTGGGTAAGCCAGCAGTTACTGTAAGAAACGTCTACGGGTTTATGAGAAGTGATGTAACAGGAAGTGACATCGCTGCTGTGGGGTGGAGGGCCGGGGTCCGTCCAGCGTCTCTACCCTGCAGCAGAAGTTTCTGCTACCTGCAGAGGCAGTTTGAGTTTGGTTGTTAGAGGAAACGTCTCTGAATTAAAGTATAAAAAAACAGGTTAATGTTAATATGCATCTTTATTCAAGAGTACATGGAAATAAATTTGCAGGTAATTGCTTTAAATGAGAAGAAATAAATAAAATCATGATGGAAAATTACATTATGTTTTGCACAAATGAGCTAAAATAGAAAAACTGTAATTTTAAGTACAACTTTCCTGCTTTGCTGAAGGAGAAAATAAACAACTGATAGATCACTTCCATATTCTCAGAGGACTCTGCAAACCCCAGGTAGCAGGTTAAAGGTTAAAGTTCATGACAGGAAAAATCAGAATTTGGAGGGACTCTTTTCTCTTAATAATATATTGGGAACAAATTAAACTTTAGAGATGTTAATTTAGCAAGTGCAACATTTTACAGTAAGTCAGCCTGTCAAATGTGAAGCACGGTGGTGGAGGGTTGATGCTGTGGGCTTTTTGATCCGTATAATGGAGTTATTAAACTATGAACTCCTGGCCGTCTGTCTGACAGTCGAGGCTTAGTCAGAAACATTAGAATGGCTGAACACCATGGTGCAACGGCCTAGTCAAAGCCCAAATTTGAATGTGAAATCAATATATCCTGCAGTGGGAGCTTCAGAGACGTGTCTGCAAACCTTAAAGTGTAACTAACCCCCCTGTGAAAGCAAAACTCCGCCCCTAAACGCATTTTAATGAGAATTTCACCAAAGTGGGCGGAGCTAAGAGACACTGGGGGCGTGGCCAGGTGGGGCTGAGCGGAGGGGGTCGCAGGACGAAACAAGCACTGCTGCCAACTTAGTGACTGTGACGCTATATTTAGCCACTTTTTTCTGTTATTGGAAACTTTGATGGGACATTTGAAAGCAGCTCTGCATGTGGAGGCCAAATTTACACAGAAGTGTAAAGATGAAACCCCAAATAAGGTGTTTGGGGAGTTAGACTTAGACTTTAATGAACTGAAAAGTGTTGGGAAGAAGAGGAGGACAAACTGGTAGAGTCACATCGTCTGTCTGTCTGTCTCTTCTGGTCTACTTCCTGCTGCCAGACTGGTCCTGTAATGCCAATAATCACATCTGGCTGATTTAAGTCAGGGTTTTATAAATGGTTTATGATGTAACAAGGAAAACATTTGCCTTTTCAGGTTGGTTTGATATAATTTCTTCTTAATAAATAAAATTGTGTTGAATTGATTCTGATTTTCTTTATTTGATGTAAAAAAAATTTTTTTTGATGAGGGTCTGCACAAAAACAGCGACTCAGATTAAATCCATCATTATTATAGTTAACTAAAAGTAATAAAATCTAAAATTAAGAAAACATTTTATTTTCGTCAGCTGAAATAAATAAATACATAAAAACTTTATTAATCTGGAAGAACTGCCACTAACTGGAACTAATTGTATGAGCTACAGGGAGCCAGTGGAGGGACTTTAGAAATGACACTTTATCCAAAGTATAATCATGATAAACTTCTTAAATTCTGAACATAGAAATGAACAAAAGTATTGTAAAAACAAAATCTACTACTACAAATGATAAAAAACTAAGCTAAAACTCAACAATATTTAATTAATAGCTTATAAACACACCCTAAAAATGGATTAAAACTGAATTAAAATTAAAACTAATCCTGGTCTGAACTACGGGAAATAAAAGACACGTTCAACTGAAGTGCTTTCTGTTTATTTCAGCTTGTGCCAATCAATAAATACACAATAAATAATCAACAGTCATAACAGCGTGATTCACTATTAAATAAAACTCTTAAATACAAAATAAATACGAAAAAACTAGAACATGTCAGCAAAAACGATGAAATCCCTGACGACTGTAGTACTTCTGCTGTAATAATAGTACATCCATCAGTGCTGGGCTTGAAGGTGCAGAGAAGTAAAAGTACTTTACAGTACATAATTAAAAACTTTGGTGTACTTTGTACTGTAAACATCATCGACTCTCCAAGGCACTTCAGTAAAAACAAGTTTGTTGATTCAAAATTCACTCAATCCCAAGAAAGAAAGAAAATAAAACTTGGTTTGGACTCTGTTTACTTTCATTTAAAGTATCTGACCAATCAGAGGACTCCTCCTCATCCGGCCCCACCCACCTCTCTGCCACCGTCCAATCAGAGTTCAACACAGGGTTAATCCTATCCAGGGTTATTTTTACATCAATCTTCTCAGTGTTTCCCCCCCTGATGATTTTTAAAGTGGATAAATCAAGTATTTCCAGGTAAAATTATTGATCCTAATCTTTGCAGCGTCTTGTTTTCAAGTAAAAAAACATTAAATCCCATTTAAAATATTTACAACATTACATGTGTCAAGCTTAGCCTGATAGTTTGTTGTTTAGTCAATAAATATATATGTGTATTAAAGAATCCCCTAATTACAAAATCCTTAACAGGCACTTTAATTTCAGTTTTGGTTATCTGACATCCTTATTTCGCTGGTGTTTCTGTAGCTGTTATTGCTGCCCTTTTGCTCGTCTGTCAGGCTCCCAGGCGAGTCTTGGTCCTGGTCTGCCGCCGCCGCCGCCGCCGCCTCATGACGTTGTCCGCCAGCGAGTTGGCTTTCTCGTAAATCCACGGCAGCTCCCACAATGCTTTGCCCTGCACCTTGATGTTGTCCATCTGGAGAAGGAAAACCGGTCAGTTTCCAAATAATATCAACATCCAGTGATGAGCTGCATCTGTAAATGCTTGATTAAGGTGATTTATTGTATTTTAAGACCTTGAAAATACTCAAAGTCCAACTTTAGCCTCTTGTTTCAATTATTTCAGTTAAAATAAGGCAATTTGTCTCAAAGCTTCTTTAAGATCTCTAGGAGACTTTCACAAACACGTCACAAGGTGTTTTAATAAACACGAAATGGGCCTTTTTGAACCCAAACATCAGCCTTGACTTTGAGAACTTCAAATATTGTTGAAAATCCTTCAGGTTTAGAAAGTATTCACACAATTTGATGCCACACATAATCCTAATTAGTAAAAACACCATAAATAACTAAGAAACGCTTCTCCAGACGCAGATTTCAGCAGAACCAAGTGAAGAACCGTTTCCGTACCTCAATGTGTTTGAGTTTCTGCAGTTCGTGGAGAGTCCTGACTTGCTCCTTATAGCTGTGCTGCTTCAGCTCCCTGATCTTCTGTAAAACTTTGATCAGGTTGGACCTGGTGTCGCCGGCAGCCGACGGCTCGGCGGTGCTGGGGCCCGACGTGTCCGCCTTGTCCCCGCTGGTGGCCGACAGGGGGCTTGGAGTGGGCAGCTCCTTCAGCATGTGTGCAATCAGCTTCTCATACGCCTCCAAAACGCCGCCCATAAACAACATCTGGGACTGAAAAAGATTTAAAATTAGTAAGAAGAGTTTTAATTGTCCTTTTTTTTTTTTTTACTGAAGAAGTTAATTAAACCTGTTTAAATGCAACAATAAAGCTGCTCATCTCTGGCTTGACTAGCATGTACCAGCTTTGAGGTGCTAAAGGTTTTTCACACAGTGGAAAAACTCTGTGGTCTCCCACACAAGAGTTAAACTAAGTGTAGTGTGGGCCATGAAGGGGAATGCCACCCACTGCCTGTTCAACATGAATGTCACATTCCAGTTTTGCTCATCTGGATGCGACAGTTTCATCTGGTGTAGATGCATCTACATGGAGGGTCGGAGGTGAGAAAAACAGTGTCAGACTGGATTAAAACTACATCAAATTGTTGCTTTTTGAGGCGTTGAATGAGTCACAGGAGGTCTTAGCAACGTTTTGCTCTAAGGAAAAAGTGAATGGCAAACCCCCTGGGGGCTGTACACGCTAGCTGGGCACTAAACCTATGCTAAAAACTCCAGTGAACACCAGAAATAATGTCTACATATGCTACAAAATAGCCTGTGCTTTATTTATGTGTTTCCTTTGTGATGCTTTCACCAGATTCTTTAAATAAATTCAGCTCTAAAAATAAAAATAAGCTCTCATGGTTATAAACTTTTAGCTCTATTAGTGTAACTCATCATATTTACCCAAATCATAGTGAAGAAATGATCTGAAGTTAGATTTTCTGATAAAACTAAGCCCTCTGTGTTCAGGATTTGCTTTGTAGTTTGTTCCTGCACTGATCTAAACCTGAAACTGATCTCCAGCTTCACATGAAAACCACACCGCTCTTCACGAGAAACGGCAGCCTGTGCCACAAAGAGCTTAATGTTTGAAATCATCTACAATTAGCTCTTGAAACTAACAAAATGCCAACTTTGTGTCACAGTTTGGGGAGAGTGAAAGTTCCAGTTTGAAGGAAAGAAAAACCACAATGACCTCAACATAAACTCCTGTGTGATAAAGTTCAGGTTTTTCAAAGTGTCTGAAAATGTTTTGGCAGACAGAAACACCAGCTAACTCCTAGCTTGGTAGCATCGGCAAGTAAACAGCATCTGTCTCTCAACAGGCCCTTAACACACCTACATGTAAACATGCACACTCACACTGGGAATATTTAGTCCCTAATATCCACTTTAAAGCCCAGATTTCACATCAATATGTGAAAATAGCTTCACATATTGCTCAAGTAGTTAGCCTAGCTTAGCATCAAGCTAACCAGAACATGCTAACGTGAGTTTTCTGAGAAACATTTACTCTCTTCCTTGTGTTTGATTATTTTAATAAAATAATGGATTTTTGCTGATTTCTTTAACTGTTCAGAAGTAAATATTCTTTTAACAAAGTTTCTATTTATCAGGATTTAGATTATTTTCTAAAATAAAAGCATCAAACTAAAACCTGTCGATACAAATTACAGTTTGAAATACTAACAGAAGCTCTGGATAAACATATTACAACTTTATTTCTGGGAATCGGCTAATAATTGTCTAATTGGACCTAATTTAAGACTCCAAAACATTTAGGCTCCCAGAAAATCCTGGATTAGGCTTTGATCAACTGTAAATGTTAATCTCTCTAAATATTATGTATAATTTGTTTGTGTTGTAATCAAATACCTTATTTAAGGATCTTAAGTTATTAATATCAGTGCTAAATTTGTTAACAGTGCTTAGAGATAAAGGCTTTACACAACCATGAGACTTATAATAATTCAATTAATCAATAACCACAATGAGAAATATTTTCATAATTCATAACCAAAGTAAGGACTTTACACAATTTTATTGTTTATTTCTGCTTCTGTTATCGATTTAGATATTTGATAGTGAACATTTACCTCCATTTTGCCATTCAGTTCTTTGGGGAACACGTTCTTTCCATCGTATATATCCAATTTAGAGATTTTCTGCAAAAAGATCAAAAACACAAAATATTAGTTTTTTATAATTTAAATTAACATTCCTGCACATTTAAACAGCCTTAATTGTGCATTCACTGTTAGAAAGGGAATCTCAACGTTGCATTCTGCTTGACTTTCAAAATAAGATAAAAATTTAGCATTAAATAATTAAGCATGATTTCTGCAGAGGTTCACAGCAACAAAAAGACAACAGTATTGTTGGTGCAAATGTTTCAGCATACTTGGGGGGGGGGGAAAGACAAAGCTAATTTAAAAGTAACTTTGCAACAAAACAGGAGCTTGTTTTAAGAAAATATTAAAGAAAACGTTGTAGTGACATATTATTGCACTTAAAATCTTAGATTTTCCTATGTTGCAAGTGAAATAATAAGTCAGTTTGTCTTTTTTGTCCAAGTATGCAAACATGTTTGCACCACTAAGACTTTTTTGCAGTGCAGATTTGTAGACGTAAAACTCCTGAAAAGTCTCAAAGATCTTATTCTTTTCTAGATGTTTTACTGTAGCTGGATTGCAGGACACTTGTTGAAGCAAACTTGAGAAAAGAGGCGCAGAGATGTTGCATGAAAGCAGCAGGTTGGCCTTTAACCCACACAGGTCTGTCTACGTGTTTGCGCATGTGTGTGTGAGAGTTTGTGGCGAGAGCATCAGAAAGCGGCAGAGACCTCCACACAGCTCGGCTCGGTTCGTACTCACATAGTGCTGCAGCAGGTCCTGCAGAGTTCTGTTCATGTCCTGAGGGAGGTACGACCCGCTGACCTGACCCACAGACAGCCACGCCAACAGGCAGACCACCTTCCTCATCACAGAGCCCATCCTCATCATCCTCTGTCTGTCTGTCTGTCTGCTGAGGTGTCGGTTTGATTCCCGGAGCGATCCCGATTGCGATAGCCGGTCGTTTTCGATCCCTGTCGGAGCGACTCGGAGGACCGTCTGCCAGTCGTGTCTCTCGCCCTGAAGTTGGCTCAAACTGTTTGACTTGTCATGAAAGCTTTTATTTATATCAGCCTGCGAGAGAGAGAGAGGGAGAGAGAGATGCAGAGATGCAGCAGTGATCTAAGTGTGAAAAATGTGGTTGTGCAGTTTCCTTTAAATCACCAAACTTCATAGAAGTGGGTGAGGGGTCTCCCACTCATGCAAGTTCAACAATTTATAAATTTTATAATAATTTCCTCCCTCTCCCCTGAATTTGATGGGAAGTAAAGGTGCAGCTGGTCATTTTTGGGGGGTCAGAAAGGTGCAGGGATGCCGATGTTCTGCATAAGCAGCTGGAAAACGCTGAGGTGGTTCAGGCTGCGTCGGAAAGCTTTAGATCCAACAGAAACCCCATGGAAACTTTTACAAACGCTGATCAATCTGGTGCGTTTAGGGTTTTCCTGGGAAATCTGAGGAGTAATTAAACAGCTGATCTCACTTTGAATAAACTGGATTTATGTCTCACTTTAATGCAAGGCAAAAAGAAACTTTAAGAATATTCTGTTATTTTAGAGTTTGTGGCACTAATTGTGCAACTTTTGGTACAACGGCCTCAATGTTAAGACTGGAAAGTCCTGCACTGCAAAAAACTCAAAAGTCTAGTTTCTAGTGCAAAGATCAAGTTATTTATTCTACTTGACCTTATTTTAAGTACATAATTAAATATAAATAAGAAGTGCTACTGTTATTTATCGCAAGATATTTTTTACCATAACTAAAAACAATCTGCCCGTAGAAGTAGTATTTTCATCTACTTAGACAAGCTCCTATATCTTGCATTAAAGTAACTTGTAAGTTATTTTTTTCATATTTAAAGTATGATGATATATTTACATCAGAAACTAAACAAAAATACTTGGTAAGATTGAATGTTTTCACTGTGTAGACTTTGAATTTCAACAACAAAGTGAATTTTTTAGTAATATATGTAGAAGCAAGACTTTACTGCAAAATTCCCCCCTAATTTCCAAATGTGACGTATTTTGTTCCTGGTTTCACTTTGTTTATTTTTAGATGCATAACACAAAGTGTTTAGTTAGAACTTCTGCATTTTCTCCTGAAATGTATAAGCTTTTTATTTCAGAGTTTATGGCAATTATGATTCACAATTTGGTACAACTTCCACAATGTTTATGCAGGAAAGGCCTATGCTGCAAAAACTTTTGGTCTAATTTCTAGTGCAAATATCTTAGTACACTTGAAATAAGACAAAACTAACACAAAATAAACTTGTTAACAAGAAATAGGAGCTTAATTTAAGTCAATAGCATGTATAGATAGTACATTTTCATCAATATTAAGGAATTATTTACCTAAATCAAGCTTAAATCTTACTAAGTATTTTATATAGTTTCTAGTGCAATTGTCACATTTTACTCAAAACAAGACAAAACTAACTTGCAAGTAACTTTTCTGCAAGACATAGGAGCTTGATTTAATCCAATAATTGTTGATTACAGATATAAATTACACCTTCAACTGGTTGAATGTTTTTCCAAAAGTGAAAATCAGCCAGTGGAACTGGTATTTTGTGTCTATATTCAGGATTTATTGATAAAAACACATGGTAAAATTAGTTTTTGCAGTGAAATGAAGTTTGATAAAAATCTGTTATCAACAGCAGATACAGATTGTTTGAAGTGTATTGTGATCACTTCTGATCAATATCCCCAGATATTAATGCCCCAAAATCACTGAAAATAGCAAGTTTTCTATGTTTCATAGCATAATTAAACTTCATAAAATGCATTTTGCAGAACCGCTGCTCTGTGCTAGATCCCAAAACTGAATTAGAGAAGTAAGTAAGTTACTGAAAAACTACTAGTTGTTTTCATCTTGTTTTAAGTCTATTACAATATTTGCAGTAGAAACGAGATGAAAATATTTGGTTCTTTCTTGTTTTGTCTTTTTAAAGATCTCAGTCGTCTCAGTCGCAAAAACATTAAATTTGACCAAGTATGAAACTGTGAAATATTTGCAGCTTATCAATGAAGACAAAAATGAAAAAGCAGATTTTCTGAGACTTTTCTCCAGTATTATTATCCAGATCGCGGCTTATGGAAAAACTTAAACTGATTCTAAATGTCACACATTTGACTGTAATTCAGCAGACAATCACTGATATCGTCCACAATGAGGAAAAGCTGATTTCTGATGAGCGTAGCTGTTCATCTTGCATCCACCATGGAAAGTTCAGTGGAAGGAAAAAGTCTGGTGAAACATAATTTGAAACGATTGTGTGATAAATCTCCTTTTTAATTGAATTACTGAAGTAACTTCCACACAGTGCATGTATTCATAGTTAGCATGGTTCCGCTCTGGTTTCCTCTCACGCTCCAAACTGATTACTGCTCGTTTCTCTCCCAGTGAAATGGAGATCTGCATCAACATGAAGGGAAATATTCAATCTAACTTACTGATATCCACCTGCAGTGGATCAACTTCATGCCTTGTGTTGTGTAAAAGTAAAGGAGGAAGAAAATGTTTAATGTTTAAAAGGAAAATGCTAAATACTTCCATGATTTTCTTAATTTTACATTAAGTTTATATATTTCTTCTCATCTTGTGACGTTCAGCTTCACCAGGAATAATGTGACTCATAATATGATGGAAAAAACGGAACGAAAAGCCGATGATATCACCTTTCTGTGCTGCTGCAGTGGATCATTTCACAGAAGCAGCAGAAGACAGAGCGACTGTGGGTGGCGTTAAATGTTCTGCCCTGAGCAGAACCGGTTCTGATTCTGACCCGTCTTTCTGTCTGCAAACAAAGTGAGATAATTACCTGGAACGTTAAACAGACTCAGTTCTGCGATCGCATCACTGCTGCGCGAGTTTTGGGTGCAAGATGCATCAGCTGCAACCATGAAAGAAGGAAATTGAACCACAGGAGGGTCGGCGCTTCACAGAAAGAGCTTTATAGTAAACGAGACCAGATGTTTGACTCAAAACTTATTTTTTAGCATCAGTGTTTCTGCTTCACATGTAAATAGACGTATTAAATGCTGAGGATGTATGCATCCCCTCTTCCTTGCAGAACTACAAGAAGTTCAGTCAGACCGGATTCAGAAAGTCTGTGGAGAGATTTTAAAAGTTCTGAGTTGGAACTTTGACTAGGCCTTCCTAAGACATGACTCTGCCTTGATCTGAACTGGCAGTTGTCCTGCTGGGAGCTCAAGGTTTCTGCAGCCTCTTAATAAGGTCTAGCTCCATCATCTTCCACACCATGATGCTGCCACCACCATGTTTCAGCTTGTAGAGGGTTTTGCATGCAGAGATGGATGCAAACTGAAATGCGACTTTGTAGGCCTGCAGTTTAGAAAGCTCTGCAGAGTTAAACGTCTGCATCAAGGGTTAACTCAGCGACGCTGCAGCAGATAAACTAGAATCAGGCTGGATTTCATTTCATGCGTAATGGTCAGATGGCTTTATCTAACTTTAATCTTGAGCTTCATTTTTAACTCAAAAAGTAGAAATGTTATCAATATGAACACGTTTGAGGCTTGTTGGTGGAGTTTTAGGAGATACTCTGACATTTACAGCAGATTTGGTTTCTGTTCTCATTCACGCAAGAATTAAAATATTTTTTACTGAGAAATAAATTGCAGATCTTTTCTCTGTAGCTTAAAGTGACAAAGTTTCTTTCCATTTTGATTTTTATTCTTTCAGTTTGCTCTGGTAAAAGTTGACCAAAATGCTGAAACCCGTCTTCAGTCTTTTATTTTGACATAAATAATTAACTTTTCAGAGATTAATGCTGCAGTACAGTGTGAAGTACGGTGGTGCAGGTGTCATGATGTGGGGATTTTGCACACAGATTCAGTGTGAACGCCACATAAAACACCTATAAACTAGTTTTTGCTCTTCTGATGCCGTTTGTTCTCAGGTCTTTTTCAAAACGTTTTGAAAAGTAATTTGAAGTATGATTTAAATGTTCAAAACGTTTAAAAAGAGCATTTTGTCCCATTTTCATTTGATATACTTAACAATAAACTAAAATGATTTTTTTGTATATGTGTCCATTATAAGACAAACCCACAGTTTGCATGTCTTTGTGTTGATTGTTTTCTTATTGGGGTTCTAAGAGCCAAAACAGGTCAGTGTGGTTCTAATTACTCCAAATTAAGATTAACGCAAAACCTTTGTTTATAAATGAGAATCTTTATTTTACATCTAATATTTCTTTGAAGAAGTTATTGTTTTGTAAAATCAAAGTTCCCCTAAAAGATGAAAAAGTGTCCATCTACATTAACTGTGCCTGTAGGTGAGAAGAGGCCACTGAAAATCCTTCAAAGGGCCAGAAATGGCCCCCAGACCGCACTTTGGGCACCGCTGATCTAAGCCATCCATTGTATCTCTGTTTTTTTTTCTGCTGGTCTAAAGTTTTCTGCAGCTTCTGACAACATTATTCTGGATTCAGCTCCAGCTTTCTTCAAATCACTGCTGGGGAAACAAAAGCATTCCCACAGTATTAAGCTGCCACCACCGTGTTTCAGTGTGTGGATGCTGTGTTCAGGGTGAGAAGCTGCATTGAAGGGATTCTTTTTGTAGTTTTGGTAGCAATGAAAAACAAATTCTAGATTAATCAATGTGAAGTTTCAATCTTTTCCTGTTTTTTGCGTCAAAATGAATTATTGCAGTAAACTTTACGTGAAGCTCAGCTGCAGGTAGCCACCTGAAGATAATGTTTTCTAATTTTGTCGCCAACTCATTCTCTTATTTTCTTCCTCTTTATGAAATTCAGCTCAGAGGAATGACACGAGAGCCTTCAGTTGTCTGATGGCGGCTGCAGAAAAGACGAAGCAGACGAAGAAACGGAGAACAGGAAGGTGAGGACGCTCAGGTGTGAGAGCGAACGGGTATCCCCTGCTCACGCACATTAACGCTGGAGTTTCACAAAAGGAAGTTCGTCTCTGTTTGAAGGAAACGAACTGTTTCTTCTTAAATACGATCCTGAATGTGAATCGTCTTATTTTTTACAAAGCTTCTGATGAACGTAGGGTAAAATCCTCTCACTGTTTTTACTGACAATGTGATTCAGTCGACTTTAGGTTCTAAAATGCAACAAAAGCAAAAAACAATAACATTAGCAGAACCTTTGGAGAACAATGCAGGTTATTCAGATGGTTATGGTTTAAAATATTTGGACATTTTTCATATTTTAGAGTTAAACCTGATAAATCCCTTCAAATACAAGAATTTATTTGTGTACTTGCAGAGTTTCTAATGATTGGCTCACTGAATATTTTGCCTAATTTAGTTTTATGTGTGCATCTGATTAACTCTTAACCACTGAGCTTTAATGGGTTGACGGTTCAACGTTTTCATTCAGCTTTCTCACTTTCCAGATGTTAAGAAATTACATTAATAGCATAAGAAAGGTTTTTAGTTGAATTGTCTTGTGTTCTTATTTTAAATGTAAGCTAATGTAGAACTGTTATCCCTCTAAAATGGATCTTTCCTTTCAGAAAATACATTTAAAAGTTATTGCTAATAAAGAGGTCAGAAATAAAGGATGGTTGGCTAATAAAGCAAACTGCCACCACTGAATCTCAATCTCTATACTTGAGGTAAGATTCTCGAAGGAATTTTAATGACAAAATCAAAATATTAGAACAGCTCTATAAGCTACATTTCCATCGAAATATGTGAATTTTGAGAAATGTCGTGAAAAAGAAAGAAAATGTTTCCATTTAGTAGTTTGGAGTGAATCAACCAGGCTATGCAAAGGGTGTTTCTGTCAGACGTTGATGTTACTCATTGCTGTAATTAACAGGAAGTATGAGAGGTAAGAGTTTGTGACGTCAGAACTTATTTGGTAATTGTGTTTCCATCTCATCTTTATCGTATTAACTCTTTCAAAAAAGCCAAAAACAACCTTAAGTGAGCATTAAAAGCTTTTTGTGTGAAACTGAAGAAGTTACTTTGAGTTTTAATGTTTCCATCAACCATTTTTAATCGATAGATATTTAAAAGTGCGCATAAAAACAGCAGATGCAAACATGGCTTGGTTGGACAGAACTTCTGCTCTTCTCCTGGTTTTGTTCAGCGAATCCCAGAATCCTAAGCAAACAGGAACCTGGTCCAGACAGATGAACTTTTCTTCTTCTGCTGCTGATGATTCTTGGAGCGAGTTTCATTTGTTAGCCTGGTTGCCATGGTTTCTGATTGGTTTCTTGTAGACCTTTGTCAGAGTTGGGTGATTCTTATCAAAAGGAACCCAAACAAGTTTTGAAATAAACTTGTAACTTTTTGAATTTGCACTGTATATGAATGCTGGAATGTAAGAGCAGCAAAATACTTCATATCCTGAATAGAGGAAGAAATGAGGCCACTGGTAAATTCCTGTAAGTAAGGAGTTGATGGCTGTTCAGTTAATCCAACTCCAGTCCGTTTATCTAGAAAGTCTGGGTTTTTTGGTGAGGTGTGAATCGAACTCTGGTCCGCCTGAATCCTCCTGTTGAAGTGAACTCTGGTTCAGTTTGAATGCATATGTGAACGCCAAGACAGCTCCAAAAGCAGGAAGTGGACTACAGCACAGGGCATTCTGGGTAAAAACAGATGCACTAACCTCATGCTAACAGGACAAATGACTAGTGGTCTTTAGCCAAAGGTTTCATGTTGTTTCCTTTAGTGTTTCTTGGTGTAGCGCCCCAATAGGTGAAGAGGGGAACAGGTTTCTTAAAGGATTAGGTTGGTTTGACAGTGTGAAAGAGAACTACAGCAGCTGAAAATGTAACAAATGTTGCAACTTTGATCCCAAATCGAACCGAACCTACCGGACTGTCAGGGGTGAAACTCCCTCACTGAGTTTTATTTAGCTAAATTTGAGTTTTCATGGTTTAATTGTTTATTTTTTGCACTCTGTATTGCTATTTTCTAGTAAAACACTTTGTGATCACTGTCTAATGCTGTTACCTGAATACCTCCAAATGACTCTGCTGTCTTTTTAGCTAAAGATTATTGCAAAGGTCAAATTCAGACTTTAAGTTTGACTTTTATATTGTTTTGACCATCAGCCATATTGGTTTATCATAATGTAACTTTTTTTTGTTTTTTATTTGTTTGTTGATGACCCTGCCAGCAGGTTGTCCATTTTGATGAATCATATTTTCTAAACTTTTGGAGAGTGGACGTTTTTCTTGGTGTGAACGAGGAGAAATCCCAGAGTTGCGTTGAGGGCTGCCCCTGTACGACGAGGCCTGAGTCAAAGGCTGTGGTTTGACGCCGCATTTAGATGCTCCTCAGTGTAGGAAGGTGACGACAGCAGGAAGACAGAAAAAGCCGAAAGGTCTTTTTACCATAAACCAGAGGAGTGTGAAATGAGTTAAGTGACGTGGTGAAGGCGTGATCGCTGACCAGACTTCAACATATCAGAAGCATTAGTTAAAAAAAATTACATGTTGCGAAACAAAGTGGGGAAATTATGTCAGAGTTTGAAAGGTGTTACTATAGAAGCTGCAGTTGTTAACGCTTTAAAATAAATTCAAAATGTACACGTCTATGATCAGTTTCAAGCAGAATTCATTTAGTTTTACGTGAATAGATGAAGTGGCCTGGTTTGCTTTTGCTTAAGATACAAATTTACAGTTGGCAATTTTTACTACAAACATAAACGGCTTAAAGAACTTCTGTAGAACTGACCTTCTCCTTCCCACCTGCAGAAATGTGCTTACAGCTCAAATTAAGTAAAGACTCGCTAACGCTGACATCGACGTGCCAAAACTGGAACATAAAGAATTACCAACCAACCAACCAACCGACTGGCGGGCGTTTGGGCGTTTGAGCATAGGCGGTGTGAATGGAAACAGGAACAGGGGAGGCAAAGTGGTTTGTTAGCCGAGCTCAAGGCTCCAGACACACCTGGCATCCCTTCACTCTTCCTGTTGGATAATAAGATATATCTGCTAAAAAATCTACTTGTTTTAAAGGGAGAGTTGGTTAAACTTAAACACAATTTCATATTTAACGGTATTATACATCTCTGCTTTTTGCGATGATGTGGTCCTGTTGGCTTCATCAGATCGTGATCTCCGGGATGAGGCTCAGTGCCTCCAAATCCGAGGCCATGGTCTTGAGCCGGAAAAGGGTAGAGTGCCTTCTCCGGGTCAGGGGGGTCGCTCTGCCTCAAGTGGAGGAGTTTAAGTATCTCTGGGTTCACGAATGAGGGAAGGAGGAGATGGACAGGCGGATTGGGGCGGCGTCTGCCATGAAGCAGCTCTGTACCGGTCCGTCGTGGTGAAGAGAGAGCTGAGTCAAAAAGCAAAGCTCTCGATCTACGTTCCCACCCTCATCTATGGTCATGAGCTTTGGGTCATGACCGAAAGAACAAGATCGTGGATACAAGCGGCCGAAATGGGTTTCCTCCGCAGGGTGGCCGGGCTCTTAGAGAGAGAAGCTCAGTCATCAGGAGGGACTCAGAGTCGAGCCGCTGCTCCTCCACGTCCAGAGGAGCCAGTTGAGGCATCTGGAGAGGATGGAGCCTCCCTGGTGAGGAGTTCAGGTCCCACCGGGAGGAGGGGAAGACCAGGACATGCTGGAGGGACTATGACTCTCCAGCGCCTTGGGGTTCCTGGAAGAAGTGGCTGGGGAGGGAAGTCTGGGCCTCCCTTCTGAAGCTGCTGCCCCCACGATCTGACCCGGATAAGATGGATGGATGGATCTGTATTATACACAGAACACATTGTCAAGCTGAGTGGAAACATCACCGGTACTGGAGTCCCACAACAGCTGCCTGTAGTGTCCAGTCAGCTAAAACTCTCTACAAACGCCATCAAAACGATTGATTTATTATGAAATATGGGCAAAAAATGTGTAAAAACCAACTGTCTTCAGCTGGTTACATGTGTTGTATAATCTATCCATCTATTGACATTTCCAATCAGACAGTTCTGTACTACACCACAAATCTGGAACAAACTTCCAGAAAACTGCAAAACAGCTGAAACACTGTGTTCCTTTGAACCAAAGCCGAACCCTCCCTGTTTAAAGTTACCTTTCATTTGAAGTAAGTGAAATATTGATCAGTATATTTGATGTGCAATTACTTGGTGATTTTAATGATGGAATTTGATCAAATTGAATGTTTAGTGCTTGTTTCATAATTGATTATTGGTGTTTTTGAACTGCCTTGTTGCTGGAATGTGTTACATAAATAAACTACACTTTTTAAAAAAAACGTTTTGGAGCATAATAGAATCAAATAAATGCAAAACGATGTGTTACTGCACACTGAAGTAAAACAAAAATAAAAACAACAACATTGTTTTATTGTTCTTGATCATTCTGAAATGAATACCAGGCTACCTGGATTCATACCGAATCATGACTTTTGTCTACTAATTAATATTTTGAAGGTGTTGACACACCCTTAAGAAGTCTTAAATTAATGTATCTAAAATTAAAGCCTTAAAATGTCTTAAATTAATTTAAAAACAATGCAAGTTGGTCTTAAATTTTGTAAAGGTGAATCTACCTAATCTTGTATTTTTTGTGTAGTTTTTTTTCCTCTCTGTGTTGGGATAAGGTCAGGATAAAGTTTGAGTTGCATCTTCATAACATTATCTGATTCCAGGCGATTGAAGCTACCGCTAAGTAGCTGCTAATGTACTCTTGCTAGCTACCTCGCTAGTTTTTATGTGCATCATGGCTAAGTGCAAACTTATTGTTTTTCATAAATTTTTTTGATACTCGTCTTAAATTTAATTCTTAATGGTCTTAAGTTTGAGTTGGAGAAACATGAACGAACCTTAATTTAGTTGTTTTGATTGCAGCTGAATAATCAAAACATGCAGTTAGTTAATCTGTTGACTGATTAACAAGTGTGTGGAATTAGTACAGTATTATATTGTCATTTCATTTTATATTTACATTTATCCATTTTTTTAACGTTTATATTTACATAGTTACATATGCTGACTAGTTGTTAGCCACTACCGTACACGTCTCGGTGTTTTATTACATCATGCAGTGGAGGGGAAATCCCTGCACATGATTGGTGAAGAGAAGGAAAACCTGTTGATGTCAGCCTGATGTCACACAACTGTCATTACACTCACTTTTTCTTCTTCTTCTTTTTTCTACATGAATAAATGTTTTCCTTCAGAAGGTGGGATTTAGTACCGCTGATATTTTCAGACATTTATTTATTTATATACTTCACATACTTCAGAATTTCCTTTTAGTTGCCAAGATTTAAAATGAAACCTGATGTCAAGTTTACATCCTGTTTAGTCTTTATACGCCTGGAGACCTGCTGCCCTACTACTCAATCAAGATAAAATAATTAGTTCTTTAGAGGCTGATTGCTTCTGTTGAAGAACAAAAAACTTGCCTTAAACCAATCAGAAGATTTTGCTGCTTTCTTCTCTTCTTCTTCACCAAATGCAAATAAAAATGAGTGGCATCAGATTTTCATGGTTGTAGGATTTCCCTCTTGTCTTTGGTAAAAGACCATGAGCCGTTTCTCCTGCTAGCCTAGCGTGTTTGTTTGGGTTGTATTTGCCCTCTTGACAATGTTAGCATTATGTTATTTTATGTCTCCACTGCATTTAACACAATTCAGCCTGATTTTCTTTGTCAGAAACTCTTCAGGTGGATTCACAACACTTTTGTGTTGTCCGCTTTAATTCAACTCCAGTCCGTTAGCCTAGAAAGTCTGGTTCATTTGGGGAGGTGTGAATAAGTAATCAACCACTGATGCAAACCAAAAATGCAAACTCTGGCCTGCCAAATAATCTGGGTCTCGGTTCAGTTAAAGTGAACTCTGATTCACTTCAAATGCATATGTGAATGCCAATTGGACGCTAGTGGGAGAAATGACTCCTGGCTTATTACCAAAGACAAAAGAAAAATCTACAACCGCTAAAATCCAATGCATCCAATTTCCGTCTGGTGAAGAAGGAAGTTGCTCTCGAGGTCTTCAGAGGGTTTTGTGTCAGTGGTTCATGGTGTAGCGCCCCCACAGGCCAGGAGGGGAACATGTTGGTTTGACTCAGAGCAGAAACAGAACCACAGCAGCTGGAGGTGGAGCAGATGTTGCAGTTTTGGTCCCAAGTCAAACCGAGTCTATCGAACTGCCTGTTGTGAAAACAGTGTTAGTGAGACTGAAGGATTGTGAGTCTAAGCAGGAGATTAACAGCACAGGAGCACCACAGGGACCTGTACTCCTACTGTTCCTTTTCACTTAGATTTCAAGGACAAAACGGAGCAAAGCAGCAGAACAGACTCCTGTCGTCTTCAGAAATACTCAAATGACTGTCAGGTAGATTAGATGAACGTTAACTTTACTGATAGGATTCATTCAGCCCCTAAAATCCAAAAGTTTAGTAGGGAACCGATTGATCTGAGTGTCAAATGTAACTTTGAAAAAATGCCACAAAACAACAATTTGGGTAAAGTTCTTTGCTTTTATTGAAATAAAAACAACACAATAAATTAAAAATAAATAACTCCTAATAAATAATCTTAAAATAAATATAACTCAGTCAAGTGGATCATTAGAATGTGAAATGGATTCAAGTAACCTGTGAAATACTTAAACTGCATTTACAGTAAATGTGAAAGTGGAAGTAGACATGAACACCGAACACAGCTAGGCCCGTCACAAAAACAAATTTTGATAAACAGTAAATTCTCTCAGAAGTTAAGATGAACGATAATATTGTTGTTTTGAGACCATTTTCAAGCAATTTAATGGTAATAATGGCATAATAATGGGAGAGCACGTTCTCGAAGGTCAATAAACTGTAAATTATAATGAACATTTAACACTGAAGACATTTTAAATATCAAAAATAAATAAAGAAAACAAAGGAACAGCAAATAAAATGGATACTGCAGTCTCTGCAAACAAAACTACCTTCACAAAAAAAAGAAGATGGTTGAGACCAAAGCATCAAACTGAAGACTTTTATCTAAGATAAGTCATGCCGATGGAAATTATTGAGTTTGTTCTAATTTATCATGTAAATAATTGATTTATTGGTTGTTGTGACAGGCCTAAAGGCAGCTCAACTCAAGTTATAACTTAAAAAAGTAAAAACAGAGGTAAATAATTATAAATAAGAAGTTTTGTTTGGCTTTAGACAAACTGGTGGATAATTGATGGTTACTTTGCAGAGGCAGCCTGGGATTCTGCCACAACAGAAGCTGCCTGGTAGATCTGTAGGAACTGAGCCAGAGCCTTTTTCTGCACCATGGGGTCGTCCACCTGCAGGCAGAGGAAACCTCAGGTCAATTCACATGCACCAGTTGCAGAAAATAAATAACTTCGGCTGCTGCAGATTTAGGGAAGAGTGTAAATGAAAGCTGCATTTTTTTAATCAAGTAGATTCGGTAACACTTTATTTGAAGGGCTGCGCATAAGACTGACATAACACCTGTCAAGAACATGAAGGAGTCTTTATAAATGTTTACAACTGTTGCCATGAAGTGTCATTTGGTAAATAATGACACCTTTAATGAGAAGTTTGCATTAAAAGTCCATTAAAGGTGTCAACTTTTCATTATTAAGGAAATAATGACACTCTACTGCAAAGCTCCATTAAAACTGGGATTACAAGTCAATGTTTAGGGCAACTTTGCATTAAAAGTGTCATTATTTACCAATTGACACTTCATGACAGCAGTCATAAACATTCTTGAAGACTCCTTCATGTTTAAATTAAAGCAGTTTGTTCTCGTTTCATAACAGTAGTCACTGTATAAATAAACCGGTTCACAGTTTTTTCATTTTGTCCGTAAATGATCTTAAAAACAAACCGATCATCAAAAAAACCTTTTTTTCTGTCAGTAGACATATTATAAATACAGTATATTATTTAGTCTTTCTTCTGCTTTTCGAAGGCTGAGTCCAGACAGGTAACACAGTCTTGTTTTGAAAAGTTATCACAAGTAGAAACGGTGGATTTCTAGACGTTCATGTTTGAACTGACGCATCACTGATGGGAATCAGTTCACTTTAGATGACCCCAATTTCTTACTGAAGATATGAAACAGTGAAATAACCAGCAGCCGCATCAGCGGCAGAACAAAAAAAATAAATAAATAAAGTAATTTTTTTGTCTGAGAATTCTGGACAAAATCTTCTTGTCTTCTCATTTTAAAGAATCGTGATTCTCATATGCCCAAAATATTTAAAAAACTCCTGAAAAATGAATGTTACCTTGATTCTTTCCAGCTCGCTTAGCGCATCCTCTATGTTTTGATTTTGACAAATCAGTCGGCTTTTCAGCTCCTTCGCCTTATTTTCCAGATTTTTCAGAATTTCCCTCACTTCGGTCTTCTTCAACTCTGACAGCTCTCCCAGCAGGTGTTTGCCGTGGTGACGGACAGACGAGAAGATTCGCATGTAGACGCCCAGAGTGGCGTTCATCAGCTGTATGTCTTCTTTTCTCTGTGGGACATGAAGGAAGAGACGGTTCTTGGGAATTAGAGAAGGCTGGTTTTTCTGTCTGAAATCAATTAAAATCACTCCAGAAGTAACGTCATAACTGATGTTGGTAGAAAAAGCTATAATATGTATTGTTTGACATTTAATCATTCATAATCATAGACCGGAGATCCTCAAGGCTCAGTTTTGGGTCCAGTTAAATTGTTATTGGACGTAATCGCAAATGGAGACTTTTAACTTTTTATAAAAAATAATTTAAACCCAAGAGACTTTTACTGAAAAGTCAACTTTGCTGCACCTAAATCAGCAAAACTTGGCTAAATGTAGCAAGCGTTTTGAAAGAAAGTTACCTGAAGTCTTTGTTTTAATACAGAAAACATGCAAAATGAAAGTTTTCTGCCCAAAATTTTCTTGGAGAAAAAAATCTTGCAAATTTCATAGAGAAAAAAATAATTATTTTAGGTTCATATCAGAAATTTTCTCCAAGAAGATATGAACCATTTCTAAATCTCAAATGTTGAAAATTTTCCTTTGAAAGATTTTCTTGAAAATTTCCAAGTTTTCTGGAACTTTTCTGAGATTTGTCACAAAATTTGAGTTTTTGGCAGAAATTTATTCCTTTTTCATCTATAAAGCCGTAATTCACAGCCATAAAAATTACTTTGAAATTTTTGATCTTTTTTTTTACTTTATAGTCAAGAAATTTGGCTCACATGGCAAAACGTTTGGACTCCCCGGCCTTCAGACTGGGTTAATTTCCAGCCCTTCCACGTCGATTTTGTCAATCTCTTAATGGCACTTATTTTCAGTAATGTTTAGTTTTATTGTAAACCTCATTTCATAACAGCAGAAATGTGACGACATGAGGACCAGATGATATTTAAAATGCTGCCTGGCTTTTTAAAAAAACGTTCAATACAAATGCATCAACCTGCCTTTGAGTCTGTTTTCATGTGTCATGTAGTCCCGAATTATTGCAGTTAAATAGAAGAAAGATAATATCAGCACATCATAAATGTAGTGGCTTTGTAAGCCAGAGTTTAAAGAGGTTAACTAAATACCAAAAAAACTATCAGAATAAGAAATAAACAAATATGTAGGGAATAAAAAAATCTAATCTTTTTCCTTCTTGTAGTTTCTCAGATTGTTCGGTAATCTGTGGCA
This sequence comes from Poecilia picta, assembly GCA_033032245.1. Classification (NCBI taxonomy): domain Eukaryota; kingdom Metazoa; phylum Chordata; class Actinopteri; order Cyprinodontiformes; family Poeciliidae; genus Poecilia; species Poecilia picta. Next base: position 3,251,762 of record CM065375.1, on the reverse strand, counting down.
GATGATGGATGTTTTTCAGTACGTTACATTTTCTGCTGCATGTTTTCATGGATCAGAAAGGATTCATGAAAACACGAAGAGTCCTGCGTTAAACGGCTCCATTTCAGACCCCAAAACTTCTAAACGACGACCACCATGTTTGTTTGTTTACCTGGCAGGAGGTGTTGATGGTTCTGATGACGAAATCGAAGAGAGGATCTCTGTTGACGTCCAGCTGCGTCAGGCCCTGAAGCAAACATGATGCACAATTGCATTCAAAAACAGGAGACCAAACATCTAAGCAAGTTAAAAATCTGGTTTATTTTGTTATTTAATTAATTCTCTATTTGTATTTTTACTAAGTTTGACCAAATATTTTAAAACTATGGAGTGAAATATTTTTAATAATTTGTAGTAAAACCTAAATTGAAAATAAAACCACGCGAGAGTCGAGAAATTTCCCTGCTTTGTTACAGATTGTTGAGATAACTTATCTGATGACATGGAGAAAAAGGTTCAGATTGTGTTTTCGCTTTCACATGATGTAATCACAGCTTATCTCTGAGATCAAAGTCAGCTGCTTTCCTCTAACAGTTTGATAAAAAATATGTGAAACAAAAAAAACTGCAGATAAAAACCCTGCCAAACTTTAACCGCATGACACTGCAGGGTAACTTTATGTCTTAGGCTACTGAAAGATTAATAATTAAAAGTGTAATTGTCAGTCAATGGTCACATGCATGACCTCATTTGTACTGGGTGGAAACCACAAGCTGAGTAATAACGCTCAGAAAACCGCTGCAAAAAACAGTTTTGGGGAAAGTGTCAAAGTTGGTTCTATTCAGAATCACTTTACAGATATTTTTCTCTGTATTTAGCAAATAAACAGATCATTTTGTTTGTAAGTAATCATGGTCATTTGGTCACATTTCTCCTCTTTCAGCTTGTTGGAAATTTAAGAGACATTTTAATCTGCGCTGAATCCTTGTTTGACCTCAGCGTCTTGTCTCGCGTTTCCAATTACAGCCTAACTGAAAATTAAAAACATCAACATCCACCTTTAAAAAGAAAAGAAAAAGGGCCAACAATCGAGCCCTGTGGGACACCAACAAGTAAACTTACCAGATCAGTTGCGATGGTCTCGTGACTTTGCTTTAGAGTTTCTGAAATGGCCTGAAACGGCAGAGCGTAAGCCAGCACGCCCCCCAGTAAGACCAGTAGACCCAGTGAAGCGCTGCAAGACGGCATGTTGGTTCACTAAACTCGCTAGATGCTCTGAGCAGAGGACCGACTGATGCTCTGCTTTGACCTGTACCTGTATTTATACAGCTACCTCCATTCCCAACTGCCTCATGGTACATCTGATTATGAATGTGGTTGTGGTCTGTGGGCTTTCAGCAGCAGCACCAGAAACTGCAGCACCGACATCAGTTTTCTTCAAAAAGTCGCTTCGCTGCTTCTAAATCTGCACACAGAGGAGACTCCCTGGTTGGGTTTCCAACGCTCCCATTCTCAGAGAGCACACGCAAACACGCAGCGAGGACATTACCTGGTGGTTTTACTGCAGAAAGACCACCAGAGTTCATTGAAACATCTTTGTGGTGCCCTAAACATTGCACAAACCTCATGCATGCTTTCTGAAAGGTTGCACAACTTTGTCTGTGTGCATCTTAGATGTTTGCATCTGCATGTTCTCTTGAAGTCTATGAAAAGTCTCCACTTTCCCCCTGAAAACCCTTTCGCAGAACGCTCTGGTTTTGCAAAACTGTTGACGGTTATTTATTTTTTTTCATTTTTAATTTTTCCTGCACAGTTATTATTTTTTAAGTTTATTTGTGCAGCACATCACCAACAAGGCATCTCAATGTGATTTACAACATAAAACTCCCAAAAATATGAAAAGTCACACAATCAACACCAGAAACAAACATTACATTTTGACTGGTGCCATCAGCAAAATCATCAATTCACATCAATGTGTCATTTACTGTAATATGGTTCAGAAGCAACTCTAACCAGGTGGATTTTTAGTCTAGATTTAAAGGAACTCAGTGTTTCGGCTGTTTAGCAGTTATCTGGAAGTTTGTTCCAGATTTAGCATAGAAGCTGAATGCTGCTTCTTTAAATTCTTAATTAGAAACAAACAATAAAGACAGTAAAGACACTTAAAACGTATAAGACGAGACGTAACAGTGAGTTCACGAGAACAAAATGAGATTTTAATATTTTCAAGATCAAGTATCTGATTTATGCTGCAAGAAAGCCTTTATCCTTTGATTTTTGCCACAAGCCCAACAGTTTTTTTCTCATTTCTTTTATCTCTTCAAACCTTACAAAAGAGTTTAAAATGTTCATAGTCTGCAGACAAAACGCACCATTTTCCAGTTGGTATTGGTAGTTTCGCTGTGATTGTGATTTAGCTCAACATGCCCTTCAGACATCCAGCCATTAGCTGTTTGCACAATGTCGTCTTCCTCCTTCAGCATCCCAACTACTTGCACTGTTTACTCATTGTCTTGTCTGTCACTCTGTCAGCATTCCTACTGGAAACCCAAACAAATTAATTTGAGGGCAGACAAAACATTTTCTGTTACATCTGTGCTAGCGAGATAATCACCAACGGGAAATTTTGTGTTGTAATTTTCCAGATCTTATAGTGGACCACTTTGTAGAAGAATATTAATGATTACGTCGATAATCGTTATTGCAACCAATCCATTTGCACTAAAGTCAATGGATTGGTTGGGTTGATTCCAACGGAGACTGGTGACTATGTCCCAGTTTTGTCTGTTGTGTTCAGTTACAGCCATGCTGAGGTTCTCAGACGGTTCTGTTGTACTTCTTTACAAGAAGACAGTAAAACCTATATTTAGAATTTATTATCAATTGTTTATCTGAAACATTGTATTCAGAAAATGGTCAATTTCTCAACATTTGCATGTATTTTGGGGAAAATAACTTGCCAGTGCTCCAGAAAACCTGATAAAATAACTGTTTCAGTTGAACCGAAACAACTAGGAGAACCAGATCCACTAACATGTGCTGCTCCATGCTGCTGGGTTTCTTTTGGAGGATTTGTTCGCCTTAATAAGGACAGTTATAAATAATTTAATATGGATTACAACTAAAGAAGAAAGAAATCAAACTTAAGGTCAGAATTAACAGCTGGGTGAAAAACCATAACTCCAACTATACCATTTATTTTCTATCTTATTAATCTAAAACACAATATATCACATCATTGTATTGTAAACAAAGTATTTTTATTATGTCAGAACTATATAATTGATCAGTTATCAAATTTTTATTTGAATCATGACAAACTAAATCTCTCTATTTCATGATAACCACATCAGACAATACGGCCAAATCAATCCCACTAACATCCCACAACTACATTTCAATAAGTTAATCTTTTACTAAATGCACTGGATCAACAGTTTGTTTTATTCAATAGAAACTGTTATTTGTTATCTTTCTGTAAACTAAAGAAAACTCTAGAGTTTGTAGAATCTTGAAAGGTTTTGTTTCTGACCAAGATTATGATTGGTTGTCATATTTTTTACACACTGAAGGTTCATGAGTTCTAGACTCTGCCGATACACAGATTGTTTATTAAGCTGCTTTCTCATTGGGATCGTTGATTTAACCTTGAATTATGAATTGTTGGGCCAAATTGGATGGTCCTGTGCTACATAGGGATAGGAACTGAACAGTCATCTATGTAGCACAGAGACATGAGGTTGGAAAGACTCGTAGCCATTTGTGGATGCACTAATCAGGTCATAGTGGCTGCTCTGACGTGTTGTAGTCTTTACAGCTGAGTGTGGTCAGTGAGAGAGGAAAGACCCCTCTCGTTTCCAGCGCTGCTGTAGAAATCATTCAGAGTGAAAGCTATCTCTTCTTGGGAGTAGTATAGCACGTTTCCTGCTGCTGCCTTATTTGGTATGAAGAGTTGAACGCATTCGTAATGGTTAACAAATGAAAACCTGCAGAACTTGGCAGCCAGCAGAACAGTAAACGGAATCATGGGAGGTTGATTGAACGTTCAGTGCTCGCTAGGATGCTGCCTTAGTTTTATCCAAACGTCCATTGGATTTTTTAAAGTGAAATTTTCTGGCTTTTAGGCCAAATTGATGTGCAACTAATGTGCATTATATAATATTAACACTCTAACATTGACAGTCCTGGTTTAAATCCAAACCAGATCCAGATAATTGTGTTTTTTTGCGCCTGCCTCTTTAGCAAGCCTTTCTGAGCCAAGCTGCTTCCTGATGGTCTGTTTTGATGACAGACGATTGCATCATCATTACCGCGGTTAGCTGGTAGACTAATCTAGGCCAGATTTTGTACATATCTGTATTTATTGTGCATTACAAGCGAAGGAAAAACAAAGCTGTTTGCAGAGAAATGGAGAACTGGCGTTGTAAAAATATTTTTTATTAATTGAAGAAGCAAAAGACTAAAGCTAGACATGTCAACTAAAGATCTATAATAATGTAAAAGTTCATGTTTCTGAGAGTCTGATCAAAAGTGATGTTACAGACGTCTCATCCCTTCATGATGGTATTTGACACTGACATGACTTTTAGCCTCTGTTCAGAAAGATGGCTGCTCACACTGAGCCCAGTTCTGGTTCTGCTGGAGGTTTCTTCCTGTTAAAGGGGCATTTTTCCTCTCCCCTGTCGCATGCTCATCCAGGAGGAGTGAATCCTACAAGTCAATGACTAAATTCAATCTGCCGCGTTTCCTTAGACAGAAACCTTTTCCATAGTGTCTGCACAATCTTAAAATGTCTTAAATTAATGTATTTAAAATGAAAGCCCTTAAAATGTCTTTATTTAATTTTTTGAAAAGTAAGTTGACCTTAAATATGTTAATCACAGATCTTATTTTGTTGTTGCCAGACCATTTAATCTTATATTTTGATAGTTTTTTTCCCATTTTTATGTCGCATTTGGACATCTTCTGTGACTCGAGGTAGTAGCGGCTATGCTAAGTAGCTGCTAATATCCCCTGCCTTAGCTAGCTAGCTTTTTATTTCCACCATGGGTAAGTGCAAATTTATCGCCAGTTGGATGGATGATATTGGTCTTAGCCATTAGCCATACAATCTGTTTATTTGTGATAATATTTTCTAATGAATTTTGTAACTTAGTTGCTTTTTGTTTTGCATAACAAAAAGCAACTAAGTTTCCCAGCATTTATAGAAAATTGCTAAGTTTAAAAAGCAGAGAAATAACTTTTCTATAAGTGCTGTAAGCACTTGATGGACTGCAGTTACACTGGAATGGGAAAGCTGCATTATCATTTAATCATATCGAAACAGAAACTGCACATAGCATTAGCTTAGCGCTTTGCTAGAGAAGTGTGGGTGTAAGAAATGTGTGTAGATTGTTGCTGTACGTGTTGAGTCTGACTCATTTTGGCTCCAATTAAGAGCCAGAAATAAGATTATTTACAATACGACAAATTGTTAACCAATAAGTCCTGAATTATAAAAATATAGAATTAAAAAAATATAATTTTTCGGTTTGATAAGAGAATAGAAAAGATAACATTTAGTATAACATTTCTATCTGTTACTGAAGTGTGAACTTTTAAGTTGTGCAGTTATTTTATTTCATAACTGCCCGTCTTTAGTGTCTGCTTCTGCCTGTTGATAAAAATATCGATATTATTGCAATTCTATCACAAAACACATGTAGAGACTCAGATGGAATAGTAGAAGTGAAACATGCTGTGTTATTTAAATATATATACATTGCATTGATTGTAACATTTACTTTGACTAGGCATCACAAATTACCTGTTTTTATTTCCTGCATTCCTTACTATACGTTTTTAGAAAATCTGTTTATTTTTAATGTGCAAATATTACTTATCTTTCCACTTGTTGCATAATAACATACATCTCATAATAGAAAATGTAAAAATTAAGAAAGTACAATAAAAACTTCAAAATCATCATAACCAATATAAAAAGAAATGTGAAAAAGGAGCATTATTGCCCCTCAACCATTTGTTCAGCTAAGAATAATTACACACAGCCAGATTAACACACATTTTTTCCATTCCAGTATATATTTTATATTTATACCTCTACAAATACGTGGCTTCCCTATTATCGCCATCTCAACTTTTAGACATTTCCTTAATGATTTAATGGTTTCTTAAATCTTGGTATTACTACTAGCTGCTGGAAAAAATGTAATCATCGAGTTGAGTAGGAGTATTGGAAAAAGTCATCTCTGGAGGCCAAATCTCTTCTGCGAGTAGAAATTGATTGCGTTGGTAAGCTGCACCATCCCTGCATGGTTTCTGCAGGTGGAAATACCACCACAGTGAGTGTAGCGAAACCTTGGTCGTCACTGCTGCAGAGTTGGTGTTTCCCGACCGCTACGATCTGCACTTTTAAACCTATTTAGCTAATCGTAGATTTTATAAAGCTACAGAAGCTTTTAACTTGGTTTTTGGACTTCACAACTGAAATTAAAAATAGTGATTATAAAATACAATGGATGGAGATGAATTAAAGATGGAATCGGTGCATCATTTCCGCATTTGGAAAATGCCACTACGAGGCGTTCAACGAAACCTGATTCATCACTGTGGCAAGATCACACTTTTCCCAAGTAAAAATAAACTCTCTAAGAATTCCCCGATGCATTTAATTCGATCCATATTAGAATCAGCAAGCACGGAACATTTGAATTTGTCTGAATATAATTGTATGTAAATGATTTTTGAAGTATGTATTGCTTTTATGTTATTTTTTAAGTAACAAAATGTGTTTTATACCAAACTACTCTGTCCATATTGATCAAATATGTTAGTGAAAATCAGGTGTTTAGCCTGATAACCAATGAATTAGTCAAGTATTTTAATTTATGTGACATATTAGCAGTTTTTAGCTTTTCCTGGAAGCCCTTACTGGTACAAGTACTGTCAGAAGTTTACTTCCACCCATCATTGGCATGATTCTTGTATTAAACTTGATCTTTAAATGTATTTTTCCAAAGTTGAATCTGGCATATGCTTATCTTCTAACCAGTCTATAAATTATCAGCAGTGTTTTGGTTGGAGGATTGGGGAACTTAACCCAGACGCTTTGTGTTAACCAGTTTTATCCATTTCATTAACCAATATCACTGCATGTTTGGGATTCTTGTCCTATGAAAATATCAGATTGTATCCTTGTTGCAGCCATCTGGTTGTTGATTTGAAGAGAAGTTAAGGAAGTTCGAGATAATCCCCATGAATTATTAGATCCATTGTGCATCTGTCAGTGAAAAATACCTAGAAAAAGGAGCTACCGCCACCAAAATCCACAACCAGCTTTGATTTAACAGAACCACCATGGTATAATGGATACGCATGCATTACTTTGGTCCAACATGGACAGTAGGGCTGTATAATATATCGATATTGCGATATATATCGATCTTTTCTTTCCTAGAAAAAAATTGATATTCATCTGCAAGTATCGTAACATCCAACTGTCACCTTGCTCACTCACTGCTTGCTTCACCAGGTCATCAGGCTTAGAGTGATTCCTTCAGATGTTCAGGTTAAAAAGGTATCAAACTATTCAGAGCAGGAACTTGGTTCACTTTATTTACTTTACTAATGCATGTCAGCTACAGTTTGGACTGTTTCAACTAAAAGAAACATGTTTTCTCACCACTTCTTTGATTCATTTTGTCCAGCTGTCCACTTTAAGTCTGTGTCCAACCAGAGCCAGGTATTGTTAGTTGGTGCTTTTAATCAGTTTTCAGTTAAATTAATTCAATCCAACTTTATAACAGTCACAAAATGTCACCAAAATCATTCTGTCCCTCTAAAATCTTTCAAAAAAATCGCAAAAGTGTATTGAATTGTATAGTTTGCTGAATTTCGCAATATATATCGTATCGTGGGCAGAATATTGTGTATCGTATCGTGAGATTATTGTATTACTACAGCCCTAATGGACAGTTCTTCCCACTGTCTCCCCAACCTGGCTTGAATCTTCTGAAGTGGAGTTACCGCACTTTTGTTTTTGCTCGCAGCACCAACTGTTGGTTTTGGAAAATGTTCTTTGTGGATTCTTGGGTTTGGAAGAATATTTTGTTGGTCAATCAAAAGGATTGATTGACCAATCAGAAATGTTCTTGGAGTAATGAGTTATTCCACAGCAGACAGTCTGCAACAAAAAGATTTCTGACTTTCTATTAAGTTTGAGTGTGTTAGACCATAGAGACAACCTCTCTCTCTGTCTTTGGTTCTACAAAACATTCTTCCCTATGCTAGCGTTGGCTTTCAGATTTGACAATTATTATTGAACTGCAAGAAATTCAGCAAAATGTGGAGTTCTAAGTGAGGATGGGTGTTTGGACAGAGTTTGAACTTTCAAAACAACAGGAGGATAATCTTTCAATCTGTAAGAAACCTCTATCTGGGTCACTAGGCCAAGAGTTGCCACACTTTTGTAAGGCTAGGGAAGCATAATTTACACTCAAATAAAAACCACCTACCAAAGCCAGACCACCTTTGGCCTGCAAATCAGGTACATTTCAGTCTTTCGTGTCAAAGATTGAATGGGTTTTATTTGCTTAAAAATATAAAGTGACACAAATATAAGTGTTGTAAGTTCTGGAGATATAAATGTAGATTTCAGAATCATCTGCATATAGTAGAGTTCTGAAAGCAAATGTGGCTGAATTTTGCTTTCAGGTGTTATCTTTTGTCTTTGGTCAGGTTTCAATCCTTTATAAATTCTGAGTTGTGTTCCAAAGTGCAGCTTTATTCATGAAACATTTCTTTTTGGTTACATTTTGCTGCTTGTTGGAAGATGCATCGGGTAATTTAAAATTGAATATTTAAAATCGGTGCCGCAGCATTGGGGTAAGTATAGAATAATTTCTGCCAGTTGCACATTTATGCACATCACATGCAAAGTCTGCGCTGGCTTTCTGGGAAAATGCTAATTCAGTGGAATTAAGTGGTCATCTCTTAGGTTTTTAACTGAACTACTGCAGTAATTGTTTCCTAGAAGCCTCTTAGTAACTTTTTGTTGTTTGTTTGTTTGTTGCTGCGGGCCAACTGCCAGACACATGAGACACACCACATCCTCTAACATGTAAGGAAGGCTTGACTGCTTCTGGTTGGTAAGAGAGTCCTCTAAAATGAAACTGAAACCCTTCTGGTCTAGATTTTTTTAAAACATCAATGGAGTAGTTTGATAACTCTCTGAGTCTCAAATTGATAAATGAGTGAGATGAAGGAGAATCCCTCAAGATTTACTGATTAACAGTAGGTTTCATGCAGAAGTCATGTTTTTGGAAAAAATATTTATTTTACTGACACAAACTAGTTTTATGTTTAGTCAGTGGACTGGTTCATTCTTCTGATTCCTCCGCAGACCTTTAGACAGCCTCCGATCTTCCCAGGCTTGTTTTTGATACCAGTTGATGACAGTGTGAGAATGGAGGTGTAAACCAACTGGTAAACCAACAGCTTTGGATTTGACTGAGTGCTCTAATCATGGGGGCAGATTAATGGTGTTTGAGAACCTAAACACGCAAAGGTCTTCAGCAGATTTTCACAGGTGACAGAGACGATGGCTTGAGGTTTAGACCTGCGTCAGACTTTAGTCAATTTGAGTCTAAAGACTTGAGAATTGACTTAGACTCTTGTTCTGAGACTTGAGTCTGTATCTGAAATAATCTCTGCCTGTTTATATTTATACGCTTATTTATGGAAGGTTGCATTTGATTTATGAGCAAGTTAAGTTGGCATCTGATCACAGGGTGTCTGCACTGCCTCAAAACGTCTTAGCTTCATGTGTCTGAAATTAAGGCCTTAAAGTGTCTTCAATTCATTTAAAAAATGCAAGTTAGCCTTTATTATGTTAATCACAGGTCTTAAACTTTAAATCTTGTATAAGCAGTATAGTTTATTTTCTTCCCAGACTTTTCTGCCATGCAAAAGTTGAACATATTCATTGTGTTCCTCAGCTTGAGACGGTTGAGGCTACAGCTAACTAGATGCTAATATGTATACCCTTGCTAACTAGCTTGGTTTTTTTGCATCTGTCAAGGATAAGTAAAAAAAAGTTTGTCAGTTGGCTGGACATATAGGCTACGATGTACCCAAAAACAGTATCTTTCTAGACTTTAGTTTGCTTTTAAGGCAGCTCCGTTGCCTTAAGTAAGGGGAAGCGCCGTTTATGAACCAGTGATTTAAATCATGTGCTGTGAATTCAGACAATGCTTTTGGTTTGATCCAAAGCACCAAGAAGGAGGAGCTACTTATTGGTTTCTAAGCTAGCTAGTCCCTTCTTCTGTAAATCTATGAGCCCCAACAAGGTTTGCTACTGCCACAGACAAATTAGTTCAACTTGAACAAGCAGAAGCTATAATGGCGAAACAACTCAGGAACAACAGTCGTTCAGTACTCCCTTCCCTCGCTTCCAATGGCCGTCAAGTTGCAAAGGGTCATTTGGTAAGATGCATTGTGTTCATAAAAGTTTGGCACTATGGGAGTTACGGGTAGAGAGGGAATTGCAAAATATACAGTTTTCGTCTGTACATTTCTGTCGTAATGCAGATCTTGAATTTCAATCATTATTGGTGAGTTGGTGAAAACAGCTGGAGCCTTCACTTTATCTCTTCGATACTGGAAAAGCCACAGACAACCACCAACATGTTCCATTATTGTTGGAAGTAGTTTATTTTGGAGGAAGTTTTGATTCCTGTCTTGCTTCATGGCTTGGGCAGAGTGTTTGGGCAGAACTGGGAGGAACTCCACTCTTTGATGGAGAAGGAACTTGGACTATCCTGGGGACACAACAGAACCAATAGATACTCTAATCTTCTGCAGATTTCCCAATCAGGAGGATTCATCAGTGAAAATAACTTTACTCCTCTGATTTTCATCCTTGCAACATTTCAGTCTTGTTCTTCCCTGAACAGAATAGGTTTCTTCAGTATTTGCAAGTATTGAATATGAAAGTATTGCAAGTACATGGAGTGTTCACAAGACAAATGTTGTTACCTTGGGTGGTGGTGATGTTGTGAAAGAGAAAAAATACATTTAGTGTGTTGGTACTCTAATTCCAACATGTTTGCACAAGCTTGTGATTAAAATCCCCTGTTATCCACTGCGGATCAATCGCAATAATCAACACAAGATTAGTGATGAAGCGAGGGAATTCAGTCATCCAAGTATTTAAAGTTAATTGTCTTGCTAAACGCTGAGTATCTCGAAACTGAATTGGGTGTAAGATGTGTCCCGAAACAGTTTGGGGTTTGGTGTCGTCTTCTTTATCCTGAGCAGGAGTTTCATGACTCTTCTGCAGAGGGGCTGACTCAGCAGAGAGACGCTGAAAAGTTCAAAGTTGTGTCAGCATGTGGGGGTGGAGATCGACTGTGGGTTTTCGACGGTTGTCCAGACGTCTTTGTTGGAGTTTCCAGGTAAAGAGGAAGATATTGACTCAGCTTTATGATTGAGAGAAGCATTCCTTTAATCACACAACTAAATTAACTTTGGTTTGAATTTAATTGATCTTTTGTTTCTCCGCCTTTGCTTGAATTCATCTCCCTTTTTATAACTACTTTTTTGCTTATATAATCTTCAGAGTTGAATCATTTACCAAATTTGCATAGAAGTTTAGTTAAAAACATTTTTTTCTCTTTTTTTGAATGACTTAAAGGTTAATGGTGATAGTGAAAACATGAATGGAGCCGTACGTTTCATAAAACTCCAAATGAGACGACTTGAAAACATCTGACATGCACAGAAACACTAGAAGATACAATATTTACTCCAGTTAAGTAACATCTAATGTTTAGTTGTGAGAAAACCGGATTGAAACAAGCCCAACAAACGAAGCTGCTTGTTTTTCAGTTCCTGTAGTACCAGGTTTTGACCAGCAGAGGGAGACAAATCCAAATTAAAGTCCAAGCCACTCAGTCAACAAGTAGAATTAAAATGCGGCTTTATTTACTTCAGTTTGTGACAAATTCAGACATAAATACATGTGACACATCTAATATAAAAACATCTTCCTTCATACTTCACATTAAAATTTCAAGTAACGAAAACTCCAGATTATCAAATATATTAAATATGTTCCCCAACAATAACTTATGTTAGCCTGTGTGAATACAATAAAAGTATCACATAAATATTTTTGAGAAGGAAAGCTCTTCTCAGAAGTTCAGAAAAACAAATGTTGATGACGAGCTTCAGTTCGGCTCTTAGTTTTCAGTTTTCAACTGTTTCCACTGAATTTTTCACATTTTACATTTTAAAGTGAATTTGTTTTCCTGGTGATACAATAAAAACATTGCATTTCATTGATGTAATAATGACATGCATTATTAATAAATACATATTAAATAATTAAAGTGCTTTTTTGTATCAACATCAAATTTTAAATTCAGATAAAATATTTTTTTCACAGTAAAACCATATGGAAACAATGAAGCTGGAGGTCACGGTGAAAAATACTCATGATAATGAGGTTTAACGTGCTGCTGCTGATGATGATGAGGTTGTTTAATCTGAGGATGAGGAAGATGGTTCTCATTTCAGCTCATCAATCCATCTGAGGATGAAGCTGAACTCTCTGATAGCCTTCATCGCTCCTTCCTCTCTTTTCTGCAGTCAAATAAAACGTTTCCATTGTTAGACTTTAAATTAAACTAACATTCAGCAGTCAGTCTGTAGCATCTATATTTACCTTTTTTATTTTTCTCTCCATTTTCTGAAGGGTTTTCATATATCTTGAACGCTCTGTGGAAGAAACCTAAAAATGGAGAAAGCAAATTCAGACATAAGTTGAAACAAAATGGCTTTGATTTCAGTTTGGGATTTGAAATAGAGCGATACTTCTGGGTTCAGTTCCCGACGTTGTCCATTTCCTGTCTGATCAATAAAGACTACAAGAGCAAAAAACAACTAAATTTGGCTTCTTTAAAAATTTAAATGTTAGTCTTTCCTCCTGCTCCCACTAGGGGGCACCACACTAATTAATTTGTCAACATTTCTCCCTTTCTAGCCCTGCCTCCTTTGTTTTCAGCTGCACACCCACTTCCAAATTGCACATCACAGCAGATCTAACCACTATCTCTCTCTGCTTTCACTCTTGCAGCAATCCCTCCATCATAAATCACTCTGCAGATCCTCTTTCTACTTTACACCCCTGATATGGCTTAAAAATATCATCAGTGTTTTTCATACCAGATCCCATTTCTGACTTTAATCAATTTTTTCTTTTCACTTTCTTTTAAAAAAAATAAGAACAGAAAATATTTTCAAAAATTGACTTTTATTTCTGAGTTGTACTACACATTATTAGAGCTATTAGAATTTCTGTTTAATTATGATATATTAGTCCTATTAGCAGCAGGAAAACGAAACAACTTTGAGTTTGTGGTTCTTTCTTTTAAATAGACTCTTTCACAGTCTTGCTACTGATAATAATTTGATTCTGGTGTGTTAAAAGATGAAGTATTTATTTATCTGTAAAACTTATTCCAAAGCGTAACGTCACAAGATTCTCAATGTTTCTCTCTAATTGTTTTTATTTTCCTGTTCTCATAAACTTTATTCTAGAAACATTAATTCTTTATTCTCATATTATTTTGACTCTGTTGTTGTATTTTTATAATATCATGGCTTTATTCTGATTATTTAAGATAAAAAATCATAATATGGCCCTCATATTCAATCACAGCTTTGACCTGAATTCAAAGTTAAAATAAATAGAAGCTCGTCAAACAAGATGGCCGCCCTGAGCGCGCTGATGTCACTCTAAACTATCAAAACTCATTGGTAGGGAAAAAATCCAGATTTACCAACAATTAAATCTCTAAAACCAAATATTTAATAGATAAAATCGATTTATCGCTTATCGTTCCTACGCTAGCCCACCGTTAGCCCACCGTTAGCACCTCTGTTCAGTTTCTACTTATCCTCCTTCCATCTTTCATTTGTTTTGGCATCTAGGAAAATAATTAGGGTAAATTAAGAACGTTTAAATCTGCATATAATCTTAACACAAATTGGACAATATTTACTTATTAGATGCAGGTTTTCTGCATCTGTAATTATCTGCACCAGCAACCCTGAAAAACTCAGCTGGTAAAGATGAAAAATGGTTTCTAACTGAAAATATCAGACAATTTCGCTGTTAGCCACCTTATTTTTTACAAAACTTTCCAAATAAACAAGTGCAGATTTCCGTAGAAGTGCATGGTTAATGTTCACAGTTTGGTCAGAAATTGACTCAGCACTTCAGCAGAAGAGTTTCTGACTTTCTTAAATGACCTGATTCCTGCTCTGCTGCAGAGCTGCAAGGCGTTTTGACGGCAGGCTGAAGAGCGGCGTACTCACGCAGTGCTGCAGCGTGTGGTGCAGTCGGTACAGCAGCTCGTTGTAATGTTGGGGGAGAAGCTTCTTGATCGCAGGTGTGCTGAACACGCTCCTCTGGTAGATGTCAATCATTTCCTGCAGCTCCAACCAGCCAATCAAACGCTGACGAGACATCAGTTCAAACGTAAACATTTAAACTCGGTAAACTCTGCCACTTTCTAATAGCAGTAAAGATGTGAAATGATCGTCGCCATTACTGTTAACACCAGGCTTCACATAATGCATATTACAGTGTTCAGATTAGATTTTTTTTAATGTTTTCAGGTTTTTAACTTTACTTCTCATCTATTTATTAACTTCTTTTTATTTCTCTTTCACACTGTCTATGTAAAGCCCCACCGGAAAACGTCCCAGTTAGACGAATCAATGCGTTTTAACTAAAACTCTGAGGTGTGAGAATCCCTGTTAAATGGCGTTTTAACTAAAACTCTGAGGTGTGAGATGTTTAACTGAAGTCCTACAAAGGGTGCGGGTTTTAATGTTTTTATCTTTTTAAACCTTTTTTCTTTTTAAAAATTATCTTTGTCTTTCTAACTGTTTATTCACTGTCACATGCTGTTTCTATTTTAATTATGTAAAGCACTTTGAAATGCCTTGTTGCTGAAATGTGCTATACAAATAAAATTTGATTGATTGATTGATTAGATCCAATTAATCGGATTAACTGGAGAATCAAAGGCGGCCATTTGCTCAACGAACAACCCTCAGAGCTGTAATTACACCAAAGCTGAACACAAATATATACATTTTACATTTAAGATATTATTTTTCTGTAACTATGTTTTACACAGATTCCTGCAAATTCCAGAGATTTAATTTCATCTGGTACAATCCTGTATTTCAATAAATCCCCTATTGATCACCTTTCACTGCCCAATTATTAATCAGTTAATCCAAACAAAAAAACTCAGTTTAAGTTTAAGTGGTTACATTAAAATAATCTTCAGAACGTCAGCCAATCAGAATATTCGTTAGAATATTTGGTTGCTAAATCATCATTAGGTTCAGTCCTAATTTCTTTAATTATTAGTTTTGACAGCTGATTGAGTTCACGATGGCTTTACAAGTCCGGTTCTATTTTATTAATGCTGTTTGGGAGTTATGATCCATTTTAGCGCGAATAAATCTTCATCTTTTCTTCACACTAAACGCTGCAGTTCGTTGGCATGACCAGCTAACATTATTCTGTAAGCAGCAGGTTGTTTCTGTCAGTAAACTAACGTACGATGAAATCTGCCAGGAATAAGCATGGAAAAGTCTCAGCTGCAATGGCATCAACAAGTTTTTGTTTATGTTAAAATAAGGCGGAAACAAATAATTGCGATTAATCGATTACTGAAATAATCAACAACTAGTAATCAGTTAATCATTAACTGGAATATACAAACTCAAAAATAGCTGTTTTGTTGAAAAAAACTAAACAGTCGGAGCAGCAATTAAGCTAATTACATAAAAATGTATTTTGCATATAAGACAATAAAAACAACTTTTTCCGTAAATATGTTTTACCAGAACTCCTTAAGTGGCAAATTTTTCCTTCACCCAGTTCAAATTTAACAAAAACAAAACAAAACATCCTTAAGCACCTTAACTATCAATTATTAAATGGTTAATTAAAAATCAATAAATCAATTAAACCATAAATGACCAATCATATACTAAAGAAATGCTATGTTATTGCTTTTTAATCAATAAAATGTTTACATTCTTATTTAATAAAGGAACTGACTAATTTATTTGTATTTTTAATATTGTTTCAAGTGATTCAGTGAAAAATCTGCAGAATGTGGCAATATAGTTTTTTTTATCCAATTATTTGATTAATCGTCTGAATAACCAATAAGTGAAAATAATCATTAGTTGCAGCCCTGCGTTTATTTTCTCTGTGATTTCTCCACTGCTGTGAATTTATACCTAATAAAACTTAAGCTAAACGTTTTAAAATGGCCGACGTTTTAATCCACACGTCTGAACATCGCATTCAAAACAACAATAAATAAATATCATAAGCTGGATTTCTATCCCTGCAAACGTCAGCAGATTAGTTTGAAAACATTTTTTATAAAAATAATTGAATCGTGTCGCAATTAATCACTTGATAAATTGAAATTAACTCGATAATTTCAGTATTTTTTGAAGTTCACAGACATCAAAATTCATTTTATTTCTGTTTTCGACTGTGTTTTTAGTTGTCGCGTTTTATTTATCCACATTAACCCGATAAATAAATTAGGTCTTTGGGAAATGTTGCGTTTTGTATCGGTTTTCTCAATATATTACTTGAAAATGGTCCCAAAGCAACAAATTATCGCTTATCGCAATAATTTCTGAGACAATTTATCACGACAGTTATACAATTACATTAACATTTTTCCTGTAAAAGTTTAAACTTTGCTGCAGCGTGTTGGTTTATTGGGTGAAAAAGATGATTAACCAGCAGCTTCAGCAGCTAAATTTCCAGTGGAGCCTGAATGCATCACTGATCTAGCAGAGCGAGACTCTGAGCTCAACACTTCCTCCCTGGAATCTGACCCTGCAGCTGAAACCCAGTGCCAGTCACTGGTTTGACTGGTGTCTGAGCGGCTTGTGGAGGGGAACCGGCGCCGTGACGCGAGGTGTGAAGCCGCCACGGCGCCTTGGCAGGCCGCCTGGTTCAGGCCTGGTGAAGTCTGGTTATGGTTGTGGTTGAGGTAAACCGAACGGACACCGTCATGGCGGAGAACCGAAACCTCAGAAATTTAGTTCCACGAAAGCTTTGAGTGCCACAGGAAACGAGATGGGAGCAGGCAGGATGTGGATTTACTGACCTCAGGACATTTGGTGCAGAACTTTGGCAAAAGTCTCGTCCGGTGGGAAAACCTCTTCTCCTCCTGCACATGAAAAAAACCTGGTTTGAGCTTTTAGCACTGAGTAATGCCACTTTTACCACAAGTACTTTTTTAAAAAATCACAATTTCCACTGGTAAAATATGAGCATCTGATGTGTAAACTCTTCAATAAAAGGCGAAATTTAAATAAAATCAATTTGTTCTCAGGATTTAAATAGTAAGTTAACAGAATTTGTCCACTGAAATTGATTCATAACATTATTGAGAGGTTTTACCCCAGAAATCCATCAAATATTGATTAGACTTCCTTTATAATTAAATATGTTGTTTTCTCATAATGAGAGATTAACTCTTAACAGGAATTGAAAGTTAACTTTAAATCTAGACGTAAACAAAAGAGTAGATGCTTAACTTCTAGTTCTGTTCAACAGTAGAGAAGTGAATAAATAATCAACGGACAGAGGAGACAGTAACTGATCACAGCGATCAACAGAAACGAGCTTCTGAAAAAGTTAAACTTTCGTTTTTGTAAAAATTTGCTGACTGAATTATCGAAATCATGATCGATCTCCCATCAGCGTATTGATCTTACCGGCAGCCTCTCGATCAGGACGTTTGTCTGGGTCCACAGCTCCCGGATCAGCTCTTCAGGTATCTGCCGTCGGCAGGTGAGCTCCTGGCCGGCCGTTGCCGTGGTGACAGCTGCGGCGGCGAGGCAGACGCACAAAGCGAGAACAGACATCCTGACGGCGGGAGGCTTGCTGAGCTGCTGCAGCCCGTCGGGTCCGCCGCTGCATTTATACACCCGACCCGGCCCCCCTGCTGACACTCCCACCGGCCTCTCCCACCCTCACCAACTTTCCCAGGATTCTCCCTGCTGATGTCACCCGCAGCTTTGCTTCCCCCTTCCTCCCTCCTGCTGATGTCATTTCCTCCTCCGTGTTATCAGGCTCCTGGTTTTGGCGTTCAGATGTGAGGTTAGATAAAACTAGGTTGCGGTTTTTAGACTGCCATCCGAGGAATCGGTGACTCTGCAGATTTGGCTCCCACCTTCGACGGTTCTCCGACCCAGATCAGAGAGTTTGAGAAGATTTCAGCAAGCTGGCACCGTGGAAGGAGCAGAAGAAGAACCGACTGAGTTAAAACAAAGATCTGCTCTTCCTGGAAGTCAGAACAGTAACCAGGTCAAGCAGCCGCACTCTGAGGCTCAGTGAACGCAGCTGCTTCATGCTTGAAATGGCAAAAATGATTCAGAACAGTCACTTTTTCCCCCCCTCATTTGTAAGACTTGTCTCTCTCAGGTATTCTTGTAACCAAAAGTGGTTCATCGATCACCGTCTTCCAAAGAAATCGCACAAAAATTCCTGCAGATCTAACTCAGACCTGGGCAGTTTTTTTCCAAGTTGTTTTTCAAATCGGACGCTAACCGCCACATCAGACGTCAGCGATAAACGTAGAGGAAAAGTTTTACGTATCAAAAACACGAGCCGATATTTATCGTAGCTAATAAACGGCTGGCGGCCTGAACGGATTCGGCTGCACAGGATATAAAACCTGCAGCAGCTGCATGCGGCACAAACGCTTCGTCTTCAAACTGTCGGCGTATTTCTATGTCTACGAAGCAAAAAACAAAAAAGCCCAAGGACAAAAGACAGTTTATTGAACAGGGCAGCATCAATCGGCCAGTTCAACTCGGGAAAAACAAAATCTTACCAAGGATTTCCTCCATTTTCCTGTGCAAATATCTTATTACGCTTGACGTAAGACGAGCAACTTTTCATATAGAAAATTGTTTTAGGTAAATAATTGCTTCATATTATTAATCTCAACTCAATATTAAGGAATTATTGATTTATTTTGCTGAAAAGTTACTTGTAAGTTATTTCCATCTTATTTCAAGTGCACTAAGGCATTTTCTACTAAGTAGAAAAATATTTGGTAAGTTTTAGTGTTTTCTGTGCGTCGGCTGAGATCTTCAAATCCAGGAGAGAATCAAGTATTTCCAACACTTCAATCAAATAAATGAAAACTGATTTTATTAAGAACTCCAGCGATTAATGATATCTACACAGATTATTGTTGTTAGTTTTGTCTTTTTTAAAGTTTGCTAAAATATTTGCATTAAACTCGACCAAATAGTCGGTAAGATTTAGTGTTTTCTACGTCCCAACAGACGCCGTTAAAAGCCCAGTTTCGGAATATCTTCATTTCGTCCACTGGAGGATTTGTGACAGTTTGTGAGAAAAGTGCAAACACAGAAGGAATATTTAATACTTTTTGTCTTATTTCTATTAGAAAATATAAAAAAAACTTAAAATAATGTATTTTTTACACTTTGAATGCATTAAAGAAGCCATAAGCTGAATTTGAGAGATTTCATAAACTTATTTTGCCATTTGGATACATTTTGTTAAATATTTATTTAATTCTCACAACCCAGAATTTGGCTTTGTGAAAACCGAGTGATGAGGGGAAGAGGTTGTTGAATTAGATGACCTGATATTTTGTGGCGTTGCTGGTTTATTTTCTGTGAAAATAGACTGTTGGGTTGATTCCTCTCAGATCTGTGGTCAGATTAAAGTAGGTTGTAGCTGAGCTGATGGTTCATCAGAGGCAGGCAGTGACTTTGCACCTTAGTTGCTCCACAAAGCAGTTTTCTCAAGAACAACTTGGCCCATATTTTTTTATTATGTGTTTGATCTTATTCTTTCAGCACAGTGACAAAGTGTCTCTGCAGGGAATTGGCTGCTGGACTTTACTCTCTGCAAAAAAATCACAATCTTACCAAGTATTTTTTGTCAAGTATCCACTGAAACTATCTTAGAAAACTTGAAATAAGACAAAACGAACTTACAAATAATAGAGGAGCTTGTTTAATTCCTTAATATTGTTGAAAAAGTACCAGTTCCCTTGGCATTTTATTTCAGTATTACAGAGGAAAAACATGTTGTTATAAGTGAAGAAATCAAAAACAAGCCTCTGTATCTTGCTGAAAAGTTACTGTATTTTTCAGACTATAAGCAGCTACTCTTTTCCTAAGCTTTGGACCATGCAGCTTGTAGCCCGGTGCGGCTTTTCTGTGGGGTTTTCTCCAACCACCAGGGGGCTCTGTAGCAGGAAGTTAATCACTGGAAGTCATAATTGGAAACTAAAGAGAAAACGCTAATTTTAACTTAAAACAAGCACATGCGGCTTATAGTAAGGTGTGCTCTAAATTATGGAAAATACGGTACTTGTTATTTGTTTCTCCATATTTCAGGTTTTCTGACATATTTACTGTAAAAACTGACGATAAAAACCAATAGTTGGTAAGATTTTGATTTTTTTGCAGTGCTGTTTAGTTTTTATTGTTTTCTTTCAAATCAGCTGTAAAACTGGTAAAAAATATATTGTTTTGAGGTCATTTTCAAGTGATATAATGGTAATAATGAGACAACAATGCATGAACACATCATCAAAGATCAATAGATTAGTGAACATTTAACACTGGGATTGGAAGACACTGTAAATATTCAAAATAAACAAAAAACCAGAAATAACAAATAAAATAATCAGGAACTCTGCAGACATTTACCTTAAAAAATGATAATTGAGACCAAATCACCAGGCTGAAGGATTTTGTCTTACAGTTTTGTGGTAGAAAACTATTGAATTTGTTTTAAATTATTATGCGATTGATTGATTTATTGCTTATTGCGACAGGAAAACTCCTAGCTAAGAATAAAGATCTTTATGCTGTAATACTGACACACTGACTCTGGCATTCCCAGGTATTAACTGGCCTTCATCGGGAAATTCATCACCTGAAATTCCTTTATTCCTGTGCCAAGATGAAGCAACTTTAGCTTTTCATTATTATGCAACCGCAATACCTTAGTCACTGCAGACGCTTGGTGAAAAAAACGTTGTTCTTGTTCCTCTGATTGTCCTACAAATATAGGGGAACCAACTGTTTCTGGCCTCTATGACGCTTTTCCGTGTCATAAATGTTGATTGTTTACTTATTTCAGTTCTTTAGGTCACCCAGTTTTGGTAAAAAGAAGGTGTAGCCTCTCAGGTTTAGAGGTTACACTAAAATGATCTGATCTTTGTCAAGTTTAATTTATTAACCATTTCATCGCTGTGGAGGAATTTTGGGCCAACCTCTTTCCCAATGTTGCTTCGTTTCAGTCAGATTTGCAGGTACTAGTTCCTCCACAGATAAATTTCTTTGCTGTTGTAACAACTTGCTTCTTTTCTTTTCCAGTTGTTTTCTTGTAAATTTGCAGCCACATTAGCTCTAATTGCCTCCGCTCTCATACAGACGTTCCCATTTTTGTACAATTTTGAGCTCCATTTTTGTACGATTTTGAGCTATATTTTTACCGATCAGGTTTTGTGCTGCCGATACTGATCACATGGATTGGCTGTCAATTTTGAATTTTGTCGTAAACAGTCCTTGCTACATGATCTGGCACAAGGAACCATAAAAAAATCACCTTCATTTAGACAAAAACATGGAAAAGCAACACCTAAAAAGTGCTTTCAGTAATACAATATTTAACAGACTGAAAACAGAGAGGCTAAATTATACAGGAAGTCAAATTTCAACACTGCCAAAATAAAATATCAGGTAAGAATGGAAACCTTCAAAGTAAAATCCAGGTTACGTTCATATGAGTTATAAGTTACTAAAGAGCGTGGCTAATTGTTTTAGGTGTAAATAAACTGTTGTGGATTATTGAAGCTTGATGGACAGCGCTAAGACCCGCCTCCCTGCTCTGATTGGTCGTTTCATTTTCATAGTCGCTTTGAAGGATGACATTTCCTCAAACTGGCAAATTTATTAAATATTGAGCATGTGAAACTGAATAAGAGACAAAATAACAATTAACTGTTGAGGAAAATAAAAGACAAATATCAGCATTAAGCTCTTGCACACTTATTAAGTAACAAAATACAGATACAAATACAAATATTTACATACCGTGTTCATTCTTCCCTACTTTCTCTCCTCTATGCCTGGCTTCAAACCTTTTCTGCACCCGTCTCTACAACGCCCTCCGGTGGTGAAAAGTAGCACTACATGAACAAACCGAAACGAAAACAGTAGAAAAGATTAAATATAAAATGTGGCAGTTTGAACTATGCTTAGGTATTTCTTTTAAATGTTTCAGATATACTCTATGAAAAAAGATGAGAATATGCACATTTTCAACCAATAATTTATGTTATTATTTCTGTGGAATTACTATGTTCCACAGAAATAAGTAATCCTAAACTAATAAACTGTTTCGTTATATATATTTTATGAAGAGCTTGGACGCCCCCTTTCTAAAGACATCCTGGACAACTGCCGATTATGACTGATATAGAAATTTATCCTAATAGTTTGGTGATTACTATAGCAACAAGTTAGCAGAAAGCTGACTTTCAAAATAAAAGTCTGAAGTAGTTAAACTGCACTTTTAACCTCAAATAGCAGATCTACACATAGAAATAAGCCGTAACATGTGAACGTTGGGTCGTTAGGTTTTTGGGCTACAGTTATTAGACCCAAACAGATTTAATACGGAAAACCTTCTGTGTTGACGATGATGATCATGTTGTTGGTTCTGATTTGGTGTTTTTCTTAATTTTTCCTGGTTGAGCCGCTGCATGTTTGGACGTTTGTTCCCGCTGGTTCTGGATTCTGCGTCAGATGTTGAGCTGTTAGCGTTTCCTGATGTTATGAGTCTTCAGTCAGAGGCCTCTTTGTTGCTATACTGACTGCTACTGGAGATACTTTCTCACCAGAGAACTTTTATATTAGTTGTATTTAATTTCCCTTTGGGTTGAATAAAGTATTTATGATCTTGATGGAACTGAATGATTAAAAATGTTACATCCTCTACCACCATTAAAACTGAAATAATACTGAGGCATTCTATCAATAAATGTCCTTTTTTTGCTGTAACACCTGCAGTGCAGTTTAGCTCAGTGTCGTCATTACACAGCTTTAAATTTCAGGAGCAGTGACGCCTCCTTGTGGATTGAAAGAGGGTTGACTTGGTTTTCTGATTTGCTGCTGACTCAGACTCTGTGTCAGACGATGACTCTCCCAAGTAAACACATTTCTCTGACTGCTCTCCAACGCTCTGATTTGTTTTATCATGAAGAGTTTCCTCTTTAAACAGCACTGCTTCTATAAATACCTGCTGGTTCGGCGTTTGCATCCACACAAAGCTAAATTTAGACCAATAAAACACACACAGGGCTGGACATTTGCTGGCGTTTCTTCTGTTCCGGGTAGCTTGCATGTGGGAAATCCCCTGATGATGAAATCACTCAGGTAGAGCTCTGTGAAGCCCCGCCCCCTTCGGACAGGTGAATTACAGGGAAGCATGCATACTTCCACCCCTTTGTGCTGCAGATTATCAGAGTGAAGTGACAACATGATGGTGAAAGTGTCTGTCAGCAGCTTGCTAATGAGGGTGACTAAATCCTGCAGGCTTTGAGTTTTAATTCAAAGTAGTAAAATGCAAAACCAGAGGAGCTTTTATCAAAAATCCTAAAAATAAGGCTTTAAAATACATTTAAAGTATTAAAAACATCCAGAAAGTCCAGCTGCTGAAGGTGTTTCTCCATCTTTTTGACCTCTCTCTGGTAGTTTGGTCTTCAAATAAACTGCAACACAAATGCTTTGGTTTAATCTTAGTTAGCTTTGTTCACTTTGTCCCACAAACACACATGTGAAGCTTTTTCTCATTGTCATGGAGCTGAAACTGAGCCTACACCATTGAAACTAGGTAAGTAGGTCTCGTCTGCTTGTGGTCTCAGCACAACTTATGCACCAGTTTAAATGTCAGTGGGAACCACAAAAAGTCCAACAGGTCTTTTCTTATGCCAGCCACGACAACTCATTACTATTTTAATCAACTAATAGCATTTAAATGTTAGTAAACAACATTTAAAATAGTTTTTCGCAGGTTTTGAACGGTGTTAATTTGCTTGTTTGTGATTCTTTGAGTGATTTTTCAGGATGGATCTTCATCATCAGTTGTCATCTTTGAACTTTTTTTGGGTACTTTTTCAGTTTAGTTACTTCCTTTTTGTGTCCAAATCAGTTTTTTGAGGCATCTTCTGAGATTTAAAGGATCTGTGTGATTTGATTGCTGCCATCTAGTGGTCAGATTGGATACAGCATGTATTTCAAATCCTATCCAATCTTATTTTGTGTCAATTTAGTCTGTTGTCTAAATGAAAATTATGATAGTCATTGTAATTTATCATGCAATTAATTGATTTATTGCTTATTGTACCAAGTTCACTGAATTGATTGTTTATTTAAGCAACTGTACCTAAATACAATTTTTTCTGATATTTTAGGAATTTGCCACATTATTCCCACAGATGAAAGAAAATCAGTTTGGATGTTCAGAAACGATCCAGGAATAAAAAATACTGACCTCATGGTGCATACGTGGCGCTGTCCACAGTGAGCTTCTTCTTACCTGGAGGAGTCAAATTCACTCTGCCGAAAAGTTTTATGTCCAAAATTGAGCCGTTTGACCAAAATGGCAGAAATTTTCATACTTTTAATAGTATTTTAATGGTCTTAAAACAACATCTAGAAATGTAAAAAGTTGATCTAAACACGTTTTAAAGTGGTTTCAGAGTAGAACAGCCTAATATTCTGTCAAAGTGATGGCAGAAACTCGTTGATGGCCACAGGAAGTTTTTATGTTTGTTAGGCACAGTGACTATTCTTAAATTAGCATATCTAAAATTAAAGCCTTAAAATGTCTTAAATTGATTGTAAAACAGCAAAGTGGTCTTTAATATGCTGCAGATGAGTCTTACATTTTGACGTATTTAATCTGATATATTTATATGTGTTTTGTTTTTCCAGAGGGAATCTTCAGCTCAGGCTAACGCTAACCAGCAGCTAACATACCTCTGCTAGCTAACTAGCAATCTTGGAAGCTTTTTTGCATGTATTATTGCCAGTTGGTTGTCAATAATAAATAGATCTTAAATTCCATTCATAACCTTCAGAAACCCCCTGAATGGAATTGCAGAAAATCATTCCAGCAACATCCATCCTCATGATAAGTGGGTGGAAATGATTAACCAGCTGCAGTAATCCCTGAAGACCAGCATGAAATACTTCAGTAAAGCTTTAAGCTACGAGCCAGTTTGCCGTGACTCAGAGCAGCCACTCCTACAATCATCTCAGGTCACAAACCTGCAGACGAGCAACTTCTTAGCATGCCCAGATGCAGCAGAAAGCATCAGTGTCCTATTTAAGAGCTGCTGCCACAGACGGTTCTAACCACGGCTCACCCAGTGGGCGCCGTGGCCTCAGCTCTGCTGACTGTGTGGGGAGGCAAACAGACGACAACCTGCAGGTTCATTAGCTGCTCTTCAGTTTGGGATTCCTGGGAAAACTTTATCCCCTGGAGAAACTCAAAGGTTGCTGGTTAGAACATGTTACGTTTGAGTTGTTTCGCAAATAAAAGTTTCATGGATGAGATTTGGTGACTGGGTTTGGTCTCAACTAACTGGCTTATAGAAGGACGATGTTGTTTCCAGAGACTTTATAATTCATTTGATTTGTTGTTTAAAATGTCTTCCGGTTCCAGTGTTAGTTTGTTATTAGAATTTAAAGCTTAATGGTCTTTGAGAATGTGTTCTTGCATTATTATGCCATTAAAATGGCCTCAAAACAACAATATTATTGTTTATTGCAGTAACTACAGTTTATCACGACGGGCAGATTTCTGACAAAATGTTCATCTGAAAGCTAAAACCTTCCAGAAGCTCCTGAGAAACATTTTGTTTCAGGGATTTCTGTGAGTAATACGCCCATTTTGAATCGTTTTATAAGTTACACAGTAATAATCTGGGTTTTCGCCGAGCTTCAGCAGCAGCTGCTGCCTTTCAAATCAAAGCAAACCGACGGCATCAAAATAAACCGCTGGCACATATTCGGTTTCATTTCCAAGCTTTTAAAGTTGTGCGTCAGTGAAGCTCATTTCGATGACTTGGACGGTTTCTGAGTTGTAACGGCAGCAGATATCAACGAATCGCTGACATCAGCGGAGAGTCGGCCTCTGCTAACTCGACTCAATTTTGTCCCGTTTTCTGGCACAAAGTCCAAATGTTGATGCTTTACGAGCGTCATGAGAACAGACTGTAAGATCCTTCTGTTGGCTTATAAAACACCAAACATCTGGTTGGTTCTGGGTCTGGTTCTGGTTTGCATCTCCAGAACCAAAGCTGGAGAATCAGCATTCAGCTTCTATGCTACGCTAATCCAAAACAGACCTCCAGAAAACTGCATAACTGCTGAAACATTGTCTTCGTTTTCACTTAGTGGAATATATTTGTTGCTTGTTTTTATTCTTTTTATTTTATTTTAATTTTATTCTTTCTAATCAAATTTTTACCTATTGATATACAAATAAAATTGTCACCTAAACTATTTAAAAAGTACTAAAATACAGTAAATAATGGAACTTCTTATTGAACCAAACAATTCACATGGAACTTCATTTAACAAATTGATATTTTTGATTAAAATATTAATTTATTATAATTTTTGTTTACACCCCAAATATTATACTACTTAGAAAATTAACTCTCAACTATTTAAAAAAAACATACATGCCAAAATTTTCTAATTTTTGATTTTATGGTGGCACAGAAAAATAACCAGTCTGAATTATGAGAATATCTCCTATTAGCGCCACCTACTGGTGTTTTTCCAGTTAAACTGGCCAGTTTCCAGACGGTTTGATGGTTCCGTTAGTTTTAGTTGGTCGGATCCGGTTTCCTGTGAATAAAATAAAAAGTTTTTAGTAAAACTACGGTAGTATCAAAGAGTCGGCTTTACTGGTCTATTCTTTACTGGTTTGTCCTCAGATTTACTAATTTGTCCTCAGCTTTTCTGGTTTGTCCTTTAATGGTTTGTCCTCAGATTTA
Organism: Poecilia picta; assembly: GCA_033032245.1. Classification (NCBI taxonomy): domain Eukaryota; kingdom Metazoa; phylum Chordata; class Actinopteri; order Cyprinodontiformes; family Poeciliidae; genus Poecilia; species Poecilia picta. The sequence goes on along the minus strand of CM065375.1, from coordinate 3,224,589 downwards.
ATGGTTTGTCCTTTAATGGTTTGTCCTCAGATTTAATGGTTTATCCTCAGCTTTACTGGTTTGTCCTCAGCTTTACTGGTTTGTCCTCAGCTTTACTGGTTTGTCCTCAGCTTTACTGGTTTGTCCTCAGATTTAATGGTTTGTCCTTTAATGGTTTGTTCTCAGATTTAATGGTTTGTCCTCAGCTTTACTGGTTTGTCCTCAGATTTACTGGTTTGTCCTCAGATTTACTGGTTTGTCCTCAGCTTTACTGGTTTGTCCTCAGATTTAATGGTTTGTCCTCAGATTTACTACACAGTCCAGTCACATTAATGTGACCATCTGTCAAAAGCCAGAATAACCACCTTTCGCAGAGCGAACTGCTACGAGACGTGCAGGAAGAGAGTCACTTAGGTCCCTGAATGTCTTCTCTGGGATGTTGAGCCATGCCGACTCTAATGCCGTGGCCAGCTGCGCTAGATTACGCGGTTGAGGATCCATGGCGCGAACAACTCGATCGAGATGGTCCCACAGATGCTCGATTGGGTTTAAGTCAGGTGAGTTTGCTGGCCAGGGGAGGACGGTAAACTCATCCTGGTGCTCTTCGAACCACGCACGTACACTGGCAGCTGTATGGCACCTCGCATTGTCCTGCTGGAAGATGCCATCATCCTGAGGAAAAACAATGCGCATGTAGGGGTGGACATGGTCCGCAAGGACAGATGCGTACTTGTATTGATCCATCGTGCCTTCCACAATAATCAGTGAACCCAGAGAATGCCAGGAAAACATTCCCCAGACCATAATGCTCCCGCCTCCAGCTTGGACCGTTCCTGCAATGGTTGCAGGGTGGTTCCTTTCAGAGGTTTCACGCCTTATACGCCAACGTCCATCTGTCCGATGGAGCATAAAACGCGATTCATCTGAAAACGCTACCTGTCGCCACTCAGTGGACGTCCAGCTGCTGTACTGGCGTGCAAATTCTAGCCTTCGTCGTCGATGAACACCAGTCAGCATAGGTGCACGAACCAGGCGTCTGCTTCGGAGGCCCAGACGCAGCAATGTTCGCTGAATAGTGGTTTGGGAGACACTTGTGGTAGCCCCTTGGTTCATTTTAGTGGTCAGTTGCTCAACGGTAGCCCGTCTATCTGCCCGAACGCATCTCCGCAACCGTCGTTCGCCTCTGTCATCTATGGCCCGTGGTGCACCACATTTGCCACGTCGTTGATTTTGGACAGTCCCATTTTGCCATGCACGGTACACTTTTACCACGGCGGCACGCGAACAGTTCACAAACTCAGCCGTTTCGGAAATGCTTCCACCCTTGGCCCGAAAGCCAATGATCATGCCCTTTTGGACGTCGGATAAATTGCTTCGTTTCTGCATTACGCCAACGATTGAAATGTTTTCCGAAGCCCACACACACCCTTTATATACGCTCAACTGCACTGTGCTGCCACCTGCCTTCTGTGATTGGTTATTTAACTCTGAAGTGGAAAGTACGTGGTGGTCACATTAATGTGACTGGACTGTGTAGTTTGTCCTCAGATTTAATTGTTTGTCCTTTAATGGTTTGTCCTCAACTTTAATGGTTTGTCCTCAGCTTTACTAGTTTGTCCCCAGCTTTACTGGTTTGTCCTTTAATGGTTTGTCCTCTGCTTTTCTGGTTTTACATTTTGGACAATCTGGACATAAAAGACGACTCCGTTACTCGGTTAAATCTACTGTCACGCTCCTGGGCAGAATCATAAAATTTACATTTGAATAAATAAATAAACTCCTTCCTTATTTCTTCTCTTTCCACCACAATAAGTAGCATTTTAATGTCAAAAATATTCCAAATAAATACAAAAATTATTTCATTTGTTAAAGTGAAAATTTATGGCCCACATTTCATTTTCACCCATTTGACTTGGAGCATCAATAGAACTGAACTGACGACTTGGAAGTAGGCGAGAAAATGTCAGCTGAAACAATTAATCATGATGAAGAAATTATGAGAATCATTTAGTAATTGGTTAATGGTGACCTGGACCCTGCTGACTCAATAAAAGACAATTTGCTGAAAGAAAAACAACCAAACTGTTCAAAATGTTTCACATTCAAGATGTTTGACCTTAAACTCCATTTCTTTATATTCACACAGTTAAAATCTACGTTGTGGCATTTCAGGCAGCAACATGTTTATCTTTTTATTTAAAAAAGGATTTGAATTAATAATTCTTTATTTCCATATTTGAATATATTTCTGATATTGCATAGAAAAGGCTTATTTAGTTTTATAAAAACCGGCAAAATGTTCCAGTTATTTTAACCAATAATCATCAGAATCATTTGCAGATTATTCAGTTTCTAAAATCGTCTTTTCTGGGGAAAAGCTAAGAAAAGCAGCCATCTTGGTTCACAGATGACTCAATTTTTCTGTCCAGGAATATTGTCTGATCGTTCGTATCAAAGGCTACAGAAATACTAAATATTTTAGCTTGTTTTCTGTTGCAGTGAAATTTCTTCTACCAGTTAAATTCAGGTTCTGGAAGTCGGTCGACTCCAGCAGGATGTGAAGCAGTTTTCACTCACAGTCAATTCAAACTGATGTTTTCCAAGATTTTTTCACCTGAAACAGTAAATAATAATGTTTGGAGATGAAGCTTTGAGTCGGATATTATGGGAAATACTCCCAGTTTGTTTGAATATATTTAATAAAAACTGTTATGATGATTTTTTTAGCTTAGTTTTTAAAACTCCCTTCAGTCTTTGGATGCTGAATATTTGATTTGATCCTGTTTTGTTGATTATTTCTGTTATTTATTGACTCATTTATCCAGTTTTCCTTGCAGCTTTTTGCGTTTATGTGTGATGTTTTCATCATGTATGATTTAGTGAGGAGAAAACGAACCAAAACGATTTTATGTTAAATAAAATAAAAAGTGACCCATCAGTGTTTTCTGATGGAGATAAAAAAATAAATCACAAAGCTTTAATCAAAGTATTTATTCTTTATTTTAAAAAAGTTTCCAATAAAATTATAGCAAGCAGTTCAATGAGCACAACCAGGATGTCTGACGTTCAAATACTGTAACCGTTTTACAAACCAGCCATAAAATGGCAAAAACAAAATGAACGCCAAAACCTCCTCGGCTCCGGCATTCAACAACAAACCGACCAAAAGGTATAAATATTTTACGTGAGTAATGATAGAAAACTAAATTTAACCTGATCTGCAATTAAATAGACCAATAAATAAAAGTACAAAAGTTGCTGCGATAAAAATTTAAATAAAATAAATATGTTATGGGGGAAGCAGTGGGGCTCAGGTCCTGGCGGTGGCGGCGGCGCCGGTGGCGTTGGCGTTGGCGTTGGCGTTGGCGGCGGCTCGGGGCTCCTTGCAGAAATCGTACAGGTACGTAAAGAGGATGTCGACTTCTCCAAGGCTTTGTTGATGCCGCGCTCGCCCTCCATCTGAACAAAACGACAAGAAGGAACATTAATTAACTCATTTTAAAGCCAACAACTGAATCCACACATGGATTTTAATTTGATTTCTTTAAGGGTTTACAGTTTTGGACCTTTGTTAACCGTATAAATTCTTCTTCATTTTCAAAACTTTTTAACAATAATGTCATAAATTTCACATTTGGGAGGCTGATGGAAAAATAAACTAATAAAATTTAACCTTCATCCTTTATGCAAAAACCTGAAAAGCATTTCCTCTGGTTTCACTGCAAAAACTCAAAATCTCACAAAGGGTTTCTGTTTTAGCTTTTAGTGCAAATTATCTTAAAATACAAAACCAACTTTTCAGGAAGCTGTTTGAGTTTAAGTAAATGGATTATTTCATTAAGGAGCCATTTTCCCATATATAAATGAAATAATCGGCCAGTGGAAGTAGAACTTTTTCTTCAACATTAAGGACTTAAAACAAGCTCCTATATATTCAAGTTTTGTCCTATTCCAAGTCTGTGGTCAAGTCAAAGTTTATAGCACATTCACAAAACCTCTGCTGACCAAAATGCTTCACAACAATTGAAACATCATAGACAAATTACAAAATAAAACTAAATTAAGTTTGATTAAAACAAATAAAGGGAAGAAACTAATAATCCAAACAGAAACCAAGACTTAATTTCAATTTTCCCAAAACTAATCAATCGATTCTTTACTTCTTGTAAGACATTTACAGTAGAAACCAGAGTAAAAACAGATTCAGCAATTATTAAAGGAGCTAAGTAAAAACTTTATTAAATAAAACTTTTATTTTTGATACTTTATATTTTAGCTTTAAGAACGTAATAAAATCAGAACTCACCCTCTCCAGCTTCCTGCGAAACTCGACGGCGTGGCGATGGTCGTGGTAGTGGGTGACGTTCTGCAGACAGAGGAACATTCACAGGGTTATCGGTTTGATCTTACTGTCTGCGAGCGCGAACCGCAGGGAGTCGCTATCAGCGCCAGAATCGACCACAGCCCGGTTCTTCAGCCCTGATTTGAAGTACAGTTCTGGCCTCAGACTGTAGCGCTTCCTGTGCAGCTTAATGTCAGAAGTGGAGACTTACGCAGCCTTGGGTCTGCAGGTCGCTGCTGACGCGGTGGAGGTCGGTCTGCAGCCTGTGCATGCTGGGATGCTCCTTGCTGTATTTGTGCAGGATGTTGTTCAGGTAGAAGTTGAGGATGTTGGCGTGGAGGCAGCAGATCTCCATGTGGTTCTGGAGGAGACGGAGATCTTCAGTAAAGGCTCAGCTGTGATGGAAATCTCTTAGCTGGATGGGAACCAGACTCACCTGGTCGGTGTTGACTCTGGGCATCAGCCTGATGCTCGTGTCCTCCTCCAGCTCTTTCCTCTGAGCCTAAAAACCAGAAATAAACACCGTCAGTCAAACTAAGCCACTCGGAAAACATCCACCATCTTCTTTTTGGCATGAACTTACATCCTGAGACACTTCCCGGATAGCCTCGTGCGTCTTCGGGTCGTTCAGCGGCGGGGAGAGGTGCGCTTGGTGCACGGGGTGCGACACCACCTGTCCGGTCCAGCCAATCAGAAACAGGACGGCGAGCGCGGCAGCGGCCGATCGCAGGCAGGAGAGAATCGTAGCGTTGTCGAGCTGCATGGTGATCCGTTCGTGGAGAGCAGAGACGTTTCAGCTGAAAGGAAACAGCAGAAATGTTTAAAAAATTAAAAAGTGCAGCAGGTGATGGAGGAAGCAGATGTGCTGCTGAGTGTTCACCAACCTGTCTGCTGGTGCTGTAGTGAAGATGCTGGAGCGCCTCGGCCCTTTATACTATCAACCCTCCACCCCCACTCCAAGAATCTAGGACAAGCAAAAAACCCCAGCACACACACACCAATACACACGCAGACACACACACACACAGGTCAACGCTGGAAATTACTTGTCATTCAAGGTGTGGCGGCTAATATTACTACTTATTCACATGTATAAAAATATTTTAATTACACTTCTATGTACAATTTCCTCTCTGTATCTATTTATGTTGTGTGTGTGTGTGTGTGTGTGTGTGTGTGTGTGTGTGTGTGTGTGTGTGTGTGTGTGTGTGTGCGCGCATCAATTCCCAGGTGAGTCAAAAACTGGAAGTGACTGATTATTTTCCTAGCAGGAAAAAAGAACCACGTTCACATCGGCTCTGCTTACAAGTTAAAGTGACAGCTTATTGTTACAATTCAGAGAACAATTAGCATGAAGGAGAGTTTATCTGCTTTCAGCTGCAAACTCATCACTGCCTAAAATCAAAATGCTAAAATGTGCATCAAAACTAACCTGCAGAAGATTGACATTAATCAAAAAACTTTTTGTTTAAAAACAAAAAGCAAAAATGTGCATCCAAACTAACCTGCAAAACGAACTAATCGACATTAATCATCTGTGATGTCACTGCATGACGTTTCGCCCTTCAGTTTGTTGGCATCATATTTTGCTGATTTATGTCAAAAAGTTGCCACAGTTTACTTGCAACGATGACCTTTCACCTCGCAGCAACACCAGGGTAGATGTTATGTAACCTGGCTGTGGCACAGTGATGGTTATCTAGATCAATGTCAGCGTTTGTGCTGTGATTCAGTGTCAGCTATTGAATGGAGAGCAGCCCTTTATTTATCCACGTGGGACTTGAATATGTTTATTAATCGGTGCCAACTGGGCTGAGCCGCACCTGCATAATTCAATAGAAACAATATAAAATCTCAGCTCACCTGAAATTAAGAAAAATCTAATTTGGATGTACGATTTTGTCCTCATTACATAAAGGGATCTACGTCTTTTAAAACTCATCACCAAAGCCTTTTCTCTCCTGGTAAGTACCAACGGCGCTTTTCCCGTCAGCCCTCCAGGTTTTCCTGGTTCCGCCTTTAAAGATCAAGTGGCTCCTTCCTTTGTGTTTTCTCCGTTATTGTGTCGGTTGTGGGTGTGAATCCCGCGGAGGTGTGAAGGTTTTCTAAACTCTGGCATCAGGGGAGACATTGCCTCATCTAGGAAAATACATCAGTACGAGTCAATCCTTTAGTTTATCTAAGAAATAAACTCATTGGTTTTCTGCATGATTTAAACAGATTTATGGTCAAAAATGGTGATTTTATGCAAAATGCATATCAATAACATACAAAAGTTTTAGTATTTTGGGGATATATGGTTTTTATATTTCTAAACTTTTAAATTCATGTTTTTTGAGAACATTTTAATGGCATAATAATGCAAAGATCTATAAACTGTAAATTCTAATCAGTATTTAACACTGGAGCAGGAAGACATTTTAAATGCACAAAATAAATGAACAAAACAAATAAAATGAAACAAAATTGTCCTTCAAAAAAACCCCAAGATGAGACCAAAACATCAGAATGAAGAGTTTGATTAGAACAATTGTAAATCATGCAAATGGAAATGAATGCAGTTAAATTATTTATTGCTGATTACAAAAGGCCTGTTCATCAAGGTCTTCAAATAATTTTACAAATATGTTAATTACAGGTCTTACATTTTATTGTGATATTTTACTTTTATGTCAGGCAAACGTTTGAGTCGCCCTCAAACATCTTCAGTGCCTGGAGACAGTTGAGGCTAACGCTAACTAGATGCTAAGTAGCATCGCTAGCTAGCTTTTTTGCATCTGTCATGGGTTAAGTCCAAATTTCATCACTAGTTGATAGGATGATTTTTGTTTTCACTAATTTTTATGATGCTAATTGTGTTTTGTGCAAAAAAATGTCAATCAAACAATCAAGTTCAGCAACAAAGTGTTTTACATCATAAAAACACAATAATTAAGAAACCAGTGACAAACATACATTTTGACGAGCACCAGGATCAAAATCATCAACACAAGTCAAATATGTTGGTCAATCTTAAATTTATTATGGTTCAACAGCAACTCTAGAAAATCTGTAGAGTTTGAGCCACCAAAAAACGGTCACTGCCACTGCTACATTTAAAGTCAGAGATTTAGTGGACTTACAGGTCTTAAATTTAATCTCCTATGGTCTTAAAAAGGTCTTTAAAAGTCTTAAATTTGACTTGGTAAAACTTGCAGAGAGAGAGAGAGAGACCTTCGGAGTCCCTTTATGTCACAGCGGTGCGACAAAGCCCGTCCAAAGTTAAATATTTTAAAACACCAAAATGTTTGAATTTACGGTCAAACTTTAACTACGAGCTTCTGTTTGGGTCCATTAACCAGCCGACTTGAGCTGCGTTCAAAAGCAAGTCGTTCATTGATGTGGAGGGTTTTCTGAAACTACGCTGTGGTTCTTTTTGCTGGAACTTTTTTCATTATTTCAAATAAAACTGACAGAATAACTCGTAGCATCAGGTCTGCGTCACAGAGGACGTCTCCGCTCGTGACCCGTTGACACACTTTTCTGTCTGTTTTGAAAAAGCAGAGTAAATCCGCAGCGCCAAGTCAGCAAACAAAAAAAAAGAAGAATTTAGATTTAATCCATAAATCCAGAGAAACTTGATGTGGTCAGGAAGGAGCAAGTTAGTGGGGCAGTTTGAGCCACTAGTTTTTAATGAGTTTATATTTATGTTGGTTTGAAAAGTATAAACGTTCAGATTTGCATAATGTGACCACAAACTGAACTTTCCGATTGATTGCAATATCCTGTTGCCCTAAAACTCTGTGTCACGCAGTCTAGCATCAGAAACCTGCATCCTTTACACAAACACAGAGTCTCATGCAGTAACGATGCGTCCAGGCTGCACCGCGCCGTCAGAAAAAACTTCTTTTCTAAAGCGATTATGCAGAAACTACAGAACAATGAAATGTTTTGAGGAACTAAAGTCTGATTTTCCGTTTTCTGAATCTCATTAAACCCGTCAGGTCGACTCTTTTAGGTTTCAGTCAATCTTATGATATAATTCAAGCTGATGTGATGTTTATTAAAATATCTGGAGCCTGGAACTGAAGTAAAACCAAGAATTGGAAATGACTGTAATGTCTGTTTAGATTTTTATTTTTCAGCCCAAATATTTTAGATTTTGTCTTGCTAAGAGTTTGAATTATTATAAATCTATTCCTGTATTTTAAGATCTAATACTTTACAGTATTATTGTAAGAACAATAGAGGTGCTTGCTTTGTCTTTTTCAGGTGTCACATCAGTTACAAACACAAACTCTGCTCACATTTCTTCCTCTAGGACTCCAATCACATGAAAAACTCTGATTTGTCACTAATCTGCATTAATCTCAGATTTATTGGAAGTAATTGATGCTCTCAAAGAACAAACAGTGAAAAAAATAGCAAAACTATTATAATGGAGTTTATTATGATGATAAATCAACATTTTTATCTGTGATAAATGATAACAATTGGTGAATTGTTTTTCCAACGTGTTAACATTTCACTCACTGTCTGGTAAAGATAAGTTAATTTTTTACATTTAAGTAAACAAAATAGGTTAAATGTACAATATTTAAAATGCCAGTTGTTTATCTGGTAAATGTTGCCGTGTTTTCTTTAAGTTTGATCTAAGTGATTTTTACAGTGTAGCATAACCATTTCTTGGGCTCAAGCTCCTCGCCTTTTAAGCTGCTTTCATTTATGTTTTTATTTGTGATTGGTTCGCAGAAAAGCGGCCATCTTTGTTTTGAAACCGTGAAAAGGGGCGATATTTGTCCTGTGGTTTGACTTCTGTTTTAGTCCATTTGAAGAATTTTGTTTTGAAGTGAATCTTTCCCCTTTTTTGTGTTTCTTTCCCAACATTTTTCAAGTTTTTTTGAAAGCCCTAAATATCAAAGCACAGCCAGATTGTTGAGCTCATGTTGGTCATTTTTAATTTGGATGAAATAATTAACAGAAAACATGACAAGTTCTCAAACAATTGGTTGTTTGGTTAGTTTTGTTTTGTTTTTTACCTGAAATGATTGGCCTGTGCATAGAGGCGGACGATAAATTGCTCCTGTAATTATTGCGATAAACGATATTTATCGTTGTTTGTCGCTCTCTCAAAGAACAATAAAGTTTATCATAGCAGGAAAACAAATGTGCAATAACAAAAATGAGTAAAAATAAAATACAAATACAGATAACTATAATATCCATCCATTATCCAACATATTGATTACTGTTATAATTAAAGAAAACATGTTGCTAGACAATAAATTGTCCCAATAATTATTGTGATAAAAGATAATGTTTTGAGTTTTCAAGTAATCTAATGAAAGTGACATAGTAATACAAGTAATACAAAATTATAAACTAGTTTAGTAAAGAACTAGACAATATTTTAAATGTCCAAAATAAAACAAACAGAACTGAAACCATAAGTACTATAGATTATCAAAAATATGAATCATCGGAATGGAAATTATTGAGATCATTTAAATTTATCTTGCAGTTAATTTCTTATTGCCACAGGCTTAGAAAATAGAAACTGTTTTACTGTAAAACTTTCTGTTCAGGCTCATGGAAAGTAGATTAATAAGACAGAATTAGGTCATGAATATTATTAGAGATTACATGCAGAATTTAACTCGAGTCTGTTCTCATGAAGGATAAAGCAGTTAATGACTAATGAGGATTAATGAGTTTTCTGTTACGTCTGTGGGAGATTTAGTGAAATCTGTGAAAGTCCATCAAACGGTGCGGCGAGGTTTCCTGTGTTGAAGCCTGACTGACTGAGCGACGTCACAGGAGCGCCGCCGCCGCCGCTGTTTGTTCTGCTCCGGGTTTATGAGGGGAATTCACGGTCAGCCGCCGCTCTGCAGCACCTGGACACACCTGGAGGCACCTGGAGGTGTGTTTGTTCAGCGCTGTTTGCTCTGCGGCGGCGTCACCGCGGAGCGTGGAAAACGTTCCCAGTGATTCCGCTGGAAATTCCTGCTTTAATTAAGATCTCTGAACACACTCTGGATTTTTTTACTGCATCCATTCGTCTCCAGTTCCAGTGAAAACATAAATAAAAACGGAATACAGACGAGATATTTAATGTTCGAATGTCTTTTTTAGATATTTGGTTTTGCTCATCATTTCAGTTTGTGTTTTACACGTTGTCCCAGCTAAGCCTGTCACAATAATCAATCAATCAATCAGAGTAAATTTAATTCAGCTGATGATTTTTTTTGAAGGACAATTTTATTATAATCCGTTTTATTTATTGTTTTGGTTTTGTGTCGTTTCGTTTTGGATATTTAAAATGTTTTTCTGTTTACAAAATATAAATTTATGGATTTTTGAGAGCGCAAATTTGCACTATTGTCATAATTTGAAAATAGTCTCAGAACAACAATATTGTTGTTTATTGCAATAATGTGAGGCAGTTTATCGTTCTGTAAAATATTCTTCATCGGGGTTATTTTTAAAAGTTTTATCCGCTTCACTGTCAGGTTTTGATGTTTACTGCCCCCTTGTGGCAGCATTTGAAACGACAACAACAAAACGCTTGACGTTTCTGGATAGATTGATGTAAAACTTAAACAGTTTAAAGTTCAACAGTTCTTACCCAGCAGGTGGCGCTTATCTGAATATCAAACCAATGTATTTTATTTCCTTCAGCATAGATGGGCCACAAGTATTTATACAGCAGCCTTCGTTTGTTTTTGAATTTCTTTATATCAGAACACGATGGATTTATTCGTAATGTGCTGCTGAAATTAAACCCAACTTTCCAAAGTTGACAGTTCAAGACTTTTAAAGGTGAATTACGTTTCCACAAAGTTCCATGTTGGTTCAGAAAGAATACAAAATCATAGAAACTGTTTACTCAGGTTATCTACGTCACAAAAGAAAGTCATAAAACCAGAAAAAAATTCAACAAATGTATTAGTAAAGAAAAAACAAATCATTTAATTGAATAATTTTCCTTCAACTCTACAATTTTGCACTACATTTTTCCCGGTACATCACAATAAATTAAAACTGAACAGAAAAGAAAATTGTTACAAAGAACTGTCAGAAACAAATCTGGAAAATAGAAGAAATGTAATGATTTAATTCCTTAAACATGAACAAATCAGGAGCTTGTTGGCATGTAGGAGGAGCAACACAAACAAATTTATCACATGCATAAGAGCTTTATGACGTTTTCACACCTGTTGGCTCAAATCAGCCGAGTTTATCGGTTGTTCATGATTTTACTCAAGTAGAAGTAAAAGGTCCATGAACTCCAACGAGTAAAAAAAGTGTCTGGTAAAAAGGCGACTGAAGTTCTGACTGATTAAAACATTAATCATATTGATAACATACAATCATAATTCATATAAATAGCACATCAAATTTCCAAATCAAATTCTTTTGATTTAAAACTCAATAAACATTAAGAAAAGCTGCATGTTTGTCTTTTTCTGAATTTTTGATTTAAAATTTCATTCAGTGAAGTTACTCACAGATACTTTTACTCTAAGTATCGATACTTCATGATGAAATACAAAGTTACTTAAGTAAATGTTGCAAAAATCTTTCCAAGAAATTTAGGTCAAGTTCCTAAACATTTCTAAACAGATAAAACTTACAGCAAGAAGTTGGAGCTTATTTTAAGTAAATGATTTCTTAACATTTAAGAAAAATTATTTGTTCTACTGACAATTATTTCACTTTTTGTAACAAGAAACCTTTACAGGTTATAAGTTAAATAATCAGCCAACTGAACTTTTTTCATCAGTTGGCTGATTGTGATCTCACTGTTTATTCAATGTCACAGGCTGTTTTATTGACTTTTGTTTTATTTCAAGTGTACTCAGATATTTGCACTAGGAACTAGACAGAAACTACTTGGTAATGTTTTGTGCTTTTGCAGTGTAGCTCCTACCAAACTCTGGATCACGTTCTCACTACAAACTGCTCCAGTTTGCTTTGGTCCGGTTCCTGCAACCGAGTCGCACCAGAACAGGAAGCAGTTTCACACAAACTCAACACCTGTGGTGTAAAAACACCCACAAGCAACAGACGTCCTGCTGTCTTCTACTTAAAAACTCATCATAAGATAAAAACAATTCTGTTAAAAATAATTTACATTTGCTACAAAAATAAAAGCTCTCTAATGTCTACGGCGTTTGAATTTTCGGCGTCATCTCTTTCCCCAGAAGTCGTCCCGTCTCTTCTGAGCGCGCTCCAGGACGGCGGACGCCGCCGAGCACGAAGCCGCCGAGCGCCATGACATCACTGACATCCGGTCGTCTAGGTAACAAAAACGTGAAAAGATTTACTGCCGAGTTTTAAATGTTTTCTATCAATCAAGTTTATCTGTAATTTACATGTCAGCAATAAGGAAAAGTGCTTTGCATCATAGGCTGCATTCACACTGCAGCCTGAAGTGAATCAATTCCCATTTTTTGGCAATTCCCATTTTTTTGCCGGGTCCGTTCACACTGCCAGTAAATGGACCTGTATGTGTTCTGCAGTGTGAACGGGAAAACGACCTGAAAGTGTCCCGCATGCGCAGTAGAGGGCGCTATAGCGTTAGCGTTCTCAGTGATCTGCTAACCGCCATAAAAAGAAGAAGAGCTCAGTGTTAGTAAACATGGAGGCTAACGGTGGAGCTTAGCTACATATTTGAAGTTGTTGTCCAACCAGAGCATATTAACAACTTAATCCTCATATAATCCATCATGGTTGTTGTTTTTCTTCCCACTTGTGTTTCAGGACACAGAATAGTGAGATTTGTTGAGAATCAGTGACGTTCAGTTTGGATGAATGAGACCTGGACGTTATGGTCGCATTTAAATCGGATACGTATCAGATATGGGTCACATTCTAAAAGAATCCGACCTGAGCTGTTCACACTGCCATGAAAAGATCGGATACAGGTCGCATTACATCAAAAAAATCTGAATTGGGTCACTTCAGGCTGCAGTGTGAACACACCCATAAAAACACAAAAATAAATAATTGGAACATTTTGCCGTCGTTACACTTCAAAGATGTTGGTTAATGTTTAATTTATTGTGTTCAAAAGCAACATTTGGGTTTTTAGTCTAGATTTAAAAGAACTCTGAGTTTCAGTGAAGGATGCATGATATATCGGCACCAACACATATCAGTATTGGGGCCAATATTAGTAGCCAATATTTATTTTCACACTGTTGCCTCTGTTTCCGGTCATTTTTTAAGAAATATAATATTTAACATCAGTAGGTTTTGGTTGTTGGCCAAAACAGCAATATTGATATCGGATATTGATATCCGATATCGATATTATATCGACCAATATCGATATCGATATTGGTCTAAATGTTCATATCGGTGCCTCCCTGGTTTCAGCTGTTTTGCAGTTTTCTAGAAATTTGTTCCAGATTTGTGGTGCATAGAAGCTGAATGCTGCAGGTTCTGATTCTGTAGATCAGAACCCAAACAGCAGACTTTTAATGTGATATGACACCGACTTTGTAATTGTCTTTAGGTGTCTCTGAAGGTCCAAATATATAGGTATTAGTTCAGTGATTTCTGAGCTAACAGAAGTGTTTTAAAGTCTGTTCTCTTGGTGGAAGGATTTCATAACTGGGAGATGTTCTCCATCTTCCTGGTTTTAGTCAGAACTCCAGCAGCAGCGATCTGGATCTGACTGATTCTTTTAGGCAGACCTGTTGCATTAATCAACGCGGCTAAAGATAAACGAGTAAAGACATTTCTCTGACATTGGTCCTTCAATCCTGGAAATGTTTTTCAGGTGATAAAAGGCCGACTTTGCAACCGTCTTCATGTGTCTCTGAAGGTTCAGGTCAGAGTCCTTTGAGTGGTTTTCTCACCTTCGTCAGAACCGCAGCCTCCTCTGGAACATGGCTGCTCCCTGAACCTCAAACCCAAATCACCTGAAGAGGGAAAAAACCGGATTAGTCCCAGAACCACAACAATCAACAACAATCACCGCTTGCCTCTTTTCTCCCGTTTGTCAAATCTTCCATCTTTTATATGAAAACTGATCCGTTGAGAAAAAAGATGAGGAGGAAGTAAAGAGGGACAAACCCGGGTTGTTATCCAACACGCTCCCCTCTGTCTGCCTGGGTTTGGTTTCCCTCTAATGGCTTGGGCTGCGTGACAATAAAAAGGGTTTTTCTTGCTGATTCAGATGCAGAGCATCGACTTTCTTTAATTCTCTGTAACTGAAAGGAGGAACTTTTTATCCCCTTTCTCTTCTAATTTCCTGAATTTAAGCAGAAACCAGTGGGTTTACTCCTGGAAGCGTATAGTTTAAATACTTTTAGCTCTACATCTTTAAAGTTTAAATATTGAGATGCATTTCTATTGCATGAACTGACAAACGAGACAAAAATTAAATCAATGCAACCCAAACAACAGGAGCTTTTTAGTGAACATGATCTACATTAGTCCCTTCCTCAATTTTAGATTTTATATTAACTATAAAACAAACATTAATTCAGTATTATTATTTTTTGTATATTTATTTTAGTTTTTATCTGCACCAGTAACACTTCTACATATGTATTTATAGTTAGTTAATATTTTTTAGTTTTTTTTTTGTTTCCAAATTCACTGTTGTGTTTTTGTGCAATAAAAATAAAGTTTATTATTTTGATTTTACTTAAATCAGAAAACTTTAGTGGAAAATTTTAATTATGGGAAGCCTTCAGTGCCAGAAATGCGTCATGAAAGCCTTTTTTACTGAGTAAAGTTGGAATATTTTTTATAGATGCAGATTAAAGCGATTGTTTCCGATGAGTCTGGAGTTGCAGTTCTTTGCTTTTGTACGGCCGGAGGTTAATCTCATGTTGGTCCGATTTCACTGTTTTTGCTTGGACTCTGCTGTTGCATCATCAGGAAACCTGATGCACAAAAATGACCCAAATTAAAACCTCCAAGTCGAAACTCGTTCCAGAACCGTTTATGAACCCGTAGAGGAAACGGGTCTCAGGAGGAAGACTTCTGATTTGGTAGTAAATAAATAAGAGCATTTCAGTAGAAGGTTTAGTGGAAGGACAGATGCAGACTCAGCACAAGAATCTGAAGCTCACCGTTGTGCTGGAAGTCCGGGTGTCTCAGCGTTCCCTGGATCCCATGCTGCTGCTGCTGCGGCGGCGAGCCCAGAGGGGGCGGGGCTACTGGGGAAGGAGGCGCCTGCTTCATCCTGATTGGTTGAGGCTGAGGGCTGGGCGTCTGCTGGTTGGTAGGATGGGGGCTTAAAGACACGGGGCTGTTCTCTGGCCACGCCTCCTTCAGTTTGACCGGCTTGTTGACGCCGACCTCTGACCCAAACTCTGGTGAAGCAAATTTCTGGCCAAATAAAACGTCACATGACCCTTTATTGTGTGACATCATACATAAAAATATGTTTTATTAGAACCAAGTTACCTGTTTTTGTTTGACAGGAGAAGAATCAGCCATGTTGGTCGGTTTTCCAACAAGTATAGCTCCCCCTGGAGGGCAAACAGGGTAGAATACGACTGAAAAATTAAAATGAAATGGATGCAAAGGAAGTAATTATTAAAATGCCACCAGCAGAAGTTTGACTTGGATGAATTTTAATGCTGATACTCAGGACACATGAGGGACAGCGGCGCTGCATGTACGAGCCTCAACAACGGAAAGATGTCAGATCTGAGCTCATGCTGCCACTTTAGCTCATCGTGGATATTTAATTATGGGTTGGAATTAGGGCTGTATAATAATATTGATATCGCGATATATATCGATATTTCCTTTACTAGAAAAAAATCGATATTCATCCTTAAGTATCGTAACATCCAACTGTCACCTTGTTCACTCACTGCTTGCTTCACCAGGTCATCAGGCTTAGAGTGATTCCTTCAGATGTTCAGGTTAAAAAGGTATCAAACTATTCAGAGCAGGAACTTGGTTCACTTTATTTACTTTACTAATGCATGTCAGCTACAGTTTGGACTGTTTCAACTAAAAGAAACATGTTTTCTCACCACTTTGATTCATTTTGTCCAGCTGACCACTTTAAGTCTGTGTCCAACCAGAACCAGGTATTGTGTAGTTGGAGCTTATAATCAATTTTCAGTTAAATTAATTCAATCCAACTTTATAACAGCCACAAAATGTCACCAAAATCACTCTGTCCCTCTAAAATCGTTCAGAAAATCGCAAAAGTGTATTGAACTGTATCGTTTGCTGAATATCGCAATGTATATTGTATCGTGTGCAGAATATTGTGTATCGTATCGTGAGATTATTGTATCACTACAGCATTGTTGGAATGCATATGTGTTGACCGGATCGCTCCAAAAGAGCAGGGCATTCTGGGTATCGTTGAAAAAAATTAAACGTTGGAGTTGCAATCTTTCCATCAAATAAGAAATGTCATTAAAATCACATTTCATGTGATAAGTGAACTAACTTCTTTGTCGTCTCCAGCAGTAGTAACATCTGGCTGTTGATCATGTGACCCGTAAGATTAAAAAATAGTTTCCATTACAGTTTAAATAAAGCAACTTCTCATTCTAGCACTAAAACTTTATCTAAAATTAATTGTTTTCAAAAAATGACGTTTTTCCATAAATTACATTTATTTTGAAAATGTCAAACTGTGCAATGATATTAATGGAAACCCATCTGCTGCCATGCGCTCCGCATGCATGAAACCTTCTGCAACGCGGCTTATTGCATTGTGATGTTTTATCACTACTGACGGTCGTATGAGGAAAAACGCCCAACATTAGCTGAACAGTTTCTGCAAAAGTCAGTTCAGTGTTTGCTGCATCTGAGCGCGACGTGAGGAAGTGGTTTATTAACTGCAGTGAGCAAAATAAAGAGATGAAATGTTGCATGTTTCTGCAGGAAAAGAACATCCTTTAGAGAAGCTGCAGTCGATCTGCTTTACCAGCTTGCAGAAGAGTCATTTCTTTTCTGAGCCGATTTCTCAGAAAGCTTTCTAGGTCTTCGAGACCTCAGCTTGACCTCTGATCTTCCTGGAAACACTTGACTGTCAGCTGCAGATGCAGCTTCTTAAAATGGCCGAAGCTGTAAGAACTTTGTCTGTAACTCTAAACCAGGATTTCATGTAATCTTTTCCTTGTTGGAAATGAGAAACGTTAACGTGGATTAAGGATTAGCATCGGGTTTTACGGCGCCGGGCGGTTTCCGTGTCCTGCAGGTACGTTTACCTGTGGCAGGTGTGGTCAGGTCGTGGTGGGTCCTCTGCACCGGCCTTGTTCTCAGTCTGGGCGTCGGTAACCTTCCCTCCTCTCTGAAAACACACGGCCGGTTCCTGAAAGCTTTGATCCGACTTTCACACTTCTGACACACTTTCTGTCAGATTATCTTCAGGCAAAACAGACTCAAGTTACAACTGCTTAATTAAAACACTTCAAAACAAAGTCAGGAATATATAACTGCTATCAGAGAAATAAAAAACCGACTCCTCCGTCTCTTCTTCTTCTTCTCTGCCCAGACTGCGTGGCGTTCAGCTCCGGGTCCTGGAGGCGTTTCCCCCCTCTGAGTTTGTCCTCCGCTGACTGACGACCTCCTGCTGGACATACTGGAGGACCAGACAGAAGCCAGTTCAGCTCAGAGGTCAGATCAGGTTGCAGCCTCCTGCCTACAGCTGGGCGATACGGCTAAAGAATAAAATCTCAGATTTTTTAATTTCATCTCTTTTGTGAGTCGGACAACGGAGCATCGGGATTAATTACGAGAATATATTCAGAGTATTAGCAGGAAAAAAGGCATAATTTTACCAGGAGAACTTTACAAAGTGTTTTTATTTAACAAACAAAACTTTTTTAATCAGGCTGGGATGCAAACAGCTCAGTTCATGTAGATCTGAATAGATCTTATGGAGCCTGTTGCATGTTATCGTTTACCTTTGGAAATTTTGCGCATGCGAACGAAGCTGGACGGCAAAAAGACGATTAACAAAATGAAACCTGGAGATGAAGGCACTAATTTAGTCCAGTGTGTCACAGCAAAGGGAGAAATAACGACGAAAATAACGACTCAAAACAACTTTTATCTCACTCTGTCAACTATACACCTAGACCTGTTGCCACGGCAACTGGCGCCGCTTCTTGTTTTATGAGTCAACACCATAAAAACACTCCAACATTTCCCACACAAACAATAAAACATTCAGTCAGTTATAGTTTGTTTTCAGGGCTTGATGCGATTATTGATCAGCGATCGCTGCGGCAGATTAGCTACCGCTAACCGCTGCTATTAGCTAAGCTAACACAGCGGTGGTTGATTGGCTAAGATAAACACCTGCTGTTCTGCTCTTCTGTTAGTGGGTGTTTAGGTCGCCTTTTTTATTTTAACTGAAATAGAAAAAAAAAATTCCACAGCACATCTACATGTTCAGATTGTCATAGTCAAGCTAGCATAACTGACCTGCTTCGGTTTCCCTCCTAATTTCTTAATTTTTTTTCCTAACTTTGTCATCCAGTTGTTGTTTACAATCAGTAGCAAAGCAGTGCGTCCATTTTTATTTTATATATCAGCGCATTTAAGATTTAGCAGAGAAGGTTAGCTGTTCTGTTAGCTAAAACCAAAGCTAGTCATCATCTACTAGCAGTTTTTTGCCTTCTTGCAGAGCGATAAGGCAGGATTTTGTGCAGTTATGTGGCGGCGGCTCCATACCAAAATGTAACTTTACGAGATGCTCCACATGCCTCATTTTTGTTATTGTTTATGTTGGCGTTTTCATAAAATTCTCATTTTATTCTCATAATTAGAAGTAAATCAAAGTAGTCTGGTCCTAATATTCTGTCATAGAGTCGACTTGAATTAAATAGCAGCTGTAAAACAAGATGGCCGCCCTGAGCGTGATGACATCACTTTGAGAACTGCAGTGGTGGGGGGGAAAAATCCAGATTTTTTCTAGACCAGCGGTTCTCAACCTGGGTTTGATGAACCCCAGGGGTTCGGCGGAGCCTCTGCTGCTGAGGTAAAGACTCACTTGTGTAAAGTCGTGATGACGCCCCACTTTGTGCTGCAGATGGGACATGGGTCGTTCCTGGACAGTCTTTGCTGAAAACACTGACTAGATTTTGAAGAACTGTTATCAGAGACTCTACCTTTTAAAAAGACTTAGTGATCTTGAGGTGACCCAACTAGAGTCTAGTTGGGTCACCCCTATGTCTTGAATTTGGAAAAAAAAGATAATATTTTAGCACTACAGAAGGGTTCAGTGAATGCGCATATGAAACTGGTGGGTTCGGTACCACTGATCTAAATTAATCGCTAAAATCGATTTATCGTCGCTCCTCACCTGGCCAGGTCCAGGGCTTCTACGCAGGAAGCGCTGCGGCTGTCCGGCTCGGGTGAAAGGTCACGGTTGGGCGTCGGGTCGGAGTGGGAGTCGGCGGGCTCCCACAGGGCGTTGTTTTCGGACAGCAGCTGGCTCAGATGGTCCCTGGAGAAGTTGGTTCCCCAGGCTCTGCGTCGGTACGCCTGGGCCTGCTGCCTGCGCTCCTTCACCTGGACAAACAGGTGACCCACCTGGTCCAACCAATAATCACTGACCAACATATTGATGAGTGCAACACAGACAAAATATTAGTTACTACAGTAGTTTGATGCTTTTATGACTTTATTTCTGTGTTTTTATGATGCAAAGCTCTTTGAACTGTTTTTGAAACTCGATTTTATTAATAAATAGTTTAGGTTTTATTTAAGAATCTCACAGTCAGAAAACAGGAGATGCAATAACTTTTTTCCACTGGTGAATTTTAAATAAGATTAGAAACACAGAGAATTTTGAGCCATAAAATATGACTTCAATATAAATTTTTCCATTTATATAGGTAAGAATCTGTTTATTATCTTAAAAATATTGACTTTAAAAGAGAAATAAAAAGTTTGATATGCTCCGGTGAAGTTTTCTGAGAGAAATCTGGCAGTTTGAGGCGTTAATTATCCCGTCTCTCCCGTCAAACTTCAGCTGCTTCGCTCTGGTCGCGTCACTGCAGCTGAAGTCGTAGATTCTAGTAAACCCGACCGACGCTCTGGACCCTGGATAACCTCTGACCCTGTTTGTGAAGCTAACCTCAGTCTGTCCACGGCGCAACCTCGACAGGAATCACCTGTCAGCGTTTCATCACTTCCTCCCACCGGTTTGTTTGTGACGTCGGCTCAGAAAAAAAAAAAAAAAAAGACGGGGAGAAAATTGATGTGATTCGTTTGGAGGATTAAAACTTTTGATGATGACATTTAAAACACATGAAAGAGGTTTTAAAAAGTTTGGACTCGGTAGTTTTTATTTGAGTCTCAGCAGGTGACTCACTGCATCTGCATCGTTTCCAATGGAAAAGTGGAACTGAATAACAAGCTGACGGGTTCGGGCCGCACCCAACAAGATGGCCGCCGAAAATATAGACAGAAAAATGCCCCTCCGCTTTCTCACCAGATTGACTGAATTAGTTCGACTTCCAAGCAAGACTATTTTATAATATTTTTCACTTTACAGTGATTTTTCTTGAGTTTTCTCTCATGGTTTCCTGATCCTCATAATAAGACTTTGTAATGATTGAACAACTTCACATCAAATTTTTAGGTAAGGTAATTTTACTTATGGAGCACATTTTCAGCAACAAGGCAATTCAAAGTGCTTTACGTGAGTTAAAGGAAATACAAACAAATAACAAACCAAAGGAAAAGAAGAAGGACACATTAGGGCAGGTGGCAACATTGAGACAAAACAAAGGGGCAAAACAAAGACACGAGTAACAAAGGGCCACGAAAGAACGTTGCTGAGTGTCGTGGCAGAGTCCGATAAAGGTGTTGTTTATCTAGGAATGTCCTTAGGAGCGTTCAGCTTTGCAACTCCATGGATACAGGAGGGGTTGAGGAGGGAAGAGCATTGTGTTTACATATCTTTGAGGAGATTAGAGATATGCAGCCCTTCCAAGGCCACACGGGGGAAGCCAGTTCATAAACAGAATCTCTGGAAGATTATAAATTTCAGTCTTCCCTAAAGTCTCTCCGATGCATTTTAGAACTTTCTTAAAATTTTTAGACTTTTTTTTTGGTAAAATTGTGACTATATTCTCATAATTAAACAAAAAATGTCCCTTCACAATAACACATTTTGCTTTGTCCCAGAATTATCGCAATAAACAATGTTGTTGTTTTGAGACCATTTCCAGATAATATAATGGTAGTGGCATTATAATAATGCAAGAACAGAATATTAAATATCAATAAACTTTAAATTTAAATGAACGTTTGACACTGGAACTGGGAGACACTTTAAATATCCAAAATAAATAAAATAACAGAAACAACAAATAAAAGGAAATATTCAAAAAAGAGATAGCTGCCCCTGAAAACTAGTTATGGTAGGTAGAAAAACAATAAATGATGCAAATGGAAATTATAAAATTATTGTTTTAATTTTAAAACGATTAATTGAAATAAAAGCAACTTTGTGAAAATATTTTCTGTCATCCATAATATAAAAATATATTAGAATTTAATCTAAAAAAAAGGGATTTTGTTTTTAAACATCGCCCAGCTCTGGTTTTGCTGCTCTCACCTTCCTGTTTCTGCCACCAGGTGGCGCAGCAACAATTTGTTTTGGCTTTAATTCTTCCAAATGGATTTCTGGGAACATTTAGTTGTCGTTAAAAGTCAAATTCAGCCGAAACGCGTGGTACTGTTTCGTTTTTTTTCCTCATTTTAGGCTCTGTTTTTGGTGCTCCATTGATTTTTGTTCTATTTATTACATCAGCAGATTAACAGCTGGTGGTTTGAAAACAAACCAGCAGCTGCAAAAACTGTTTTTTTCCTGCAAAGCAAACAGATGCAGGTGCTTTTCTTAGTATTTTTGATGTCTTCAGGTGAAATCTTTGATGTTGTGCGAGCGGCTGCCCCCCTCCTCAACAACATTTTTCACAGGGCTGTTGGGAACCGACCTGACTGTGAGTAACGCAGAGAAGTTTCCCTGAAACGAACCACTGTGGTTTCTTCTGCTGACACTCAGCACTTTGGTTTTTCATCAGCAACACACAGAAAAACACACACCGACCGAAACAATCCCCTAAAACACAACAACTTGAGTGAGATTTCCTGCTTCTCCTGCAGACAGTGAACTCACCGCAGGCGCTGGACTGTCCTGCTGCTTCAAGCCCCCGTCCTCCACCTGACCTGCTTTCCTGTTCTCTCTTAAAGAGGCGGAGCTTTTATTCGCTTTATTCTGTTTGATTAAAGGCAGAAACGGCCATTTAAACTGCCTGTGTGAGTAACTAAGGACTCAAACCAAAACCATCTTTCCTGCCAAAGGATGAGGAGAAAATCATTGCTGCTTAAAACTGAAGTATTCACACCGGTTTTTGTGCCATCCTCACGAATGAGGCGGATCAGTTGATTAATAAAGTTCTTCCTCAACCCTAAGCTACTTCTGAACTTACAGTGAAGAAAATGAGCAAAAATAAGCTGATGCTAACTAGCCAGCTAGCTAGCAAGAGTAAAACTAGCCAGCTAGTTAGCAGCAATTTTTTTTCCTCCAATCTAAGCCACATCTGAGCTTAGGATGGAGAAAATAATCAATGATAAGCTAACAGTATCTAGCTGGTAACATAAAAAGCTAGCTAGATTTGACAAAAAGCTTTGACCATAACAAGCTTTTTATATTAGCAGCTAATTACTGTTAGCTTATTGTTGATTACTTTCTCCACCCTAAGCCATCTCTGAGCTTAGGATGGAGAAAATAATCAATAATAAGCTAATGGTAACTAGCCAGCTTGCTAACAAATATAAAGCTAGCTAGTTAGCAGATAGTTTCTGTTAGCTGTTTCCTCCCCTAGCTTTTTATATTAGCAGCTAATTACTGTTAGTTTATTATTGATTATTTTCTCCACCCTAAGCCATCTCTGAGCTTAGGATGGAGAAAATAATCAATAATAAGCTAATGGTAACTAGCCAGCTGGCTAAGATAGGTAAACCTAGCTATTTAGCAAAGGTTGTGGCTTAGGGTGAAGAAAATAATCAATAATAAGCTAATGGTAACTAGCCAGCTTGCTAACAAATGTAAAACTAGCTAGTTAGCAGATAGTTTCTGTTAGCTATTTCCTCCCCTAGCTTTTTATATTAGCAGCTAATTACTATTAGCTTATTGTTGATTATTTTCTCCACCCTAAGCCATCTCTGAGCTTAGGATGGACAAAATAATCAATGATAAGCTAACAGTATCTAGCTGGTAACATAAAAAGCTAGCTAGATTTGACTAAAAGCTTTGACCATAACAAGCTTTTATATTAGCAGCTAATTACTGTTAGCTTATTGTTGATTACTTTCTCCACCCTAAGCCATCTCTGAGCTTAGGATGGAGAAAATAATCAATAATAAGCTAATGGTAACTAGCCAGCTTGCTAACAAATGTAAAGCTAGCTAGTTAGCAGATAGTTTCTGTTAGCTGTTTCCTCTCCTAGCTTTTTATATTAGCAGCTAATTACTATTAGCTTATTGTTGATTATTTTCTCCACCCTAAGCCATCTCTGAGCTTAGGATGGACAAAATAATTAATAATAAGCTAATGGTAACTAGCCAGCTGGCTAAGATAGGTAAACCTAGCTAGTTAGCAGAAGTTGTGGCTTAGGGTGAAGAAAATAATCAACATTAAGCTAACGGTAACTAGCCAGCTAGCTAACAAATGTAAAGCTAGCAGGTTAACTAGCTGCTAATATCAAAAGCCAGCTAGCTTTTTTATGGATAAGTACAAATTTATCGCCAGTTTGCTCACTTCTGTTGCTAACCCAACCTTAAATTCCTTTCGTGGTGGTCTTAAAAAGTCTTAAATTTGGTTGATGAAACCTGCAGAATCCCTGTAATACAACAAAAGTCTGTAGCTGAGTTTCCATTACAAATTGTGCGCAAAATTACATTAATGTGGCAAATGGTGTTTTCATTAAATAAGAAATGCAATAAAAGTCATAAAAATGAGTTTGTCCATTAGCGTGACATGAAAAAATGATTCCATTGCTTTTATGCAAATACACAAAAATCCACTAAGCAAGTGTATTTTAAGTTTGGTTTATCATATCTGGATTCTGGCAGAGTTGAGTTCCATCTATTTGTTTGAAGTCAAACCTGAAACACTGTCACCATGAATCAATTACTTTTCCCCCAGTAACAGTCACTCCCTCCCTTCAGAGATCTGGAACAAAATGGCAGCGCATGACGCATCCAGAATACGCCTCCATTGAGCTCTGCTGTAGCCGCCCACACAAGCAATGACCAATGCTTGTGTGGGGAAGCAATGCGGGCCATTTTCAGTCAGCGGTGTTCCACAGAGATGTGTTTCGGACCACTTCAGATCTCCGTTTGTTTGCCATCGTGGCTAAACCCAGCGCAGAGTTTCCATCAGACCTCAGTTCTTAAAAGTTTTAGTTAAACTGATTAACCAGCTCTGTCTGATCGTTTTATCTCATGTGTTTCTAATCTTTGAGAATCCAAACAGCTTCAGTCTGGAACTGAGATCTCATTTTAAATCATCCGACACCTTTGGCTCCGTTACTTTATTCTCCTGTTTCTACACTTTTGTTCACAATTTCTTTAATTGAGTCGTTTCATGTTTGGACAATTATCTCCTTTGTTTCTGGAAGGATTTTGCTCTCTCTCTCTTTTCTTTTTTTACTTTCAGACAGTTGTTAACATGTGTAACCATGGCAACAATAGGGCTGTATAATATCGGTATCGCGATATACGTATATTGATATTTTCTTTCCTAGAAAAAAAATCGATATTCATCCTCAAGTATCGTAACGTCCAACTGTCCCCTTGTTCACTCACTGCTTGCTTCACCAGGTCATCAGGCTTAGAGTGATTCCTTCAGATGTTCAGGTTAAAAAGGTATCAAACTATTCAGAGCAGGAACTTGGTTCACTTTATTTACTTTACTAATGCATGTCAGCTACAGTTTGGATGTTTCAACTAAAAGAAACATGTTTTCTCTCCACTTCTTTGATTCATTTTGTCCAGCTGTCCACTTTAAGTCTGTGTCCAACCAGAACCAGGTATTGTGTAGTTGGTGCTTTTAATCAGTTTTCAGTTAAATTAATTCAGTCCAACTTTATAACAGTCACAAAATGTCACCAAAATCACTCTGTCCCTTTAAAATCTTTCAGAAAATCGCAAAAGTGTATTGAATTGTATTGTTTTCTGAATATCGCAATGCATATCGTATCGTGGGCAGAATATCGTGTATCGTATCGTGAGATTATTGTATCACTACAGTCCTAGGCAACAAGGTGTTTTGTTTTCGCAGCCAAGAGAGAGAGAGAGGGAAGAATTTCAAACCACCTCTTCTTTCTTTCATATTGCACAATGATCTTATCCCCAACTCCAACATCTGTCTAACCACTTGGCCAGAGATTCAAGATGAGAAGCAAAAGCAAAGGAGGTGGATTAGCAGCTGATGATGTCATCCAGGACGTGTTACTTATGAGTATTGAGCTGTCAGGATACTACCATACTGCAACATTCTTCAGTCAGAGGCTTAATCAGATTCGTTGCGAGACTGACTGCTGCAGGAAACCTTAGAATTGAATTGACTTTCTACCTTCAAAGTTCAGCTGAAACTTGTAGGTGGAGTTTCGGTATCGGAGGCAACATTTGAAGTCTTTTTATAACTTTCCTCCAATGCAGCCTCTGATGTTCTACCAAACTGCTTTTTCAGTAGCGAATAAAAAGTGCCGACTGTCACAGAAAGGGAAAGGCGGTGTGATGAATGTAAATTGACCTCTGACCTGCTCTGTGAGGTCGTCCGTGGCTCCGCCCCCTTTTGGGTTCCTGCGGAGAGGAGAACGAAAGCTGGACTGATACTCTGTCAACATCCTGCCGGACACACAGGAACGGTTCCACACGTCATTTCACCGGCCTGACAGAGGCGCTGCGACCACAATCGGCCTGGACCTCACCTGCGTCTCCTCCGCACCTGAGCGGGCGGGGGGGCCGTCGTCAGGGGCAACCGGGACCCACCGTCACCCTGAGCGGTTCCCTGTTTGACGGGAAGTTCGTTACTCTGTGCATCCGAACTTTTCCTTCTGTGGGTCTGCAGGTAAAAGCAGGACAGCGGGTTTGGCAGGATGAGTTAGCAAAGGTCAAAGGTCAAAGTTGAACAGAGTGGCTTCAAGATTTAAAAAAAAAAAATCTGAGTTTTTGTAAGATTTCTTTTCTAAAAACTAAATTACAGAGGACAAATTTTCAAAAAATTTTAATCTTAAAAGAACCAAAAATTACATAAGATCAATTAGAAGCAAGAAGATTTCCTCTCCTGCTGTGTGTGTGTGTGTGTGTGTGTGTGTGTGTGTGTGTGTGTGTGTGTGTGTTACCCACTCTGTATGTGTGAAACACCGGATGTCCCAGGTTTCTCCGAAGCCGCGGACCGGACGGCGGGACCAGACCCTGGAAGCTCCGGCGGTACTCCGTTTCCATGGGAACGGGGATGTTCTTAAAGGGCGGGATGAACCTGCTGCTGGATTGCAACACCTGCAAGATGGGGTCAAAGGTCAGCACCTGGACAACCACTGAGAAAACCTCCAGAGAGCTGTGATCTTATCGGACGAGGCTGGTGCGCCGCCATCTGGTGGACAGACAGGAGAATTACAGTTATGGTTCACTGATAATCAACTGAACTCTATCCGTTTGTCTATTGTTGTTGGGTTTTTTTACCCAGAATGCAATTTTAAAACGAGTAACTTTTTTTTGATTGTTAAAGTGCAACATTTCACATAAAAACTGAACCAGAATCAAACTTACATTTAAATTACAATTTTAAAATACAACGTTATTTAATTCAGTCGGCAGCAAACATCTTCTGCCTTGATAAAAAAAACAATAATTTTCCTACTGAATGTGTTTAAGGTTCTCTTATCTGATGATTTTGATTCATTTTGGTGAAAAATAATTTTAAAAAATGTCTGATTTTTAGAAACACTGCCCCCTGGTGAGAAGGTTGAGGTAAAACATTTGCTGCTTTTTTATCTACAAAATCTGACTGAGATAAAAAAGCAGCTTCAGGAAACAGATGGCAAAGTGGTGACAGTGACTGAAGCTGCTTTATTACCTCATCATGATACCCAAACTGAATTAATCTCATTAAAATCTGAACTTTGTTTTTAAATAAAGAGAAAAAGTTTCTGCGATGCAATAAAAGCAAATCAAAACCTGAATACAGCCAAAATTTCTGTTCTACATTTAATATTTCACTATTCTACAATTTATATCCAAACTCTGTATTTTGTTGGACATTATTTTACATTTTATCACAATTATTTTGATATTTGCATTTCTGTGTTTACTGTTTTCAGTTTAAACTTCTAGTTTTTGAGGTAGTTTGACTGTTTTTGTTTGTGTTTCTTTAATAAATCAGAAATGAATCGTAATGATATTCAGAATAAAATAACCAGAATGCTGTGAGCTAACTGACTAATTAATATTCATTCAGCTCATTCCAGGGTCTGATGGGTTAATAATCCCTCCAGTGAGATTTGAATAACAACATTTGTTACTCAGCTGCTGTGGTTCTCTCTGAACCACCTGTTCCCCTCCTCGCCTGCGGGTGGCGCTGCATTAACAAATCGACACTGAGCACAACTTGCTTCTCCAAAGCTGGAGTGGCGTCAGGTTTTAGCGGTTGGAAGATTTTTCTTTTGTCTTTGGTATAAAAGAAAAACGAGTCGTTTCTCCCGTTAGCGCTAAGCTAACGCCCGTACATTCATGCCTCCCCAAGCGAACGGCGTTCACGCTTCCTGATGGAAAACAGGAAGTGGTCGTGCTTAGACGTCTTTCTCACCTGCTCTGCTGTCAGCAACGGCGACGCTGCGGATACAGGCTCCTTCCAGCCAAACTGCCTGCGGTACTCTGACCTCTGACCCCACCCCTGTCGACCTGCAACACAAACCGGTCACGTCCTGCTGCTTCCGGTTCAGCGGCGTTCCGGAGAGTCTCACCTGGTTTCCCGGCTGCTGCTCGGGTTCTGCAGGCCCGCCGGGCTCAGAGGGGCGGAGCTTCACTGGGGACACAGAGCAGATGTGAGACCGCGCAGCGGCGACGATCCGGGACGACAGAACCTCAAAGTTCTGCACATTTACCGGATTTTCCATCAGCTGCTGGTCTGGATCCAGGTTCTGGTTCCGATCCAGAAACATTTGGTGGTTTAGAAACTGGAGAATCTGTAATTTAAGGCAGAATCATGTGAAAAAGCCTCATCCAGATTATTAAAATCCTTGAACTTGGAGAGTTCTTGGTTTTCAAACTGCACAGTTTTGTAATAAAATCTAATCTGACATTTTAATAAATTTGGAAAAAATGTTTACAGTTGAAACCAGATCATCTGGAGTTAAATCAGATTAAACTTTTCTTATTTTAGTTTAGTCAGATTAATAAAATTATTTCTATTTGCTAAAAAAAACTTGGCGAGAATATTTTTTAGAGTTCTTAAAACATTTAATTTGAGCAGGAAGATAATTTATTTTATCATGATTTGCTTGAATGTAATGAATATTTATTATTCCTAATAACTCAGTGAATTATTGATCTGATCTGTTTATTTAAAATAAATAAATTAAGCGTTATTGAAATTGGGGGATTTTGTTGTTAAATTAGTGTTTGGTTCTCAGATAAAACATAAAATATTTCATTTTGCCTGAAGTCCTACAACAACAGGTTATTAATTACATTAATAAATTACATTATAGTGAAATTAAACCGTATTTTTTTAGTTAACTTGTTTTTTTTTATTATTGCCAAAGTGTGATGCAGAGAAAGTTTGAAAACGTGAAAATTAAAATTTTACTGTTTAAATTTTATAAGCAAAATTTTAGTTGACTCTGAAAATCTTGATTTTTTTTAATTTTTTTGCATTTTCAAGCAAATTTTTGATTTTTAAAATTTAAAAAATGAATAATAGCACAAATTTTTTTCTTGGTACTTCTTTGAGACTTTAAAGACGCTTTGCCAGAGGAAAAAAAAATCCCTTTTCTAGAAAATTGAAGAGATTATTTCCAAAATTTCTAGAAATTAAATTTTTTTCCCCCTTTTAATCTTTTTTTATGCTTTCATAATTTTTAAGAGGAAATTGTTTTTTTTTTAAAGAAAAAAAAACAATTTAAACCAGACTGAAACGATCGTCTCCTGTTCCCCGGCAGACACTCACCTTTCCTGCCAGCAGAGGGCGCTGCTCTGCAAACTGGACCTGCTGGAGAACCAGGCGGGAAGCTGCCGGACTCGGGTGCATCAGATCTCTTCAGTCGTTGGAGACCCGAAGGTCTGCTGATCCCTGCAGACACAAAACATAACATTAAGCTGCTCATATCTGTCACTTCTAGATTATTTTTTAGATAAAAACGTCATAAGAGGTTCTTACGGTTCTGATCAGGGCGGAGTCCAGCCAGCGGGCGGCAGCGCTGAGGCGACGCGCTCCTGGAGCGAGGGACGCCGTAGCTCTTCTGGTACTCACTCTGACTCTGAAACAGAAACCGTTTAGTTCTGAAAAATTACCAACATCTCTGACCAAAGACAAGCAAATGTATCGAAGGAATTTAGTTTCTCCAAAGCTGAAATAATAATTGTCATGGATGGTGAAAAAGCTCTGCTAGTCGAGCTCCTTTGCTTTTGCAATTAATTGTGTACTTCTGTGGTTGTCCTTATTTCCATACTGGAGGAAAATGACCAATTTAATCATAAATTATATTTAAAAAATAAGTAATAAGATATGTTACACACTTAGAGTAGTCTTGAAATGAATTATCTGGTGTTGACCTGCTTTTTCTTATTTAATTTCCCTTTGGTATCAATTCAAATTCAAAAATGTCTCAGTTTAAATTTTAATGGGGGGCCCGAAATAAAAATCCGCCCTGGGCCCCATAAAGGCTCGGACCGGCCCTGTTTGGGCTGCTAGACCGCAAACTAAACAGGCGACCTCTGTCCCTGTAAAAATCAGTTCCGATTAGAATAAAGTCCAGTGAAGTCAACATTTAACTTTCCAAATTGGTCTAGAGAGGTAAAAAAAACCCCAGAGGTAATCCAAACCTGATCAATTGGATTATCAGATTATATCAGATTAAAACCTTATTGATCCCGTTTCTGCTGAGCTGTAAACCGAAACGACGCTTCACGACATCTCAAACTTAATATGAAGCCTTTTATTATTTCACAGCGGTGTTCAATCTGATTCCCGGCAGGTTTAAATCGTGATTAGCCGCAGCTACGACAGCTAGCATCAATCTGTTTACGGCACCTGTTGTTTACCTTGAAGCGGACCGTCATGGCGGCTCCTGCTTGTTTAGGTAACACCGGGAAAAGTCGCTGCCCGGAGACAAAACCCCGGACTGCGCGTCCAAACGGCTCTTTTGGTTCGGTTTACCGCTGATTCAGCCGGAGCTACGAGCGGCAAGTTACGGGTGTTGCGTCGAGCTGAGTTACCCTCGCGATTGTCGCGTCCCTAATATTTGCGCCTCTACACTTAGAATTACGGCCGCGGTGGATAATATGGTGCATTCACGTCAAATCGTACATTAGAAAATACATATTGAAACGACTTTAAAATGATTAAATGTATTTTATTACTATCAAATAGCACTGAGGTGTTATATATATATAATGAAAATATAAAAAATATAATGGAACAACAAAACGTACATTTGAAAAATAATCAGATTCTTAATTATATATCTCACATATATATACACACACATATATTATATATATATATATATATATATATATATATATTATACTCATATTTATATATATATAAGAATCTGATTATTTTTCAAATGTACATTTTGTTAATCATTTAATTATATTTCTAATATTTTAAATTGTGAAATTTAAAGAAATGACTGAAGTTTTTTTTTAACTTTTTTTTAACTTTTTAAATTTAACTTTTTAAATCTGGCCAAACAATAACAACTTTTGTTATGACCATTGTAGAAAAAGAATCTGCCAAAAAACTCTAAAATTTTGAGATTAATCTCAAAACTTCTCTAAAAGAAAAAAAAAACAACAAACTTAGTTTCAGATGTTTGACTTTTGAAATTCAGAAATATATGAGATTAACCTCATAATGTCTGAGTTTTTCCTAGCAAAAATTGTACCTTTTCATATTCAGAAATGTTTTTTTGTTTTTCAGATTACTCTCAAAATCTAAAGATTTTTGACTGAAATTTTCTCATTCTTTTCTGTCTACCACAACCCAATTACGCCATCATAACCCTTTAATAAAAACTTACGATAAATTAAATTACGGTATTAATGATGTGTAGTTTCCTGTTAATGTAGATGTTCCAATGTACGAGGTGTACTTGAATGCACCGTGATGTCATCACCCTTAACCGTAAAGGACAGTGTAGAAGCGCAAAATCGGAACCGCCGGACAGACCAGATGGGAAATCACATCTTTATGGTGGAACATCTCCCGACTCAACACCGGCGTTGCCATGGCAGCGAGGGGTTATGCGCAAGCGCGTTATGACGTCGTTTTCTTTCTTCCCCCCCCCCCCCCCCCATCCAATCAAATTTAATCATTTTGTAATTATTGAGAATTCAGGGGCTAAATACAGACTTTTATTTTTAAAACCTTTGGAAACTACGCATCCTGTTCCTACCACCTAATGTATTATTTTATCAACTTGTCCATTATAAAAATGAGAGTTTACAGGAATAAGAGGGAATAACCGACCAACACGTGTTTCTGTTACAAAATTGCACCAGTTTTATTCATTTAAGGCTTCTTAGTTTTGTTTTTACATTTGGCTTCGCCTCCCTCCACTCTGCTGCCTCTCCTGCTGCTGCGGGTTTCTCCAACGAAGAAACCAGTCCAGACGACCTCCATACCAGTTCATGCCTGGCGCTTCACTGGCTGAACTGGTTTCCTTTACATTTCACTGGTCACTGTGCCATACAGTGTAAAAAATAAAAAAGGCGGCGTTATTTCACTCATGGGGAATTTTTTCCACTTTGCATTTAGCTGCAGTTGCAATCGTCACTTCGGTGTAAAGTTGGGAGTTTTAGGGGATTCCAACGATTTAAACGTATAAAATGGTTCATAAAACACTGTAATGTGGGTGTAAGCAGATAAATGGACAGGAGAAGTTTATTATTGCACACCATTTGAACTCTTGTTACATTTCCTTTGAAAGCATCACACAAACATATCTGCTTATAGCTACATCACAAAGTTTTATTCCATTTCTTACATTTTTTTTTTTTTTTTTTACAAACCCCACAACTGAAAAATGCTAATTATTAGTACAACTACTACTGTTAAGGCCTCAATATTCTTTAAAACAAAGAAATTTCCAAACAGACATCCAGAATCTGAGTTTGGCAAATGACGAAAGCCCCTGCAGCCCAATGTTTGGAGGCCGGAAGGTCGGCCTGCAGCCGCGGCTCCCGCTAAACACGCCGACTAACCGAAACATCCGAGGAAATCAGTGTAAAAGTAGCTGCAAAGAGGTAAAAGGACATTCATAGGCATTTATAAAACACATTCTTAGAAAGCTGGGGAAATTAAATTACCAAGCACTGAAGAAACGAGACTTTAACGTGTTAGATTCTGTTTAAGCACGCTGTCGCCCCCTGCTGGCAGAAACAGCAGTCGATCACCACGGCTGCAGACGGACCCTCCGTCTCCTCCGTCTCCTCCAACCGGCATGCAAACCGTCACAGCACCTCCTGGAGGTCAGACCGAGTACTTACTGAACATCAACATGCTACATGACTGAACGTACTGGAGGAGAAGCAGAATACTGGCAGCAGTACCGCGCCGTACCACAGTACAACACCGCAGCAGAACTCACAGAGGTCCTGGTTCTGTAACGCCGCCACTCTCATGAAAAACAAAAATAATCCGCTGATCACAGACTTTGTGCAGCTCCACGGGCTAAATCCTCTCCTGGGGAATTAATTTTAAACCCAAACTACAAATACGTTCTGTTTTCTGTAACTCCATCTCATTTATTTTTCCTAAATAAATATTCTGGACCAGTGTGAGTCTGCTGTCTGAAGGCAACATGTCCGCCCATCACAGCAGGTTCGGGCTGAGCTCACTGTGCTGCTAACATGTTCGCTAACTCACTGGCTTCATCCACGTTTTCTCTTCCTCAACTGATATTTATCCACAAGTTTGCAGCAACGTACAAATATTTATTACTCAACAAAAAGAAAAGCTTTCAAAAATAAACACATAAGGGTTACAAATGCTAACTTACTAGCAACTAATTTTAGAATTAGCTTCAGCTACAGGCACTTCAAGCTAACAGCTAAAGCTAGCATTACTTATAACCAATAGTTTTGTTGGTTGTATATACTTTATCTATAAGCTAACCTACAAGAACCTAAAGTTTATTAAAGCTAGTATTAGCATTAATGCTAACATTAGCTATTGGCTTTAAGTGGCAGTAGCTAGTAGCTTTAGCAACTAGAGCTTAAAAGTTATGATTAAGTAGCTTCAAGAGCGTGATGTTAGTAATGAAAGCTGGTCTTAGCACTAATGATAACATTAGTGATTAGCTTTAAGTGGCAGTAGGTGGTAACTTTAGCAACTAGAGCTTAAAAGTTATGTAGCTTCAAGAGCTTAAAGATAATCTTGCATCAATTTAGCTAAAAGCTAACGGTAGCGCTAATGTTGTAAGCTAGCCAGGTAGCATTTAATTTTGTTTTATTTTATGAAGCTAATACCTCCAAAATAGTGGAGCATTAGTGTTTATAGATAATTATTTTATATATTATAATTCTTAAAATTACAGTACATTGAATTAGAAGAATGCTGTTAGCATACCTTGTAGCTAAATCAATTATTTCTTTGGAATAATGCTAAAGCTAAGATGCCATCAAACAAAACATCTGAATTCACCAACAAATCTTCCATAATTCACACATTTTTCTATTTCTTTTTTCAGTTTACCAATAAATCCCAGTAGAACTATAAATAACAGCTGATCTGCTTTAAGACATTTACTTTAAGTTTATAAATGTATTTATTTTTGTTGATATTAACGTTTGTCCTGTGTGAAACAACATGAACATGATTCACTCTGAAAATTTCCTCAGCTTTATTGAAACCTGCTGCATCGTCACTTGACAAAACTTTTAGTTTTGAACTGAACCCGGTTTGACCTTTAGCAACACAGTGAGCTGACCTTTGACCTGCTGCACACCGTTCGCCCCGCCCACCCGGAAAGTAAAACTAAAAACATCAACTGACTTTAGATTTTTTTTGTTTCTTTTTCTTTTTACACAGAATTATAATAATAAGCACTGTCATAATTATAGTAATAATAATAACCACTGTAAGGATCCACAGGTTTAACCAGAGCGGTACACACAGACAGCCGTCACCGTGGCAACCGCAATGCCAAGATGGCCGACGGTCAAGCTGCATGCGTTTGAATTTGAACAAAAAAAAAAAAAAAAAAAAATGCTGGGAAACAAAAGTGAAAGAAAAAATAAATGATAAGGAACAAAAAACTAAAAATAAAAACAGTTGTAGGCGGCTCCCCCAGCCCGGAGCAGAGCCTCAACAGAGAGCATGATGGGAACTGGAGTTTTAATCTGGGAAGTTGTTTGGAAAAGCCCCGCCCTCCTCCATCACCGAGGGATTTTTTTCATGTTTCCAAGGCAACAGTCTCCGCTGAGGGGGATGGGACGTGGTCGTCACGGTAACAGAGGGTTTAGCTGATGATGCCATGGTTGTGTTAAAGGGGCGTGGCCAGCTGGAAGATGCTCTGTGATTGGTTGGCTTGAAGGTTGTCGGTCAAGTCAGAACTATAAGACAGAAAAAGAGACAGAATGTAAACAGGAAGTGACGGAGGAAGAGTTTTCAATATTTAAATATCAAACTAATTACAAATCTTTGGATATAAATGTTTAATTAATTAGTTGATTATTTGAATAATCGATTAATTGTTTCTGAAATAAATATAAAATCAAATTCTGTAAAAAGGCCAACGAAGTTCACAAAAATTAGTCTGAACAGGATAGAAATGTTTCTTTAAAATATTTAGTTATAAGCAACAATAACAATTTTAACTGAAGTTAGTGAATACAGTTACATATTATATATATTTGGTGTCAAAATATTTCAAAACAGGCAGAAACAAACTCTTAGGCTTCGTCTTTGTTTCTCTTCTTTGCCATTTTAATTCAATTATCGTGCAAACGAAGAGCTGCTAGGTTTAAACCATGGGGGGCTTTAACTAGGACAGTTAGAAAATTGAAAACGCTGAGAGGCAAATCGACTTCCTGCCAGGTTAATAAATGAAAACAGCTTTTCTCCCGTTGACTGGCACTAAAAGCTGAAACCCTTCGGCGTGGAAAGCGTTTCGGACTCGCCTGTCATTAGAGAAGTTGGCAGACGGGCTTTTTGCGAGTATTTCCTGGAACGGGAGTCTTCCTGTTGATCTGCCGGACGAGGTCGTAGAAGATCTGCGGAAACAAACGTCGTGTGGTGGGTGTTTCTGGAGGGCGGAGGCGGCGTTTGGTTTTGGCTCCAGGTTGACGTTTTGGCTCACCTCGTTGACGTTTATCTTGCTCTTGGCCGACGTTTCCAGGAAGGCGCAGGCGTTCCACTGGCGGGCGAGGCCGACGCCCGAGTCTTTGGCCACGACTCGCTCCACCTCCAGGTCGCACTTGTTCCCCACCAGGATCATGGGAACCTGCAGCAGAGACATTTAAATCTCCTCAGTTCTCGTTACTTCATCCTGAGCTTTTTCTGTTAATCTGACAACGTGAGATGTAAACGATAAATGTAGCACTTAAAATTCAATTTATTACACTGAACAGCAAAGTCTAGTTCTTCAAAACCCTGTTAGACAATTTTGACTTACCGTATTTTCCGCACTATAAGGCGCACCAGATTATAAGGCGCACCTTCAATGAATGGCCTATTTTAAAACTTTTTTCATATATTAGGCACACAGAATAGACGCTACAGTAGAAGCTGGAGCTACGTTATGCATCCACTAGATGGAGCTGCTCTAAAGGATGAATGTCTAAAGCCACTTTGTTGACATAAGGAATGTCAACAAAACAGTCCAACTCGGGTCGGTGAGGAGAACCTTCCTGGGCCGGACGATGGTCACCAGACGATGGTCACCCTTCAACGTTCGGCGCACAGCATGTTGGTGGAGAACGTGATGCTAAATGACCTGCAGACGACCTGATTCTAGACGGTCGGTAGGTAGATAGGTCAGTCAAACTTTATTAACAAACCAGCGTTCTGACAACTATCCCAGCATGCACCGCGCTTCTTCTTCTACGGGGGAAAATGAAGTCGGCAGCTGCTTACCGTAGTTGCTAGACCTGTTGTGGCTCAATATTGGTCCATATATTAGGCGCACCGGGTTATAAGACTCACTGTCGGCTTTTGGGGAAATTTAAGGTTTTTAGCTGCGCCAGTGTTGTGGTACTCGGATTCGGTCTTGGTCTCGGTCTCGTCTCGGTCGCTGAGGACTCGGCATTTTATTTCAAGACCGGTCGAGACCGCAACTGTGAAAACATCACTAAACATGCAGCATATTATCAGTTCATTTGTTAGCATCTTTGTTTTCAGTGGATGCAAAACGCACCGATGAAAACACAACCGATAACGTGACTTGCCAATTACGTGTTTATGTTTTTCCGCCCCCCACCCCTCACCTTTCACTCGCACGCGAAGCTCCGAGACATATGCAGTGGTTCTATTTCATCCCTACTGACCGCCAGAGGGCGGTGCTGAAAGCACTGAATGTTCCCTTCGCGCATGCGCAGTTCGAGTAATAATATCAACAGAGTCACACCTGTGACACATCGGATGATCAATCAGAGGCTATATAGCATGACGTCATCCGAGGCTCTGCTCCTTTTTTCTTCTCGCGTGCGGTTCGCTGCACATGGCATCGGCCTTTCTCACCGTCGTTGGACGCCCGACTGCATTTTGGCTGGAGTTGCGTTATATCGCCCTCCGAGGGCTGCGACGGACCTCTGTTTGAGGAAGGCCTACTGTTTGTTGGTGATGTCGGCGTTTACGCCTCCTCTCCCAACTTGCAGCTTCTGGTCTTTCGTCCTGTCCGGACGTGGCTGACGGTGCCAGCCCCTTTTGTTTTTTTTTTTTTCCTTCAGTTTTTGCAGTGATCGGTGACGGCAGTGTTCCGCGCCCCCTCTCCCGATCCTGCTCTGTTTTTTTCGTCACGCCGCTGACGCGGCTAGATCTCTGATTGGTGACGGTAGCGTCTCGCGCCCTCTCCCAGCTTTTGCAGTGATCGGTGACGGCAGTGTTCCGCGCCCCCTCTCCCGATCTTGATCTGTTCTTGTCCTGTACTGGGCGTCGCTGACCGCATCTGCCTGTTGTTGGTCAGCTGTTTTCTGTTTTTCTCTGATTGGTGACGGTAGCCTCTCGCGCCCCCTCCCAGCTTTTTGCAGTGATCGGTGACGGCAGTGTTTCGCGCCCCCTCTCCCGACCCTGCTCTGCTTTTTCGTCACGCCGCTGACCGCGTCTGCCTGTCGTTGGTCTGCGGGGTTTTGTCTCTGACTGGTGACGGTGGCGTCTCGCACCCTCTCCCAGCTTTTGGCTGTGATCGGTGAAGGCGGTGTTTCGTGCCCCCTCTCCCGATCTCGATCTGTTTGTCCTGTACTGGGCGTCGCTGTTTTCTGTTTTCCTCTACTTAGCGATGGTGGCGGCTCGCACCCTCTCCCACTTTTTTAGCCGATCTTGTTGATCGTGGCTTTGTGCTGCTTAATTGGTGACGGCAGTGTTTCACGCACCCTCTCCCAATTTCAGCCGATCTTATTGGACTGTGTTGCACTCCCCTGACTCTTGGATTGCTACTGTGATTGGTGACGGCAGTGTTTACGCTCCCTCTCCCAATCTTGACCTGTTTTTTGCCCAATGCTGGA
This sequence comes from Poecilia picta, assembly GCA_033032245.1. Taxonomy (NCBI): domain Eukaryota; kingdom Metazoa; phylum Chordata; class Actinopteri; order Cyprinodontiformes; family Poeciliidae; genus Poecilia; species Poecilia picta. The sequence goes on along the minus strand of CM065375.1, from coordinate 3,186,380 downwards.
TGTAGCTGACCACATTGGTCAGCCGTTTCTTCTGTAATTGGTGACGGCAGTGTTTCACGTTCCCTCTCCCAATTTCAGTTGATCCTGCTGGACGTAACTCTGTGTTACGGTCACCTGACTCTTAGATTGCTACTGTGATTGGTGATGGAAGCGTCTCGCCCCCTCTCCCAATCTTGATCTGTTTTCATCTGCTGCTGGATGTAGCCGACTGCTTCTGCCTGTCGTTGCTCAGCTGTTTTTTCTGTAATTGGTGACTGTAGCGTCTCGCCCCCTCTCCCAATTTCAGCCGATCTTCTTGATCGTAGCCTTGTGTTAGGCTCACTTGATTCTTGGGTTGCTACTGTGATTAGTGACGGAAGCGTTCGCCCCTCCTCTCCCAATCTCGATCTGTTTTTGATCTCTTGCTGGATGTGGCTGCCCATTTCTATCTGTCTTTGGTCAGCTGTTTTTTCTGTAAATTGGTGATGGGTGCGTCTCGCCCCTCTCTCAATTTCTGCCGATCATGTTGATCGTGGCTTTGTGTTGAGCTCACCTGACTTCGTTTGCTGCTTTGATTGGTGACGGCAGTGTTCTCTGTCCCTCTCCCAATCTTGAAGTGGTTTTTCATCCTATGTTCGACATAGCTGACCACGTCTGCCTGTCGTTGGTCCGCTGAATTTTCTGTAATTGGTGATGGTAGCATCCTGCCCCCTCCCCCAATTTCAGTGGATTGTATCTTTGTGTTGGGCTCACCTGACTCTTCGTTTGCTGCTATGATTGGTGACGGTAGCGTTTCCGCCCCCTCTCCCAATCTTGGTCTTGCATCCTATGCTGACTGTGGCTGGCCACGTCTCCCTGTCGTTGGGCCACGTGTTTCTTTTATGTAACTGGTGATGGTTGCGTCTTGCCCCCTCTCCCAATTTCAGCCGATCTTGTGATCATGGTTTTGTACTGGCTTTACCTAACTATCCGCTGGCTGCTCTAGTTGGAGACGGCAGGGTTTCTGCCCTCTCTCCCAATTTTAGCAAGCCTCTGGTACCCCTCCGTGTGTATTAATGGGCGAGGGCAGCGTTATCGCCTCCTCTCCCAGTTTTAATTTTTCGACCCTTAGCTGACTGTGCCAGCCCCTGTGCTGCTCTTTTTGTGATTGGTGACGGTAGTGCTTTCCACCCCCCCTCCCAATCATAAGTCTGCTCTGTCTGCATTTCTCCACCCACCGATGGTAAAGTGTTGGCAGCTATGCATGAGCCGGTCCAGAAAGGCTTGGATCACATGACTGCGGTTGCCTTGCTCATTGTGTCTCTGGATGAAGCCCTGCATGAGGATGTTTAGTGCCTGTGGACTCAGTGTCTTATTACAGGTGGCTTCCTCTGTAACTCGGAATACCAGAGCACATGCCGCCCGCCTTGGCAATTCCTTGGCGCACCTCGTAGTTGCCCCTTTCTGTGCGGCGGGCTAGACTACAGCTTTCAGGTCTCAGCAGGGGTAGGTCCCCTCCTTCTCATAATCGGAGGTGCCCAGTCAGCTGGCCCTAGCTTTCAGCTGCTAGGCCTGGTTGTTCTTACACTCGCGATGTCCAGCAGAGACCCAGCAGGGACATTTGTGAGCCGATCCGCCAACCGACCAGGCGTACCCGGGCCTGACCTTGGCCGCCGCCTCCCCACGACCCCAGGGGCTGTGGGCAGAGGAGGTGAGGCTGCCAGACCAGCCATCAGATGCCTTTTCATCAGCAGCGTAGTTACTGGGTTGGTCTCGCTGTAGATCCATGGGTGGTGGCTACTCTGACCCATGGTTGCTGGCTACAGTTCTGGCGGTGGCTTCACACGTCGTGTTGGGTCAGGCTGACCATCATCACCGACCCGGTGGAAGCTCGAGCTCGGGGCCAAGGCCCTCATGGCCGAGGGTGCGATTGAGCTAGTGGATCCTCTACGGCGACCCAGAGGCTAATACTCATTGTATTTCCTTGTGCCGAACAGGTGGATTTTGTCCCATTTTGGATATCAGGGGACTCAACGGTATTGAAGGTCCTGCCTTTTCACAGGCTCACAACAGCAGAGGTTCTTCAGGCTGTGACAAAGGGAGAATGGCTTGCATCATTTGACTTTACAAATGTGTACACTCCTGTACCTATCATGGTGGAACATCGCCTCTCTTGTTTGGGGTTGCTTATCGGGGTCGCCACTGGCAGTTCCGTGCGCCCCCTTTTGGCTTCCCTTTTCCCGAGGGTGTTCTCACTGTGCGTGAAGGCAGCCCTCTCTCTTATGCAGGGTCATACCTCGACGGTCGGCTTCTCTGCACCCGTCTCGAGAACATGCATCGTGCGATGCGAGTCGCCTGCTCACTTATGTGCCCCAGTGGGGCCTCAAGATGAACTGGAAGAGCTGTCTGGTTCCATCGTAGGCAACCACCTTTCTTGGGTTGCTTATGGATTCTCCCCTCATGACGGCCAACCCATTTGTCCAAAGGGTGAATGACATTCTCCAGCTGCGTCGATGCAGGCTGGACAGGCAGCTTACTTGCGTCGCCTTCCTGCAGCTGCTGAGCAAACTAACATGGTTGCTCGGGTTGTACCCTTGGTCTGCTGTCACTGCGCCCTTGCAGCGCCGGGAGTGTGGTCCCTCCGTGGCGACAGAGTACGCCTGATCTGGGACCTTTTCGATGAGGCGGAGGTCGACCTGTTCCCACAGGCGACCCTTTGCTGTCTATGGCTTCTCCTTACAGGAGCCGCAGGTGCACTGGTCCAGGATGCCTTGGCCATCCTTGGCCCAGGGTCCTCCTATATGCCTTTCAAACCCTTTCCTTGAGTGGCTGACTCTCCAGAGAGTTCTCGAAGAGGGCCAAAGGATTGGCCGGCACAGCCATGCTTTCCACTTCTATGGAATCTGGGTCACGAGGTTCCATTGTGTCTTCCAACCAGGAGGAATCTACTGTCTTGGTTGGGGGGTTGGATATGGCATCCTGATCCTCAACGCCTCCAGCTGCGGGCGTGGCAGCTGGGAGGCTTTACTGGCAGCTGACTGGGTATTTGGGTCCTGTCAGGCACCTCAACCTGTCAGCAATATGGAAACAGATGGCGTCTGTTTTCCCTTGGGTATTGTGCCCGTGTTGATGAGCCAGTTGCCGGGGTGGTACACAATCTTTTGGAGTCTTTTCAGTCTCCTCTTGTTAAGGGCCGCTCTCCTTTGACACTTAAGTATATAGTGGCTATATCATCTAGTCATGCTGACCTTGATGACTGTACAATGGGGACTCATGATCTGGTTTCCCTTTTTGTGTGTATGGTGCTCGTAGTCTGCACCTGCCACTGATTAGGCGAGCCCTGCCTGGGATCTGTCCTGGGTCCTCAGTGCTCTATGCCACCCTCCATTTGAGCCTGAATTTAAGTGGACCTCAAGTGGTTGTCGTGCAAGACTGCCTTTTTGTTGGTTATTGTCTCAGCTAAGAGGGCTATGTGCCTCTATCAGCCCATCATGTCTCCAGTGGAGTTCACATGGTCCTGGTGATGCCTTGTGGCTTGTCCCTAAAGTGTTTTCTCATTCCCCTTGTACCCAACCATTACGGTTGGTGTGTTTTCAACCTACATCAGGGGAAGCTGGCAATAGTTAGTGACAAATATTGCAGCCACTACTGCTATACGATGCTCAGACCATCTGTTGTGTTATGAGGCCCTAGATTAGGTTGCCTCTTTCCAAACGGCGTCTCCTATTGTGGATGTCATCTGTCACACCTATACTGCAGGGTGCCAGCCCAGCCAGTCGGCGTGAGGGCACTCTCTCCCAGGAGTGTTTACACTTCCTGGGCAGCCTTAAGAGGAGTTCCACTGGAAGCTATGTGCTGCTGCATCATAGGCTTCTCCGAGCACATTCACTAGATTTTACAGTGTTAGTGTGGCCTCCTCTCACCCTCTAGACCAGGTTCTTTTACAAGGGTCTTCTGGGCCTCCTCGGTGAGGTTTGTGTTCAGGATTCCTTGTGACTTCGCTGGTATTAGTCATTCAGTGCTTTCAGCACCGCTCTCTGGCGGTCAGTAGGGATGAAATAGAACGAAAGTTACGTATGTAACTACGGTTCTATGAATCCCGAATGACCGCCAGAGATTCTCTGTCACTCAGAATCCTTGCGTTTCGCGAGAAGATTCTGTAGGAGCAGAGCCTCGGATGACGTCATGCTATATAGCCTCTGATTGATCATCCGATGTGTCACAGGTGTGACTCTGTTGATATTATTACTCAAACTGCGCATGCGCGAAGGGAACATTCAGTGCTTTCAGCACCGCCCTCTGGCGGTCATTCGGGATTCATAGAACCGTAGTTACATACGTAACTTTCGTTTCCTCTCAGCGGCAGAAGATCTAATAGTCAGTAATAGAATAAAGCTGCATAAATCATAATAAACCCGATGGTCACAGTAACTCAGCAGCGCTTCGCTTTAACAGACGGTGGGACAACGTCTAACTTTTTTCGACGTATAGAAAAGTAGTCTAAGAAGGTTAAGCTCCGTTAACGTGACGTTAGCAAAGCTAGTTGTATAGAGACGCATAAGCATTGCGATGAAAAAATGTTGTCACTCACTGCGCTGAATTATTGTGCGGAGGTTTGACTGACTTGTTGCACATATGAGACAACGCTGTGTTCAGAAGTCTGCAATGTAGTAATGCGACACTCAGGAGCAGAACGATTCCTCTGCACGGGTCTTTACTTATTAGACAGGACTGGAGTGTCGCTGAGAGCCTATCAGGTTACCACACGCTGCCCAACAGGGGGCGCCGTGCCATTGCAGGGTTTGGGCCCGGGAAGCCATGTGGATGAAAAAGAAAAACAAAAAAACATGAACGCTGTATGCACTGGGCTTTTACTTTATAACGGCCAACTCTCTGTTATTCCTTTGTCAATTTGATACAGTAGGAGCTTCTACACTTCCCATATCCGTGTCCTCTGTAACTTTTATCAGCAGTTAAAACGTTAACATGTGGTAACCTGTTTTTCCGAGCCGCCTTTAAACGCAACATGAGCGCTAAGATGCTGGGTTTACACCTGTGCGGTAGCGAAGGAGACCAGCTGCTGCTCTGCAGTTACACAGGTGTGTTAGAATTATGGCAGTAAACCAGCAAAACGCAAATAACTTTCACAGTTTTCCCCCCAAACTAACCGACTGTTTAGTGAAGCTGTTTGATCCAGGTAAAGTTAGCTAAAAGATGACTAGCTAGCTAATATCAATGCAGCACCTTAAGCTTGTTAACAAGTAGCTTATAGGCTAAGTTGTTGTCTATGTTCAGCTGCATAGATTCATTCTTGCTTGTTGCTCCTTGGTCAGTGTTCAGTTGAGCTTTGCCTCAATTGCTATGTTTAATGGTGCAGACAGTGGTGGTTTCTGACATGGGTAAACACCCAGGGCGTTATCTTTTTAGGGGTGGCACGAGACCAACCCGGATCGTAGATGGAAGCAAAGCAGAACAAAGTTTGTTAAATTTAATATTGGTTAAATTTCTTAAGTATTTAATATCTATATGTTTTTATGGGAATATGGATCTTTGAGATCAATTTGAGAAGTAATTTTGATCATATTTCACATTTTATCATATCATGTAGAGCGCGGCGCTGGTCTTGGTCTTGACTTGGTCTCGGACCCTAAAAGTCTTGGTCTTGTCTCGGTCTCGGGTTAGGTGGTCTTGAACACAACACTGAGCTGCGCCTTATATTGCGGAAAATACGGTAATTAATTTTTTTTACATCATATTATTTTTTACAAAATGAAATAATAATATTTGTTTTTTTTACTATTAGCAAATGAAAATATTAATTTGTAAAGCTGGACTTTAATATTTTCTTAAAATTGTTTGTGCAGGAATTTATTTTATTTAAAGTTGAAAAAAGTCTAATTCTTCAAAAAACTTAAGATTATCCTGGCTTATTTTACATTTAAATGCTAATTATTTATTATAATCTGACAAGAATGAAATATAAACACTTATTATTTAATAAAATTGTGTGTTTTCATCAATAAAATAAAAAATGTTTAAATCATGTTTTTCAAAAAAATATATAAATTAAACCCAATTCTAAAACTTTTTAGCAAATTATTTTCTTATAGTCTTAAAAATAAATAAATATATATGGTAGATGTTTTAATTGAGGTAATTTATTACTTCAAAAACTCCATGTAAATAATCCCAGATAAATAAAATCCTTTAAATCATTTACAGGTGAAAGGAAACAGGAAGTGGGAAAACTGACCAGCAGGGGGCAGCACAGCTGACGGTCAGTTATTTTTAACTTTTAACATTTTTACACACAGTTAAAAAATTAAAGCTGCATAATTCAGACTTTTAAGACTGAAATTAGATTTTTTTCCTCTCCATATTTCCTAAATCTTCCATTAATTATTGATAAAAGGATTAAAATTTGATATTGTAGCTTTAAATATTTCACAGGAAGTATTTTTTTTTAAATTTCAGGAATACTTTAGTACTTTCTGCCAGCTGAATGTGACCATCCTGGTGTGTGTGTGTGTGTGTGTGTGTGTGTGTGTCGTACGTCCTCGGTGTCCTTCACTCTGAGGATCTGCTCTCTCAGGTCCTGCAGGTCGTTGAAGGTGGACTGAGCGGTGATGGAGTAAACCAGAGCGAAGCCCTGGCCGTTCTTCATGTACAGGTCCCTCATGGCCGTGAACTGCTCCTGTGGAAACACCGGCGCAGGTGAGGAGACGCACAAACCCACGGCTGACCTCTGACCTCTGACCAGCTCTTACTGTTCCAGCCGTGTCCAGGATCTCCAGCATGCACTGCTGCCCGTCCACCTCCACCTGCTGCAGGGACAGCAAGTCACAACTCGACGTTATTACTACGTAGCTTAACACCGAATTTAATTGTTTTCTTAAAAATCTATTAATTAAAATATGTTTAGCTTAACATAATAAAACACCAGAGAAAATACAAATGTAGAACAATTAAAGCAAGAGCATAAATATATGTATAAAAAAAGAAATTATTCAGTATTGTGTAAATAGAATTTAGTGATAAATAAAATATAAAATGTTTAATTTAATACATATTAGTATGAAAATAATTATAACTACAATATAAAAATAAAAGTGATAAGTGAAAGACACTTAGACATTTTATCTCCAAGTAAAATACATGAATCAAAATGCGTCAGGACATCCCATAATATCGGTTTCTCTGCTTTCAGCCAATCAGAACCAGTTTTCCTACCTTCCTGTACGAGTCCTCTATCGTCGGGTCGTATTTCTCCACAAAGATCCCCTGAACAAACTGGACCGTCTGCACAGACAGGAGAGGAAGAGGAGGAGAGGAAGAGCAGCTTCATCACCATGGAAACGGATTAAAAAAACATCATTTCCAAATGTTTACAGGTATTTATGCTTCATTTTCCAGGTCTGGTTAACAATTAGTCCTTTTATCAAAAGGTGAAATCTGAATTTCTAAACAATAAAATGATTTTTACTCTGATTTGTGTCTAATTTAGACCATTTACTCTTAAATCTTTGTCAACTTTGAGAAGTAAATAATAAACTACAGGCTTTTACTGGGTTAAATCCCAACTTCAACATCGCTGGATCAGAATTTGTAGTTTGAATTTGATTTTTGGAAACTAATCAGCCAGGCGGCCATCTTGTTTTACAGCTCTACCATGGAGCATTAAAGCTAGCATAATGTTTTATTATTATCATTATGAAAACAAAGTAATTATATCAGGAGGATAAAATCTTAATGTTACAATAATTGCAACATTAAAATAAAATTTGATTTGTTGAGCATCTTGTGAAATTATACTTTGGTATAAGTTTTAAAATAATACTCAATAAAAATATATAATCTTTCTTTAAACACATTAGCATAAAATTATCAGTAGTATCAGGACAGAGTTGGTTTTTATCGTAATTATTTTCTAATATGACTATTTTATGTAATTAAACAGGATTTTTTTTGTAGAACTTCATCGAATAATTCACAGAAGGAGCAAAAAAAGTATTAAAATCTTAAAATATATTATTTTTAAGCCATATCACCCAATTTTAATTTTACTCAAATATCCATGAGAATGTTTTGAAGTCAATCTGGGGGAAGTAATGAACCTTAAGCAGGAAAATCTTGATTTAAATGTGTGTTTTTGTTGATTTAAATGTGTGTTTTTGTTGATTTAAGTGTGTTTTTGATTGATTTAAGTGTGTTTTTATTGATTTAAGTGTGTTTTTATTGATTTAAGTGTGTGTTTTTATTTAAGTGTGTTTTTATTGATTTAAGTGTGTGTTTTTATTTAAATGTGTTTTTATTGATTTAAGTGTGTGTTTTTATTTATTTAAATGTGTTTTTATTGATTTAAGTGTGTGTTTTTATTTATTTAAATGTGTTTTTATTATTTAAATGTGTGTTTTTGTTGATTTAAATGTGTTTTTATTGATTTAAGTCTGTTTTTTGATTCAAGTGTGTTTTTATTGATTTAAAGTGTGTTTTTTATTGATTTAAGTGTGTGTTTTTATTGATTTAAGTGTGTGTTTTTATTTATTTAAAGTGTGTGTTTTTATTGATTTAAGTGTGTGTTTTTATTGATTTAAGTGTGTGTTTTATTGATTTAAGTGTGTTTTTATTGATTTAGGTGTGTTTTTATTGATTTAAATGTGTTTTATTGATTTAAGTGTGTTTTTATTGATTTAAGTGTGTGTTTTTATTGATTTAAGTGTGTGCTTTTATTTATTTAAATGTGTTTTTATTTATTTAAATGTGTTTTTATTGATTTAAGTGTGTGTTTTTATTTATTTAAATGTGTTTTTATTGATTTAAGTGTGTGTTTTTATTTATTTAAATGTGTTTTTATTTATTTAAATGTGTTTTTATTTATTTAAATGTGTTTTTATTTATTTAAATGTCTGTTTTTGTTGATTTAAGTGTGTTTTTGTTGATTTAAGTGTGTTTTATTGATTTAAGTGTGTTTTTATTGATTCAAGTGTGTTTTTATTGATTTAAATGTGTGTTTTTATGATTTAAGTGTGTGTTTATTGATTTAAATGTGTTTTTATTGATTTAAATGTGTGTTTTTATCGATTTAAATGTGTGTTTTTTATCTATTTAAATGTGTTTTTATTGATTTAAGTGTGTTTTTATTTATTTAAATGTGTTTTTATATTATTTAAATGTCTGTTTTTGTTGATTTAAGTGTGTTTTTATTGATTCAAGTGTGTTTTTATTGATTTAAATGTGTGTTTTTATTGATTTAAGTGTGTGTTTTTATCTATTTAAATGTGTTTTTATTGATTTAAGTGTGTGTTTTTATTTATTTAAATGTGTTTTTATTTATTTAAATGTCTGTTTTTGTTGATTTAAGTGTGTTTTTATTGATTTAAATGTGTTTTTATTGATTTAAATGTCTGTTTTTGTTGATTTAAGTGTGTTTTTATTGATTTAAATGTGTTTTTATTGATTTAATGTGTTTTTATTGATTTAAATGTCTGTTTTTCTTTATTTAAATGTGTTTTTATTGATTTAAATGTGTGTTTTTCTTTATTTAAATGTGTTTTTTATTGATTTAAATGTGTTTTTGTTGATTTAAATCTGTTTTTATTGATTAAATGTGTGTTTTTATTGATTTAAATGTGTGTTTTTATTGATTTAAATGTGTGTTTTTATTGATTTAAATGCGTGTTTATTGATTTAAATGTGTTTTTATGGATTTATGTGTGTTTTTATTGATTTGAATGTGTTTGTTGATTTAAATGTGTTTGTTGATTTAAATGTGTTTTTTGTTGATTTAAATGCGTTTTTGTTGATTTATGTGTGTTTTTATTGATTTAAGTGTGTTTTATTGATTTAAATGTGTCTTTTTATTGATTTAAATGTGTCTTTTTTATTGATTTAAATGTGTCTTTTATTGATTTAAATGTGTGTTTTTATTGATTTAAATGTGTTTTTGTTGATTTAAATGTGTTTTTGTTGATTTAAATGTGTTTTTGTTGATTTAAATGTGTTTTTGTTGATTTGAATGAGTTTTTGCTGATTTGAATGTGTGTTTTTGTTGATTTAAATGTGTGTTTTTGTTGATTTAAATGTGTGTAAATGTGTGTTTTTGTTTGCAGAGCAGCTCTCAGATGTTTAGTGTCAGGAAAACACAACCAGGAAGTGTTAAGCAGGACTTACCAGCGCTGACTTCCCGACGCCTCCTGATCCTAAAACAACCAGTTTGTATTCACGCATCCTGTCCGTCTGTCTGTCTGCTGGGCGAGAGACAGAGACAGAGAGAGAGAGAGAGAGAGAGAGAGAGACGTTAGAGCGGCCAATCACAGCGCAGCTCACAGCCCCTGCAGCTGAGCCCTCAGGTAAACTCAGAACAGCTTCAGGTCATGTGACCACACAGCTGGCGGAATTCTCCCCTTCCTGGTTACGGTTGCTATGCGCAGGCATGTGCGTTGTCACGGCAACGCAGGCAGAAGAACTTTAGAGTCCAACAGATCTGACTGTGACAAAAGGCTGGGAAAAAAATAAAAGGTTTAATTAATGTGGTTTGAAATGTTTTGAAGCTGTTGATGCTTTGAAACAACTAAATCTGGTCTATTCTTTAAAAAAAAATCTGAATAAATATTAAATATATTTTTAAGAGGATGTTAAAATTAAATGTTTCTGCCTCTTGATAGTTTCATAATACGCACAGTAAACTTTAAACCAAAAACATGTCTCATTACTTTTAATTAAAAACTACATCCTATTAGCTTTAAAATGTATCATTTTAATGCTAACAGTTGAGTAGAATTAGGGGATTTATATTTACTAAAGTGACATTTTTATATTTAATCTTTTCTCAAAGCTAAGTTTGGCTGTTTACGACTCAACTTTAAAAACATTTAACTTTTAGCATGTTTACAGGTAATTGATAAATTGTAAATTGTGTAATTTAGTTATTAAAACAATGACCCACGTTTACCAACATTAATAACTACGATGATCAGCTGCTTTAACAGAAGTCACTGTAACAGCAGGAGGATGAGCTTTTTAACACTTAAAACATGCAGTGCTGATCATTCTGACAGCCCATAATACTCTGGTTGAATTTTATTTGGCTGAATTTAGACACAAAGTTCATAAAAGGTGCAGAAACTGAGATTAACTGATCACCTGGCATTAGTACTGTCAGTGTTTCTGCTGCTAATTTTTAAAGTAAACGTAAAAATAAAGTGAAAACAAACTGTCGCCTCTTCGGGATCGTTTAAAGCGTTCAGCCTAGATCTAAAATAAGAAACGGCCTCACCGTCCTCACACCGATGGACAAACTCTCACAATCAGCTAATGAGGGCCACCGAGGTTGCCATGGCGACGAGGTAACCATGTTTAAAGCAGCAAAACAGAGATTTCACCCGAAACATCTAAGAGACAAACCGATCAAACACTAAGAAAAAAAAATCTTGATTTTTCTCACTTATTATAAATTAAACTCAGAAATCCACCGTTTCCTCTAATTGTTTTTACATTTAGCAATCATTTTCACAACTGTGGGGTGAAATTAACTCTGAACTTTGACTAGACCGCTCCAAAACATAAATCTAACTCTTGTAGGGATTACTTTAAAAACACAACAGAGTCCAGCTGTGAAGTGATTAGCTGTTTGCTACTCATATCTTCATCTAATCCCCTAGCAACGGTAACCAAGCAACCGTTCGAAAACATTCTCAAATTACCCAGAAACTCCTGCACTGCTGCATAGCAACAACATCCCATTTAAACCTTGTTTGTGTTGTTCTGATGTTTAAATTCAGTACCAGCTGAGAATCAGAAAATCAGCCGATTTAAATAGTTTTTACATTTTTAAAGGTCGATATTAGAGGAGAAAGTGACATCTAGTGGTGCGAAGGCTGAACTGCAACCTACTCTGCTGTTGCAATGTTAAACTTGGGAGATTTAATCTCGATTTTTAATCTAGAAACTAGATTTTCCAAACCCTAAAATGAGAGAAATTAGTAAAAGTTTGAAAATGCTGACTTGAACAAAAAAAAAAAAAAATCACAATAACGTTAAATTGATTGCAGAAAATCGTAACCAGAGTCAAGCATGCCGAACCGTCATGATTAATCCTGATGATTCTCACCAATTCAAATTAGTTATAGAATAAGTAGACCTAAGTCTATAAATCATGATGAAACAAATATAGAAATAATCGTCAGCCAACTTAACAATCGATTAATCGATAACTGGATCATACAGATTCTGAAAATGGGTGAAAAAAAACAACCAAAACTGCATAAAATATATTTACGTTTAAGACAAAAACCTTCTTTGTCAATGTTTTAGCTTCATCTGGTTTGAATTCTGTAATATTGCATTTTCAAGCATAAAATGTTTATTTTCTTAGTTAAATAAGAAACAATCATTTATTTTGGATCCTTTAATGCATTTCTAATGTTGTGTAAATATTCAGCAGAATGCGCCAATTTCTTATCCGATTAATCATCAGAAATAATCATTAGTTTTTTTCCTAGAGTTATTCCTGCATTTCAGGCTCCAACATATCCACACAAAATGAAGCAGGAACTGATTTTAATCCTGATTTGTTCCTGAAGATGTTTCTTTGTGGAGCAAAGACATTCAGAAGATTGTAAGAAAAAGATAAATCATTAAAAACCTGAAATCAATCTTCAGATTTCTCCATCTGCAGAGCATTATAGGAATCTCAGCGAGCAAGCCCGAACTAGACATCCACGACTCTGAGTTTCAATGTTCGGACTGCTCCTGAACGCATCAGCAGAGGCAGATTTTATTGCCTCAGGCTCTGTAAAAAGGGCTTGTTTCTCGATGACGCGCCGCACGTCGATGCTGCAAGTCTAGACGAGTCAGGACTCAGGAATCTGAAGTTTCCCAGAACAACATCACGACTAAAACACGAAACCTTGAACACGTCACAACAGGAGGCAAGTTAAAGATCAGAGGTAAGACTCCAAACGCCTCATTTTACCACTAAATTACAATAAACACAACAGGAACCTGAGATGAGGCGCTATGTCGATGTTTACTGCCATTTAAATCCAATCAAAAACCTACATTAAGTTTTCAGTCGAGTCTGAAACACCAGCTGCTGCTGTTCATCGTTCATTTGAATATAAATGTTTAATTCATGCAGTTTTCTCCCAAAAATATTTAAAGACAGTAGAAGAAATTACAGATATAAGACAAAAGAAAAGCAAATATTTACCCAGGTAAATAAGTAAACAGGTTTTTGTCTTTAGTTTAGCCCCAATAGACATTTAATTTTATTTTTCTTTTTTAATAAAAAGGCTAAAAAATGAAGTAATGACTTAAATTTAGTTAAAAAGAAGACCAAATAGCGACTACACATCGGAATCCGTCAGGTTTCCCTCCAGGTAATGAAATATCTGATTTTCTTTTTAAGTCAGTAAATGCATCAAAACTGAGGATCGTCACCATTTTTAACCTAAAATCAAACAGCAGCATGCACTGTGAGTTTAATAACTTAATAACTTAATAAATTATACAAATATAATCCAGAGGGGGATAATCCTGTACTTTCTTTGTTAAAAAATAAATAATAAATCAGAATTTCTCCCAGTCGGAACCAGAACTCCTCACTAATTAACAGTTTTTAGTTTTCTTTGCTCCACAAACACCAGAAGTCTCAGAAAAACTATCAACTTTAACTCTCTAAAAGCTGAAAAACAATAAAATAAGTTGTTTAAAGAATGACTTTGACTCATCAGTTTATATATTTAAAGATTTGTGTGATTCCTGCTGGATATTTTATTGAAATATCTCTAATAAAACCAAAAGCAGCAGCTGGAAATGTCACAGAGATCTGAGGAAGTCTGTCTGTCTTTTGTTCATTTCTGCAATCAAGTGATAAAAGGAAGTCCTGGTTTATAAAAAGATAAATTATTTTAATCCGATGA